>CM057449.1:724820000-726210000 GCA_016271365.2 Neoceratodus forsteri | reverse complement strand
CCTCCCTGAACATTCCTAACACACAGAAATGATACAGTAACACTGGGAGGTCCATCTCCATTGCCACGAACTCAGGACAACTTCCCTGAACTGGATACAAGGAACAGGGAACCCATTCCCATGTCTCTCAGGAAGTCGCTTCAGTCAAATCCTGCCTAACTCTCTTCAGTACAGTGGTCAGCTGCAGATGGCCCCTGCTCAGCTCCCTACCCATCCTGGAAAGGAGCCACAGCTGGTGGCGAAAAGGGCACACTGTCATCTAGGCAGTGTCCTGATCACTGCCATCTATAGGTAACATAGGTAATACAAAGCTTGTTTAGACTTTTGTCCATATTGCTTGCCATGTACACGGAACTATAATATCCTTTTTTGTTCTATAATGTTTATCTAAATTAGTTTTAAATGCCGTCATGTTTGTCAATGGCAGTGAATTTCAAATCACAACCACTCTGAGTGTACCAGTTCTTTCTTTTAGTGAATTCCATCTGTCTGCTTTTAATTGTATAGCATGTGCTCTGGTATCATATGGCTGCACTTTTAGTACCAAACCCAGGTCGTCCCACAGTATCTGGTCTGTGAAGGCCCCTAGAGCAGACACGACACCTCTTTCCTCCTATAACCAATTGTATACAGGTCCAGAGCCTTCAATCTGTCTTAATAATGTAGATGTTTCATTCCTTCAATAGGTCTTGTAGCCCTCTCTGGACTCCTCCAACCTATCTATATCATGTTTCCTATCAAGGGCCCATACCTGTGAACAGTACTCCATCTGAGACCTCACCAGTGACCCATGCAGTAGGATTAATACTTTAGGACTTCTACTCCCTGTATGTCTCAGGATGCAGTTAAATGTACTATTTGCCTTTTAACCACCTTGTCACAATGTGTATTGAAGGTTAGATCATTTTTATTGTTACTCCTAAGTCCCTTTCCTCGACTGTAGTTTCCAGGAGTGATTACCTAATGCATATGTCCAACCCAGGTTTTTTTCCCCATATGCATTACTTTACATTTGCTAACTTGTGGTTATATGTCCATTTCTGTATGTAATACAATGCCTCTTGGAGAGATCTACAATTTTCTATAACGTATTCACTATTGCCCCAAGTCTGCAGTTATCAGCAAACTTTGTTGTCCATGTATTTTCACATTCATATCGCAGTGATGACACATATATATTGAACAGGCAGGGCCCCAAAACAGAACCCTGTGGCACCCCACTGGTCACTGAAGTCCACTCAGAGCACCCGTTTACTGAAACCCTCTGTCTCCTCTCATTCAGCCAAGCTGCTAGCCATTTAATTATATTTATACTAAATCCTATATCACATAATGAGGCAATCATTTCTTTGTGAGGTAGTTTATCGAAGACCTCGGAGAAGTCGAGGAAGATGACATCTACCACCTGTCCTGTATCCAGCGCCCTGCTGACTCGCTCATAGAAACTCAGTAAATTTGTCTGGCATAATCTAGTTTTAATAAACCCATGCTGAGATGGGTCATGCATATTTTTCTTCCAGATGTGCTAAAATTAAATCTTTCAGTATATCCTCCAATATTTTACCCATAATTGAGGTCAAACTCACTGGCCTATAATTTGCGGATCGGTCTTAGTCCCGTCTTATAAATTGGGATGACTGTTGCTTATCTCAACCCTAACCACCTCTCCTTGTTTAAGGAAGTCTGAAAGATAACGCTAGGGGTGGGGTGGGGAAGTGAGCTATCTGGTCTGCTAATTCCTGAATAACTCTAGGATATATACAGTACTGTGTCTACAGCAGAGATACAGCCTCACCCTATGAGTCAGGAAAAATGTTAGCAATGTTTAGGGCTGCTGTTGCCACCCCATTGCCATCACTGGTACAGAGGCAGCCATCAACAGTAAAGCAAAAATACAGTAAAACTAAAAGGACAATAAGTAATCTAAAGGGAACATGGAGCTCTCAAATGCTAGACCACTTGGCTTCCAAAATGAGGAGGGTGAGGAGCGTAAATGGGGACATCTTGCAGGCCTCTCTAATCATAGCCCTGTCTCACCTGCAGCTCTGCCCCCCCACCCCCACTCGCCCTCTCCTGTAACTGCTCCTTCCCTGGCCAGGTACTGTGCTTTCTTACAGCTGTAATCAGGTTGAGCATCCCAGAGGAACTCACTCTGCTGTGGCTGACAGGCACAAATTCCAATACAACCACATTTGTGACTGTCAGTAATGTTCTTCCCCTGGCACACACATATACAATTGGCCTGAAAATTGCAGTATTAGGCCCCAGCTCTGCCTAAGCCTGTGTGTGTGTGTGTGTATATGTTTGTTTTAGGGCCACTGATATTCCATTTTCAAAAGGATAATTCCATTTCACAAAAAAATCTTAAAATACAGTTTCCCAAATTGGGTGCAAATCAGCAAGTTTACACAAACACTAAGGTCCAAAATGAGGATGTTAACCAAGTTGGTGCCAAATGTGGTTGTAAATGTGATCGAACAGTTTTTACATGTATATTTGGTGTTTAAAATCTATGGTCACTATCTCGACTACGGTCTAATGTTTTATTTTCGGCTGGTGAGGGTGCACTGTCAAGTGTGATAACCCTGTACAAAAAAAGAATCGTCTTTCATTTCATAACTTCCACCTAGAACTCATCACTGTGATCTTAAGTTTTTCCAACAGCTACTACTTAACCAAAGGTATAATTTTTCATATAAGTAAGCTGGCACCTGACTTTCTTTCTTTGTTTTTTTTAAATATTTTTCAGTTTCAGGGTCAAGTAGTTCATACAAGATCATTTACCTTTAACCCCTTTGTGGTTCCTAGGTACTACATGCATCTCAATGGCTAAGGATCATTGATTTCGGTCAACCATGAAAACAGACAATATAGCTCAAGGACTTACCAAATATCAAATATAAGCAAAATGCAATTTCCATTTATTCCCAGCTTTTCTGTTTTTGTAGACAAAGTGTGTGTGTGGGTGTGCATGCATCAAACTGTAGTGGTAAAGAAACAATGGGACTTACTGGGATGTCCAATGGAACTTACTGAGATGTGTGCATGAATGTGCATCTTCCTCTTTTGTGCTGTTTCTGTGGAGCTTTTCTTCCCTGGCCATGTCAGATGCAGGGATATACCCTTGTTCCAAGGATATACCTGATTAGGCATACTGCCCTTGTTTCCTCATCTCCTGCCTGGTGCCAAATTTCCCTCCGACTATACCCTCCATGACAGAGGCTCTGACGGAGGCCATCATCCTCCCTGAGGTAGTCCTTCTCTGGACCAGGGTCAGGTGGTTACCTGGTGGTGGGATCTCCAGGGCTTGGGACCCAGGCTGTCATGAAGATGGTGTATGTAATTTCTCAATTTGCTCCCTCTGGTGTGGGCAGAGCCTTCCAGTGGCCTGCAGCCATGTACTGTGGTGGAAGCAACCTCCTTCGCCCCCACAGGGTTTCTCTGGCACCACAGCCCAAAATCAACCCTCCTTGACCACAGTGCACTGCAAAGCAGCAGATGCTGTGGTCTGGTCTGCCATCAAACTCACTTTTTTTTATTTATTGTTCATGCTCCACGGCAATGCCGCCCCCAGCTTGCCTGCAACACTGGAACACACTCCACCGCGGGTCTTCAACCTCATGAGTTTACCACCTCCATGGCAGAGCCATCCGGGGAGATGGTAATGCCAAAGTACCCCGCAGCAGCTATGCCAAGGGCGGTGGCCAAACCAGGCTCTACGATGCGGTTCGACAACTATGTTGTCGACTGACATCTGTGACGGATCCGTCGACCACAAATTGCAGTTGCGTAAATCCATCAGGAGATCCTGTTTTTTTCTACTGGGGCACTGCCCCACACTCCCCATGTGCGGGGCTCTGCCCCGCACCCCTGAACTAAAGGATTCCAACTCCAAGTCAGAGTTGGTTTGGGGAGGGTGCAGGACCAGGAGACAGAGTTCCGGGTCTCGGGCGTCATTACAGTGAACTGTCGATGTTGTAGGCATCGGCGTGTTCTCTATAATGGTGTTGGGATACAGTCGGCATACCGTCGAGCCAGAAGGTCCTGGGCATTTTTTTCTTGTAGTTGGGTTCCCTCCAGAAGTACACAGTGTGCAATGTTGCTGTGATGCCACCCCACGTGCCTGCATGTAGATATCGTCATCTGCCCCACCCTTCACCCAGACCATGACAGGCTCTGGTGATCCCTCCCACAGCTCACCGCTAGGGACAAGGCGTGCACAGAGCACTGTAATCCCCAAAGGAGAACAGCAGTCCCTTGGTAGCTCATCCTCCTCCCTCCGCCTGGCCCACCAGCTGCCTGAGTTTGCTTCCGAACCCAGGTCATCCGGCGCCGCGAAAGTGGTTGCACAACCACTGCGCCTGGCAGGCTGGCCCTCCAAACTCACATCAGCACTCAAGTCACTTGAGGCAGGGCGGCCCATCACGCCACCATTGCTACTGGGCCATCGAATCATCTTTGTGTAATTTACTTATAATTTTTTTTTTTTGCATGTGTTATTTCCTTTATTCTCCTAACAGACACTAGACACACCTCTTCTTGGTATCCCAAGGAGCACTCTACCAACCAGACTCTGTATGCTGCTGGAATGCCACCTCCTGCTCCCTCCAGGGTCCTCAGTCAATCCTAATGAGTCTTGCATTTCTTTGCAGGGGGCACCTCCTGGCTACCACCAGGGACAGGAGGACTCTGGTTCACAGATCTAGGTGAGGGAAATGTCACTGGTTTATTGAGGAAGGGGCCAGGTGGTGTGGGAGTAGCCCCATCAGCTGTCATACAGCATGCCTGGCAGCATTTCCTTTTTCTACTTGCCTCTCCATCACATACACTCTTACAGAGCCCAGTTTGGGGCACCTGCAAGCAAGTATTCACCCATACAGCACAAGATGCCGCCACCACCTAGTGCAGCTACTTGAGTGGTGCTATGTGGCCAACCTGCCTGGAAGCAGAGCATTCCTCCCTGTTGGTCTCTGCATCCATCATCCGGGATCAGGGCATGACTCAGGTCACCAGCACAACACGGCTGTCCCCCGCCACTAGTGCTGTTAGTATATTAATGTGTGTGTTATGCTGCTGAGTATGTGAGTGGATGTCAGATTGGCTTTGTTGGTAGCACATCTCCTCTGGGTCAGAAGGTCAGGGGTTCTAATCCCACATTGGGACTGAACTCATACCATGAATGCAGACACCCAAATGTAGTACTGGAGGATGTTAGATGTGTCCTTCTGCACATCCCTGGTCGGTGTCCAAGTGGAAGTAAAAGACCCCAAGGCACTTTCTGCAATAGTATGGGATTTCTCTGGTGTCCTGGCCAACATTCCCCTTCTCATAAAACCAGTTCATGCAATTGTCCAAGGCTGTGTTGAGTATTGATGTATGAAATGACTGCCACTACATTTACAGTCACTTCACTACCAGTCTCTCGTTGTATAAAAGCACTTTGGGATACAATACGTGTATGAAAAGCGCTATATACTGTAAATGCCAATTCTTTTTCTTCTTACTAGTTTGTGTACTTTACTGTTTATGCATGTGAGTGACAGAATGCTCACTCCAACTAACATACACACGGATCATGTCGCACATCTGTAGTTATATCCCAAGACCCGTTACTGGTGATGCTAGTCGACTCTTGTATTACATCTGAAGAAACAACAGTAAGGTCAGGATTCAGAGGAGATGGGAGAAATACAATGCCGATGTCCAACAGACACGGCTGAAAGGTGTGAGGCAGTTAGTGCTGCCTGCCCAGTTGCTTCTCATTATCATGTTATATGCTATTAACAAACACTGGAAAGTAATGGTGAGTAATACAGTACAGTGGAGGATTAGCATACAGTATCCTTCAGGTGCCACTTTTCATGGTGGTAAGCAAGTGAGCTACTACCTTTTCAGTTCAGAAGGATCAAATTCATAGCTCGTGGACATGGACCGACGACACACTAATGAGCAGCATCCAAACATCGCCTACTAGCGTTCCTTCCCATATTTTGATACAGTAACCAGCAAATGGAAAGATGCAATGAGCTTGACAACACAGAAAGCCTTTCTGCCATCAGACATGAGATAAAAGTATCCTAACCTATAAGGGATGTTGATATATCTGCTTGAAAACTGGACCTGTTTAGATTACTTCCACCACAGTTCCAATAGTGATCTTACCATAGTGCGAGGAAGGTAATCCGGGTCGGCCTGTATCGGGCAATTATCTCACACAGGATGATTCCATAAGCAAAGACATCAGCCTAAACGAAAACAAAAAGACACGCTTGAGAAATAATATACACCGCTTTTTTCCTTGATGTTGCAGTAACTGTTTTCCTTTTATTTTTTTCCACAAGGTACTCTTTTTTCATTTAACCGGTGCTTGTAAGTCCCTAGGGGTACAGTGTCTACAAGACCAACTGCTGAGTTCACATGTTCAGTAATTCTACACCCTGCTGGCTGAGTTAGGATGGAAGCTGCTCTTTAACCTCTCATTTTAGTTTTCTAGTGCCCCAGTCTAAGCGGTGACCCCTGACTGATGAGTGTAGGGATCCTCATGCTAAAGGTCTTCTGCACAGATGTAAGACCTGCGCTGTTTAATTTGTAAGAGCAGTATTCTCTTTACTGGAAGCATAGGCCTGTCAGGGTTCTGTTAATTTATTTTCAGTGGAAGTCTAATACTTCCATGAGTCAAAATCAGGAAGTCATTCCAATTTTTGAAGTCAAAATACTTTCCCAATCCCACAATTTGGAAGTCAGTATTCTAGGAAGGATCTGTTTATGGACACTAATAGAAACACTATTGGTAAAATACAATTTCTTTGGGAAAAATCCATCATTTCTTGGCTTCTGTGCTTCAATTTTGGAAGTCATCCAATGTTGTAATTTACATGTGGATGTCAGTGACTTCCTCACTCCTTATTTTGGAAGTTTTGCCTTATTTTTGGACGTCAAATACTCCCAAAATGGAGTTAAGTGAAACCCTAGGCCCTGTCATTGTCCTACTGCAGCCTTTGCCCATGCTGCTCTATTTCACGTTAAGAGCATTTTTTTGTATTGTAAATCCATTGTATGCCTGCTAATTGCTCAGATTTCCACTCTGCTATGTTACCTCCCTAATGCTTAGTCTGAGCCAACTATTTAGTCAATGTTAACTTTGTCTGTATCTCAGTACTCATTCTGACATGGAGCCTTTGTAAAGGAGTCTCTGACTCAAAGGGTTTATTTCCGATATATTCAATAAATAAATTAAATAAATAGTTCAACTTCCCATAAAGCTGTACCTGCATACCACGATGCTACATGTATGCAGTGACATCTGCTGGCTGGGCTGAGATGGAGCCTGTCCAGGTACAGCCTTGTTGCTGTTGCTCACTGGGGCCCTACTCTATGCAGCGACCCCTGATGGTGGGAATGAAGGTGATCTTTTAGCCTGTCACTATAGATATCCAATACCCCAGTCTCATGCAGTGACCTCTACCGCGAAGAAGAATACTGCTATTTAGCCTGTCACTGTAAAATAGATCCCAAGAGCCTCACTTTATGCAGTGACCACTGCTGGTGGGGATGGAGACTGAAAATTAGCCTGTCACTGAGGATTCCCAGTACCTCACTTTATGCAGTGACCACTGCTGGTGGGGATGGAGACCGACAATTAGCCTGTCACTGAGGATTCCCAGTACCTTACTTTATGCAGTGACCACTGCTGGTGGGGATGGAGACCGACAATTAGCCTGTCACTGAGGATTCCCAGTACCTCACTTTATGCAGTGACCACTGCTGGTGGGGATGGAGACCGACAATTAACCTGTCACTGAGGATTCCCAAGTACCTCACTTTATGCAGTGACCACTGTTGGTGGGGATGGAGACCGACAATTAGCCTGTCACTGAGGATTCCCAGTACCTCACTTTATGCAGTGACCACTGCTGATGGGGATGGAGACTGGACAATTAGCCTGTCACTGAGGATTCCCAGTGCCTCACTTTATGCAGTGACCACTGTTGGTGGGGATGGAGACCGACAATTAGCCTGTCACTGAGGATTCCCAGTACCTCACTTTATGCAGTGACCACTGCTGGTGGGGATGAAACCTTTAGCCTGTCACTATAGATAACCAGTACCCCACTCTATGCAGTTACCCCTACTGGTAGGGGTGAATACTCTCACTTAGCCCGTCAAGGCACCAAGGCAGCATGGATTCACAGCACAAAGGTCATGCCAGGCGAATCTAATAGATTTCTTTGACTGGGTGACCAAAGTAGTAGATCAGGGAGGGCTGTGGACATGGCCTACCTAGACTTTAGCAAGGCACTTGACTCAGTCCCACACAAAGATTAATATACAAGTTAGCCAGCCTGGAGTGGGTCCCAAGATGATAGCCTGGGTAAAGAATTGGCTGGAGAATAGGACACAGAGGGTAATAGTAAATGGAGTCCACTCTGGAGAAAGGGGGTTACTGTTGGGGTGCCACAGGGTTCAGTAATGAGACCAGTCCTCTTCAATGTCTTTGTAGCGACATTGCAGAGGAGTGGAAGAAAAGTATGTCTCTTTGCAGATGACACAAAGATCTGCAATAGAGTTGATGCACAAGGTGGGGTGGAAAGGATGAGAGGGACTTGGCAAGGTTAGAGAAATGGTCAAATGTATGGCAGCTTAGATTCAATGCAAAGAAGTACAAGGTAATGCACCTGGGAAACAAAAACTCAGGGAAGAGTACACAATGGGGGTGAGATACTAGCAACAACAAAAATGGAAAGGAACCTGGGGGTAGTCATATCAGATGACTTAAAGGTGGAGCAAGCAATGTGAGAGGGCAGTAAGGAGGGCTGGGAGATACTTGGATGCATAGGAGAGGCATCACCAGTAGAAAACAGGAAGTTGTTATCCCTCTGTACAGACAGCTGGTGAGACCCCATCTGAGTACTGTGTGCAGTTCTGGAGACCCAGTCTCCCAAGGACATAGACAAGATGGAAGCTGTCCAGAGGAGGCGACTAAAATGGTGCAGGGTCTGCACCAGAAGACATATGAAGAGAGCTAAAGGAGCTTAATATGTATAGCCTCGAGAGAAAGGAGAGGAGGGGACATGATAGAAGCGTTCAAGTACCTCAAAGTCCAAGAGGTAGCATCTTTCAAAAAAAGAGTGTGCAAGAACAAGGGGCATAATTTGAAGATAGAGGGGTGGCTCAGAGGTAATGTAGAGAGTATTTTTTCACAGAGAGGGTTGTGGATGTGTGGAGCGGCCTTCGGAGGAGGTTGTGGAGTCAAAACAGTGGTTGAATTCAAGCATGCATGGGACAGCCATAAGGCAATTCTAGGGGTGGGGTCGAAAGAAGTAGGCTGCTGGTTAACTAGGGATCTGCAGCTTATCCATTAGGTAGGAAAATGGGCAGACTGGGTGGGCCAAGCGGTCCTTATCTGCCAGTCAAATTTTATGTTTCTATGTTTCAAAGAAGTATAAATTGTCAGTGCCTCATTTTATGCAATGACACCTGTGAGGATGGAACTATCCTTTTTCTTACTCATTTTTTTTTTTATTGGATTTTGGCAATAGGGTAGACAAGCTTTCCATCTCAGCGTGACCTGGGATTAGTTACATACAAGGAGATAGATACAGCTAATTCAAACCCTACAGAGGAAAATACACAGACATGAGGAAATATAACAAACATATCATTAAGATTAATTACATGGTTCAGTACACACAGGACAAAAACAATGCAAACAGTTCATATTGCCACAGATATGGAAGCAGCATAAAGCATATTATAACATGTTGATAATCCAAGCAATCCAACCAGCTAAGACACACCAAAAGCCCTGTAATTATGTGCCCATAATTACAGTCCTGTACTAGTTTACTCTCTGCAAACTTCTTACAAACACTATGAAAGAATCAGTACACCCACCTGCAAACTATGCTGGAAGAATATGCTAGCCATGACAAGGAAACAAAACCCTCCCTCTTACACACGAGATCACTGACAACTAAGTAAGATTAACCCATGACAGAGCATGGGTCTACTTGAGAATTAATCCATGCCGGGGGGTTGGACCCACCCAGCTGCTGGCGAGTGGTTCCAACCACCCAGGCATGGATTAATTCCAGGCACAGCCACGCCTGTCGTGAGTTAATTCACTTGTAACATGGGAAGAAAAAGGGTTCGGGTTCACTTCTGAGAATGTTTACTTCCCATATTACATGTTTCAATAGCTACATTTGCACTGTTATGTGGTGCTGGTACAGTTCCGTAATATTTTTGGTCAAGGAACATAAGTAGATGCCAGACTGCGAATCACTGCATTTCTCCATAGCATTAGCAAAATCTTTGTTTCTACCTTGGGTTTCTTCATCTAATAGAATTATTAGTGGCTGAAGTGTTCTCAGCATATTCTACCTGGAAAACGTGCTGCGGTGTGAACGCTTTTGTCAGTTCCTGGACAACATCCTGCCACTGGAAAACGGGCGTGGTGAGATATGGGAAAGGAGCCTTGGGTGTTGGATGCCGCATTATATCACCAAAGTGCATATTCTGTACTGATGCTTGTGTTTGCCAGATACCATAGTTCCTGGATTTAACATCAGAACTGGTTGTTTTAATTAAGGTTCCATATATTATTTAACAACTCGAAATCACGTCACTGTTCTGTGCAAGGTCCTGACCTCTGAACCTTCAATTCTACTATAACAAATATAGTCTGACAATACTGGTAATGGCAACAAAGATTGTTTATTTCTGCTTTACATGATATATTAGAACATATAGGTCACTATTAGTGATATGTCACCAAAGTGTAATAAACGTTACTGGAGACATTCATCAGCTGAAGAAGATTTCTGATACATATTTTTAAGAGTTTTATAATATAGGTCACTGTTAGTAATGTGTCACCAAAGGCTAATAAGACGTTACTGGTGACATGCATCAGTATGAAAAACTTTTTTAACACTTTTCTAATATAGCTATTACTTATATGTCACTGAAACAAAATACAATGTTGCTGGTGACATGGATGAACTAAAAACCGTGAGCAGCCGATTTGTCCCCGGACTAAATGTCATGGTCCCATAGTGCATGATAAATACGTCATGAAGTCAAAAGGTGTCCATACTATTTAGCGAAATCACAGTTGCTGACAAGTCAATAGGTACTTGAAGTTAATAATATAGTCGGTCAAAATGCCGACCTTACCTGCACCAACACCAGCCACAGCCATCAATTCCCAATTCTGCAATCTCATCTCTTCCTTCACTTCCTGTGTATCATTGTTTGCATTCCCACAACCAACACCCCATAACAGAATCAGTCAAGTGTTTTAAGGTTAAAGATTAATTTTATTTTATCTTTAAAATCACAGCACAACAAAGAGCAGCATTTAATGTGTAATATGTGCAATCTGTAACAGCGAGTAGCATACAATGTAATATGCAAAAATGTGCAATATTAATACGATGTGCAATAGGTAATCTGCATATGATGTAATGTGCAAATGTGCATAATGTGCTTAAGTGCTTGTAATTATTAACAAAGTGCTCTTATGCTACACTGATTTCAATTACTGTAGCAGTATCTTGCAAGTACTGCTTTGCCAACCTATTATCAAAATCAGCATAAATTGTTTTAAAACTTTGTTGACTTGCATGAACATGCAATGCTTTCTTAGTGCCACCTGACCGGTTCCAGCTGCCTTCTTTGTAATGCAAAACATGCTGCTCCTGCTGCAATTTTCTTGCAAGTTTAGCATGGGTAGGGTGTGTTATTGAAACTGTACGTGAGAATGCCCAATGCCAAACCGAGCGCATTGTTACTCTGAGGCAAGTCTGACATCACCTGATCGTACTGGTTCCAGAACTTTATTAGGAACCGAGGTTGGCGACTTTTTTTTTTTTATTTCTCGCCAACCTCCCTATATAGAATGTCCTCGAAATAGTCTAACAGACACTCGAGTTCTTTGAACTCTGGATCATCCTGCAGCATCTCAAAAAACTCTCCACCCTCTGCTCTGGCACAAAAGCAAGTCCAAGTATGCAGCGTACCTTGTGAGCAAATGCTTCTTCTTGTACATGCCACTTCTGCAGCCCCTCCTGTTGCACTCGCGCCACATCGCCTGACCTAGATGAAAATTGCACCCAATTAGCTCTGTTATTTCGCTGGAGAACACTGACTGATGCCATTTCAAAATCTGTCATCACAGTAGTTGCACTCAGCTTTCCTCCCAGCAAGTTTTCCAAGTGAACAAAACATTTGCAATATCGCCTCACTTCAACCAGGCAGGATAGTGTAGACACATGACCTGCTGACACATGCACTAGGGCATGAACGAGTGTATAGCTGGTCATTCTCTTGTGGGGCCACCGCCAAAAGTATCATCACAAAACCAGTGCTTGGTTTCCTTTAGCACTGTCAGGTCGGTATCACTTGCAAAGATAACGATATCTGTATCATTCACATGCAGAAATGGCTCTCCACTAACTGTGGCAGAGTACTGCATGACATCACATCATTGGTCCCTCCCTGCTGCCAATGTCGGCGAGCATCTTGCCAAAGTGTTTCTTGTGTCGGCAGCTGGTGAGCATGACTGACAGACACCTGTTGAGACCCTGATGCACAACATTTCTTGTGGACCCCTCTGACTCGCAGCTCTCTGTTTCATATTCACGAGGGCTGTCAACCTTACACTTCCCTCCCAGAAGCAATGCTGCACGTCCAGCAGCCTTCACAGCTCTGAAGGTCAAAATGGGCAATGCATGCAGCTAAGCTAATAACTCTTTGCTACTCCTAGCTGGAGGCGTCAAGCTAAACCCGGCCAACCACCCCTTCTCCCCAGCATTCAGATTACTTTGTGGCCTCAAAATAATGCACCTTAACATAGCAGCATCCTGAATAAACTAACCTCGCTCCAACCAAGTGTCCTTTCCTGTGTCCGATATTTTAATTATCGCTGAAACCCCTAACTTGGATGCTGAACTATCAATCCTGGCTCTCCATCACTCATCATGACTGCCCTGGGGAAAAAAAAAAAAAAAGGGTGGCATTGTACATCTCCTCAATATACAGTTCCCCTTGTCCTCATCTCTCTGCCCACAAAGTCCCTAGACTACATATAGCGGTCCTACTGTCCCCGGACCCCCATAAGCCATCCTTGACCACCTTAGCACCCTAAAATCACTCGCTTCTGAGGCGATTTACATCATGGGGACTTCAATTTTAACTGGCTGCCAGCATAAACTCCTAAGCTTCACAGCCAAGTGAACGCTCTAAATCTATCCCAACAAATAACAGACCGATTCACCTAAATCATAAGTCACAGAATCACACCTCCTGGACTGGGCCCTTCCCACACACCCCTTCGGATCCTAGAAGCTGGACTCCTGCCAGACTCTCTAAGTGATCACCACATGACATATGTAGTGAGGAAAGTATTCAGGCCCAGGCGCGTCCCCATACACTACTCACTAGGTCATACAAATCACTTGACCTCACTGCACTCCTACATGACCTGGCAAATACTGATTGGTCTTACATCCCATGCGCATCCTCCATCGACTTAGCCCTGGAACTGTTCAAGTCCAAATTCCTTGCAGCCTGGGACTTCCACACATCACTCCGGAGGACTAGAGTAAAGTGCCCACCTACCCTGGGTCACCGCAAACATCATAGATCAATTCCACACAGGGACATGGCTCGGAAAATGTATAAGATAACTGGTACCCAAGCAGCACTGCAACTCTACCACCAACTTTGCACTTCCTACACTAGGATTACACGCCAGGCCAAAGCCAACTATTTCAAGGCCTCTTCCACACAAATCTAACCCACCCTGCGAAATTCTGGAAAACACTTAAATCTCTACTCTCCCCACCCAGCCAGCCACCACCTTCTCTAAACATAGCAGGCTCCATTGCCACTGATTTAAGTGAAGTGGCTTCAGCATTAACACACTCTTCACAAGCTGTGCAACCTCTCTCTATCCTCTATCCGCACCTTCCCACGAGCCCACCACGCTCATTCCACCTACCCCCTATCAGACAGCTTCTCATTCTGTCAGGTCACCCAATCAAGTGCTGAAAGCCCTCAGAAGCTCTCAACCCAGCCAAGGTAAATGCCCTCAGGTTTGGACTCCAAAATGCTATACCTATCTGCCCCTGCCATCACCTCCCTCTGACCGCCCTCTTCAATCTCTCTTTCTCACTGGCAGCAATTCCATCTGAATGGAAGCATGCCATAGTCATCCCTCTCCCCAAAGGAGGCGACCTCTTACCGAGCAACTACTACCCTATCTCCCTGCTCCTATTCTAGCCAAAGTTCAGGAGCAACTTGTCCTCTCCCAGCTATCCTCTTTCTCAATTCTTCTTCTTCCTTCTTCTCACACTACCAATCCGGTTCAGAAATCACATTCTACCATTACTTCCCTGTTAAGGCTCACAGATGACATCCTTACCAGCATGGATAATGGGCATACCACCTCAGCTATCTTTACTGACCTAGCAAGACTTTCGACACTGTCTCCACCCTTCTGCTATCTAAACTCTCCCTCGCTGGCCTCTCTGGATCTGCCTCCAACTGGTTCTGCTCCTACCTGACAGGCAGGTCACAAGCAGTAAATTGGCCCCACACTTCTGTCCCCCTTCCCGCCACCTCGAGTCCCCCAAGGCTCGGTCCTTGGCCCGTTACTCTTCTCCATTTTCTAAATAACTTGCCCTCAGCATGCCAGCAGACTTCCATACACTTGTATGCCGACAACACAGTACTGTATGCAACAGGTCCCATCCCAAGCGAAGTGGTCTGTAGGCTCCAGCAAGACTTCAATGCTATTCCGCTCTGGTTCTGCTCAAACCAGCTATTTCTCAACCCAAAGAAAACTGCTCTAACTTTCGGCTCAAGGCAGAGACTGCTGACTCCCCTCCATCCCAACTTCCCACACCATCGCGGGACCCCCTATGGAGACCTGCACCTCTTTCAGATACCTCAAGGTCTAAAGCAACCAGTACCCGACTTCTCAGACCACATCAACCCAATCCACAATAAGCTGCTTCCCCAAACTGTGCGCCCTATACTGGAACCGTGGCTGCATCCTTCTACCATCCTGCAAAGCAATCGTACATAAAATGATCCTCCCATTATTTGATTATGCAGATGTAGTGTACAGAGCGGCTCCTAAGACCTCCTTAGTTAGACTTGACCCTCTTTCCACTCCTTCTGTCACTTTTGCATTGGACTGCCCTCACGATACATCACTGCGACCTCTACAGGTCCCTAGATCTACCATCACTCCAGGATCGGAGGCTGTTGCACTGCACAAGGTTCACAGCAAAATTCTGGACCCAGTCCCTACCCCTACCTTGCAACTGACCTCACAGCTCAACCGCATCCCTCATACTCTCTCGTTACTCTCTCCCGGCTTCTCGTGGTCCTGCACATGTCCTCCGCTAAAGGACAAAATGCTTTCAAGTACTGTATGCCTAAAGCATGGAACTCCTGCCTGGAGACATTAGACAATGTGGCAACCACAGAAGCTAAATTCCTACTTAAGTCGTGCATTTCCTCCTCCTGCTCAGCACCCAGCCTGTGGGACAGCCCAACTTGTTTCAACTCTGCCCTTACCATGACTGGTGCAAGTTAGTATATTCTGTTATTATTCTTGCTGCTGCTGCACTTAGACTCCATGCACAATGCATACAATACTAAGTCTTTCCATGTATTATAACTGCACAATGTCTGAACCTGGCATGATCTCTGTACTGCAAATAGTCTGTATTCCTGTGACCTCTGTATTGCAATTTGTCTGTACTTCCTGTGATAGTACTTGCTATATTCCCCACCCCTACCCCAGGGCATCTGGAATCAAGCGTTGCACCGCTCAGCATGCCTTCCTGGTAAAACTTTTAAATAAATAAATAAATAAAATAAATCAATATTGGCCAGTCGCGATGACCTCCACAGTCTGTGCACAGGGAATGATTATGTTCTGATGGGGGCAAAGTGATGGTGTCACCCAAAGTGTGCGGATGAGCACGGCAGGTATGCAGCTCACATCTCCAAAATATCTTACCCTGTGCTTGCCTTTCTGGGTCAGCATGTACTCCATGGCAGAATTTAGGTGAAAAAGTGTATAATGTGCTGCCTCATCTTAAATACTGTCATGTCAGTGCTACGAATATCAACGGATACAGGATAGCAATTACTGCTGTATCCCTTTAAATTTATTTATGTATTATGTAGGGTGTAGGGAATAACAGATACACACACAGAAATGGAGGAAGAGATTGCCTGGCAGAGACGTGTGTCCGCGAGTACAGATTATTTTTAAAAATAAAATCAAAGCACGCCCGCAGTGCCCATCTGTTTCGGCTGCCGCTGGCGATTTGGTCGGGTTGGTGACTTATTATCCACGACACCGCGACACAATGTCTTTCTGACAAACTGGCTACTACATTTTGACTGCAACAATAACAACGCAAACGTTGTGTCCGTATGCCGTAAAAACGCTAACACTGCTGTAACACAGGGAACACTATGCTGTCTCAATATTCTGTGCATTTGGTAACATGCAGAACAGTTTATTGTGTTCCATCTTCACTAGTTTCTTTGCATTGTGGATGTGTCAGTGTGTGGATTAGAATGGTAATGAAGTTTACAGCTCCATTGATGAAAGTGGTGCAGACTGAAAGGATTTCTTTCTGCTATGGTGCTAGTGTTCTGCTGTTCCATTTCAGTACTCTCAGTATTAGTCATCTCTGCTTGTAACACTGTGTCTTTCTTTGTCATGCTGTCATTGTTGCTGTCTATTGTGGTGGTTTTGCTTGTGATGTTGTCATCGTTCTTGTCTACTGTGCTACCTGCTTTGACACCGTCAAGCTTTGTTGAAGTGTTGATTGTCTGTCCTGTGCCTTCTGTGTTGTCTGTATTGTTGTTTGTTTCAACCTGTATAGTGCAATGTGATAGAATTTTGGACCATTTCTCCTGATCTTTAGTTGTTGGTGCCCAATAGCTGCAGAAGCTGGTCTCATAACGATGATCTGTCACACTTATTATTTCTCGTGATGCTAGTCCAGCTTGTGACAGGAGCTGTACAGCAGTGCTGTGTACTGAATGATTTGTATATATGTCCATTGATTGGCTTGTGTACCCGCAGTCCTGATCATCTAGGACATATTGTGGAAGTCTCTTGGGGTGCAGATACAGTGAAGGTGCATTTGGGGACATTTTAAATGTATTTTTGTACAACTGAACTAGGCAGTGGGATTTCTGCTGTTCGCAGATAGAACACCTCTGAGGGCTTGTTGATGGTGTTCATTGACCTTACTATGATTTCTTGTTGCCTTATTAAATGCAAGAGAAATACATTCTGTACTATTGTCATCTGTGCTAACTGAATGACTGTTGTTTCAATTTAAGCCTTTGCAACCATGTCAAGCAAGTCCGAGCTGCAACTGGAACCAGAGCCTTCTAACAAGGCCAGAAGCAGTGTCAGACTTAGTTCTTCACATGTCTGAATTCGATCTAAGTCAGGGTCACTAATGCTTGGGTGATGGGTACTGACATCACTGCCTGCTCTACGGTACTCTTTAGGACAGGAAGAAACAAACTGTTGGTAGAAACAAACTCAGGGTCTGTTACTACATATTTCTTTTTACCTTGAACAAGCGACAATTAAAATGTCTGTTTAACCCAGCATGAAGACCAATGCAAGAGCTGATTGCATAGTGTTGGCCATTTACTGTACGTACATCCATAAAATTGCTGTAGAACTGTGGCCAGCTGTGTGTTCCTGTTTCAGCATTCACATCTATACTTTTAGAAGACAGCCAGTCCTGAAACACATTTAGGGCCCATGCAATATTTTGTGTGTATTAAGTTCATTTTCATAGTTTCAAGATTGACTAGCTCACTACTGCTCAATGCAGCATGCCAGCTACTAGAGATGTTGATTTTGTCATCAGTGCTACAGATGTCAGTAGTCTTTTTTCTTTTTAGGAGCAGAGCAACTGATATGCTGCTGTTCTGATGATTGAGTATAACTATCATCTACGGTTCTTTTCTGTACTTGTGGATGTATACTTCTTGCATAGTATCTCTACTTTTTCTGTTAGGTATTCATCGTGTGTCAGTAATGACTTCTTGATATAGTCAGTTTCTGCCTTGCTGGTATACAGTTTTCTAGGCATACTATCCTGACATGCAGGGCTACAATTATATTGATCTGCTGTTTGATTTTCAATATAGTACTGTGATGAGCTCGCACACACCGATGATGCTGCTGCTGAATCATACCTTGTGAACATAGAACAATAGTGCATAGTGGTAGCTGCTGGCGTTGGCTCGAAGCACAATGCAGCAATGGTAATGGTAAACTGTGTGTTATACAACACTTGGCCCACATAGATAAAGCTGCAGCACATTAGAAAAGGAACCCAGCTCTTTCTGTTCTTTTACGGTATGCTGTGGTTTGATATAAAAATATTTGCTACTGACTGTGTCCTGTTTTTGTTGTTTGGTGCAGGTCATGAAGAAAGCTGCTCTGCTGTATTGCAGCACTGTATTCTGTGCTCCCATGACTCAAGTGCAGCCACACTTGCATCAGAGCAACCCTTGCCACGGATATCTTTTGCATCATTTTTAGTTACTTTTGCAGAGGCAACAACAGGCTCTTTTGCCTGAATTGTGTTTCGAGCCATGTTTCAGTGACACGCCTCTCAAGACACTAAACGAGACTTGCATGTTCATCGCTCACTTGATCGGATGAATATCTCCTGCGATTTGATTAATGATGCACACTCTACTACTCTGGTCTAGTGTACAAATGTGCGACATGCTACGAGTCCGTGTCCAGTCAAGTGGGTGGGTGGAAGACCTAAACAGCTGCACAGATACAGCAAATATATCAAGAGGTACATGTAGAGGACATAAAGGTACAAGTCTATTTTGCGTGCTGCTGAACAGTTAGTAATCTCCATTTTGTTTAGTTCAGTGATACTTCAAAGAGTTCAATCTATAATCGGTATCAGCAGCTGTGTTAAGCCATGACCATGGGCAATTATACCAGATAAACCGTGCATGCAGTGGCTAATTTAAGTACTGCACCATACATTAATTGAGGCGGGCCATCCATTAACTGAGAATTAATGTAACCCTGGCTGATGTTCTTTGACCAATGAAATGATGAATGAAAAACAACATTGTGGGAAAAAAGGCTTTGATTTTCATTTAAAAATATTCTCATCAGGGACTACTTTAGGACCCAATTGTTAAACACAAAAAGTTCTCATTCTTGAAGCATACAAACATGTGCTCTGGTGAGGGCGTGGCTTGCCAACCAGCAATGGTGGCCGTGTGTTACAGGAGCTCCAGAGGGCATCAGATATTGGCAGAAATACAGATAAAAACAGTACATGTTTCTGGTAAAAATACATAGAAATACAGCTGCAAACAATGGCATCCTCCAGATTGTCAAAAACAGACTACCCTCACTTTTGAGCCTCAGGACAAGCTAGGCACAGGAGGGGCGTAGGCCACACCAGATAGCAAGTGGCAAATGCAGACAAAGCAGGAATAAGGATGGCACAGAAATACCGCTCACAGCTCTCCCTGCAATGATTATCAACCTGCAAAACGAAGTTTGCAGTGGATCCACATATGACAGCCCAAATCACGCATATTCAATTTGTCATAACCTCACTTGCAGAATCATCTGCTGCTCACAGGTGGAGAACAGATGATCAAGAGAAACGTAAGCGAACCTTTGAGGATGTGACAGCAGACCTGGCAAGAGACACAAAGGAGGACAGAAATAAAATTGAAATTTTGATGGGCAGAACAGAAGATGAAGAAAACCGAGCCCGCAGGTCCAGTATTAGAATAGTTGGGTTGCGGAGAGACTTGAAGGCAGGGAAGGGGCAGCGCTAATTCAAAATGACTCGTTAAGCAGCTTGGAATGGATGCATCAGCTGCTGATTTTGAAATCCAGACAGCTCAACACACGGGTCCCTCCCCAAAGGCAGGAGACAGACCCAGGCATTACTTGATAAAGTATCTCGGTTCCCTGAAAAGAGAAAATGCTGCGAGCAGCAAAGGCGCAGGGACTGCTTACATCTGACAAGGGCAAAGTGTCTATATTCCAAGATTTTTCCAGGGACATACAACAGAAATGGCAGAAATTATGGGGAGGGGGTTAAAGTCATGCTGCAGCTAAGGGATGGGAGTTTGCCTGTTATACCCAGCCAACCTAAAGGTTATGCAACCAGGTGGTCCGCCAAAGTTCTTCTCTAAGCCACAAGATGCAGAAAAATTTCTGAGACACACTGAGGGCATAACATCAAATGTGCCTGGCACAAGAGGTAGTAATACATTCAATTTCTAAACAAAGTTATGGACTTCAACTTGAACTGTCTCCGATCTCTATGGGTCAGATCTAGCTGTCAACATCACCCAACACGCTCCTGACTCATAATTAAGATTGCTCGGTTGAAAATATATAAGGTGAGCTCCCATTTTGTCATTGTCCTGCTTCGAGTATGAGTAAATAATTAATATGATGCACAAATGCTGTAATCCAGAAACATGCTACTTTATCTTACTAATGTTTTAAAATAGCCATTCCCACTGATACCATTGAGGTGGAGACCGATGGCAAGAGTACTTTGTGGGCAGCACCCAAAGTCATCTTTCCGCTGGTACTAAGACTGGCATGGGTGGAGGTGGTGGCTAAGTCTTCTCACCAATGGATGTTGGGCTACTTGATCCACCCACAGGAAGCTTAAGCTGCCACTCCAAATCGTACCAGCGATGGGAATAATTGTGCCTGGACTTCCTCCTTAAACCAAACTAACCCACCCCGAGTTGTGCTGATAATAAAAGAACTGGGAAGCCTACAATATGAAATTAAATTCTTTGGTTTGGAATTACCTTGCTGTCAAGAAGATCCCTCCACGGCTGGAGACAGTGTAGTTACGCTCTTCGTGGTCCTTTTGATTGTCAGCTGGCCTGGGAGGCGTGTCCTGACACACGATACCAATTGGATAGGGTCAACTGGACCGCCCACCGAACAGACAGTGATGTAAATTTCAATGGTTGCCTGACAACCAAGTTTAAGAGGGACTACGTGACGATGAAAGCCCTGGCGGGGAGTGGACAATGAGACTATGCAGACATGGCTATAAATGAGAAACACCAGAGGACTTTATATAGCCAGGGCGTTTTGAGGACAAAAACTCATCTTATTACAACCCCACCTCAACCATGGCTGGGGCCGTGGGTACCAGCGAGGCGAGCATGGATATCGATAATGGGAAAGATCCTTTGGCACGCCTTGTATGTATTGAGATCGGGACACTTCATTTGTAATTGATGGCTAATATTTAGCTACTTGTAACTGATGGCTAATACTCAGGCAATGCGACAGAGTTTCCAATTAGATGTAAGGAAGGGGATTAGGGGATGGGGGTCCACCCATTGTGTATCAACCCTGCTGCAGATCTCTGACACAAGGTCTGCAACAGGGTTGATACAAAGAGGAGTGGAAAGGATGAGAAGGGACTTGGCAAGGTTGGAGGAATGGTCAGAAGTATGGCAGCTTAGATTCAGTGCAAAGAAGTGCAAAGTAATGCACCTAGGAAACAAAATCCCAGGAGTACACAATGGGAGGGGGTACTAATGACAACAAAAATGGAAAGGGACTGGGGTAGTCATATCAGATGATCTAAAGGTAGGCAGGCAATGTGAGAAGGCAGTAAGGAGGGCTGGAGGGATACTGGGATGTATAGGGAGGCATCACCAGTAGAAAACAGGAATTTGTCATCCCTCTGTACAGACAGTTGTTGAGACCCCAACTGGAGTACTGCATGCAGTTCTGGAGACCCCATCTCCGCAAGGACATAGACATGATGGAGGCAGTCGAGATGACAGCAACTAAAATGGTGCAGGGTCTGCACCAGAAACCATCGAAGAGACTAAAAGCAGCTTAATATTTATTTATTTTTGTTGACCTGGTAAGTGACTAGACAAATGCTGCCATTTGCAGGCACGGCCCGGGAGGGGATACAGATGAATGCCAACTGACCTTGAACCACTGAACCAGATTAAGCTGTTGGTGGTGTTTTTAGTGAATTGGGGGATTTGGCCAGAGCACCAGGAAAATTCCCCTACTCTTTTTTTCGAGAAGTGCCATGGGATCTTTAACATCCACCTGAACTACCACCAGAACAGGCAGAGGGGACCTGGGTTTAATGTCTCATCTGAAAGATGGCACCTCAGGAGTGCAGCACCCCTCATGCTGCTACAGTGTCAGTATTGGATTTAACCCTAGTGCCTGATGTGGGGATAGAACCCACAGCCTTCTGATCTCCCAGCCTCAGAGGTGACTGTGCTCCAGCTGAACCACTGACACTGACTCTTGAGGAAAGGGGAGACATGATAGAAACTTTAAAGTACCTCAAGGGAATCAACAAAGTCCAAGAGGGTAGCATCTTTCAGAAAAGAGATGTGCAAAAACAAGGGGCACAATTTGAAAATAGAGGGGACAGCTCAGGAAGCGTGAGAAAGTATTTTTCACAGAGAGGGTGGTGGACGCATGGGAACGCCTCCCTGAGGAGGTTGTGGGGTCAAAAACAGTGGGGAATTCAAGAATGTATGGGACAGACATAAGGCAATTATGGGGGTAGGAGGAAGTAGGCTGTTGGTTAACTAGGATCTGCAACTTATCCAATCGGTAAGGAAATAGGCAGACTGGGTAGGCCAAGCTGTCCTTATCTGCCATTAAAGTCTATGTTTCTATGTTTCTAAGTGTGGGGATGAATATGATGCAAACTTCCACAGGATGCCGGTTAGATGAAGAGGAAAAGAGGGTGGGGGGTAGACACCCAAAGGGAATAGAACCACGACCTTTGGGGCATGTGAGGTACTAACAGAATAGAGCATATGGACTAAAAGAGATAAGAGGGTAATAATGAAAACACTTGTCTGAGAGCTATAAAGTGGGCCACTAGAGGAAGCATGCGGGAGGTAGGGACGTTCTACTGGGGATCGGTGGGATGACGGCTAGGAAGAGGGAGGCAGGGCATACGACCCTTAGGGACCTGTGGGACATATAGTCACACGGAAATGGAGGATACCAAACACTATGAGAAATAATGTTTGAACCTCCTAACAGTATCTGTAGAATTTTTTATTACTGGGCCGGCCTTTGAGATACTCTAGGCACAGGATGCTATCCTGAGTGGTACAGTAGGTCTCAGAGCCCATGGCTCAGAAGCCACCCCAGTTGTAAAGATTGTACTGAGAAGGCAAGGAATGAAATTTACCGGAAACAAAATGATTTACTGACGCAGTTAAAATGGCAGGCTAGTAGCTCTTCCTGGCTAGGGAGAAGCAGGCTGCAAATCACCACATAAGCAGATACCAACAGGTAGTACAAGGGCCTAAAATTGGTGGGAAGCTGTGCTGCAAAGGCAGTAGCAAGCAGGAAGGGGGGATTAGGCAATGTGAAGGAAACACATTGCTGGGAAACTCAGTAATGAAGGTGAGGGGACATGTTACTGTTAAAGTTGTTAATGTTAACGTTGTTAAACTGGGTAAATATCTGGGTGCTAGCTGGTTGGAACACCCAATGTTTGAAAGTATGTTTAGGGTACAACAGTTAAAAAAAAAGAAACAGCGGCACATACAATACAGTTCTACTTTCATAATGGCTCTACAAGCAGGGAATGGCAGTATAACTAGGGCAGAAGGTGATGGATAATACAATCAAGAGAAATTCTTGGAATGTTACTGGAATGAAACCTCACGTGAAAAGGAAGAGAATTCAAAAAAGATAAAGCACTTGGGTCTGATAGTGTATGTTTCCAGGAAACCCACATGACCAAATAACGAGGAGGCACATATGTCCAAAACTGGGGGATTGGCTCATATTTTACCTCCAAAGCCCGAGGGGTTGTGATCTGGCTGAGGCCTAGATTCCCAGGAGTTGCTACTAAAGTCCAGAGTGACAGCAATGGGAGATACACCTAATTCAATTGCAGCTCAACTCTGGGCAAAAAACTGCCACTGGCTCAGTATATGCTCCTAACATTGACAATTTTGTTTTCTTTAATCATTTATCAGTAGAGATGACAGACTTTGCTGGGCCCTGGATTTTGAATGGAGACTTTAATTGTGTCCTGGGTATGATAATGGATAGATCCGTCCAGGTCAGGGGCACCAGTAGAAGTGCAAGCACTGTTACATCTTATGAAGGATCACAGGCTTGTGGATTCCTGGAGGCATCTAAATCTAGGGCAGAGAATATTCCTTCTATTTCCACTCTGCAAAAATTATGCCAGACTTTGCTCTTGTGTAAAATGAAGTGTTAACTGTTTATTGTATTTAATGGTTGATTAATGTATTCTATGTCATTAGTTTGTCTGTTGAACCTACTGACTTCAGATCATGCCTGAAAGGGGATCTTGTATCTCAGTGTACCTACCTGCAATTACAAATAAATGAAATGAAATTAAATCTTGCTTTGGTGTCACAGGAAATTGTACACTCCTTGGCTGGAGTGAAGTAGGTCCCATACTGATCTTAGATCACTCATATTTGCAGACAGTGCTCAATATTCCTGGGCTGGGCAGATCCTAGGACATGGAAGCTAGACCCCTTACAGCTGAAGGACCCAGGAATCTGGAAGTTGTCAAAACTCAGATATCTAACTTTTAGCAGATAACCCAGGGTGAAACCTCAGATTTGATCAGATGGGATGCCTTAAAGGCAGTACAGTGGATTCCACTTAAATGCATGTCACTTAAGTGCACTTTCCGTTTTAGTTCACATTTTTTCATTTCCCATTTTTCCCTATAGTTTCAATGTTAAACATTCTGGTTAAGTGCACTTAAGCTTAAGTTCACATTTAGTTTTAATACACTTTTTCATTTCACCAGCACCTCTTCCCCATGTTATTAACACCTCTTAAGTGCACAGGTGAAAAGGATTAGGTGTGATACCAGTATTTAACACCTAGTCTTAGAGGCAGGCATTTTAACAATGGAGCGCATGAAGGTAACCCTTACTCTGGGACAAAAAATATCTCTGTTGCAGCAGCTGGAGCAGCCAGACAGTAAACGAACCGACTTAGCAAAACAGTTTGAGTTGATGTATCCACTGTAGCCTGAATTGTGGCAAGTAAAGATCGATTGTTCTCTGAGTGGGGCGTTCAGACAATCAAGACCAAAAAGGCGGTGCGGGAAGAGCAGGAAGGTAGAAGCTGCACTCCTCGCTGGTTCTCCGCTGCTCGCAGTGTTGATGCCCCATTAATGGCCCTATTTTACAAAAAAAGCTGAAGTAGTAGCCCTGGCACCTCAGGGCCCCGCTACTACAAGGCACTTGGTAAAACCGGGATGCAGAAGACAGGCCAAAGGTGAGGGCCTTGAACTGGTAATGTTCCTACTGAAAGGAGAACATGAGGTAGCAACAATGGGCCTGAAAGACTAGGATATGCAGGTAGGCATCCTGCATATCAAGAGCACAATGCCACTGTCCCTTGTGCAGAAGAGGCAGCAGACCTGGGAGGTCAGCATCTGAAACCATTTGTATTCTATGTACCAGTTTAAAGTGCTGAGGTCCAAGATGGGGCATGAAGTCTCCAGTCTTCTTTGGAACCAGAAGAAGTGGGAGTAATATCCCTTTACTGCCTAGTTTGATGGAGCAGGCTCTATTGCTTCTTTTGCAGAACAGCCTCGATTTCTTCCCTTATGAGGGAATGTGCACCTTTGGGTGAGGAGACACCCTGGTGGTTTGTCTGGGGTCTCTTGAGAAACTCCAGAGTATGTCCTTGCCTTATTAACTGAAGGCCTCACGTTGGCTGGAAGGGTGGCTGCTCTGAAGGGCCTGACATTTATTCTGATGTCTGGATGTCTGCTGTGTCATCAGTCGCTTGATCTGGTGATGAAAAGGCGTCTTGGCCTTGGATCTAGGGTGGTACATGGTGTGAACCGACCTCAGGCTTTGCCCTTATCCTGGAGGGTGGTAATTATATCTTGGACATCACCCCCGAACAGGACAGAACCCTGAAGGGCATCCTGAATAGCGACCTGGATATCAGGTGCCGAGTCTGACACCCTGAGCATCAGGTACCAAGCCTGACATCAGAGCCAGGACAATCTCCTGAGACACACTGCCATGGCGGTGCCCCTGGCTGAGAGTCCACTGCATCTAGCCGGCACTCAAGTAGGCAACAAGCTGACTTTGGCGACCTAATGGTGTCTGCCAAGGCAGTCTTGGACTCAGAGTCTGTGCGGCCTCAATGATAGGCTCCAACTGGCTGAGCAACGACTTCTGGAACACCAGCATGTGTGCCACATAGTTAAGTGCTCGCCTACGGCTGGAGTGGAGGAAGAATAAAAGTTTCTCCCAAACTGGTCAAGCTGCCTCGACTCCTTGTCAGGAGGGAGGTGCTCATGTGTCTGGGCATGATGGACCTATCATGGGCCACTGTGATGACTACAGAATCAGCCTTAGGGTGGACACTTAGGTGATCCTTACCCTCTGGGTCCTATATGTCCTATCAGCCTTCTTTGCCACAGTTGGAATGGAGGAAGGCATCATCCATATAGTGGAGACCAAATCCTCATGAGGCTGTAGCCCACGGGGTGTGAGGACAGGTGCTGTCTCCTGGATGTCCAGGTGTTCAGCAAGTCTCTGATGTTTGGGATCCTGCACATCAGTCTTCCATTCATAGACCTCTACAATCTTTTTCAGGAGGTCTGTGAATGAAAGGGTCCTCAGAGGTGACTTGGGAGGCTTCTTTGACTTGGGCTTCTCTGGAGGAGTCTTGAATCCTGATGCAGAGGAAGACCCGGACTCGTATTCTGAATCTGAGAGCCTGAAGGATCGATGTCTGAGCAAGTCCTCCTGAGTTCTAGGAGGAAGACTGTCTGTCATCAGGGCTGTCAAGGACCTTTCATCAAGCACGCAAGTCGACTGGCGCAGTTCCATTGGAAACAGACCTGGGAGTCTGAACCGGGAAAAAGAGTCTCACTGGGTGTCGGCTGTCCAGCTCAGAGACAAGCTGAGATTTAGTCTTTGACCACTGGGACTGGAGGATGGCTCTGAAGTCTGCCTGGGGCTTAGGAGATGACAGAGGAGGTTGACAGACCAGCTGGAACCTAAGGGTACCAGTCATTGGGTAACATGACGTATGTGGTGTCCTGCGCGGGTAACCTGGCAAGGTGTGAAGGCACATACCCGGCGTCCATGAAGCCTGAAGTCAGGTAGCCTGGCAGAGGGTATCCAGGGACATTAGAGGTCAGGTAGCGGGTGGAGGGTAGCCTGATGGAGGCCTCGACAGAGGAGTTGGGGGCTGCTATGGGACCCTGAGGAGGCCTAAATATGGCTCAGAAGGACCTGAAGGAACTGAGTCAGGCACAGAGCCGATGGGAGGCAGAATCCGCGGTGGCACTGACAGTACCGCCAGAAAAATGGTGGGAAGGGTCCTGTGGGGTGCCCAAGCTCTGGCGTCGGTCAGGGATGAGCCAGAAACAATGACACCCAACGGACGACCACCATCCTCTGGCTCCCACTGGTCATGCTGCCCAGACCGGCAGCTGGGCGTCATCAGGGCATGCACTGGGCCCGACATGAGCAGAATGGCTGGGCGGTCATCGGAGGACCCAACTAGCAGCTTATCAGCCTTGGCGTGCGGATACCAGAGTCCCTGGAACCCGTCTTATCAGCCCTGGCTGGGTATTCATTGGAAGATGCAACGAGTGGCTTATCGGCCCTGCCAGCCTGCTTAGACTTGGTGAAGGAGATGGGCCCAAGGGTGGCGAAAGCCTCAACTCTGCCGAGGTGCCTGTGGCCACCATAACCAGTAGTGGTGGGAGGACCAAGGGCTGCTCCTGTGAAGGCTGGTGCAGTCATGGTTGCAGCGTGGTCTTCCGGAGCAAGAGGGCGCTGATCACCCTAGGGTGGCAGCGGGTGAGGGGACCGAGCCTGGTCCGGTTCTTCTTTTGTCCCTCCTCTTCTCATGTTTGAGATAGTCAGTGGGCAAGAAAAAAGGCTCCTCAATTTTGCATTGCCTTTTCTATGGATGCCATCTTCTTCTTTAGGAGATGGGCTTTGAGAAACCTGCTGGCGGCACTCTGTGTAGCCTGGTTGAATGCTCGGCAGGCCTCACAGTCCTTGGTGTTGTGCTCCTGGCCTAAAAAGAAGAGGTAAAGAGAACAGGAGTCCTTGTGTGGGAGCTGCGTGCTGCAAGAATCACACTTGTTTTATGCGACTCAATGGACAATGGAAAGACCTGCAAAAAAATCAAGTATTAACTGATAAGGTAAGAAAAAACAGATACTCATCGGAAAAATGGCAGTTGAACTATAGTGGCGATCTCCGTGAGTCCGGCGTGCACAGGTCGATGGCGGAAAGAACTGGAAGGCGGGCATGGGACCGCCACCTATATTGTGTCACGCTGATGTCCATCAGGTGACGTCAGGTGAGCTGTTCCGTATGCACTGCTAGCTAAAGTTTCTGTGTGGTCCTGACACCAGGGCACACAGTCCTCAGATTATTACCTACTGCAAGCCCTCTGGAAGAAAGATCACTGAAAAATCAATGTTTTCAAGCTAAATAGAAGAAAAAATAAAAGCATGGGTTAAATGCGAGAAAAATGGCGGTTGATTAAAGCTGGCATCCGAGAAGGTCCGATGTGCACGAGTCAACAGTGGGAAAGAACTGAGGTAGGTGTGGGGGACCACCCCTTTGTGGGACGGCGGATGTCAGCATGTTGATGTCGACGGGTGGCCCCCTCATGATAAGCAAGACTGTGGCACCTGGTGGCTTCAGTCCTATCAGTGCTGCCTGCTGCAAGCACCTCCTCAAGTAAGATCTAAGTCTTCCTTGCAGAGTAGGCCAGTTTACTGTGGCAAAGACAGAACAGTGGTGCCCCTGTTGTTAACACCAGCATCAAACAGACATATCATACAGTATAACAACTTAAGGCTGCTGAGCATACATTTCCTCAGTGAGGAAAGGACAGATGCATCAAACCAGACAGGGCCAGGAGCAAAATACTGTGGCTATCTATTCTGTCACTGCAGAATAGATCTTCAGTGCCTCACTTTATGCAGTGATCCCGCTGGTGGGGATGGAGACATCTTTCATTCTTTCACTGTAATAGAGATCTCCGATGTCTCATATTATGTGCGGCCCCTGCTGGTGGGGATGGAGACTGTCCTTTATTCTCTCACTGTAGAGTATATTACCAGTGCCTCACTATGCAGTGAACCCTGCTGCTGGGGTGAATACTGTCATTTTACCTGTCACTGAAGTACAGATTCAAAGAATCAGAAGGAAAGACTACAATGGCAACATCTATATAGACTGATCAGCGTGAGTACGTAAAGTGAGCCCGCCATAATGTGGATGTCATGACATGGAGACAGCCACACAGACATCCACAATATGTGGCAGTGCACACACTGTAGGCAGCATTTAAACCTCTAACTGTAACTGACAGAGCGCCATCATGCTGGGAGATTCTGAGATATACAGTAAGTGGCCAAAAATATTGGCTTGCACTTTTCAAATAACTCACAATTCCTCTAAATATAAGTTGAAATTAACAACAGTACAGTATTTGGTCGCCACAATTCTTTATTTCTCTGTTAATATTACAGAACCTTTGTTTTGATTAAAATTTAATATATCCTTTTAAATCAGAAAATGAAAAGAAATGGCACTGACAAAATTATTGACACCCTAGACTTAATATTTGGTAGCACAGCCTTTGGTCAAAATAACTGCAATCAACGCTTCCTATAGCCATGGATGAGTTTCCTGCACCTCTCTACTGGCAGTTTGGCCCACTCTTCTTGTGCAAACTGCTCCAGTTCTCCCAGATTTGAAGGTGCCTTCTCCCAACAGCTGTTTTCAGATCTCTCACAGGTTTTCAGTGGGATTTAGATGTGGACTCATTGCTGGCCACTTCAGAACAGTCCAGCGTCTTGTCTTGAACCATTCCTGGGTGCTTTTGAAGTGTGTTTGGAGTCATTGTCCTGCTGGAAGACCCATGACCTTGACGGAGACCCAGCTTTCTGACACTGGGTTCAACATTGCGCTCAAAATGGCCTGGTAATCTCCAGATTTCATGATGCCATGCACACGTTCAAGGCACCCAGTGCCAGAGGCAGCACAGCATATGTGCCATGTTTGACTGTAGGAAAGGTGCTCTTTTCTTTGAAGGCTTCATTTTGTTTTCTGTAAACATAGCGATGATGTGCTTTACCAAAAAGCTCTAATTTGGTTTCATCTGTCCACAGGACATTCTCCCAAAAGGATTTTGGCTTGTTCAGGTGTGTTTTGGCAAACCCAGTCGGCTTTCTTATGTCTCTCTCTCAGCAGGGGTCCTCCTGGGCCTCCTACCATAACCCCTTCCATTGAGTTGGCGATGGATGGTGCAGTTGAAACTGTCGTACCTTGTGTCTGAAGGTCAGCTTGAATCTGTTTGGCAGTTGATCAAGGTGCTTTCTCCACCATTCGAACAATCCTGCTGCAATCTTGATCAAGTTTTCTCTTGTGACCCACGTCCAGGGAGGTTGGCTACAGTGCCATGGGCCTTAAACATCCTGATAACATATGTCGCATTGAAACAGGAACATCAAAGTCTCTGGAGATTGATTTGTAGCCTTGAGATTGTCCACGCTAGCTACAATCTTCTGTCTGACCTACTCAGACAATTTCTGGTTGTCTTTCTTTTCTCCATGCTCACTGCGGTACACACAGTGACACAAAACAGGAGAATGAGTCCTTTTCTCTATTCAAACTGGTTGAATGAGTTATTTTTATATTGCAGGCACCTGCAACTCACCACAAGTGAGTTCAATTCCAAAGTGAAGGAGAATCACCTGCTTGAAATCTAATTATTTCTAACTACTTCTAAAGGTGCCAATAATTTTGTCCGGGCCATTTAAGGATTTCTGTGTGGAATAAGCTAAGACTTACTAAATTTTTCTGCTTTTGTGTTTATTCCACTGCAAACCAAAGAAATACATATGTGGATACCAAAATATTTTTAATTTCAACAATTTTTTGGAAGGAATGGTGCATTATTAGAAAAAACTGCAAAGCGTAATATTTTTGTACGACTGTACCTAGTGTGATGAGACTGGATAAGACCCCATCCCATTTGTTATGTAAAGAGTTATAAGCAAGGATCTATTCTTAGAAACATAAAATCTGTCGGCAGATAAGGACCATATGGCCGACCTAGTCTACCCATTTCCCTACCCACTCTGCAGCCCCAGATCCTATTTGAACTGGTGCTCTCCTGCTCTGCACATCTCCAGGGTACCCTTATGTCTATCCTATGCACTCATTAAATCCTGTATTGCTTTGCACCCACCACTTCTGCTGGAAGGCTATTCCATGGCTTCAACCACCTTTCAGTGAAAATCACTTCCTTACAGTACCCTGGAGCCTTCCACCTTCAGCCTCATGTCGCTTCCCTTGTTCTTGTGCAGAGTTTTCTCTGAAATATGCCTTCTGCACACCCTTGTTATTCCCTAAGGTGCCTGAAAGTCTCTATCATATCTCCCCCTCTCCTTATTTACTCCAGTGAACAGATATAAAGGTCCTTGGAGTCTTTCCTCGTAGGGCTTCTGTGCAGTCTATGTACCATCTTCGTTGTCCTTCTCTGGACTGCTTCTATTTTATCAATGTCCTTCAAGAGATGTGGTCTCCAGAACTGGACACAGTACTCCAGCTGAGGCCTCACCAGTGATCTGTACAGTGGTCTCTCTCCTGACTTGTGGTGGCCAGAATTTCCCCACCATCCTGTACTCCTCCTTGGAGTCCTGTGACCCAGCTGCATGATCTTGTACTTTTTAGCACTGAAACAACTGTCAAGACACCTGACCACTCCTCTAATATGCTCTCCTCTCATATCCTGCCTCTTGTCCATCTCTTGCCTGTCTGATTGCACAATCAAATTTTCCTTGTGGCACCTAGGAAATGGCCACTGCGATGCTCCCACAATTCCCTCTTTTATCTCTCTTCCTTCATTTGCTGTTTCTATTTCTTTCTCCCCATGCTTCTCTATAGTCAAAAATATAAATGAATCTTCATGTGAAACTGGGAGCTCTTGGTTTGCAAATGTACATAATTATATTGTTGAAATCATTACAGACAGCTACTTAGATGATAGAGAAGTAAGCAGTTTGTAACACATGGGCATGACCTTGAGAAACCTTTGATCTTTCCCCATGCTTGTTAACAGAAAGTCAGCAGAAATCATCCCTGTGACAGAATGTCTTAATTGGTTGCACCTGTTAAAGAAGACTAATGTACTCTTCAGGCTGGTCACAGGAAGGCAATAACAAACTCTTGTTACATTTGTGAAAAGCAGGAGATGAAACTTACAAGAACAGGATGCAGGAGTTAAACTGCCAGGAAAAGACAACTTATAAAAAGAGCCATGTTTTGTTTATGGAGAGATTGAGATTTTAGAGAGAAAAGTCAGAGGAAGATTTTGCAGGTACTGCCTTTGTGAAAAACTATCCAGTACAACTTTTTATTTTAATGTTATTGATAATAAAACCCTAAACATGAATTTTACAACTTCTCAGTGTCTGCCCATACTTCCTGATCTATGCCTCGACAGCACTTGGACAGTACAGTGCTGGCTACAAAATATGCCAGATAGTGACTGACATCTGACACAGTGATCTCCAGGCATGGCCCAGCCCTTATGTTCAGGTTAGCAAATCCCTATGCTGAGGTATAGGCATGTGCTGCTGGTATTACAGAAAACTGCAGATGTGCTGCAGGAAGAACTGCCTGTTCAGGTTTGCAAATCTTGGAACTGAGTTTTAACTACTGGAGCCTGCCACCCAGTCCTGGGTGGGGGCATGAAGCATGTGGTGGGGGTTCATGGAAGCCTGAAGCCTGGACTGGGGGAAAGGCAGACCTGACACCAGGGTGGGTGTGGGCTTGAGATTCTAAAGTCAAGGTGATGGTGATTGGGAGCCCACTGCAGGAGGGGCCACCTAGGAGCTCACCACCATGGCATGGGGGGGCTTGGAGGTCTGCTGCCAGGACCAGAAGGGTGGGTAGGGAGCATGCAACCATTGCTAGGAGACACTCAGGAGCCTGAGGCCAAAGATGAAAGGGAGCTTAGGAGTCAGAATCTGGGGATGAATGGTGGGCTGATAAGCATGCCACCATGGCTACAGGTGTGGCTCTGGAGCTTGAGGCCAGGGATGGAGATACTTGGGAGCTAGATGCCAGGGCTTGAGGTGTTGGGAACCTGAGGCCACAGACTGGAGGGGAGAGTTGAGCTTGTGAGCATGAACACAGGATTATGGGTTAGTGGCAGAATGGGTGGTAACATGCCATCTGGGCTAGGAAGGGTGCTCAAAAGTTGCCACTACAGAGGGATGCTCCAGAGCTTGATGTCAGGGCTGTGGGTGATGCTATGGCTGGGAAGGCTCAACATCATGCCATCATGTCTGTTTGGGTAGTGATGGGATAGGGAGCATGCCACCATTGTCGGGAGGGGCTAATGAGCATGAGGTCAGGGCTAAGGTGGGGGGCTCAAGAGTTGGAGCCCAGAGTTCTTTTCCATAAGGGTATTTACAAAGAGGCTAGGGATTCTGATAGCTTAAAATGTTCTGTACTGTGTCACAGTATTCTTTCATGATACAGAGCCTTTGCTTCCCTAGCACATTGGACCAGATGTGCAGTCACAGAAGGGGGCTCAGGAACATGCTGTCATGGATGGGGAGAGCTCAGAGTATGGGGACCTCAACAGCCTGCAGTCATGAGAGCTGGGGGCAGTAACCTGATGACATAGCTAAGAGGGCTTGATGTCCTTCACTGTATTTGTATTTGATATTTTCTAACCTGTAACTATTTTTGGGACCAGGATAATCGTAATGTTTTGACACCAGTTTACTATTGTTATCTATTTTATGTCCATACTGCTCAACCTTTGTCATGGAAATGAGGGACATGGACACTCAAAATGAGGACAACAAGGGACACTGACCCTCATAATGAGGACACATCCTCAAACATGAAGATGCAAGCTCAGAAAAAGAACAGTTATGTAAGAACATACTGTAACAGTAGAACTTGAGGATCTCAGTCATCAATTACCACTGTAGGAACTTCACTGTTAGTGAATGGGAATCCACAGAGAAGATTTTCAGCAGTACAACTGGGGTCACCCAGTCTCGACATCCGTAACATCATCGACCCTATACAGGCGTGGAGGCCCGCTCCCTCCTCAGTTCTTTTCCCGGAGATGAAGGAACAAGGCTCACACCCTGGGAAACCAAAAGAGACAGAGGGACCGAGCTCTAGATAAAGAATGGAAACAACAGATAGCCAGGTCCTGAACAGGAGCCTCTAGAAGAGGACGATGGGAAGGAACACATACTTGTTCACTGAGATCCTCTTGAAGATGCACAGTTTACTCACCTGTAACAGTAGTTCTAGGAGTGGTATATATTGTTCACACACACCTTGGCATGTCCTTTCCCTTTAAGATCCACGAGAAAGTCTTCTAGCTGGCTCCTCCACCCACCGGTGGTATAATCCTTGGCTCCACCCCATGATGCAGATCTTAGCCACTGGAAGCCAGGTTGTGCGTCGTAGCCAGGGAGGTTGGGTGGGTCGTGTGGATGAACAACATCACAACTCCTAGAACTACTGTTACAGGTGAGTAGCCTATGTTTCTAGGAGCAGCGGATATGTTGTTTTATCCACACTGTTTGGCAGACTCAAAGCAGTTCTCAGGGAGGGGAGGGAAGCAAGGCGTGCACCCCTACTTAGGAAACAGAGATTGAGAACTGAGGCCCCAAAACCAGCATCCTGGCGTGACTCTCGTCGATGTGGTAATGGGTAATGAAGGTGTCTGCTGTCATCCAGGTGACATCCAGACAGATTTCCTGGATAGGGATGTCCCTGGAAGCAGCCACTGATGCATGAGTATGGTGGGTGGAATGAGCTCTTATGCCTCTGGGAGGCTTCTTGCCTGACAACCTATAGCAGAGATCCATGCATGATGTGATCCATCTATCAATCGTCTGCTTCACTGTAGGTCTGCCAAATCAGGCCTCAGCATAGGTGACAAACAGCTGTGAGCGTCTCCCAAAATTCTGCCGTTCTCTCCTTATAATGGAGAGTGCTCATCTCAGGTCCAGAGTATGAAGCCTGTACTGCATCCAAGGTGAAGTTCGGTAGAACACAGGCAGAGTCAACACCTGATTGAGATGGAACTCTGACACCACCTTCGGAGGAATTTCGGGTGGGGCGCAGGACAACCTTGTCCTTGTGGAAGACCAGGTGAGAGACTCCACCGAGGCGCCTGGAGCTCCCCAATCCTTCCGGCTGACGTGATAGCCACCAGGAAGGCGGTCTTCCGCAACAAGTGTGACATCTCACACTTGTGCATTGGTTCGAATAGCTTGCCCAGCAGTTTAGCCACAACCAGCAGTAGATCCCACAGAGTGGAGGTTCACGCACCGGAGGGATATGTGATCTAGGCCTTTAAAAAGCTCCCAACCACCGTCTCCTGTGCCACTGTCTGCTGACCGGCCTGTGCCCAGAAGCAGAGATGGCTGCCAGGTGCACCTTAAGGGTCGAGACCGAAGACCATTTTTGGACAGAGACCAAAGGTAGTCTAAAATGCTAGCCATTGGACAGAACAGAGGGTCCAGGCCCTTGCCCTGACACCAAATGGAAAAACACTTCCATTTGAAGGCATAGCACCTCCTGGTCGACTCCTTTTGGATGCTTCCACCATAGTGAGTACATCCTCAGAGAGACCCACAGCCTGGAACTCTTGCACACAGGAACCAGGCTGTCAGGTGCAAGGATTGAAGGACCTGATGGAATACCTTCCCTGACTGACAGACAGCAGGTCTGGGTGTACTGGAAGATGTCGCAGGGGCCTGGTGCTGAGGCTGAGGAGATCTGGATACCAGAACGCACATGGCCAGTCTGGGGCTACCAGAATCAGCATCTCCTGTCCCTCCTCACCTTGAGGGCACCGGTGGATCAAGGAAATTGCAGGAAGGCGCAGAACAGGCCTGGGGTCCACGGCCTCAAGAAGGCATTCCCCTGCAGCGAGCCCTGCTGGGGTGGTGGGGTGGGCATGGAAACAGCCTCAGCTTGGTGTTTTCCCAGGAGGCAACAGGTCCACCACTGGTTTGCCCCAGTGGGAGAACAGGCTGAGTACCACCTCTGGATGGAGAGACCACTGTGGGATGCTCAGCCCACAAGGCTGAGAGCATCTGCCAGTTGATTTGAGGCTCCTGCCTCCAGTTGGCTCATGAGGGTCCAGATGCGGGCGCTTCCCTGCACAGCAGCTGGGAGTGCATGCCGCCCTGTCTGTTGAGGTAGTACATGGTCATGGTATTGTTATCTGGACTTGAACCACTTGACCCCGAAGAAGCTGAGTGAATGCTGACAGCACCAGTCTGACCGCTCTGAGCTCCAGCAGGTTGATATAGTATCGGGATTCTTGGGGGTCAGAACCTGTGGGCCCTGTGGTTCCCCATGTGGGCTCCCCAGCCCATGAGAGAGGCATCAATCGTGAGGACAACCATTGGCTCAGGGCAGACTAACAGGATCACTTTCTGCAGATGATCGGGACGGTCCACCATTGGAGACTGTCCCACATCTTCTGGGTCACAGTGATCAGCTGGTCGAAATGACCTTGGCACCGAGTCCACTGGGCGGCCAACTCCCATTGAAGGGGCGCATATGCCACCAGGCCCATTGGACCACGGTGGTACAGGCGCCATGTACTCCAGAAGATGCAGAAAGTCCAGGGCAGAGCGCAAGTGCCCAACCAGAAATGATTGGGTAAAGGAGGAGAGAACCTCCACCCTGTCCGCTGGGAGCCGGGCTCTTGCTCAGCAGGAGTCAAGCTCTGCCCGATGAAACATATCACCTGCTAAGGCATGAGCTCCGACTTGGCCTCGCTGATCAGGAGGCTAAGCTGAGTGCATGTTTGGAGGCCAGGTCCCTGGACCTCTCGACCTCTTGTTGGGTGGAACCCGCCAAGAGCCAATCATCAGGTAGGATAGACCCTGACCCTCGATGCAGAAGGTGAGCTACCACCACTGCTATGCATTTGGTGAAGATCTGTTGCGCCCGATGACAGGCCAAATGGCATAGCTCAGAACTCGTAAAGGCTCCTCTAGTTGGAAGCGGAGGAACCGCTGATGAGGCGGACAGATTGGGACATGAAAGAGCATCCTGGAGATCCAGGGAGCAGAAATACAGGTTACTCACCTGTAACAGGAGTTCTAGGAGTGATACATGTTGTTCATCCACACTTCTTGGCAGGTACCTTGCCACTTTAAGACGTGCTGGAAAGTGTTCAAATTGGCTCCTCCCACCCACCGGGTGGTAAACCCTTGGCTCCACCCCATGACTCCAGATCTAGCCCACTGGAAGCCAGGTTGTGCAGCGAGGTCGGATGGGTCGTGTGGATGAACAACATATACCACTCCTGGAAATCCTGTTACAGGTGAGTAACCTGTTATTTCTAGAGGCGTGGATATGTTGTAAAATCCACACCTCTTGGCAGACTCTAGCAGTTCTCCGGGAGGAGGGAGGCAAGCAGCACCCCATTATACTTACTTGGGAATAAGGACTGGAGAACAGAGGTCCCAAAACCAGCATCCCGCATGACTCTAGGTCAATGTGGTAATGGGAAATAAGGTGTGTGCTGACTTCCAGGTAGCAGCCCTGCAGATTTCCTCAATAGGGATGTCCCTAGAAGCAGCCACGGAAGCAGCAGTATGGCAGGTTGAATGAGCTCTTATCCCTCTGGGTGGCTCCATGCCCGCCAACCTATAGCAGAGATCTATGCAGGAGGTGAACCACCTGCTTATCGTCCGCTTGGCTGCAGTTCTGCCAGGTGCGGCTTCAGCGTGGGTGACAAACAGCTGGCTGAACCTCTCCCGAACTTCAGCCATCCGCTCCCTTATAATAAGTGAGCGCTCTTCTAGAGTCCAGAGTATGGAGCCTATATTGGCCTCTGAGGTGTGACTGGGGTACAGCACCAGCAGAGTCAACACCTGATTCAGGTGAAACTCCAACACCACCTTCAGAAGGAATTTCGGATGGGCAAAGGCAACCTTGTCCCTGTGGAAGACTAGATAAGGAGACTCTATGGAAAGCACCTGGAGCTCTCCCATCCTTCTGGCTGATGTGATAGCCACCAAGAAGGCGGTCTTCCACAACAGGTGGGAGATATCGCACCTGTGCATCGGTTCGAATGGCTTGCCCATGAGCTTGTAATACCAGCAGTAAATCCCACGGAGGTGGAGGTTCTCCAACAGAGGATATGTGATCTAAGCCTTTGAAAAGCACCAGACCACCTTCTCCTGCACACCGACTGCTTGCTGTGCGCGCCCAGTAAGCAGAGATGGCTGCCAGGTGCACCTTAAGGATCGTCGACTGAAGCCCTAGCTGAGAAGGGACCACAGGTAGTTCAAAATGCTAGCCAACGGGCAGGATGAAGGGTCCAACCCCTTACCCTGACACCAAATGGAGAATCTCTTTCATTTAAAGGCATAACATTTTCTGGTCGACTCTTACGGGATGCCTCAACACGTTGAGGACCTTGTCGAGAAGACCCAAGGCCTGGAACTCTAACTCAGGAACCAGGCCGTCAGGTGCAGGATTGAAGGTCAGGATGGAACACCTTCCCTTGCTGACTGAGATCAGGTCTGGGTGGGCTGGAAGCTGCCTCGGGAGCCTGGAGCTGAGGCTGAGGAGATCTGGATACCAGAACTGGCGAGGCCAGTCTGGGGCTACCAGAATCACCTGCGCCTCGTCCTCTTTGCCTTGTGGAGCACCTTGTAGATCAAAGGAAATGGAGGAAGGCGTAGAGGCCCGGGGTCCACGGCCTCAGAAGGCATCCCCCTGCAGCGAACCCCACTGAGGGGTGGGCATGAAACAGCCTCAGCTCGCGTTCTTCCTGAAGGTGAACAGGTCCACCTAAGTGGTGCCCCAGTGGGAGAACAGGTCTTGAACTACCACCAGCAGGAGAGACCACTTGTGAGATGCAACGCCTATCCAGCTGAGGGCATCAGCCAGACTGTTTGAGGCTCCTGCCACATGGATGGCTAGGAGATCCACCTCCAGGCTGATCACGAGAGATCAAATGCGGAGAACTTCCTTGCACAGGGGCAAGGAGTGCGTCCCGCCCTGATGGTTGAGATAGTACATGATCATGGTGTTGTCCGTCTGGACCCTGAACCCACTCGATCCTGTACAAATGGAGCAAAAGGCGGTGAGGCTAACATACTGCTCAAGCTCCAGCAGGTTGATGTGGCATCGGGACTCCTGAACCGTCGGCTCGGGGTGGACAAATGGGATACCCTCCTGCAGATGAACAGGGACAAGCCACCACTGCAGGCTGTCCCACATCTTCTGGGTCATGGTTACTGGCTGATCCAGAGAACGGAGCGCTGAGACCACTGGCGGGCCAGCCAACATTGCAGGGTGCATATGCCAACGGACCCAATGGACCACGCTGGTGCAGGCCGCCATGAGACCCAGAAGACGCAGGAAGTCCCAGGCAGGGAACAACTGCCCAACCCGAAATGATTGAGCAAAGAAGGAAAGGACCTCGGCCCTGTCCACGGGAGTCTCTGGCTCGAAGGGAGTTGAGCTCTGCCTGATGAACTGAATCACCTGTGATGGCATGAGCTCTGATTTGGCCTCGTTGATCAGGAAGCCAAGTTGCGAGCAGACCTGGAGGGCCAGATCTCTGGACCGCTCCATCTCCAACCTGGAGGGAGCTGCTATCAGCCAGTCGTCCAGGTAAGGTACACCGGACCTCAGACGCCCAGAAATGCTGTCGCCACTGCCATGCACTTGGTGTAGACCCTGGGAGCTGGAGAGAGGTCAAGGGCATGGCCTGGAACTCATAAGGGATCCCTCCACTCTGAAGCGGAGGAATCACCGATGAGACGGAAGGATTGGGACATGAAAGAACACGTCCTGGAGATCCAGAGAACAAAACCACATGCCTAGTTCCAGGGATGGTATAATGTCAGCCAGAGTGACCATCCTGAAGGTGTGTGGCCTTAGGAACTTGTTCAGGCCGTGCAGATCAAGAATGGGGCACCAGCCTCCCATCCGTTTGGGACCAGGAAGTACCTGGACACAAACCCTGGGCATGGAGGAGGATCCGCCACCTTGCTGACCACCCCTTTTGAAGGAGCAGAACTATAGCCGGCTTGATGGGCGACAGAGAGGGCTGCAGAACAGTAACCCCCGAGTGGCTGGCTCGGAAGGGAGGGGTCTGCTCGAATTCCAGAGGCAGACCCCTGCTGACCACTTCCAACACCCAACGGTCCATGGTTATAGCGGACCAGGTGGAAAGGAAGTGGTTTCAGCCGGCCCCCATGGGGGACCCAGGGAGGAGTGACGAGGTTGGGGAGATATCCCTCAACCTGTCACTGGGCAGGCTTGGAGGAAGGGCCAGCCAAGGAGCCAACTGGACCCTTCCTCCAGGCTTCCTGGGCCTTTGGGCACCAAGCATGAGCCTGCTGGCCCTGCTGCGGTGCAGCTGGGCCGGTTGTGCCGCAGGAGGCGGAATGGCGAAAGGGCTTACGCTGTTGCTGGCAGCCTTTGTCCTTCTCGGCAGATGTGACCGAGTCCAAGGTGGCATTGGACTTCTCAATCTGCTGGAGGTGGCACTCCACCCCGGCCCGAACAAGTCGGTGCCCAAGAAGGGGACGCTTGCCAGCTTGTGCTGAGTATGTACCGTGAAGGTGGAGATCCGCAGCCAAGCTCTGCAGCGCATGGCTACTGCGGCCACTACTGATCGAGCACAAGAGTCTCCGATGTCCAGAGCAGTCTGGAGCTGTTGCTTAGCCACCGCCCTTTCCAGATCCGCACCTGCTTGACTGTCGTCTGAAGGTCAGCTGGGAGATGAGGAAGCACCTCATCCAGGGAGCCAAAAGGGCGTGTGAAAGGTGTGCTATCAGTAGAGCCGAGCTACCCTATTGAAGGCCTACAAGGCGGCAGCATAAACTTTGCACCGGAGTAGTCCAGCTTTTGGACTCCTTGTCCGGGGCTTATCTACGCCCTGGCATTTCCGGAGCACGGAAAACGCTATCGGTCATCAGCCCTTCAGCCAAGGGATGCTCCGAAAACCGAAGAGAGAACCGGTCGGGACTGTGAACTTGCGGGCCATCCTGGCCAAATCGTAGGACAGAGGCAGGCAGCTGCACAACTCAAGGCCGGACCAACAATGGCCTCGGCCACAGGAAAGGCCTTTGTTGAGGAATCCCTCAGTCCAAAATCCTCCATGAGGGGATATCTGGCCCACGTTCTGTCACGGGTTCAAGCTGCATCAAGTAGACTAAGATGAGCGAAGAATACCAAGGAGCGAGGATGGTCTCGTCCACCGACAGACCCCGGAAGATTCCAGGTCGAGAGGCCTGGAATACAGATAGAGTCATCGGACTCCGAGGAGTCCACAAACAGCTGCCGACTGCCTAAGCCACCCTCCACTTGCAGGGGCATCGGTGGTGAGGGTGACCGACAACCTGTGGGGCAAGCCTGACCCAACCGAGAATCCCTGTCCGGGGCCCCAGTCTTAGGCTGAGGAGGCAGGGGTTCCCCACAATGGGTGGAGCAGCGGTTTCGGCCGAGCAATCGGCTCTGGAGTCAGCTCCTTGACCAAGGAACTGAGGGCAGGAGATCGCTCGGCACTCCGGCGACAGCCACTTTATTGTCTGGGAAGGCAATGGAGTCAGCTTGTTGCCAGCCAATAAGAGCTGCTGCCACATCATATCCTCATAGCATCAACGCAACTTGCCCAGAGCCTCTCGAGGAGGAGGAGGAGGATGAGCAGCGGCGCGCTTCCATGATGTCAGAAGCCGAGACCGCCGGCATCGTGGGACTTGCCGACATGGAAGAGGACCGAGACCGTCGGGTCAACGAGTGGTAAAAGAAGGGGCGGGGAGACCCGATATCCTCTGGTTCGGGGTCCTTGACCGGGACTTCCGCTCGGGTGGCCGAGGCAAGTCCTCGGTAGGCACCGGGGAACCAGTGAAAGAGGGTTGTCGGCCTCTCCAGTCAACAGCCCGTCTAACAGGTTGAAGAAGATCTCGACTGCATCGGCGGGTGTCTCGGACGGCTGGCTTGGCAGGGGACACGAGAAGACAGCGGCCTTGGCATAACCGACCGAAGTCGATGAGGACGGTCCAGGAGCAAGACCTCTCCTGCTCCATGAGCGTCAATGGTGGGACTTACCTTTGGTCCTTCTTTTGACTGAGAGAAGTGAGTCCCTGAAGGCCCCTTGGTGGAGAGGGCCGGACAAAGCTCCCGAAAGGAAGCAGTGTAGGAGAAGCCCAAGTGAGCAGGATAACGCCGCCAATGATGATGAAGCCGTGGCCTGGGCTGCTCCTCCTCGAGGGTGATTAACTGATCCAGCTGCTCCGCTGAGCCCAGCCGCACAGACACCGCCTAATGGGCCTCCTTCGACTTCACTGGTATAAACCATTTTCTGGGTGCCCCAGATGGAGTCGGGTAGCACGGTCTTTGAGAACCGATGTAAAAAGGACTTGCACAGATGGCAAGCCTGTGGATCGTGGCCAAGACCAAGACAGTGGCCTTACGTGGGCGTGTGGGTCGGTTCAAGACATCTTCTGCCCATGAGGCACCGACAGAAGCCAGAAGTGGATTTAGAGTCCATCGCAGCCGTGAAGGAAGGTGAAGACCAAGTCACGAAATTTCAAAATAATTTTCGGTAAACCGAAGGTTTAGGATCCAGGCCTAGAGGCGTAAGAGGCTAAGGAGAGAACCTGAGCTTCCAAGCGGTAAGGAAGATCTGCGTCATGGGGTGGAGCCGAGGGTTTTACCACCGGTGGGTGGGAAGAGCCAGCTTGAAGACTTTCTGGCACATCTTAAAGCAGCAAGGTACCTGCCAAAAAGTGTGGATTGAACAACATATCTCGTCCCTAGAACCACATGTTCTGCTCCAGGGATGGTATGATCTGGGACAGAGTTACCATCCTGAAGGTGCGTGGCCTGAGAAACTGGTTCAGGTTGGACACATCTAGAATGGGCGCCAATCCCCCATCTGCTTGGGACCAGAAAGTACCTGGAAGCGAACCCTGGAGGCGGGGGCTGTGACTTGACTACGACCTCCTTAAGGAGGAGTTGGGTGACATCATCTCAGAAAGCCAACCGAGTCTGCATGGACACCATCTCTTCTTGTGAGGCGCAGGCTCGGCTGGGAGGATACTGCTTGAATTCCAGAGGCAGAACCTGGCCGACCACTTCTAAGACCCACCTGTCAGTGGTAACAGCGGACCAGGTGGAAAGAAAGTAGCGAGCAGGCCACCACAGGAGGACCCAGAGCTGGCGTAATGGGAATAGAGGTGGCAGCCCCTATCGCTTCACTGAGCAGGCTTGGAGGAAGAGGGTCCAGACCGGAACTGCTTGAACCCCGATCTCCCTGTTTGCGGGCCGCTGGAAGCCTGGACTTGGGCCGAGGGCCATGCCTGTGCCTGCTGTTGCTGCCCACCCTGAAAGGGGGCTGCTTGGCCGCAGGAACAGGGTGTTGAAATGGCTTCTTCTGGTTCTTGAGTCTTGAGCATCTCTCTGAGCAGAAGTAACCGAGTCCAAGGTGGCACTAGACTTCTTGATCCGCTGTAGGTGACTATCCACACCTGGGCCGATGAGATCGTGCCCAGGAAAAGAACATTGGTATGCTACTCTGCTGCTTCTCTTCCTAGGACTTTAACTCCCCCTTCCTCCCTTAATTCTTCTCTACTTCTCTTTACCCCATGCCTCTAATCGTGTGGTAAACTAATGTGGATGCAGTGCTGTTTAAGCATTCTGTATTATAATATTATAACATCTGTTGCTTAAATGTTTTTGAAATTGTCTGTTTCCTTCATCTGTTTGTACCCCTCCCTACTGATGTGGAACCGTTGTAAATGGGCTGTCTGGCACTCAAAAGTACTTGTAATCCTAAAGCTTATGCTGGGTGTCTGCCTTAAAGGTGGAGAGCCTCAGCCAAGCCCTCTGCGCACTGCAACCCGTGGCTGCCACTGAGTGGGTGCATGAATCCCCGAGGTCCAGGGCCATCTGGAGTTGCTGTATGGCAACAGCCAGACCCTGGTCCTGGACCTGTTTGACCGTAGTCTGAAGGTCCTCAGGAGGTGAGAGAGAATCTCATCCAAAGAGCCCAGAAGGGCGTGGGAGAAATGCACCATGATGATGGATGAGCTTGCCTGACGGAGGCCTAGCAAAGAGGGTGCATAGACCTTCCTGGCAGAGTGGTCCAACTTTTGGATTCCTTGTCCGGAGGTCTGTCTGTGTCTACCTGAGTGTCTGAACATGGATTCGGTCACCAATCCTCTGCAGAGGGATGTTCCGTGAACCCGTGAGAGGGACCCAATGGGCATCGGTGACTTGTGGGCCATCCGGCACAGCACAGAGCAGGAGGCAGAGTGCTGCCAAAGCTCCAAAGCCTGACCAAAATGGCCTCGCCACTGAAAAGGCTTTAGTCGGACTGTCCCTCCCTTAAGGATAGCCGAAAAGGGTATTCAGCACGCTTCTGGACATGCTCAGAGGCATCCCCATGAATTCCTAGATCAAGTGAAGAATCCCCAAGAATGACGAAGGGTCTTCTTCCTTGAAGACTGCCCACTGACTCATCGTCTACCAGGCGAGTGTGAGGTCGGAGATGTCAGAATCCAGGTATCCGGATAAATCGACCCGCCACCAAGGTCCCCTCCATGCCCCTGGAGCGGTCAGGCGTGAGGTAACTGACAACCTATGAGGAAGACCCAGAACTGTCAGAGATTCCTTCGAGGAGCCCTCCCAAAGGCTGTTTAGCTATGGCCCACTACTATCGGTGGAGAGGTCGATTTTGGCCAGCCCAGGGTGGGTTTCACCGGCCTATGTGGGTGGGGGGAACTGCTGACCGGTTCCAATGGGAGTCGGCTTTGGCCTAGAAGGCTAGAGCCAGTAATGGCGGTCTGGAAACTGTACGGTTTCTGACCAGACAAAATCAGCTGTTGCTACATAAGGTCTTTGTAGCATCAACGGAGTTTCTGCCGAAGCTCTCATCCGAGGAGGATGAAGACGAATGGCGGCAGTGCCTTCTCTGAGCGCCATGCACCTTCCTTGGCCTATCGGCCGAGGGGTCAGAGATCTCAACCTTCACGGTGACCGACTGGGTCACTCAGGAGACACCAGGGGAACCGGTGATTTTCCGGATCTGGGACCGGCTCCTGATGGGACTGCCAGCGGACTGGGTCCTCATCAGAAAGAGGCAGTCAGGGGTCCTAGTGAGACAGTTGTCGGCTTAATGGGTGACACAGATCGACAGGGCCGAGTGATCTTGATCACGGCCGACGAGACCTCAGCTAGCTGACCAGACAGCGGGCTGAGAAGCTGGAGCCCAAAGTCGCAATCTCAACTGAGGTCGAGTCTGAAATTCCTGGGACTGAGATCACTCTCGACCCAAAACGTGTTGCCGAGATGAAGAATCTCTCGGTTCCTTGTCCTTTTACAGGACTGGGAGACATGTAAGCTCAAAGGTCCCTCGCCCTTGGTGGGGGAGAGACTGGCACATCTCCGAAAGGAGCCAGAGAAGCTAGAGCCCAGATTGAGTGGAACGAAATTGGCTGAGAGGAACGATCCACGGCCCGCACTGCCTCTTTCTCGAAGGTCTGCATTTGTTCAAGCTGCTCGGCGGACCCTGCAGCATGGAGATCACCCAACTGGCCTCTTTCGATTTGACTGGCGGATTCAGTTTCTCCGGCCTGCCCAGTTTCAAACATGCGAGACGATTGTAAAGGACACTGGGTGGAAAGTGAGACACATCTAGCAAGCCTAGCAGTATATGCACGTGGCATGTGGGTCTTTGCGCCGACATTTTCTGTTCCACGGGCACCGACGAATCTGGGAGATTTCTCTTCATTGCAGTCAAGATGGCAAAATTGCGATCACTAACTCTGAGTTTAATTCTTCAGAAAACAAAGTTTGAGACGCCAGGGCCTACAGAGCATGGGAGCGTAAGGAGGTAACTGAATCTTCCAGCGGAAAGGAAGATCTAGCATCATGGGGCACATCCGGGGATTATACCACCCGGTGGGTGGGAGGAGTCAGCTAGAAGACTTTCCGGTGGATCTTAAAGGAAAGGGACATGCAAACAGTGTGGATAGAACAACACATCCACGTCCCTAGAAATAATGTTATGGTAAATTAACTGTTCTGTCTTCTTTGGGGTATCTCAGTCATCAGGTATCACCGTAGGAACAAGTACCAAGCAGTGACAGGAGAAACAGGTAGTCTGGGAGGCTGGATCTCCATAAACTTAAGACAGAAGAATTGAAAAAGCAACCCAGCCAAGGATCTTCATAAACTTAGACAGAAGACCTTGCAAACTGAACCTGTCAAGGGATTTCATAAACTTAAGACAGGAGCCCTTCCTGCACAGCCCTGCCAAAACCAGCACAGGCTCTTGAGGCAATGTCCAGACTGTAGCGCTTGGTGAAAGTGTGGACTGTACTCCAGGTGGCAGCCACACAATTGTCAGTGGCTGCGGCCCCTTTGAAGCAAGCCACCACGGTAGCCACACATCTGGTGGAATGGGCTTTGACAGCTCAAGGCAACTCCATGCCATATTCATTATAGCAGAACACAATGCAATTTCAAACCATTTGGATAACCATTGTTAGAAAACAAAGGCTCTCTCTGCCAGGGGTGAGCGAAACAAACTGCTTAAACATTCTGGACTCCTTAGTCCTGAGTAGATAATACTTCAAAGTTCTGTACGCTCTAATGTATGGAGCAATGCTTCCCTGGATTGGCACGCCAGAAAAGAAACAGGAAGGTGGGTAGACTGATTGAGTGTAAACTCAGAAACCACCTTAGGTAGAAACTTAGACTGGTGCACAAAGATACCCTGTCTTTGTGAAAATCAAATAAGGCTCCCTCGTACCAGAGGGCCTGAAGCTCTGAAATTCTTCGAGTGGAAGTAATGGTAACTAAAAAGAGTGCTTTCCAAGAGAGATAGTACAAATCGCAAGTCATGATTGGTTCAAAAGGAGACAGGGTCAACTTTTCCCAAATAAATTCAAACCCCAAGCCAGGACCAGGGAACAGATTTGGGGTTTCAGAGGTAGGATGCCCCTAAGCAAGGTGCCGGAGACATCCAGCTGAGCAACAGTGCAGTCACCTACAGGTTCATGGAAAGCTGAAATGGCTGAAAGGTGGACCTTGAGGAGGAATACTGGAGACCTGAATCAGACAAAGAAATCAGGTAGTACAGGACATGCTTCACATGACAAGCAAAAGGTCTAGGAAATGCTTGGCAGCCCAGATGGCAAACTGCTTTCACTTCATGGCATAAGTGGTATGGGTGAAAGGCTTGCAGGTGGCCACTAGTACATCCATACCTTATTAGAAAACCCAAACCTGGCAATGCCTATGTCCATGAGCCACCATGCAAATGGAGGGATCTGAGGTTTGGATGGACCAAGGTCCCCGACCCTGGGTCAGCAGGTTCCTGCAGAGAGGCAGGGGAACCAGAGTCTCCTCCTTCAGCTGCTGATGCAGAGGGAACCATATCTGGCAAGGCCAGAATGGAGCTACCAGGATCATGCTGGCCCCTTCCATCTGTAGTTTGAGCAGCACCTTCTGTATCAGTGGAAACGGAGCGAATGCATACAGAAACCTCCGATCCAAGAGAGGAACAATGCGTCTCGCCAGAAAACTCCAGGACCTGGATCTATCGAGCGAAAACTGGGCAGTTTGCATTGTGTAGGGGACTAAAAGGTCCAATTCTGGGCAACCCCATCTGTCGAACAGATCTTCTGCTATGAGACGAGAAGCTCCCATTTGTGCTTGCTTGACTGAGTCCTGCTGAGTCTGTCCGCTAGTGTGTTTAGCATGCCTAGCACATGGACTGCAGACAGAGTCATGCTGTGGTCCAGAGCCCAATACCACACTCGCATTGCTTCCTGGCAAAGGGATATGAGTGTGTCCTGCTTGTTGATGTAGTAGACAATGCTCAGATTGTCCAACTGCACCAGGCGTGAGGCCTGGGGCTAGATGCTCCTGAAATACCTGCATGGCATACAGCATTGCCCTCACTCACGGGACACTGATATGCAGGGTGGCTTCTCCCTGGGACCAGGAACCCTGGGTTTGAAAGGGACCCAGGTGTGCCCCCAGCCCAGACCCAAAGCATCCATGGCCAGAATCTAATTTGGGAAAGAGAATGGAAGGGACCCTTGAAGAAGATTCAAGGGGTCCATTCACCACTGCAGTGTTTTGCATACTAGAGAGGAGACCAGGACTAGATGGTCCAGCTCGTGTAGATGTTGATCCTGCTTCACTGAGAGTCCACTGATGGGTATGCATGTGAAGCCTACTAGAACAGCGGAATAGCTGCAACTATTAGGCCCAGGAGCCTGAGGTACACTCTGAGCGACCTCCTGAGCTTCAGCAATAAGACAATCTGCCCTGTTTTGAGGCAAGAAGGCCATCCCCTGTTCTGAAAACAGGACCACCCCAATGTCTGTATTATTTGGGATGGTATTAGAACAGACTTGGGCAGGTTGACCATGATGCCCAGTGACTGAAAGAGCTGCAGGGTATGCTCCAGAGTCAGCAACAGCTGTTCCCTGGATGGAGCCTTGAGAAGCCAGTCGTCCAGGTAAGGAAATATGTACTGACCCTCCCTTCTGAGGGTTGCTGCAACCGCTGCTAAGCATTTGGTAAAGACATGCAGCTCAGAGGATAATCAAAAGGCAATACCTTGAACTGGTAAAGCTCCCACTGACAGGCAAAGCAGAGAACCCTCCTGTGAGGAGGAAAAACAGCAATGTGCATGTAGGCGTTCTGCATATTCAGGGAGCAGAGTCAGTCTCCGGTTCTGAGGAGGGCAAAAGACCCAGTAAAGTTACCATCCGGATCTTTTGTACGAGATGAAGAGATTGAGATCTAGAAAAGGCCTCAGATCTACAGTTTTCTTGGGAACCAAGAAGAATCTGGAATAGAACCCCCGGTTTCTCTGTTGCTCTGACACCAATTCTATTGCCTGCTTGCACAGAAGAGTCTGTACCTCTTCCCAGAGAACAGGTAAATGAGCCGGGGGTAATTTGCAGGTGGCAGAGGGGTGTCTGGAGGTTGCTGAATGAGCTCCAGTGTATGACCGCTCTCTATGATCTCCAGGATCCAAGCATCAGATGTTATGGTTCTCCACTGACTCAAACGGAGGGAGAACCAACCTCCGACCACCACCGCCTGGGCCAGAGGAGGGGGTCTGGCAAGAAGTCAAGCTGAGGAGGGTGCAGCTATGGAAGTGGGACCCTTGGTTCTGGGACACTTGACTGCCGCTGCAGCCTGGAGCAGGCAGGCAGGCAAGAAGGACTGGGCTCTACGCTTTCCCTGGGGACAAGAGCTTGAGCCTGGCCTGTTAGTCTGCAACAAAAGCAGAAAGCCCCCACCACACTGCTGAGGGTGATGGAGGAATGGATGGACTTGAGAGCCATACCAGAGGCCTACAGATCATTAATGAGGTCCTGGACATCTGGGCCGAAATGTTTAGGGTGCCATTAAAAGGGGCATTTGGCACCTTATTTTGCACATCAGCAGCGAACCCAGAAACTCTGAGCCAAGAGTGTCTATGTAGACAGATGCCAGTGGCAGTCGCTGGGGCAACTGTATCAGATAAGTCATAAATGGCTCTAAGGAGATGCTTCCAACATCCTCGGCAGTTTGAAAAGCATTGAAGCAACTCTTGTTTTTGGCACCATCTGGAAGTGCCTGGACAGCAGTCCTGCCCTTCCTCCAGTTGGTGTTCTGGAACTTAACCACATGGGACAGTTAGTTGGTAATCCTCAAACCTAGGGTGGCAGAAGCATACACCTTTAGCCCCAGAGATCAATCCTCTGAGACTCCTTTTCTGGGGCAGGGAGCTAAGGTGTTTGGGTGCCTTAAACCCATCATGTGCCCCTTGATGACCACGGAGTCAGTCTCAGCTTGGGCAGCAAAATACTGGAGGCCTTCAGGGCACTGTAGACTCTACCGGCATAGCTGGCACCATGTCTGGTCTGTGCCAGGCTCCCATAGTAGCATTCTTAAGTGATGGAAGCATGGCAGGAATAATTTGGGGAGGATTCGGAATCTCCAGGTAGTCTGCCAGTTCTTTTCTGGTGGCATTCTCCTCCTCCATCTGGAACCCCACTGTGGAAGACAGTTGCTTCACAATATTAAAGAAGGTAGCATTCTCAGGTGGGGACTTGGGGTGTGCTTGACTAATACTTCACTGACTGAAGAGGCTGTAGACTTGTCAGAAGTATAGTACTGGTCCTTTTCCTCTGCCTCCTCCTCTGGGAGGATGAGGTCAGGATGATACTCGACGCTGACCTATTCCTCAGGGTCTGTCGATGGGCACGCCATTGACGATCCCTAAGCAGGTTTCTAGGGCATTAATAGATGGCACTGGTGAGAAGGCCTGTTGAATGCATCAAACTGCTGGGCTATAACATTAGTGAAGCGGATGAGAACTTCGTTCAAGTCCATAGGCGCAGGAGGAGGAGTTGACGGCACCGTGGCCGATGAACCAGACCTTTGGGCCCAATGAGCCCATAGCCCTCAAAGAGGAAGGGGCAGGTCCCAGAGGGGTGGTCATTGATGACAAACCTGTCATCGACGGAGAAGGTGCCGATGACCCAGAGGTCAATGGTCTCATGCCCTGAGAAGCTGTCGGCATGTGTCTAGAGTGAACCAGGACCTGGACAGCAGGTCTCTTCATCAAGGCAACTGCCCTGCTTAAGACCCTCGAAGAAGGAGAGGCCGACGGGAATGGGACAGCTGCTGGGGAGTAGCCGCAATCCCATTCTTTTTATGACCTTTCCCTGAGGACTGGTCTTTGACCTGGGAGGCCTTGGAGCTGTTAGACTGAGAGGGCGACTGTGTGGTCAGTGCCCGGAGGACCCTGGCTCGCACCTGGCTACCTGTTGTTCCATGAAGGTTTCTAGAGCTTTCTTTGTCTCCTATGGGTGGCTTGGTTAAATTGTTGGCAGAGCTCACAATCCGAGTATTGTGATCAGGCCCAAGACAACAGACACACACAGAGTGTTCATCATTGGAGGCAATCTTCTTTCCATGGCGTCGGAAGACAGAAAAAGACCATCAACTCTCAACATAAAAGAAAAAGGGAAAAAATCTCTGAAAGAGATTTGTGATGGTTATGAAAAAAGTCCGTAGGCCAAAAAAGGCGTGAACACTGCAACGGCTCTTCAGCAGAGACTGTGCTTACGAGTCGATGGCAGGAAAGAACTGAGATGGGAGCGGGCTGCCTACTTCTATACAGGGCTGGTGATGCTGACGGCATTGGGGCCCCAGCTGTACTGCTGAAAATCTTCCATGTGGATTCCCCATTCACCAACGGTGAAGTTCCTATGGTGGTACCTGATGACAGATACCCCCAAAGAAGATCTGTGGAAGCCATTGTGTTTATTTGTACTAACACTATTTTTGATGTAGCATTTTAAAATATTATGAATTTCTGCTTTAAGTTTTAATTTACAGTACATTCTCTGGTAGTCAGCATCTTTTCTATGAGGACGGATGAGGACAGGGCATATTTGAAGGAAAATTAGGGCTGTCCCTCATAATCAGATGAAGGTATGTTTGTGTCCATTATAAGGAAGCATGGTGCTGGAAGCCGACATGTCAATTAACAGTTACATTGCATGGCGTAATAAAAGTTCTATGTGGAAACAAGATTCCAAAATAGCTGTCAGTTGGAATTATACACAATTAAAACAAAAACAATTATTAAAAAAAAGGCTTGTTATTCCGGTGACCTGTGTCGAGAACGAGCACGGATTGTTGTTAGCTTGCGAGAAGCATTGAGATTCTAGGGACTGCTTTCTTCCTCAGGAGGGGGAAATAAGTCTCTAGCTGTGTTGCACATTGTGCAATGTCTATCAAGTGCAGCACCACGCTCTGACCCAATTGTCAGATGGCTGCAGGAAAGAAAAAGTTACACATAACCCATTCAAAACATCGGCACAGGATGCATACAAAGCCTCAGCTAGAACTGGTATTTCAAAATACATCTTTCAATCTCTTTAAATGCCAGCACTTGGCACACCATCTGTATACTGTGTATGTCTAAGGGCTGCTTCTGTGTTTGACACCCAATACGGTGTTCAGTGGCATCCCATCTCCCATCCTGTGTTACATCAGTGGTAACATACCTCGACATCAACTGGCACTACCCTTCTCTTAACTCCATGGCCGCTGCTTTCTGAACTTTATGGCTACAATAGAGCTCAGAAAGCCAGCAGTAGGTAAGGGGGCTGTGCTGGCTGTCATCTTGGGAGGGGTTATCACTGACATCAGGTATCATGTTCACATAGGATGGAGTGAGGAAGATGTAGGAGCCATAACAGTCTTCTTCTTTTGGTTGGGATACCCCTGGTCACCAGTTATCGTTTTGCCTGACAAGCACCAACTTAGACCAAGCTGAAGCCCCCACTGTTTCGCATCCACCACTTCCCCATGCAGCCTATTCCAGGTGTCCACCATTCTTTCAGTGAAGCACTACATCCTCACATACCTCCTAAACTCCCCTACCTCCTCCATTTCATCGCATGCCCTCTGGTTCTGGTGCTCTTTTCTGCACCCTGTTCATCCCGTGAGGCACTTTTAAGTCTCTATCATGTCACGTCTTGCTCTCCTGCCTTCCAAGGTGTACATGTTGACATCCCTCAGTCTCTCCTCATAGGGCTTCTGGTGAAACCCCTGCATCATTTTAGTTGCCATCCATTGGGCTGCCTCTACCTTGTCTGTCCTTTCTGAGGTGGCCTCCAGAAAGAACAGTTATGTAAGGACTTACTGTAACAGTAGATCTTTGAGGGATCCCAGTCATCAGGTCACACTGTAGGAACTTTACCGTCAATGAAGCAGGATCCACGTGGAAGATTTTCCAGCAGTATTACTGAGGCCATCCACACCAACGTCATTAACCCTATAAAAGCATGAGTGGCCCCACTCCTGCTCAGTTCTTTCCCACGGAGACTAAGGCAGCAAACCTGTGCCATGGGGACCAAGAAGAGAGAGAGGTGCCCAGGCCTAAATAGAAGGCAGTATACACCACACAGCCAGTCTGAGCAGAGGATCCCAAGAAGGGGGATGGTGGGAGGGACGGCAGACCTGATGACTGAGATCTCAAAGATCTACTGTTAAGGTAAGTCCTTACGTAACTGTTCTATCTTCTTCAGGGGTATTTCAGTCATCAGGTCACACAATAGGAATGAGTCCCAAGCAGTTACAGGTGCAGCAGAACAGTCTGGAGGAAGGCCAACCAAAGTCTAGGACAGGAGGCCTTGCAGAACAGCCCAGCTGAAGCCTGCTCAGGCTCTAGAAGCAATGTCCAGACTGTAATGCTTGGTGAAAGTATGGACGGGACTCACTCCAGATGGCAGCAGCACAAATGTCAATGGCTGAGACCCCTTGAAGCAGACCACAGAGGTAGCCTTGCCCTTGTGGAGTGGGCTTTACCTTCCCTGGTAACTCCTCATCATGGTTGTTGTAGCAGAACACAATACAATGGGTCAACCATTTAGACAAACATTGTTTGGAAACCTAAATGCCTACTTTTCTTGGGGTAAAAGAAACAAAAAGCTGCTGTTTTCTGCAGTCCTTAGTTGAGAGTAGATATTTCAGAATTTTCTACACATCTAAAGTATGGAGCAGTGCCTTCCTGGATTGGCACACACCAGAAAATAAACAGGTATGTGGCTAGACTGATTCAAGCTAAAGTCAGACACCACCTTAGGGAGAAACTTAGGATTAGTGGTAATGACACCCTGTCTTTGTGAAAAATCAAATAAGGCTCCTCACACCACAGAGCCTGAGCTGGCGGACATCCTTGAGCAGAAGTAACTGCAACCAGAAATACAGGTTACTCACTCTGTTGGGTGAGTAACCTGTATTTCTAGGGCATGGATATGTTGTTCAATCCACACTGTCTGGCAGACTCCAAGCAGTTCTCCCGAGGAGGAGGCAAGGTGCTGCACTCACTATACTTACTTGGGGAATAAGGACTGAGAACCGAGGTCCCAAAACCAGCATCCCGCGTGACTCTAGGTCAATGTGGTAATGGGAAATAAAGGTGTGTGCTCACTTCCAGGTAGCAGCCCTACAGATTTCCTGGATAGGAATGTCCCTAGAAGCAGCCACTGAAGCAGCGGTATGGCAGGTAGAATGAGCTCTGTCCACTTTGGTTGGCTCCATGCCCGCCAACCTATAGCAGAATCTATGCAGGAGGTGACCCACCTGCTTATCATCCGCTTAGCTGCAGGATCTGCCAGGTGCGGCTTCAGCGTAGGTGACAAACAGCTGGCGAACCTCTCCCGAACTTCAGCCCTCCATCCTTACATAATAAGTGAGCTCTTCTAGGGTCCAAAGTATGGAGCCTATATCTGCCTCCCGAGTGTGACTGGGGTAGAACACTGGCAGAGTCAACACCTGAAAGCAGGTGAAACTCGACACCACCTTCAGAAGGAACTTTGGGTGAGGGCGAAGGACAACTCTGTCCCTGTGGAAGACCAGGTAAGGAGACTCGATGGAAGCGCCTGGAGCTCTCCCATCCTTCTGGGTGACATAATAGCCACCAAGAAGGCGGTCTTCCACGACAGGTGAGAGATGTCACACCTGTGCATCAGTTCGATAACTGCCCATGAGCTTAGCCAATACCAGTAGTAGATCCCACTAAGGTAGAGGTTCTCTGACCGGAGGATATGGTCTAGGCCTGTGAAAACACCGACCACCTTCTCTTGTGCCACCGACTGCTTGACGCCTGCGCCGTAAGCAGAGATGGCTGTCAGGTACCTTAAGGGTCGCTTCACTGAAGCCCTAGCTGAAAGGGACCACAGGTAGTCCAAAATACTAGCCAATGGACAGAAAGAGGGGTCCAACCCTTGTCCTGACACCAAATGGAGAATCTCTTCCATTTGAAGGCATAGCATTTCTGGTCGACTCTTACAAGATGCCTCAACAACGTTGAGAACCTAAATCAGAAAGACCCAAGGCCTGGAACTCTAGTTACTCAGGAACCAGGCCATCAGGTGCAGGGATTGAAGGTCCAGATGGAGAATCTTCCCTTGTCGACTGAGATCAGGTCTGGGCTGGCTGGAAGCCACCTCGGAACCTGGAGCTGAGGCTGAGCAGATCTGGGTACCAGAACTGGTGAGGCCAGTCTGGCGCTACTAGAATCACCTGTGCCTTGTCCCTCTTTGGATCAAGGGAAATGGAGGGAAGGCGAAAAGGCCTGGAGTCCACAGCCTCGAAGACATCCCTGCAGCAAGTCCTGCTGAGGGCGGGCGTGAAACAGCCTCAGCTACGCATGTCCCTGGAGGCAAACAGGTCCACCTGAGGGGTGCCCAATGGGAGAACAGGTCTTGCACTACCTCCGGCAGGAGAGACCACTCATGAGATGCAGCCTATCCGGCTGAGGCATCAGCCAGAGTGTTGGAGGTTCCTGCCACATGGATGGTTGGAGATCCGCCTTCAGGGGTGATCATGAGAGACCAAGGCAGAGAGCTTCCTTGCACAGAGGCAAGGAGTGCGTCTCGCCCTGATACTTGAGATAGTACATGGTCGTGGTGTTGTCCATCTGGACCTGAACCACCTGACCCGTACAAATGGGCGAATGCAGTGAGGGCTAGTCAACCGCTACAAGCTCCACCAGGTTGATGTGGCATCGAGACTCCTGAGGGGACCAGAGGCCATGGGCTCGAGTTCCCCAGATGGGCACCCCAACCCATCAGAGGGCATCGGTCGTAAGAGTAACAGTCGGCTCGGGCTAAATAAATGGGATACCCCTGCAGATGAGCTGGACGAAATAACACTGCGCCACGTCCTGCCATCTTTCTGGGTCATGGTCACTGACTGGTCCAAAGGACCGAGTGCTGTGACCACTGGCGGACAGCCCCCATTGCAGGGGATGACATACCAGCGGGCCCAACGGACCATGCTGGTGCAGGCTGCCATGAGGCCCAGAAGGTGCAGGAAGTCCTGGGCAGGTGCAATTGCCCAACCAGAAATGACTGGGCAAAGGAGGAAAGGACCTCGGCCCTGTCCGCGGGGCAGGGCTCTGGCTCAGAGAGTCGAGCTCTACCCGATGAATTGAATCATCTGCGATGGCACCAGTTCAGATTTGCCCATTGATCATGAGGCCAATTTGAGACCAGATCTGGAGGCCAGATCCCTGGAAGGCTCCACCTCCAACCTGGAGGGGCTGCAATCAACCAGTCATCCAGGTAAAGTGTACAGGACCCCTTGGTGCCACAGGAATGCTGTCATCACTGCCATGCATTTGGTGAAGACCCTGGGAGCTGGAGATAGGCGAAGGGCATGGCCCAGAACTCGAAAGTGATCCTTCTGCTCTGAAGCGGAGGAATCGTTGATGAGATGGACAGATTAGGATGTGAACCACGCCTAATTCCAAGGATGGAATGATCTGAGCCAGAGTGACCATCCTGAAGGTCGTGCCTTAGGAACTTGATCAGGTCATGCAGATCAAGAATGGGGCACCAAGCCCCTGTCCACTCCTGAGAACAGGAAGTAACTGGACACAAACCCGGGTTTGGAGGAGGGTCCGCCACCTCGTTGATTACTTCCTTCTGGAGGAGCAGAGCAATGTTGGTTCAATGAGCTGACAGACAGGCTGTGGAACCCGTAGCCCCCTCCGTGGGGCGACAGCTCAATAGGGAGGGACTGCTCAAATTCCAGAGGCAGACCTGCCGACCACTTCCAGCAACCAACGGTCCATGGTGATAGCGGACCAGGTGGAAAGGAAGTGCGGAGCCGCCCCCACAAAGGAACCCGGGAGGAGTGACGAGGTTGAGGGCGACACCCTTAACCCATCACTGGGCAGGCTTGGAGGAAGGGCTGGCGAGGCCGTCCTGGACTGTTCCCCCAGGCTTCCTACTTGAGGAAGTGGCAGACTTGGCCTTAGGGCACCAAGTGTGAGCCTGCTGGCCCTGTTGCTGGTGCTGCTGGGCGGACGTGCCGCAGGCGGAAGGGCGAAAGAGGCGCACTGCTTCTGGCGCCCATGTCCTTCTGGGCAGACAAGACTGAGTCCAAGGTGGCGTTGGACTTCTCGATTCTCTGGAGATGGCCTTCCACCCTGGTCAACAAAGGCGGTGCCCAGGAAGGGAACGTCTGCCAGCTTGTGCTGGGTATCCGCCGTGAAGGTGGAGATCCACAGCCAAGCTCTGCAGCGCATGGCTCTGCGGCTGCTACTGACCGGGCACAGAGTCTCCAATATCCAAAGCAGTTTGAGCTGTTTGGCCACCGCCTTCCTGATCCGCACCTGCTTGACTGTCATCTGAAGGTCAGCCGAGATGAGGAATCACCTCATCCAGGAACCCATAAGGGCGTGTGAAAATGTGCCATCAGCATCGGCCGAGCTAGCCTGTCAAAGACCAAGGGAGGAAGTAGCGAAACTTTCGCCTCGAGTAGTCCGCGTTTTGGACCCCTTGTCAGGCGGTTTGTCCATGTCCCAGTGTTTCCGAACACGCTATCGGTTACCAGCCCTCCGCAGAGGGGTGCTCAAAACCGGAGAGGAACCGTGGAACTGCGTGCTGCGAGCCATCCTGGCCGAAGATGCAGGACAGGATGTGGCCGCTGCCACAACTCCAGGGCCAGGCCAACAATGGCTTTGGCCACAGGGAAGGCCTCTGTGGGGGAATCCCTCGGTCCAGTATCTCCGTGAGGGGACATCTGGCCCACTTCTGTATGGGTTCGAAGCTGCATCTCAGTGGACTCTGAGATGAGCTGAAGGATTCCCAAGAACGAGGATGGGCTCTTGTCCACCGACTGAACCCGTGTAGATTCCAGGTCAAAGGGCCTGGAGTACAGGAGTCGCCATCGGACTCGAGGAGTCCGTGAACAGCTGCAGCGCCTAAGCCACCCTTCACTCATCGAGGCCGATCGGGGTGAGGATGACCGACAACCTGTGGGGCAAGCCCTGACCGGCCGAGAATCCTGGTCGGGGCCCCAGTCTTCGGTTGAGGAGGCGGTGGTTCCACCACAATGGGTGGAGCAGCCAGTTTGACCGAGCAACGGTGCTGGGGTTGGCTCCTTGACTACAATGAGGGGTTGCTTGGTCGTTGGGCGACAACCACTTAATGGCCGTGAAGGCAACGGAGTTGGCTTCTTACAGGCTGACAAGAGTTGTTGCCACATTATGTCCTCATAGCGCCAACGCAACTTGCGCTGGAGCCTATCCTGCAAAAAGGACGATGAGGACGAGTGGCGATGCCGCTTCCATGATGCGGGACCGAGACTGCCGATGTTGGCAGGACCTACCGGCACGGAGAAGGACCGAGACCAAGACCTGCGGGTCGCCATGGTGGGTGGAAGAGGGGTGGGGAAATCTGCTCATCCTCGGATCAGGGTCCTTGACCAGGGACTTTGGCACAGGAGGCACAGGCAAGTCTCAGTAACCACCGGGCAACCGGTGAAGAAGGGCTGTTGGCTTCTCCAGTCGAAAACCCATCCAACAGGTTGAGAAAATCTCGACCGCATCAACGGGTGTCTCGTCCGGCTGACCTGACAGGGACACCATAAGCCAGTGGCCTTAGCCACAACCTCGGCGAGTCGAGCCAATGGTCCGGGAAGGGATCGCCTCCACTCCCACGGTAACGCCGCACGGTGGGACTTACCTTCGGTTCCTTTTCTTCAACCCTACTCACGTGTCCCGAGGTCCCTTCTCCTTTGTGGAGAGGGACTGACAAGCTCCTTGAAACAAGCAGTATAGGAGGAGCCCAAGGAGAGTGGGATAAACACCGAGCTGAGCAGGAAGAAGGCGCGGCCTGGGCCGCCTCCTCCTTGAGGGCTTATCAACTGCTCCAGCTGCTCCTCGCAAGCCCGCAGCCGCAGACACCACCCAACGGGCCTCCTTGACTTCACCAATGGATACCATTTCTCGGGCACCCCAGTTGGAGTCGGGCAGCGTGGTCTTCCAGAACCAAGCTGTGAAGGATTTGCAGAGATCGCAGGGCTCATGGATCATGTGCAAGACCCAGGCGTAGAAGCACATGGAGTGCGGTCGGTCCGGGAAATTTCTGCCTGCAAGGGCACCGACAGAAGCCAGGTGGATTTATCCATCACAGCCATGAAGGAAGATGAAGACGTAAGTCTAGTGAACTTTAAAATAATTTCAGAAATTCCAAAGGATTAGGATTCAGGCCTAAAACACAGAGCACTAAGGAGGGAACCTGAGCTTCCAAGCGGTAAGGAAGATCTGGCGTCATGGGAGCAGAGCTTAGGGTTTTACCACCGGGTGGGTGGAGGAGCCAGCTTGAAGACCTTCCGGCAAGAATTAAAGCGGCAAGGAACCTGCCAGACAGTGTGGATTAAACAACATATCCATATCCCTAGAAATAATGCTTTCCAAGAAAGAAAGCATAGCTCATGTGTTACTGCTGCTCAAATGGAGACAGAGTCAATTTCTCCAAAACAAAATTTATATCCCAAGCCAGGACAGGGAATGGACTAGAGATTTTAGGTGAGAGAGGTATGGGACACATCTAACTGAGCCTACGGTATGACCGCCCATGGGCTGCAGAAAGGCAGAAGGAGTTGAAAGGTGCACCTTGAGGGAGGAATACGGAGGCCTGAGTCCGACCGAGATCGATAGTCCAGAATTTGGCTTACCAGACAAGTAAAGGGTCCAGATGATGTTTGGCAGCCCAGATGGCAAACCTCTTCCATATCATGGCATATGTAGCTCTAGTGGATGGCTTCCAGCAGCCACGAGGATGCTTGGCATCCTCTGAGATACTACAAACTGGGGAAGCTATAGCCTCAGGAGCCAGTCATGCAGACGAAGGGACTTGAGGTTGGATGGACCAGAGTCCCTTGAGCCTCTGTCTGCAGATCCCTGCAAATGGACAGAGGAACCTCTGATTCCTCCGCCAACTGTTGCAGTACTGGAAAAGTACAGTTACGTAACAACTTACTGTAACAGTAGATCTTCGAGAGCGCTCTTGCAGCAGGTAATACCATTAGGACTAATGCCGCCAGGTGTTAGGACCCACAGAAATCTTGTAGCTAGCAGTCTGTAGTGGGGATTGCCCCGGCGTCGCTCCGCCTGATATGGTATAAAGTGGACAGTCCCCAGCACCATCTCAGTTCTCCTGCGGAGACCCGGCTGAAAAGATCTGGAGAACCGAGCAGGAACTCCCCAACCTTGAATAAGGGTAAAACGCAGATTCCTGGGGATGGAGGGGAGAGCCACCTGCAAGAGCTCCTCTCAAGATCTACTGTTATGGTAAGTTCTTACGTAACTGTACCATCTGACTTTGAGGGGAGCCTTGCAGCAGGTAATATAATTAGGACCGAGTCCCAAGCAGTACCCAAAGATAGGCCCAGGTCTGACAGGGAGGTGGAGAGAAATAAGCAAACTGAACAGCCTCAAGAGAGTAGGCCTTGCAGGATGGCCAGTCCGAAACCTGCTCTCCTCCTAGAGGCAATGTCTAGGCTGTAATGCCTGATGAAGGTGTGGACCGTGCTCCAAGTCACGGCAGCACAAATATCTGCTGATGACACATTTTTAAGGAGGCAAAAGAGGTAGCCACAGCCCTGGTGGAGTGACCCTGATGGGTCCCAGCAGAGGTTTACCATGGTGTTGCTAATAAAAGGAGATGCAGTGCACCAGCCTATGGGCTAGTGACCGCTGGAGACAGGAGCCCCTGTCATCCTTTTCACAAAGGAGATGAACAACTGGTCCATCTTTCTAGAAACATTAGTCCTATGGAGATAATACCTCAGGATTCTGTAGACATCCAGGGTATGCAACAACGCTTCTCCTTGATTCTCAAACTTGGGATAGTAAACCGGAAGGTTGATGTCCTGGTTCAGAGTCAGTACTGACACCACCTTCAGTAAGAACTTGGGTTCGTGCACAGGGTCATCCTGTCCCTGTGAAAAACATAAGGCTCCTTACACATCAGGGCCTGAAGCTCGGAAACCCTTCGAGCAGAAGTAACAGCAACTAAAAGAAGTGCTTTACAAGAGAAAGCATAGCTCGCATGTCACAACTGGTTCAAGGGAGGCAGGGTGAGCTTTTCAAGAACAAAAGTAAATCCCAAGGAGGACAGGATTTCTCCTGGGAGGTCTGATGTGTAGGACCCCTCTGAGGAAAGTCTTGCAGACGTTCAGCTGTGCTAGAGTTCTCTCCCAAACGGTGCATGGTATGCAGAAACCGCACACATGTGCACCTTGATGGATGAGTAGATTAGCCCCAGGTCAAGAGGTGAAGAAGTCAGTCTAGCACGTGCCTAACTGGGCAGTCCAGGGGATCTTGGGCACGAGCTGTTGCCCAAAGGCAGAAACGCTCCATTTCATAGTGTAAGTTAGCTCTAGCGGAAGGCTTCCTCACTGCCACCAAAACTTCTGCCACCTTGTTTGATACTCCTAATCTCTCCTCTGTTAAGACTGCAGGAGCCAGACATGCAGGTGAAGAGAATGCAGAGCAGGTTGGACGAGCATCCCCTGCTCTTGTGAGGGCAAGTGGGTGGAGAGGGCAACGTACTGTGGGCTCCAATGACAGCTGTTGGAGCAGCGGATTCCAAATCTGACAAGGCCACAGAGGAGCTACCGGATCATCTTGGCTCCTCTAGCTGCAATCTGAACAGTACTCTCTGAATGAGAGGAAAGGAGGGAAAGTGAAGGAACCTTCCTGTCCAAGAGGGGACAATGCATCTCACCAAAAACATCAGGCCCTGGAGCGAGCAAGCAGAAATTGAGCAATTTGGTGTTCTATGGGGAAGCAAAGAGGTCCAACTCTGGACAGCCCCAGCAACCGAAGAGGTCATCTGTGATTTCCTGAAGCAATTCCCACTCATGATTCAGAGAGCGAGAGTGATTGAGACTGTCAGCGAGAACGCTCTGGACACCTGGCAGGTGTACTGTGGTGAGGTCTAGAAGATGTTCTACTGCCCAGTCCCACACTCTCATGGCCTCCCTGCAAAGGGGATAAGAGTGAGTGCCCTCTTGCTTGCTAATGTAGAAGACAACGTGTGTTGTCTGCCTGCACCAGGAGAAGACCCGAGAGAGTTGGTCTCCAAAATGCTTGAAGCGCATTCAAAACTGCTCTCACTTCCAGAACATTGATATGTAGAAGCTTTCTGTAGAATTCAAGACCCTCGAGTCCCCAACCTGTCACCCCAACCTGTCAATGAGGCATCCGTCGTGAGAACTTGAGACAGGGGTGGTCTCTGAAAGGAGACCCTCCTCTAGGTTTGGATGGCAGAGCCACCAGTCGAGGGAGCAACAGACAGCCAGCGAAACCCAGACCTGCTGATCCAGGTGCGTCCACCGCCTGGTCCCATTGGACCCTGAGGTGCCATTGAAGGACTCTCATATGCAATCTGGCGAGGGGACCGTAGCTATGGCTGCTGCCATATAGCCCAGAAGCTGAAGAATGACCTGTGCAGGGATAGAGGGGCTGCTTACCAGAGCCCACAGGCAATCTGCCCTGTCCAAGGGCAGGAAAGCTCTTCTCTGTACGGTATCCAGGATCGTCCTTATGCATTGCAAACCACTGGGATGGCTAGGGTTGCAACTTCAGCCAATTTACTGTTATCCCCAGGAGCAGAAGAGCTTTCTGTCTCCTTTAGGTGACTCAAGTTGCTCCTCTGACAGAGTGGAGATGAGCCAGTCGTCCAGGTAGGGTAAACAAACAGGCCTCTCTGTCGGAGGGTCGCTGCCACCACTGCCAGACATTTTGTGAAAACTCTGTCGGCAGATGACAGGTCAAGGGCAGGACCCGAACTGGTAATGCTGGTCCAGAAACCTGCACCAGAGAAACCTTCTGTGAGATCTCAGAACTTTGATATGCATGTAGGCGTCCTGCATATCTAGGGAGTATAGCCAGTCCCTTGATGAAGCAAGGGAAACAGACTTGCCAGAGATACCATCCGAAATCTGTGGTATTTGACCAAGAGATTGAGCTGACTTAAATCCAGAATCGGCGAAGGTCTTCTGTTTTCTTTGGAACCAGAAAAACAGGAGTAATAACCATTGCCCATCTAGGCTGGAGGCACAAGCTGGATGGCATTTTTCTCCAGAAACTGTTGGATTTCTTCCAGAAGCTGGGCATGGATCAGTGGACAATGGACTGGGGGAGGGAGATTGTCTGGTGGAATAGAGAGAAACTCTATCAAGTATCCTTTTCGAATGCTGCCCAACACCCACTGGTCTGAGGTGATGTTGGACCATTTGACATGGTAAAGGCAAATCCCTCCAACCTTCTCGTTCTATGACTCTCAAGAGAGAGAGAGAGAGGCAGTGAGTCAGGCGGTGGAGTAGTGGGGCCCTGTGCCCTGGGCTGCTTGGGGCCTTGGGTGGGCAGGGTGACCTAGCCTCTTGAAACCCTTTGCCCTGGGGATTTTTTCCTCCCTGTCCCCATCCTTTGCAAAGGGATGGCAACGGGGTCCTGAGGCTCGGATTTGTATATGCGTGAATGTTCGCCATGGCCTTCCCTGACTTCCTGGAGTTGTTTGACCAGGGTTTCTACTTCCTGGCCAAACAGCACTGGGCCCTGGAAGGAAGTCCAGAATCATGTCCTGGAGATCAGGACGAAAGTCAGAGAGCTCAGCCAGGAATGCCTCCTCAGACACACCCTCCCCCGGCTCAGGAGGCCATGTCAAAAGCATCATAATCGAGCAGCGAGGGACATGTTTATCCATGTTCAGACCTGACTGAGTGCAGGCTAAGACTTCTTCCTTAGCGTCTGAATCTGGCATTGCCTTGACTAACTCCAAGTCTTTGCCATAGGTACTGTTGGTAGGTCACCATATGTAATCACAAACTGAAAAGCCGCTCCAAGATGTAAAGTGTGCTAATGAGTAAAACAACCATGTACCAAAACAAATCCCAGCACCACTCACTGCAGAAATGAATAAATATAACCCAAAAATCAAGTCAACAGGCACATTGCAAGTTGAAAATACTTAATTTAATAAAGTGCTTCCACACATAGAAAAACAGTCAAAACACCATTTACCTTACAAACATCAGGGGCTGTGACTAACTCCAAGGTCTTTGCCATAGGGACTGTTGGTAAGTCACCATATGTGCCATAAAGTTCAAGGACCTGATGGAACCTGTAGCTGAGGAATACACCTTCCGACCCCAGCTATCCAATTTCTTAGATTCAGGATCCGAGGCTGGGAGCTCAAATGTTTTGGCTGTAAGCCCACGACCATGCAAGGCCATGAGCACCAGTGAATTGGCCCTAGGCTGCTCCCACAAAAGGCTCTGCCTTGGGAGGTTTATAAGGCCTGTCTGCCTTCTTTGGGATGGCTGATGTAGAAGTAGGCTTGCACATGTGAGTCGAGTCACATCCTGGAAGGGCTCAACTAAGGGCAGAATTACCAAGGACTTTGGCTCCTTAGACCCTAAGAATTTGGCCAGGCATCTGCGCTCTAGGTCTAATTCTTCGGTATCCTACTCATAAATTGATTGGATGTGCCTCATAATATCTAAAATGAGAGGTCATCCGAGAGGACCCTGGTGAGTCTTTGGGTCCCAGAGAGGTGGGATGAACACCTCCTCTTCAGTGGAATCAGGAGAAGATGGGCTAGCATCCTGCAGTCTGAGGAGGATGGGCATCCGCTAGAAGAAGGACGGTGAGGAACGCCTCCTCCTTCTTTTGTTCTTAGGGTCTGGGGGAACCTTCATCCCTGACTAGAGTAGGTGGAGGCGGAGGAGGTCCCATGGGTAGCGAGTTGGGGTGGGCACTGGGGTTCTAGAAAAGATCCCCTTCACAGTGTTCCACCATGATGTGAACAAAGACCCGATGCCTGCCACAGGGATGAGTGCTGTGCCAGATGTCGGGTCTGTGGGACTGAGTGTCTGGTGGTCCTAGGATCTGGTGCCAGCTCTGGGGGCCTTTATCCATGTCAGGCGTTTGGCATCACCTTCATGAGGCCGGCATCCGGGGAGGTGGAGGCACATCAGGCGACCGACCCTCCGAGGAAGGTGCGGGCATTAGATCCTCTGCTGGCAACCGCCCTTATCAGGTGTTGGGTGCAGGACACGGTGAAGGTGACCGGCTAGGCAGGCGCTTGTCAGAGGGGAGCGTACCTTGGCCAGTGGAGGCAGAGGGTGTCCGGTGGCGGACGACCTCCTGGACGTCCCTCCAGTTCATCTGAGCGCTTATGTTTCTCTGATGAACTTGTTTTTCCTTCAGTTTCGCTTAAGGAAAGGCCTTCCTGGGTGGACCCTGAAGCGGACTTGTGGGGTTGGTGGGCCAGAGAAGATGAATGCCCAGAAGAGGCTGACTCCGGTGCTTGCCCTGAGATGAGGCGGGAGCAGGCTGACTCTTGTTGGAGGACTCGGAGGTCCGAGCTGGAACCGAGCCTGACCTCCAGCTGGAGAAGAAAATAAAGGTTTGGAGGGAGACTTGGACACGGACTCAGACCTGGCCCTATTTGTATCCCGGCGGTGGTGCTTCCTCCCAACAACTTATCCTTGGGTGGGAGTCCATGGTGGGAGAAGAAGAGCTGGGCTCAGAACCATGCTGCATAGCCACCACTTTTTTCTCCAAAAGATAAGCTTTGAGTACGTTGGCTCTCTTAGTTCTTGTTTTTGACTGAATTTTTGGCAGTGCAGGCAGGTGTCGGGCCAATGGTCAGGGCCTAGGCAGATGGAGGCAGGCCACGTGGTGCGTCTTATGCGGGATCTGCTTACCGCACTGCACTCTGACTTTCGACACAGTGGAGAGGGCAACGACATACACAGAGCGCAGATAATCGATGAAAGCAGTGAAAAATGAACTTTTCACAGAACTTTTTTCAAATAGCGGTCGATCATGAAAGAAGGCGCCTGTGGAGCCAAACTAAGCTGGTCGACGGCAGGAAAAGAACTGAGATGGCGCCGGGGACAACCCCTTTATACTACATCTGACGTCGGGCATAGCTAACGTCAGTGGTCCCCACTACAGACTACTAGCTGCAAGATATCCGGGGGTCCTAATGCCTGTCAGCATTAGCCATAATGGTATTACCTGCTGTAAGAACTCCCCTCAAGTCAGATCCATATCTGCCGTGGCCTGGATCATGCTGGCCCCTCCATCTGCAGCTTGATTACCACCCTCTGAATCGGAGGAAATGGAGGGAAATCATAGAGGAACCTCCTGCTCCAGGAGAATGACAATACTTCTGCCAGAAAACTCCAGGCCCTTGATCTAGCGAGCAGAAAACACAGGTTACTCACCTGAAACAATAGTTCTAGGAGTGGTATATGTTGTTCATCCACACATTCTGGCAGTGTCCTTTCCTTTAAGATGTGCCGGAAAGTCTTCGAAGCTTGCTCCTCCCACCCACTAGGGTGGTATATCTTGACTCTGCTCCATGACACCAGATCTTACCCGCTGGAAACAGAGGTTGTGCGCCTGAGCCAGGGGAGGTCGGTGGGCCCGTATGGATTAACAACATATACCACTCCTAGAAAGTGTAGTTACACAAGACTTTTGCTGTAACAGGTAGATCTTCTAGGAATGTCTCTTGCAGCAAGTCATTACTTCTGGGAGTTCTCGAAGTAGGTGGTGATCCAGCATGGAAGTTTCTACCAGCAGTCTCCACACCAGGGACCACCCATACGACCTCACTTCCTGGGCTGTACCTATAAAAGTGGGTGGTCCCTGGTATTCACGCTCCCTACTGTTCAGCTTGAAACGAGGGACCGAGGGGAATGGAGGCACTAAAGCTTCCTTAACCCTACATCGTTTTTCCTGTAGCAAAATGGCAGGGGTTGAGGGAGGAAACTACTTACTGCAAGAGACATTCCTAGAAGATCTACTGTTCAGCAAAAGTCTTTGTGTAACTAACTATCTTCCACGGAATGGTCTTTTGCAGTAAGTCATTACTCTGGAGATTCCTAAGCCGTTATCAAGAGAGGTGACCCATATGGTGTTCTGCCTTGTATCGTAGTGTGGTCTTACGACCAAAAGGAGCTGAAAACAGTGTATCAGTATGTAAAAAGGATTTTGTAAGTAATCCATTATAGTATTTGTTATAGGATTATGGCTGAAAGACAAGCCAGATTGACTATCAGTTGGCATCATCAGATGAGTTTATGCAGATGTGAATCCAATTAGGGTGTGGCATATCAAGTACTGTAATAAATCATAAGAAAGTCAGCCATATAATGGAGTAATTGGTAGAACTCAGCGGCATGCACTGAAAAAGACAGTCTATGTTCAATCCTATTGGGGTCTGAGTTTTGGATAGTAACCCAACTAATACAATGTTATTTTGTAGTGCTACAATGTAGCAAGTCAGTACAGTCTGTCGCTTTAAAACAATGTATCTATTTCATAATGGAATCCAGTGACACTTGGAGTCAGTGGTAACATTGTACCCATTTTAGGTAAAGACCTAGAATGCAATGGAGTGATGTATTCAGTTCTATCATGCATTAGTAATCTCATTTGCAAGGGGTCCCAAGTATGTCAGGGTCTACCGCCTTGCCAGATGTAAACCTGAAATGTCAGTATGATGGGCCCTTTGCAGATACTGTCAGGTGAACAGACATGTAAACAAAGATCTGGATACTTACAGATTAGGAGTCATTTGATCTCATATTTGAGATGTTAAATGTAAGAAAATCATAAGGTTTGTCACCTGTCCATAGCTTATTGTCCAAGTAGTGTGGATCAGCAAGTGTAATACATCTTGCAGTTTATACTGGTTTTATGTATTCACGCTGCCCTGTCTGTCCAGAGAGTAGAAAATGTATCCAATTTGGCATAAATAGGATACTGAGGTAGCAGATAATGTTGTGAAACGAAACAATGTATCTGTGACATAAAGAAGTCAGTGATTCTTAGAATCAGCAGCTATAACCAATCTTGCAGTTGGTTTAAAGAACATGTAACGAATAAAGTGATGTTGATATATCCATCTGTATTAGTAATCTTACTTACAAGGGATCCCAGGTATGTCAGGGCCTGCAACCTTGTTAGGCGAATCTGAAATGTTCGTATGATGAGTCCATTATGTGTACTGTTTGGAAAACAGAAGCTAAAATAATGAACAATATAATCAAAATCATAAGGTGGAACTCAATCGTGAAATCACAGAAACACATATGTGTACAGACACATTTTTTTTTTGACCAAGCAAAAGCCATGTACAGTTTTAAGACCTATAATCTATAGGTACTCACCCTTGTTCATGTGATCTATGTTCATGATCAAGTGAAAGCTGCTTATAGCAGTAGAAGATCAAATAATATAATCCGCATTGGATATATCGAGTCTCATGCATGTAAGTAGTAGTTGTAGTAGGTGGACCTGTTCATGGAGGACATGGAGTCCAGCGCACAACAGGCCGAGAGGCATCCCAAAGAATGACCGTGATGGTCTGTAACAGTGATACCACCTAAATGGCAACATGTACAGAGCCTGTTGAAAAAAGGTCTCAGTTTTCAGTTGAAGTCTTTAGTGAGAAGAAGAGGTGCCCGCTGGCCAGAGGGGCGGTCACGGTTTAGAGGCATGCAGATTATCCAGTATCATTTCAGCCCGGGACAAAAGATGGTCGCTTTAAAGGGGTATTAGCCACATTCCGTTGAATATCAGGTGCTAGCCCTGAGAGTCGGAGCCATGCCTGACAGCGTAGAAAATACTGACTGCAGAGGCTCAAGCTGAAGCATCGGTAATGTCGCATCCTGCTCTTTTCAGAGAATGCAGGTAGTCTATTTATAGGACCACCAGCAGAGGTACTTACCAGATGCTGGTTATAGTATTGGTATGTTCAGGTATGACAGTGCGGTCATGAGCAGCTGCAAAACCACAGAATCACAGTGGCCATATTTGTTAAATACGGCAAGTCAAAATTTATTTTTTTTGTGAGTATCATGCATGAGGGCAGATGATGTTGGCATGCCCCTGCATTCAGTAGCACATAATTCTTTATTTTGTAGTGATGCAGCCCCATAGCATCTTTTGAAGCATGTTGTTGAAAGTATTCATGGAAGTCCATGGTGAACTTGTAATGAGGATCCTCCATAATTGTATTAATGCAGGTAGAGGTGCTGTTCTATGATGCAGGGCTGCTCCATCGATGGTGGCAGCAGCCTCGTTGATGGAAGGAGGAGAAGCATGCCTTGTCGATGATGTACATGTCTTACAGATGAAGGTAAGTAAAGCAGGCCCGTCGATGGTGGAATATACTCCGTTGATGATGAGGAAGACAGTACATGCTCGGTTGATGTTGGGACATGTTCCGTCGCGATGGAAATGCTGTCGTCGGCGATGAGATATGAATGCATGCCCCATTGATGGTGGAGCTTTGGAGTATGTCCTGTCGATGGGGAGGCAGCCTATCGATGATGGAGCATGCAGAGTGTGCTCCGTCAATGGAGGAGGAGGTTTCATTGATAAGGATGTCTCGTGACCCTCAGTCGACAGAGGCGCATGCCCTGTCGATGGGGAAAAATAACAGAGCCTCCATTAATCACGGTGGTGGAGCCCGTCAACGGGGAGCTGAATAATGAAGCTCTGTCAATGAGAAGTGTTCCTTTGATGAAGAAGAGCCTACTGTCGATGGGGTGAATGCCCGTCTGAGCTCTTTGATGAAGTAGTGCCTGTCATTGACGGGGTGAATGCCCGTCGATGATGAATGTCTTTGATGATCCCTGTTTTGGAGGTATGACCATTGAAAGGTGGTCAGACAGGACTTTAGGTGAAGGGGTAACCTTCCTATGTTAGTCGTTGAATGGGACACTGTTCATGAGTCCTTTAAATTAGTACCCTGCATGTGTGACAGGGAGACATCCACTGTAGTAGTCTTATTTAGTACAAGAGCTTGGTGCCGTGTATGAAGTCCAGGAACCCCAGGCTATATTTTCAATCCACTCAGTATACTGCTATAGAAGAGATGCCAGCGGAAAATGAACGGAGATTACCAGGGACTGACCACTTTATAGGTACAGCCCAGGAAGTGAGGCTCATGTGGGTGGTCCCGTGTGAGACTGCTGGAAGAAACTCATGCTGGAGCGCCACTTATCAGGAACTCCCAGAAGTAATGACTTACTGCAAGAGATTATTCCATGGAAGATCTACTGTTACAGGGGAGTAACCTGCATTTCTAGGGATGTGGATATGATGTTCTATCCATGCTCTGGTAGACTCTAGCAGTTCTCCGGAGGAGGGAGGCAAGGTGCACACCCTCATTTAGGAAACAGAGACTGGAGAACTGAGGCACCAAAACCAGCATCCTGGCATGACTCGAGGTCAATGTGGTAATGGGAAATGAAGGTGCGTGCTGACTTCCAAGTAGCAGCCTTGCAGATTTCCTGGATAGAGACGTCCCTAGAAGCAGCCACCGATGCAGCGGTATGGCGGGTGGAATAAGCCCTTAGCCCTCCAGGAGTCTCTCTACCCGCCAACCTACAGTACCAGATCAATGTAGGATGTGATCCACCTGCCAATCGTCCCACTTGGCTGTGGGTCTGCCAGGTGTGGCTTCAAGCGCCAGGTGACAAACAGCTAAGCCGAACCTCTCCCAAACTCCACCCATGCGCTCTTTATAATATCAGCGACCACCCCAGGTCCAAAGTATGAAGCCTGTGTTCGGGCCTCCAGGTGTGATTTGGGAAGAACACTGTAGAGTCATCACCTGATTTAGGTGAACCTCCGACACATCCTTCGGGAGGATCTTCAGGTTGGGGCACAGGACAACCTTGTCCCTGTAGAAGACCAGGTACGAGGACTCCACCAGCCTGGAGCTCACTGATCCTTCTGGCTGACGTGATAGCCACCAAGAAGGTGGTTCTTCCATGACAGGTGAGACCTGTCACACCTGTGCATCGTTCAAATGGCTTGCCCATGAGTTTGAAACCAGTGGTGGTTGTGGCTCATGTACCGGAGGGTAAATATGATCTAAGCCTTTGAAAAAGTGTCAGACCACCTTCTCTGCACCACCAACTGCTGATCAGCCTGCACCTGGTAAGCAGAGTTGGCTGCCAGGTGCACCCTAAGGGTCGTTGACCAGAAGTTCCCCTTTGAAAGGCACCACAGGTAGTCAAACTGCTGGCCACCAGACAGGTTAGAGGGTTCAGACCCTTGCTCTTGACTTCAAATGAAGAATCTCTTCCATTTGAAGGCATAGCATTTTCTGGTCGATTCCTTTCTAGATGCCTCCATCACAGTGAGGACATCTTCGAGAAACCCAAAGCCTGGAACTCTAGCCCCTCAGGAACCAGGCTGTCAGGTGCATGGATTGAATGTCCAGGTGGAGTACCTTCCCTTGATTGATGGAGAGAGGTCCGGGCAGAGTGGAAGACTCCTCAGGAGCCTGTCGCTGAGACTGAGGAGATTGGGGACCAAAAAACTGCCAGGGCCAGTCTGGAGCCACCAGGTTCACCTGTGCCTTGTCCCTCCTGACCTTGGTAGCACCTTGTGAATCAAGGGAAGTGGAAGGAAGGCATAGAACAGGCCTGGGGTTCAAGGCCTCAAGAAGGCATCCCCTGCAGTGAGCCCTGCTGGGAGGCACGGACACAGAACAGCCTCAGCTTTGCATTCTCCTGGAAGCAAACAGGTCCACCTGACTGGTTCCCCACTGGAAGAACAGGCTGTAGACTATCTCCGGATGGAGAGACCACTCGTGAGACACCTCTCCTACCCTGCTTGGGCATCTGCCAGCTGATTGGGAGTTCCTGCTACATGGATGGCTAGGGAGATCCACCTCCAGTCTGTGCACAAGGGTCCAAACACAGACAGCTTCCTTGCACAAAGGCAGGAAGTGCGTCTCCACCCTGCTTGTCGAGGTAGTACACGGTCGTGGTGTTGTCCATCTGGACTTGAACCACTTGACCCTGAACATACAAATAATGCAGTCAGTGCTAGCTGAACTGCTTGGAGCTCCAGCAGGCTGATGTGGCATCAGTACTCCTTGGAGTCGAGATCACGGACTGTGGCCCCCAGGTGGGCAGCCCAGCCCACAAGAGAGGCTCAGGGCAGACAAATGGGATCCTTCCTGCAGATGCTCTGGGACTAGCCACCAATGGAGGGCGTCCCACATCTTCTGGGTCACAGTGACCAGCTAGTAGAAGTGACCTTTGCACTGGAGACCAGTGACTGGCCAGCTCCACTGGAGGTAGCACATGTTCCAACGTGACCATCGGACCATGCTGGTGCAGGCTGCCATGTACTCAGAAGGCGCAGGAAGTCCCGGGCAGGGCGCAATTGCCCAACCCAAAATGATCAGGCAAAGGAGGAGAGAGCTCCACCCTGTCCACTGTGAGCTGGGCTTTGGCTTGACAAGAGTCTAGCTCTGCCCTGATGAAGCTGATCACCTGTAGAGCACGAGTTCTGACTTGACCTCGTTGACCAGGAGGCAGACCCTGGCAGACCACTTCTAGAACCCACCTGTCCATGGTGAGTGCGGACCAGGCAGAAAGGTAGTGGTGGAGCCAGACCCCTGTAGGAGGACCCAGGGAGGCGTGATGGGCAGGAGGGCACCCAACCCATCACTGAGTAGGCGAGGACCCAGCTGAGGAACCACCGAACCCCTACCTTCGGGCTTACCGATCACCGAGGCCACTGACTTGTGTCTGGGTCACCAGGACTGAGCCTACTGGCCAGCCTGATGCTGGGCTGTTTTGCTGCAACAGCAGAGGACCAAAGGGCATAGCTTCTGCCACCTGGAGCCCTTGGGATCCTTCCAGTGGATGTAACAGAGTCCAAGGTGGCACTGGACTTCTCGAGCGCTGGAGACAACCCTCCACACCAGGCCCAAACAGCTCAGTGCCCAAAAGAAATATCCACCAGCTTGTGCTGAGTGTCTACCTTGAAGGTCAAAATATGAGCCAAGCCCAACGCGTGATGGCAACTGCAGCCTGCACAGAGTTGGCAACAGGAATCCCCCGATCCGGAGCCATTTGCAACTGCTGCTTGGCCACAGCCCAGCCCTGATCTCAGACCTGCTTGACCGTGGTCTGAAGTCCACAGGTAGGTGAGGAATCACCTCATCTAAAAAGCCCAAGAGCGCGTGGGAGAAATGTGCCATCATGGCGGGCCTGAGCTCGCCTGATGGAGACTGAGCGAGGAGGCAGCACAGACTTTTTAGTCGAATGGTCCAATTTCTTGGACCTCTTTGTCTGCGGCTTGTCGACATCCCCGTATTGCCTTTGAGCACCTAAACGCGGCATCAGCCACCAGCCCTCGGCAGAGGGGTGCTCCGTGAAACCCGAGACAGTACCAATGGGCACCACAAACTTGCAGGCCATCCGGGCCAAAGGTGCTGGGCAAGAAGGCTGTCAAAGCTCAAGGCCAGACCAACAATGGCCTTGGCACTAGGAAAGCCTCCAGAGAGTCAGCTTTGTCCAGAATTTCTGTAAGGGAATAGCTGAGCCCAGTTCAGGATGGCCCATTTTCATCCACATGGACTTGAAGATGAGGCTGAGGATGCCCAGGAAGGAAGTAGATCTCTCCTCCTGAGAGATTCCCCACAGACTCCTCGTCGACTGGACAGGAGTGCAGTGAGGAATCCCTGAAGAGTCCACATAAAATGGCTTGACTGCCCAGTCACCTTCCACCCTCCACAGGCGGGCGGGTGTGATGGTGACCGACAGCCAATGGGAAATCCTAGCCTGACTGAGACTCCTTGGTTGGAGCACCAGTCGACAGCTGCTGGGTGGTGGCTCCACCACAATCGGTGGAGAGGCCAGCTTGGCTGAACCAAAACAGTCTTGACCAGCTCTGCTGGGGAGGATGGTCCTGACCAGCCCACAGGGTGAGTTGGCGTTGACCTCTTGGGCGACAGCCAAGTGATGCCAGTGTGAAACTGGGGTTGACTTCGGACCGGCTAGCACCAACTGCTGCCACATGAGATCTTCGTAGCATTGGCGCCAACTTGCGCGAAGCCTCTCCTCACCCAAGAAGGGCCGAAGACAAGGAGTAGCAGCGGTGCCGATGATGGCGGGAGATGCTTGACCCACTAGAAGATGATCGAGACCTCGACCTCGACAGCTGGGATGTCGACAGGGGAGCTCGGAGGGAGCAGGGGAATGCTGCGGCTCCTCTTGGTTTGGGTTGGTGACCTGAGGATCTGCTCAGTGGACTGAGCAGCACTTTCTAGGTTACAAGCAGGACCAGAGTCCTGAAAGAGAATTTGTCAGCCTCTTCGGAAGACAGCCAGTCAATAGGGTCGAGAAAAATCTGGCGCATCATTGGCTGGTGTCTCGACCGACTGGCCTGATGGAGTCTCAGAAGTCAGCGTCTATCGCCGCAGTTTTGACCATGGTCAAACCTGGGAGTCCTGAGACTGAGAACATTCCCAGTACCAAGATTATCAACGTGAGTTTCTCTTTCTTTACTCTTTCTTGCCTTTGCGAGAGTGGGAGCTGTGGGAACCAGAAGGTCCCTAACCCTTAGTTGGGAGGGACTGGCACAACTCCTTGAAAGAGTCCGAAAAGTGGAGCCCAAGTGAAGCGGAACGAAGGCAGAAGCCGAGGAGGACTGAGCGGCAGTCCAAGCTGCCTCCTCCTCGAATGCCATAAGCTGTACCAGCTGCTCGTGCGACCCCACAGCCATGGACCCCACCCAATGGATGTCTTTAGGTTTGACCAGTGGATGCCATTTTTCCAGGTGGCCTAACGTAAGGCAGGTGAGGCAGTCCTAGAGGACCATCGAGTGAAACGACTGACAAATGTCGCAGGCCTGGGTAACATGTCCGTGGCCCAGGCAGCAGACACGCGTGTGAGCTGGTCCGTGACATCATCTGCCTGCATGGGCACGGCGAAATCTGGGAGAAGATTTGTTTTCATCGTGTTGGAGGCTCGAAGACAATTACCAAATAGTATGAAATTTAGAAAGCAATCCAAATGGATTCAAAAGCGCTAAGGCCTACAGCAGAAGCACGTAGGAGGAACCTGCTTCTCCCAGTGTATAGGAAGATCTGGCATTGAAGGGCGGAGCTGAGGGATATACCACACTTGTGGGTGGGAGGAGCCAGCTTGAAGACTTTCAGGCACATCTTAAAGGAAAGAACTCTGCCAGAGCGTGTGGATAGAACATATTCATGTCCCTAGAAAAAAATGTTCTTTATGTACATTAAAAGAAAAGGTGAAAGGAACATATAAAAGAAGTTCGGAACCCTATCCTATTTTCATTTTTCCAAATGACCTCCCAAAATATATGTCTCCACAGACATTACGTACCATATTATAGGAGGACAACCCGTGCTCTTTACCTGTTGGCTTTTCAGCCTCTTAATTGGTAGTGCAGATCCCAAGTGACTTGTGCCGACCAACTTACCTGGACTATCATAAAAATCATCTCTACAGCCGGCCTAGTGATGCTGAGGGTTGAGGCACTGGATGTCACATCTACGCACTATCCGCGACCTGGGTTAGGAACAACCCATGTCGTCAAGTGCCGGCTGCAAGGAGGGGAGGGAAGCAAGTTGACCTGTGGCTCTCATCTCCCACGGAGGGAATCGCCCTCCTGCAGTTCCGTCCTCTGGGTAGGAGCAACCCGGTGAGGTGGAGCATCCACTGTGCGGCATGCATATCACCTCCACGTAACCTGCATTTCGTGCAGAGACCAGCGTGGGTGGGGGAGAAAACCAAGGAAAAATTCCATAAATACATAATAGAAAAAAAAAATGGTCTCTGTGGCTGGCCTGGTGGTGCAAAGGCGGCTGGTCGCCTACCTCATGCCACGCTGGCGACCTGAGTTTGGAAATGAGCCAGGGTCATCGGGAGCCGGGTGGGGGTGGAGGGTAGGATTGAGCAGTCATAATGGCAGCTCTCCTCTCCTGGAAGGATCTCTTCGCCCTCCTCCCCAGTAGTTCTGCTGCCCTTAGGTGGAGGTCTGATGGGTAGTATAAGCAGGCAGGGGTGGCAAGTATCGGGATGGTGCCTAGGAGCTACGGCGTGCCTCCACTGTGCGTGATCAAGGCCTGTGGGGAACTGGGCATAAAGTATATATAAAAAAAATTGTCTCTATGGCTTTTGGCACCAGGCAACATCTGGCAAACTCAAGCAAACAGTTCAAGCAGTCTGGGATCTCAACCTTTTTATTAAGTGCAAACTTTCAGTACCATAAGCTAACTACTAATCACTTCATTTTCCAGTTTCATACACTTCATTTGTCTTGTAATTCTGATGTATATCATTGCTTGTCTTTGATATGTTTTTCCTGTTGCTCCCTATTTTTTTTTTTATATATTAACGTTTCAAGGCCTCCTGGGTCTCTTCTTCACTTCAGAACCTCGGTCTTTAATGGAGAAATGAAAATAAATATAGGCAAAGTATTTAAAGTAAGTTTTTTTTAATTTTCATTTAAAATTCAAATCACTTACTTTAGCTTAATTATATTATAGTGATTCAACTTATCTTTATTTGCAGGGGAACTGACCTGCTTATTTACTCGAGCCATATCATGTATCTAATGCATCTAAACAGTTCTCTTACATTTTAGATTTTATTTTCCAGATGTACTTTGTTTATATAAAACTGTGAACAGAAAAAATTTCTTACGGTTTTATGCTTTAATCTTCATTTCAAATGTTTACTGAAGAGGAAGGTAAGGATCATGGGTAGGGAGGATGGGAGGGAGGACAGGGACATTAGCTGAAGCTGTGGACCCTGCAATGCGAGCAGACTTGATGAACCAAATGGCCTTCTTCTGCTGGCTTCTTAGTATGTTCATATATGTGTGTGTGTGTGTGTGTGTGTGTGTGTGTGTATATGCATACATACATACATACACACACACCTACCTAATATATATATATGATATTATGAAAACAGTGTTTACCTTTGTTTTAAACTGAACTCAAATTTAACTACTTTTAGGAAATTGGTATGGGTCTGCTCTGCATTATTCATTTGAACAACCTGAAACACAGTATAATGCACTTCATTTACTTATAGTAAAATACAAAAATTAAAAACCTGATTTTAATTTCAAAGATTATTTACTTGCTACATAAAGCGTGTTTCATTATCTCGCCTTTAGGTAGCAAGTAGTGTGATTGAATCAAAGTGTTTTGTATTTACTTGTCTATTTTCCTAAGCCATGCTGGCCTGCCTACGGTTCACAGCTGCCCACTGACTGCTAACTCATGTGTCTTGCTTGCGGTTCACTGTTGCCATTGCGCTAATGCCTGAAAACTCCAGGCACCCTGGATGGCTTTCTGCTTGATGTCATTCCCACTACAGAACATCTGGGAGAATGGCGCAATAGGTACCTAGATTTCATCTACCATGTGGATGCCAGTTACAAGAAAACTCCTTGAACCCAGCACTGCTCCACCTAAACTCCTCCCTAACAGTAGGTACTTCTCTGTGGTGCTGCTTATAGGGACACTGTCAAACCCTTAGGCCTCAAATTTTCCCGTTTAAGATATGCATTTTATGATTGCTGATGTAGCTGGTTGGTTTTTTAATTCCTTTTTTTTTAAAAAGTGAAAACAGACTACCCACCATACTGGTGTTCGACACCAAAACATCTAACATAATAACATACTAACTGCCAGCAGATTAGGCCTTACAGTCTATCGAGTCTGCTCGAACCTCAGATCCCTAGTTGGGTGCGAGGCCTCCCCTCCTTGTGTTCCAGAAACCCCTATCATCTATCCCCACCCCTGGGCCAGGCCATCATCTGATACATCCACTTTCTGTGTCTGTCCCACCTCTCTTGAAGCCCTCCACTGTGGATCTCTGAACCAGCTCACCAGGCAGTGTATTCCAAGGGTCCACCACCCTCTCTGTAAAAACCTCCTCCTCTCCCCCCTCACCTTCCACCTTCCAACTTCAAACCATACCCTCTGGTGATACCTCCCTGCTTTAGTCTAAGATCCCTCCATGTTTACCTATTTATTCCTTGAGGTACTTGAAGACCTCAGTCATGTCCCCGTCTCTCCTCTCCTCCAATGAAAACAGGCAGAGCTCCTCAAGTCTGTCCTTATCGTCAAATCCCTAGTCCTCGTATCATCTTAGTTGCCCTCCTCTATACCCTCTCCAGGAGCTGTATGTCCCTCTTCAAATGGGGTCTCCAGTACTGTACACAGTACTCAAGGTGTGGTCTAACCAGTCCATTGTACAGCGGTAGAATCACTTCCCTGCTCCTAGAGGTGATCCCCCTTCGATGTATCCCAACATCCTGTTTGCCTTGCTAGCCGCTCTCCTGCATTGCTCAGAGTTATTCATACATGCATCCACCATGACCCCTAGGTCTTTCTCCCTATTGAGGCTTCCAGCCTCCCTCCCAGGGTGTACCTGTGTTTAGGGTTCCCGCCCAAGATGTAACACCTTGTACTTGGTGATACTGAAATTTAATTTCCATGTGTGAGCCCAGCTTTCCACTGTTTACATTCCTTAATCGACTGCCTCTGCATCTTTTCTGGACTTACAAACACCACCAACACCATATAGCCACTCACAATGCAGTGGGACAAGAGCAAGACATTGCATCATGAGTGACTGCACTGTTTCAGGATGGTTACAATGTTCAGGAAGTATGCAATAAAGTGGATTAAGGATTGTAACGAAAACAAAGTAGTATGTAATTACACTGTTACCATGCATTTCAGTTCTACTCAGAAAGGAAGCAGATAAAACAAGCAGCAACATAAATTAATTTTAAAGAGGGCAAGCAATCATAAAATGTGGTGTTTCAGCTAGAAATAATATTATGCAAAATGGGTTGACAGTGTCCTTTAAACAACTCTTCCGTCTCTCTCCCTTGTACCCAAACATCTGTGTACCAGAATGCCTTCTTTGTCAGGCTTCCCTGGCCAAGGTTCAGCTTTTCTCCTCTCTGCTCCTCCCTGAGTGCTCTAAAAGTCTCCTCTGTGATCATACCTCCCACTTAGAAATTTGTTTTAAGCTCCCACAACACAGTTTTACTTTTTGCTACCCCATCTTTTGATAGTGACCAGACTCCTTTAGGTGCTGGGATGCTGCAGTCATGCTGACTGCACTGTAACTAAGCTAAACTGTACCTGTATCCTAAGGCAATTTAACATTGTGTAGCACACTGCATTTATGACAGGTAGCACGCTGCTCAGCAATACTGCTATTTGCATTCTTTGTACAGCTTGTGTAATTATTACTGTATTGTTTATTATAATTGTATTGTTTCATGCCTTTTCTTCTGTACATATCCCTAAATTAGTTGTGAGGAGAAAAGCAGATTAAAATTATAACTAATTATTCAGGCGGCCTACATGCACTGACTAGCTGCTGTACATACGTTAATCCCTTAGAAATGCCCAGTACAGTTCAGAGCAGCACATCCTGCTTCTGTGTAAACTATTCTGGGAAAGAAAAAACTCCCCTTACTAACACAAACTGCAGTAATGCTCTAGTAAGTGGGCATTTCTACGGGCTTAATGGCCTTCTGCAAATCAGCACCTCCCAGCCTGGCATTAATCTCTTAGGATATGCCCAGTTGTTCAGGCAATATTGCTGAAATAGGGAGGAGTAGCCTAATAAGAACAAAACCTTAGGAAAGGTGGGGGAGAGTTGGGAGATACCTGGGGAGGGATGCAGAGTAGACACAAGTTTGGCAGCAGAGAGGAAGTAAAGGAAGGAGACAATGTGCCAGAAGGTTTAGATGGCACGTTTTCTGTAGACTGGGAATATGATCACTAGCTGCCAGGATTTTACTTGAAACAAACCATCTCATACAGGCAAGAAGCTTTTAACAGATGATGGTTAAAGACAGTGGACTGGATTTTCCTCTACGATGTACAGAGACAGACACATTGTGTTCTGTGTCTGTGTCCAGCCACATATTCAGCCTTCTTAAAATAAAATTTGTCAGGTTGTAACAAAAGTTGCAATTGGGTAAACAAGGCACAGATTAATTTTGTGACATTTTTGATGCAATATCAGTCACAAATGGGATGTGCAGTTTATCAGGTAGATGCTGATAGAAGTCTTCTTCATTAGATATGGGTGGTGGGATTCATTTTAAAATCTGTCCCAGTGGCTTTAGAAATGCTGTGACAGGCCAGTGGCAGCATGGCTGGCACTGTCATTACCACCTGGGTCTGGGAAGGACCAGACTTCGCTTAGGGGCTGGCCAGGGAAGAGAGGTGAGGGTCACTAGACTGCACTCCTCCTTTGGGGAGGTGGAATAGCTGCAGCTGCCCATCTTATCAGCTGGGCATGGACACGGAGGCGTGCTGTATCTTCACGCAGTACATGCATTCCCTTCCACATGTGCCAGCCCAGGGTTGAGGAGAAAACAGAAGGAAACCCTCCAATGGCAGGATGACAATGGGCCCTTCAAGCTCCATACCACCGACTGAGGCAGCTACTCACCCATTATGATAAAAAGTAGATGAGGCAAGTCCGGTGAGGTTGGTGACGAGACTTAGGGGTCACCATCAGAAGTGGATCAGTAAGAAGGAAGCGGAGGATAAATAAGAGATGAGTTAAACAATTTTTTATTTTTTATTTTAGTCTTTGGTAACTGGCTAAGGCCCACTAGGCACGCGTGCCCGTTTTCAGGGGCAACCTGGGAGCACTGGGCAGTTAAGCGACTTGCTCAGAGTCACACAGTATGCAAGTGGAGGTTGAGAATCAAATCAAGGTCTGGTCTGCTGGATGTACCAAGCTTGTTCACGGCTCATTACTCTGACCTCTAGGCTATACGGCCATACTGTAACAGCACAAAATGTTTCAGAACAAAGCTGGTCATATAAAGTCATGCCATCAGTAGTCTCACAGGCCTGAGAGGACCCAGGCAGGAATACTGCCTTTACGCACTGACAATGCAGTTCTTTGAAAAAAAGCACTGTACAGCATCCAGTGCCAGGGCAGATCGGTGCCTTCAAAATCAAGTTCTCTCCTTGCTTGCTAACACTACTAACAGCACACCTACTGTATACAGCATTGACACCCCATTAATCCAAGCAGTTCTACATTTTCACATCACACAAACACCACCTCCTCCTCCTACAACAAGACAGATGAGTTAATAGAAGACATCAGCGAACAGCAATTGGCAGAGAGACTCCTCACACACCAGAGGTGAGGTTTATGTCTAAGAGCTCAGTACTGTACTGTGGAACTAGTACATGCTGTTATGTCTTACTATAGTATGCAGATACAGTGAAACACTGATCGCATACAACCAGATACAGTGAGTTTCTGCTGATAGTGACATTTTCTTTATGTCCCAGATAATATAACCATAATATAAGTAGACAGGGCTTTTCTCTTGATATATTGCCATTTTTCCCAAGCAAATTGGGCTTCACTATTACAGGGTTCCATTACAGGATTCACTACACCAGCAACTGGTGCACATCTGTTCAGGATGGTACCTCTGTCCCATGACTACAAGGTGTGCATGTTTGTGTCACATACTGTAGGATATTTTCTATGGGCAAGGAGGGACCCTTCCAGGTAGAGACTTGAAGGACTTCTTATGGTCAGTTACACACGGGGAAAATAAGTCTCTATTTTTATTGCTTTACATCGCTGACCTTGGTAGCGAAGGTGAATCAGCTCAGTGTGCAGAATGCACTGATACAATGGACAATCTAACACCTGATCCTCACTCAGCTCTCATTATTCACTTACTGCTGCTGCAGATCACAGCAGGCACACTGCTTAGGAGACAGTAAGAGATTCATGCTGTTCTCCAGAAATCCCAGACCTTGGTGTTCTCCACCCTGTCTCCCAGTCAGTGACAAACTGTTTCTGTCACTTCCATGATCATTGCCAGACTTCATCAATCAGAGCAAAAAAACATTTCATTACCCACAATTCCCCACAACAAACCACGTCTTGAGTTCATTTAACACTATCCTGTGGCATTTTTTTCTCTGTGCTAGGGAATTTCCATTAACCAAGGTACAATAATAGGTTGGTTGTTCCCTTTGCAGGTGTATTTTCCATTAAATTTGTCTAGAAAAAAGTAAACATTATGATTAATGGGATGTTGAGGTGGTAAATAAGCCATCGCATCATACTGATGCAGTTCACCATGGATGAATCAAGGGTTTACCATTTCTGTTCTGGCCTTCAGATTTTGTGTGAACAATAGCTAGATCACACTAATGAACTTAATGTGAAACACAGACCACGGTTACAGTACAGACCTATCCGATTTCATTGCACAACAGTTGGATCACAATGATGCACTTTAAACATGAACAAATTGCAGCATAATGGCCCAAATACTTTGCATGCAAACTAGCTGTCATGAAGACAAAATGTTCATTATTCTTAAAAGTTATGCATACAGAGTTATGTCAATGAGATTTTCAGACCCAGCATTTTGAAGTAAACTCTTTTTGTTTAAATTTCCAGGTTGGGACTTCTGGAACAGTTGTACTTTCACTGACTGAAGCCAGGATGTAGAGAACTGGCATACAGGACTATGAGGCTTCCTTCCTCCTCCTCCTCCTCCTAAGAGAAACCATTCTTTAGAAACCATTCTTTAAAGAAATACTGCCATGCCTGGTACAAATGAACATACTAGCCATGTTATTCCCATGTGCCATGCCCAGACAGAAATAGAGTCATCAGTGCTCCAAGCATAATTAGGCTCTATCTCAGAGTAAAAATGTAGGAATTAAGGATGGAAGGGGACCTGATAGCACCCCAGTGGCATATTGAGCTATCACACCAGTAACCCAGGTTCAGGAGCAAACTCTGGTACTGGCTTAGGTGGCTGGGGTGGTGCTACAGGCAGCACTCCCAACTAGGGAGAAGGGAGGAGCAGAGTGCTGCTATCATAGCGATCCCTGTGGTTGGCCAGGAACCTTGCTCCTCGGCAGGGGTTCACTGTTTGCATGCATGTGAGGCTGCAAGAGGCAAAGTATGGCACCATGTAGGGTAGTGGCTAGGGCCTAGGGAGAAACAGAGGAGAAGCACAAACCCACTGCTGCCATCAGAATAACAGCCACTGGTTCACCCAGGCCACCCACCCTGTGGATTTCTAGCAGCCTGACGATGGAGGGTGTTGCTGAGGGGCTGGGTGACTGCAGATGAAGGGCTGGAGATCGAACAATGGGAGTAAGGTATGGTGAAAAAAAGATGAAAGATCAGAGCCCTGTATCTCCAGGATTCCCTGCCATGCCTTACCTTTTCATTGTAGAGCTCTCCTCTCAAGACTTCTGGAGCCATCCAGTAGGGGATCCCACCACAGCAAGTGGCTCCTTCTCAACTCCGTCACTGTGAAAGGAGAGATAAACACCCTGTTACTCACAAACACCAGGTTGTAACAGAAACCCAAGGCCATGACCTGCTTCTACCCTTGATCACTGTTGATGGAGAGAAGGCCAGAGCTTGACTTACACAGGATGGAAGTATTCTACTACAGTTGGACTCATATAGCATGTGGTAGGATCTGAAGGCACAAATGCATAAGGGACAGATTTCAGAATCAAGTCTTTGCAGTGAGTTTAATATCAAAGGATGTCAGAAATGTACAGATCTTCCCTTTTTGTCATGTCAGGAGAAATTCAGTAGATGACAAATCAAAGAGCAAACTTAAGGTTTCTATCCCGACACTTAATCATGAGAAAGGGTGATGAAATAGCAGGTCTGTATCCTGACTGGCGGAGTATTCCATTTCAGCTGACCTGACACTAAAATGGAGATCTGAGAGCATCTGGCCTCTTTTGATATTTAACTCCACACTGCTTTGTGTGTATAGTACTCTGAATTGATCCAGTTTTCTCAGTCAAGTACACACATATCTCTGGAGTACATAATGTGTTTGGCAAAAAAAAAAAAAAAATTCCATGGCAGGCTTCCCTCTACCAAGTGAAGAAAATTACGAATGTTTGATCAATGGCAGAGTTCATTTATAAAACAAGGTCTGATGAGGAACACCTTTCTTCTTCTGCAGTTTTGCAGAGTTCTCTTTCATTCTGGTCCAGTTGGTACTGACTTAAGAAAGCACCCCCACAAAAATGTTTTTAATTCCCATGCTGGGTATATCTTTAAAACAACATAGCCCAGAAACTGCAGTGCAGATTAGACATATGTTGTACCCCAGACAGTTTCCTTGCATTTACTGGGTCTGCACCACAGTTAACAGTATTTTAATTACTTTAATGTTGTTTTCTTTAGAAAGCAAAAGGCATAATCCCATCAATTTACCACTGTTTAAATAATTTATTGGATGAACAAGCTATATGCAATCATTCATTAAAAGGTCTGCTGTGCAAAACTGTGGCAGAGAGGGTGGCGGTTATGTATAATGAATTCATCTAATAACTGTATTAAATATACTGGTGAGTTGAGCTGCATTTTTTCTATTCATATTTACAGTATAATCCAGCTCCTTCCCACAGGGACAGATATGCCGTATTGTAGTTGCTTGTTTTGTTCCTCTTTTCCTTCATTCTCAAGGAAGAGTGCAAGTCTGCCTGGATAGCTGAAAACTTTGAATAGTTTAAACAGAACAAACCACTGATATCGTCAACCAATGATAGATATAGAAAAAAAGCAATAATACTGAGGGTTCTAACTATGTAGACATATATATACTCATGTGATCATAGCGTCCAAACTAAAACTAAAACGAAAGGTATCATTTCACTTTGTAATGGGAGTTTCAGAATTTTGATGTTGCTTTAAGTGCTGTCGACCACAAATACCGTAAAGAAATAAGTAGATACGAGATTTTCATTTGGAAGACTGCTGGACATCTCATCAATATTCGACAATATTTGTAAATTGCATTATAAATTTTGATTTTTGCACATACTATTGACACATGGAATTTGCATATTGATACAGTCAAATAGCTTGCCACTTGAAGTGTCAATATAATAAAAATCCCATTGATACACACTATTTCTGAAAATGATTAGGTTATAAGAAAGTATTTTAAAACATTTTTATTAAAGTTGTTTCATTTTATTTGAATTTTAGTTATACAACAACATATTTAATTAGGAACTGTGTGGTTTACAACCCACAATGCATTTACTGGATTACTTTAGTCTTGCTACAAACATTTCTCGCCCTCTAGTAACCTCTACTATTCTTTGCTTGCACAGGCTTTGCTGTGAAAGCAGTGGAAAGAAACAGAAAAATAATTCTCTTCACTGGAATACAATATGTTAGTGAATACAGGCAATCTAACTCACTGCAAATTTGGAATGATAATCTGTTTTTTATGTAATATTTTATTAGACTCTCAAATAACATTAAATCTAACATATACATACAATTTTGGATTCTTCACAGTTTACATGTCCTGCATTCCAGCTTCTATGCTGACAATAAAATCATTTACTTAAAATGTTGTCCAGTTTAATCATTTTTCTGTTGTTCTGCTTTTAATTAGTTTACAGTCTAGCAAGCTGATCAAGAATCATTTACTTATGAGCCTATAAATCATACAAAATTAACAAGTACAGATAAAATAAAAGTTTAAAAAACAACCAGAAAATAAATGTTGTGGAGTAAGTTCATACAGTTTGCAATCAATATTTGTGTCATCTATTATCGTTTCTATGCTATTGTTACAGTTTGAGGTGTTCATATTTTTATATGTTTATTTCTTCCTTATTTAACCTGATCAGGGTGGTGGGCACCATCGGGAACAGCCCAGTCCCTGTTATTATTTAGTCCCTTCTCTATACTGGACCTTGGTACATTCTACTGGTCTCCACTGGTGTTAAAGAGGCTAGGTATGGTCCCCAGTCCCTCTCGAATCCTTCCACTCTACCCATTATTGCATAAGTTAATCTTTCCCAGGCTAGATTAGTCATTGAAAGGTTTTTCCCACATCTGAGTGATTGGTTCTGCATTGGACACCCATGTATTGAGGATGACCTGCCTGGTGATCACCAACATTTTCTTATCTACTGAGCAAGCAGGTTTCCAGTCCCGTCAATTTCCTCAATTCCCATGAGGAGGAAAGGGGATAACTCTATCCCACTTCTCAGATGTCTTTAAGGTAGGAAGCCAGCTCTGTCCAGTATTTCTGCAGAACTCTGCACCCCAGAAAGAGTGGAAATATGTCCCCTTCCTGTTTACATCTGCCACATACTGAGGATAGTATCAGGTGAAAGGAATGATAATCTGTTAATAAGTGCAAGTAGCACGATACTGACAAAACTCAACTCCCCCAAAACACACACACATACTTTACACACTAAAATTCATAGATGTAAAATGTGAAGAATAGGGACTGAATATCCTGCCATATTTTCTATTACTGTTTACACTGGTGTCTAGATGCCCCTAACACCTTCTAAAGATTTCTAGAAATCCCTTTAGAAAGCAATACAGAATGGCTTGTGGGATGGCTAACAACAGATGAAGTCTTACTGACACAGCCAAAGAAGGGGAACAGCAGTGCAAGAGCTAAGCAAACTCTGGTCACAGCCAAAAATATCTGCTAATACATTCACCTGATAAAGGATACATAATTAAAGTGCAATTTGGATTGTTATTTACTTGTCTCAATGTGATTTTAATATTACGATTCAGCATTTTAAAATGTGCAGTTTGGTTTAAAAAATATACAATTTGGAAACAGAGGTGGTTAAAGTTGCAAAATGTGTAAGTTGAGGGGCAGAGCCTGCAGCTATATGTAGCTGGAGCAGACATGCTTCAGGAGTTCCTGCATAGATAGGAGCAAACTTTAAAGATTTTATCCTTATTATTTTACTCCGGTTAATTTTCGTTTTAGCTCTGGTTGTAGACAAAAGCGATCACTACATCATATGTCAAATTTGAGAAATTTAAAGATGCCTAAGCTTCGAGACCACTTCATCCAATGCCAGAGGAAAAGGATCAAAGCCACCAGACGCCACCAGTAAGAGCAGCTCAACCCAGGAAACAAGCAGGGAGAATGGGCCCTTGACCCTGCACTCTTTCAAGTGATCACAGACATCAACTACAAGGCGAAACTTTTAATTTTCATTGTTCTGTCACTGAAAATAAGACTGAGTGGTTCTCATCTGATATCAGATCCGCTATGGATACAGTCAAGAAAACCTCTGCCACAGTGTCTAAACTCTTACTGGAAAACAAGATGCTCAAGTTATGGCTTGAGCATCGTGGAAATAGGTGGGACAAGCCAACACAGAATTACATGCATTCCCAAAGAGATGAAAGGACCTGACCCACTGTTGTTTGTCATAAACATGTTTAAAGAACTTTTAGAGTGACATTTGGGCATTTACATAGACTGTACTGCATCAAGGCACAGTGTTAGCCGTCTAATACAGAGCAGCTGCTACCACAATTGTTGTTACCAGCAGGCCACACATCCAAGACAGCCTGTACAAACAGCCAGAAAGGGAGATATGCTTGGAAGATTATACGGGAATACATCTGTTCCCAGACTTAAGCTTCTTGACAAGACAGTGAAAAAGTGGTTTGATTCAGTCCGGTCTGAACTCTGGACCCTGGGGTGAACCATGCCTTACTGCTTCCCATGAAGCTGCGTCTCACCCATGTGGGATGGACATATATTTTAATAATCCTCGAAAGCCAGGAAAAGGGTGGAACTCATTAAAAAGACTCTGCACCCTGTAGACTACTACCAAATCAAAGGGAGAAGACGGAATTTAAAGATGTTAATATATACAATACTAGCTGAAATTTGGCTGGGCCACTGTGATCGCCCTGCTGCTGGCGGGCAGCTGGCAAATGGCAAGATGGTGGGTGCCGTGAAGTTGTCACAGTGGGTTATGTGTCTGCATGTTCCCTAAAACCCATGCACAGCAATTTCTCCTTGGAGATACAGCACTAGCATACACTACCTGAGAGAAGCAGTAACAAATTGCAAACAATACCCCATCAAATGAACCATTTGGTCAAGTGTGTAATCAACACTATTTATATGTCTAAAAGTTCAAGTTTGTGGTATGCTGGATTTGTTTTCTTACAGGAAGGATCAGTACCCATTCCTGGAATTTGTCAGCAGAAGTTGGCGGATGAGCAAGTTGGCGGATGCCACGAGGTTGATACAACTGGTTATATGCCCGTGAGTTCCCAACACTACATACACAGCAACTTCTCCTCGGTGCTACTTTCAGACACTACCTGAGTAGCGGTAAGCAAACTGCAAATGGTGCCCTGTCGAATAAGCTGATTGTTGAAGCTGTGTAATCACACTGTTTAAATGTCTAAATTTTTCACGTTTGTGGTATGTTAGATTAGCACCCATTCTTGGGATTTGTCAGCGCGTGGCTCCACTGGTTGTGAGATGCACAGCTGTAGTTCATTACAATTTATACTTACGTAAGTTTTGTGCTAATTATTAGGTGTTTTACCTAGTTTAGTTAGCCTCAAATATTGCAAAGTTTCTATAATCTTACTAGGATATGGACTCCCACGTCCTCAAGGTGACATGTTAAGTACTGAGGCACTTAGATGACCTTTATAGGACTTTAACTGTAGAATACTGGCCCATAACTTTTGCTGCAATGGGTTATTTCTGTCAACTCATGATGGATTTGTTTATTAGAATCTCGGTATCCCGACTTGCTGTAACAAGGGTGAGGAGTTGTTTTATACTACTGTACTTTGAATTTGCCCAAATGTGATAATTAACTTACTCTGAACCAATTTGTCTTCTGTACATTCATATTAAAGTGAATAAACCAAAAAAATGCACAAGTCCATTTGCTTTGCTCAAGTTGACAATGGCAATGAAGAGGTCACAGATGCAATCTTGCATTATAGATAGCAATTAGATGCAAGCTCTGTCTGGTATGTTTACAAGAAAAATAATCTTCTGCATAAAAATAAACTAACAAAAGCTCACCAGCCGTAGCATAATAAAAAGCAATAATATTCACGCTGCACTGTGAGAACAGTAGTTCCCCCACCAATGCTACTCCATTGGTTGCAAGTCTAAGAGAACCAACTATACGGTTCCTACAGTAGCAACATTTTTGCTGCAAAGAGTTCCTAAATTCTGATGTGCAATACCATAGATCCATACATCTTCTATAGCACTACATTACAGCTGCACACAGGTTACCTACTTCGGAGCTGCTATCCCTGAGTGAAATAATTAGGTAATTTGTCTTTATCCTGTTCTGGCTGTTCTCACCATTACTCCCTACATGTTAGCAAAAGCCTGCTTTGCCAAACAGCATTAAAACATAGTGAGAATTAAACTATCAGTGACAAATACAATTAAATATCAGCCTGGCACAGACCAAGATATTTTAAGTAGAAGAATAATTTCTCAGCTGAGTACACAGGAGACAATAAGCCAGCTACCAGATTGGGCACTACATGTAGAACTGACAGTTCTGAAGAGTTTGCACTACCAACGAAAAAACTTAGGCAAAGCTGTACATACAGAAAATAATCAAATTTATTTTGTAAAGCAAAATTGAAGCCTCAACCAGTCACCTAAGCATGGACATCACCAAAGGAGAGGACTGGAGATGGAAAGGAGCGAGTTTCAGAGGACAGGAAGCCTCTAGGAAAATACAGCTTGTCTGGCTGAGAGGTGACGCTTGGGAGTAAGGAATGAACATGAGGAGTAGACAGAGGGAGGGTATGGGTAAGAAAGTAGGAAAGGTAGTCAGAGGGTGTTAATCAAAATCTGAAGATCTTTAGTAGCACAGTACAAGTTCTGATGCCCATCAAAAGAAGGCCATTCTGTGGGTAGAGACACTGAGAACAAGGCTAGCCACAGCCCAAGGTACTTAAAATGTGAAGCGTTACTGGTCGTGAAGGTTGGGGATTTGCCAGTTTGACCATGGAACCAAATGTCTTAGTCACTGTACCTGATCCATCCCAGTGAGGGTGGAGTCCGTGATCTTCAGGAGGAAGGTGAAAGTACAATGATCTGAACAGAAAACAGACTGGAAGGGGTTTAGGAAACAGGAGGAGGAGGAGGAGGATACTACTAAGCTGGGAGTGAATGAAGTGCTCTTGAATCATGGCAAAAGCAGAAAGGAAGGAGATAATGTCTAGTTTCTTGAGATGGAGTTGTCACCATCTTTGTGCAGAGTGATGACTTTCACGAGCTTCCAAGCCTGGAGCAATTTAGAGGAGAAGAGAGGTTCGAGAGGTGTGAACAATGCCAAGGTCACCTGTTGGATCAAGGTGCTCTGGGTTGATCTGTATATTGAGGGATCTAGGGCTTGGAGGTCCTTGAAGATGTCAGTAAGAGTCAGAAAAAACATTAGACCGTGTGGGCTCTGCATAGGAAATGGTTCCCAGACCATGTGACAAACATATACTGTAGTACAGGGACAAAGCAAAAACATCTGTGTAACAATGTTGAGACTGTCTTTTCAATGGCCTGCAGCAGTTCTCTCCATTTCTCATTTCAACCATTTTTCTCCTTGTCAATTGCAGGCTTCTTACAGAAACTCATACACTGTACTGCAGGCAACATCTTTAATGGGCCCACAAAGAACACAATGCAATCTCCCTGCTGTGACAGCCATGCACACATTTATTACTGCTGCTGCCAGCATGTTAAAAGACTCGGGATTCATCATTTGTGGCTAGGTTTTGTGCTAATAGCTATCTTCAGCACACTTCAGCTCGGGGGTGTCTTTCTTGGTGGTTTGGACTACTACGCAGCAATGTGGTAGGATGGTTTGACTTCTAAAGATGTGAAAGGCCACTCTGCCCAGTATCTTGATTCTCTACTTGGCTCCTACAGTTTGCAGTGTTAATAGCTAAGAAGCTGGATGTTTGCCTCTGGGGTCAGAAGATCTGAAGGTTGCGGGTTCCAGTCCCACACCAGGAAAGTGGACTACTACCCAATACTGAATCTGTAGTGCACGTTGGAAGTGCTGCCCCTTTAAGATGCTGTCCCTCAGATAAGATGTTTAACGAAGGTCCCTTCTGTCCCTCTCCAGTGGCAGTGCAGGAGGAAGTTAAAGATTCTATGGTACTTTCCATAAGAAATGGAGATTTTTCAATTTAAAATTCAATTCATATATTGCAATACAAAATGCTTTATCAACATTCATTACTTAGGTCAAGTCATACACAGACCCAACACATTTCATATGTGGCTTATTGACATTACTGTTAGCATCACTGAATGTGCATCAATAGATTTTCCATAATTTATAGAAAATGCTGATACAATTTCCATACAATATAAAGACCTCAATAAGCCCTAGAATTGCTCATCTACAATGTCAAGTGCTATCTCTGCCAATTTAAGTGAAACTTGGCCAGAGCCTGCCATAAAACATATTTCAAGAGAACACCACCTGTAATATACCCACATTGTATTTTTTCCAGGATGGGGTTTCTTCCCACTGGAGCTCTGGTCAACATTCCCTGGTTAGTAAGACAGATTGATATAACCTACAGTAGTCCCAGGATGCACATGGAAATAGGCTATCACAGCTATGTGTACCTTTCCTGGTCAAAAACTGCAAATTACATTCAAGATATTTTCCAGTTTCCAGCAAAACATTTACAGTTGCCCTCAGCAGAACTCTGTTACAAAAGTTCCCTAAAAAGATGAATTTCAGGTTCTTCCCATCTTTATTACTAAGACATTTTTTCCTAAAACCAGATCTTCTTTCTGTAGACAATCTTCTCATATGTATTATGCCTGCTGTAAAGTCATAATCCTTTGCCTAGGATATCACAAACTACTGCCACAAATTGATTCTGATGTCACAAGCAGAGAACTGTGACTTGAGAGCAGGAAAAGCAGCAGGGAATGGATGAAGTCCAAGGGCAAAGATCCTGTTTTCATGGAAGTGGCTCCAGTATTAAAGAATGGAAAGCCCAGTAAATCAAATTTTGGGAAATTTTATGAGATCCAGTCCTGCCAATGCCAACTATTATTTATTTGCAGAAACTTTAAGATCAGTTTAAATTAAACTACAGTTCCTCTAGACCAGTAGTATTTAGCTGTACAGTAGTGACCAATGCCATGGCTTTGCAGCTAGTAACCCAATCTGGTCTAGATATTTTCCTTCATGGATAACTAGGATTGTGTAAACCCCAAATGAAGCCTCCAAACAGCAAGTTTGAGGCCTCTGAAGCATTAACATAAAACCTGTTGCTTCACCACAGACCGTTTCTTTTGAAAAGTTTGCATCTGTTCTAGCCTGCCCATTTTCTGAACTGACCACCAGATCTGAGATCATAAAGTCAAATGGTCACTAAAGAGGCCTTGGGTTAGAATACTGAAGAGCAACAATGGACTGAGAGATCCTGTTGGAATTCCAGTTAAGACACTGGCTATGGAATTTTAGGAAGCTCATTTCACCTCCCAGTATCTCAGTCCGTCCAGATGTTAAAACTGGGTAAAACAGTCTAAAAGTGATGTTACAGCTCGCTTAGGTGGGGAATCATAAAAAAAAAAAAAAAAACTATTAAACACTGGCTAGTGCTATTCTATCACAGCTCAAAGCATCATGCTCTGCTCACAGCAGGACTGAGTCACTCATGTGAAACAAATCAAACCCACGTATCTGGCAGGAGCTTCCCAGTCAACTACAGATTTCTGAAATTATTAAACGAAGATAGGGCCGAACAGTAACTAGTTACAGCTTCCCTATGGAGTATGTTTTTTTGTGAGAAGGCGCAGCTAGCCTGTGACTAGAACAAAGGGTTCCCGTGGTGCTGAAAGTGAGACCACCAACACGGCAGGACCTGCTCGACCCAGAGGAAGACCTAGACCTCGACCTCGGCCACCGGGGATCTCAAAGGGAGCTGGGGAGTGCCGCGGCTCCCCTGGTCTAGGTCGGTGACCAGAGGGTCCAGCTCAGCAGGCTGAGCCGACACCCGGTGGTGACCAGCAGGATTGAGTCCTGAACAAGGAGTTGTCGGCCTCTTCAGATGACAACTGGTCAACTGGGTTGAGAAAATCTCGCCACATCATCGGCCGTGTCTTGACTGGCTAGCCTGATGGGGGCACCGTGAAGCCAGTGGCCAAGGCTGCGAGTTTCCACCATGGTCAAAACCTGGGATTCCTAAGACTGAGAATGTTCTTAGTCCCAAGAACATCGATGGTGAGTCTTTTCCTGTTCTTTCATGGACTCCTTCTTGTGTGATTGAGAGCTGCACAACCTGAAGGGCCTCTCCCTTGGTCAGGAGAGACTGGCACAGCTCCTTGAAGAAGCCTAAATAAGTGGAGCCCAACTTGGCGGAACAAGTGGAGGCCAGCAAGAGCGGAACAAAGGCTGAAGCCAAGGAGGACTGCGTGGCGGTCTGAGCCACCTCCTCCTCAGGCCTTAAGCTGCTCGGCAGACCCCGCAGCCAGAGACCTCCCAACCAGCATCTTTGGATTTGATCAGCGGATGTCATTTTTCCGGGTGGCCCAACTTCAGGCGGTCGAGTGGTCCTTGATCACTAGCGTGGTGAAATGACCAGCAGATATCGCAACCCTGGGGATTGTGGTTGTGGGCCAGGTGAGTAGCGCACATGGCGTGTGGGTCAGTCTGGCGACATCTTTGCCCACATGGGCACGGTGAAATCCGGGCAAGGATTGATCCTCCATTGCAGTCACGATCAAAGACCGAGCTGAAGACAAAACTCTGACGAGTTTAAGTGTTGGAAGTAAATCCGAAGATTTGTGCGGCGGCCTACTCAACGTGGAAGCAGTAAGGAGGAACCTGCTTCTTCCAGTGGAAAGAAAGATCTGGCGCCATGGGGTGCAGCTAAGGGTTATACCACCCAGGTAGGTGGGAGGAGCCAGCTTGAAGACTTTCCGCAAGATTTAAAGGGAAAGGACAATGCCATATAGTGTGGCTAGAACAACATATCCACGTCCCTAGAACAGCAGTTTTAGGTAAAATTATTCATTCACCCTCCCAGCACTGGTTCTTGAGGTACATGCAGTTGAGCACACTTCGGGAACAAAGTAAATTATTAAAGGTACTGCTGGCAGTAGCTTGCAAGTGCAATGCTAGGCAATGGCTTTCAGAGGCGACTTCTGCTGGTAGCTCCAGAAGGTGCACAATTAATGATATCCAGGCATTAGAACATATCACACTGGATGCAATTCCCACAAAGAAAAATGTTTGTCCCTATGGTCTGGGAAGGCAATGTAGCACAGCAAAATACTGACTAAGCATTATACAGTGTAGCTATGTATTATTTATCCACACTAGCATTAAGTAAGGGCAAAGATGACACCCACCCATCTAATAATACAAAAAAATACATCCGGCCCGGCCCGGTGGCGTAGAGGTTGATGTGCGGGCACCTTGCCTGGACCCACACTGGCGACCTGGGTTCGGGAATCTGACTCGGGATGCGGGGGCTGTGGGGCCCAGGAGAGAGGTTAACGCGTCCGTAGGGACTGCTCTTCTCTCCACTGGGGTGGTTAGGGAGTCGTCCGGTTGGCAGTGGCCTCTGGTGGAGACCAGGAGCACTGCTGCAGCGGCGAAGGAAGGGCGATACACAAAGCGTGAAAAAAAGTTCCATGTCATGCCAGATGATGGCTGCCTGGCTCCTCCGAGCCGTCAATGCCTCAAAGCCTTCCGCCTCAGCATCTCCCAGGCCAAGATGTTGCGCTGGTCTGTGGCCCCCTGGCTGGTGCTTTCCCCTCGAAGGAGGGGACCTATCCGGTGAAGGTGTTACGCCGGGTTACCTGGGGAGATGGCTGTCATTTGAGAGGGAGGCTCGGGGACAGGATGGGTCGGTAGAAACATTGGCTCGCCTAAAGGAGAGGCTGGTGTGGATGCAAGCTGGGGAGAAAAGAAATAACATAAAAAAATTAAAATGCATCTGTGCTTATGGTTTCTGCTAATAACCCTTCACTCCTCCCAGGAGACAAAGCGTCTATTACTATGACCTGGACAAAGTTAACTGCGTAAGGATATGCAATTTTTATTTTTAATGCGGACAACTAATGGTTTAGGGACCTAAAAGGCTGTTTTTTCTTGTTCTACTCTCAAAGACTTCATTATAGGCCTCATCTGTTTTGAACCATGTAGGCTCAACTGTTATCAGTTACTACTTATAAAATTTGTACAACAGCATTACACAGATTATATTATACCTGTTACAAGTGCGCTATATATGTATCTTAACATCAAATAAAAATCTGAAGACAAAAAATTTATAATAAAGTTATGTAACCCCATCACTGACACTCCCATTTAAGAAGACAGGGCTCTCAAGTTTAAAAGTTTAATCAACATATTTATTTCTGCATTATGCACACGACCTAGGTGTTATCACTTGATGGCAACAGAATACTGTCACAATTCACATTTACCCTCCATCTTATGAACAACAGTGCCCTTGAGCTACTTGGTCAAGTATGGTATGAACAGTTATATTTAGTTATTCAGCGAGGATCCAGCTGCAGCATGGAGTTAAGACACCTCCAGAGGGTGTTATAAGTAGCGGCCCCAGTAGGAGGCCTACAAAATATATACGCACATACTTTATAAATATACTAACACGCTTCAGCAAAATAGACACCGTCTTGACAGAATGTTAATCCATGTAAAATGTATATACAATTAGATAATGAGGTATAGTACATGTGGATAATATGCATTAGATAGATGGGAATCCTGTACTCAAGTCGTAGCAATATCACTTGAGATGCTGGTGACCCACGTTCTGAATGAGTGCAGGCCACTGGGGCTGGCAAGGGTGGAAGAATTGAGCATCTCAAGGACTGTTCTCCTTCATTTTCGTTCCTCAAGGAGAGGAGGATACTACCTGCTGCATGACTACCACCTGCTGGAAACCAGCTGGGAAGCACACTTCCTTCTGCTGTTCACTTCTCTAGCAACTGTATTCCCTCTGTCTCTCAAGATGAATTTTTATTAAGTGTCCAGTTTCCCATTAGCAGATTATAAAGATCTGCCACAAGAGGGACCTTAGTTCTTTTTGCAGCATGACTGAAGTAAGAGGATCTTTTCCTGTCAACTATAGGCCACCTCAATCGCCTCCCCACTGCCAATATTCCTTTGGTGATATGGCACTTATTATTACTATTATAATTTTATCACTTCCCAGCATGTCCAATGTATTTATTCAATGCTGCTCCGAATTCTGTTCAGCCCTGGAACTCTCCTCACATCCTTCCACTGCCCCAATGCATTGCACTTCCCTACTTCTAGTACACTGCCCTCCCTTTACCTTGCCGCCACCCCTCTTCCTTTTCACTTCTCCTCTTCTATGACTGTCAAGCACTTTCATTAATCTCAATTAATTATTATATAAGTATCCCTGCCCAAACCCAAAACCCTATCTTTATCCCCAAAATGTGGCGATCACAAAGAAAAAAAAGCACTAGTATCTCTCAAATGCTCTTTAAAGGCTGCTCCTCCTGCTCTTCCTCTGCTTGGGCAATGTGGAGCTAAATCCAGGTCCTCCATTACCTCTACATCACCCTCTGATTTTGCAACTGCCCCAGACTCAGAATGATGCTGGCCAACATTCTAAGCTTGACCAAGAAATCTGACCAGCTACAAGCCTTGGCTGTTCACACCAAACCAGATTATATCATCATTACAGAGAAAAGGCTCAAACAGGGCAATGTTGACCAACAAATCTTGCTACTGGGCTACAAACTGTTTAGGGCTGATAGGGACTCTGGTGGGGTGGCTGTCTGCTCTAAAAACAAGTGATGACATCTGCTGTAAATCCAAACCCAAGGATGCGAAATCGTATCCCTGAGCTCCACCTTCCCTCCGTGGAAAGTATCACTATTATCAGTGGTTATAGGCCTCCTGCTGGTGGCACTGACATTCTCAATATCCTAAAATCTCTAGCCTCGCTACCAATAATGAAATCATAATCTTTGGGGATCTTAACATGGACTGGCTTACCTCTAAATAGCATGGCATGAAATGTCTCTGTAATGAGCTTGGCCTCTCACAGACTGTCAATGAACCCACTAGGATCAATACTGCAAATAAGCCAATAGTTCTCTACTCGATGTCATATTAACCAATCGCCCTCACAAAATTCTGCATTCTGCTATTTTCCACAATGAAATGAGTGATCATGGGGTCGTAGTATGTACAAGATCACAACTTAAGGATCATCACCAACCCAAGCTAATAACTAAATGGTCCTACCAAGTAAGTTCAACAGTGACTTATCTGTTGGATTTAGGTAATATAAACTGGCAAGATCTCTATCTTGCTAAAACAGCTGATGAGGCTGTCACTATTCTGAATAATAATCTTACTGCCCTGGCTAACAAGCATGCCCTTCATCAAATCTAGAGTCGTAAATCCTCTCACCCCTGGTTCACATCTGACCTCAAGGCTGAGCTCACAAACCGTGACAAACTTTGGGATCAGGCTAGGTGTACTAAGTGTCTAACTGACTGGCAGGCCTTCAGAGTTGCAAGAATGCCTGTATTAGCAGCATTCGTGCTGCTAAATCGATCCTCTACATCACTACCTTAAAACAGGCAAATGAATTCTTATAAAATCTGGAGGACCCTTAAATCCATTGAAGGACGTCAGGCTCTCCCTCCATTCCAGCCAAAATATCGCCAATGGCAAGGTCATCGAAAGCAATAGTCAAATCCTTGAAGAACTCAAGTCACAGTTTGCTACCGCTTGGCTAAGCTTTGTAATTCTTCTCCATATGCAGGCCTTGCAAATTGTCCCTCGGCCAGGACTATCCCTGAAGTCCCAACCTGCCTCATCCTTCCAGTTGCATCCAGTTACCTGCAAAGAAGTTGAAGATTAGCTGCTCAACTAAGAAAAGTGCAGGTGGTGACGGACTACAACCATTCTTCTTAAATTAGGCTACTTCCATCTCATAGTCCTCATACTTCATACCAATTCAATCTTTTTATAGTCACTTCCACAGTTCCATCTTGCTGGAAATCTGCACATATATACAGGTTACTCACCTGTAACAGGAGTTCTAGGAATGGTATATGTAGTTCATCCACACATTATTGGCAGGTTCCTTGCGGAAGGTCTTCAAGCTGGCTCCTCCCACCCACCGGGTGGTAAAATTCTCGGCTCCGCCCCATGGCGCCAGATCTGGCCCGCTGGAAGCTCAGGTTGTGCGTCTGCCGGGATGTCAGGTTGGTAGTTTGGATGAACACATATACCATTCCTAGAACTCCTGTTACAGGTGAGTAACCTGTATTTCTAGGGACATGGATATGTTGTTCATCCACACTTATTGGCAGACTCCTAGCAGTTCTCTGGGAGGAGGGAGGCAAGGCGACACCCCAATACTTACTTGGGAAATAAGGACTGGAGAACCGAGGCCCCAAAACCAGCATCCGGCGTGACTCAAGGTCGATGTGGTAATGGGTAATAAAGGTGTGTGCTGACTTCCAGGTAGCAGCCCTGCAGATTTCCTGGATAGGATGTCCCTGGAAGCAGCCACCGATGCAGCAGTATGATGGGTAGAATGAGCTCTTATCCCTCTGGGAGGCTCCATGCCCGCCAACTTATAGCAGCGATCTATGCAGGAGGTGACCCATCTGCCTATCGTCCGCTTGGCTGCAGGTCTGCCAGATGCGGCTTCAGCGTAGGTGACAAACAGCTGGCGAACCTGTCCCAATTTCAACCCGTGGCTCCTTATAATAAGCGGCGCCCTTCTAGGGTCAAGTATGGAGCCTATATTAAACCCTCGAGGTGTGATTGGGTAGAACACCGGCAGAGTCAGCACCTGGTTAAGGTGAAACTCCACACCACCTTCGGAAGGAATTTGGGTGGGGGCGCAGGACAACCTTGTCCCTGTGGAAGACCAGGTAAGGAGACTCGATGCAAGCGCCTGGAGCTCTCCCATCCTTCTGGCTGGCCTGATAGCCACCAGAAAAGCGGTCTTCCACGACAGGTGAGAGAGTTCACACCTGTGCATTGGTTCGAATAACTTGCCCATGAGGCTTTACCAGCCACCAACAGTAGATCCACGGTGGAGAGTTCTCGCACGGGGAAATGTAATCAAGGCCTTTGAAAAGCACCGACCACCTTTTCCTGCGCATCGACTGCTTCCCGGCCCGCGCCCGTAAGCAGAGATGGCTGCCAGGTGCACCTTTAGGTCGCTTCGACCTAAGCCTTGACTAGAAAGGGACCTAAATAGTCCAAAATGCTTGCCACAGAACAGGAGGAAGGGTCCAGGCCCTTGCCCTGACACCAAATGGAGAATCTCTTCCATTTGAAGGCGTAGCATTTTCTGGTCGACTCCTTATGGGACGCCTCAACCACATTGAGGACCTCATCAGAAAGACCCAAGGCCTGGAACTCTAGCAGCTCAGGAACCAGGCCGTCAGGTGCAGGGATTGAAGGTCCGGATGGAACACCTTCCCTGATTGACTGAAAGCAGGTCTGGGGCGAGCTGGAAGCTGCCTCGGGAGCCTGGAGCTGAGGCTGAGGAGATCTGGGTACCAGAACTGGCGGGGCCAGTCTGGGGCTATCAGGATCACCTGCGCCTTGTCCCTCCTTGCTTTGAGAAGCACCTTGTGAATCAAGGGAAATGGGGAAAGGCGTAGAAAGGCCAGGGGTCCACAGCCTCGGAAGGCATCCCTGCAGCAAGCCCGCTGAGGGGGCAGGGCATGAAACAGCCTCAGCTTCGCGTCTCCCTGAAGGCAAACAGGTCCACCTGAGGTGTGCCCCAGTGGGAGAACAGATCTTGCACTACCGGCAAGAGAGACCACTCGTGAGATGCAGCCCCTATCCGGCTCAGGGCATCGGCCAGGGTGTTGGAGCTCCTGCCACATGAATGGCTAGGAGATCCGCCTCCAGGCTGCGACGAGTGACCAAATGCGGAGAGCCTCGCAGAAGCATGGAGCGTGTCCCACCCTGGCGGTTCAGGTAGTACATGGTCGTGGTATTGTCCGCCTGACTCGGACCACTTGACCCCGGAGAAGCGAGAGCAAAGGCGGTGAGAGCTAGGCGGACTGCTCGAGCTCCAGCAGGTTGATGTGGCATCGGACTCCCACGGGGACCAGAGGCCATGCACTAGTGTTCCCCAGATGGGCACCCCCAACCCATCAGAGGCGTCGGTCGACAGAGACCGTCGGCTCGGGGCGGAACAAGCAGGATGCCCTCCTGCAGATGAAATGGAGCGGTCCACCACTGGAGGCGTTCCCACATCTCCAGGTCACTATCACTAGCTGGTCAAGGATGCATGGCGTTGTGACCACTGGCTGGCCAGTCCCCACTGAAGGGGCGCATGTGTCGCGGGCCCAATGGACCGCGAGAGCAGCCATGAGACCAGGAAGGCGCAGGAAGTCCCGGGCAGGGTGCGTTGCCCAACCAGAAATGACTGGGCAAGGAGGTAAGAACTTGGCCCTGTCACGGGAGCCGTGCTCTGGCTTGAAGTGGTCGAGCTCTGCCCGATGAACAGGATCACCTGCTTGGCTCGAGTTCCGACTTGGCCTCGTTGATGAGAAGGCCGACTTGAGAGCAAACCTGGAGGCCAGATCTCTGGACCGCTCCACCTCCCGTCTGGAGGGGCTGCTATCAACCAATTGTCCAGGTAAGGGTACACCCGGACCCTCGGTGCCACAGGAATGCTGTCACCACTGCCATGCATTTGGTGAAGACCTGGGAGCTGGAGATAAGCCGAAGGGCATGGCTCGGAACTCGAAGAGGATCCCTCAGCTCGAAAGTGGAGGAATCTCCGATGTGACGGACGATAGGGACGTGAAAGAACGCGCCCTGTAGGTCCAGAGAGCAGAACCACCGCGTGTTCCAGAGATGGTATTATCTGTGCCAAGTGACCATCCTGAAGGTTCGAGACCTTAGGAACTTGTTCAGGTCGTGAGGGTCAGAGAATGAGGTGCCAGACCCCGTCCGTTCGGAACCAGGAAATACCTGGACATGAACCCGGGTCTGAAGGGGGTCCTCTACCTCCGTGATCACCTCCTTTTGGAGGAGGACAGCGATGTCGACTGCGAGCGACGCCAGTGAACTGCGGACCCGAGGCCCCGAGTGCGACGGCTCTGAAGGCGGGGCCTGCTCGGGAGTCCAGAGGTAGGCCTTTCCCACCACCTCCAGTACCCACCTGTCCGTGGTAACAGCAGACCAGACGGAAAGAAAATGTCTGAGCCGTCCTCCACAGAGAACCAGGGGTGAGGTGACAGGGATGGGGCCGACACCCTCAGCCCGTCACTGGGCAGGCTTGGAGGAGGGACCGGCCGAGGGACCTCCTGGGCCTTACCTCCTGCTTCCTGTTGGAGGCCGGCGGCTTGGGCTTGGGATACCAAGGTCGAGCCTGCTGACCCTAGCGTTGCTGGGCCAGGCGTGCAGCATGGCACAGAAGGACGAAGGCTTAGGCTGCTGACTTGCGCCTACTGTCCTTCTGACGCGAAGAGGCCGGGTCAAGGTAGCATTGGACTTCTCGATCCTCTGCAGGTAACCTTCCACCACAGGGCCGAAGAGGTCAGTCCCCAAAGAGAACATCAGCCAACTTGTGCTGGGTATCCGAGATATCCTCAGCCAAGCCCGGCGGCAACATGGCCACTGCGGCATACAGACCTGGCACATGAGTCCCGATGTCTAGCAGTCTGGAGCTGCTGTTTAGCCACTGCCCTGCCCTGGTCCCGCACCTGCCTGACCATAGTCTGCAGATCTGCGGAAGATGAGGACAACCTCATCCAGGAGCCCAACAGGTGTGAGAAAAATATGCCATGAGGACGGCCGAACTGGCCTGACGAGAAGGCCGAGAAGGACGCAGCATAGACTTTTCACCGGCATAATCCAATTTCTTGGATTCCTTGTCGGGAGGTTTGTCTCACATCCCGGCGCCCCAGCACGCCAGAAAACGCTGTCGGTAACCAACCCCTCGGCCGAGGGTGTTCAAACCGGACAGGGAACCGGTGGGACTGCATACTTCCTGGACAACCTGGCGGCGCAGGGGCAGGAAGCAAGCGCTGCCAAAGTTCCAAGGCCGGACCCACTATAGCCCGGCCACTGGAAAGGCCTCATTGAAGATCCCCTCAGTCCAGAATCTCCGTGAGGATACCTGGCCCGTTTAAAAGCGAGTTCAGAGCTTCATCGGTGGACTCGAGGATGAGTCGAGCAACCTAAGAAGACGAAGGCTATCGTCCATTGACTGCCCTCCGAGGACTCCAAGTCCATGCGCTTGAAGAAGAGGAGGAACCATCATCGGACTCAGAAGAGTCCTCAAAGACTGCCTCGGCCCTGAGCCACCCTCCACCTGCCGAGGGTTTATCGGGAGTGAGGGTGACAGACAGCCTATGGGGCAAACCCAAAGCCGACTGAGAATTTTTGGTCGAGCCCCAACTAATGGCTGTGGGCGGAGGTTCCACCAGAATCAGTGGGGCAGCTGGAATTGGCTGAACAACGGCCTGAGAACAGGCTCCTCGACTAGCAGGGGTTGTTTGGCTGCTCGGTGACAACCACTTAATGGCGGGAAAGACGACTGGGTCAACTTATTCCTGGTCAAAAGGCTGTTGCTACATAAGTTCCTCGTACCTCCAACACAACTTGCGCGAAGCCTCCCTCGTCGGGAAGGAAGCGGCGGCCGCCCGCTGCAGCGGCGCCGCCGCTTGCCAGCGATGCAGACCGAGACCGCCTAGGCGGTGGGATCGGTTGGACGCGAGGATGTCGAGACCGAGACTGAGAGTCTCGACTAGGCCGAGGGGCGAGGAGGCGTGTCGGAATCGGCCTCCCCTCGGCTCGGGGCGATCCCACGAAGGCTCCGGTACGGAGGCACAGGCGAGCCGGCGGGATCCTCAACTCCACTGGGAACCAGGGAGGGATTCTCAGCTTCTCAGCCGACAACCGTCTAACGGGTCAGAAAAATCTCGACAGCGTCGACAGGAGTCTCGGTCAGCTGGCCTGGCAGGGGACACCGTGAAGCCAGTGGCGAAGCTGAGGTGAGGCAGTCGAAGGCTCTCGACAAGGGAGGGATCTTTCCCGCTCCCAAGGCGTCGACGGAGGACTTACTTTTGCTCTTTTGGACCTGGAAAAGGTCGAAGATTGGACCCTCACCTTTGGTCGAGAGAGTCAGACAAACTCATAAAAAGAAACCCGATACGGGGCACCGAGAGAAGCGGGACAAATGCGCCGAGGTAAAGCGGCCAGCGCCCGCCTCCTCTTGAGGCGATCATCTGCTCGAGCTGATCCGCCGAGCCCGCTGCGGACACAGCAATTGGGCCTCTTTAGATTTCACCGGTGGATTCTTTTCTGAGGCGCCCAGTTGTGTCAGACACACGGTCTTCAGGGCGTAGGCGAAAGGGAAGAGCACAAAGTCGCAGACCTGCGGGTCGTGCTCAGAGCCCAGGCAGTAGGCATGCGTGGAGTGCAGATCCGTCCTAGACATCTTCTGCCCGCAAGGGCACCTCCAAAACCGAGTCGATTGTCCATCACAGCCACGAGGAAAGACCAAGTCTTTAGCAAAAACTTTTAATTTCGAACTTTTGAAGAATTAGGAACCAGTCTTAATCGTAGCGCGTTAAGGAGGAACCTGAGCTTCCAAGCGGTAAGAAGATCTGGCGTCATGGGGAGCCGAGGTTTTACCACCGATTGGGTGGGAGGAGCCAACTTGAAGACCTTACGGCAAGATTTAAAGCGGCAAGGAACCTATCAATAAGTGTGGATGAACAACATATCCATGTCCCTAGAACCTTCCTTTATTCAAATCGACAGCAAATGATTTCAATTATAGGCCCATCTCTATCCTGACCATTCTCTCCAAAATCTTTGAAAAATTGATTTATTCCCAACTAAGCTGCGTATCAAAACCTTCTCTCTTCTCAAACCAGCTCAATCTAGTTTCCGGCTAATCATAGTACTATCACAGCCCTCCTAAAGTTACTAAGGACTGGGTTTCAGCTCTGGACTCCAAAAGATCACTGGTGCAGTCTTCCTAGACCTCAGTAAGGCGTTTGACACCATAGACCACAACTTAGTTGTTAGTAGCCTTATTAACCTGGTTGCCACCCCTGCACTGCTCAGTGGTTTACCAGTTATTTAACATGGAGGTTTCAGAAACTTAAGGCTGATGGCTATTTTAGCCTCCTTCGATCACTACGGAGTCCCACAAGGCTCCATTTTAGGCCCTATCCTATTTTCTCTTTACATTAATAATCTTGACCATAACATAACTAATTCCAAATTGCATTTCTTTGCTGATGACACAGTCCTGTACACTTCTAAGCGCAACTCTGTCTGAAGTAAGAGACATACAACAAACTGACTTTCGCGAAAGCTTAAACAGAACCTTATTGATGCAAAGCTCCTTCTTAATGCTAAAAAACTAAAATATGATTTTACTCTCAACACCACCACCACCGCCTCTCTAAACCACTTCAATAACTTTATTGTCACCTCTCTAGGTGAATCTCTTGAGGTTGTCACTAAATTTAAATATCTACTGTAGGTATATGGCTGGATAATAGCTCACCTTTAACAACCATATTGACAACAGCTTTATCTGGTTCAAAGGTCAGTTGGCATTCATCTGTATCTCCCCTCACGGTCACTTGCTAAAAATAGGCAGGATTTGTCTGGTGCCACCGGTCAACAAAAACTAAATAAAGTAACTTGACCAGCAGGTTAAAATCAAGATTAGGTTTCTTCTTCAAAAACAGGTCCCTATTCCCAACTGAAATTAGAATTAGGTTGTTCAGGCTACATTCCTGCCTTTTATCTCGATTATGGCAACATAATCTACAATTCTGTTTCAGCCATCACCCTCTAATCAGCTGTAGCTATAACCGGACATGCAAGCCTCGCTTTCTTGGCTCCAGCCTCCTCACGCCTTCACCCCCCACCTCCATCCCTCTTCTCGGACTCACTCATTTGGTATGGCCACTGGTCCCTGTCCCCTTGCTCTTTTCTATCCTTGTCTGACAACGGCACCTATAGGCCAGTTTCCTACTGACTTTTCCTACCAAGTATACTGATTCACCAAGAATTTATGTTAGAAACTAACTTGTGGTTGTTCTTCTGCAGCGGATTGACTGAACTATTTCATGTACTTGTTATTCTGTATGTTATGACTGTTACCATGTTTACCATTGTTGTTATGTTGCCCCATCCTCTGACGTGGAACCTTTGTAATGAGCAGTTTCTGCTCAAAGGTACTTGTAATCCTAGAGTTTAATAAATAAATAAATAAATAAATAATGTGAACATCCTCTACCATTGTGCACTACAGTTCATTCCTCACTCCCCTTTTCGAACTCACCATTGTGATCTGTATGCAGCTGTCGGCTGGATGTAAGCTTACTACCAGACGTTTGATTCACTCTGGCACTTGGACTCTCAAAAAATCCTCCTGAACAAATACAGGCTATATAACATCCCTTATTTGCATCTCCACAAATTCGTATTCCTTAGAGTCTGACTTCATCCTTCTAGATGTGCCCAGGACTTGTACCTCCTTTGGTAAGCATGCCATCATATGCACTTCCAACTATCTGGAACTAGCTCCAGTCTATACTGAAACTCTCTAGCATTATTTCTCTTGATACCTTTGCTGCAACCAAATTAAAAAATGCCTGCGGCTGTTTCTAGTCCTTACTTGACCGTTGATTTTTATAACAACTCGGTTCCCTCCTAATTCTTCTACTTTCTAATTCTACTTACCTCTCCTTTTCCTTCCCAACACTCCCTTTACTTTTTATCTCAGTCATCCTTACTTTCGACATTCCTCTGCACTTTTCCTCCTTTCCCTCATCCTCACAAGATCCTCCCCTCTCTTCTCCCTCGCCACTCCCTTTGCACCTATCTAATACTTCTCCCTTCACCTTATGCATCCTATTGCTCTTGTTCCAACTTTGTTGGCTATAGTTTCTCTACTTTTAATGATTTCTCCAGGTTATGTTTATAAATATTCCCCTTTTATGTCTTATTTTGAGCACCATGTACCACATGTACCATATACTTTTGTGTACCAAGATTTTATGTATGTAATTTCCTTTGTCTGTATCGTTCCTCAGGACCTCCTTGTGAATGAGCTTGCTCAATGGAGTTTTCCTACAATAAACTTGAACAAGAAAGGATAACAGTAGCTGCTGGACACCGGGAGAAACCTGGAACTGGAGGAAAAAGCCATGGTCCACCCCAGCGCCAGTACCCCAACCCAGGCTCCTATATGACTAATATGGCTGTCCACTCACCAACATATGGTCCTGGGTATGTGGTGGATAACCAACAAGTCCTAGGAGGTTGGTGACCAAGCTGGTGGAGGGTGCCGTTTCTAACAGAACTGGGGAGTGAGAAAAAGCTATGTAAAACAGGAATCAGGTGCCCCGAGGCTAATCCTCTTAGGGTCTATTTTACATTACAGAATAATGGACAATCATACAGTCTCCCTAAGGAAGTAAGTATGCACAAACCATTCAGGTCGTTCAAAAGCCTGGTTCCCTGTCTGAGCTGTGCTGCACTATTGTAACTAAATGTTTTACACTTTTAATACATTTTGTTTGTATTTTCATGCTGACAGTGAGTGGCTGGTACAGCGTCTTGCTGATTTGTATTTCTTTGAAACTTGGCTTCTGGCCAATGCCCTTTGGGGTAACCCATGCCTCAATTAACTACGCTAAGGTTCTTTGTCTTTTGGCTTGTTTTTGTTTTATTGGGCTCACTATAACCCAAACCTGATAGACCAACTAAGGGTAGATGGTTCATTCACTAGGGTGTCATACAGGCGAGGCACACTGATGAGTCCTGGTAGGATGAAACACGTGTCTGTGTCTTCTGTTGACATCCTTTGCAGACATGTGAGAGGCCTTTAGGCACCGTGCAATTCTGCTTTAAGTTAAACCAGCATAACATTTTGTGGTGATTTGCATATACAGCCCATCATGCTTTGCATTTTGGGGGTATGTGTGATTTTGTATTCTTTGAAATTTGGCTTCCCGGACAATGCCCTTTGGGGTAATCCTTGCCTCAGTGCTTACCTTGAAGGTTCTTTGTCTTTTAGCTTGTTTTTGTTTTATTGGGCTCACCACAACCCAAACCCGATAGAGCAACTTAGTGTAGCTGGTTCATGCCACTGGGGTGTCATACAGATGTGGCACACTGATGAGTCCTGGTAGGGACGAAACATGTGCCTGTGTCTCTGTTGGCACCCTTTGCAGACGGTGTGAAGGCCTTTCCACACCATGCAATTCTGCTTAAGTTGAATCAGTATAACATTTTGGGTGATCTGCATTATGGGGTATGTGTGATTTTGTATGTCTTGCTGCTTTGCTGCATTATGGGCATACCTGACTGAGCTTGCCCTTGAATAAGGTGGCTGAATTCTCTGCATACCTTACCCACTTCCAGACCTGAAGGGTGGTATGCACTGCGGATACCTGTTAATGACCAGTTTAGAAACACACTTCTCTCCTCTGGCTTGGTTGACGGTCACTTTGCAGCTACAGCTGGGATGCCACAGTGGATGCCTCAGGTCTCCTACCCTCCTGGTGATTTCATTAAGTGTCAAGTCAGCGATTAATGCTTCTTGAGACTCAGCCGACAGGGCACAGGTGCTATTTGCTAGACTCCAGAACTAAATGCCACCTCCTGAGCCTGGCAAGTACCCTGCAGCTAGTTGCAACTCTGGAGCCTAAGCAGCTTGAATCCAGTTTCTTGCACCTTCAATCTTCTTCTCTCTTTCAGAATCAAAACTACTCAGCCTGGGGCCATTTTATTTTTTTTAATCTCCTAGGGTATGGAAACCCAGACAGGATGTTGCTTTCTGATTATGGGAAAAAGAAGTGCAGGATGCTCTGACAGCTACATACAGTAGTTCTTTGCAGACACTTGCTGGATGCTGGCACAGTAAACAGCATAATTGTACTAGCCAAAGTTGCACACATTAACCCATTACTGACTAAAAGGATAGTTTGAAACAGCCAGGACTAAAGTGTAAGTCCCTCACACTTTTTAAGTTGGGGGTACATACATTCGTTTGTCATGTACAAGCTACAGAACATTCTAAAAGCTGGTGGACCTTATTGCTATGCTTTGGTCTTTCAATAGAACCCATAGTCCAGTCATTTTTAAGGTCTAATTTTTGTGGACCCTACCGTAGAGGCCTTTCTGGGCAGGTAATCAATGGAACAAACATCCCTAACTGTGGTGGTGAGGGTGAAGATTTCTCTGGCACCTTCAGAAGACATCGTATTTTTCTTCATAGTTTTGCACCTCCCTTCATTCTGGGAAGCTGTGGTACCATGTACAGTAAGGCACTGCAAACCCTCCAGTGTCTCCATTTCTCCAGCTACAAACACTGTGATACACCTTTTACCACCAGGGTCAGGCGCATGCCATGACAAATATTTCTCCTTCCCAAAGGTGGACAGCAACTTGTGGGATGTTTCACCAGCTTCCTGCCACCCAGCAGCAAGTCCAAACTTAGGAGGTAAAACAGGTCCATCTGCACAACGAACAGAAATGCTGTAGACTATTAAACTGGAGCTGGTCCATGAGAAATCTACAAATGTTACCATAACACTCTCTCAATCTGCTCTTTTAGTAAAGATCAGCACATTGAGTCACCATACCTATCCAACTGTCCTCATTTTCAGGGACATCCCAGATTTAAGCCATGGATTCATAGAGTCTCTGCGGCAGATAGGATAAGGACCTCCTGGCCCACCTAGTCTGCCCATTAAATTCCTCCTAATAGTGTTACCCAAATCGCTAATGGGGGCCATCATCCACCCCTCCATTATCCAAGATACCCATGTGTTTATCCCATGCACACTTAAAACCGCGACTGTATACTTGCCCCACCACCTCCACTGGGAGGCTGTTTTAGTCGCTACCACCTTTCTGTGAAGAACTTCAACACATTACCCCTGAACCTACCCTCCAGCTTTATATCGTGACCCCTAGTCCTAAAGCATCTTTTTCTGAAGATACTCTCCTCCTGCACCTTGTTTATTCCTTGAGATATCTGAACATCTCAGTTATATCCCCACCTCCTCCTGTCCTCCAGGGAGTACAAGTTCAGCTGCTAAGTCTCTCCTTATTGGTCTTCCGAGCAGACCCTGCACCATTTTGATCACTCTCCTCTGCACCTTCTCCAATCTGTTCCTGTCCTTTTGAAGATGGGACCTCCACAACTGCACATAATACTTGAGGTGAGGTCTCACCAAGGAAGTGTACAGGGAAGTATTACCTACTTCTGCTGATGATGCCCTCGTAATGCAACCATGCATTTAGTTAGCCTTCCCACTGCTTCACTACCTTCAGGTCATCAATAATGAGAATTCCCACGTCTCACTCTTGCCCTAAGGACGCTACTACCTATCCCCAAGGTGTACTCTGTCCCGGGTTCCCATGTCACAAGTGCATAACCCTGCACTTTTTTTGTGGGGATGCTGACAGGGGCTCCAGTCCCTCCCTCAGAGGGACTCATTCTCCGACCCCATGAGCCGGGTCATCATGAACCCTATCGGCTCCCAACTTTGCTGTTTTGCCTCCGGGCCCATGACCATGCATGCCTCTCCTCCCGTAGGGCAGCCTAATACACTGGACTGGGCCCTCCTTGTTCTTGGTGGTGTGCTGTGCTGACACCCAGCCACTGCTGGGTGTCAGTCTATAGTGTGCCGTGCGATTCCCCCCTGAGGAAGGAAAGCTGTCTATGGACACTCAATCCTTCCTCACCCCTGCTGACCCCTGAGCAATCAGAGTCTGTTCCCGAACTGTTGCAGGCATGGCATGAAGCATGTGTGTAGCCAGGCATACTCCAAGTACTCCATGGTGTGCAATTTTATTTAAGAGGGTTAGCAAATGGGCTCTGAACCGCTTCCTTTTCCATGAAAACTAACAAAGAAAATGCTGAACCTGTCTGTAATTTTATTCATAGGAACTGGAACTAGAAGGATTGGTCACTAATGCTGTCTTTGCATCCCAAGGACAATACAGCTGGGCTGGTATGTGGGTGTCTTAGGGAGCAATGCATGGCATTTGTATTTACCCATACATGACAGCAATCACGGTCATGCGATACAAAAGTTGTATTTATTGTGCCAAATGAGGCAACAAACACGGTCCTGGTGTACATTTGTATATTGTCTGCTACACCCAGGGGTAGCAGTGAGTCCACTTGGTGTGCAGATCTGAAATTCCTGGCTACACCCCTGAAGTGTGGCATCTAGTGCCTCAACCCTCATTGTCACCAGGTCGGCTAACCCTGCACTTCTTTACACTGAAACTTAGCTGCCACCTTCTGATGACTCTTCTATCTTTTATAGGTCCTCCCTCATCCTTTCCATACCCCTCTTTCCACACACACCTGTGTGTCCACCCTGTTGCAGATCTTTGTGTCATCCCAAAGCGGGCATATCCTCCTCCCAGTCCCACTGCTGTGTCACTAACGAGATGTTGAAGAGTACAGGGCCCAACACTAACTGCTGTGGTACACTGCTAGTCACATCCCTCCCAGAGTGCACCCCATTAACCACCACTCTTGGGCTGCTGTCACTAAGCCAGTTTTCCACCCATTTTACGATTTTATGCTCACCCGCAGGCTGCTCAGTTTCATTACCAACCTTTTATGCAGGACGGTGATGGAGGCCTTGCTGAAGTCCAGATAGGCCATGTCCGCCCTGCCTGGTCCCTACCCTGGTCACTCTGTCTAAGAACTCTATCAGGTTGGTCTGACAGGACCTCCCCTGTGAACCCATGCTGTCTCTGGTCCCACAGCCCGCTGATCTCAAGGTAATCTTCAATTATTTCTTTTAGGCGTGATTCCATTACCTTACTCAACCACTGATGTCAGGCTGGCCTGTAGTTTTCCTGGCTCCTCCCTCTTTGTGGAGCAGAATGATGTCAGCCTCCTCCAGTCCCTTGGCACCTCTCCTGTTTCAGAGACCTGCTGAACAGGATTGTCAGGGGCTCAACCAGTACCTCTCTGAGCTCCCTCAGCAGCCTGGGGTGCACTGCATCAGGGTCCATTGTCTAGTCCACTCTTAACTTGGACAGTGCTGTTAGGACCCTGCCTGCAGTGAAGGGTCTAGTGTCTACTTCCCTACCCTCCCATGCCCCTGTTGTGTAATTCAGGCCCATTTCCTACCCACTCCTCCATGAAGACTGAAAAGTACGTTTGCTCAATATGTCGCCTATTGGCCCACATCCTTAACGGAGGCCTCTCCTTCCCCATAGCCTGACAATCCCCGATCTTCCTCCTTTCCCCAATATTCTGAAAGATGTTTTGTCCTCCTCTCCACCGATGTAGCTATCCTTTCCTCTGTTGCTGCCTTTGCCCTCCTTATATCCTTCCCTGACTCCCTTTCCCTCTCCAGGTTAAGTTCTCTCTATCCTCAAGGCCCTGATTTTTCTGGGATTCCAGGGCTCGGAGATTGCCGTGAGTTTAATGTAAACCATGGATTGTTATTTCACAATTTACATAAACTGTGGAATATTATTCTGCAGTTATTCTGAAGAGTCAGTATTTATCCAGCACCCTGGCACAGTGGTACTGCTACACTTCTGTAACACCAACAACCTGGGTTCAGGAGCAGGCCTGGGAAGTTGGGAGGGCCAACCTGGAGGAGGATGATCAAGCATCCTATGGACTGCTCTCCTCCTCGGGGGATGGGCAACTTGATGGTGTTTGGGTAACCCCTCGTGGTAGCCTGGGTACAAAGCCGACTGACTTCATTTGGGAGGCATGTCAGGCGTTCAGTATGCCACCACAACATCATTGCATGACACGGCTCCTGAGGAGAAAATGGGAAAATGGCAGTTCTGTCGCCACACAATGACATCTGCCCCGCATGTTGCAGACCCTGCACCACTGGCCGGGCTCTTGCTCCCATTCTATCATTCGGTCTCCATTAGGGGAAGGGCCCCCTGGTGGTCCCTCCTAGGGAATAAATCGGGGTTGTTCACGAACAAGTCCCAGGGTGTGTGGCAGGGCCTAGCGTGTGTATATTGGACTGACGGTGGGCAGCAGATGAGAGAATGTATAATAAAAAAAAAATGAAGTATCAGTATAAACTGTGAGTAAAACAAATCTGCAGTTTACATCGACTCGGACCAAGGAAATGGTTATTCCATGGATCATATACACCCGGAAAACTATTAAGTGGTTTATATTAAATTCTGCAGAATGCTTGATGTTTACCTTAAAATCAAAACAGGTAAGCTCCACCACCTTCCCTACCCACTCTGAGAACCTCCTTGTGTCCCTTTATTTGAAGTAGAAATATTTTTATCAGGTCCCATACTGTGCAACAATCCTCATGCTTCTAATTTCCCCACGGGCCTGAATTCAGTTTCATGTCCCAGAAGTACTTTAAGCAGTAACACAAAGCACTACTGGAGCGAGAAGTTGGCATTCTGGCCTACTGTAAAACTAGAAGGATGAAGATCGATGTGCAGTGTGGTAGTCATTAAAATATTACTAATTAAAATTTGGTGGCCCTGGGGACTCTCAGGCTGGGGTGGGAGGGTGACGGACTGAGATGGATGGGGTGGATTTTTTTTTACTTTCTAATGCTAAGAACTCAGGAATTAATTGACAACCATCTCTGGTTTGTAGGTCCCAGCCCCAAAACATTTCCCCCTACCTGGGTGGCAGGGGTTGGTAGCTGCTATAGAAGCTAACTGTAGCCGGAATTTCAAAGGAAATAGGAAACTAATGCTGCAGAAGTTCTGTGGCAACAGGGGACTTGGCAAGAATTTAGACCCAAACTGCTGCAGAAAAATTGGGGCCTTGCCTATACCTCCTTTGTGTTTTTTTTGTACTGCCTAAAGGCTGCTTTCTTTTGCCCTCACACTTTCCGCTATCCCCTTCTCGAGTGAACCAAAGTGGTCTCCTCCTTCTCTTGCCTTTGCTGACTTGTCTGGCACAAAGATCTGTAGCCTTATCAATCCCCTCCCCTTATGCCTCCCACTGTTCTTCTATGCCTTCTAGTTCTAGTAACCCAGACAGGGCTTTCTTGAGGCATATTGCCATTTTTCAAATTGGCCCTCCTGAAGTCTAGAACCCTCATTCTCATGTGGCTAGACTCTACCCCAGTCCGCTTACTAAACCACACCCTCTCGATAGTCACTGGTCCCCAGGTAGTCCTCCACAGTCATGTCGGTCACACTGTCCCCTTTAGTCAGAACAAGGTCCAGTGTCACCCCCTCCCAGTGGGTTCCCATACCAGTTGTTTGAGTAATGCCCCTTGCAGGGAGTCCAGGATGTCTCTGCTCCTAGGTTGTGCTGCAGCCAGGAGACTCAATCCAGATCTGAAGACTGAAGTTGCCAACAGCAGCAGCTCCCCTTTTAAGCCATACTTTGTATCTCAGCCTTCAGAAATATCTTTGGTGCTTCCTAAATTCTGCATTTATGTTACTGAAAAGTAGGGATCTGAAACATAAAATATTACTTGGTGTCAATGCTACAGCCTAGTTCTCTTTCAGAAAATGCTTTTTACATTAAGCATAATGTAGCTGGCTTTTGAGTTGATGGTTCCATTTTGTACAACGTGTCCTTGATTTTGGCCATCTGTCCCAGACTGTTAAGTGCTTTGCCTGATTTGTAATGCATGAGACTGATAGGTATGAGAGTCATACACATTTTAAGTGTCTGTCCTTTTGTATTTTAACCTAGGAATGCCCTGCTGAGATGCAACTTTTATTTTCAATGGGGATCCCACCTCTACACAATTTTATAAGTTGGTAGATGAAAACACACAGAGTCAAATGGCCTGTTCAGGGTTGTAAAATGGGTCAGTGGCCATGGCAGAATTCAAACCTTGGCTCTCCTGGGTTTGGGTTTTATTTATTTATATTGCAATCAGTTTACAACCTTGAGCCAGAGGCTCATTTCCAAAAGTACCTCGTCAATAGAAGGAAGATAATACAGATACAAAGACATCTATTTTATGCACCCCACAACTATACATAGATATAATGAGCATATATTAAGTAAGATAGAGCCGATCATGTGATAAATGACGATTTAATTTAAAGGAACCCACAAATACTTTTTATGTATTTATTTAGTTATTTGAATTCTGTAACTAGGTACTCACTAAGAACATGCAGTCCCTTTTTCTAGTGCTTAATTGTGAGGGTATATAGGACAACAGTTTACAACTTACAAAGAGACAACGTAATATGCAAAATTAAACATAACAATAACTCTAAAGTATGAAGGATGTACATTAAGCAGGACTATAATACATATTGAGAGTCACAGTGGACTGTAGTACATATAGAGAGTCACAGTGCAATATATGCTTTAGGCAGTGTCCGAAATGCAATATAAGGTTTTGTTTTCACAGGACTGAAATAGGGTGGCTATACAGGTGTTTGTGTGTTCAAACTGTAGAGCACTGATGTACAGTACAGGTGTTCTCATGGAATTTCAGTGCAGTAGTAGTATAAGGATAGAAGAATATGCTCTGAGTTTTAGGATAACAAGCATAAGAGCAGGCATCTATGAGTCAGGTGAGGCAGATACAGGTTCCTGAGGCAGATAAGTAGTTATGCAGAGTAATTTTGAACACATGGGAGGATGGCGCAGGAGAGGACAAATGGGGAAAGGAGTTCCAAGCTGTGGGGTGACTTAAGCAAAGGATCTTCTGCCTGGGATAGATCGTCTTAGATATGTCTAGTAGTGGAAGAGAGGAGGAGGCGGAGAGACCACCTGGATTGTTTTCTTACAATAATGTTACACAGGCTTGGTGGAGTGTAGAGATAAGTGAGCTTATAGGTGAGGCATAGCGATGAGTACTGGATTTATGTTCAAGTTGTAGCCAGCCCAGAGATGCGAGTACAGTGCAGTGGTGCTGGCGGAGGGCTGCTCTGATGGAAAAGTGCACTCTTTTGTGATATAATTCTTTCAATTAGTTTGTGAAAGAGGCCTTGTGATAAGAATAGTGGAGCCCACATGAAAGCAGCGCAGAAGTAAGATGGCATGGAAACAATTTTTAGACAGGATGCATTTGATAGGAGGGGTTGAAGATAGTACAGAAAGCCAATCTTTTGGTGTAAGGTTTTGTTGACATGGGCCTCAAGGTGAGGTTAGGATCAAGCAGGATGCCCAGGTATTTAAATGAGTCAACCGATTCAAGAGGTTCCCCATTACTGGAGCGGATGGAAAGCTGAGGCTTAAGAGAAGTTTTAAAGGAGTGGGATGAAGAATGTAGCTTTAGTTTTTTTGGTGTTTAATAGCAGGTTATTTTCAAAGAACCATGCTTCTAATTGGCGGAAGAGATCAAATGGCCTGTTCGGGGTCATAAATGGGTCAGTGCCATGGCAAGGATTCAAACCTTGCTCTCCTGGGTTTGGGTTTATTTTGTGACCCCACAACTTTAGTACAGATATAATGAGCATATACTGCGAAGATAAAGCCGACTGTGTACAAATGGGGATTCAATTTAAAGGCACCGTCAAATACTGTTTAATCAAGACAACAGCAATTTAAATCAAACTACAAAACAGTAAGTTACACTACCCTAACGAATCTATAAACTCAAATACATAAACAACTACAAAACAGAAGTAGCTGTCACACTATAGGAGTCCGCAGCTTACTAACTACTCAGAGCTGATCAGACTTTATGAAGGGTGACAGAAAGTACACTCAGCCTGTCAGCAAACACAGAAAGACAGCAGTAATAGATCTGAGAGTCTGCTGTTGGTCACTTACAAACTGATTTGGGGCTACGCATAACCCATTAACAATTCTATGTGTCTGACATCATACAGCCTGGCAACAGTTTGAGAGAGCCTTGAACCAGATTTGACACAGTGAGGAGTCTCACTGTTGACGCAAGTTCTGAGTAGTATTTCCACTAGACTTGCTTCCCGGAAAGCAGAGAAATGTCTAAGACATGCCAGCAGCCAAACAGTTAACAGCAGAATGTTAATGTCAAGTTGAAGTCACGGACAGTTAACCACAGAATTATCTGCTTCTGCATTTCAGTGCATGTGTTTGTGGGGTTGCTAAGGATGGCTGTAAATTGCAATAGCTCACATATATGGCTTCATTTGTCAGAAAGAACCATCAGCCTGTACTGACGGGCAGTTTACAGTTCAGAATTATCGAGCGGCTCCATCAGGAGGAAGAGTGATACATTATCAGGGCAGTGCAATAGCCAATTTAAATAAAAATCGATAAATAAATGGCATAAAGGTCAGCTCACTGCCCTGTTCCGAGTAGATGTCTTATGAAGCCCAGTGTCCCCTCCCAAACTTTGGCAGAGTTATTGCTGAAGATTTACGAGTGGCTGAAGTGCAGCTCTGAAGCTCAAGAAAGAAATTGGTCTATATACTGTAATACCTGTGGGAAGAACACTAGCTCTAGGAACAGAAAAACAACCACTTATGCCCCATGCCAGCCTCTTTTGTTGCACTCTGCCAGTGCTGGAAATACACTTATTGAGCCTTGGGAACCGATGGGATCCCCATCTTCAAATTGCACCCTTTCCATTACTAGTAATAACAGGGTGCATGAGTTACACTGGCTGAACCCTGATTAGTCCCCTATAATTCCAGTACCATGCTCTGACCATTTGATGGTGTTCTCTAAATACCAAGGAGTCTCCTGTTTTTCTAGCAATTCACCAGGGTCTCCAAGAAATATAACTGCTCTGTGCTTTGACGGCCTTTCTTACCAACTTGTCCCATGTGCTCACCCTCCTGTGTTTTCCCACCTAGTTCCCTGTCCTGCCCAGCACCTAACCTCACTGTAAGGCGAAGGCAGGCAGCAGTCTCGCCGAGACCCCCACTTGGCCCATTCATAGCATAACTGCAGAGGTGGTAGAGGGTGATGCAGTACAGCCCTCCTCACCCTGCTGAGTGCATCGTACCTAAAAACACACTCACCCTCCACCAGTGCAGCAGTGACTGACCAGCAATCTGTGCGAACCAGTGTCACAAGTGACAGCACGATCATGCTGCATTGTCACTGTGGAATATTTACTCCCTTCTAGTCACCTAAACCCTCCATTTGTTCCCAATCACCTACCGTTAATAACATCCTCTTATATGAGGTTCCTCCTTCAATGTAAAACGTAGGGTCTGGATCAATGTTTATCAATTATGAACCTAGGAATTAAGGAAAGAGATGACCACCGACTCAAGAGTCTTTCCCCACAATCTGAGAATTCTGTCACCCCAGCGTATAATAGAGCGCTTGTATGTGGCTTGCCATTCCTGTCAAAATGCTGTTGCACCACAGTTCAAAGGTCATGTAACATGACTGCACTCTTCTGTGGTACAACATTCTGAAACCCCTAGACTGTATGAGCTTAGTTTTTAAAATGGAAAGAACTGCCCATGCATGAATAGTTGAAAATTAAACTGAACTGCTGTAATGGCTGTGGCAGTTTTTTCACATTTCAAACAGCTATCCAGAGTTTATTAAGTTCAGAGAACAACTGAACCCCCAAAAAAAAAAATGTAATGATATGATGAAGGGATGGCAGGACAAATGGAGTGATGTACAGGCAGCTAGTAGGGGCGAGAAAATGCCGCGCGGCTGCAATAATTTCCCCAATGTAAAAAAAGTAACAAAAGAACAAAAACTAATGCACTAAAAATGCTGGTTGGGCTACCACATGCCCAACCAGTCTAAGATGCCACCCTGAGGTTCTGATTACCTCAGACCTCTCAAGCTTCCTTCTCAAGCTTTGAGGTAATCAAAACTTATCTATGGCACCACAGGCTGACTGAGCAAGGCAGCCCCTTCTCCAATATTCTCTACTTTTAAAATGTGGTGACCAGGTCAGGCACACTGAATTAAGAGCTTGTTTCAGGTGTGACCCGGAAGAAGTGGATACAGCAGGGAGTGATAAAGCAACAACTCTTAAAGAGACAACAATGGATATGTGTATATGAACAATGAAAGCAATGTATAAGTAAAATTACAGAAAAAGAAAAAACATGTAGAAAGTGTGAAAGTTACACAGGTTTGGGGGCAGCAAGGATGACTACAGTGTATAGTTTGGACTTGAAAGTAGAACATGTCCATGACACCAACTGCACTGGAAGTCTGTTCTAAGTGTCCACTGCTTGTTCTGTGAGTAGTACTTCCCAACAATTCCAATGAATCTTCCTGCTTTCAAAGACACAGAGTTCCCGTCCTCTCATCCTTGTATAGCCAGAAGAATAGCATTTGGTCTGATGGTGTTATGCCTTTTAGGTATTTGAATACTGTAATCATGTTACCAGAGTCTCTTCTTGACTTGTCCGTGGAGAACAACCCAGCACTGACAGTCAGTCCTTGCAACCCACGGTTGCCCAGTCTTCAGCCACCTTGGTCACGCTCCTCCACACCTTCTAAGCTTGTTAATATCCTTCCTTAAATATGGGTATCAGAACTGTACACTGTACTCAAGATGTGGGTCTGGCCAGTTATCTGTCCAGGGCATTACGATACATCTTAATCTGCTTACAACGTTCCTCTAATGCATGCCATGATTTTATTTGCTTTGCTAGCTGATGTCCCATACGGTAATCCTCATTTAAAGTTCCTGCTGACACAGTGTCAGTTGATTATTTTCCTGCGGAGTTCCAGTAATGTCCATGTTGTCTAGGTAGTACAGTATTTTCCTTTCAGATTGTGTTGAGATGCATCACTACACCTTTTTTAATGTTCAGGTTCATCTGCCATTTTTCAGCCCATTTTCAGAGCATGTCAAGGTCCTTTGCATTTAATTAGCCTCATGTGAAGATTTAACTACCCTACCACCATTTTGGTGTCATCAGCTAACGTGTGACTCCGTTACTGGTGCCCACCTCCAGATCACTTATGAATAAGTTAGATAATGTTACTTGAACTCAGAACAGTTACATACTTACCATAACAACAGATCTTCAAGAGAATTTCTTTCATCAGACCACACCTTTGGAACATATGGCCACCAGGCACTAGGACCACATGGAAACTTTTGTAAGCAGTTAGCCAGGGCCATCAAAATGAATTTGGATGTCAGCATATACATATATGTAGGCAGCCCCATCTCTCCTCAGTTCCCGCCTTGGAGATCATGCTGGGAGGACCTTCCCTAGAACTGGAGAAGACCCAGCCTGCCCTTGAACAGGGCTGCTTCAGCACCCCCACGGTCGGGCGGCACCCAGCCGGCCAGAGACAGAATGCCCGCCTGCAGCTCCCTGCCCTTGAACAGGGCTGCTTCAGCTCCCCCACGGTTGGATGGCACCCAGCGGCGGAGACCAGGATGCCGCCTGCAGCTCCTTAGAACAGGGCTGCTTCAGCTCCCCCACGGTTGGGCCAGTACCCAGCCGGCCGAGACAAGATTCCGCCTGTAGCTCCTTGGAAGATGCAGCGACAGCACACTAATCGCAGACACGGAGCTTCACCAAACCCACTCCGATTGACCAGGACTTTTCCCCTACTTTTTGCCTGCGCTTTTACAAGTAGATTAGCTGCAACTAATCAAAATTCAAGTGTCTCATAGGAAGGATTTTCGCCTTCCACCCTGCCCCTCCCCTCCACCCCTGCCTCCCTCCACTGATTAAATACACCTACTGCCCGCCCGCATTCCCCTCTTGCTCCACCATTGGTTAGTAAGCCTAGCAGCACTCGCTTTCTCATTGGCTAATAAGCTTCAGCTGCACTGCTCGCCTCCCTCATTGGCTACCTAAAACCCTCATTCCTCTGCTCCCCAATTGGTTCCTAGTCCTTACAGGTCCCTATCATTTCCCTGCCCCGCATCCCAGCCCTCCACCTTCTCCACAAACTAACTACAGCATCTACCTTCCCTGCTAAGAAACCACAGCAGTAGGGTCCTCCTAGCACCTGATCCAGCCATGATCCTTCCCTTATACCAGGCCACCTGACCCTGCTCATCCTACTCTCTTCTCCCTCCCTCCCTTCCTTTCCAACATGCTACCCACCTCTCCCATGCCCCTCCCAAATCCTGCCAAACCTCGTTGAGCTCTCCCCTACCCCTCCAGCCTGGCGTCCTCCTCCCCTTTCACCCAAGCATGGACACACTCTGCCACACATCCCAGCCCATTTCTTTTCAATCCATCCTCCCCCCACCAGTCATTTTCAACTTTTTCCCCTATGTCCAGCTCATACACATCAATCTAAGAGATGACTGCTCGCACTGTCATCACGAGACCTGGCTGGAGCGATAATGCAACCCAATATTGGAGGCTGCAATTCCCGGAGTTATGGTGATACATGCCAGCGGTTGGACCGCAGAGGGAAGTGCTGATCTGTTTTAAGACTGAATTGGCACTCACTAGTGTTCCAGTTGTGAGACCATCTCCTTTGAATGTGCTGTTGTAGCAGGTGTGGGCTTTAGTGCTCTCATCTACCATCCACCGGAGATGGGAAGCAATTCCTTAGTAATGCAGCGGACTTCATCGTTGATCTGGCTTTGAGTCTCCTAGACTGATGGTTCCTGGGTGATTTTAATGCCTGGATTGACGAACTCTCATAATTTGGTCAATACTTCCTCCAGTTGATGGATTCACTGGGCCTAACACAGGTGGTTACCACTGCTACATAAAGCTGGCCATTCCCTTGACCTGGTCTTCCTTCTGGGGATCGTGGCCTCTGACATGGGGTGGAACCAGTCAGATGGTCTGACCACTACACTGTGAGATTCAATTTTGACATCCCACCTTGATGGCTGACCCCTGTGGAGATGGTCAAGTAGCCGCTGCGGAATATTACTTCTGATGGCCCTACTGCGATCCTTGACCTATCACAATTTCCTGTGCATTGCAGCGATCCAGAGGCATTGGTTTGGCCTGTAATAAGGCCATCACCTCTGCCCTGGATTCTGTTGCTCAGTTCTGTGTCGCCCTCTCCCTTGACCTTGGACACCTTGGTTTGATGGGGCCTTGAGGGAGTAGCGGCAACTAGGACACAGGTTAGAGCGTTGATGGCGGAAATCTGGCCTGGATGCCAATCATCTTAGACTGCTAGAATATTATCAATTCCTATCAGCCAGAAATTTCCGTAAGAAGGCAGAATTCATGTCCAGGGAAACTTCTGCGCTCAGAACCGACCAGCTCAGCTCTTCAGAACTGTGGACAGATTGTGCAGCCCAACCTGTCTCCAGCTCCAAGACGTTTCCTAATTACAGTGTGATGAGCTTGCTCAGTTCTTTGCTGATAAGGTGATGGACATCAGGTCAGAGATCCTCCTGACATTCTGTGTGAGCTGTTAGTGATTAGGACTTGGTTGCTACCCCTCCGTTTTCCTGGAGTACCTTGACCGCCGGAAAATGTAGATGTTATCTGGATTGTCCTAGGGATCGCCCTATGTGCTGTAGTTTAGATCTGGGTCCTACATCCCTTATTTTGGGCTGTAGGAGGTCATTTCCTGGTTCTAGCACAGATAGTCTGGTGCTCCCTTGACTCGGGTGAATAGCCCTGTTCCTTGAAAGGCGGTGGTGGCGCCTTGTTGAAGAGCTTCATTGGACCCAGACTGTCTGGCCAACTACAGGCCTATCTCGACCTCGCTTTGTGGGGAAGGTGATCGAGTAGTGGCGGCAAGTTGGAGAACCATTTGACCATCCATAGCATCTATGAACCGCTGCAATCAGGCTTTCGAAGAGGCACAGTACCGAGACTGCACTGGTTCGGGTGCTCAATGATCTGATGGCAGAGACCAGAGAAAGCGGTCCATTCTGGTACTATTAGATCTGTCCTCAGCATTTGACACCATTGACCGTGGGGTCCTTCTTGAGTGCTTGAGATATATTTGTGGGCTTTCTGGGGTGGTCCTCAGATGGTTCACTTCTTACCTCACTGTAAGAACTCTGAGGGTGGTTTGGGGTCTTTTCTTCCGACCCACCTCTCTGCCTTGTAGGGTGCCTCCAGGCTCTATTTTGTCACCCATGTTGTTTGCGGTGTATATGCTTCCCCTCGGAACATTGTGAGATGGTATGGTCTGCAGTTTCATTGCTATGCGATGATAACCAGCTATACCAGTCTTTTGCTCCTGACCAGGAAGGAGCTGTTTTGGTATTTAATAGCTGCCTCAATGAAATCCAGGATTGGCTGAGGTCCAGTTGGTTGAAGTTGAACTCAGGAAAGATGGAGTGTTGGTATTGGATCCAGATCGCGGATAGGGGTCCAGTGGCGGCTCCCCATCTGGATTGTGTCTTCTGGCTGTCCAGCTACTGGTCTCTGAAGAGGTCGAGACCTGGGGGTGATATTGGATGCTGGGCCGACACTTGAACTCAGGTGTCAGCTGTGATTAAGACATCTTTCTGCCAACTAAGAAACATTGCCAGGATCAAGCACCTTGTTCCATCTGGTGATCTGCCAACTTTGATCCATGCCTTTGCGACCTAGCACCTTGACTACTGCAACCGCTTTACTTTGGGCTTCCGGGGTTGATATCTGCCGCTTGCAGCTGGTGCAGAATTCTGGAGCACAGTTGTTGGTCGGAACTCCTAGATCCTCCCATATTACACCGGTGTTGTAGGAACTGCACTGGCTGCCAGTTCAGTGGCGGATCACCTTCAAAGTTGGCTTACTGACTTTTAAAGCACTACATGAACTGGACCCTGATTACCTGAAAGAACTCCTGATTCCTTACCACCTGTGCGACCACTCCGCTCTGCCGCGAGGGTTGCTAGAGATTCTAGGGTGAATTTAAAATCTGTTGGGCCCGATGCTTTTATGTTTGCGGCCCTTCCCTTTGTAATTCTCTATCCCATTGGATTAGGAGTGCACGACCGTGGGGAGTTTTAAACAGGCTTTGAAATCTTTTCTGTGGGAAAAATTCTATGGATGCACTATCTATTGAATTGTATTTATTACGTGGCTGAATTTGTTGGATTTTATTCTTTTTGTTATGCAGGCGCCTTGATGCCTGAAAGGCGCTAATAAATAAAGCATATTATTATTATTATTATATATGCAGCTATTTGCTCACTACCTAACTCTCACTCTCCTGCTCCTTGCAGCAGGTGACATCCACCCTAACTCTGGCTAATACTACCCCCATGCCCCTCTCCAACATCGGCCTCTTCTTCACCTCACTCTGGGACCTACTTCCACATGGCCTGCACCTAAATATAAGAAGCACTGTCCACAAGCTGTACCCTTCAGGTTCTTGCCATCCACTATGCTCCAGATATCCTCACCCTGTCGAAACCTGGCTCAAAAAATCATCAAGCGACTCCTCTGTCGCTGATCCCAGGCTACACTATGACCCACCAGGATGGAGCCTCTAAAGGCGTCAGAATAGCCATTCGTAAACTCGGACTTGCACTATTCAGTGGCCCTGACCAAGTCCAGACCAAAGTCCTTGAAGTAATACTAATTCAGCTTGTCCTTCCTTCTCACTACCAATCTACATTGCTGGGATATACTGCCGACCTGGTACACCAGCTTCTGCTGTCACTGACCTCCTCAAGCAAATCTCCTGCCTAACCATGACAGGGAACTCTACATTCGCAGGCGATCTTAACCACAATTGGCTAGCTCCTTCCCTCAACAAAACCAGAACTGAAATTTCCACCTAAACCTCTCACAAATCATTACTGAGCCCACCGGCTTAACCTAAAATCAGGTAACCACTCGCTCATCGACTGGGTCCTTACCACATACCCACACCAGGTCAAACAAGCCAGTATTCTTTCCAGACTCCTCAGCGACCACCACGTAACCTTCTTAGTGCGTAAAATCCACCACCCAAAATCCCTATTAAATTTGTAGTCCAGCGCTCCTATAAATCCCTTAATCTAGCCCCTGTATTAGATGACCTTGCCCTAGCAAACTGAGCCCCTGCCCCTCTCTGATCTCCATTGATGATGCCTTCCTACATTTTGAAAACACATTCCTCAGCATCTGGAACACACACGCCCCACTGTGTCATACACAAGAGTCAGAAACCACCTACATTGGATTACCCAGAACTGACTGCATGTCAAATCACATGGGACAAAGCCTGGAAGCATAAATCCTCACACCTCCCACAACACCTCTCCACATACCATGCTCCTTAACAAGTGCACCAGAGCTACTCGTCTTACAAAAGCAGAGTACTTCAGCAGCTCCCTCCAGTCAAACCTAAATAAACCCTCAAAATTCTGGAAGGTCATTCCTCCTTTTAGCCCACCAGTGACCAATCACACCCCAATGCTAAATGTTAATAATGCTCTCCTATCAGAGCCCACAGCAGTCGCCACTGAGTTCAGTGCGTACTTCTCCACTTGTGCTGTCACCCTCCTCTCTTCCTTGCCCAACACTACACCTCTCGCTTTCGCCTATAGACATAAAGACCAGACTAGGCTCGCTCCTTTCCTTCAAAGAAATCTTTGCAACTGAGGCCCTTGATGCATTACTTTCTCCCAACCCTTCAAAGGCAAATCCCTGGATGGATTAGACCCCAAACTTCTATACATCTCCGCCCCTGCTATAGCAACTCCGATTCGTAACTCCTAAAACTCTCCTTTGCTGCTGCTGCGTCCCCATGCATAGAAGCACGTCATTGTCATTACTCTGCCAAAGGGATTTACCCTACCTCCCCCTCTAACTACCACCCCTATCTCCCTCCTCCCTGCCCTAGCAAAACTACAAGAGCACCTTGTGCTCACCCAACTTACCTCCTTCCTCACTGACTCCAAATTCTTCACACCATTCCAGTCTGGCTTCAGGAAGGACACTCCACCACCTCCTCCTGATAAGGTTTACAGACACTATCCTGACAGGTATGGACAGTGGACTGATCACCGCAGCCATTTTGTCAACCTTGCAAAAGCCTTGGACACCATCTCCAACCCATATTGCTCTCAAGTCTCGCTGAATCAGGCCTCTCTGTCCAGCCACAAACTGGTTCAGATCCACCTCTCTGATAGCTTTTCGGTCCGTTAGAGTCTCAAATGCGATCTCCACCCCTTCCTTTAACTACGGTGTCCACAAGTCGGTTCTTGGTCCCATTCTGTTCTCTATATTCCTAAATGACCTGCCACTCATCTGCTCTACTTCCTCAATCCACATGTATGCAGATGATACTGTACTCTACTACTCGGGCTCCACCCCTGATGTGGTACAATCAAACCTCAAAGCGGACTTCAACAAGGTATAGCAATGGTTTAGCTCACCAGCTCTCCCTAAATGCAAAAAACCTGTCACTATGACCTTGACTGACATGACAGCGCCTGCCAGACTCCCTCCCTTCCCTACTCGCCACCCTGAATGGGCAAAACTTGAAAATGTCTCCTCGTTCCGTTACTTGGGGTCTGGCTCAAAACCATCTCTTTTCTCTGACCACATCGATGCTATCTCAAAGAAACTATGCCCCATGCTCAGTGCACTATGTAGGAACCAGCAGCCTCCCTCCCAGAGTCCGGACGTGAACTGGTCCTGAAGATGATATTGCCTCCATCGACTAATAAGCGATACAATGTATACAGTGTAGCCTAAGTCCACTCTTTTGTAAACTGGACACTGAGTAATGCCTTCTGCCGCTTTGCTCACGATGCTCTCCCCTCACTCACCACTGTGACTCTACCGAGCCATCCGCACTATCGTCCTCGAAACCGCTGCATCTCTCACTGTGCTAAATTTGTCTCCAACCCATGGCTCGGGTCCATCCCTCCTACCTCTGCCACCGTGCTCACAGATGCCCCACCCCCTCCCATCATCTTAGATCCAGTGACTCCTGCCAACTCTTCAGTCCCTAGGTGGAAGACCTCTGCCAGTCAAGCTGCCTTCTCACACCAGCTACCCAAGCTCTACAATGCCTCCCACTGCAACCAGCACTCCTCCTCTTCCTACTCTCTGTCTACCACCCCAGCAAACTTCCTTACTACAAATTGCTCCTGTCCCTGAACCTGCCATGCCCCACTATCCCTCCCCAATGCCTGACCAGTGGCCTTAGCCTTGCTACAGAAGCTGGCATATAACCCCCAACCTTGCACTTATGTCCTGGGCCTATTTTGCCCTTTATAGTGTGTATAACTGTGATATCGTCCTCTGCTGTTACAGCTGTTACTACTGTGCTAATTTACCTTGTCTGCTGCTTCTTGTCACAAAAATGTTATGTGATACTATTATATCCTAAGCATTCAATGTGTGCTGCTTGTATATTTCATCCAATCGTGTATCCTTGTTCTGCTTTTTATTTGCTTCTGTTAACTGTTCACTTGATAACCTGCATGTTATCATATCCATGTGTACCCCGGTTGTACTGGGAGAGAGCATCTTGTTGCTCAGTGTGCCTTTCCTGAGTGAAACAATTGCAATAAATAAATAAACAAACCCAAAACTCCACACATCAGAGCGAGACAGAGCTGGAAAATGTAGAAATAGAGATGGCAGCACCAGAATCCATTGTTGCAGACATGGAGCACGGGAAAGTGGGTGGCGGTGGTGGGATGGCATAACCTGATGAAAGAGATTCTCTCGAAGATCTACTACTGTTACGATAAGTACATAACTGTTCTATCTTCACCAGAATCTCTGTCAAGCCACACCTTTGTGCAGTACCAAGCAGTACTGAAAGCTAGCAGTCTGAGCAGCTAGAGCCTACAGACTTATGAAGTAGATCCTGCAGTACAGACAGAACAACGCTAGCTTGTGTATGAGAGGCGTTGCCCAGACTGCGGTGTTTAGTGAAGGTGTGGACAGTACTCCAGATAGCAGCTGTGCAGATCTCTGCAGCAACATTCCAGAAACAAGCAACAGAGGGTGGCCACGTTGCTGGGGAATGACCACAAACCACACCAGAAATTCCTTACCGTACTTCCAATAAAAAATATAATACAGTTTTTGCTAGCTATTTGGACAAGCACGCTTAGAACGAGTGCCCTCTTTCCCAGGGGCGAACTGTATGGTGTGTATAGTACCTGAGTATTCTATGCACATCTAAGGTATGGAGCAATGCTTCCCTGGATTGGGATGCTCCGGATAATAAACTGGCAGGTGGATGGTTTGAGTTCAAGTAAATTCAGACACCACCTTTGGGAGAAACTTAGGATTAGTACGCAAAGACAACCTGTCTTTGTGGAAAATCAAACAAGGAGGCTCACACATTAGAGCCCTGTAACTCTGAAATCCTTCAAGCAGAAGTAATTGCAACGAAAAATAATGTTTTCCAAGAAAGAACGGGTAAGCCACAAGTCACAGCTGTCTCAAAAGGAGCCAATATCAACTTCTCCAAAATAAAATTCAAGTCCCAAGCCAGGACTGGATTACAGATGGGAGGCTTTACATGTAAAATGCCTCTCAAGAATGTATGGGTAGTGCACGGGTCAAAACAGTGCTACAAAGGGCGCTACAAAGACACACTGAGTGGGAGGTGCGAGAAACATTTACAGCGGCAGGGTATAACAGCCCGGTAGGGAATCGCTGCTACCCCTGTCGCTGTCTAGTCGAAAGGCTGAAGAAGCCTGTGCTGGCGGTATGGCGAGCTGCTCGTGCAGAAGTAGCTAGGGCACCAGCACACAGCAGCGAAGGAGACCCAGATCATGCTCGTGGTTCTCCCCAGGTCTCCTGGTGATGCACCTTTAAAAAAATAAAATAAAATAAATAACCCCGACTTTAACCCCATCCCCAAAGCCCCCATTGGTTATTAAAAGTCTGGGGGGTGCAGGCGCAGGCCCCAAAAAAACAAAGTCCCATTGCAATGAATGAGGTGTATGCTTAGGTTATGCAGTTCGGTATTTTGACCAACCTTATTTTGGCACACACTGTTTTGTTGCAGCATGTACTGCACACAGTTTTGTCCGGACATTATGATCTGGAACCTGATTGACTGGGCAGTAAACAGATTCAGGTTACATGAAGTAGCCCATAAAGCAAACTGCTTCAACTTCATGGAGGAAGTATTTCTGATGGATGGTTTTCTAGCAACCAACAGAACATCTGCCATTTCAGAAACCACAAAGTGAGCTATGTCTTCAGGAGCCATGCGTGCAGATGAAGAGACTTGAGGTCTAGATGGACCAGGGTTCCCTTTTCCTGTGACAGTGAACCCTGTACAGGTGAGAGGTACTGGGGATTCTCTGGCAGTTGTTGCTTCAGGTGGAACAAGATTGGTTGAGGCCAAAGGGCGTAAATGAATATCAGAGTTGCCTCTCCATCTACAACTTCAGTAATATTCTCTGAATTAGTGGGAAGGAGGAAGGCATATAGGAACTTCCCTTTCCAAGAGAGAGACAATCGTCTCGCCAGAAAGGTCAGGCCCTGGAGCAAGCAAGCAGAAAGATGGTAGTTTTGCATTGCATGGAGATGCAAAAGGTTCAATACTGGATGACTCCATCTTTTGAACACTTCATCTGTCACCGAGGTCAGCAGTCCCACTTATGCATCCTGAAGCATGACCTGTTTAACTAGTTTTCCAAGACATTTTGGACACTTTTAACATGTACTGTTAATAGTTCTTGACTAGGTTCCAGAGTCCAATACCAAACTCTCACTGCTTTCCTGCACAGTGGATTGGAATCAGTCCCCTTGTTTGTTGATATAATGCATCACACTGACACTGTCCATCTGTATTAACAGAGGACCTGGGACAAGCAGTTCTGAAAGGCCTGGAGTCTGTGTAGGACTGCCCATATTTCCAGAACACTGATGTGCAAAGTGTGCTCTGTGACAGGGTTGAATAGGACCCTGTCCCAGTTGCTATGGAGATTTTGAAAGCAGGGATCTGTTCTGTCCTTTCCTGTCTCTTCTCTGTCTGGTTCGCAAGACCAAATTTTGCTGTGAGACCTAGGATTTGATCTCCCGACCCAGTCTTGCAGTTCTTTGCCTCTCACTGTCTCTCAGTCTTCCTTTGCTATTTCTGTCTTTTCCTCCTTGCATATCTGCTGGTATAAAATATAAGCAAATCATTATATGGAAATGTAACTGATATTGGGATCTCTTTGTTTAGAAATTATACAGTGTTACTGTTAAAATGTATATAATTATAGCTTGAGATGATTGCAAAGCTAAAACTGTATATAGTTATACTGTTGAAATGATTGCAAAGACTTATAAGAGACAGCTGCAATGTTTTGGGAGACAGAGATTGAAGGAAACTCAGATGGATCTTTTCTGTTTATTCTGCCTTTGTAAACAGTTATTCTGAAAAATTTTTATGTTACTGCTAGTATATACTTTTTGCGAAATCTACAACTGCTCCTGGCTTTCCTATGCTTCCTGACCTGTGCCTCAATGACAGATGGTGTCAGCCTAAAGTGGGATTCATGCATGCATACTCTAAGCCAGGAGTTTTTGTGCATGAATACTGGACCTAGTACCAGGAAACATAAAGAAAAGTCTGGATTCTGCAGCAGCAAGATCAGGAGTGGTTACCAGGAGAATGGCAGCCAAATTAGCAGAGACAGAAGTCAAGCGAGTTATACAACCAGCACCAGTTATGGAAAAAGAACAGGCAGTTACAGAAACTGAAAGCCTGACTGCCTTTTTCAAATGGTGGGCTATACAACAAAAAGAGACGGAGAAGCAAGAGAAAAGAGCTTCAACGCTTAGAAGCACAGAGAAAAGAAGAAATGCAACAACATGAACATCAGAGAAAAGAAGAGATGCAGCAGGAGCAGCACAGAAGAGAAGAAATGCAGTGGCAGGAGCAGCAGAGGAGAGAAGAAATGCAGAGACAGGAGCAGTGATGGCTGGATGCCTTGCAAGCTATCAAAGGCAGAGGATCCGCAAAGATCCAGATGAGCAACAAAACACAAGCAACTTGAAAGCCATTAAACTTACAAAGTTGTGTCCCGCAGATGATATTGAGGCATACCTGACAACTTCTGAAAAAGTTGCCACATCCTGCCAATGATCAAAGCAGCAAAGGACAATCAGACTGGCACCTACCTGACAGGAAAAGCCCAACTTGCCTACAGCAATATGGACACTGCACAGTCAGAAAACTATGACATGCTGAAAGCGAAATCCTGAAAAGATCGATGCCTAGGAGAGGCCTACAGGCAGTGGTTTCAATCTCTGAAGTAAAACTCGTCGACAATCCTCGAGAAGCCTTCACCCGACTCAGAACTCCTGACAAATGGCTCCAACCAGAGAGCAAAACAGTCCCCACAGAACATCGACACATTTGCAATGGAGCAATTCATCAACATCTTGCCTACAGATGTGCAGCTTTGGGTGAAAGAAACACTGACCAGAAAGTGGGAAAAGGCTGCTTCTTTGGCCAAGGACTACCAAATGGCCAGACAGATGCCACAGCAGCAAGGTAACAGCCAAGCACCGTAAGACACTCTTTTCCTCATTTAAACTCCAAGTCTGATAAGAACTCTGGTGGGGTAACAAATATGTGCCCAAAGGCGTTATTTGCTATAACTGTAATGAGCAGGCCATATTGCAAGAAATTGCCATAAGAAGAGTGACACTGGAGCAGATTTGTCCTTGGCAAATTGGGGCAAGTACTTAACAAATGTGAAGGTGGGGATAAGACTGTACAGGGACTCATTGATTTGGGAAGCATATAGACTCTAGTGCATGTTGAAGTGCTGGGAACACACTGTGCAAAAGAACCATGTACTGGTGTCATCTGCATCCATGGGGACACTCGATACTATCCCACCACCCAAGTGACTCTGACCATTAAATGTGTGTCGCACCAAATGAAAGTGGGGTAGTACCTAAGTGGCCTGCACCTGTGATTATTGGAAATGACAGTCCAGGATTTACTGAGCTAATCTCAGAGGAAATGAACCCTGCAGTTTCAGTATCAGTGGTAACAAGAGCCCGGCAAAGAAAATCTCAAACGGTGTGGACGCTTTTCCTTTCAGTGACTTTGATTCAGACTTGTTTGAGAACAGCTCCAAGATCTGGAAGTCCAGGAAAGAAAGAAGACATCTGAAACAACAGTGGCAACAAAAGACTGATGGACATAAAGAGGTAAAATATGAAAATGCTGAAGATAAACTGACAACTGATTGTGATTTTATTTCAGAGCAAGCTAACAATGTTTCTCTCCAGGGTTATTTTAAGCAGCTGGTGGTGAAACCATAACAGTGTGGACCACTGTTTAAAAATGTAATGGGTTACTGTACAGTGTCTGAGTTAAACCTCAGACACAGGAACAGACAGAACAATTGGTTATTCCACAGAAGTATAGAACACAGTTGTTACAGATAGCACATGATAGTCCTATGGCTGGTCACTCGGGAGGATCACACCCTTGCCAGATTGCTATATAGATTTTACTGGCCTGGAATTCATGAAGATGTTGCTATGTATTGTAATTCCTGTGTTGAGTGTCGAAAGTAGTCTCAGTCACTAGAAAAGATAAAGCCCCTGGTGCCCTACCTTGATAGATGTGACTTTTGAGAGAACTGCAATGGATGTGGTTGGTCCTTTAGACAAAAGCAAAAAGGGTAATAGATTTATCCTGGTAGTATGCTACTCGATACCCAAAAGCAGTTCCAATGTGTACTGTCACAGCTTCAAATGTGGCAGCAGAGCTTACAAAACTTTCAGTATAGTGGGCATACCTAAAGAAATTATTAATGATCAGGGTAGTAATTTTGGTGCTGCATTACTTAAGAAACTGTACAGATTACTAGGTATCACTGCCATAAGATCCTCCCCTATTACCCTCAGACAGACGGTCTTGTTGAGCTTTTAACCAAACCCTAAAACACATGTTAAAACGGTTTGTAACAAAGGAAGGAAAGACTGGGACCAATACTTGCCTTACCTAATTTTTGCTTACAGAGAAGTGCCACAGACATCAACAGGGTTTTCACCATTTGAAATGTTGTATGGTAGGCAGCCAAGAGGGCCACTGTATGTGATAAAAGAAATGTGGGAAGATATCCCCACTCCAAACAATCTATAACATCTTACATGTGTGCCCTAAGAAAGAAGCTGTCAAAACACGTTGAAGTTGCCCATAATAATCAGGAAGAGGCCCCAAACCAGCAGAAGGTATATTATGACCATGGGGTAAAAGAAAAGTTTTTGAGCCAGGTGAAAAGGTTTTGCTACTGCTTACCCACAACAGAAAATAAACTGTTAAAGAAGTGGCAAGGGCCTTACAGAGTGCTTAGACATACTGGCACCATTAACTACAAGACTGAGACCCCAACAGGAAAAATCCTACCACGATATACCATGCTAACCTCCTCAAGAAACGGGTTTGAAAAAAAAAAAAAAAACACCAAAAGCTGTTATGCTGGTTTACCAGAAACTGAGATACTGATGTAGTTTATGATAAGACTGGAACAAATTGTAAATGCTGATGCTGTAAGAGTGAATGTTTCCTTAACCTCAGAACAAACTGCAGAAATTAGTAAAATGCTAAAGACATTTAACAGTACTTTTACCACAGTACCAGGCTGAGCAAAGGGTTGAGCATGTAATGAGTATCAAGGAATGCTTCAGCCCTCTTAGGCAAAGACATACAGGTTACCAGAGTGGTTAAGTGCAGGCGTGGTTAAGGAAATTAAAAAAAAAAAAAGAACCAGGCATCATATAAGAGTTGAGGAGTGCTTGGTCATACAATGGTAATTGTAAACAAAAAAGAAGGGGTGTTAGAATCTGCCTTGATTTAGGAAACTTAATCAAGTGTCAGAATTTAGTTATCCTATGCCTAGAATAGATGATTTGGTGGACAGAATGGGGAGTGCAAAGTATATCAGTATCCTTGATCTCACCAAGGGTTACTGGCAAATCCCTTTACTTAAAGGGATCCAACAACAAAGCTGCATTTGCTACTCCTGTTGGATTCTATCAGTTCACCACCATGCCATTTGGTTTATGATGCGCCAGCTACATTCCAGCGTACATGGATATAATATTATCACCTCACACTGGTGATTGTGCTGCATACCTGGATGATGTCATGGTGTACAGTCCAGACTGCAAAAGCCACCTGGAACACCTATGAAAAGTTATCCAAGCTATCAAAAATGCAGGTCTGACTATTAATCCTACCAAATGTGCACTGGGCATGCAGAAAACCAGATATTTGGGCTATGTGCTAGGCAATGGAGAAGTTAATTGAGACATTTCTAAAACAGAAGCTGCAGCTAACAGCCCTGTCCTTAAAACAAAGAAACAAGTCAGGTCATTTTAGGGTTGGCTGGTTATTATCAGAGATTTGTTCCCAATTTTGCTGAGTTACTGCTCCCTCCACTGAACTCAAGAAAAGCAATTCTCAAATAATGTGAAATGGACCCCAGAGTGAATGAAGTTTTTCAAACCATTAAGGCTGCATTATGTTCAGCCCGTTTGAGAAGCTGAGATTTTGAGAAACCATTTTGTTACAAACAGATGCATCAGAGGTAGGCCTAGGTGCAGTCCTGAGTCAAAATATAGATGGACGGAACATCCTATTCTGTATATAAATAAGGAAGAAGTTGCATGACCGAGAGAAAGGTACTCCACCACTGAAAAGGAATGTTTAGTAGTAGAGTGGGCCACAGAGTCCCTTAAGTTTTATTTGCTAGGAACAGACTTCGTGCCTACAACAGATCACAATCCTCTGTGAAGCTTAACCACATGAAAATACAAATTCCAGAATCACAAGGTGGTACCTGGCACTACAGTCATTTAAATTCAAGGTGATACACAACTCTGGTAAAGAGAATAGCAATGCTGATTTTTCTGTCAAGGTATGGATTGGTGATTGAGGGTTCTGAAGGGTGAAAACAAATGTATGAGTTTAAACTTTACTGTTTGCTGTACTGTTATAGAAAAAAAATACTGCACGTGCCTAATTTCTGAAGGCTAGAAGCTAATATTAGTAGAGAATTAATAGAAAGTTTTGGAAACCTGTTTGATAAAACAGGTTCCTCTAAGGAGAGGTGTGTATGTGACAGGGTTGAATAGGACCCGTCCCAGTTGTTATAGAGATTTTGAATGCAGGAATTTGTTCTGTTCTTTCCTGTCTCTTATCTGTCTGGTTGCACAACCAAATTTTCCTGTGAGACCTAAGATTTGATCTCCCGACAGTCTTGCAGTTCTTTGCCTCTCACTGTCTCTCAGTCTTCCCTTGCTGTTTCTGTCTTTTCCTCCCTTGCATATCTGCTGGTATAAAAAATATATGCAAATCATTATGTGGAAATATAACCGATATTGGGATGCCTTTGTTTAGAAATTATATAGTGTTACTGTTGAAATGTATATACTTACAGTTTGAGATGATTGCAAAGCTAAAACTGTATATAGTTATACTGTTGAAATGACTGCAAAGACTTATAAGAGAACTGCAATGTTTTGAGAGATACAGAGATTGAAGGAAAACTCAAATGGACCTTCTCTCTTTATTCTGTCTTTGTAAACAGTTATATGAACAATTTTATTTTTATGTTACTGCTAGTACTAATAAATACTTTTATGTGAATTTTACAACTGTCCTCGTTTTCATACGCTTCCTCACCTGTGCCACAATGACACGTTCCACTTAGGTCCATGGGACCTGTGTCTGGTGAGGGCCCACATGAGCTCCCAATCCCAACCCTGAAGCATCCGTGATGAGGCTCAGAAGACAGGAGGGATCAGGAACAGAACCCCTTGAGCAAGTTGCTGTGTTCCATCCACCACTTGAGCACTTGCGCATGGGGACGTAACTAGAACCATCTGTTCTAGACTGTCCGTGAGCTGGTCCCACTGGACTCTAAGGGTCCATTGGAGAATCTGGATGAGCAGCATGGCCAGTGGTACTGTAACAATGGCTGCAGCCATGAATCCTAGAAGGCATAAAACATCCTGCTGAGACATAATGACTGATGCACTAATTCTGCTGTGGCAATCAGGCAGTCGGCCCTGTCCAGAGCGGAAAGCCAAGCCAGGACTGCCACTGTATATTGCAGTCACTGGCAGGAGTCAACACTAATTTTGGTATGCTGACTGTCACCCCTAGAGCATAGAACAGCTGTCTGGTAGGAGCTAAGGTCTTCAACAGTTGGTCCTTGGGTGGGCTTTCAATAGTCAATTGTCCAGGTAATGAAAAACATACAGGTCTTTCCTACAAAGGCTGCTGCCACCACAGCGAAGCACTTGATAAAGTCTTGTGGCACAGAAGATAAGCCAAAGGGCAACCCTCTGAATTAATAAGTCTCCCTGGAACAGGAACCTCAGATATTGTCTGTGAGGTTTGAGATCCTAATATGGAGGCACACAACCTTCACATCCAATCCCTGTTTGCGGTAGCGGAGGGACCCTGCAAAGTGACCCTCCTGAACATTTTGTATTCTGTGAAGAAATCTTGATCCCGTAGATCCAGAATAGGCCTCAGGTCTCCTGTCCACTTTAGCAAAGGAAATACTGGGAGTAAAAAAGTACAGTTACGTAAGAACTTACCCTAACAGTAGATCTCGAGATGATCTCTTGCATCAGGGCCACACCTATGAAATTATAGCCACCAGGCACTAGGACTACATGGAAACTTTTCTAGCTAGCAGTCTACAAGGGGCCACCCATGACAATGTCAGACACTGGCGACATCCTCCCATATAAATGTGGCCGCACCGCTCCCTCCTCAGTTCTCCTGCGGAGACCATATACAGAACATCTCCTGCTGGGGAACCAAGGGAGAGCCAGAGGTTCCGGCCATGAAGGAAGAAGCGAAACAGAAAACAGGCCATCATGGAGAAAGAGATGTAGAGATAGAAAAGCCCCAAGGCCAAAGGTGACAGAGGGTGGGACGATATGGCCTGATGCAAGAGAGCTCTCAAAAATCTACTGTTATGGTAAGCTCTTACAAAACTGTAGTATCTTTATTTATTTATTTATTTAGTTTTTGTTGACCGGTAAGTTCACTAGACAAATCCTGCCTATTTTCAGGCACGACCGGGAGGGGGATACAGATGAATGCCAACTGACCTTGAACTAGATTAAGCTGTTGGTGGTATTTTTAGTGAATGAGAAATTTGGCCAGGACACCAGGAAATTCCCCTACTCTGTGTAGGTGGAGCCTTGCTGCTGGTCGCGCGATGGCCAGTCCGCACAATCCCTCGGAGGAGTTGGGCGTCGGCAGCTCTGAGGAGTGGGCCTCCTCCCAGTGCTATCTACCTTAGAGGCCACTGAGGCGTCTGGTTGTAGCCATGCGGATATGCTGACACTACTGTCGAATCGGAGAAAGAAGAGAATGTCTGCTCACCCCAGTTTGTTCAAAGCTCCTCGAAACGCTCTGTTCTTGCTCTCCAGTTACAGTCTATCGATTCTGAAATTGCTGCATTTGGTCCGGCACCTCGGAACAGCCAAAGGGCGTCATAGCGTTGATTAAGCCCCTGTGAGCGTCATGAGCTGCGGCGGATTTCTGTGTATCTCCAGAACCAGCGTCTACAGGAAGAAGGCTGGCAGTTTTTCGAGGATTCCCGTCGTGCGAGAGCCTGAATCAGACCTTCAAACTCCGGGACTGACTGCCTGACAAACATCAACCATCTCGCTGACTCTAAGTCCTGTCCTCTCTTCTCCCACCTTACAGTTTTGTCCACAGACTACCTCTAAATCTGAAGTGTTCCTTTTTCGTGGATAAAACCCTGGCTGGTCTAAATGTGGGGGTACTTTATTCAAGGTCCCAGGAAAGCCTCTTTCTCCTACTAATATTGATCCCCACGAAGCTGGTCCCTGATGTGGCCCTTAAGAGCTGGCTGGGAAAAGGGGAAGGAGGGATTTGGTCTCCAGACTCTCAAGATCCTGTATATCTCAACATGTTGCAAACTGTTTCTCTGAGCTCCAACGAACCCCGGGGTGAAGATCGTTCACCTGCTCACCTGGACTGCAAGTTAAAAATATAGTTTATTAATTATGGTATTACTGTTGTGATGGTGTTTCTTCTGTTAAAGGCAATAATGCCCTGATACTATTCTTTCTTTCCAGCATATAAACCCTCTATTAATGCTACTCCCCTGTTGGCAACTAGAAAAATTTAAATTTGGTCGGTAGCCAATTTTTAAGCAATGACCTATTCCTCTAAAGGTGAACCTGCTCCACAGCTGAGCATAATCGTCTAATATACAAGGGGACTGGAAGTACCCCGGATAGAGTCTATATCGCCAAGAGCGTTATTAAAGGGTCTATGAAATTCTTTGCTTCTGAAATATTTGCTTTAATTCATCTGGGGAACTCTAATTTTGATGTAAGTTTCAAACAAATCTCAGGACTGGATAGATTCTGGGCTCAATATGATAAATTACAGACTTCTCCCATTTGGTCCTCCTTTCAAGCTATCCCTCTAACTAAACCTGCAATTAGAAAGCGTTACCATAGTTTTCAAAAATGAGGGGTCCATGTTGAAGATATTCTTTTGGCTTAATAAGAGATGTGAAGTTTTAAATCGACCTCCCTACATTAGACAGTGAACAGATTTGGGGCAGTTGGAAGTTGAGTTAAATTATTCCCCACTAATACTGGGCGAGACATTTGCCTAATTTTTTCTTTTTGGTAAAGATAAAGGTTTTGTTTTCTATGCTGGCCAACCTAAATCCTGTTTCAAATGTGGCTCTAGAACACATCTTAGTTCTGCTTGTGATGTTCTAAGATGTAGTCACTGCTTTGAATATGGACATAATTCCTCTACCTGCTCTAATTCCTTTAAATGTAACTTATGTGAAGAAGTTGGCCATTCTTATAGTCGCTGTCCTTGGGCATCCCATAACAGGGAAGACTGCCCCTCACATGACGGGTTAATTACAATTGCCCAACAGCTGCAAGCACAAAAGACCACCTTCCGTGATGACCCTCCTCCTCTGATAACTTCTAAAGCTAAAGACTCTACCTCAAACTCTATTTCAGATCCTCATATTCAGGAGGAAGCTATTATCTCTCCTGAGTCTAATGACCTCTCTAAAGAAAGTAATGCTAAAACATCTGATGTTATAATGCCCTCCCCTCCTCCCCACCTTCTATTCCTGACTCTGATTTTGTTCCTGTTACTCATAAAAGGACTAGGAAAGGTCTGGCTGTGGTTTGCCGACCTAAAGATAATGTAGAGCCTTAATTGGCAATCCAATAATAAATTCGCTATTCTTTCTATGGATTTTTCTGACAAAGATTCTGGTGGGATGATACGGATACTTCTTCTGTCCGTTCCTTTCAGATCTAGAAGGAGGCACTGACACTGATCCAATTGCTAAGCGTACACGGCAATCTCAGAGGGGTAAATCTCCAAATAGCTCATAAATGGCTTCCTTTCAATCTGCTCTTTAAATGTTAACAGCATTAAAGGCAAGAGAAAGTTAGGAGGTGTGCTTTTGACTCTTAAAGACCTTAAAATGATATTTATTGTTTGGTTGACACAAGATTAAAACCCATGCTGAACTTAGACAAGTTTCCCATGCCTGGTCTAGTGGCCCTTCTTTTTGGTCAACTGGCCGGATACCTGTGATGGCATCGGCATTCTGTTCTCCACCACGGAATTTCATGTCTCTAGACTGGTGGATATTGTACCTGGTAGAGCCCTGCTATTGGATTTTCTTATAAACAAGAGAGGTTTCGTATTATAGGTACTTATGCTCCACAAACTAAAGCCAAAGAGTTGCTCTTTTCATACTGTGAGGCCCTTTTACATACCTCTAGATTACTTTTATGGGTCGGTGACTTTAATTGTAGTTTGCATCAATCAGATAGAGGTTTACAAACCCCTAAGCTTTTGTGATTCAGTTGCTTTAAGGGAAATTACATCCACAGCTCTTTAGTAGATGCCTATAGGTACTGTCATAAAACTGGTGGTTTCACCTTTTTAAAGGTCCTTACGAACCAGAATTGATTTTATTTTTTGTCTAAAGTATTGTCAATTCTTTCATGTCAGACAGTGGGGTGTGAATTTTCTGACCATGTGCTCTTCAAGCCTCATTTACTTGAGTTTCAGCCCCGTTGTAAAAAAATATTTGGCGACTAAATGACTCTTTATTAGAGAACCCTCTTTTTAAATTCTTGGCTATAAGGAATTTAAGGCTCATATCAGTCCTTGAATTATACGACTCTGTTATTGATTGGTGGAAGACTCTAAGTCGAGCTGGAAATTGGCCTTTAAAAAAGCTGCAGTTGCACAAAATAATAAATACCTAAATTATTTGTCTCTTCGACAGCGATTGCAGCATCTGATTTCCTTAGCTGATTCTAATCATCTCGATTACAGCAAACAGATTGAAACTATTGCTCCCAAATGAGACAATTTCAATACGACCGAGCCAGTTCTTTAGACCAAGAAGCTCGTTTTGGTTCCCAGTCAAGCAAAATAACCTTGACCCTTTCAAACTGTAAAGGTAGGGTGGACTCTAAATTAATTCCATCCCTAATATCACCGACGGGTGAACTTATGACTTCACCTGAAGCTTTAGTTGATATAGTTGAACAACATGTTTCTTCTTTATTTGGTTGTTCGCCTATTTACAAGGATGCTGACCTTTTATAAACTCATTGAATTTGCCCAAACTCTCTAACTTTGAAAAGGAATTGTTGTCAGCAGATATTTCTGAAAGTGAAGTAAAACAGGCCATTGACTCCCTGTGCTCAAATTCAGCTCCAGGATCTGATGGCCTTACTGCAAAATTTTACAAAACATTTTCTGTGGAATTAACCCCTGTTTTGACCCCACTATTTAGGAAATGTTGTCTTCAGAAACCCTATCTAAATCTATGAATGAAGCTATTTTAATTTTCTATATAAAAAAAGGTGATTTCACTGATATCTCCAACTGGAGACCTATTAGTCTGCTAAATATCGACTATAAAACCCTAGCTAAGATTTTATTAGTTAGAACCCTCAAAGTTGCCAAATATATTAGCCCTGTTCAAACGTGTGGCATACCAGGAAAGCGTCAGCAGGATAATCTCATTCTCTTCGAGAGTTGTTTGTTTTAGGAGAAAAAAGCAGTTTCGGGTTGGATATTAGGACTAGATCAAGAGAAAGCTTTTGATAAAGTCTCTCATGAATTTTTGTTCCAGTCCTAAAAGCCTTTGGTTTCCCAGAAACGTTTTATCTTGGATTCTTTCACTATATAAACAGCTGTTATACTCCCCAATGTTAATGGCTGGATAGGTAATCCCATTCCCTCTCCCGAGGTGTGCGGCAAGGTTGCCCATTGAGTCCGTTGCTTTATAATTTTTATATTGATACCTTAATAAGAGCCGTTTTGCTTTCTCCTCAGATTATTGGTCTGACAGGCTCTCTTTCTTCTCCGTCTATCAAATTGTTAGCTTATGCTGATGACTTGGTTTTAACATTAGACCTGAAAACGAAACAGGAGGATCTTATCCAGCTATTAAGCTCTTTCTCAGCTGTATCTGGCTCATCAGTTAATTTTAGTAAAAGTATAAGGATTCGATTGGCCATGACTCTCTTCGGAAAATGGGGTTTTAGAGGATTCCTGTTAAACTGGATGCTTTTAAATATCTAGGATTTATTTTGGACAACGAATATGGCTTCCTATAATTGGACTAAAGCTTTGGATAAAGCTGACAGATTAGTTGCAAGTTGGAAGTCTACCCTTATTGTAAAAAAGAGAGTTATTTTGTTAAAATCTTTAGTTATTCCCTTTTTTATATCTTAGTTATATATTTCCACCCCTGTTGCTCTTTTCACTAAATTGTTTGGGTGTTTTTTAAAGGTTTCTGGGGATCTAGACTAAACCCTATAAAGCGTAACATTACATATAGACCTATACATGAAGGAGGTATTAATATGGTACATCCCGTTGCTTTCTTTTATAGCTTGTTTTCCATTATAATTTTGGTAATGCTTTGAAACCTGGGAATATAATTTGGAGACCGTATTTTATGGACTGGTTCTCTCTGTGTATTGGTAAATGGGATCTTAATGGGAGAAACATTCTTTCTGCTCTTTAGAAATACCTTCATATGGTAAAGAAAGTTTCAAATTGGCCTTATCTTGGAATCTTTTCCACCAGATTTTGTATTTTATCTAGACGGTCTTTATATGATAAGATTTGGAGAATGGAAGCCCAAGAAGAGGTACTATTTCCCTCCTGTCCTATCAGTCATCACTCTTGGGTTCTTTTACAACTCAGAACCCTCGCCTACCTCCATATGTTATGGGACATGGTATGGCTAAGTAATTATGACAGATTGGGGTCAGAATAATCATAAACACAAAGCTTTGAATTTACGTTATTGTCCTAGAACTGACTGTCTTGATGTTCCCAAACCCAACAACACTTATTTCTTGAGTGCCCATTCTCTTCAGATATTTGGTTTAGTTTAGCTATGATGTGGTGAACCTTCCTTCCTTCAATTGTCTTATGAACATATTATGTTTTGCACCAATGCTCACTTGAATGCTAAGTATCATTTAGATCGTTATATATAATCTTTGCTTTAATTAAGTATTCCTTATGGCAAGCAAGATGTATGCTTGTTCTACATCAAAAGTTATACATAAACAGGAAGTTATTGGCAATATATATAAGGCTTTATGTTCAATTAAAAGCAAGATCTTCATGTTTATAACAAACACCAAATTGACTTGATGTGAGCAACTGTGATTTACTGTTCAATGATTGTTCTTGTTGATTTGTTTCTTTTGTATATTTGACTATTGTTTGTTTCTTGTAATGAAGTCCACTTCTCAATAAAATTCCCTACTCTTTCGATAAGTGCCATGGGATCTTTAACATCCACTTGAACTACCACCAATCCAGGCAGATGGGACCTCGGTTTAACATCTCCTCCGAAGACGGCACCTCAGAAGTGCAGCACCCCTCTCATGCTGCACTACAGTGTCAGTATTGGGATATTAACCCAAGTGCCAGATGTGGGAACTGAACCCACAGCCCTCTGATCTCCGGCCTCAGAGGGTGTGTGCTACCCACTGAGCCACTGACACTGTAAATCGAGGGTATCTCTTGCATCACACAACACCTATGGAAAGAGTCCCATACAGTACTGACAGACAGACAGCCTGTGTGGCTGGGGACTACAGGCCTAAAACAGGAGGCCTGAAGCACTACCAGGCAGAAGCCTGCCCTTCCTCTACAGGCAATGACAGACAGTAGTGCTTAGTGAAAGTGTGGACAGTATTCCAGGAAGCAGCAGCACAAATCTCCGTAGCTGACACATTCCTGAAACTGGCAACAGAGGTGGCCATGCCTCTGGCTGAATGGCCATGCTAACCCAGGAAGTTCCTTATCGTACTTCCTGTAACAAAAATTATGCAGTTGGCCAACCATTTGGAAAGACACTGTTTAGAAACTGGAACATCCTCTTTCCCTGGGCAAAGGAAATAAACAGCTACTAGGACTTCCTGCAATCCTTCGTATAGCATGCATAGTAGGGAGGCTTCAAGCACATCCAAAGTATGAAGCAATGCTTCCCTGGATTGGCATGCTCTGGATAATACACAGGCAGGTGGATGGTTTGATTTAAAGTAAACTCAGACAATGCCTTAGGAAGAAACTTAGGATTCATATGCAAAGACACCCTGTCTTTGTGGAAAATCAAATAAGGAGGCTCACGCATCAGAGTCTGAAGCTTCTAAATTCTTCAAGCAGAAGAAACAACAACCAGAAATAACGCTTTCACTATAGAAAGTGTATCTCACATGTCACGCCGACTCAAAAGTAGCCAAAGCAAATTTAATACAAAATTCAGGTCCCAAGGCAGGACTGGATTGTGGATGGAGGCTTTGATGAAGAATGCCTATTAAAAGGTAGGACATCTCCAGTTGTACCACCGCACTGCATTCAAGTAGGCACATGGAACGCTGAAATGGCAGACAGGTGCACCTTAGTGGAGGAGCACTGCAGGCCAGAATCTGGGAGGGACAGCAAGTACTCCAAAATCTGAGTCACTGGACAAGTGAAAGGGTCCAAGCCATGGAAAAAGCCCACACAGCAAAGTGCTTACACTTCATGGAATAAGTGGCCCTGGTGGAATGTTTTCTGGCAGCCACCAGGACATCAGTCACCTTTTGAGACGCCCCAAATATAGAAAGGGCTATGTTTTCAGGAGCCATGCATGAAGATGGACTGACCTGATGTCTGGATGGACCAGGGCACCCTGCTTCTGCAACAGCAAGCCTTTGCACAGGGGCAGGGGCACTGGAGGTTCCACAGCCAGCTGCTGCAGTAAGGGAAGCAGATCTGATGAGGCCAAAAGGGGCAAAGAGGATCAGAGTGGCCCCTTCCATCTGAGTTTGAGCAAACCCTCTGGATGAGAGGAAGGGAGGAAAGGCATAAAGGAACCCCCTTTCCAGGAGTGAGACAACACGTCTCACCAAAAACTTCAGGCCCTGAGCGGCGAGCGAGCAAAAATATACAGGTTACTCCACCTGTAACAGGAGTTCTAGAATGGTATGTTGTTCATCCACACTGTCTGGCAGGTTCCTTGCCGCTTTAAATCTTGCCGGAAGGTCTTCAAGCTGGCTCCTTCCACCACTCACGGGTGGTAAAACTCTCGGCTCCGTCTCCATGACGCCAGATATGGCCTGCTGGAAGCTCAGGTTGTGTGTCAAGCTGGGGAGGTCGGGTGGGTCGGTGGATGAACAACATATACCATTCCTAGAACTCCCGTTACAGGTGAGTAACCTGTACTTCTAGGGACATGGATATGTTGTTCATCCACACTGTCTGGCAGACTCCTAGCAGTTCTCCGGGAGGAGGGAGGCAAGGCGCACACCCCACTTAGGGAATAAAGACTGAGAACCGAGGCCCCAAAGCCAGCATCCCGGCGTGACTCAAGGTCGATGTGGTAATGGGTAATGAAGGTGTGTGCTGACTTCCACATAGCAGCCCTGCAGATTTCCTGGATAGGGACGCCCTGAAGCAGCCACCGATGCAGCAGTATGGCAGGCAGAATGAGCTCTTATCCCTCTGGGAGGCTCCATGCCCACCAACTTGTAGCAGAGATCATGCAGGAGGTGACCCACCTGCTTATCGTCCGCTTGGCTGCAGGTCTGCCAGGTGCGGCTTCAGCATAGGTGACAAACAGCTGGCTAACCTCTCCTCGAACTTCAGGCGTGCACTCCTTATAATAAGCGGCGCCCTTCTAGGGTCCAAAGTATGGAGCCTGTATTCGCCCCGAGGTGTGACTGGGGTAGAACACCGGCAGAGTCAACACCTGGTTAAGGTGAAACTCCGCACCACCTTCGGAAGGAATTGGTGGGGGCAGGGACAACCTTGTCCCTGTGGAAGACCACGAAGGAGACTCGATGCAGAGCGCCTGGAGTTCTCCCATCCTTCTGGTTGACGGATAGCCACCAAGAAGGTGGTCTTCCACGACAGGTGAGAAGAGTTCACACCTGTGCATTGGTTCAATGGCTTGCCCATGAGCTTTGCCAGTACCAGCAGTAAATCCCACGGAGGTGGAGGTTCTCTCGCACCGGAGGGGAAATGTGATCAAGGCCTTTGAAAGCGCCAGACCACCTTCTCCTACGCTACCGACTGCCCTCGCCCGCGCCCGGAAGCAGAGATGGCTGCCAGGTGCACCCTTAGGGTCGAGACCTAAGCCCTTGACGAAAGGGACCATAACAGTCCAAGATGCTTGCCAAAGGACAGGAGGAAGGGTCCAAGCCTTGCTCTGACACCAAATGGAAAACCTCTTCCATTTGAAGGCATAGCATTTCTTTCTGACTCCTTACGGACGCTTCAACAACATTGAGGACCTTGTCGGAAAGACCCAAGGCCTGGAACTCTAGCAGCCAGGAACCAGGCCGTCAGGTGCAGGGACTGAAGGTCCGGATGGAACACCTTCCCTGATTGACTGAGAGCAGGTCCGGGCGAGCTGGAAGCTGCCTCGGAGCCTGGAGCTGAGGCTGAGGAGATCTGGTACCAGAACTGGCGGGGCCAGTCTAGGCTATCAGAATCACCTGCGCCTTGTCCCTCCTTGCTTTGAGAAGCACCTTGTGAATCAAGGGAAATGGGGGAAGGCGCAGAAGAGGCCCAGGGTCCACAGCCCGAGAAGGCATCCCCTGCAGCGAGCCCTGCTGAGGGGCGGCATGGAACAGCCTCAGCCTCAGCTGTTCTCCCTGGAGGCAAACAGGTCCACCTGAGGTGTGCCCCAATGGGAGAACAGATCTTGTACTATCTCCGCGGAGAGACCACTCGTGAGATGCAGCCCCATCCGGCTCAGGGCATCGGCCAGGGTGTTGGAGGCCCTGCCACATGAATGGCTAGGAGATCCGCCTCCAAGCTGCGACGAGTGACTAAATGCGGAGAGCTTCCTTGCATAGAAGCATGGAACGCGTCCCCGTCCTGGTGGTTTAGGTAGTACATGGTCGTGGTATTGTCCGTCTGGACTCGGACCACTTGACCGGAGAAACGGAGCAAAGGCGGTGAGAGCTAGCGGACCGCCGGAGCTCCAGCAGGTTGATGTGGCATCGGGACTCCAGCTGGAGATCAGAGGCCAGGCGCCTAGTGTTCCCCAGATGGGCACCCCAACCCATCAGAGAGGCATCGGTCGATAGAGAGACCGCCGGCTCGGGCGGACAAACGGATGCCCTCCTGCAGTTGAGATGGAACGTCCACCACCGGAGAGCCGCTCCACATCTCCTGGGTCACCGCACTAGCTGGTCCAATGGATCGCAGCTGTGACCACTGGCTGGCCAGTCCCTACTGAAGGGCGCATGTGCCAGCGTGCCCAATGGACCACGCTGGTACAGGCCGCCATGAGACCCAGGAGGCGGGAAGTCCCGGGGATGCGATTGCCCAACCAGAAATGATTGGGCAAAGGAGGTAAGAACCTCGGCCCTATCCGCACGGGAGAGCCGTGCTCTGGCTCAAGAGAGTCGAGCTCTGCCCCGATAAACAGAATCACCTGCTTCGCTCGAGTTCCGACTTGGCCTCATTGATGAGAAGGCCGATTTGAGAGCAAACCTGGAGGACCAGATCTCTGACCGCCCACCTCCTGTCTGGAGGGGGCTGCTACAGCCAATCGTCCAGGTAAGGTACACCCGACCCTCGGCGCCGAGAGAAAGCCATCACCACTGCTATGCATTTGGTGAAGACCCTGGGAGCTGGAGACAGGCAAGGGCATGGCTCAGAATCGAAGGGATCCCTCCGCGAAGGGAATCTCCGATGTGACGGACGGATAGGGACGTGGAAAGAACGCGCCCTGCAGGTCGAGAGAGCAGAACCACATGCCGTGTTCCAGGGATGGTATTATCTGAGCCAGAGTGACCATCCTGAAGGTTCGAGACCTTAGGAACTTGTTCAGGTCTGTAGGTCGAGAATGGGCGCCAGCCCCCGTCCATTTCGAACCAGGAAGTACCTGGACACAAACCCCAGGTCTGAGGAGGGTCCACCACCTCCTGATCACCTCCTTTTGGAGGAGGACAGCGATGTCGGCCCGACAAGCCGACAGTGAGGCTGCGGACCCCGAGGCCCCCGAGGTGCGACGGCTCCAAGGGCAGGGCCTGCTCGACCCCAGAGGCAGGCCTTTTCCCACCACCTCCAGCACCCACCTGTCCGTGGTAATAATGGACCAGGCAGAAAGGAAGTGCGGAGCTGTCTCTCAATGGGGAACCTGGGGAGTGTGACGGGTTGGGGCGACACCCTCAGCCCGTCACTGGGCAGTCTTGGAGGAGGGACTGGCCAATGGACCTCCTGGGCCTTTACCTCCCTGCTTCCTGTTGGAGGAAGCCCTGGGCTTGAGTTTGGGATGCCAAGCCCGAGCCTGCCTGGCCCTGGCGTTGCTCGGCGGACCGCGCCGCAGGCTGAAGAACCCGAAAGGGCTTAGGCTGTGGTTCTGCGGCCTTTGTCCTTCTGAGCGGAAGAGACCGAGTCCAAGGTAACATTGGACTTCTCGATCCTCTGCAGGTGACCTTCCACCCCAGGGTCGAAGAGGTCGGTTCCCAAAAAGGGAACATCCGCCAACCTGTGCTGGGTATCCAAGTGAAGGTGGATATCCTCAGCCAAGCCCGACGATGCATGGCCACCGCGGCCGCCACAGACCTGGCACATGAGTCCCCAATGTCTAAAGCAGTCTGGAGCTGCTGTTTGGCCACTGCCCTGCCCTGGTCCCGCACCTGCCTGACCGTGGTCTGCAGATCCACGGGAAGATGAGGGACGACCTCATCCAGGAGCCCAACAGGGCATGAGAGAAATGTGCCATGAGGACGGCTGAACTGGCCTGGCAAAGGCCTAGGGAGGACGAGCATAGACTTTTCGCCGCATAGTCCAATTTCTTGGACTCTTGTCGGGAGGTTTCGTTCATCCCTAGCGCTCGCACGCCGAAAACGCTGTCGGTAACTAACCCTCGGCCGAGGGGTGTTCCAAAACCAGACAGGGAACCGGTAGGACCGTATACTTCCTGGCCATCCTGGCCAAAGCGCAGGGCAGGGAAGCAGGCGCTGCCAGAGCTCCAAGGCTGGGCCCACTATGGCCTTGGCCACCGGAAAGGCCTCCGAGGGGAATCCTCGTCCAGAATCTCCATGAGGGGATACCTGGCCCGCTTAAAAGGAAACCGAAAGCTTCATCCCGTGGACTCCGGATGAGCCGAGCAATCCCAGAAAGGACGAAGGGCTATCATCCAATCGATCGTCCTTCCTGAGGACTCAAGTCCATTCACTTGGAGAAAAGGGAGGAATCGCTTCTCGGACTTGGAAGAGTCCTCAAAGAGCTGCCTCGGCCTCAGCTACCCCTCCACCTGCCGAGTCGATCGGGAGGAGGGTGACAGACAGCCTATGGGCAGTCCTGAGCCGACCGAGAATTTTTGGTCGGAGCCCCAACTAACGGCTGTGGAGCGGAGATTCCACCGGAATCGGTGGGGCAGCTGGTTTGGCGAACAACTGGCCTGGGAACAGGCTGCTCGGATATAACGAGGGGTTGTTTCAGCCGCTCGGTGACAGCCACTTAATGGCGGGGGAAAGACGCGGCCGGCTTTCCCCGGTCAGAAGGAGCTGTTGCCACATGAGTTCTTTGCGTCTTGGACGCAACTTGCGCCAAGCCTCCTCATCCGAGGAGGAGGAAGAGGATGAGGCGGCGCACCGCTTGCTGCGGTGCCGAGACCGAGACCGCCTATGATGGCGGATCGGCTGGACCACGGCAGTCCGAGATCGAGAACCTCGGCTCCTGCCGAGGACGGCGCGGAGGTGTCGCAGGGACCGCACTACCTCGGTTCGGAAGATTCAACCGACGGCTCCAGAACCGGAGGCACAGACGAGCCGATGGGGTCCTCAACTCCCACCAGGGGAACCGGGAGAGGGATCTCGGCTTCTCCAGTCGACAACCCGTCAACGGGTCCAGAAAAATCTCGACCGTATCGACGGGAGTCTCGTCAACTGGCCTGACGGGGACACACCGAGACCAGTGGCCGAAGCCGAAGCCGACCAGTCAATGGCCGACAACTTGGGAGAGGGATCTTCCTGCCCCAAGAGCGGACGGTGAGACTTACCTTTGTCTCTTTTGGACCAAGAAAACGGTCCAGAAGAAGTTGGTCCCTCACCTTAGTCGAGAGGGTCAGACAAAGCTCCTTAAAAGAAGCTGAATAAGAGGCACCGAGAGAAGCGGGACAAATGCACAGCCGAGGTAGAAGCGGACTGCGCCGCCTCCTCTTCGAGGCGATCATCTGCTCTGCTGATCCGTCGAGCCCGCAGCCGTGGACACCGCCGATCGGTCTCTTTGACTTTACCGAGGAAATCGCTTCGGACGCCCCAGTTGTAAATGGGCAGCACGGTCTCGAGGACATAGGGCCGGAAGGAGGAGCACAGGTCCAGGCCTACAGGTCGTGTCAAGGCCCAAGCAGTAGACGGACGTGGAGTGCGGATCCGTCTGAGACATCTTCTGCCCGAAGGGCATCTCCGAAACCGGAGTCAATTTGTCCATCGTAGCCGCAAGGGAGAGAAGATCAAGTCTTTTAGCAAAACTTTTAATTTTCAAAAATTCAAAAATTAGGAACCAGTCTTATACGCAGAGCGTTAAGGAGCGAACCTGAGCTTCCAAGCGTAAGGAAGATCTGGCGCCATGGGCGGAGCCAAGAGTTTTACCACCTGGGTGTGGAGGAGCCAGCTTGAAGACCTTCCAGCAAGATTTAAAGCGGCAAGGAACCTGCCCGACAGTGTGGATGAACAACATATCCATGTCCCTAGAAGTGGCAGTTTTGTGTTAAGTGGGAATGCAAAAGGTCCAATTCTGGATGACCCCACCCGCTGAACAGGTCTTCTATAACTGAGGTTAGTAGCTCCTACTCATGCATCTGAGACTTCAACTGGCAAAGCCTGTCCGTCAAGGACATTTTGGATGCCTTGAACATGTAAGGCCAAGAGTTCTAGACCATGTTCTAGAGCCCAGTACCAGACCCTCTTCGCTTCCTGTCTCAGAGGATATGAATGGGTCCCCTGTTTGTTGATGTAGTGTACTACGCCAGTGATGTCCATCTGCGCCAACAGATGGCCCGGGACAGATGGGTCTGGAAGGCTTGCAAAGCATACAGACTGGTCCTCATCTCTAGGACATTTATGTGGGGGGCAGCCCACAGAGGTCCATGTTTCCTGAGTTTGAAAAGGCCCCAGATGAGCCCCAGCCTGACCCCAAGGCATCTGTGGTGAGGATCTGCTGAGGGAAGTAATTAGGAAAGGAACTCCTTTAACAAGCTGCAGGGTTCCATCCACCAACGCAGCATCTTTCTGACTAAGGAGGAGGAGACTAGAACTTGCTTTTCCAGGTTGTCAGTGCACTGATCCCACTGGACCCTTAACATCTATTGGGAATCCTCATGTGCAGTCTGTAACAATGTCTGCAGCCATTGGGCCCAAGAGCCTCAGGAAGGTTCTGGCCATGACATACCGGCTGTTATAGGCGGCTGGGCCTGAGCCATCAGGTGGTTCACACTGTTCTCATGTAGGAAAGCAACATTGAGCTGTGTCCAGCGGCACTCCAGTGTACTGCAGGTGCTGACAAGGAGTCAAGACTAACTTGGGCAGATTGACTGTGATCCCCAAAGTATGAAACAACTACCTGGCCGACGCTTAGGGTCTGGAGCAGTTGTTCCTGGACTGTGCTTTGAGCATCCAGTTGTCCAGGTAAGAGAAGACATGCAGTCTCTCCTCTGGAGTGCTGCTGCAACCACCGCCAAGCACCTGGTAAAGACCCATGGTGCAGAAGACAAGCCAAAGGGCAATGCTCTGAATTGGCAGTGCTCCTGAAAGCGGAACCTGAGGTATTGTGTGGGGAGCATACACTTTGATATGCAGGTATGCATCCTGTATGTCAAGGAGCATATCCAGTCTCCCTGGCACAGGAGAGGCAGCAGGCCGTGGAGAGTCACAATCCTGAACTTCTTATACTGGATGAAGTAAAACAGGTTACTCACCTATAACAGTAGACCAAGGAGTGGTATATGGTGTACATTCACACTTCTGGCAGTATCCTTCAAGACTCTGGCCAGAAGGTCTTCAAACTGGCTCCTCCCACCCACCTGGGTGGTAACTCCCTCAGCACTGCCTCTTGACATCAGAATACCTGCTGGAAACAAGATTCAGTATGCTACTTGCCAAGGGTGGTCGGTTGGGTTGTGTGGATGTACACCATATACCACTCTGTAACTACTGTGACAGGTGGAGTAACTTGTTTTCTAGGGACGTGACATGGTGTACTATCCACACTTCTGGCAGATTCCTAGCAGTTCTCTGGGAGGAGGGGCAGGCACCTCCCCCATTTAGGAGGGAGAATCGAGGACCCAAACCAGCATCCCGCGTGACTCAAGGTTGATGTGGTAATGGAAGATAAAGGTGTGTGCTGACTTCGGTAGTAGCCCTCAGATTTCCTGGATAGGAATATCCCTGGAAGCAGCCACTGGAGCAGCAGTATGTCTGGTGGAATGAGCCCTTAGCTCTACGGGAGGCTCCATACCAGCCAACCTATAGCAGAGGTTGATGCAAGATAAATCCACTTGCATATCATCCACTTAGCTGCCGGTCTGCCACATGCAGCTTCAGCGTAGGTGACAAATAGCTGGTGAACCTCTTCCTGAACTCCAGCCGTAGCCTCCTTATAACTGGCAGCACTTGCCACAGGTCCAAAGTATGGAGCCTGTGCTCGGCCTCTGAGGTGTGGCTGATGAAGAACACTGGAGATTCATCACTTGGTTAAGGAGAAACTCTGACACAACCTTCGTGGACGAACTTCGGTTGCGGGCAAGGACAATCTTATCCCTATGGAAAACCAAATAAGGAGACTCCACCGAGCACCTGAGCTCACCGATCCTTCTGAGGACATAATAGCCATCAAGAAGGCGGTTTCCGTGATAGGTATGAAATTTCATACCTGTGCATCAGTTTGAATGGTTTGCCCATGAGCTTTGCAAACACCAGCAAATAAGTCCCAACGTGGTGGCGGTTCGCAGACTGAGGGCAAATTGGTCAAGGCCTTTAAAAAGCACCGGATGACCTTCTCCTGCACCACCGACGGCATACCAGCTCATGTCTGGTATGCCTAGATTGCTGCCAGGTGCACCTTAAGGTCTGCTGACTGACAGCCCGACAGAAAGGGACCAAAGATAATCGAGAATGCTAGCTATTGGGAAAGACAAGGGTCAAGCCCTCGCCATGGCACCAAATGGAGAACCTCTATATATGTAGGCATAGTATTTTGGGTTGACTCTTCTGAGAAGCCTTGACCACAGTGAGGACATCATCAGAGAGAGCTGAAAGCCTGGAACTCTAGCCGCTCAGGAATCGGGCTGTCAGGTGCCAGGATTGAAGGTCCGATGGAATACCTTCCCAGAGTGCAAGACAGCAGGTCCAGCGTGGAAGCCTGCAGCTGAGGCTGAGGAGATTGAGGTACAAGAACTGATGGAGGCAGTCCTGAGCCACCAGGACAATAAATACAGGTTACTCACCTGTAACAGGAGTTCTAGGAATGGTATATGTTGTTCATACACACTTATTGGCAGGTTCCTTGCCGCTTGAAATCTTGCCGGAAGGTCTTCAAGCTGGCTCCTCCCACCCACCCGGTGGTAAAACTCGGCTCCGCCCCATGATGCCAGATCTGCGCTGGAAGCTCAGGTTGTGCGCAAGCCGGGAGGTCAGGTGGTGTAGGATGAACAACATATACCATTCCTAGAACTCCTGTTACAGGTGAGTAACCTGTATTTAGGGACATGGATATGTTGTTCAGTCCACACTTATTGGCAGACTCCTAGCAGTTCTCTGGGAGGAGGGAGGCAAGGCACACCCCAATACTTACTTGGGAAATAAGGACTGAGAACCGAGGCCCCAAAACCAGCATCCAGGCGTGACTCAAGGTCGATGTGGTAATGGTAATAAAGGTGTGTGCTGACTTCCAGGTAGCAGCCCTGCAGATTTCCTGGATAGGGACGCCCCTGGAAGCAGCCACCGATGCAGCAGTATGATGGGTAGAATGAGCTCTATCCTCTGGGAGGCTCCATGCCCGCCAACTTATAGCAGCGATCATGCAGGAGGTGACCCACCTGCCTATCGTCCGTTGCTGCAGGTCTGCCAGGTGCGGCTTCAGCGTAGGTGACAAACAGCTGGCGAACTCTCCCTGAATTTCAGCCGCAGCCTCCTTATAATAGCGAAAAGTCTTCTAGGGTCCAGAGTATGGAGCCTATATTCGCCTCCGAGGTGTGATTGGTGTAGAACACCGCAGAGTCAGCACCTGGTTAAGGTGAAACTCCAACACCACCTTCGGAAGGAATTTCGGTGGGGGCGAGGACAACCTTGTCCCTGTGGAAGACCAGGTAAGGAGACTCGATGCAAAGCGCCTGGAGCTCTCCCATCCTTCTGGTTGACGGAAAGCCACCAAGAAGGCGGTCTTCCACACAGGTGAGAGAGATCACACCTGTGCATTGGTTCGAATGGCTTACCCATGAGCTTTGCCAGTACCGCAGTAAATCCTACTGAGGTGGAGGTTCTCATGACCGGAGGGGAAATGTGATCAAGGCTTTGAAAAGCTACCGACCACCTTTTCCTGCGCTACACCGACTGCTTCCCGCCCGCCTCCCCGTAAGCAGAGATGGCTGCCAGGTGCACCTTTAGGGTCGCCGACCTAAGCCCTTGACTAGAAAGGGACCATAAATAGTCCAAAATGCTTGCCACAGAACAGGAGGAAGGGTCCAGCCCTGTTCCGACACCAAATGGAGAATCTCTTCCATTTGAAGGCGAGCATTTTCTGGTCAACTCCTTACGGACACCTCAACAACACTGAGGACCCGGCCGGAAAGACCCAAGGCCTGGAACTCTAGCCAGAACCAGGCCGCCAGGTGCAGGGATTGAAGGTCCGGTTGGAACACCTTCCCTGATTGACTGAAAGCAGGTCCGGGCGAGCTGGAAGCTGCCTCGGAGCCTGGAGCTGAGGCTGAAGAGATTCTGGTACCAGAACTGGCAGGGCCAGTCTGGGGCTATTAGGATCACCTGCGCCTTGTCCCTCCTTGCTTTGGAGAAGCACCTTGTGAATCAAGGGAAATGGGGAAAGGCGAGAAGAGGCCCGGGTCCACAGCTCGAGAAGGCATCCCCTGCAGCGAGCCCTGCTGAGGGGTGGGCATGAAACAGCCTCAGCCTGCCTCCCTGGAGGCAAACAGGTCCATCTGAGGTGTGCCCCAGTGGGAGAACAGATCTTGTACTACCCCGCAGGAGAGACCATTCGTGAGATGCAGCCCCTATCCGCTCAGGGCATCGGCCAGGGTGTTGGAGGCCCTGCCACATGAATGGCTAGGAGATCCGCCCAGGCTGCGCACGAGTGACCAAATGCGGAGAGCTTCGCATAGAAGTATGGAGCGGCCCCGCCTTGGCGTTCAGGTAGTACATGGTCGTGGTATTGTCCGCCTGACTCGGACCACTTGACCCCGGAGAAACGGAGCAAGGCGGTGAGAGCTAGGCGGACCGCCCGAGCTCCAGCAGGTTGATGCGGATCGGACTCCCGAGGGGACCAGAGGTCGTGCACTGGTGTTCCCCAGATGGGCACCCCAACCCATCAGAGAGGCATCAGTCGATAGAGAGACCGTCGGTCGGGCGGACAAAACCGGATGCCCGCCTGCAAATGGAATGGAACGGTCCACCACTGGAGAGTGTTCCACATCTCCTGGGTCACTATCACTAGCTGGTCCAAAGGATCGCAGCTGCCAGGACCACTGGCTGGCCAGTCCCCACTGAAGGGGGCGATGCCAGCGGGCCCAATGGACCACGCCTGGTACAGGCCGCCATGAGACCCAGAAGGTGCAGGAAGTCCGCAGGGAGCGATTGCCCAACCAGAAATGATTGGGCAAAGGAGGTAGAACCGCGCCCTGTCCGGCCAGAGTCGTGTTTGGCTCAAGAGAGTCGAGCTCTGCCCTGGCGAACAGGATCACCTGCTTTTGGCTCGTTCTGACTCTGGCCTGATGGAGAAGGCCAACTCGAGAGCAAACCTGGAGGGCTGATCTGGACCGCCCACCTCCCGTGCCTGGAGGAGGCTGCTATCAGCCAATCGCCCAGGTAAGGGTACACCCGGACCCCTCGCGCCGCAGAGGAATGCTGTCACCACTGCCATGCATTTGGTGAAGATCCTGGGAGCTGGAGATAAGCCGAAGGGCATGGCTCGAACTCAGAGGGATCCTCCGCCGAAGCGGAGGAATCTCGATGTGACGGACGGATAGGGACGTGAAAGAACGCGGCCCTGTAGGTCCAGAGAGCAGAACCACACTGTGTTCCAGAGATGGTATTATCTGCACCAGAGTGACCATTCTGAAGGTTCGAGACCTTAGGAACTTGTTCAGGTCATGTAGGTCGAGAATGGGGCCAGCCCCCCGTCTGCTGCTTCGGAACCAGGAAATACCTGGACACGAACCCCTGGTCTGAAGGGGGTCCTCCACCTCCGTGATCACCTCCTTTGGAGGAGGAGCGGCGTCGGCTCGGTGAGCCGCCAGTGAGGCTGCTGCGTGGACTCAGGCCCCCGAGGTGCGACGGCTCTGAAGGGCGGGCCTGCTCGGACTCCAGAGGTAGGCTCTTTCCACCACCTCCAGTACCCACCCGTCCATGGTAACAGTGGACCAGGCGGAAAGGAAGTGTTCGAGCCGCCCTCACGGGGAACCAGGGGTGAGGTGACAGGGATGGAGCACACCCCCTCAGCCCGTCACTGGGCAGGCTTGGAGGAGGAACCAGCCGAGGAGCCTCCTGGGCCTTACCTCCCTGCTTCCTGTTGGAGGTAGCCGACGCTTGGGCTTGGGATACCAAGGTCGAGCCTGCTGGCCCTGATGTTGTTGCTGGCTGCCACAGTGCGAGAAGCGACGAAAGGGGCCTTAGGCTGTGGCTTGCGCCTTTGTCCTCTGAGCGGAAGAGACCGAGTCCAAGGTAGCATTGACTTCCGATCCTCTGCAGGTGACCTTCCACCCCAGGGCCCAAGAGGTCAGTCTCAAAAGGGAACATCCGCCAACCTGTGCTGGGTATCCGAAGTAAAGGTGGATATCCTCAGCTAAGCCCGGACGACGATGGCCACCGCGGTCGCCACAGACCTGGCACATGAGTCCCCGGCGTTCAACGCAGTCTGGAGCTGTTGTTTAGCCACTGCCCTGCCCTGGTCCTGCACCTGCCTGACGGTAGTCTGCAGATTCATGCGGAAGATGAGGGACAACCTCATCCAGGAGCCCAACAGGGCGAAGAAAATGTGCCATGAGGACGGCCGAACGGCCTGACGAAGGCTCAGAGAGGACGAGCATAGACTTTTCACCGCATAATCCAATTTCTTGATTCCTTGTCGGGAGGTTTGTCCACATCCCATGCTCTCCCGCACGCCGGAAAACGCCGCGGTAACCAACCCTCGGCCGAGGGGTGTCCAAAACCGACAGGGAACCGAGGTGACCGCAACTTCCTGGCCAACCTGGCCAAGGCAGGGCAGGAAGCAGGACGCTGCCAAAGTTCCAAGGCCAGACCCACTATGGCTTCGCCTGTGAGAGATCCCTCGGTCCAGAATCTCCGTGAGGGATACCTGGCCCATTTAGAAACGGGTTTGAGCTTCATCCCGTGGACTCCGAGATGAGTCGAGCAACCCTAAGAAGGACAGGGCTATCGTCTATTGACTGTCCTCCCGAGGACTCCAAGTCTAGTGCGCTTGGAGAAGAGGGAGAACCATCATCGACTCAGAAGAGTCCTCAAAGAGCTGCTCGGCCCTGAGCCACCCTCCACCCGCCGAGGTTTATCGAGTGAGGGTGACCGATAGCCTATGGGGTAAACCCAAAGCCGATCGAGAATTTTTGGTCGGAGCCCCAACCAATGGCTGTGGGAAGGAGGTTCCACCAGAATTGGTGGGCAGCTGGAATTGGTCGAACAACCAGCCTGAGAACAGGCTCCGACTACAACGAGGGGTTGTTTCGCTGCTCCGTGACAGCCACTTAATGGCCGGGAAGATGATCGGTCGGCTTATTCCCCGGTCAAAAGGAGCTGTTGCCACATGAAGTTCCCTCGACCGACGCACCCCACCGGCCTCCCCTCATCCGGAAAGAGCGCGTGATCATTGTCGCTAAAGCCGACCGAGACCGCCTATGACTGCGGATCGGGTTGGACCGCTGAGGATGTCTGAGACTGAGACCGAGAGTCTCGACTAGGCCGAGGAAGGCGGGGAGAAGTGTCGGAAATCGGCACTCCCTCGCCTCGGACGATCCCACCAAAGGCTCCGGAACCGAGGCACAGACGAGTCGACGGGATCCTCAACCCCACTGGGGAACCGGGAGAGGGATTCTCAGCTTCCAGCCGACAATCCGTCCAACGGGTCGAGAAAATCTCGACCGATGCCGATGGAGTCTCGCCAACTGGCCTGACGGGACACCGTGGAAGCCAGTGGTCGAGCTGAGGGTCGACTGAAGTCGTCACTGTCGACAGTGAGGGGATCTTCGCCTCCAAGAGCGCCGACGCAGAGACTTACTTTTTCTCTTTGGACCTGGAAGAAGATCCCGAAGAAGTTGGACCTCACCTTTGGTCGAGAGGGACAGACAAAGCTCCTAAAAGAAGCCGAGTAAGAGGCACCGAGAGAGCGGACAAATGCCGCAGTTGAGGTAGAAGCGCCAGCGCCGGCTCTCTTCGAGGGGTGATCATCTGCTCGTTGATCCGCCGAAGCCCGCCGCCGCGACACCGCCAATCGGGCCTTCTTTAGATTTCACCGTGGAATTCTTTTCGGCGTGCCCCAGTTGTAATCGGGCAGCACGGCTTCAAGGACGAGGGTCAAAAGGAAGAGCACAGTCGCAGGCCTGCGGTCGCTCAAGGCCCAGGCAGTAGACGACGGGAGTGCGGATCCGCCCTAGACATCTTCATTCGCAAGGGCACCAAATCCAGGAGTCGATTTGTCCATCGCGAGTCGCGAGGAGAAGAAGACCAAGTCTTTTGCAAAACTTTCACCTCGAACTTTTCAAGAATTAGGAACCATCTTAAGCGCAACGCTGTTAAGGAGGGAACCTGAGCTCCAAGCGTAAGGAAGATCTGGCATCATGGGCGGAGCTCGAGTTTTACCACCGGTGGGTGGAAGGAGCCAGCTTGAAGCTTGAAGCTGCCAGCGTGGCTCAGTTGGTAGCACATCCGCCTGGACCAGAAGGTCGTGGGTTCTCGCCCCACACCGGGATTGGACTTGCACCCTAAAAATCGCTGGCATCCGAAGTGCAGTATTGGGGTGCTGTACTGCTGGGGTGTGGCCCTTCGATGAGACGTTAAACTGAGGTCCCTTCTGCCCATCCTGGTGTTGTCCTAGTGGGTGTCCAGGTGGAAGTAAAGAACCCAGGGCACTCTTCGCAAAGAGTAGGAACATTCCCGTGTCCTGGCCAACATTCCCTTCCCATAAACCGTTCATGCAATTATCCAGGCTGTGTGTGGGTGATGATGTGCGATATTGCTGCCACCACACATTCATTCACTTTACTACCAGTCTAGCATTGCTTGTAAAGCGCTTAGGATGTATGAAAAGCGCCATATAAATGCTGATTCTTCTTCTTCTTCTTCTTCTTGAAGACCTTCCGCAAGATTTAAAGCTGCAAGGAACCTGCCAATAAGTGTGGATGAACAGCATATCCATGTCCCTAGAATAATAATTATATTCTTTATTTATAATGCGCCTTTGATTATCAAGGTGCAGTACAGGTAAGACAGTTAAAACAAATAAAAAGTATCATAATCACATTAAAATATACAGTACAAACCAAATCAACAATTTTTATCACTGAATGCCTTTTTCCACAGAAATGTTTATAGGGTCTGTTTGAATCCCCCATGGTCATGCACTCCTAATCCAACGGGTACAGAATTCCAGAGGGTAGGGACCATGAACATAAATGCCCGGACCCCGCAGATTTTAAAACCATCCTCGAACTTCCAGCAACCCCTCGTCGCCGAGCGGAGTGGTCACCAGGGTGATAAGGGATCAGAAGCTCTTTCAGGTAGTCAGGGACCAGTCCGTGAGGGCTTTATGTCAGTAACCCGACTTTAAAGGTGATCCACCACTGAACAGGCAGCCAGTGCAGTTCCCGAGCACTGGCGTGATATGGGAAAATCTAGTAGACCCCATCAACAACTGGGCTGTAGATTCTGCACCAGCTGCAAGCAGCGGATATCAACCCCGCAGCCCAAAGTAAAGCGAGCTGCAGTAATAAACGCGAGGTCACAAAGGCATGGATCAATGTAGGTAGGTCACCAGACGGAACAAGGTGCTTGATCCTAGCGATGTTTCTCAGATGGTAAAGATGACTTAACGACAGCGATACTAGTGCACAGTATCAGCCACGTGTCCAATAACACCCTAGGTCTACGCACCTGTTCAGAGGTATGAAGCTCGGCATCTCCAAGGAACAATCCTAAGGGACAGCCTGACCCCGGCCCCTATCCGGCAACCTGGATCCAAAACCATCACCTCCATCTTCCCAGGGTTCAACTTCAGCCAGCTAGACTTCATCCAATCCTGGGCTTCAGTGAGACAGCTGTTAAATACAGAGAGTGCTCCTTCCTGGTCGGGCGAAAAGACAGGTAGAGCTGGGTATCATTAGCATAACAGTGAAACCTCAGCCCATACCATCTTACAATGTCTCCGAGGGGAAGCATGTACACCGAAACAACATGGGGACACTACTGAGCCCTGAGGAACCCCACAAGACAGAGAGGTCGGATCAGAGGAAAAAAACTGACACTACCTCTGAGTTCTTCCAGTGAGGTAAGACGTAAACCATCTGTGAACCAAACCAGAAAGCCCACAGATAAATCTCAGGCGCCAAGCAGAACCCCATGGTCAATGGTGTCAAAAGCTGATGACAGATCTAAAGTACCAAAATGGACCATTTTCTCTGGTCTCTCGCCATCAGGAGATCATTGAGCACCAACCAGCTGCAGTCTCGCACTATACCTCTTTCAGAAACTGGATTGGAGAGACTGAGATGCTATGGATGGTCAAGTGGTTCTCCAGTTGAGCAGCCTCTACTTTCTCAATCACCTTCCCTACAAAGGGAGGTTAGAGATAGGCCTGTAGCTTGCAAGAGAGTCTGGGTCCAAAGAAGCTTTCAACCAAAGTGTCACTACTGCTTCTTTCAAGGATCAGGATATTCACCAGAGTCAAGGGAGCACCAGACTATCTCGTGCCAGAACCGGCCAATAGAATCACTACAACCCATTATCAGGGATGAAGGTCGGATCTAAGATACAGCATGGTACGATCCCTGGACAATCCGCATAACACCCACGATTTCCAGACGGTCAAAGGTACTCCAAGAGAATGGAGGGATAGTGGCCAAGCCCTGATCCTCAGCAACTCGCATAGAATGTGTCGTATGGGATCTCCAACCCAATGTCAGCCACTCTTATCAGCGAAGAACCGAAAGCAGTTTTTCACACTGCACTGTGAAAAGTTGAGCTGCAGACAGGCTGCTGCACAGCCTGTCCGCAGTTCCGAGGAGCTGAGCTGGTCGGTTCTGAGCGGCAGCGATTTCCGGACAGGAACTCTGCCTTCTTATCGGACATTTCTGACTGATAGAGCTGATAATGCTCTAGCAGTTCAAGATGGTCGGCATGTGCCGGATTCCACCAACAACGCCCTAACCTGGCGCCCTGGTCGCTACAACTCCTTCAAGGTTCATCAAACCACGGAGACCAAGGGCAAGGAGAGAGGACACACATGCATGGTGCAATAGAATCCAGGGCTAAGGTAATGGTATTATTATATGCCAAGACCAAAACCTCTGAATCAATGCAAGCCACAGGAAATTCTGACAGATCAAGCACCGTTGCTAGGCCATCAGAAGTAACATCCTGTAAAGGGCGGTACTTGACCATCTCCACAGATGTCGGCCACAAGGGGTGCCAAATTGAATTGCACCTGTAGTGATCAGACCTTCCACTGGTTCCACCCCCATGTCCAAGGCCTCGATCTCCAGGAGGAAAACCAGGTCAAGAGAATGGCCACATTTATGAGTAGCAGTGGTAACCACCAGTGAATTCATTAACTGGAAAAGTGTTGTCCAATTACGAGAGTTGGTCTTGATCCGGCGATTGAGTCACCCAGGACCATCAGCCTGGGTGACTCCAAATGCTAGTCGACCACGAAATCCACCATTTCCTTCAAGGAATTGCTATCCTATAGCCCACACCTGCCACAACAGCACATTCAAATGATCTGGTCTCCTCGACTGGAACTTGGTGAGATCCAATTGGTCTTGAAACAGACCGCAACCCCCCACCCCAGGCAAGCTCCCACTGCAGAGAGCACATTCTCCACCGGGCCCAATGAACTACGCTGGTACACGCTGCTATGGATCTCAGGAGGCACAGGAAATCCTGAGCAGGGCACCACTGCCTCAATCCAAAATCATCGGGCAAAGAGGAGAGAACCTCCGCCCTGTCTGATAGAAGTCTAGCCCTGGCTCTCCACGAGTTAAGCTCTGCCCGATGAAGTGTATCACTATGGCGGTATGAGTCGACTTGGCCTCCTTCACCAGGAGGCCAAGGGACATGCAGTTCTGGAGGGCCAGGTAACTGGAACACTCTCGCCTCCTCCTGGAGGGACCTGCTATCAGCCAGGCATCCAGGTAGGTATACACCCAGACCCCTTGACGCCTCAGATAGGCTGCCACCACTGCAATGCACTTGGTGAAGACCATGGGGAGCTGAGGAGAGCTGAAGGGCATGACCTGGAACCCACGTGATTCCCTCCACTGGAACCAAAGGAACTGGTGGTGGGACAAACGGGAACATGGAAGAACGATCTTAAAGCTCTAGACAGCAGAGCAACATGTTCTGCTCCAGGGATGGAATGATCTGAGACAGAGTGACTATCCTGAAGGTGCGCAGTCAAGGAATTTGTTCAGGTTGTGCAGATCTAAAATGAGGCGCAGCCCCACCATCTGCTTTTGGGACCAGGAAGTACCTGGAAACTAACCTGGGCTTACTGAGGGTCAGGGACTTGAGCCACTACCTCCTTATGGAGAGGCTGGGCAATGTCTTCCCAAAGGGCTGACAGCATGTCAGAGGACACCATGTCCTCCCGTGCTGTGGGCCCAGCACTGCAGATAATTCTGAACTCTAGAGGTAGACCCTGACCACCACTTTGAGGTCCCACCTGTCTGTGGTGACAGCGGAACAAGTGGAAAGGAAGTGGCGGAGCAGGCTGACCCCTGGGAGGAATCGGGGAGACAGGATGGGCACAGGGAGGCACCCCCAGCCAGTCACTAAGCAGGTTTGGAGGTGGAGGAAAGACCGGCTGAGAAAGTAGCAGACCTCAACCACCTGGTTTGCAGATGACTGAAGCAACCGACTGGTCAAGGATGCCAAGCCTGGGGCTGGGACAGCTTGGCCACAGGGCAGAAAGGGACTTTCCTCTAAAGATTGGAGCTCTTTGGGATCCCTCTGGGCAGAGGTGACAGAGTCCAGGTGGTGTGTACTTCTCAATCTGAGAGAGATGTCCTTCCACCACTGCCCTGAAGAAGTCGATGCCCAAGAAGGGGACTTTGGCTAACCTGTGCTGGGTGTCTGCCATATAGGTAGAAATCCACAGCCAAGCCCTGCAGTGCATGGCCACCACAGCAGTCACAGTCTGGGTGCAGGAATCGCGATGTCCATGGCAGTCTGGAGCTGCTGTCTGGTTACCGCTAGGCCCTGATCCCGGACTTGCTTGACCGTGGTCTAAGTCAGCCGGGAGCCTAGGAAGCACCTCATTGAGCGTGCGGAGTAAGGTGTGAGTGAAATGGGCCATCTAAAGGGCTGACCTGCTGAAGGCTAAGTGAAGAGGCTGCATAGACTTCTTTGGCCATGTGATCCAATTCTTGACTCTTTGATGGGAGGTTTGTCCATGTCCCCGACACTGCTGGTATGCTGAAAAACTGAGTTAGCCACCAAATAATCAGCTGAAGGATGTTCAATGAAACCCAGTGGGGAACCAGTAGGGACTGCATACTTTCAGGCCATAAAAGCCATCAGTGCAGGGCAGGAGGCAGGGTGCTATCAAAGCTCCAGAACAGGACCAAGAATGGCTCTATGTGATCGAGAAGGTGACCCCTAGGAGTCACTCGGTCGATAATTTTGGTTAATGGATACTTGGTCCATTTTGGACGGCTCCATCTGAATCCTGGTTGATTCTGAATGAGATGGAGCAAGCCCCAAAGGAACTGGGATCATGCTCTGTAGACAAATCCTCCTGATTCCATGTCCACCGACAAGAATGCAGGAAGGAGTCCTCATACTCTGAAGACTCACCTAAAGCGGCTGACCACCCAAGTCCCCACTGACCCTGTGGGGCCTATCGGGAGTAACAGTGAGCAGCTCTCAATGAGGAAGGCCGGAGGCATGGGTATCCTAGGAGGGGGACCATCCTTCAGGTGCTCAGCAGGTGACTCACACCTGATTGACTGGGAGGCCAGAATACGCCAAGCCAGAGTAAGCTGGGACCTCAATGGTGGGAGCCACAGAAGAGCGAGGCGGGGCCAGAACAGCTTAATCCCAGATAGCATGAGCTGCCAGCCATTAGCACTTCACAGCACTGGCGCATCTTGTGTGAACCTCTTCTTACCGAGGAGGAGGAAGAAGAGAAAGAACAGAGATGGCACCGCTTGTCCAGGCGCGGAGAGCAGGAGCGCTGATGTTGGTAAGGCCTGCTCGACTCAGGCCACGTATCTCTGACCGCACTACCAGTGAACCTGACAGCAAGACAGAGAGGAGCCAGCGTAAGCAGAGATTCTTCTCTGAAGGAACGAGATCTTGAGGGTTAGGGACCAGATCAGGAAGCTGGTCTGATCCTCCTGGGTAGTGATAGGCAGGACCGCAGTCCTAGAGAGTGAAGCATCCACCTCGCCCAGCAACAACGCATCGAACAGCTGAAGAAAAATTCTGACAGGTTGGTCAACATGCCTCGCCAGTGGGCTTGACGGAGAGACCATGGAGCAAGCGGCCTGGACCAGCGATCGACCGTAGTTTAAACCTCCAAGGAAGCATGGGAATCCAAGGCCCAGGAGCATCGGCCATCCCATGATCCTCGACAAGACAGTTTCAGTAGTCTCCATTTTCGACATTTTAGAAGATTTTGTGCCCTTTAGAAGGACTCCTGCACCCAAGAGGTAAGGACTGGCACAAATCTCAAAATGCACCAGAAAGGTGGTGCCAAAGGAAAGAAGCACGAAGCTGAACAGCCATGCTCTGTGGCCTGAGCCACCACCTCTTCAAAGGTCGAGGTTATTCTGTGGAACCCAGAGCTGTGGAAACTGCCAGACAGGCATCTTTTGATGGAATGGGAGGTCCCATTCATCTGGGCACCCAAAAAGGAGTCAAGTGTGCTGGTCCTCCAAAGTACTAGGATGCAAAGTATGACAAAGGCCACAATCCTGGGGATCATGATCGGTGCCTTGGCAGAAGACGCACAAGGTGTGCAGGTCCATCCAGGACAACATCTGCCTGCAGTCACATTTTTGAAACTGGATGCCTACTTGGTCGTCCATGCCGACGACAGTTTCAAACAATTTGAAAACCAACTTGAAGATGGATCGCTTTGATTTTTGGAAGGCCAAGGGCCTACTAAATGCAGAGCAATAAAAGGAACCTTCTTCTTCCAGCAGAAAGGAAGACTGAGGTCAAGGGCAGTGCCGAGGAGTTACCACCTGGGTGGGTGGGTGGTGGGAGCAGTCAGCTTGAAGACCTTCCGACAGTCAAAGGAAAAGGATTCTGCCAGAAATGTGGATAGTACACCATAGCCATGTCCCTAGAAATGGACCATTATTTCTCACAGTAGGAAATGAGACTATAATAATCTCAATTATCCGAACTGCTTGGGAGACTGAAAGTAGATCAGATAATTGGGAGGCGAAACAGGTATTAAAATGTTCAGAGTGTATTCACTTGGGAAACATGGTACCAGTTTGTTAGACAGGGATGTCCATATACTGTAAGTTCATTAGACTGAGATTGAACTGTAACCTTATCAATAAATTAATATTTAATTTGAAACTTATTTTTGATGTCCATCTTATCTATGCAACTTACTGCCCATTTCTAAGCACAATAATGCCCTCCAGAGTGAGCAGTACTGTGCTATGCGGGGCTTCTTGAGGCAAAGGCCCTCCGGCACAGGCAGACCTGGTACAGCATATTACTGCCCACTGTCGGGTATTACTGCTTACACAGACTACATGTGCAAGCGGCCCAATGCACCACAGCTGTGGTCAGACCATAAAGCCCTGAAGCCGGAGGAAATCCCAGTCTGAGTGCAAGTGCCCAACTCAAAATGATTGGGCAAAGAAGGACAGGTCCTCCACCCTGTCACAGGGGTCAGATGAGCTCTGGTGTGGAGAAGTCCAACTCCACTCCAATATACATAACCACTTTAAGGTACATTGGGATGAGCTCAGACTTGGCCAGACAGACAATCAGGCCTGGGCCCCAGAATGTTTGGAAAGCCAAATATTGGAACTGCTCAAAATCCCACAATGAGATCCCAGTGACAAGCCAATCACTGAAGTATGGAAAATACTTTAACACTGCACCGAAAGGCTGCTATGACAAACTTGCACTTGGTGAACACCCTGGATACCAAAAAAGTCAGAAGGGCATGACTCTCAACTGATACAGGGTTCCATCCAACTGAACATGGAGGAACTGTAGACAGATTACTGGAACTATGAAGTACACATCCTAGAAGTCCAGGAAACAAAACTAAACCCTGGTTCCAGGGACAGAATGATCTGGTACAAGGTCACCATGCAAAACTGTCAACAGAGATGAACTTTTGGCACTCACAGATCAAGAATTGGGTACCAGCTCCTGTCCGCTTAGGTACTATAAAGAATACCGTGATATGAATCCTGCATGTTTGGCTCTCTGGGAGATGCTCCATCTTGTGCTACTAAATGAACTGCAAAACTTCACTCCGTAGTGCAGCAAGTGACTCCAGTGAAAGGGTGTCCCCTTCTCCAGTGGTGCTCTAGACTTGGTGCAAAGTCTCAAACTACACAGGCAACCCTTATACCACCACTTCCAGAACCCACTTGTCCAAAGTAAGAGCTGATCACTGTACCAGGAAGTGGGAGTTGGCCTTACCAGCAGCTGTAGCAGGGTTCAGAACAGAGAGGGATGTGGCCCGTCACCTCATCATTTTTCATTCTTGGGGTAGTCTCAGCAGACTGGCCACCAGAACAACTGACCTCACCATACTTGCATTGTTCCTGACTCCGTGACATATCAAAGGACTTGGAATGGCCAGGTGATGCTGCTCTCTCTCGACTGCTGCCCTGATAGGGCCCACAAAAGAAATTCCAGCCTAGTAGTTTTGGCTCGTGTTGTTGCTTGGGGTTGGTGAATGATGTTACTGAGTCCAGGGTCACACTGGACTTAGTGATATGCATGAGATAGTCTTGATTCCCGTCCCAAAGAGATCTGTCCCCAGAAAAGGCAGATCTGCCATCGTTGCTGAATCTCTTGTGCAAGGTCGAGTTCACAAAGCAAGCTACTGGTAGACACCGAGCTGCCACTGTTTGCACCAACATCACATAACTCCAAGGTCACCGCAACCGTGCCTGCTATCACCAGTCCCAGATCATGGACCTCCCACAGATATGGCTGGCTGTCTTCAGGGAGAAGTTCAGAATGGTCTGAGAGCTCTCAATGAGTTCATGACAATACCGAGCCATTCAAGCTACACACCTTGTCTGGCAGTTGCCAAAGAAATTCAGCTGCATAAACTTTTAAACCAAAAGTAGTCTCGCTTCCTGGACTTCTTGTCCAGCAGGTTGTCAAACTTGTCCAGCAGTTTAGCTTTGGAACACTGTTGCATGTCGCCACCAACAGAAGGTCCAAAACCGGAATGTCCTTGCCAGCCTTCCACTTCCATGGCCTGCAACTGCACCATTGATCCCACAACCATGGATGGCAAGTGCACCTTGGTACTGTAGGTTTGCCCTGGAGGACACAATACTTATGCTCTTCCAGAGCTGATGCACGCACGACCTGACACCAGGAGCAATCCACTGCACTGTGGCCCAGGCCCAAACTCAGCCATCATGTCCGTCAATCAGTGGACATGAGGAGTTTGTACAAAAAGTCTCTCTTCTGTTCCATGGTGGTATTCCATTCTATGATGGCTGAGCAGGAGCCACAGGAAAGGGTGACAAACAAGTCAAAAGACTGAAGCAACACTTCAAAACTTTTAGGAAAAAAATGCATCAAAACTAGCAGAACCATCAATCACTAGCAGGCATGGGTGTAGCCAGGCATACTCCAAGCACTCCATGGTGTGCAATTTATATAAAGGGGTAGCAAATGGGCTCTGAACTGCTTCCTTTTCCATGAAAACTAACAAAGAAAATGCTGAACCTTTCTGTAATTTTATTCATAGGAACTGAAACTAGAAGGACTGGTCACTAATACTATCTTTGTATCCCAAGGACAATACAACTTTACAGGCTCTGGGCTGGTATGTGGGTGTCTTAGGAGCAATGCATGGCATTTGTATTTACCCATGCATGGCAACAACCATTGTCATGAGATACAAAAGTTGTATTTATTGTACCAAATGATTCAACAAACACGGTCCTGGTGTACATTTGTATATTGTCTGGCTACACCCGGGCGGGGGTGAAGTGAGTCCACTTGATGTGCAGATCTGAAATTCCTGGCTACACCCCTGCTAGCAGGAACTATGAGGGAGGAGACCTGTTCCCTCCAGTGGAAGAAAGTGTCAACGCCCAAAGAGGTGGATTCAAGGATCACATGGTTGGCTGATAGGCAGGGTCACATGACAGACCAGAAGCACCAGGGTTCAGTGCCACTGCTCCCATTTGATGCTAAATAAACCATGAGTCTTTTTGCATTTAATTTGGCTTGTCTGCTTTTCCTCAGTGTGCTGCTATTCGATGTATTGCTGTATCCCCTGCTAGACCCACCTGCCCCCACCCGTGTACCCAGAAAGTTTGTAATACTATAATGCATACTGCATGCATGGCCATCTAATGCCTTCCTTCCCTCAGCCCACAAAAGCAAATTCCTCCACCTTCTCTTACCTGTCCTCTTTCTGAAGATAAACCTACACCTTTTACTACCCTTTTGCTAGAAATCCTGCCTCCTCTACCACCCAAAGCCCTCAAATGCCAGTTTGCACTGGAACATGTAAAAGAAACCTGTCCCCATCAGAGAAAGGACTCTCTCTCTTCCAGTCTTTGAGCAAAATGAATGGTTAATGACAGACATTCTAGTAGTAATACCACATTAGCTGATTATTAGCCAATCAGATATTACCATTATGATATACATCACTCACTACTAATTCAGGTCAGAGATTTACATTATTTATTTATTTAAAATTTTGTTAACCGAAAGGCACACAGAACGTACATACATATGAGCATGCCAGCAGATAAAGGGCGTAATGGTTTATCTAGTCTACTTGGTTATGCAGCTCCCAATATATTTACAAAGGAAGAGCCCCGCTTATTTCCTTGACCTCCTCAACGCCCCCACTCACCCCTTTCTACCCACCACTTTCCCTCACCCTGTCCCAAACCCCTCTTGAAGCTGTTCACCATTGTTAGGATACCATCTACTCTGACAGCTCATTCCACTTGGCCACCACCCTCTCGGTGAAAAAAGCATAATCTCCCTTTTAAACCCTCTCCCTACCAGTTTAGGCTGCAGCCTCGGTGGGCTTGTTCCCACCATGGCTGCAGAGGCCCCTCAGTGCTAACCCTGTTAATACCCTTAAAATAGTTGAAGGACTCAATCCGTCTCCTTCTAATTCTTATTTGGAGAGAGAGAGAGATGTGCTGACAGGGAATTTTTTTTTTTAAACAGGTTCCAGTGCAAACTGGGATTGTTTGGGGCTTTGTGGGAGGAGAGCTTATTGGCAAGAAGGTGATAAAGGTGAGGATTTAGGATAATGGAAAGAGGGACAGATGGGGAGAACTTGCTTTTGCAGGTGGGGGAAGAGATTAGACCACAGCAGGCATGGTTTATATAGTATTACAAACTTAGCTGGGTACACAGGGGTACTATTTTAAAACATGTGGCATGGTGGGAGACATGACTGACAGTGTGGGGTGGTTTTATTATTTATTTATTTTTTGTAAGCAAATTAATACAGCAGTAAGCCACTTGAATAGTTCTTCATGAGCCAAGTGCTACAGTACTTCCCTCACTAAAACTTTGCATAAGGCACTTCATCAGCAACTTGATGCCATGGTTCTACTGTGCATAGGTTTTGCTAAGCAAAGTAGGCACTTCACTACATGAAGAACTATGTGAAGTTGCTTTTGAGTGCATCCCAAAGTTGGGAAACTTAGCAAAGTTTCACGACTCTGCACATTCTACCCCCCAGCTTCATAAGCAGGTATGAATAAGTATGCTGTGCAAATGTTCTAATTTAAAGGGAATCCCTAAAGTGCAAATTAAAGACATTATATTTCTCTTCCATATGGCTTCAAACTACTAGTCCACTCTGCCTTCCACTGTCCTACTAGCTAACCTCCCATTCCTACTTTAAAGCTTCCCTCTGGGGCTTCCTCAAATCTGCCTTACCTGTCTCTGCACTTAATGTACCCCTGTCGCTGTCGTGTTTTCTGATGGCTTCAGGGTGTTGGGTCTCCTCACCTTCCTACCAGTGAAACATACTGTGATCTAAGAACAGATTGTGATGGGGTCCTCCTGGCTCTACTGTCTCAAATTGTGCATATGCCATTGTTCTATTCCTCTGGGTTATTCACTGGCCTCTCCTATCCCTCTTTGTAAACTGCTTGAGCGTACTCTACAACCCCCATCCTGCAAAGCCTTGTTGCCTGTTAAACTCTTCTTACTGCCTGCCTCCTTTGTACTGTATTTTATCTTCCTCCCACTGGCTAGGTAAATGTCCCTGATGCTGCTGCATTGACCATGTTTATGACTGTTGCCTTTACTTATACCTGCTTTTATTGTTTGCCTGTTGGACCTGAATGTATCTTTGTAATCTCCTGGGTCGCACCTGAAAATAGGCACTTGGTTGTCTAGTGTGCTTACCTGGTAAACAAAAGCAAATAAATAAGTAAATAAGCTCTTCCAGCACATCCCTGCAAACATATATATTTTCTTTCTCAAAGACCCTCTCCACCAGTTTGAGTACACCACACCATCCCAACTTGAGTCTCTCTCTCTCTCACATGAGCCAACACCAGTTTTACGGCACATCAAGCGTTATCAATGTGCCTGCTTCGTCTGTGCCTGATTAATAAAATGGGCGCTGGGGATCTGTACTGTGATGTATAGTCTTATTAAACTTTTAAGATGGCACAGTAAATGTTAGTGACAAGAACACATTAACTTTTCGATCTCAGGCATTCAGACAAAGTCAATTAACCTTTTCAAGCTTGAATGCTCTTATCAGGCTCATTCTATTGTTAACCCCAAAAAAAACTTAACTAGGAGGGGTCCACAGTGCTAAATGAATATCTGTTTCACACTGTAATGAAATATGACCCTCATTGCCTTGTTCCATATTCCATGCCCTTTTCAGAGGCTGCTTCTGCTGCTTTAAGTAGATTTAAAAAGGTTTGCTGTAGCAGTACAACAGCATCATAAATTATTTGTGGCTGTTCCACTGCAGTACTCCCTTTGCTGAATGTTCCAGCAGTTCATTAAAATTTAAGGCAGCCAATAAGGTCATCAGTTATGCTGGACCAATCACTTCCTCTCTGGAACTCCTCCCAATAAACACGCAGTTAATCAAGACTGTATCAGCTCATACTGAAACCACAAGGGGCCCAACTTTAAGACTCCTTCAAAGTTATGATTAGCATCTCCTGAATGTTGAGAAGATGTTCCAAACCCTCAGCCCACCATTCCTACATTTTTTGGCAGCCTGGTACTGCAATCGTACTGGCAACAAATCGAACAGGTGCTCTGTAGATTGTTCTCCATTACCTCCCGGTGAATTTACCACAGCTGCTGTTGGGCCTGCCCCACCAGAGATTAGAGGGTGGATGGAATATACTTCTGGAACATCCTGTTGCGGCAGCCCATAAAGCCATTACCACTCAAGTGGTTGGTGGTAGACCCCTTCCAACATTGGCAATCTATAGTTCAGGACATTCAAGACATGGAAGAGTTGATACATAGAGTCAACCTAAGATCTCATATTTTTATCCACAGGTGGACCATCTGAAAAGACACTCTACCGGGATGCCCACACGAATACATTCCCCATGATAAGTCTCACCCCTGAGGTTGTCCCACAGTTGGGGTCCTGATCTTCTAATAGGTGAGGGATGGAGGTGGTACATGGTTAGTGTGATTGTGAGGGTTGATTTCCACAGAGAAACACAGAATCATAGGGGTAGAAGTATGTAATGTACTACATGAAATGTTCTTAGTAGATGGATTGTAATATTTCTGATTGCTGTGAAAACTGACAGAATGGTAAATTCACCTCTTATAATATGTACCATACCGAATGTTTCAATAAACTTGAATTAAAAAAAAAGTTATGATTGGCTCTAGCAAGCTTGGCACCAGGATCTATAGCACATGATGTAATCAAGTGATCTCTGAGATGGAAGCCATACAGTGATCTTGCTGATAAGAATCAACTGCAAGTTGTCTTGAGTCCAATGTAAAATCCTACTGGGGAAATGCTTGAGGCGGGGTTGATCAACTTATCCTGATGAAGAATCAGCTGCAGCTGCTACTGTCAGGCGATCATCTGCTGAGGAATCTGCTATAGGGTATAGTTAAGTGGCCTCCAGAGATGCCATATAAAGCTGAGGAATTGGTTGTCATAGAACATCAAGTAGTTCCGGAGATCAATGCTGTATCCTGTTATGGAATCAAATGCTGGGAGTGCAGTCAGGTGTTGTCTGAGACCAACACCATATCCTGCAATGAAATCAGCTGCCAGGTTACCTAAGCGCTGTGTCAGAGATGGACACCACACCCATACTAGCAATCAACTGTAGGAGGTGCACTCGGGTGGGCTCCAATAATCATGCCATATCCTACTAACAAAGGTTAACATTTACTTACAGTACCAGTATCAACAGATCTTTGAGAGGTTCTCTATAGAGCCATAATAAATTTGACTGCAAGCTGCTGAAATCAGGACATCATAGGAAGCTTTCTGCATGATGGGTTTCACACAGTAACAAAAGAAGAGGAGATGCACAGTCTTGTCAGACAGACTTTCACATAAGTGATGGGGAGCTCTGATGAGCCAGCACCAAACTGTGAGAGGCGGCAGTTGTGTTGTGGCAAAGAGCTAAATGAGAGTGTCCACTACATAACAGTAATATAGTTGGCCATGCCAACTGCTGAGCAAACTGGAATCTGCCAAGGAGCGGTCTTGTGCAGATGACTTGTCTTGTCAGTGCACATTCAAACTTGTGCTGCATGAGTGAGTGCCAATGCTGAAGTTGAGCCAACTGAGCTGCATAGCTGTAGAACTGAAATCACTAACAACTTGGAAGTTTGCTTTGGGGGCTGGAGGCAAGATCAGATGCCGCTCCCCATCCTAAATGGCACCCTGTTTATCATCCTTAACCCTGTGACAGGGTTGGCTTAAGACTGTGTCCCATTTGCAGAGACAGTTAACAGCAAGGATCTATTTTTCTCTTCTCCTACTCTGCCACTTGTCTGTCTGTCTGTGCAATCACATTTTCCCTATGGCACCTAACAAATGGCTACTCTAATGGTCCCACAATTTCCCCTACTATCTCCCGTCCTTCACTTGCCATTTCTATTATTTCTCCTTACTTCTTTGTAATTAAAAAAAAATGTGACTGTGAAATTGAGATTCCTTGGTTTGTACATTTTGTTTGTTAACTGTGTAGGGACACTGGACCAGAGGTTCTTTCTCAGGTTCGACTGAAATGAAAATACCAGGTACAAACTGAACACAATACAAAACAACATTAACTATAAATAGTACATTTAAAAACAGCATTATCAATAAAATTGCTTAAATACATTTAAAACATGGAAGCAGAGTGGGAAAATCAGTCTGTGAGTTGGTGGTAAAGCTTGGCCACTAGCTTTTCAAAACTGGCAACAAATCAATATTTCTAATTTCAAAAATCACTTCCATGGGCAGTTGCCAGTTGGCCAAGTAACTTTTAAATCTGGTAGCCAAACCAATTTTTTAGTGGCCACTGGCCACTTGGCTACCTGATTTGTCCCACCCTGCATGGAACAGAAGTTGCAGAATGAAGTGTTTCAGGTAGGGCATTCAGTACAACGGTGCTGCAATGGAAAAGCGTGTGAGCCAGACTTATAGTGGATGATCTTTAATAATGTGTTCTTGGCTGATCTTAATTTGGACGGAACAAATCTAACAAAACGAAGTCCAATAAAGGAAATAGTGTGCATGAAAAAATTTACTTAAAATCATACATTCAAAAAAATATTCAGTTCTAGCTCTAGGGACAACCAAACTAACTGAGAAGAAAGAGCACAGTGGTGAGTTCGAATGGGGCTGGCAAAACAAAATGACAAAAATTACAAGTAATGAATATGATATTGAGCTCCTTATAGCCCAAATTAAAATAAAGATTGGACAGATAATCAAAATGTGTGAAGAGAGCTCACTGCAATAGATTTATGAGTTTACATAGTAAAATAACTGTTAAAATTTATAAACAACGCCCAATTTTGATTAATCATTTGACTAATGGATCTAACCTGTAAAGAATATTATAAGCAATGTACATGATATTGAGCTCCTTACAGCCCAAATTAAAATAAAATAATGGATCTAACCTGTAAAGAAAAGGTTATTTCAGGATCAAGTAAAACCCTAGATATTTAAATTGTATACAATTATATTGTTGAAAGGATTACAGACAGCTACTTGGGTTTGTTAGAGAAGTTTGCAGTGACTGGAACACAGGGTTCACCTTCAGAAACCTTTTTACCTTTCATAAGCTAACAGAACTGTCAGCAGGAAATCAGCACTGGGACAGGATGTCTTAATTGGGTGCATCAGTTAAGAAGACTAATGTACTCTTCACGCTGGTCACAGGAAGGGCAATGACAAAATCTTGTTATATTTTGTGAAAAACAGGGATGGAGTATCCTGGTGACTGCTCTCCTGCTCCGGGGGAGGTTGGGATAGCATTCTGCACATGACTGGCACCTCGTGGAGGCAGGGGTCTAGCAGCACTGGAGTTTGACAGTCTGGGAAGGCAGGGCAGACATTGGCAGTCAAGCATAGCGTCACTGCACGCCATGCCTTCCAAGGAGAAAATGGAAAAGGACCACGACCACGCAGGATGCCGCCAGTTGCTTGTCCACACGCTGCCTGGCCTGTCTCTCACTGACCACGCTCTAACTCTGCTCGGGAGACGTAGGCCCACTCTACGGGTGTCCCTTCCTATTAGAATAACCACGGGAACCGTGGGGAGCAGGTAAGTCCTGAGGCGGATTACGGGCTGGGCAGAAGGGTGACGGTCTGAGGCAGAGCAGGAAAGAAAAAGAAACTTACAAGAACAGCATGCAGAGGTTAAACTGCATTTGTGAAAACAGAGCAATATTTTGCTGACAGAGAGCGAGACAGACAGATTTAAATTGAAGAGAGACTCAGTTAAAGGACTATGTTTCTTTGTGAAGCACTTTCCTGCACATCATTTTTTTATTTTATTGATAATAATAAAATGCTACTTGAGAATGTTATAACTTCTTCTGGTCTGCCTATGTTTCCTGACTTATGCCTTCACCACAGGCCCCCAAAAAAAAAACCCACAAAAATCAGAATTTGTCCTGTAAATATCACAGCTTGAACCAGCTTTCCTTTTCAATTCATTGCTTAGTGGTCACATTTTTTTTTTAACCCTTGTATTTATTCCCTACTACCTCTTTCTCCACTCTCTCAGACATCCACTAGATCACTGCCCCTGGTCTCTTGCGGTCTGCCCCTAAGTACCTATGGATCCACTAGCCAAGGTACCGGATAATCCCCGGGTGGGGTGAGGAGGGACCCTCCATGCTTACCTCCCAGAACCAGCATACTGAGTCGTGGATCCCCTTGTACAGCAGGGTCTGCCACTCACGAATTCGAGGGCGTGCAGGGTGGTGTCATTGCCTAGGAGAACAGAGTCCCCCCAATGTTCTCCCTAGATGTCGGCGTGTAATGGGGCCAGTGAGCTAGGAGGCACACTGAGATGTGCCTCCCGCTCTGCCTCCTGCCGACATCTACCCAATAGCCTTGCTGTTACTCCAATATGTCGCACCTACCACCGGGCTTCCCAGATGGCAGTATTGTGGTGGAGCCTGCAGAGAATCCTCTGGAGAAGGAGAGCAGCCGTCAGGCGCCTATCCTTCTCCTCCCAACCCCGAAGTCTGCTCCCGAACCCAGGTTGCCGGGCGTGCGAGGTGTGGCGTCCAGCGCCTCAACCCTCAGCGCCACTGGGCCAGCTAGTGGTCACATTTTGATGTTGCTTGGAGCATCAATCTAACAATGGTGCTGAAAAAGACCTTGGTCTGTGGGCAAGGAAGTTTCAGACAGTGCATCTCAGATGTAATGCAATCAGCATCCTGGATATGGATTATTTTACTGAGTGTGACACAGAACACCCAACTAGAAAATTTGTGGAGACATTCCTCTGTATCTATACTTTTGGGAGGGGGACATTTATGAGCTGTAGCAGCCAAGGTAAGGCAATGACAGAATAGCTATGAAAAGCCATCTGAGAATGGAGACAAAGACCAGAGACTTGGGGCTTGCTGTTAAGTTTACCAGGAGACCACAGTGAGCATGGCATAGTGCTGTCCCCACCAAGCAGCGGCAACAAAGACACCTCCACGATAAGGTAAGCTACGAGGGAGAAGAGTGGAAGAGAATTAAACTGCAAAAGGAACAGTGGCTTATTTTCTTAATACAGAATAATTGGCTCAGGATCTTACATTATTTCCTGATCGATGCAGATCACTGGGATGCAGGGGTAAATACGGGGTACTTCTCAGGGACACGACTGCAGAGAGAGCCCTGAGAGTCCCAGAAGACTTCCAAATGCAAGGGTAATTAACTGTCATGGGATCAAAACATGGAAACGAAATTATATTTTGATATTGTTAATATCCTTGCTTGAGTACTATGTACTGTTATGGCATGTGTCTGATGGACTGCAACAAATTTTTCAATAAAATCAAAGCTAAAAAACAAAAAAAAAAAACAAGTAATTGGCTCAGTGTTTTACTGCAGCATGGAGACCCAGGTTTGAGACCAACCTTGGGTCTAGCTTCCAGGGTCAACTGAAAGCAAATCCATCATGGAGATGAAGAATTTTATCTTGAGGAGGGAATGGCATCACTTAACAGCAATCCCCCAATTCAGGAGCTTGAATAAGCATCGTCACATAGATAAGACCACTCATGTACTATAACCTCAGCAACAAGGTATGGTGCCAGTGAAGTGGCTGGTGCTGGTGAACTGTGGAAGAGAGATGGGGAATTTAGGGAAACAAAACAAGGCCACTTGGTTTTACTGTTGAAAATGCTGCCTTGGGAAGCTCTTGCTTTCCAACCTGTCACTCTTTAGTATCTTTACCTTTCAGACTCAAAGAAAATGTTTCTCCTTTACCAGAAGACTCTGATCACTAGGTCTCTGAAATGGCTATGCAGCCGCCCACCGATGCCAGGGGGAGCTGGGTGGCAGGGGTCCTCTGTGGGTGGAGGGAGGGGGGTTACCACTGGACCACCATGGATATTATACTGGTACAGTGGACGCGATCGGTGGGTCGGGATCGGGGTCCACTAGACCCCGCCAGGAGCATGGCTTATTTGTACCACTGCCTGCGATTGGGTTTCTGGAGGGAGGGGTACCACTAGACTACCAGAATTTTACTTGAACATCTGTGTGGAGTCGTGCCAATGGGGGTTACCACTGGACTACCAGGGCCCGTGTGGGTGCTTGTGGGCCGGTGTTCCAAGTAGGCGGGTGGCCACCACAGCTGGCGGCTGCTGTGTTGTACCCTATAATACAGCAGCCCATCTGTGGAGTCGCCAGGAGTTGTTCCTTCTTTCACAGAGCTCAACTTTGAGCCCCCCATGTGGCGCAATGCAGGGTTGTGCCAGCATATGCACAGCACATCTGGGCTGAATATCGGGATGTGCATATGCATGGGAATGCCCTACATTTGTGCCACATGCATTACCATTAGCGCCCCGGTGCATGGGATTTGTGCTGCACCTGGCAGCTTTTGAATATCCACCCGAGGCTGAAGGGGTTGAAGTCAAGAATTTGTTGCGCCCAGGCGCAACCCATTTGAATATCTGAGCCAGCATAAAAAAACGGGAGTTCAGGCTAGCCACTCACACCACAAGAAGTTTGACTACTACTGTGGAGTTATAGATAGCAGGTTGTGACATGGGCTCCATAGGTGTGGGCCCAGAGGCAGTAGATTACATTACATAACTGAAGAACAGTATTGTGTGCAAGACACAATTGGTAACCAAAAGCATATCGCACAACCTAACAATCACTTAAGATGCATTTCAATTTGCCCTAGAAAACCCATCTGAATATTCTTCAATCCTGTTGGATATTTTCCTCAGGACCACGGTGCAGTATAACTGTCCAAGATCTTCGTGTGTGGTAACCCAAAAATGAGCACCAATGATCCACGACACGAATGATCCACAATGTAAAATGTATCTGGTGCTGGTCCATCCCCTAGCAATGCAAAGTGGAGCGACTGCTCTTGCATGTACAGTAGGAAAGATGTTAGCTGCAGAAAATGGCACCGTCTGCAACAGCAATACTCTGGGAAGTCTGGCCTTCTTTTCAATATGCTACCATAAGCAGTGCTACTGAGCCCAATGTGAGTTTACTCCTGAATACAGTAATTATCACGTTATTGGAATTTCAAGTCACCACAAGCCAAAGAAAGCATGCTTTGGCATACCCCCCCCCCAGCTGTAATTGAGACATTCAAATGAAATGTTAAAGCAGCAGTACTAGATAATCAGGAAGTGATTGTCAAAATTCTGTTTTGGCTGTAAGCATGCAGCCATAGTTCAAGTTTCCATATCTGTAAATATTTTATCTAGCTATCTTTAGTTTTTAGATATTTAAAATGTATTTCCATTGTTGTGGATCCACAGTAAATATGGCTGCTGCCTAATTTACAGCCACACTCCCTCTCATGTTGATCATGTCTTTTGTTTACTTCTGTGGGACCCTGTACATGCGTTCCCGCTGTCCTGTGTAGTGCTGCGAGTCAAGCACATGGGTTGGCAGCAGAGGGTTCCAATTCAACATGCGGATGGAGAAATGTTGACAAAACAAAAGGAAAATGGAGCAATTACAGGGTGATAGTACAGTGAAAACAAAAAAGATCACCAGGTAATTGCTCAACAAAAGCATAAGGAAATAAACTGATTTTTTTTATCTAGCACTGCTGCTTTAATATATTAACACTTTGAAACACAGAAACATAGAATTTAACGGCAGATAAGGACCACTTGGCCCACCTAGTCTGCCCATTTCCACCTAATGGATAAGCTGCAGATCCTAGTTAACCAACAGCCTACTCTTCCTAACCCCCACTAGAATTGCTCTTATGTCTGTCCCATGCATTCTGAATTCCCCACTGTTTTTGACTCTACAACCTCCTCAGGAAGGCTGTTCCATGTATCCACAACCCTCTCTGTGAAGAAATACTTCCTCACATTACCTCTGAGCCATCCCTCTCTATCTTCAAATTGTGCCCCTTGTTTTTGCATATCTCTTTTCTGAAAGATGCTACCCTCTTGGGCTTTGTTGATTCCCATGAGGTATCTGAAAGTTTCTATCATCCCCCCCTTTCCTCGAGGCTATACATCTTTAATTCCTTTAGTCTTTCTTCATATGTCTTCTGATGCAGACTCTGCATCATTTTGGTTGCCCTCCTCTGGACAGTCTCTACCCTGTCTATGTCTTTGCGGAGATAGGGTCTCCAGAACTGTACACAGTACTCCAGATGTGGTCTTACAACTGTCTGTACAGAGGGCCAACAACTTCCTGTTTTCTACTGGTGATACCTCTCCCTATGCATCCCAGTATCCCCAGCCCTCCTTACTGCCTTCTCACATTGCTAGCCCACCTTTAGGTCATCTGATATGACTACCCCCAGGTCCCTTTCCATTTTTGTTGTTGTCAGTATCTCACTCACCATTGTGTACTCTTCCCTGGGTTTTTGTTTCCCAGGTGCATTACTTCACTTCTTTGGACCGAATCTAAGCTGCCACACATTTGACCATTTCTCCAACCTTGCCAAGTCCCTTTTCATCCTTTCCACCCCACCTTGTGTATCAGCCCTGTTGCAGATCTTTGTGTCATCTGCAAGAGACATACTTTCCCTTCCAGTCCCTCTATAATGTCACTTATAAAGACATTAAAAGGACTGGCCCCAGTACTGAACCCTCACTGCACCCCACTAGTAACCCTCCTTTCTTCCCTGTGGACTCCATTTACTATTATCCACTGTGTCCTGTTGTCCAACCAGTGTTTTACCAGGCTACCACCCTAGGACCCACTCCCAGGCTGGCTAATTTGTTTATTAATCTTTTGTGCAGGACTGTGTCAAATGCCTTGCTAAAGTCTAGGTAGGCCATGTCCACAGCCCCTCCTGGTCTACTGCTTTGGTCACCCAGTCAAAGAAATCAATTAGATTTGTCTGACATTACCTTACGCTGTGAATCCATGCTGCCTTGGGTCCTGTGCCCACTGGCCTCTAGGTACTCAACAATTTTTCCTTCAGAAGTGATTCCATCATTTTCCTACCACTGAGGTCAAACTGACAGGTCTGTAGGTTCCTGCCTCTGTCGTGCTCCCACTTTTGTGAAAGGGTGACATCCACCCTCCTCAGTCCTCGTACCACCCCATCCTCCCATGATTTATTAAAAGGGTAGTCAGTGGTGTTACTAGTTCTTCCCTTAGTTCTTTTAAAATTCTGGGGTGAATCCCATCAGGACCCATTGCTTTATCCACCTTCAGTTTTAAGAGTTCTTTCAGAACCCTTTCTTCTGTGAAAGGACTAATATCAACCTCCCTATCCAGAGTGCTTCTATTGACGGATTAGGTATTTCCCCTGCTTTTCCATTGTGAATACTGAGCAGAAGTATTCGTTTAGTATCCCTCTTTTCACTGTCGGTCTCTGCCGACCACCTTCCTCTTTGTTCAACCTCAGTATCCTGCCTTAGTCTTTCTTTGCTCCCTAATGTACCTATAAAGGTTTTATCCCCTTCTTAACTGAGTTGGCTATCTTTTCCTCGGTTTGGGCCTTTGCTATTCTGACTGCCTTACCGCTTCCTTCCGCTTTAACTGGTACAGTTCTCTGTTCTCTCCTTCTGTGTTTCCTTATACTTCCTGAATGCTATCTTTTTTCCCTTACCTTCCGCCACTTCTTTTGAGAACCATAGTGTTTTTCTTTTCGTTTTGATTTGTTTATTTGCTTCACACAAAGACTTGTTGCCTCTGTGATGGCGGTTTTGATGTTTCCACTGTTTCTCCACCTCACCTTCTTCCCTGTTTGCTAGTGCTTTTCTGAGGCACTCTCCCATTTTGTCAAAATCAGCCCTCCTGAAGTCCAGTACCTTCACTTTTGTGTGGCTTGACTCTACTGTTAAGTTTATCAATGAACCACACTGTTTGGTGGTAAGCTTGTCCCCAGATGGCTACTGACTTTAAGATCAGAGATCCTCTCTCCATCCCATTTGAGAGTACCAGGTCTAAGATTGCTCTCCCGAGTGGGTTCCAAAACTAGCTATCTGAGGCATGCCGCCTGTGGGCATCGAGAATGGCCCTGCTCTTGGATGTGGCTGCAGCAAAGGTGCTCCAGTCAACATCTGGCATATTCAGATCCCCATCAGCAATACCTCCCCTTCTCTGCCATCCCAAGGATGCCTTCCATCATTCCTTGTCCATTTCCTCCCGAGATGGGGTCTGTATATAACCTCTGTGTGGATTGTTGAGCCATTTCCAGTCTCCAGGGTGACCCACAGTGCCTCCTCTCCTCCCTGTTTACACTTTAGTTCTGTTGCTTTGATCCTTCCCTTACATGAGAGCTACTCCTCCTCCTCCTCCTCTTGGGGAGTGCCTTCCTTCCTTTCAGACACCTATTTCACAAAGGCTAATTAACAGGTCTAGTCACAACTGACTGCAAATATCTCCTAGCTACAGTTCCTCCCAGGCAAATTAAAGTTAAAACTAGAAAAGTCCACCCCAAAAACAGAATCAATACTAGTTACTCAGGTCCAAAAAGTAATAATTCAGTTCAGTGTGGTCTAGAAAATAACCTCGATTCAAGGAAGCTGTGGCTGTTTTCTCGCTCTCCTGTCTTCAATGTGAGAAGGAGACTGCAACACCTCTGAGACAAAAAACCTTTTCAGAAAAAAGAAATAAATAAAATAGGGGAAATGGTAATTTTGCTTAGCCTAATGATAAAAAAGTCACAAAAATTTAAGCACCACCTGTAATAATTTCACAGAAGATATACCCTGTAAGAAACACTTTGCTACAGAAAAATAAAGCAGTAACAGAAGATATACCTTGCAAAGACAATTTGAATCAGAAGATTACAGCAGTAATCTGTTGGCACACACCTGTAGGCACACCTTGTAATAGTGCAGCAGAAGGTATACCCAGCAACAGCAATGTGAATCAGAGAAAATAAAGCAATAAAATATTAGCAACAAACAGTAACAATCCTGTGAGTACAAAATAAAAACAACAACACACAGTAAATCTGCCTAGCCAAAGTCTTAATCCTTTTCCTTACTCTGGTAAGGTTCTTAGTTCTGTCCTTTTAAGCAAGCTAGAAGGAAAGAGCTCAGGTGAAGAGTAGGTGCATTGGCCAGCAAACCTAGCCTCCCACCTCAATTCAACTCACAACAAAGCCATAAAAGGAATCAACCTTGGCACAAGACTGCTGGAAGATGCCATGTGACTCGCATGAGTGTAATTATTGCTGCTGACAATCAGGCTTATACTTTACACACACTTCAAAAACACTTATCTTAAAGTTCTATATTAGCAAAAGAAAACAATATTTCAGAAAGCTTCTTCCTGGCTTCCGGCTCCACACTCAACCGAGAAGGTAGGGTTAGCCTGTTCACAGGCGATATAAAAGCTGTGTAACAGGGTAGATACACAGGATGGTATAGAAAAAAATTAGGAGAGCTCTGAAGAGGCTAGAAAATTGGTCCAAGGAATGGTAGTTGGGTTTCAATGTAAAAGTAGAGTTATGCACCTGGGGAGAGGGAACCTAGGGTCGAGTATGAACTAGATGGGTAACACTGGAGGCCACCAAAGAGGAAAGGGATCTGGGGTAGTCATAGAAGACAACCTCAAAGTGGCTAAACAGTGTGACAAAGCAGTCAGAAGGCTAACAGAATACTAGGGTGCATAGGGATGGGTAGAACAAGTACAAGGAAGGAAGTGGTGGTACCATTGTACAACTCCTAGTGAGGCCTCATCTGGAGTACTGTGTTCAGTTCTAGAGCCCCGATCTCCAGAAAGACAAAGGATGGAGACGGTACAGAGGAGGGTGACAAAAATGGCATTCGGGATGCAGCATAAGTCATATGAGGAGAGACTCGGAGCTCTCAATATGTACTCCCTGGAGGAAGAGGAGAGAGAGAGAGAGAAGACAGAGGGAACATGATAGAGACCTTCAAGTATCTGAGGGGATCAACAGGGTACTAAAGGGGACATCTTTCACATGAAGGAAACAGCAGAACAAGGGGCATAGCATGAGACTAAAGGGAAAACTTAAGTGGAACTTGAGGAGTTCTACTTCACTGAAAGAATGGTAGAGAGATGGAGCGGTCTCCCCAGGAAGTGGTGGGTGCAGCCACGTTCAGGGATTCAAGAATGCATGGGATAGACACATAGGAATTATCAAGCTAGGCGAAAGTGGGGAACTTGTCATAGCATCTAGAGTACCTTAAGCATTAGAAAGAGGGATAGGGCAGACTGGATGCTCCATAAGGACTTTATCTGTCGACAACATCTATGTATCTATGAAACGCGGCTTAACCACATGCACCATCCTCTTTTCAACTGAAATCTGAAAACATCCCACTAAACACTGCAGAAATAGCGGAAAAAAAACTACTAGAGATTCCTACCTATATGGGCCAGCCATGAAAAACCCAATTGTTTGGCTCTCAGTCGAGAAAAACAGAGATTGATGGCTAATGTCAGAGCTCCAGTATCCCTCCTCTGAGGCCTCTGACTATATGATGGGATCTGGAGCCAAGAAAGAAGATGACCTCTATGGCAGAGTTGGTGATCCACAGGGGAGTACAGCAATGATCTTCAAAACTCTGCAGTGCATAGATGCCAATGTGTCCGACATAAAAATAAGACTTTATGAAACTGGAGCAAAGGACGGTAGCAGTAGAAACAGCGGTCTCAGAACTCTACTATGAGAGCAGCAGCCTGGGCAAGGCAGTACTCTTCCTATGTAAGCAGGGAAGAGCTAACAGAGTAGGAGGAAGATACAGAGGTAAGGGCCCGAAAAAAAATCTGAGACTTTTCAGCTTTCTCCTGAGGACACAGAGCACTAGGACCTCAATACTTTCCATACGAACACATGAAATTGCCAGCCGATAAAGGCCTTATGGTCTATCAAATCTGCTTGATTGTGCAGCCACCCCTGCCTCTCCCCCAATGACCCTCCCGCTACCCTGTCCCTAAAAAGACATGGATTCAGCAGGAGCTTAAATTGCCAGTTATAAAACTGAGACTGAAAGGGCACACGGCCACTGGACTGAAACCTAAACCAGATGCTCCACTTAGGTCCATAACAGCTAAGTGCCTGAGATACCCTACAAAGAAGATCTTATGCCAAAGGCATGGATGAAGCCGGATCTTAACTTTAATGGAAAACAAATTTATGTGGATCACACCTTTCTTCTGGAGATGATGTGTAAAAGGCTGTGTAAAGGAAGCAGGTGTTTGGCATTATAAAACAATTGAAAGAAAAACAAATCAAAGCTCAAATAAGGTACTCTTGTGAAGTTGGTGGTACATGAAGACAGGGATCAAAATTCTGAAACACTCCTGCATGCCAAGCAAACTGTTAAAGTCCCTTAACATCGAAATGCCTCAGTAGCCAGAAGATGTTTATGAAAGGGATGTCCATCAGATGGCCTGGGCTTTGGTTAGCAAAGGAAGAAGGATCACCGTCGGGTCGCTGCAATAAAGGGCCACCTGTGGATCTCAGATTTGATGCAAAAAGTATATAGGGAACAAAAGATGGCTGCTTCTTAACTCATTTCAAAAATGGAGGAGCTACCAATCGGAAGTACTTCAATGAGACTTTCACTTTCTGCTACAATTTTCCCATTTGTTCATTCTAAAATGAGGGACTGAATATGGCATGGTGCGTGTGGTGTTGCGGGCCAAACCCACCTTACAGACTCTATTCTTTAATTAAACTCTTAGTTCCCCAACTCCAGGTTTTATCTCCAGACTGAGCAAAGAGAAGGCATGACCCATTAGTGACATTACTTACCCCATAAGCAGACCTTTCTTTTAACCCATAGCTCCCCAACTCAGGTATGCTCTACAGACTGAGCTCAGGAGAAGCCACAACCCATTAGTGTCATTACTCACCTTCATAAAAAGACCTTTCTTTTATCAGCTGTTAGCCAGGGTACAAAAGTTCACAATGGCATGTAAAATGGACTGTGGTGAGAGGACAAGATGGCTACACCAGGAATTGATGATCTATTACCACAAAACACTAGCGGCTGTATGAAAGCTACCAGTCACCTGGGCTGGGGATAAAGAACAGTTATGGAAAAACTTACAAACAGTAGATCTTTGCGGAATATCTTATCAGGTCACACCTATGCAACGTCACTGTCAGATGTCAGGATCCTATGGGAGCCTTTTCTGCCATAGTCCACGAGGGACCGCCCACACCGATGCTGGGCTCTAATGTCACACACCCTATATAAGCCCAGGCAGCCCGCTCACTCCTCAGTTCTTTCCCTAGCCAGAGTCCATAGGAGACAAGAGTCCAGCAAGGGAACTGAGGAGAAAGAGAAAAAAGTGCCCAGCTAACAGAAAGGCTGAAGCAACAGGACAGCCAAGCTGTAGAGAAAGAAAGAGAGATGGAGGGAGGGGCTGCATGACCTGATGACAGAGATTCCTCGAAGATCTCCTGTTAGGGTAAGGTCTTACGTAACTGTTCTATCTTCTTTGGGGTATCTCTGTCATCTGGTCACACCTATAGAATGAGTCCCAAGCAGTGCTGAGAACAAGGACAGTCTGGGTGGCAGGAGGCCCAAGGCCTAAGAAGGAAGGCCCTGAAGCACAGCAAGAACAAACCTGCCCTTCTTCAGGATGCAATGTCCAAACTGTAGTGCTTGGTGAAAGTGTGGACAGTACTCCAAGTGGCAGCAGCACAAATCTCGACTGCAGATTCACCCCTGAAACAGGCAATGGAAGTGGCCATATCCCTGGTGGAATGGCCCTAAAAGCCCCAGGAAGTTCTTTACCGTACTTCCTGTAACAAAGAATAATATGGTTGGACAACCATTTGGACACGCACTGTTTTGAAACTGGAGCCCTTCTGTGCCAGGGACAAAAGACACAAACAATTGAAAGAACTTTCTGCAGTCCTTAGTATGGTGTATAGTAACGCAAAAATTCTGTGCACATCCAAAGTATGGAGCAATGCTGCCCTGGATTGGCATATTCTGGATAAAATAGGCAGGTGGATGGACTGATCTAAGGTATACCCAAACACCACCTTAGGAAGAAACTTGGGGTTAGTACACAAAGAGACCCTGTTTTGTGGAAAATCAAATAAGGATGCTCACATAAGAGAGCCAGTAGTTCTGGAATTCTTTGAGCAGAACGCTCTCCACGACAGAAGCGGAGCTAGTAAGACATGGCTGGCTCCAAAGGAGGCGGGGTAAGCTTCCTTAAAACAAAATTCAGGTCCCAAGCCAGAACTGGCTTACAGATAGGAGGCTTCAAGTGGAGAATGCCTCTCAGAAAAGGATGGGCCACATCCAGCTGTGCCACAATACGGCGATCAGTGGACACGGAGAGGCTGATATGACTGACAGGGAGGAATATTTGAGTCCTACACCATACAGGTCAGGGGACACTCCAAAACCTGGTTTATCAGAGAGGTGAAAGGGTCCATGCTATGAGAGTGGCCCAAATAGCAAACCACTTCCATTTCAAAGAGCAAGGGGCTGGCAGTATAGACTACAGGTTAGAGTAACAAGCTGTAAATGAGCTTGGTACATCCAGCAGACCTGGGTTTGATTCCCACAACCTCCGCTTGCATATTGTGTGACTCTGAGCAAGTCACTTAACCTCCTCAGTGCTCCCAGGTCACCCCTGAAAAAAGGCACTTGTGTCTAGTGGGCCTTACCCAGTTACCAAAGACTAAAAATAAAAAAATTAAGTGGCCCTGGTGTATGGTTTCCTGGCGGCCATCAGGACATCAACCACCTTCTGAGACACCCCAAGCTGAGCAGTGGTTATGTCCTCTGTAGTTATATATGCAGGTGGAGGGACCTGAGGTCTGGATGGACCAGGGTCCCCTGGGCTTGAACCACCAGGTCAGGGCAGGGGATTGGAGGTTCCACAGCCAATTGTTGCAATAATGGAAACCATATTTGCTGAGGCCAAAGGGGCAACCAGAATTAGGAGCGACCCTCCATCTGTAGCTTGACGAGAACTCTCAGAATCAGAGGGAAAGGAGGGAATGTAAAGAAACCTCCTTTTCCAGGAGAGGGACAATAAGTCTTGCCAGAAAACCACCAGGCCTTGGATCTAGCCAGAGAACAGCAAGAGGAAGGAGCTGCTGTAATAATTATACTTCTCTAATGAAACTAAAGAACTAGAACTCTACTACTGGGACCTTCAATTTAGGGTAAAAACAAACAAAAACAAAAAAAGAGTGTGTTTGAGTTGGCTGAAGTGAATTATCTTTACAGTTATCTAGGTGTTTGTCTGAGTTGGCTAAAGAGATTGTTATCTGTGCAGTTATCTAGGTGTAGAAGGACCTGTAAAGTAGGGGAGTGGCTTATCTAGAAGGAAGCCAGGTGTGTTGGATTTAAAACCTGACCTAGACAGCTTCTAGCAGAGAACAGGCAGAGAACAGCAAGAGGAAGGAGCTGCTGTTATAACAATACTTCTCTAACGAGACTATACTGCCCTCGTTCTTTCCCTCCACCCTTAGCTAGTTCTACTTTAATAGATACAGGATTTGACTGACAACAGGAACTTCCTGTTTGGGGAGCAGGAAGGGAGTGATCACAGAGCCACAAAAGAGTCACCATCCTAGAAGGAAAAGAGTAGCTGTCCTTCTCCCCCTCCCCTTTGCTGCTGGAGGTCTGACTCTGAGCAAGTAAGGAGACTACTGAGAATGTAGGAACTTCCTGTCTCAGAACAGGAAGATCAGGAGCTTAAAGGGCATGGAGGCAGTAAGTAGGAGAAAAATAAAATAAATAAAAAATAAATAAACAGAGGAAAGCGTAAGTATTCCAAACAACTGTTAAGGGGCAGAAATAAGACATGATGGGAGTGGTGCAGTGCAGTGCAGTGGCTGTGGAGTAGCAGTCTTCCAGGAGATGCGGTGGTGTCCCATCTGCAGGCATCTCTCTGGGCTGAGGGAGGAGGTTGCTCATCTCCAGGCTGAGTTGGCCAGGATTTGGGGACCTCCTCTCCACCCAGGGACCACCAGGGCCACCGCCATTGCCCCTCAGAGGTTGCCAAGAAAGAGGAGAGGTTGGACCACAGTGGGTTCAGGGAGTGAGGGTGGTGGAACAGAGGTGCATCCCTCCAGTTGTACCTCTCCACAATTCATATGCCGTTCTGGCAAAGTGTGGTTCCTCTATGGAGGCACCTGCAGTCGAGATCAAAGAGGATGCTGGGAACTTCCACAAAGGAGACCAGAGGAGTGTGGCATGGGACCCCACAGGGAAGGAACCACCCTGGTGGGAAACTCCATTATTATTAGGATAGAACTGGGGGAGGAAGGGGACAGGAAGGTAAGGTGCCTGCCTGGCGCCATGGCTCGGAGGGACAGGGAGCGAATCCTCAGGATCGCAGGAGCAGCTACACAGAGAGGGAGGGAGCTGGATGTTATTGTCCACATAGGGACAAATGACCTGTCTGGAAAAGGGATCAGAACAGTGCAGAAAGAGTTTGTGGAGTTGGAGAAGGGCCTTAGACAAGTAGCATGCACGGTAACCTTCTCGGAGGTGCTGTCTGTCTATTGCATGGGTGAGGCTAGGATGCTCCACACCATGGGATTCAATCAGTGGTTGAAAACTGGTGCAGAGTGCAGGGTTTACATAGAAACATAGAATTTGACAGCAGATAAGAACCACTTGGCCCACCCAGTCTTCCCATTTCCCTACCTAATGGATAAGCTGCAGATCCTAGATAACCAGCAGCCATTTTTTCCTACCCCCAGAATTGCCTTTATGACTGTCCCATGCATGCTTGAATTCCACCACTGTTTTTGACTCCACAATCTCCTCTGGAAGGCCATTCCATGCATCCACAACCCTCTCTGTGAAAAAATAGTTCCTTACATTACCTCTGAGCCGCACCCCTCTATCTTTAAATTGTGCCCCTAGTTCTTGCATACCTTTTTTCTGAAAGATGCTACCCTCTTGGACTTTGTTGATTCCCTTGAGGTACTTGAAAGTTTCTATCATGCCCCCCTCCTTTCCTCGAGGCTGTACATATTAAGCTCCTTAAGTCTCTCTTCATAAGTCTTCGTGCAGACCCTGCACCATTTTAGGTGCCTCCTCTGGACACCTTCCATCTTGTCTATGTCTTTGCAGAGATTGGGTCTCCAGAACTGCACACAGTATTCAGAGGGGTCTCACCAGCTGTCTGTACAGGGGATAACAACTTCCTGTTTTCTACTGGTGATGCCTCTCCCTATGCATCCCAGTATCCTGCCAGCCCTCCTCACTGCCCTCTCACATTGCTTGCCCACCTTTAGGTCATCTGATAAGAGCGACCCCAGGTCCCTTTCCATTTTTTGTTGTTAGTATCTCACCCCCATTGTGTACTCTTCCCTGGGTTTTGTTTCCCAGGTGCATTACCTTGCACTTCTTAGCACTGAATCTAAGCTGCCATACATTTGACCATTCCTCTAACCTTGCCAAGTCCATTCTCAACCTTTCCACCCCACCTTTGTGCATCAACTCTGTTGCAAATCTTAGTGTCATCTGCAAAGAATACTTTTCCTTCCAGTCCCTCTGCAATGTCGCTTATAAAGACATTGAAGAGACCAGTCTAATACTGAACCCTGTGGTACCCCACTAGTAACCCCTTTCTTCAGAGAGGACTCCATTTACTATTACCCTCTGTGTCCTATTCTCCAGCCAATTCTTTACCCAGGCTATCATCTTGGGACCCACTCCCAGGCTGGTTAACTTGTATATTAATCTTTGTGTGGGACTGTGTCAAATGCCTTGCTAAAGTCTAGGTAAGCCATGTCCACAGCCCCTCCTGATCTACTACTTTGGTCACCCAGTCAAAGAAATCTATTAGATTAGTCTGGCATGACCCTCCGCTTTGAATCCATGTTGCCTTGGGTCCTGTGCCCTCTGGCCTCTAGGTACTCGACAATTCTTTCCTTCAGAAGTGATTCCATCATTTTCCCTATCACGGAGGTTAACCTAGCAGGTCTGTAGTTTCCCACTTCTGCACTGCTCCCACTTTTGTGAAGTGGAATCACATCTGCCCTCCTCCAGTCCTCAGGTACCACCCCATCCTCCCATGATTTGTTAAAGAGGGTAGTCAGTGGTGTCACTAGTTCTACCCTTAGTTCTTTAGAATTCTGGGATGAATCCCATCAGGCCCCATTGCTTTGTCCACCTTTAGTTTTAAGAGTTCTTTCAGAACCGTTTCTTCTGTAAATGGGCTAGTATCAACTTCTGTATCCAGAGTGTTTCTATTGTTTGGTTTAGGTACCCCCTCTTCATTTGTAAATACTGAGCAAAAATATTTGTTTAGTATCTCTGCCCTTTCACCGTCACCCTCTGCCCACCCCACCCCATTAAGCCTCACTATCCCTCCCTTGATCTTCCTCGCTCCCTGATGTACCTATAAAGGTTTTATTCCCCTTCTTAACTGAGTTGGGTATCTTTCCTCGGTTTGAGCCTTTGCTGTTCTGACTGCCTTCCCAGCTTCCTTTGCTTTAACTGATACAATTCTCTGTCCTGCTCCTTCTGTGATTCCTTGTACTTTCTGAATGCTTTCTTTTTCTCTTGAACCTTCACTGCCACCTCCTTTGAGAACCATAGAGGTTTCTTACATCGTTTTGTTTTATTTGCTTCACACAAGGCTCGTTACCTCTGTGATGGCAGTTTTATTATTCCCCATTGTTCTTCCACCTCCTTCCTGCCCATTTGCTAGTGCATTCCTTAGGCACTCACCCATTTTGGCAAAGTCAGCCCTCCCAAAGTCCAATACTTTTGCCTTTGTATGGCTTGACTATACAGCTGTGTTCATTGTGAACCATACTGTTCGATGGTCACTAGTTCCCAGATGGCCACCCACTTCTACATCTGTGATCTCTCTCCATCTCCATTTGAGAGAACCAGGTCTAAGATTGCTCCCTCGGTGGGTTCCAATACTAGTTGTCTAAGGCATGCCCCCTGTAGGGCATCTAGAATAACCCCACTCTTAGAAGTGGCTGCTGCAACTGCACTCCAGTTAACATCTGGCATATTCAGATTACCCATCAGCAATATATACAGGTTACTCACCTGTAACAGGAGTTCTAGGAATGGTATATGTTGTTCATCCACACTGTCTGGCAGGTATCCTTGCGCTTTAAATCTTGCCGGAAGGTCTTCAAGCTGGCTCCTCCCACCCACCGGGTGGTAAAACTCTCGGCTCCACCCATGGCCAGATCTGGCCCGCTAGAAGCTCAGGTTGTGCGTCGAAGCAGGAGGTCGGGTGGGTCATGTGGATGAACAACATACCATTCCTAGAACTCCTGTTACAGGTGAGTAACCTGTATTTCTAGGACATGGATATGTTGTTCATCCACACTGTCTGGCAGACTCCTAGCAGTTCTCCGGGAGGAGGGAGGCAAGTGCACACCCCTACTTAGGGAATAGAGACTGGAGAACCAAGGCCCCAAAACCAGCATCCTGGCGTGACTCAAGGTCGATGTGGTAATGGGTGATGAGGTGTGTGCTGACTTCCAGGTAGCAGCCCTGCAGATTTCCTGGATAGGGGCGTCCTGGAAGCAGCCACCGATGCAGCAGTATGATGGGTAGAATGAGCTCTTATCCCTCTGGGAGGCTCCATGCCCGCCAACTTATAGCAGAGATCTATGCAGGAGGTGGCCCCACATGCCCTATCGTTCGCTTGGCTGCAGGTCTGCAGGTGCGGCTTCAGCGTAGGTGACAAACAGCTGGCGAACCTCTCCTGAATTTCAGCCGTGCGCTCCTTATAGTAAATGAGTGCCTTCTAGGGTCCAAGTATGGAGCCTATATTGACCTCCGAGTGTGACTGGGGTAGAACACCCGGCAGAGTCAACACCTGGTTAAGGTGAAACTCTGACCCACCTTCCGGAAGGAATTTGGGTGGGGGCGCAGGACAACCTTGTCCTGTGGAAGACCAGGTAAGGAGACTCGATGCAGAGCGCCTGGAGCTCTCCCATCCTTCTGGCTGACGTGATAGCCACCAAGAAGGCGGTCTTCCACGACAGGTGAGAGAGTTCACACCTGTGCATTGGTTGATAAAGGCTTGCCCATGAGGTTTTCCAGTACCAGCAGTAGATCCCACGGAGGTGGAGGTTCTCGCACGGGAGGGAAATGTGATCAAGGCCTTTGAAAACGCCAGACCACCTTCTCCTGCGCCACTGACTGCTTCCGCCCGCCCGTAAGCAGAGATGGCTGCCAGGTGCACCTTGGCGTCGCCGACCTAAGCCCTTGCTGAGAAAGGGACCAAAGGTAGTCCAATATGCTCGCTAAGGAACAGGAGGAAGGGTCAAGGCCCTTGTTCTGGCACCAAATGGAAAATCTCTTCCATTTGAAGGCGTAGCATTTTCTGGTCGACTCTACGGGATGCCTCAACTACGTTGAGGACCTCGTCGGAAAGACCCAAGGCCTGGAACTCTAGCCACTCAGGAACCAGGCCGTCAGGTGCAGAGATTGAAGGTCGGATGGAACACCTTCCCTGACTGACAGAGCAGGTCCAGGCGAGCTGAAGCTGCCTCGGGAGCCTGGAGCTGAGGCTGAGGAGATTTGGGTACCAGTACTGGCGGGGCCAGTCTGGGGCTATCAGAATCACCTCGCCTTGTCCCTCCTTGCTTTGAGAAGCACCTTGTGCATCAAGGGAATGGGGAAAGGCGAGAAGAGGCCCGGGGTCCACGGCCTCGAGAAGGCATCCCTGCAGCGATCCCTGCTGAGGAGGGCGGGCATGGAACACCCTCAGCCGCATTCTCCCTGGAGGCAAACAGGTCCACCTGAGGTGTGCCCCAATGGGAGAATAGATCTTGTACTACCTAGGGAAGGAGAGACCACTCGTGGAGCGCAGCCCCTATCCGGCTAGGCATCGGCCAGGGTGTTGGAGGCTCCTGCCACATGAATGGCTAGGAGATCTGCTCCAGGCTGCCTGACAGTGACCAGATGCGAGACTTCCTTGCATAGAAGCATGGAGCGCGTCCCCGCCGAGGTTTAGATAGTACATGGTCGTGGTATTGTCCGTCTGGACCCAGACCACTTGACCCCGAAGAAAAGGAGCAAAGGTGGTGAGAGCTAGGCGGACCGCTTGGAGCTCCAGCAGGTTGATGTGGCATCGGGACTCGCGGGGACCAGAGCGTCGCTGGTGTTCCTCCAGATGGGCACCCCAACCCATCAGAGAGGCATCGGTCACAGAGAGACCGTCGGCTAGGGCGGACAAGCGGGATGCCCTCCTGCAGATGAACTGGAAGGGTCCACCACTGGAGGCGTTCCACATCCCTGGGTCACCGTCACTAGCTGTCCAATGGACCACAGCGTTGGGACCACTGGCTGGCCAGCCCCACTGAAGGGCGCGTATTGCGCCAGCGGCCCAACGGAACATGCTGGTACAGGCTGCCATGAGACCCAGGAGGCACAGGAAGTCCCGGCAGGGCGCGATTGCCCAACCAGAAATGATTGGGCAAAGGAGGAAGAACCTCGGCCCTGTCCGCCAGGAGCCGTGCTCTGGCTCGAAGAGAGTCGAGCTCTGCCCCGATGAAAAGAATCACCTGCTTTGGCTCGAGTTCCGACTTGGCCTCATTGATGAGGAGGCCCACCTGAGAGCAAACCTGGAGGCCAGATCTCTGGACCGCTCCACCTCCTGTCTGGAGGGGCTGCTATCAGCCAATCGTCCAGGTAAGGGTAAACCCGACCCCTCGGCACCCAGAGAATGCTGTCACCACTGCCATGCATTTGGTGAAGACCCTGGGAGCTGGAGATAAGCCGAAGGGCATGGCTTGAACTCGAAAGGGATCCCTCCACTAGAAAGCGAAGGAACCTCTGATGTGATGGACAGATAGAGATGAAAGAACATGTCCTGCAGGTCCAGAGAGCAGAACCACGCCGTGTTCCAAGGATGGTATTGTCTGAGCCAGAGTGGCCATCCTGAAGGTTCGAGACCTAGGAACTTGTTTAGGTTGTGTAGGTCGAGAATGGGCACACCCCCGTCCGCTTCAGAACCAGGAAGTACCTGGACACAAACCCCGGGTCTGAGGGAGGGTCCGCCACCTCTCTGATCACCTCCTTCTCGAGGAGGAGACCGATGTCAGCTCGGGCGAGCTGACAGCGAGGCTTCGACCCCGAGGCCCCCGAGGTGCGACGGCTCTGAAGGGTGGGGCCTGCTCGAACTCAGAGGCAGGCCCTTTCCCACCACCCACCAGTCTGTGGTGATAACGGACCAGGCGGAAGAAAGTGGCGAATCCGCCCCCGAGGGCACCTGGGGTGAAGCGGCGGGGTTGGGGGCAACACCCTCAACCCGTCACTGGGCAACTTGGAGGAAGGACCGGCCGAGGGACCTCAGGGCCTTTATCTCCCTGCTTCCTGGAGGAGGAAGCCGAGGGCTTGGGTTTGGGATGCCAAGCTCGTGGCTGCTGGCCCTGACGCTGCTGGGCCGGACGTGCCGGGGTGCAGAGGGACAAAGGCTTAGGCTGCGGTCTGCAGCCTTTGTCCTTCTGTGCGGATGAGACAGAGTCAAGGTAGCATTGGACTCTCGATCCTCTGAAGGTGACCTTCCACCCCAGGGCCAAGAGGTCGGTCCCCAGGAAGGAGACATCCGCCAACTTTGCTGGGTATCCAAAGTGAAGGTGGATATCCTCAGCCATGCCCGACGGCGATAGCCACTGCGGCCGCTACTGACCTGGCACATGAGTCCCCAATGTCCAGAGCAGTCTGAAGCTGCTGTTTGGCCACTGCCCTGTCCTGGTCCCGCACCTGCCTAACCGTGGTCTGCAGGTCCGCCGGAAGATGAGGAACTACCTCGTCAGGGACCCCAACAGGGCATGAGAGAAATGTGCCATAAGTACGGCCGAACTGGCCTGGCGAAGGCCGAGGAGGGCATGAGCGTAGACTTTTACCCGCATAGTCCAATTTCTTGGACTCCTTGTCGGAGGTTTGTCCATCGCCCCTAGCATTCCTGCGCTCCGAAAACGTTGTTGGTAACTAGCCCTCGGCTGAGGGTGTTCAAAAACCGGACAAGGAACCGGTATGGACCGTCATATTTTCCTGGCCATCCTGGCCGAGGCTCAGGACAGGAAGCAGGGCACTGCCAGAGCTCCAAGGCCGGCCCACTATGGCCTCGGCCACCAGAAAGGCCTCCGTGGGGAATCCCTTGGTCCAGTATCTCAGTGAGGGATACCTGACCCACTTAGACACAGGTTCGAGCTTCATCCCGGTGGACTCTGAGATGAGCCGAAGCAATCCCAGATAGGACGATGGGCTATCGCCCATCAGACTGACCTCCAGAGGACTCAAGTCTACTCGCCTGGAGAAAGGGAGGAATCGCGCGGACTCTGAAGAGTCCGCAAAGAACTGCCTGGGCCTGAGCCACCCTCCACCTGCCGAGGTCGATCGGGAGTGAGGGTAACAGACAGGCTATGGGCAGTCCGTGAGCCGACCGAGAATTCTTGGTCGGAGCCCCAAATAACAGCTGTGGAGCGGAGGTTCCACCGAATCGGTGGAGCAGCTGGTTTGGCTGAACAACCGCCTGGGAACAGGCTCCTGGTAAGTCGAGGGTTGTTTGGCCGCCCGGTGACAGCCACTTAATGGCGGGGAAGGCGGACGGTCGGCTTGTTCCCAGTCAGAAGGAGCTGTTGCCACATGAGGTCTCGTGTCGTCGACGTAACTTCATGTCGGCCTCCTCGTCCGAGGAGGAGGACGGCGGTGGCACAGCTTACAGCGAGTGCCGAGACGAACCGCCTATGACGGGCGGGATCGGCTGGACCGCGAAGAAGTCCGAGACCGAGAACCTCGGCTCTTCCGAGGGCAGTGCGGGAGGGGACGGGGGAACCGGCTCTCCCTCGGCTCGGAGAAGTTCACGAGGGCTCCGGAACCGGAGGCACTGGCAAGCCGGGATCCTCAACTCCCACCGGGGAACTGGGTAGAGAGAGATTCTCGGCGTCGCCTGGCGACAACCCGTCCAACGGGTCGAGAAAAATCTCGACTCCGTCGGCGAGTCTCGGTCAACTGACCTGACGGGACACCGTGAGACCAGTGGCGGCGAACGATCGACCGAAGTCGATGGCCGACAACTCGGGAGAGGACCTTTCCCGCTCCCAAGAGCGTTGACGGAGGACTTACCCTTGTCTTTCTTTTTGGACCGAGAAGGTCCAGCAGACGTCTGGTCCCTCTCCTTAGTGGAGAGGGACAGACAAACTCCTTAAAGGAAGCTGTATAAGAGAACCAGGAGAGCGGGATAAATGCCGCTGGCCGAGGAAGATTGACGCCCGCCTTCTCTTCGAGGCGATCATCTGCTCTAGCTGATCCGCTGAGCCCGCGCGCAGAAACCGCCGACCAGGCCTCTTTGACTTCACCGAGGAAAACGTTTCGGGACGCCCCAGTTGTAAACGGGCAGCGGTCTTCGAGGATGTAGGCTGAGAAGGAAGAGCACAGGTCGCAAGCTCATGGGTCGTGCTCAAGACCCAAACAGCAGACAACGTAGAGTATGGATCCGTCCGAGACATCTTCTGCCCATAAGGGCATTTCTGAAAACCCGGAGTCGATTTGTCCATCGAGCTACAGGGGATAGAAGACCAAGTCTAGAAATGCAAAACTTTTAAATTAAGCAAACCAAAGAATTAGGAACCAGTCTTATATGCAGGCGTTAATGAGGAACCTGAGCTTCCAAGCGGTAAGGAAGCTCTGGCGTCATGGGCGGAGCCGAGTTTTACCACCGGGTGGGTGGGAGGAGCCAGCTTGAAGACCTTCCGGCAAGATTTAAAGCGGCAAGGATACCTGCCAGACAGTGTGGATGAACATCATATCCATGTCCCTAGAACTCCCTTTTCTGCCGTTCTAAGTATACTTTCTATCATTTCCTTGTCCATTTCTTCCCCTGAGAGGGGGTCGTATACAACCCTGTGCGGAATGTGGTGCCATTGCCTGTCTCCAAGTTGACCCACAGTGCTTCTTCTCCTCCCTGTTTACCCTTTTGTTCTGTTGCTTTGATTTCTTCCCTCAAGTAAAGAGCTACTCTTCCTCCTCTTTACACTCCCTGTCCCTCCTGTAGATAGTGTATCCTGGTATGTTTATGTCCCAGTCATGGTTCTGTGTGTACCATGTTTCTGTGACTGCCACGATATCCAAATGTTCCTCCTCCATCAAGGCCACTAATTCAGGAAGCTTGTTACCCAGACTACGGGCATTGTTACTCATTGCTCTCCATTTTTTGATAGCTTTACCTTTGTAGCAGCATCCCCACTGTCCTTTCTACCTTGGTCTTTTCTCATTTAGTACCCTCTTTGTAGGGGAGGCTGGGAATTTCCTGCTGCTTATCTTTGCCTCCCCTTGACTAGTTTAAAGCTTGCCAATGAAGCATTTAAACAGACTGCCCAAAAGACTTGTTCCTTCCTGGACAGATGCAGACCATCCTGCCAGTATAGGCTGGTGTCCTCAGGCGGAACCCCAGTCCCCAATGAAGCCAAATCCTGTGCTCCACACATTTCTTCAACCATTCATTAATCGCATGGTGCAAAGTACCCTCGCCTCACCCATGCCATAGACAGGCAGCACCTCTGAGAAGGATACTGTGTGTGCTACTTGTCTTAGGCCCTCCCAACTCCACAAAGTCCTCCTGCACTGCTCTAATCTCATGATGAGACCAAATTATTTGTCCCTAGGTGGACAATGACATCCAGCTCAGACTCCCATGCAGCTGTTTTCGTGATCCTGAGGATGCGCTTCCTGTCCCTCAAGCCATGGCACCAGGCAGGCACCTTACCTCAGTTTCCCTGCTCCCCGGTTCTATCCCCTAATAACTGAGTCCCCCATCAGGGCTGCTTCCTTTCCCTGTGGTGTCCTCTGTCTCCTTCCTATGGGCCTAATCTGTGACAGTTGTCCGCAACCTCCTTAGTCTCGTCTCATGGGTGTATCCATAGAGGAACTATGGTCCCCAGAATGGTGTATGGATTATAGAGTGAACAACTGACTGGGTGTGCCTCTGCTCCACCACCCTCACCCTCCCTGAACCCACTGTGGTCCAACTGCTGTGCTTCTTCGCAACCTCTGAGGTAGTGGTGGTAGCTCTGGTGCTCCCTGGATGGGGAGGTTCTCTTACTACTGTCCAGTGTGGCCTGGAGGAGGTTCCCTTACTTCTGTCCAGTGTGGCCTGAAGACAGGCAACTTCCTCCCTCAGGACAGAGAGTTGTCTGCAAATCAGGCAGCATCTCAGCCTCCAGAAAGACTCCGGAAGACTGCTGCCCCACAGCCATTACATTGCACTACTCCCCACATGTCTGTCTACCTTCTTGTTTATCCTGTTTATATTTTTTTTTGGTGTGTGTGTGTGTGTGTGTGTGTGTGTGTGTGTGTGTGTGGAGTGATTGGTTTGTTATACAGAAATATATATAGTATACAATGTGTATGCTTATATTGTCAGTGCAGTGTGCTAGAAAGGATATGACAGTGATATGCCTTGCCTCTTAAAGAAATGATGTCAGAACCCCAGGTATAAAGGAACTACTTCCAGAATTGGGTGGGGTGAGGGGTGGGTAGGGTTTGGGCCTAAACTGTGCCCCTCACAAACAATCAGCTAAAAGCTCTGACCCACCGCTGATGAGTGCCTTCCTGTCAGCAAGATGCCCTACACGGCAATTTGACAGGGAAAATACCTGCTAATCAAACAGAGAAAAATCCAAACATCCAAGTCAGACACAGGTAAACCTCCCAGCCCCAAAACAGCCTGATGATTTGTGCTCTAAAGTAGTCCGCACCAAAACTGCCTTTAAGGCACACAGAGATAAACACAGAAAACAGTTTCCACCCCTGGGGCACTGTCTGGGTCAAATACACAGCCTGTAACCTGCACTCACTTTAGGACTTATGACAAATTCTTAGCCCAGTGAATAACTCACAGTATTACAAATATTGCAATGCAAACAGTCAATCAATAATTCCAATCAAGTCAGCTGTGCACAAGGACAGACACAATAAAGTATTCAGTCCTCTGGGTTTAAACTCTTCCTGCACTGCAAATATTAACAATTGTAACAAAAGTAAAGCAAGGTCCACCTCCTCTGTTGATTGAAAGACTGTCTTTCCTGATAATTCTAAGTTCCTTATTTCACCTTTCAGTTAGAAGCAGCCTCTACCTGAAGATTATTAGCTTTTCTGATAAACTGCTACAAACCAAAGACAAATGTAAATTGTAAGGTTCAATCCCTCTGTTGTGAGCACTAACTCGCTTTCTTGCAGATCCTAAGTTCAATATTGCAGCTTCCAGCAAGAGTGTAGCTTCACCTGAAGAATATTAGCTTGTCTGATGAATCTGCCATAAACCACTTGCTTATAGTACTGTTGTTATCAGGTCTGTAAGACTCTTCCAAAGCTATTGGCTGATAAGTAAGTTTGCTTCATTGGGGACTGGGGTCCACCTGGAATGATGCAGGCCTATACTGGCATGGTGGTCTGCATCTGTCCAGAAAGGAACCAGGATCCTAGGTGATAGGTTTAAATGCTTCATTGGCAAGCATTGAAACTAGCCAGAGGAGAGGCACCGAAAGGAGCAGGAATTCCTAGCCCCCAAAAAAAAATCAAGGTAGTTAGTGAGGTAAACACCAAGATAGAGATAATAGGGAGAAGGGCACAGGGTAAATGGAGGAAATGACAAAGGTAATAAGGACAGGGATGGGGCAAAGGGTAAGACCATCAAGAAATGGAGGGTAATGAGTACCAATGCCCGTAGTCTGGGCAACAAGCTCCCTGAACTGGTGGCCTTGATGGAGAGGAATGCCTGGATATTGTGGCAGTCACAGAAACATGCTACACAGAGAACCATGACTGGGATGTTAACATACCAGGATACACAACCTACAGGGAGGGAGGGAGAAGGGGGGTAGCTCTCTATGGAGGAAGGATAAAGGCAATGGAACAAGCAGTAGAGAGGAGGAGGAGGCACTGTGGGTCACCTAGAGACTGGAAATGGCAGCACAATCCGCACAGGGGTTGTATACAGACCCCATCTCAGGGCGAGGAATGGACAAGGATATGACAGAAGGCATCCTTGGGATAGAGAAAGGGAGAACCTGTTGATGGGGGTCCTGAATATGTCAGATGTTCACTGCAGCACTTTGCTGTAGCCACATCAAAAGCAGGGCCATTCTCGATGCCCTACAGGGGCATGCCTCAGACAGCTAGTGTTGGAACCCACTTGGGAGGAGCAATCTTAGACCTTGTACTCTCAAATGGGGACAGTGAGAGGATCTCAGATCTAGAAGTGGGTAGCACTCTGGGAACAAGTGACCATCAAACAGTGTGGTTCATGATAAATTCAGCTGCAGAGTCAAGTCATACAAAAGTGAGGTACTAGACTTCCAGGTGGGCTGACTTTGGCAAAATGGGAGTGCCTAGAAAACACTAGTAAACAGGCAAGAAGGAGGGTGGAGCAACAATGGGAAACATCAAAACTGCCATCACAGAGCAACAAGCCTGTGTCAAGCAAATAAACAAATCAAACCAAAAAAAAAAGCCACTATGGTTCTCAAAGAGGTGGCGGGGAAGGTTAGGGAGAAGAAGATAGCATTTAGGAAGTACAAGGAAACGTAGAAGAAGCAGGACAGACAGAGGACTGTACCAGTTAAGGCAGAAGGATGCAGTAAAGGCAGTCAGAATAGCAAGGCTCAAACTGAGGAAAAGATAGCCAATTACGTTAAGAAGGGATAAAACCTTTGTAGCTACATTAGGAGAGTAGAAAGACAAAGGAGTGATAGTGAGGCTGAACAGAATGGACAGTGGGTGGCAGAGAGGCAGTGAAAAAGCAGGGATACTGAATGAATACTTCTGCTCAGTATTCACAAAGAGGAGGAGGGGAGGTACCTAATCCAATTAACAGAAGCACTCTGAATAGAGAGTCGATCCCAGTCCATTCACAGAAGAAAGGGTTCTGAAAGTACTCCTAAAACTGAAGGTGGACAATGCAATGGGGCCTGGAGATTCACCCAGAAATCTAAAAAGAATTAAGGAGAAACTAGTGACAACACTGGCTACCCTTTTAAAAATCATGAGAGGATGGTGTGGTACCTGGAGGACCGGAAGAGGGCGGATGTGTTCCCCTTCACAAAAGTGGGAGCAAGATAGAGGCAGGAAACTACGGACCTGTCAGTTTGACCTCTGTGGTAGGAAAATAATGGAATCACTTCTGAAGGAAAGAATTGTTAAGTACCTAGAGGCCAATGGGGCACAGGACCCAAGGCAGCACGGATTCACAGTGGGAAGGTCATGTCAGATGAATCTAATAGATTTCTTCGACTGGGTGCCAAAGTAGTAGACCAGGGAGGGGCTGTGGACATGACCTACCCAGACTTTAGCAAGGCATTTGACACAGTCCCACACAAAGACTAAAACAAATTAGCCAGCCTGGGTAGGTCCCAGGGTGGTAGCCTGGATAAAACACTGGCTGGACAACAGGACACAGAAGTTAATAGAAACGGAGTCCACTCTGAAGAAAGAGGAGTTACTAGTGGGGTTCCATGAGGTTCAGTGCTGGGTACAGTTCTTTTAATGTCTTTATAAGTGACATTGCAGATGGACTGGAAGGTAAAGTATGCCTCTCTGCAGATTACACAAAGATCTGCAACAGGGTTGATACACAAGGGGGCATGGAAAGGATGAGAAGGGACTTGGCAAGGTTGGAGGAATGGTCAGAAGTATGGCAGCTTGATTCAATGCCAAGAAGTGCAAAATAATGCACCTAGGAAATGAAAACCAGGGAAGAGTACACAATTTGGGGGGAAGAGATAGTAACAACAACAAAATGGAAAGTGACCTGGGGTAATCATATCAGATGACCTTAGGTTGGCAAGCAATGTGAGAAGGCAGTAGGGAGGGCTGGGGATACTGGGATGTATAGGGAGGCATCACCAGCAGAAAACAGGAAGTTGTTATCCCTCTGTACAGACAGTTGGTGAGACCCCATCTGGAGTACTGCATGCAGTTCTGGAGACCCCATCTCCGCAAGGACATAGACAGGATGGAGGCAGTCCAGAAGAGGGCAACTAAAATGGTGCAGGGTCTGCAAGAAGCTATATGAGGAGAGACTCAAGGAGCTTAAAATGTATACCCTTGAGGAAGGGGGGACAAGATAGAAACTTTTAAGTACCTCAATGGAATCAACAAAGTCCAAGAAATACTGACTTCAGGGTACTGCCAAACAGTATGAATGATGGTTTAGTTGTATTTATGTATAAGAAAGGGATAGAGGACATTTGCTAAATTGGAGACCCATAACATTATTGAATATGGATTTTAAGGTGTTTGCTAAAATATTGAATAATAGACTGTTGATTCATGCAAATTCACTTTTACATCCGCATCAAACCTGTTCTTTACCTGATAGGAAAATTACAGATAGTTTAATATTACTTTGTGAAGTATTCCAAAGAGGGGCTACAGGAGAACTCACTGGACTGGTTTTAGCCTCGATCAGGCTAAGGCCTTTGATAATGTGCAACATGAGTATTTGTGGGACTGTTTAGTACATTATGGGGTCCCCTACTTTTATTTTTGGTTACGGACATGTTATAATAAAGCTACAGCTTGTGCCTACTGTAATGGCTGGCTTGGTATTAAATGTCCCATACTTAGGGTAATAAATCAGGGATGTCCGAGTCCACTTTTGTATTTGTTTACTCTGGATCCTCTTATACGGAGAGTGCATGATCACCCAACCATACAGGGATTGTCCTTTTCAAGTAGTGATCAGGAAATCAAATGCATTGCATATGCTGATGATGTTTGTTTTTAGTGGGATTTGGCATCTGCATTATGTTTAGAAAACCCTACAGGATTTTATGTTCTATACTGGAGCAAGGATTAATTATGAAAATGTACTTGCATACCACTTAGAAGTGAGGATGTTCAGGTCACTCACATCATAGGAATTCAGTTACCACTGAACCATGTAAAGTTCCGGGCCTTTTATTTGGGGCGTGATTGTATATCTGAATTGGAAATATAAACTACAAAATGCACAAGCTAAAGTCACTTTATGGAACACATGGAGGTTATCTAAACTGAAGCGAGTTCAAATGGTCAAAACATTTTGTTACCCCTTTTTTATATTTAAGTTCTGTTTTTAGTCTTCCCTTGGCCCTAGAAACTCAAATGTATAGTTTTTTTTTCTTGTATCTGGGGTAGCAGAGTAAACCCTATTAAAGGTAGTTTGTTGTTACGTGACAGACGATGTGGTGGGCTGAAAATGGTACAACCCTTAGTCTTTTTTTTTTTTTTAACCATGTTTCTCCATACAAACTTTAGACCTTTGTTTTCCGGTAGAAAAATAGTTGGCAACCGTGGCTACTGGATTCTATGGAGATTTTCTCCTTATGGCCGGAACATGAAGTAATTCGAAACATAAGTCCTTTGCTTCTCTCCCCAAACACTAAGAGCGTGTTTTGGGAAACTGAAAATTGGGGTATTTCGGTGACATGTTTTACGGTCTAGTCGGAAGGAATTGTATGTCTATATCTTGCACAAATATTTTCAGGACACAGCCCTTTGATTCCTACCCTCCACATCATAAACTTTTAATTGGTAATATGTTGACCTCTACTCGTATGCCTGCATTTATGTGGGATGTTTTATGGTGTCCTTATATGGTAGATTGAATGTTCGTGGTAATTTGAAACATAAACCAGTCTCTGATCGTTTCTGTCCTAGAGACACTTGCCCCTCCACGATTGAAACAATGGATCATTTATTCTTGACATGTCCATTTATACTTGATTTTTGGACCCTTTTAAAAATAAGTGGCCTACTTCTCCATTTTTCCAATGTCCTTGGAAATATTATTGTCAGTATTTTGCCACCCTCTGAACTAAATACGTATAGGGTGACCCTTTGGTTGCTTTTTGCTAGGTTTCAAATTTTATATTTGGTATGTTGGTGTTGTCTCACCATTCAACAATGGTATTTTCACCAGTGAATTATTTTTTATGGTTGAAAATTCTATTCTTGGTCTAAAGGCACAAGATTGTGATAAGGTTTTCACCCATCTATCAATCCAGATGGATCACGATAGATTGGTTACCACAGACACGCTTTCATTGTCTGTGGTAATTTAATTTTGAATTTGGGGAGGAGGGTTCTTTTCAGTTTGTTTTTGAGTTTCCTATGATGATATTTCTGGATGATAACTCTATAATTATTTGAGTACTTTGCTTTTGTATATTATCTGACTGTATTTTATTTTCCCACTGTAATGTACCTTCCCTACTCCTGTAGTGGGGGGTGCTCAGCATTTATTACTTAGTTTTAAGATGCTATTGTGATGGAATACGTATGTATGTTTATTATTTGTCTTGTATTATGATTTTGTGTGTTGTAACACTATTGGGTATATGTTTTGCTTTCAAGTTTTCATAATAATTCCTACTCTTTTAGTAGGGAAGGGAGAAGTGTATGCTTATGGTATTTTATTTATGTTTGAGTTTAAAGTATGCAGTAATACTCTTTTGTATTTATGTTTTATCCTTTTCATGAATTTGTATGAAGAAATACTGATTTCTTTTCTGTTTTTTATGTTATGAATAGAAAATTCTCATGTTCTTTTTTGTGGGGTGGCTGTTTTCACATCGCTCTGATAATGTATGATTGTAATACTTTTTTTTGTTATTCTCTTCTAGATGATTTATTTATTATTTTGTATGACTTAACACTGTTTGTATTCACTTTGGTTTGCTGATTGCTGATTATGTTAATAAAAATTCCCCTACTCTTTCAATAAGTGCCATGGGATCTTTAACATCCACCTGAACTACCACCAATCCAGGCTGAGCGGGACCTCGGTTTAACGCTCATCCGAAAGACGGAAAACATAATCGTCACATCAATCTTATACATACAAACAACACATTACCGTTGATACAATTAGCTGAATTAGCTCTAAAGTAGTAAGTGGGGACAATTGCCAGCAGGGGTATAGGGAGAGGAGATTGTGGGAGTAGGTGCACCTCACCTCTTCACCCCTTCAGAATGTACACTCCGCAGGATTTGACAGCCAAAAGGGGAGGTACGATTGGGGTGTGATGAAGGCAGAAAAGCTGGCACTCAAACCCAAGATAAAAAGGGATGTAAACACACTACAGCAGAAAACCTTAGATGACACAATTACATGATGTAGAACAAGTTGGGAAAACATATGCTCATAACCTTGTAATTTTTTCATATTTTGACCCCAAATTTTCAACACAGCCTTCTTACAACCCCACCTCATGAATAAGGGTGGTGAACATTTTAAATCCATCCAAAAGATGACACCAAGCCACTGTGAAATTGCCTTTTGGGCATGATTTGCAGAATTCTACCACCACTGGTCAAGAGGTGGGGTTCCAAAAAGGCCATGTTGAAAATCTGGGTGAAAATATGCAAAAATAATAAAGTCATGCATCAAAGTTCAAAACCCCACTGAAATACACTGAACAGCACTTACCTTAGTTTCTCATATTGCAGTCGCTGGTTCCAGCAGCAAGACATGTCTTTGATTTGAGAGTGGATCTGCATCGTGGGACCTGTTCAGGTGAGTGAGGGTGTGTGGTGGGTGCCGGCGGAAGGTCAGGATGGGGTGGTCAGATCGATGAGGACCATTTTCTCTTTACAGTTTAAAAAAAAATTGAGGGGTAGTTTTCTTTATTACAGCTGACAGTCCAATTTCTGACACTGGAAACTGGGCTTCCAAATATACAAATCAAAGTTTCAATGCAGAGATTCAGGGCAGAGGTCCATCTCTCACTCTGAAGTGGCAGGTTTGGATACAATATAATTCTTCATCTGACCCTAACTTTTGCCCAGGATAACAATTAAGACATGGTATGACGGAAATGTTGAACCTGTCTGAGAAGCTTCAAGAGGATTAAGGGCCTAATTCCATATAATATAATGTCTTTGACTCTAAAATTCAGAGCTTTTTCTGTAGTGAACTGCTACTAAAGAGATGAACTTGTCATGTCCTCATTATACATTTGGGATTCAATATATGTATACCTACCCTATGATTAATAATCAACTGACTTTTAAGCCCATTAAGCTCTGCTTATCTAAAGTATTCATTATCATAAATGTATACTGTTTCTTCTGTATCTGTGTGATGAAAATCAGCAATAAAAGAAATCTGAAAAGAAAAATAAAAACTGGTTCCCCAGTGTCGGGCTGCACTTCAAAGAACAGTGTCAGGCGACCTGGAGGGAGGGAGTTCAGAGAAGCAGTATTGGGGTGGGCACCCCAGTCCACTTATATACATTAAAAACACACACACAAACTAAACAAAAACAAAACAAAAGGAAACACTGAAAGAGTGGGCGACCTGCATGGGGAAGCTGTACTGGGGTGGGCACCCCAGTCTTCTTAACAAAGATGATAGATAGCTAGCTAGCTAGCTGGCTGGCTGGCTGCAACCTCACTTTCTGACACCGGCTGCTGAATGTTCTACAAACACTATGTCAGCGCCGGGGCGAACACTCAGTGAACACAGAAAGGCTGGCAGGAGTGCTGGGGAAAAGACTGGCAGAAGTGTCTGAGTCTGGAGGTACGCTGCAAATAAATGTCTTTATTTTAAAGGAAATTCATTCCACAATTTACATGCATGCAACATATAAACCAGAACTATGGAGAACAAATGGCACTATAAAATGCTAAACAGACTGAATTGGTCCTCTTTTAATTAAAGAAGACGAATTATAGCCTGTTTCTAATTGTCTGCTTTCAGCAAAGGTCACTGCACTATAAACAATTTTTATGTCTGATGGGGTCAACTTAACCTTTTCGTTTGTTACACTAACCAGCAGGACAAGATGATTCAAAATTGCACTAGACTGCAGATGGTTGCACTAGCCCACAATTATAATCATAAATTTTGATCACTTACACAGCAAACCAAGAAATACTCCGATTATTGCACATTTTATCCTGCTACCACACTGCTTCCTGCTCTACCAAAAAAAACAAACAAAAGACTGATCAATAACATACAGTATGGCCCCCGTTCCCCAACTGTTTTGCACCATGGCCCCCTTACTCATCTTTCTGTGTCCACTGAACCAGAGAATCCCACAACAGCAAATCAACCAAGCCGTCCTAGCTCTTGCACTCACAATACTGATTGAAGCCAGAGCCTGAAGCCAGAAAGCCTCCATACAATGTCACAGTCATGTATCATGACTTTCTGGCAGAGCTCGAGAGAGATCTGAATTCAGCTGCAGCTCCTGACAAGCTCATTTACAATCATTTGATATGCAAAACCGCATATGAAAGGGAAAGTTAGCTAAAGTTACAGATGCATAAAGCAGGATTAATGCATTCTTGGCAAAACTGCATGACCTGGTCCTCTTTAAAGGCAGTGGTATTGGGCCATATCATTTCATATGCTTCATACAAAAAAAAAAGAAAGAACAGAAGTACAAGAATCTTACAGAGAAACTGAGATGACAATTAGATGTTTTTGGTGCAGTATTAGCGCCAGCTAAGCAATTAAGCTAATAATTATAAACAAATAATGAAGAGAAATGAAGAAATTTGAAAAAGAGCACAAGGAGAGTGGGGCCCCAGAACTTTTAAATATTACTGAGGTGAGACAGAAACTGAACATATTATTTCAAATTAAAGTGGAGGCACAACTTAAATTTCAAACCAGAAATATTATGAGTTTGGCAACTGGGCAAGGAGGCTGCTAGCCTTTAGATTAAAGAAAAAGGAAGCAGAGAGGCACATCCCCAAAATTAGAAAGTGAGACCAGCCAGGAGATATGCTGTGCCTCTAGGGACACAGCACTGGAATTGATGAGGTTCTAAAATGAGCTACACAAAAGAAAATATGCCACGTAGTAGAGGAACAAATCCAAAATGTTCCAGGATCAAGCTCAGTTGCCTAAACTAGCACAAGGCACAACAAAATGCAATAGGACATGGTTTCTGGGCAGGAGATCCTTAAAGTGATTAAAGACTACCTCACAGGCAGCAACCGGGGCTTGATGGATTCTGCACAGCATTTTATAAGACTTTGCACCCAAATGAATTCCTACACTACAAAAAGTTTAACAGTATTGAAGAGAAGGGCGATGCTCTGGACTCTGCGCGAAGATGCTAACATAACAGTGGTGCTAAAACCTGAGAAGGACCAGTGACATGTCCCTGATCTATCCCAGTGAGGATGGTATCAGTGACATCAGCAGGAGGAGACAAGCTGAGTTATGCTTCCAAAAACAGACTGGAAGGGGAGAGGAAGCTGAAATTCTCCTGAATATGCCAGTTTCCTGGGACTTCAGAGGGCTGACTTTGATAAGATGGCCAACAGAGTTAAGCTAGCCCTGGCAAAAAGAAATACAGGTGAGGGGACAGGTAAAATGGGCAAGCATTAAGGATGCAATGCTTGAAGCAATATCCCATTGTGTTAAAGAAAAAGTGCACAAGAAGAAGAAACCACTTTAGTTCTCAAAAACAGTAGCAGAAAAAGTCAGAGCCAAAAGGCTGACCTTCAGGAAATATAAAGGAACACAGCAGGATGGTCGATAGGAGCCATACCAAACTTCCTAAAGGAAGCAGGGAAGGCAGTAAGGCAGGCAATGGCCCAAACTGAGGAAATACTAGTACCAACAGTAAAAGAAGATGACAAGACTTTCCATAGATATATTAGAGAAAGGAGAAAGTCCAGAGGGGTATTGCTAAGATCAAAGGAGATAAGGGCACGTGTGGTATCCTAAATAGATACTTCTGCTCAGTATTTACTGAAGAGAAGGTAGGGCAGGGCCCACAGCTCAGCACCATGGACACAAGGAGGAGGGAGGCGTGCACTAGTCCTTTCACAAAAGAAAGGGTCCTACAAGAATTCGATAAGCTCAGGGTGGACAAGGCAATGGGACCTGATGGCATACATCCCAGGTACTAAAAGAGCTAAGGGTGGAACTAGCAGAGCCATTATCAGAACTGTTTAGTCAGTCTCTCAGCACAGGAGAGCCCCAGAAAACTGGAGAAGGGCTTATGTGATCCTGCTCCACAAGAGTGGTGGCAGGGAGGAGGCGGGAACTACAGACAGTCAGTCTTACCTCAGTAGTGGGTAAGATTATGCAGAAACTCCTTAAGGAAAAGGACAGTGCAACACCTGGAATCCACAGGACACAGGATCCAAGACAGCATGGGTTTACAAAGGCGATCCTCTCAAACTAATCTCTTAGATTTCTTTGACTGGGTAAAGAGTGGTGGACCAAGGGGAGCAGTCGATGTCACCTACCTTGATTTCAGCAAAGCTTCGATACTGTTCCATATAGAAGATTGATTAATAAGCTGGGTAGGCTCAGGGTGGGTCAGAAGTTGGTCAACTGGGTGGCAAACTGGTTGACAGGCAGAAAAGCGGAGAGTGGTGGTAAATGGTATACAGTTAGAAGAGATGCAAGTCACAAGTGGGGTACCTCAGGGATCAGTCCTGGGGCCAGTCCTCTTCAATATCTTCATCAGTAACACTGCAGAGGGACTGGAGGGTAAGGTTTATCTGTTTACAGATGACACGAAGATCTGCAACAGAGTAGATGATCCAGATGGGGTGGGCAGAATGAGAAGCGAGCTGGATAAACTGGCAAAATGGTGGAAGAGTGGCAATTGGGGTTTAATGCAAAGAGTGCAAAATCATGCACATAGGGAAGAAACCCAAGCCACCTATAGGCTGGAGGGGAGTTGCTGGCAGTCACAAAGGAAGAGAGGACTTGAGCATCATCATCACCCATGACCTGAAATCATCCAAGCAGACCACTAAAGCAATAGGTAAGGCTAGGGGATGTTGGGGTGTATTAGTAGAAATTATTACAAGTCGGGAAGAGGAGGTAATAATTCCTCTTTACAAGGCACTGGTTAGGCCCCATCTGGAGTACTGCGTGCAGTATTGGAGGCCACACCTTCACAAGGACATTAACCAAATTGAGGCAGTCCAGAGAAGGGCAACCAAAATGGTGCAGGACTGCATTAGAAAACATATGAGGACAGATTAACGGAGCTCAATATGTATACCAGAGCAAAGGAGGGAGAGAGGTGATATGATTGAAACATCCAAACACCTTAAAGGCATTAATAAGGTGAAAGAGTCTAACATGATTCAATATAAGAAAAATATCAGGACAAGAGGACACAGTATGAGATTAGAGGGAGGCCGATTAAGGGTAATATGAGAAGTTGTTTTTCACAGAAAGGGTGGTGGATGCATGGAATGGCCTACCTCAGGAAGTGATGGATATGAATACAGTGCAGGGCTTCAAACAGGCATGGGTGAGGGTTACATAGGCATAAGGGAGCAATACAGATGAGTATGAATAGACAGGCCATTAACAGAGCAAAAGGCCGATGGCACATTTATAAGTTAGAAAAGAAATGGGCAGACTGGATGTCCTTATGCGGTCCTTATCTGCCGTCAACTTCATCGCTTCACTTGCATGTGAGACACTTTACAAATGAAAGTATCTCAGGCACAGGAGAAAGGAACAACGCTATTGGTCAGAAGAACTTCCTCAATCTATGATGTAATTTTCTGGGCAATCTGGTCATTCACGGACACCACCTGACAAAGTACCCACAAGTAGGGGATACCAGAGTCATGGCTACCATGGATACAAAAGCTCCCTCTAGGCACAGGAAGACCAGCGGCTAGGCCACAATGGATACAAAGTGGCAGTAATCAAGAGAACCGCACCATAGCGCTGAGCTTCGAGATCAGCATCCTATGAAAGTGTCAGCACAGTTAAAATGCTAAATACAGCCCTGATCCAACCATTCCAAATACTCAAACTATCTGTCAAGTTGCCACGCTAAGATGCTTTGTATTTAAGTGCCAGTTACACCACAAATCCAATCTGACAAGGATATGGTCACAGTTATTCACAACTCCCTCCCCATCTCACCTACAACTGCTGAATTAAAAATTTGATATGAACAGCAGACAAGGAGAAATAATTTGCAGTTAAACATACATCTCAGTCAGCCCCCACACACACACACATACACATGAACTGCACTGTCTTTAAGCCTCCTGGACTGTAGCATGTTTAGCGTTACAATGCTGATCTAAGTCAGTCCCCCAACACCACACACACCAGCAGTTCTGTCTTCCATCTCCTGCACTGTAAAGTGTTTTGGGATACTGTACTGATCCCAGACACACACACACACACTGTGCACCTCTCCATTCCATCTCCTGGACTGTAGCACTTATTCAATATAGAGTGAGCTGGATTCAATTACAGCCTCTCATTGTGCAGTGAGACTGTGATTACAGCAGTGTGACAGTGTGAGAAGGGATTTTGATTTAAATATACCTTTACTGTGTTCTGTGTTGTAGGAAGTATCGAGGGCAGTCTCCTAGCAACCTCTAACTGGAGACAGGAAGTAACACTGGGGCTTATAGTCTGTGGCAGAGTGTAAACTACTACAACTGTGTGCAGTTAAACATTTTTAATACTGAAAGATCATTGAGCTCTGTTTTAAAGGCAGCAAAGGGCTGTAACAGTGTTAAAATGCTGTTTTAGGCAATTATCGGCACAGCACTACTCTAGGGAGGTGTCCGTGACCCAGGACATCCTTCCGGGTCACGCATCATAAACAGAACACTCAGAGCTTGTCAAGTGGGGACAAGGCCAGCAGGTACCCTTTAAAAACATAGTCTGACTTTGGATATACATCAAGCACTCTTGCGCTATAATAGACTGAAGTATCTGGCAGTTAGAGTTAGAATATGCTATACTAGCACAAACCATTGGTGAGACCAAACTGACAAAACAAGTGACTGTTAAAACACATAAAAGTTAGGAAAAAAGGGGAAAAATGGCTTTCATGGATACGTTCACAGAGAATTTCTGGGATATATTTTGCCAGGATGGAAACATGTGAAAGTGCATTTCATACCAAAACGTATATGCTCTTAGATGCAAATTATAAGGAGTATGAAGGTATAGCCCAGCACAATTCATTACGCAATATATGCATTAGTTACAACAAACTTCAGCAAGAAGTACCCAGTCTCAGGGAAGCGTTAGCACAACTGAAAAACAAAAGTAAACCTACCAAACACAGAGCAAACTGGTAAAACAGAAAGAGGAAAATGCCACGTAACCCTAGTGAGCTATCCCAGGGTCTGATGTTGAGTACTAACAAACAAAAAGAAGTAGAGAGCACATGATGGAGAGGTAAAACGTAACTGGAAAATGGTTCAAAAGAAGGAGATAATAAATGAAGGAAGGCAATGGGCCCAAAGAAATATCACTTTCTAACAGATATGACATTCTAAACAGCATATCACACTTGGAATAAAACAACTTAGAGGAGAGTGACTCACAAGACAGTGGTTCTGACACACCCCTAAATATGAAAAACTCTAATTGGTGACTCAATAATTAGATTTACTGACACTGAGATATGAAAAAAGATAAAATAAATACTATGGTGACTCGTCCTCTGCAGCCCAAATTATGGACATAACTCAATAAATAGATTTGATGCTGATAAAAAAAAACACACAAATGTAATTAATCATGTAGGGTAAAATGATGTGGGGAAATCGCACAAAAAAAGACAACTGTTCTGATCTAATTGCTCTGGCAAAAATCAAGGTTAAAGGTGGAAAGGTGGCACTGTCAAGTATCCTCCCAATTCCAAGAGTGCATGAGGAAAAGAATAAAACAATACAATACAAAGAACTGATGTCAGATTAGAGAACTGGTGCACGCTTGAGGGCTTTGAATTCATAAAAACTGGAACACCTTTAAAACAAACACAAATCTGTACTCAAAAGATGGCCTCCATCTAAATAAAAAAGACAAATCTTTTAGGTAAATGCTTTAGAAGTTTCAGTGGGTATATTTAAACTGATTATGTCGGAGGGTGGACATTATGAAACAACCAATGGATAATATGGCTAACACAATTCAAATGATGAAATCTTGCATACAAATCAAGTTAGAAATAACATTAAATGCTATACTGCTAAGTTCGATGAGTTAATAGTAACAGTAACACAATCCAAACCAGATGTGATTACAATAACCGAGACTTGGTGGAGTGATACCAGCATTTGGGAAAAACATATCCCAGGTTATGATACTTTCTACAGAAATTGAAATAATAAAAAGGGTGGGGATATTGTTTTATTTGTTAACAGTCATTACAAGCCAATAGATATAACCAACTCTGAAATTAAGCAGAGCACCAGAAACAACACAGAAACAATCTGGGTAAAACTACTTATAAATTCAAACAACATTACTATAGGACTATGTTACTGTCCACCTGATACCTCACTGGACGTGACTTCTAAAATAGTTGAAGAAATGGAACTGGCATGTGAAAAGGGGACCTGCTATTCATGGGTGACATGAACCTGGGGACATCACATGGTCCAATAAGCTTGCTAATTCCATCCATGGCAAGATGTTTATAGAGGCATGTGGGCAATTAACACTACAACAATATGTAACTAGCCCAACTAGAGGGACAAGCATACTAGATGTAGTACTAGGGACAGAGGGACATAAACAACTGTGCAGTAGGTACTCTTTAGGAACAAGTGACCATAGTTCTGTCAGTTTAACATCATGTTCCCCATATAATTACAAATAATGAAAGCAGCTTCTTCAGTTAAAACAAGGCTGACATAACAAATATAAATACAATCCAACCCGTTTATCTGACCTCCTCTAATCTGAACCTCCCTGTTTAACAAACTGATTTGTTCCCCAATGTGAGTGTTATTATCTGCTGTTATCGGCAACAGTCAATTAACTCCAATTTGTGATTGATACACTTGCTTAGACCCTGAAACCCTTTACCTGTGGTTTGTTGCTTGATTTGCAAGGTTTGATGTGTGGCTGTAGCTCCCCAAAGCCCTTCTGCCTGCATTTAGTTTCTTATTCCGATAGTAGTAGCACGGCGAGAAAGTGATTGGTTTTGTATTTGATGAGCCAGAGAGCGAGAATGAATTTGCTTGTGAGTGTGTTGGTGTAGCAGGGAGCAAGAAAATTGTTTGCTGATCATTTCTAGTGGTGCATAGTTATGCAGGAGTCAGGACTAGTGAACTGTTGTACTGGGGGGAAGAATATGCCAGTCCAAAGGCGAATACCAAGAGAAAAACTGAGGCACAAATACAGTACTGTTAAAAAAAATCTGCAAACTTTTGAAATCAGGAGCCTTTTGGTTTGCCTTGTAAAATGTGCTGCAGCTTTCCTGTAAGGAGGATAGATGCTGGTAGCGTAGTTTAACAGTCAGGACTGGGAGGTTAAAATGGCACCAGAGGCAAAAAAAGATAGAGTCTGAAAACTGACTGACAGCAGAAAAGCTATTCTTTGAAACAGATTCCTATACTTTTACATTTAAAATGTGGTCTACAATAAAATATATATTACTGCTATGGTGTGTTTGCATGCTGTATGGTATGCCGCTTCTATGCTATAGCGTTGTGTGCTCTCTCTCTCTCTCTAATACAAACTCCCATTTATCGAAACATATTTTATATCTCCCAAGCAGTTCGGATAAATGGGGTTGGACTATAGTGAACTAGCTATGTTGGACGGGAGACCATACTAGGAGGATGCAGTACAGAGCAGGCGTGGGATATACTAAAAGGCAAAATTTTGGATATACATGACTAATAAATCCCAAAATACACACAAAAAATTGAAAAAATAATAAAAGGCCAAGATGGCTGAATAAAAGATAAAAGATTAATCAAGAAAAACAAAGCATACAAGCCTATAAAATATACAAATCCACCTACTGGAACAATTTAAGCAAGTTCAAAGGAGTAAAAAAGAAAAGAAAACATCTAAGCATGCCACAGGAAAAACTTAGCAGATAATGCAACCAGAAATAATACCAAAGCATTCTATGGCTATATAAATTCATTAAAAAGATAAATAATATTGTAAACTCATTTCAGAGGAGGACCTCTTCTTACCATCCCAATCAGACTTGAATTTCTCTGTTGGCGACAGCTGGGTTGGAACATGTGTTTCAGTTCCTGGGGCCATCAGGAGTCCTTTCATTTGAGAACTGGTCCTCAAATATGGACTGCTGAAAACAGACCGTTAAGATATTTTCAAGTTAGAGACTATATTTGAGAAACCAAATTATTGTGGCTAGAATCCCACCTCACTCCTCCCTCCTCAAATCATGTATGACCATGTTGCGGGAACCACTGGGGTCATCTTATAGGGACCCTATATAAAGAACTGAGAGACCCAACTCCAGAAACGAGAAACACCATACTACAAAGTTGGAACAAAGACATAGACCGGTGGTTCCAGATGAACAATGGTCAGCAGCAATTCTAGCTGTGGTAAAGAACACCTCTTCAAATTCCTGGAGAAAATTCTCTTGGAAGTGTCAGCATAGACACTCCACTCCCCAACAAAACTTACCAAATATTTACCAGAGAGGTTTGGAAGGTGCTGGAGGAGTATGGTTGTCAGTTGGCAAGACTTTGCACATTATGTAGCAATGCCCATTACTGATGCCATTTTGGATCCCGCCACAAACAGAGATATCAAAAGCATAAGAGAGACAATAGAGATTACAGGAAATATTTCCACTAGATATATATATATATATATATATGGATCACTCTCCTCTTGGACCAAAACTCTTTTACCTATATACTTGCTTGCAGCAAAGAAGACCATAACAAGAATATGGATGTCAACTAAAATCCCAGAAAACGAGAATGGAGGACAATAATGACACACATTTACCAAATGGAATCCATGTCTGCCAAACTGCAGATAAGGAGCAGACATTCAGAATAAAATGGCAGAGGTGGGTCACTTATCTTATGGAGGTTGATCCAGAATTCTGTCCATAAACCAGAACTGTGGGGGTGGAAGGGTTGATTATGAAACGATGGTACCTATTGATAAACTTGTACAACAAGCATGAGAAATGTTAACTGACAATGCCTACAGAATTTTATCAGATCTTGTCAAACTGTGTCTTGAATGAAAGCTAAAGTTAAAAACTCAATAAAATAAATATTTATTAAAAAAACAACAACTAAGCTAGGACCTCTCCAACAAAATAAACAATTTGTATAGGATCCAAAGAGATGACCCAACATGTTCAATAGCTCCTTTGGAAGTATATATGGTGACAAACAGAATATAACCATGGACAATGAGAACAAATTGGGAGACAAATTCACAATTACTGAGGATGAAATATCTGCTACAATTAGAAACATAAAGGAAGATTGTTCACCAGACCCTGATAACATCACAGGAAAATGATAATACTAATGTCCCAGCATTTTATTGCACCCTTAAAAACTATTTGAAAGTAGTGTAAACAGTGAAGTCATGTCACTGGATTGAAGAACAGCGAACATCAACCCAATTTTAAAGAAGAGGTTAAGACATAGGTAGAAAACTACTGACTGATCAGCCTTACTTCTTTAGTAGGTAAAATCCTGGAAGCTATAATGAAAGATTGATTGGATAAAAGTTTGGTAACACTGACAGAGCACAGCATGGGTTTGACAATAAAAGATCATGCCTAACCAACTTAATGTGCTTCTACAAGACAGTTAGTAAAAGCCCGACAACAAAGTACCCTCGATATTATCTATATCAACTTCAGTAAGGCTTTTGACAGGATACCCACGACCACATCATTAGAAAATTAATAAAAGAGAGGTATGTAATAAAATCATAGCATGGATATAAAGTTGGTTGGAGGAGAGACACAGAGGGTGGTGATTAATAGACAAGTGTCAAATATGGCACAAGTATCCAGTGGTGTCAAAAGGATCAATATTGAGCCCATATATCTTCCACTTATTCATTGCCAACATTAACAATGCTATAGCTGATGACAATATAAAGTTTGTGGATGATTTAAAACTAGGGAGAGAATTGTAGTACCATGGATAATATTATGTATCTGCAAAATGACCTGGACACCTTTTGAACTGGACAAGAACATGGGCTACTGCATTAAAAATAGAAAGGTGTAAATTATGCACCTTGGGTACAGGAACATCAAGCATCAACTTGGGGACATCATTTTGACAGAAACACTTGTTGAAAGGGATTTGGGAGTTCTTATCTCAAATTATTTGAAATTTACTGAACAAACAAATACAGTCATTGGAAAAACAAACAGAATTATATGGACAATAAAAAATAACCATTACAAGGATGCTAAATTAATGTTACCACTGTATAGGCGTATGTCAGACCCCACGTGGATTACTGCTCCCAGCTTTGATCACCACAAGATAAAATAGCCAGTAGAAATGTAGAACGGGTACAATGCAGATACACTAAGCATATTACTGGCCTAAAGGATCTCGACTATGGAAATAGGACTTAAATCATTAAAACTCATGTCACTAGAGACAAGGAGAAACAGGGTGACTTGCTGTTTATGTGGGAGGTGGTAAATGATCTCGCTCTCTTTATGGAAATGGGTTTTGATTTTAAACAAAACTCCAAGGAAACAAGAGGGCACCACTATGGTAATGCGGTTTTCAATACAACACAACAAAGAGAAAATACTTTTCAATCAGAGTTGTGCATGTATGGAATAGCCTACCTCTGCGCTATCATTAACAAAAATAAAGTAATCTTTAAATCTAGACTGGACAATTGGTTGCTCAGTATGATGAATGATCAGGGTAAGGATTTTGATGGAAACTCACGGGCATCACGCCCCGGTTCCCTATTCAACCGCAGTATCCTGGTCCAGTCAGCTCTAGCCACGCTTCATACTTCTTGTGTCCCCATTAAATCTTCCTGATTATGCCAGGTAGCCATAAAAGAGCTAAAGGTTAGTAAAGCAAACTCTGGGAAGGAGAAACAAAATAAATTACCGAGTTTTAGTTCTCGGCTAGTCAGCATTGAGCAGCAGATCAGAACTTTCTAAAGAGCCTCAGGTCATCCAGAAAGTTGGATCTGCCTTCCCCACCGCGAGGGAGTGTTTGAACAACTTTCCCTCAATGCTACAGTGAGCCACTATGAAGAGAGAGGGTGCCACTTCCATTCTGCACACAGGCACTGCCACATAATCTCCCCAAGGTGCAGGCAGAAAAAACAGGAGCGAATAAGAGCAGAAGGAGTTGAAAAGTCAAATGGCAGCAGTCATAAACCTAGACACTGGTGGAGCTCTGTATGCTGACAGGCTTTGGAGATTGAGATCTGCTTTTGCTGGTAGTTTAAAAGAAGCAGCCCTCCAGGGTTGAGACTTGTTGCAGTGGGCAGTTTCAAAATAAAGAGCTCTCAGAGGCTATAGCAATACAGAAAATATTGGCAGAAGAAGATCACTAGTTCATCCAGTCTGTCCTATTTTACCCTCTCCTACCCTGGGACCTAATGTCTGGTTAGTTATTGCCTCATTCCCACCACCCCTGCCCTCATGGCTTTCCACCTGTGTAACTGTTAAATCTTCTTGGTCGCTGGAAACCATTAATGGTTCTTGCATCCACCACTCTGCAGGTAGGTGTTCCAAGGCTCAACCACGCTTCTGTAAGATAACATTTTCTGGCATACCTCCTAAATATCTCCCTGCCAGCTTCCACTCATGTGATTCACTAGTCCTGCTGAATATTCCCCACAATCTACCTTGTTCATCATTCCTTTCAGGAACTTGAGAGTTTCTTTCATATCTCCCTCTTCCATCTCATCTGCAGCGAGTACATGTTCTAGACCCTAAAGGTGATAGGAAACAGTTTTTCACCTCTAGATGCCCTCCTGTTGTCATTTTAGTGTCTATCCAATATTCTGATATGTTTTTACCCTTTTGTTAAACTAATAATCTAATTTTGTTGCCTACTATCCTGAATCCCTATCTCCTCAGCAGTTGCTGCTCTTTCTATTCATAATGCCTGAATGTTCTACGACATGAACACCACCATTCCAGTCCATTCAGATGAATAGCACAGAATGGTGTTAGTGATGCACAGAATGTCTTGAAATCTGAAAAGAAAGAGCAGCAGCTGGGGAGGAGAATGGAAAGCATATCAGAATACATAACGGTATTTAAAGGAAGATAGAGGGCAGTTAACTATGTAAAATCCTTTTCTATCTCCTTTAAGCCAATCCCCATAGATCTGCCCTACTGGTCCCAAATCCTTTTGGTTAACCTAGACAGTACTACCTCTAGCGGTCTGTCTTTTCTGGATGGGGGCTCCAAAACTGGGCACAGTATGCCAGATGCAGGCTGGATGGAGGAGGGTAGCCAGGAGGCTGATACCAATGTAGTACGGTTGGTGTCCCTGGTAGTAGTGACCCGGCATCAGGTACCCGCCATAAGAGTGGAGCGGTGGGTACCCAGCACAGCCTCCTGCCGGGTAGTAGGGTCCAGGGATAGGCGGTGTCAAGGGACCACTGGGTGGGATAGGGTCCGTCAGCAGGCCTAGGGTCTCTATTGTGACCCGGACGGACCAGAAGGTAGCTCCGATGTTGGAGCAGGAAAGCCCTAGTTCATGTCAGGAATTGGTATATGGACTGGGAGTGGCCTGGCGTTGGAGGTGTGTGAAAATGTCCGTCTCATCTGAGGGAGGCAAGGGAAGGAAGAGCCCCATCGCCTGATCCAGCCGAAGGTTGGACTCTCTCAAGGAAGGCCCGAAACAGGAAGGTCTCCTGGACAGCCACTTTGATTCCCAGCCGAGGAAAATGAGGCATCAGGCATGGTCAGTAAGTCCCGTGAAGGAGAACCCTCGTGGATGAAGGAGGGCCTGGAGGCTACGCCTGCGTGGCGTCGAAGACCACAAGGGTGTCTGACAGGAGGGCACCCGCCAGGTGGGCATCGGAGGGGGGACATGACAGAATGACAGAAAATTTCAAGTACCTCAAAGGAATCAACAAAGTCCAAGACCGTAACATCTTTCAGAAAAGAGATGTGCAAGAACAAGGGGCACGGCTCAGAGGTAATGAGAGGAAGTACTTTCTCACAGAAAGGGTTGTGGATACATGGAACAGCCTTCCTGAGGGAGGTAGTGGAGTCAAAAAACAGTGGGGAATTCAAGAATGCATGGGACAGACATACGACAATTCTAGTGGGGGCAGGAAAAAGCAGGCTGTTGGTTAAGTAGGATCTGCAGCTTATCCATTAGGTAGGGAAATGGGCAGACTAGGTGTGCTCAATGATCCTTATCTGCCGTCAAATTCTATGTTATTGGCAGAGACCTGGCCGGGCGTCGGAGGAACGATGTCCGACTTATAAGGGGCGGTCGGCCTACAACAGCCAGGAGGCTGGAGTCAGGCACAGCGCCCAGAGCCAGCTCCCAATGGCAGGACGGGGAGGCGTGAGTGGCACAGCCTACAACAGGACCTGAAGAATCCTCCAGAGACGAACCCCAATTGCCCACTGACCAAAGACAGGAGGGGATTAGGCGTCCGATCCGCCGAATGGATGGAGACCTTGGAGGTGGGGTACTCACCACTGTAGAGGCCTCACCCACTGTGTCGTCGGCTGTCTGACAATCCCGATCTCGATGCTTCTTCTTTTTCACTTTTTCCTCGGGAGTGGGTGAAAGCGCATTCCCTCAGCTCCGGAGCTCTTTTTCCATCGATGCCAAGCGGCGTTTTAAAAGGTGAGCATCGAGGGCCTTCCGGCGACAAGTGCGCTTGGCCTGGTTAAAGGCCTGGCAGATTTGCAATCTGCGACCCGATGTTTGGGGCCCAGGCAAAGAACACAGTAGGACTGAGTGCGTCCCAACATGGGATTTGGCCCGCTCTGCAAGCACTTTTCTTGATTTACGCAAGACATACACTTAAGACTTTTGAAAATGGGCAAAAACACCCAACTTGCACTACTAGATAAAGAAATGGCGGATGACTCAGCTAGTTCACCACAAGGATCTGATGAGTTCAGGTCAACGGCAGGAAAGAACTGGAGGGCAGGCATGGGCGTCCCCTATATACTGTCACACTGATACCTGATCAGATGACGTCAGGGTGGTCCCCGCTAATGACTGCTAGCTAGAAGTTTGCCGTGTGGTCCTGACACCAGGGGCACAGTTCAGTGTGTAAAGACCTACTGCAGGAACCCTCTTGAAGTAAGATCGGGTATTTAAAGGGAGATAGTAGGGCAGTTAACTATTTAAAAATCATTTTTATCTCCTTTAAGCCAATCCCCATACCTGTCTTGTCTTTTCTTAGATGGGGCTTCAAAACTATGCACAGTTTTCTAGATGCAGCCTTACCAGTGATCTACAGGAAGCGGTATCTTATTCCTTGTGCTGTCAAATCCCTCCTGATAAACCCTACCATTCTTGTTGCCTTGCTGCAGGCTTTGTTAAATTGGCAAGATTGTTTTAGGAAGTCGCACGATGACTCCCAGGTCCCATCCTCAATGGTGGTGTCCAACATAGCCCCTTCAATTCATTTCTTGTTCCCTATGTGCATCACCCTGCACTATTTGGGGTAGATTTTCAACTGCCAAACTTTAGCCCACCTCTCTGATCTCGGCAGGTCCCTCTGCAGCTCCCTAACCACTTCCTCGCTGTCTACCCTGCCACAGAAATACAGGTTACTCACCTGTAACAGGAGTTCTAGGAATGGTATATGTTGTTCATCCACACTTATTGGCAGGTCCCTTGCGCTTTAAATCTTGCCAGAAGGTCTTCAGCTGGCTCCTCCCACCCACCGGGTGGTAAAACTCTCAGCTCCGCCCCATGGCCTAGATCTAGCCCGCTGGAAACCACGTTGTGCGTCGAGGCGGGTGGGTCGTGTGGATGAACAACGTGATACCATTCCTAGAATTCCTGTTACAGGTGAGTAAATACAGGTTACTCACCTGTAACAGGAGTTCTCAGGAATGGTATATGTTGTTCATCCACACTCATTGGCAGTATCCTTGCGCTTTAAATCTTGCCGGAAGGTCTAAGCTTGCTCCTCCCACCCACCGGGTGGTATAACTCGGCTCCGCCCCATGACGCCAGATCTGGCCCGCTGGAAGCTCAGGTTGTGCGTCGAGCGGGGAGGTCGGTGGGTGGAATGGATGAACAACATATACCATTCCTAGAACTCCTGTTACAGGTGAGTAACCTGTATTTCTAGGGACATGGATATGTTGTTCATCCACACTCATTGGCAGACTCTAGCAGTTCTCCGGGAGGAGGGAGGCAAGGCACACCCCATATACTTACTTGGGAAAGAGAGACTGAGAACCGAGGCCCCAAAACCAGCATCCGGCGTGACTCAAGGTCGATGTGGTAGTGGGTAATGAAGGTGTTTGCTGACTTCCAGGTAGCAGCCCTGCAGATTTCCTGGATAGGGACGCCCCTGGAAGCAGCCACCGTTGCAAGCAGTATGGCGGGTTGAATGAGCTCTTATCCCTCTGGGAGGCTCCATGCCCGCCAACTTATAGCAGAGATCTATGCAGGAGGTTACCCACCTGCTTATCGTCCGCTGGCTGCAGGTCTGCCAGATGCGGCTTCAGCGTAGGTGACAAACAGCTGGCGAACCTCTCCCAATTTCAGCCGTCGGCCTCCTTATAATAAGCGAGCGCCTTCTAGGGTCCAGAGTATGGAGCCTATACTGCCTCCGAGGTGTGATTGACCGGCAGAGTCAACACCTGGTTAAGGTGAAACTCCACACCACCTTCGGAAGGAATTTCGGTGGGGCAGGACAACCTTCCTCCCTGTGGAAGACCAGGTAAGGAGACTCGATGAAAGCGCCTGGAGCCTCCCATCCTTCTGGCTGACGTGATAGCCACCAAGAAGGCGGTCTTCCACGACAGGTGAGAGAGAGCACACCTGTGCATGGTTCAATGGCTTGCCCATGAGCTTTGCCAATACCAGCAGTAGATCCACGGAGGTGGGGTTCCCGCTACTGGAGGAAATGTGATCAAGGCCTTTGAAGCGCCAGACCACCTTCTCCTCGCCACCGACTGCTTTGACCGCGCCCGGTAAGCAGAGATGGCTGCCAGGTGCACCCTAGGGTCGTCGACCTAAGCCCTTGACTAGAAAGGGACCATAAATAGTCCAAGATGCTTGCCAAGGAACAGGAGGAAGGGTCCAAGCCCTTGCCCTGACACCAAATGGAAAACCTTTTCCATTTGAAGGCATAGCATTTTCTGGTCGACTCTACGGGACGCCTCAACTACATTGAGGACCTCGTCGGGAAAGACCCAAGGCCTGGAACTCTAGCAGCTCAGGAACCAGGCCGTCAGGTGCAGAGGATTGAAGGTCCGGATGGAACACCTTCCCTGATTGACTGAGAGACAGGTCCGGGCGAGCTGGAAGCTGCCCGAGTCCTGGAGCTGAGACTGAGGAGATCTGGGTACCAGAACTGGCGAGGCCAGTCTGGGGCTATCAGAATCACCTGCGCCCTTGTCCCTCCTCGCTTTGAGAAGCACCTTGTGGATCAAGGGAAATGGGGGAAAAGCGAAAAGAGGCCCGGGGTCCATTGCCTCGAGAAGGCATCCCCTGCAGCGAGCCCTGCTGAGGGGGCGGGCGTGGAACAGACTCAACCGCGTTCTCCATGGAGGCAAACAGGTCCACCTGAGGTGTGCCCCAAAGGGAGAACAGATGCTGTACTACCTCCGGCAGGAGAGAGACCACTCGTGGGATGCAGCCCCTATCGGCTCAGGGCATCGGCCAGGGTGTTGGAGCTCCTGCCACGTGAATGGCTAGGAGATCCGCCTCCAGGCTGCTTGCAGTGACCAAATGCGGAGGCTTCCTTGCATCAAAGCATGGGCCGCGTCCGCCCCTGGCGGTTCAGATAGTACATGGTCGTGGTATTGTCCGTCTGGACTCGGACCACTTGACCCCGGAGGAACGGAGCAAAGGCGGTGAGAGCTAGGCGGACCGCTCGGAGCTCCAACAGGTTGATGTGGCATCGGACTCACGGGGACCAGAGGCCATGAGCCCGTGTTCCCCAGATGGGCACCCCAACCCATCAGAGGCATTGGTGCGAGAGAAGCCGTCGGCTCGGGCGGACGAGCAGGGATGCCCTCCTGCAAATGAACTGGAGCGGTCCACCACTGGAGGCGTTCCACATCCCTATGTCACCGACTAAAGCTGGTCCAAGGGATCGCAGCGTTGTGACCACTGGCTGGCCAGTCCCACTGAAGGGACGCATGTTCCAGCGGGCCCAACGGACCACGCTGGTGCAGGCCGCCATGAGACCCAGGGCGCAGGAAGTCCCGCGAGGCGCACTGCCCAACCAGAAATGATCGGGCAAGGAGGAAAGAACTCGGCCCTGTCCGCGGGAGCCGCGCTCTGGCTCAAGAGTCGAGCGCGCCCGATGAATAGAATCACCTGCCTCGGCTCGAGTTCCGACTTGGCCTCGTTGATAGGAGGCCCAGTTGAGAACAGACCTGGAGCCAGAATCTCTGGACCACTCCGCCTCCTCCCTGGAGGGAGCTGCTATCAGCCAGTCGTCCAGGTAAGGGTACACCGGACCCCTCGGCGCCCATGAGATGCTGTCACCACTGCCATGCATTTGGTGAAGACCCTGGGAGCTGGAGACAAGCCGAAGGGCATGGCCTGGAACTGAAGAGGGATCCCTCCGCTCGAGGCGAAGGAATCTCTGGTGAGACGGACGGATAGGGACGTGGCAAAACGTCCTGCAAGTCCAGAGAGCAGAACCACACGCCCGCGTTCAAGGATGGATTATCTGAGCCAAGTGACCATCCTGAAGGTTCGAGACCTAAGAACTTGTTTAGGTCGTGTGGAGGTCGAGAATGGGGCGCCAGCCCATCGTTGGAACCAGGAAGTACCTGGACACAAACCCTGGGTCTGAAGGAGGGTCCACCACTCTCTTACCACCTCCTTCTGGAGGAGGAGGCGATGTCGGCTCGACGAGCCGCCAGTGAGGCTGGGGATCCCGAAGCCCCGAGGCGGCGGCTCTGAAGGGTGGTGCCTGCTCGAATTCCAGAGGCAGGCCTCTTCCCACCTCCAAGACCCACCTGTCCGTGGTAACAGCGGACCAGGCGGAGCAGGAAGTGCGGGCCGTCCCCAGGGGACCCAGGAGTGGGTGGCGGGGATGGGGACACCCTCAGCCCGTCACTGGGCAAGCTTGGAGGAGGGGACTGGCCGAGGGACCTCCTGGGCCTTTTCCTCCCTGCCTCCTGTTAGAGGAAGCCAGCGGCTTGGGTTTGGGATGCCAAGGCCGAGCCTGCTGGCCCTGGCGATGCACTGGGCAGGCGCGCCTGGGGAGCTGGGGGCAAGGGCTTAGGCTGTGGTTTCACGGCCTTTGTCCTTCTGGGGAAGAGCCGAGTCCAAGGTGGCATGGACTTCTCGATCCTCTGCAGGTGACCTTCCACCCCAGGGCCGAAGGGTCAGTCCCAAAAGGAACATCCGCCAACTTGTGCTGGGTATCCGAGTAAAGGTGGATATCCTCAGCCAAGCCCGCTGACGCATTGCAGCCACTCACGGCCGCCACCGATCTGGCACATGAGTCCCCTATATCAAAGCAGTCTGGAGCTGCTGTTTGGCCACTACCCTGCCCTGGTCCCGCACCTGCTTAACCGTGAGTCTGCAGATCGGGCGGGAAGATGAAGATGACCTCATCCAGGAGCCCAACAGGGCATGAGAAAAATGTGCCATGGAGGGCCGAACTGGCCTGGCGAGACCGAGAGAGGGGCATGGCGAGACTTTAAGCCGGCATAGTCAATTTCTTGGACTCCTTGTCAGGAGGTTTGTCCACATCCCTGGCGTTGCTGGCGGCAAAGCTGTCGGTAACCCCTCAGCAGAGGGTGTTCGAAAAAACCGGACAAGGGAACTGGTGGGACCGCATACTTCCCTGGCCATCCTGGCCGAGGCGCAGAACGAAAGCGAGGGGCGCCTGTAAGTTCGAATGCCGGACCCACTATGGCCTCGGCCACGGAAAGAGCCTCCGTCGAATCCCTCGGTCCAGAATCTCCGTGAGGGGATACCTAGCCCGTTTGGAAAGCGAGGTTCGAGCTCCATCCGGTAGACTCCGAGATGGGCAGAAGCAGTCCTAGGAAGGATGGCGGGCTATCGTCCATTGACTGACCTCCTGAAGACTCCAAGTCCAGTCGCTTGGAAGAAGGAGGATCATCTTCGGACTCGGGAAGAGTCCTCAGAAACTGCCTCTGGCCTGAGCCACTGCCTGCCGAGGTCGGTCGGGAGTGAGGGTAACTGACAGCTTGATGGGGTAAACCCGCCAGCAGGCCAGCGAGATCCTTGGTCGGAGCCCCAGTGGTGGCTGTGGAGGCGGAGGTTCCACGGAATCGGTGGAGCAGCTGGTTTTAACGGTTCAACCCGGCCTGGGTATAGGCTCCTCGGACAAGTCGGGGGTTGTGTCGACGTTCGGTGACAACCATAATGGCGGGGAAAGGCGCGCGATCGGCTTATTCCGGCCAGGAAGCTGTTGCAACATAAGGTCTCATGCCCGTCGGCGTAATTCACCTTGAAGCCTCCCCTCATCGAGGAGGAGGGCCGGGCACGCGCCGCTCACCCATGTGCCGACCGAGACCGCCTATGACGGTGGGAACGGCTGGACTGCGGCAGGTCCGGACCGGGAGACCGAGTCCGGAATTTCCGGGTCGGAATTAACGGGAGGTGTCGGCGGAACCGGCACTCTTTGGCTCGGAAGGTCCATCCGAGGGCTCCGGAACCCGGAGGCACAGGCGAGCCACGGATCTCAACTCCTCCCGGGGAACCGGGGAGGGAATCCGGCTGCTAAAGGCGACAGCCCGTCCAATGGGTCGAGAAAAATCTCGGCTTCATCGGTGGGAGTCTCGGTCAACTGACCTGGCGGGGACACCGTGAGGCCAGTGGCGAACCGGCCCGATCAGCAGAAGCCGACAGTCGGCGGCCGAGGAGAGGGACCTTTCCGCTCCCAAGAGCGTCGACAGAGGGACTTCCCTGTCCCTTTTGGACCGAGAATAAGGTCCGCAAGCAGAGCCCTTCTCCTTTAGTGGAGAGGGACAGACAAAGCTCCTTAAAAAAGCCGTGTAGGAAGAACCCAGAAGGCGGGATAAATGCAGCGGCGAGGAAGATCTGACCCGTGCCGCCTCCTCTTGAGGCGACCATCCGCTCGAGCTGATCCCTTGAAACCCGCGCCCAGCAGACACACAACCTGAACCTCCTTGGACTTCACGGAGGCTTCTCGGGCCCAGTTGCAATCGGGCAACACGGTCTTAGCCGAGGACGTGGGCCGAGAAAGATGAGCACAGGTCGCAAGCCTGCGGGTGGTGCTCAAGCCTAGACAGTATACTGCGTGGGTGAGGATCCGTCCGAGACATCTTCTGCCCGCATGGGCATCTCGAAATCGGGTCGATTTGTCCCGCCGCGGCCGCGAGGGATAGAAGACTGAAGTCTTTTGCAAAATTTTATTTTTAAATCCATAAGCGGAGAAATAGGAACCAGTGCATAGCGCAAGCGTTAAGGAGAGAACCTGAGCTTCCAAGCGGTAAGGAAGATCTGGCGTCATGGGGGCGGGCCGAGAGTTATACCACCGGGTGGGTGGGAGGAGCAAGCTGAAGACCTTCGGCAAGATTTAAAGCGGCAAGGATACTGCCAATGAGTGTGGATGAACAACATATCCATGTCCCTAGAACCTGTATTTCTGGGGACATGGATATATTCATCATCACTGACAACGAACTCTAACAGTTCTCCGGGAGGAGGGAGGCAAGGCGCACACCCTACTTAGGTAGAAAGACTGGAGAACGAGGCCCGACCAGCACCAGCGCGACCCAAGGTCGATGTGGAAGGGAGCGGTAAAGCCTGCTTCGGGCAGAAGCCCTGTGGATATCCTGGACGGAGTATCTCGGAAGCACCACCGATGCAGCGGAAGGACGGGTAAAAATGGCGCTTATCCTCTGGGAGGCTCCATGCCCGCCCACCTATAGTGGAGACCTATGCGGGGTGACCCGCCCGCTCGTCGTCCACTTGGCTGCAAGTCTGCCAGATCGGCTTCAGCGAAGATGATAAACAGCTGGTGAACCTCTCCTGAACTTTAGCTTACGCTCCCTAGGTAGGTGGCGTTAAACAGTTCTTGGAACCTGTATACTACCTCGAGGTGTGAATGAGGATAAACCCTGGCAGAGGCAATACCCGAAGGAAGACTCCGCCACCGCCTCGGAAGGACTTGAGGTGGGCGCAGGACAACCTAGTCCCTGTGGAAGACCAGATAGGGAGATTAAAGGAGCGCCTGAACTCTCCCACCTTCTGGATGGCGGAGTGGCCCCAAGCAGGTGTTCTTCCACAACAGGTGGGGAAAGCTTCGCACCTGTGCAAAAGGTTGTATGAAAGCTTGCTCATGAGCTAAGCCCATACCAACAAGGATCCCACAGAAGGGGATACTCTCCCCAAAGGGGGGCGTGAACGAGGCCTAGAAGTGCCAGACCACCTTCTCTGCACCACCAGCTGCCTCGGCCCGCGCCCGGAAGACAGGGTGACCGCAGAAGCACCTAGAGGGTTGTCGGCCAAAGCCCTGGTTTAAGGATGGACCGCAGATGGTCCGGAATGCTCGCCAGGGACGGGGAGGCAAGGCCCTATCCCATCATCAAAAGGAGAACTTCTCCCAGAGGACAAGCATCTTGGCGACTTCTAGCAGAACACCTCGAAGGTCGAGGACCTTGCCAAAGACCCTAGGCCTGGCCCTAGCTGCACAGGGATCGGCCTACAGGTGCAGGATTGAAGGTCCAGATGGATAACCTTCCCTGAAAGGAAAGACAGGACCGGGCGGACTAGAAGCCGCCTCAGAAGCCTGGGGCTGAGACTGAGAGCTGGATACCAGAGCTGGCAATCCAGTCTGGGGCTACCAGCATCACCTCGCCAAGTCCCTCCTCACCTTGCCCGTGGGTCAAGGAATGGGGAGAGGCAGGGAGGGGCCGGGGTCCGTGGCCCCAATGGCATCCTGCAGCAGGCCCTGCTGAGGCGGGCATAAAAGCAGTCTCGGCCTCGTATTCTCCCTGGAGGGAAGAAGGAGAAGATCCTGTGCTACCTCCCAGGGGGAAACCATTCATGAGGCGCAGCCTATGCCCGGCTTAGGGCAGCAGAAATTAAGGGCTCCTGCCATCAGTTGGCTGGGAACCTTCAACTGCGCCAAAAACCCAATGCGGAGAACCTCCTTGCACTGAAGCAGGGGATCGGCCGAACCTGGCGGTGGGTAGCACATGGTGGTGGTGTTGTCCTGCATGGACTTAGACCACTAGACCCGTGCAAATGGGCGAGTGGTGCAAGCTAAGCGGACAGCCTGGTGTCCAGCCGGCGGGAAGACATCGGGACTCTGAGAGGACCGAGGCTAGCACTTGTATTCCCCTAGATGGGCACCCCACCCATCCGAGAAGCATCGGTCAGAGAAGACCGCCGACTCAGGCGAATGAACAGGATGTTCTCCGCCAGTTGGAATGGTCAAGGGCGTTCTCTTAACTCCTGGGCTGTAGTCACGAACTGGTCCAAAGGGCGCCAGCTGTGACCTCTGGCTGGCCTCCCACTAGGAGGCCGCCTGAGGCCCAGGAGGTGCAGAGGTCCTGGCAGGACATAATTACCCAGCCAACCCGACTGGGTGAGGAGGAAGAACCTCAGCCTGTCCGCCCGGAGCTGAGCTCGGACTCAAGAGTCGAGCTTAGTCCGAAGAAGCCTCACCGCTAAGGTACGAGTTCCCACTAGGCTCCTGTAGCAGAGACCAGTCTGCCTTCTGGGTGGGGTTACATCCGGATCCTACAGAGCCACAGAGACTGCTGAGCAAGAAGGGCCAGCTAGGAACTCGTGAGGAGATCCCCGCTAAGAGGGAGAGCCTCCCAAGCGGATGGAACGAGGAGTAGGTACATCCTGGAGGCCGAGGAAACAGCCACCGCATGCGTTCTGAGGATGGATATCTGAAGCAGAGAGACCATCCAGGCGTGTGTGGGAGAATAGGCGCGAGCCCCGTCCGTTGAGGCCAGGAATACCTGGACACGAACCCAGGGTTGGAGGGGTCATCAGCCTTCCTGATCACCTCTAACTAGAGGGCCTAGGCGTATAGGTACAACCGACAAAGAGGCAATGGACCCAAGATCCCCATGGGGCAATGGCTCAAAAGGGAAACGCTCAACCTGTGACAGGATCTCCCATAAATACCTCCAGAACGAGGTGCGGAGCTGCCCCCATGGGGAACCCGGCTGGATGACGAGGCCGGGCAGTGCCCTTGGCCCATCACTGAGCAGGCTTGGAGGGGAAGGAGCCGAGGGGTCTCGGTTTCCTGCCTCCTGCTTCCTCTTGGAGGAGGATGCTGGACCGGCAACAGGCCGCCCAGCGCATGCCTGCTGGCCCTGTACTGGGGGCCAGTTGAACCGCAGGGCTCAGGGTGTAAAGGGCTTATGCAAAGGCTGGCTGCCCTTGACCCTCCCGGCGAGAGTGACCGAGTCCGAGTGGCATCGGACTTCTGGGCCCTTGGATATGTCCCTCCACTCCAGGGCCGAAAAGGTCAGTCCTCAAGAAGGGATGTCTGCCAACTCGTGCTGGGTTTCCAAGAAAAAGGAGGATAACCTCAGCCATGCCCTGCGGCGCATGGCCACTTCTGCGCCACTGATCTGGCACAGAAGTCACCCAGATCCGAGCCGTCTGGAGCTGTTGTTTGCACCGCCCTACCCTGATCCCTGCCCGCGGACCGTGGTCTGCAGTTCGGCCGGGAGATGAGGTAGAACCTCGTCCAGGGTGCCCAGAAGGGCGTGGGAACAGTGTGCCAGAGCAGCCGAGCTGGTCTGACGGAGGCCTAGGGAGGACATGGCGTAAACCTTGTGCCCGGCAGTAGTCCATCCTTTGGACTCTTTGTCGGGGTCTATCCACATCCCAGCATTTCAAGACATTGGAAAGCGCGTGCCGTGACTACCCCTTCAGCCGAGGGGTGCTCCAAGAAACCGGGCAGAGAACCGACAGGGACAGGGTACCTCCGAGCCACCCTGGCCCGGCGCAGGGCAGGAATGGGCCACCACCATAGCTCAAGGCTGGGCCCAGATAGCCTCAGCCACTGGGAAGGCCTCCGAGAGAACCCCTCGGTGCAGAATCTCCGTAAGGGGTAAGGTGCCCGTTTGGAGATGGGCTCGAGCTGCATCCCAGTGAATTCTGAATGAGCTGAAGCAGACCCCTCAAAGATGATGGGCTGTCGTCTCACGGAATGTTCCTGGGAAGACCCGGGTCCTCCCTGCTAAGAAACATAGCAGAGCCGGCTTCAGGCTCAAAGGGTCTGCAAAAAGCTGCCGCAGGCCCAAGGCACTCTTCGTCCGCCGGGCGGCGAGGAGGGGGGACGGTAACCTGAAGAACAGGTCATGGCTCGACCTGTATCCCGGGCCCGAGGGGCAGCGAGGTTGGATGAGCAACCGCCCTGGAGGGCTCCTCGACTGATTGAACGGCTGCCACCGAGAGGCAGCTGCTTGCTATCTGGAGAATGAATCGGGATCGATTGATACCGGAAACAACTGCTGTCGCCACATAAGTTCCTCGTGAATAACGACGCCTAACGGCATCGAAACCGCTCCTCATCCGAGGAGGGACGAGGAAGACGGCAAAGCCACTTAACTCGGTGCCCCGACCGAGAATGCCGAGATCGGCGTGCGGCTGAGCCGAGAGGTTGACCGAGACCGAGACCCAAATCCTCGGGGACCGGGCGGGCCTGGGAAGGAGCGGGCGCACCCGCCCTCCTCGGCTCGGAAGAAAGGACCAAGGGCTGTCGACCGAAGGACGGACAGAACCTCAGCCTCCGCTGGAGGTGGAGGATGGCGGCACCAGAAGACCACCCAAAGGCGGGTCAAGAGACTCGACAACGCCGACGGGGACCTGGCCGGGCTGACCTGATGGGGACACCGTGAGGCCAGTGGCAAAGCCGCATCCTCGACCGAAGTAGGCGTCAGCCCGATGAGGGAGGGAGAGTCCGCTCCCGCCGACAAAGAGACCCCACCTATGCCCTTTAGACTTAGCCGAGCGGCAGGGTTTCCAGGGTCCCTCTCCCTGGAGGAGAGGGAATGACAGCTCCTTGAACTAAGCTGCATGAGTTGAACCCAAGCAGAGCGGGATAAGTGCCACAACCGGAGAGCCGCCCCTCTCTGGCAGGATCAAACTGCTGAGAAACAGTGAAGTGGACACCCGCGGTCCGAGGCAATCTCCGGGCCGGAAAAACTACGGATGTCCGAGGCCCCAGATAGGCCACGCGGTCCTCCAGAGAGCTGACCAAAGGGCAGAACAGAAATTGCAAGCCTGAGGATCGTGATCCAAGTCCAGGCAACAACACGTCGGAATGCAAGTCTCTCCTGGAGGAACTAACTGCGCCTCTCGGGCCGGAAAAGGACTGAGCCATCACTGCAGCGAAGAAGAAAAGATCGAAGTTTCAGAAAAGACACTTCCAATGATTTCGAAGACCGAAATTTCAGGAACTAGTCAAACGCAGAGCGCTAAGGGGGAAACCTGAGCTTCCAAGCGGTAAGGAAGATCTGGCGTCATGGGGTGGAGCCGAGTTTTTACCACCGGGTGGGTGGGAGGAGCCAGCTTGAAGACCTTCCGGCAAGATTTAAAGTGGCAAGGGACCTGCCAATAAGTGTGGATGAACAACATATCCGTGTCCCTAGAACTTAGAGTTATCTGCGAAGAGACACATCTTGCCTAAGTCACCGGTAAAAATACTGAAAAGGACCGGCACCTCAATGAATCTTGTGGCATCCCACTTGTGACCTCCCTCTCCCCGACTTGACCACATTTACCATCACCCTCTGCTGTCTCCTCCCAGCTAACTTCCCACCCATATAACTAAATCTTTCACTGTTCCCAGACTCTAACTTCTTCAGCAACCTTCTGTGAAGCACAGAGTCGAATGCCTTGTTGAAGTCAAAGAGCAAATCCACTGCTTCTCTCTTGTCTACTGCCCTAGTTAGCTAGTCAAAGAATATAATAAGGGTAGTCTGACAAGAGCTCCCTGTCACAAACCTGGCTGCCCATTTCTCTCCAGGTATTCCACTGGATCCCCTTGACTAGTGCCTCCATTAGTTCACCTACTATGGAGGTATAGCCTAATGGGTCTGTAGTTTCTTGGTTGTTCTTAGTCTCCTCCTTGTGGAGCGGGACTACATCTGCCATCTTCCTATGCGGCTGTAAAAGTTAATATGGCTGCATCTTATCTCTTGTTAGAGGTAAAGAGATCAATGTTTAGGAGAAAATACAGCCAAACTGACTCTTGGTCTGTGTCACAAATTATTTTACAGATTATCATAATTCAAGTTTTAATTAATTTTTGATCAATATCTGAATACAGTAACACTTACGTTGGACTGATCATAAACAAACTCGCCTGTATTTTTTATTTTTCCTAAACCGTCAACTTATGCAGAATAACAAACTTCAGTTGGCAATGGATATTTAGAACACTTGGAGCAAGCATACCAAAGAGGCAGTCAGCAGGAAGATTAGTACATGGAGTCATAAAGAATTAAATTCCTTCTAACGCATAAGTATTTTACATACAGTCATATCCTCAATATTTACATGATGCATTATTTTGTTTGATGGTTACTTTTCCTGAAGCCAGTTCCACGTGCGCTTTTGTCATTTATATATGTCCTTAAAAAAAAGCTTAACACATATATGCACTATTATTTAATGATCATTGAGCAGTTGAATAAGAAGGCTGTATTTAGAGTTATTCATAAGTCAAACAATACACATCCAGCTCAAGGTGTAATTAGTGGAAATAATACGTTATTAAAATTTGGTTGTGCATAGATTAATGTGTTACCATTCACACACTAATTTTTTGTTCCTCTGGGATAGAAGGTTCCTTTGTAGATACAAAGCTATGTAGTTGAAAAAAAGCCTGCCCCAACCAGATCATTAAGCCTCCTTTAACTTTTGAAATCAGTGCCTCCTCTAGCTCTGCATATTTCATTACCTTTGATGAGCCACAGACTCACATGTCCAGCATTTCAATACATTCAGTATCTACTGGCAGCCTAAGTTTCTCCATATTCTAAGCTATAATTTAAAAAAGAATGAGCGAATGTAAAGGTCTATGTCAGATATATGTACTGCTGATTTCTGCAGAGCTGGAGTTCTTATAAGGCTAAACTGTACAGTTGCGCTGTCCTCTAGGATCAGGGTTACTATACCTTCTAGCAAACTTTGGGAACCTGTCGCGATCTGTGTGCTGACATATTACTAAATCTGCCTAATCAGGAGCCAATCAGGTACTAGAGATCCTTCTGTTGTGCCACAATGTGTGCATACACATACACAAACAAGCTCCCCCACCCCGAGCTCAGAGGGAATCAATGGAAGACACTGGCAGACTCACCTGTAGTTGGGGATCTTCTCAGCCAAACCAAAGTCCCCCACCACTGCAGTGTAGCCATTCTCATCAGCCTTCACCAAGCAGTTCTGAAAAACACAAAGCACAAGTTTCTCCGTGAGGATTTCACTGATTCTGATGGAGAACACTTCATAACAGTAAGAAGCTTTTAAGTTTCTGCTACTACATGTCAGAGGCAATATTTATAGGCGTAATGTGGTTTAGTAATTACAGCCTGACTACGGAACTGGGAGTTCACAGGTTCAAGCCCTACAAGAGCCAAAGATTCACTGAGTGACCTGAACAGGTCACTTTCCCTCTCAGTGCCCAGTACACCTAGTTGGGAAATGGGTAGAAGCAGCACCCTCTGGAAACAAGATGCTTAGTTTCAGCTAAGCTATTGTGGGTAAATAAGTTGTAAAATAAAAACTTGTTATAAGAGAGACATACAAACACCTGCAAGCGTACTGAGCCATACAGAGCTGTTCCAACTGAATGTGCCAGGGAGACGTAATTTAAAATTAGTAAAGGGTGGTGGAGAGGAGTTCAGGAATGTTTTGAATTACTTTTTCAAAGAGAGGGTAGTGCATAAGTTGAATAGCCTGCCCAGCGCAGTAGCCAATGTAAAATCCATTGCTGCACTTACAAATAGCTGGAACAAAGAAATTATTAACCATAGAAGGGTGAGGAGAATGGGGGAGCCATGTCAGAGTAGCTCAAGGTAGGGCCTCAGGGCAAACAGGATGTACTCCACGGGCTAAGTTTGCAAAGGATGTTTAAGACCACACACACACATAATGGTCTAACATAGTGACATAAGAAAAGCACCACATCTAGTCTGCCCTGAGTTCCCAATCAACTCTGCGACCTACTGTCCAGGCAGGGTTTTATCCGTCCCAGTCCACCTTGCTCCCCTCCGTGACTTGCTAATTGACACAAGTGTCACAAGTTGTACATCAAAGATGACATGTGCAACATTTTTTGCCATGAAGCATGCAAAGTGTTGCAATACATCAAAATGTTTGAAAATCAAAAGCCGACATTTTGGCGCATTTAGTGAGCAGCTGCGGCAGAACACCCCACAACTCAGGCATCATTAGTTCTGATGATCTAACTTTAAATCTTTTCTGCTCTTAACTTTCTATCTTTTTATGTAAAGGTGAATACAAAACAGCTTGAACTCTGATAACTAATTAGCATTTCTGATTTCCTGATTCAGAAGTCCGTGATAAGCAACCTAATGGGCAAAACATGCTGCCTCACTGCAGTATTATGACTTACGGCTCTGCAGCAGTAACACTACTGAATCATTTGATCTATGAAAATCTGTGGAGTCTTGACTTTCTATTCAACTTTATTGATTATTTGAAATGTAGCTAGTGCTGGGTCCTATAGACATGGCACAGAACATGTAACAGTTATGGCCACTGTATAAATCACAATACTGGGTGGTATAAGGTGTGCCAAGAATAAATCTAGCTGTATCGTTACAAACTGAAAGCAAGATTTCCACATGAAAGTTGGCTCATCAGTGCAGCTGTAGCAGGGCTATCACCCCAATGTCAGCAACTCTGCTTTGGAATGAACATGGGTCATCGGAGGCCCGCTGGGAGTAGGAGGCCGAGACTTCCAGAGACCTCCTTCTCCAGGAAGGGATGCAGAGTGATGGCACTGTAGCAGCACCACTTGGGTGACGACAGGTCACATGCCTTGGGAAGCAGAGGCACTGGCTGATGCCTGCTGCGTGTGTGCTCTTGAGCCCGTGAAGCCCCCACCAACATCCCAAAACAGGAGTGAAAAAGGTCCCAGCATCATGACTTTGGACCCCAGTATATATTGGTCCATGCACTCCTCTGTGGGTGCTTATAGCACTAACTGCTTTTGGGTAAATACATCCACTCATTGCTGTAGGAAGGCATTTTGGTGTCCTGGGAAGAGACAGATTTGCCCCAGAAAAGAGCCGGGGTGAAGCTCTGAGGGTTTACAAGTTCTGTGGTGAGTTTGGGGCTTTTGCAGAAGAAAAAAAAAAAAACATTCTTTTGTTACATGTTCCCTACCCCTGATTTCAAAGAATATTTTGCTCCCATGGAATATGAGATGTGGGAGACTCTGGCTGTAGGCAGTGGCCAGGCTGTGAGGCTGGCTTTTATTAGTAGCCTGCTGCGGTGCTTATTTAATTTAATTAAGTTATCTGACTTATTTATCATCAGCCTAGTACAGCAGCAGCACTAGGCAGCGGTAGTAGTGATACTGGTACACTGTACTTCCCTGGTCAGGTGGGTCCCTCCCAGTTTTGTCTGGGAGGGACTCAATAACTGGACTCCAGTTACTGACTCACTCCTCCCAAACAAAACCAGGAGGGACCCATGCCACCTGATCCGGGAAGTACAGTACCACTACTACCGCTGGTTCTGCTACCCTCTAGGCTGTTGATAAACAGACAGATAACTTAATTACTGAGTCAGGTGACACAGTCACCACACTAGACTAAAGTGACTACTGGACTGGCTGGCTCTCTCTGGGACTGGGATGGATGGCCCGCGGTGACAGCCAATTGTGTACAGTTACAGTATTATTCTGCTGTCCACTCAGCTCCCAGTGAAGCCTACTGCACCTATTTCTTAACGAGACAATGTTCTTTAACAAGCCACCCATACAGTACATAGCATAATTACATACTACTTCATCGTGACGTGTCCTCATTTTCCTCATGACCTCATGAGCACTATCTACAAATTATACTGCATGACTGATGACTGCATGCCATCTTTTACAGCTGGCTGAGCCCGTCAGCTGGGAAGGTGCAGTCATGCATGCAATATTGTTTGCAAACAGTGCTCCCCTGGTAAGGGTAGCACATGACATAAGGCACATAATATGGAAACTAGTCGGTGAATAAATTCCTTATGACAGGACAGTGGACTAGAGGAGCGACTTGATTGACACACAGACACTGTAATTTGCTGGAGGTAATAAAATGCTGTTTCCCAGGCCATTGCAGACATACATTGAAAGCCTCTGAATGTATGTCTACAATACATTTAAACAAGAGACTCAAGGAAAGCGGCATTTTATTACCTCAACAATGAAATTACAGTGGTGGCGTTCTGTGCTTGCTTTGTGCCATGGCCCATAACCCTCCATAACGTTTATTTATTTGCTTGCTATTTGCTAATATTGTGCCTAGCCCTGGCTAATAGCCTATCATTCCTGATTCCTGGCTCCCCGGGTAAAATGAGGTAAAGGGTTGTTTGCAATTTGCAGTTGAGTTTTTAATCAAATTTTATTTGGCTCTTTAAGTTTTAACAAATCAATCATCATCATCATCATCAGGATTCAAAATCAAGACAACCCGAACCGATTCAGCAGCCTTTTAAAAATGTTGCTACGGGCAGGGTTATGCTACTGGTCTGCTGGGCCCAGCGGCCACCCGCCCTCCTGGACTTTAAAAAGCAACGCGTTTGGCGGCCAGGCCCCTGCCGGAAGCTTGTGAGGAGGGGCGGGGAGCAAGACAAGAAAAGAAGCACTGTATTTACTAGTCAAGGAGGCGCATTGCAATCTGCAATGGAGGCGAGAGAGGAGAGAGCAAACAGGCAGTCTGAGTCACAGTAAGTACTGTATCTTCCGGCGATCACGATCACAAAACCAGCAGGCACTCACTGACTGCAGCCAGGTGGAGGCCCCAGACAGTAAAGTAAGTAATACATTCAGATTCATTTATTTCAAAGCTTTATCTGCCGAGTCAGTCTGCCTGCTGCAACACCAGACATCTGTTTGTTTGTTTTCCCCAATCGGGACAAATGGAGAACCTACCCCGGCTCAGTAATCAAATAATTCATTGAAAGCTTTAGCTGCCTTGCCTGCCATAACATACACCAGATTGATAATAAATAAAATTTATGTTATTTTTTTTCTTGAATGTGGGATGATGGGACAGGCGGACCCCAAATCGGGCTCATCCGTGACAGTGAAGTAGTCCAGACTAGTTACAGTCAAAGATGAATATAAATACAGAAGTCAGACTAAGGAAGAGACTGCATAGTGTACTAGTGCTGTGCTTCAGCTTGCAATAATGAATGCTTTGCTTTTAAATTGCTTACACAATAATGAATAATCTCTGAGTCCTCTGACCTCCTCAGTCACTCACTCTATCTGTCCTCCTCCTCCGCTCCACCTCTAATTGTTTATCTTTTTGTTTCTCTCCATCTCTCAAATAACTGACTGCCTCGCTTTCTCACTACAACCGCGCACTCTTCAAGTCCGCCCGTTACCTTTTATACTGGAACCGTGACCGCTACATAGTTTTTGATTGCAGACAGTGTGACCTGTACCCCCAAAAAACGTTCTGGTCCTTCTGTGGATGCACCCTGCTGTCAGCATTAGTAATTACATAAAAATAAATAAAGCTACAGCACGGCTGTAGCTTGTGCAAATGAATCACTCAGTGAGCTAAGATTTGAAAACTCTGCCTCTCAGAGGCATGCACCAGGGCGGGTGCACCACCGCCCACCCTTCTACAGTACTGCCTCCACCCCTACTTTGCCTGGGAGGTTAAACCACAGTGTAAGGGATTAGGCGTGCCCTGGGAGCTCTCGAAGGAGACAAGTGCCAAAGACAGGAAGGGGTAAAAAAGTGTAAATAAAAAAAATGGAATTTGAAAAACTGAGCCGGTTCCATGGTGCCGGCGATAGAGATCCCTCAACACGCTGGCAGGTTCGCACTTGCACCAGGGGCGACGGGAGGCGGAGACCCGGAGGGCGTTAGGAGCATCTGTTGGATGCTCTCCTCCCGAGAGGGAGGAGCGAGCCTGCACCACTTTATGAGCAGCTCCTGGTGGCCTGTAGTGGCAGTGCACTTTGAGGTGTGGGTGACCATACACAGGTGCATCTCCCAGGCTGCCGTCTGCATGCGACCAGATTATGGGAGGTGGGTGGGTTGGGGAGAAAATGGAAAACGCTTGCTTGGCCAACGGATGATGGTAGCTGGGTCCCCTTGCGCCACACAACCTGGGTGAGCACCTCTAAATCAATCCCTGCCGTGTGCCTGGTGTAGCAGACTTCAAATCTCCCCTCCCGTGGGCCTTGTTGTGGGGAGGCCTGGCAAAGGGATACATCAGGCAGCCAGGGTATGTCAAATGGGTGGATGGTACAGATGGTCAAGAGGGATGGCTTGGTGGGCAAAGGGGTCCCTAGGCAAGGCCTAAAGGAGTGGCAGTCCGGAGGCATGGGGAGCATAAAGAAATAAAGCAAAAACAAAGTTCCAGATGAAAGTTAAGAGGTGGTCATGTAAACTGAATCTGCATGGTAAAGCAATGGTAAAACAGTCTAAGCTGCCAGTCATTTCTGCCTTCTAGAGAGAAACATTTTCTGTGCTGTACAGAAAGCCAAGATTTAGTCTGCATTAAGGGGTGTGCAAGTACCTTTACGTGAATACTTGGTAAGCATTTATGTCCGGCAGCCCAAATATTTGGTACTCATATTTGGTACTCAGGGCCAAAATTTAAAATAACAAAAAACAAACAAAAAAAACACTCTATCTTTTCTCAGGCAGACAAGTTCAGTTCCTGTGCCAACCCCTCCCTGCCTGAGTGATTTCCAGCCTCCATCACTCTTCCCATTCTCCCACCGCTAAACAAAAAATCAACTGTTGGCCCCTGGCAGTTTGCCAGTAACCAACACACTGTTTCAAGTGCCCCCAACTCCAGACAAAGGCTTGTTACTGACTAGTAAGAGCAGATCTTTGAGAGAATCTTGCCACAGAGCCACACATACTGAAGTGGGACCATCAGCGAGGCAATGACAAGCATCAATGGGACTGTAAGAAACCACAAGCCTCACAGAACCAGGGGCCAGGCGGAAGCCAGGAACCCGATGAAGACTCACCGAGCATGGCCAGACTGAGCATAAAGCCAAGCTAAAGGCAGAGCTGATGGCGAAAGCATGAACACAGTTCATGCACAAAGCAGGGACTGGACACAGTGTGGGAACATCAACAAGGCAGAGCCAGATGAAGACCAACACGAACATTGAAAAAAACAATGGCAATCCCCAGACCAAATAGCAAAGCTGCCACCAAACCAAAGCCAGGTGGCACTGCTGAAGAGCAACACACCCCACGATAACTAGGGAATTGGCTATCAAACCAAACAATGAACTTGGCACCGAAGACAGCTGGAAAGGCCAGGTGCATGACCAGTACTCACTACCCCAGTGGAGCAATGCATCCACCAGCAGTGACCCTGGCCAGTAAGGTGGGACAACCAACTAGCAGAAGGAACACAAACAGCAGCAGGAGACCAGTAGAGATCCATGGAAGGGCACAAATAGCCACCAATTGTAGGACAGCAGGCGGCACTGACAGCACAGGTGACAAGACTTATACAGGAAGCCGAAAAATACTATCCAACATTGCCTAAGAATATTAGATAAAAGCCATGAAGCACACAGCAACAATGCCCAAGGGAGGAGCTCCATTGGTTCAACATGAAGTCAACTGCGGACAAGAAAAGAGCTAAGGAGGTTTGGGCTGCCCATAATCTACACATGCCAATGGTATGCGTCATCATGGTGTCCCACTAACAAAAGTTTCTGAGCAGACCGGATTCTGGTGGCATCAATGTTCCGCAGGTTTGGCTCACAGCAGGGGACAGGAGTGTGTCCCCCTTATTTTAGGCCGCACACAACACATTGTTGTCCATCTGTACCAGAAAGGTCTTTCCCATAATCTGTGGGGACAATGTTTGTAGCCCATACAGGACTGCCTCATTTCCACATATTTATATGAGGTGGATTCAGTGTTGGAATTACAGTTTCTGAGCATTGGGGCAAGGGGACCCATAAGGATGCTATATTTAAAACTGAGCCCCCCTTCCCATTATAGTCAACAGCAGTGTTGTATGAGCTACCAGGACTCTCTTCAGAGCTAGAGGACAGAGCCCTGGAAAGCCCCCTCTAATTCCAATACTGAGCATATTTCCCACCTGGGACTTGATCACCCAGAGTCTCTGGGTGGAACAGAGGTGATCATCCTGCCTGAGGTTGGATGCATCCAAAGTCAGTTACTGTCCCAGAGGTATAAAGCCCCAACAGCAGATGCTGATTTGCCTGCCACTAGTGTTCTCTCAGCAAAGGGGCACAGACCTTGATATGGTGCTCAAGAGACTGGTGCACTTAAGACCCACGGAGATTACAGGATTCACCAAGATTTCTACATATGCAGATGTGCCAAGGAACCAGGAATACTTTATGGCTGCTGTCATGCGGTCCAATAACCAGAGCATGTTTCTTGACATGACCAGGTTGATTCTGGCAACCAGACTTGCCTGAGGTAACAGGGCATCTGCCTGATCCTCTGACATGAAAGTCGTGCTTTGAGACATGTCTAGTATGGCTCTCATGAACAATAACCTCTGGAAGGAGTGCAAGAATGGACAACCAACTGATCTGGCAACTGCTTTATCATATTGACTGTGCGAACTGTCGGGCCTGCAGAGGATCCTTCTTGAGCCCATCGGCCAGATAGGGGAACACCTGCAGCTTCCCAGTGAAGAACTGTGGCTACCATTGCAAGGTATTTGGTAAATACACACTGTGCTGAGCAGCAATACCAAAACTGAAAATGACAGTTTCTCCTGACAAACTCACAGATACCATCTGTGGCATCTTCAGATTTGAGTAGATAAGCAACCTGCAAAAACAGTCTCCCTCCCTGTGGTAGCAGGGAAGGAGTAGCTCCTATAAAATAAGATAGCACTAAATGTTTAAATAAAAATAAATAAAAGAGCAAAGTATAGTCTTTCCTTTAAGTAAAATAATGTGTTTGCCTGCCCTGGGGATCAATACTAGATTAGACTGAAGCGGAGTCTGGTTTTTTTCAAACATTTTTGGGGTTGAAGCAGCAGTGTATGATAGCGGTGGAAATTCTGACCAGTACTTTGTACTTTTATTTTAATTACTACCATCTCCTGACTTGGATGATACCCATTCTTCCACATTTTGAATCTCACTACCACTTTTTTGTTCTTGTTACAGTTGAAATAAGGAGGGCTCCTTTTACTATAGGCTTGGACCAGGCTTTCGTCAGTATTCTCTGTTGTTTTCAGCATCCATTCTTTAAGATCACTTTTCTTGTGGCTATAATGAACTAGCATACAGCAGACACTGCTCCCTGACCTTATAGGACAACAGGTGTACAAAAATAGTGAATACTGATGAAAACCTAGTTTGAGACATATTAAAGGGAGCACTTCTTTTATTATGTTAAGGGACCAGTAAAGCGCAGCCCGCTCCCATCCCCACATACCTTTTAATGCAGCTGCAGGATCACGGGCTGCTATGATCATAATTTTTCGAGCAATCCTAATATTTAAAAAATATGCCGAAACTCCTCAGCCGAGAACATGGAAGCACTGCGTAAGGCCCCGATTCAGCGGCGCAAGAGGTCATGGGTATTCCTCCCATTCTGTAACGTGTCAAACATCACTGTCTCTTATTGTAGCAGTGGTGGTAATTTAATATACTTATTTTATTGCTTCCACGGGGGTCTTGATAGCTGAAACATTACTTATGGCAACAGCCTGTCCAGGTGGATGGATCATTGCTCTTTTCTTTTTTGACTATTTATGCTCCACAGTCCGACCTTGTCCCGCCTGGCCTGAAGTCCTCCCTGGTCTGGTCTCCATTCCCAGAATCGCTCCTCCCACATCCACAGACCACCCGCCCCGGCTCCGAGACCCAGCGGGGTGGGACCGCCTCTTCTCCGGCACTCTATCTAGAATCTTGAAGGGTGGCGGGGAGTGGAAGAGACACGATCAGCTGGGACGGATCCGGCTGAGGGCATGGAGGCTGTCCTCTGACCCGCCTCGCCTGTCCGGGTGCCATGATCTATTTTCCTTCCATTGCTCCGGAGGCGTGGACGAACAATGACATCCAGCACGTGACGTCCAGCCCAGAGGACAACTGCTGCAGCCTCCAACCTCAGCATGCTCCCAAGTTGCGGTGCCCCAGTCTCCACTAGGAGCCACAGTGGCAGCAGAAGACACAACCCACCACCCCCAGGAGAGGGAGAGCAGTCCTCCGGACGCCAATCCTCTCCTACCCCTGCCGACAACACGCCATTCCCAAACCCGGTTGCCAGCATGGCGTGAGGTGGCATCAAGCTCCTCAACCCCAGCACCACTGGGCCGCCAAATCATTGCTCTTTTCTGCCACCACTGTCAATGTTTCTATTCCTCTGGGTTCTAACCTGGGTACCAAAATGTTAACTAAAGAATAACAGAGAATAAATAATGGCTGTGTATGGTGTTTATGGAATTATACTACAGTACATGTGGACCCTCTCCTCCAGTAGGGAGCCAGAATTACAAATGGTTTAGCAGATTACTCACAGCAGTCATTTTATTGTCAGTAAAATGACTGCAGTGACATGACATCATCTTGCTTGCATTCTTATTGGCTTATACTTACAGTAGCAACCACATGTAGCAAACATGGTGTAATGTGGTAGTTGAGTCACTCTCCTCAGCAATAACGTGAGTGTCTTATGAAAATAAAGTACTCTGCCTTTAGCCTTGTACTCAAAAATCATATTATTGCCTCTTATAGTGACCCAACTAGGGTGTTATCACTTAGGTATACCATCCAGGGAACTAATGAGCTCACTAACCCACAGGTCCAAAGGATGAGTGGGTTTACTGAGCTAATTAGCACCCCAATATGGTAGATTTATGGAGCACTTACTGTCATTTATGTTATACGATACATTGGGCTGGGTTTTGTTTTTAACTTAAGATTACTTTTATGATCATTTCATTGGTTTGCCTTTGCATTTTTTGTTCTATTTATGTTTCCATGGTGAAGTGGAATTTTTGTGGTGCAAGGATGTTTGCCCCTAGTTTTTTTTTAGGGTTACCACCTGTTCTAATTTTTGCTAGACAGTCCTGATTTGGGCAATTGTGTCCTACCAAAAAATAAATAAATAACATGAAAAATACACTACATTTCCTGACCCTGTGGCAAGAAAATATTTTTCTAGCTTTCCTCTAAATGTTGAAGAAAACTAGAATACCTTAACTAAAATACCTTAAAGTAAGAAATAATAGAAGCAAATAAAAGCTATAACACTTGGTCTTAATTCCGATTATTCAGAGAAGGCAAGTCTGTTGCATTGGTCTAGGTTACATTACATATTGTCCTGAGAAAATCATGATTCAGTAAGAAATGTCCCACCTGAGCTTCTTAAAGTGTAGTAAACCCTTTCACAACGACTCAGCAGGTCAGGCCCTCTGCTCCCACAGTGCCAACCTCCAAGCCGTAATGTGAACAGGTAACAGACAGGGTAACCCTCCTGTCTGCTTGTGGGTCCGAATCACCTTTAGTCTCAAGTTCTGCGGATTCAAACTGTGAACCTTATGCTAGCATACCCAAATGTACAGGCTCAGATAATCTGCTCTTCGGGGATGCCAGATATCTTTTGTCTAAGGGTACCTAACCAGGTATCCAAAATGAACCCAAAACTCTATAAAGACCTTAGGTATATTCTTACCTTTTCCCAGTTTAGTAACAACATCAAGCTTAACAGTTTTTGTCAGTCTTAACCCTCTATACATCACATGCAAAAGAACTTAGAAGACACACCCAGGCAGTCTTTGGAATAAAAGGTTTACTTAAAATGTATAAAATATGTTAAATGTAAACAGAATCATATATCAAAGAGCATACAATCACATAAAGAAAAACAAGGAAAACTACTAACTCCTACCACAATAGAATTACACCTTTCTATCTAATGTATTACCTCTATAGTGCTTATAGTTAGATGTCATTTCTTAAGAGCCCCAAAAGATATGTCACAAAGATCAGACACTAGTCCTAGTTTAACTGTGTGTCTCTCTCTCTCTCACACAACCCTTTTTGTGTCATCTAGCTCCTCCTTGTTGAATATAAAAATATACATGGTGGAGCAGATGGTATATCAAGCTAAGAAGGACCCGAAAGGATTCATAGGGAAGGTGGTGAAACAAGGCAAGCAAAACCTGCAGATTTAACTGGTGCCACAAAGGCCCTATGGGAGAGGGACCTAGGACAGCAAATATCGGAGGAGAACTGGAAACTAGCTTTAGGTATGCCCGAGGGATAATGGTATGTAATAAGTTTAAGGAGGCCTTTTATAAGTTTCTGCATAGAATATACTGGCCCCAGTGGCGGTTCACAGGACACACCCTGTGGTATCCCAGCTGTGCCGGAGGTGTAACAGGGGATGGGTACCTATTTCCACTGCTTCTGGTCGTGCCCAGTACTGGTTTGGTTTTGGGGAGGTAGTCCAAGAGGTAAATAAGATGACTGGAGGGCAACTGCCCCGATACCCCCTGGTATGTCTATTTGGGGTCGAGGCAGTGGAAGGTGGGGAGGAGTGGATACCATTACCCAGATGGATGAGAGTCCTGTTTGTATTGGCCCAGCACTGCATCCAGAATACCTGGGTTTTGGGGATTAGGCTCACGGTGACTGAGTGGCGGAGGATGATCCTACACTCCTGGCACTGGAAAGGCTTACACAGTTAGTCAGGGATAGGAGGAGGCTTTCCTGAGAGATTGGGCACCCTTCCTGGCATCCTTGAGTGTCTCTGAAAATATGATGCTCCGCACAGGGCTGAATATATAAACATTAATACAAATGTCAATATAAATTGAAGAGCATTATTTATTTATTTATTTATTTATTATTTATCAATGTTATTATTCATTTGAATAGTCTGAAGTAGGACTCCTTTTTCTGTTTATGTAATTACTAGTGCTTGTATGTCTATAATGGTCTGTAATGGAACACACATTCGATTGTATCTATTTATTAGTCTGTTTGTTCTTGTAGTTTGTTGCTGTATGTTATGTGTGTATTGTGTGTAAAGGAAAATCTTTAATAAACAGAAGATTCAAAAAATATATATATACACAAAACAGGATGTCCTATCAGGAGGTATATTAAATAATGTGACTTCAGCAATAACTACTTTTCACAAATTATTACAGTCTTTAATCTAGCACTTTCCTTTGAACTGGAGGCTGGCTTCCTATTTTCCAAGGACATCAAAGGTTTATACAACTCTGCCATACCTCACTTAGGTGCAATATAGCTTTACAGGAATCAGCTTATCTGAAGTCATAAAATGTATATTTTAGTTTCCCAGCTTCAGAGGCAGGAGGTCATAAAAACCTATAAAATGCAACTTCTTAAGGAAGTTAATTACATTACAGAGACCTCCTGGTTTAGTATATCCTGTTATTCTCATTAAAACCTGGTGGGGTGTCATCCAGGAGTACAGGATGTGTCGTGTGAGACAATCACATACCACATTCTATATTACAAATATCATAGAACAATCATAAGTAGCTGGCCAAGCATCACAGACCCTAGTTGTTTTCCATTGTAGGGTCCTCCCATAAAAGAAGGCATTGCTGCGGTGGTGCATCCTTTAGTGGATATTCAGGATGGTGCTGGTGAGCAGTATGGCACACGCAAACAAGAGCGGCAGTCAGGAGAACTGTGTGGTCAGAACAGGAGTTGGGGGCATGCAGACAAGAGTGTTGTGACATTGTGGTTGTGGGCTGCTGGAAGCAGAAGCAGCATGGGGAAGGAAGCAGCATGTATGGCTTGGCAGCTGAATGGAGTGCAGTGGTGATAGGACATGGCTGTATGGTATGTGTGGCTGGAGGAGGTGTCAATAAGAGTTTCAGGCTAAGTGCGGTTATAGGTAAACTTTTCAGCTGTTTAACAGGGGCTGTATTTGGGAGCAGTAGTGAGGTGTTTATGGTGGTTGTTGCAAGTGTTACTAAGGTGGCTATTAAATGTTTTAATAAGATGGTTGTCATGTGTTAATAAGGTGGCTTTTGCTTGTGTTAATGTTTTAATAAGGTGCTTTGTAGTGTGTTTACCAAGTAATTACACTGACTAGGTTAAGTGGTACCATTAAAGTGGGTTGGTGTATGGCACTTAATTGGTTTACTGTGTTGTGTATAGCACTTAACAGGGTTGGTATATATGGGGAAATAAACAGTGGCTTTTTCTTTGGGAAAGGAGGTGCATCCATGAATTTTATCTGTCTATCTAACTACCTATAACTGTATGTATAGATTTACATGCATACACGCTGCACACACGCTATAACTGCAGATATCTATAAAAACAACCACATTCCACTCCTGTTGGCAGGCAGCCTTCCCTCTCAGTAGGAATGAAGAGGTACAATGAAGTTGTTTTCCTGTGTTTCCTGCCGAGAACAAGGGGCATTTTGCTCAGAGCCTGTCACTGTTTATACAAACCCCTTTGAACAGTAGGAGACAGAGGGCAAGCAAAGAGAGACTGACAGGCTGACTAATAGAGTTCAAACATCATTATTTTTATTACTGTGGAGAAAGAGCAGCACAGTGCAGATAATGTTACTCTGGGCAGCCGCACAAGATAAACAATATCGCAGGGTATCACTGGCCTCTCTGGGAAGGGGCTTAAACATGATTTGCTATAAATAGAATTCCTGTAACTACTGTGGGTTTTCTTAAAGTTCATACAAGGACTGTATTTTTAAAGAGCAAACTAGCCTGCTTTTAAAAAAGGCGCACAAACAGAACATTAGCAGGGAAGTGCCATTCTATCAGAGAAAATAATGTTTCACTGTACGTGTGCGTGATGCTCCTCTTAAAATGCATTCTGATCTGGTTTTGGACAGGTCTGTACTTAGCATACTGTACTCACTCTCAAGCCCATGGAAAGGTTCTATGACTCCACTGTCATGGTAGGGGCGTCCTGTGCCAACAGTTTGACCACTGAAAAGGTTCTGAAAGTTCCAACTGCACACAATTTACTTTAGCCCTTTACCTGACTACCACTGACCCACAATAAGCAAACTTTCTCTAGAATATAATTTCGTGGTCAGCCTGTAATTGACACCTTACACTCGCAAAGACTGGGGGCTCCTAACTTCACTACTGGATTCATGTAAAGGCTTGAACTCCTGTTTGGATTATTACCCTGGTGGTCATGTGAATCTGTCATTATCAATCGTTGACACCAATGATCCCCTTTTGCCCAGCGGCACTGGAGTAGGTCAGGCTAGGTTCCATGCAGTGGCGTGTCATGCACTCAACCCACTCCCAGAGTTGTCAGAGTCTAGAATGCAATTTTGACTCTTGGGGCAGGATGTCTTATCTAGCCAGTTCAGCACCTCCTGCATTAAACGAGATCACGCGTGCATGTGTACATTTGAATGTGAATACTACAGATGCATCCATTCTCTGTGTATATACGTATAATAGATGTGCAATATAACAGCTGATGTATCAGGTTTTTAAATGTTACACCTACACTGTGGTAAGGCAGTCTGCCCAGTGATGATCCATTAGCCTGCAGAGCTCACCATTAGGCAGAAGCAGATTGCAAGAAGCCATCAGGCTCTCTCAGGGCAGCTGAACACTTCATGTTCTCAGTGTTAAACTAGATCTGACATTTAATCTAAACCCTAAAGAACCTTAGAGGGCATGTCCCACACATGTTACAGCAAGGAAACATTATCAGTCAGGGAGACAGCTTGTAAATTGCTATGGGAGGGCAGATAGCTCTAACCTTGTTCTAACTCTATATATATATAGAAGCAAATGCAACACATCCGTCTTGAGCCTCAAGATAAATTATGATCGCGGGATATGGTCCACCTGTAAATTATTATAGACTTCATTCCCCTCAGCCAACAGATCTGCAACTACCAAACAGCTGATGAACACTGAAATGCCAAGCAGACTCTCTTACTTCCTCAGTGACATTATGTGCCACTTTCGGTTCCGCTGCACTGCATTTTCTCATGGATGTCACATGAGCTGTACTCCTTTGTACTGCTCCCCACAAATCTGAGGAGGGAATCACTAGTGTCCATCTGTGACAATGTTGGCATGTGCCCCCTTCACAGTGTTCTCCCAAATATCCTGTGGAGGGAACTTCAGTGAGTGTGTCTGACAATCCAGACATACTCCCACTGATCCTGCTGAGATAAACGTGTCCATTTGTGGCGATACGGAATACGAGATACGCACACTGCCCCCACAGATCCATGTGGTAGAGGGAACACCTATGTCTGCCTGTGACAATGCAGGCATATGTCACTTAATACTGCTCCCCACACAGATCCTGGGAGGAACACCAGTGTCTGTGTGGCAATATAAGAATATGCTCCTTCATCCTGTTCTCCTACTGCCCACCCCAAGGAAGAGTCCTTACTTGTCTCCACATGGTCACAATACATCTTCCTTGCAGAATTCAAAATGAAGTCTTCAGTTTTGTTTCAGGAATGTGCTGCTCATGTGTCTTTTGTCCAAGTGTGACAATGCTGGCATGGAAACATAGAAGGTGATGGCAGAGGCATCTAGTCAGCCCAGAGTTTCCGAGATCTACTATCTGATCTCTGGATCGGATCTAGCCCCGGCTTCTACCTGTTCCTGACCCATTTGTTACTACCTGTGCCCTTGCCCTATCCCAACCCTTTTAAATGCTACCACAGTCCATGCACCACCACCTCGGCTGGTAAGCTATTCCTTGGGTCCATGACGCTTTCCGTAAAGTAGTACTTCCTTATATCCTCTTGAAATTCCCTCCTGCAGCTTCCACTCATGTCCTCTAGAGTTGAGCTGTCTACCCTATTTAATAATTCTGAGTAGGAACTTTACTTTACTGATACCTCTCAAGAATCTGAACATTTCTAGCATATCCCCTCTCTCCTAGTCTCCAGTGAGTACATGTTTAGTGTTTGGAGATGTTCCTCATAAGAGTTATTGGAGACCCTGTACCATCTTGGTTGCCCTTCTCTGCACAGTCTCCAGCCTGTCTTTGTCCTTCCTAAGGTGTGGTCACCAGACTGAACACAGTACTCTAGGTGAGGCCTCACCAAGAACCCACAGAGTGGGAGGATCACCTCCTTGTTCCTACTGTCAGTTCCTCTCCTTATAAACCCAAACATTTTGTTTCCCATGCTGTAAGCTTTATTGTATTGGCTCAACTACTTCAGGTTGTCATTTATGATGACCCAAAAGTCTCTCTCCTCCTGTGAGGTGGTGAGTTGGACTCGCTTTAGCCACAGGAAACCTTTGCTCTATTCCCCCACACCCATGTCCATGTCGACAATGCAGACATGTACATACTTTGCACTGCTCTCCCACAGATCACGTAGGGAGAGGGCACCAGTGTCCCTGTTTGATCATGCAGGCATGAACTCATTCACCCTGCTTCCCAACAGATCCTGCAGATGGAACACCAGCGTCCATATGTGGCAATTCAGGTATGCACCCCTTCACATTGCTCCCTTACATATCTGGTACAGAAAGAGTATCAGAGTCCATGTAGAAAATGTAGCCATGCATCCTTTGCACAGATCCTGTAGAGACCGGGCACAGGTGCCCATGAGCAACAATGCAGGCATGTACCTCTTTGACATGCTCTTGAACAGATCCTGTAGTGGGAACACTACTTTCCATATGAGACAATGCAGGCATGCAACCCTCATGCTGCTCCCACCACAGATCCTGTAGTGGGAACACTAACACTACTGTCCATATGAGAAAATGCAGGCATACGCCCCCCACCACAGATCCTGTAGTGGGAACACTACTGTCTATATGAGACAATGCAGGCATGCACCCCCACCACAGATCCTGAGAAAATAACACTACTGTCCATATGAGACAATGCAGGCATGCACCCCCCAACCATAGATCCTGTAGTGGAAACACTACTGTCCATATGAGACAATGCAGGCATGCACCCCCACCACAGATCCTGTAGTGCGAACACTACTGTCCATATGAGACAATGCAGGCATGCACCCCCACCACAGATCCTGTAGTGGGAACACTACTGTCCATATGAGACAATGCAGGCACGCACTCCCCACCACAGATCCTGTAGAGGGAACATTACTGTCCATATGAAACAATGCAGGCATGCACCCCACCACAGATCCTGCAGTGGGAACACTACTGTCCATATGAGACAATGCAGGCATGCACCCCCACCATAGATCCTAGCGAACACTACTGTCTATATGAGACAATGCAGGCATGCCCCCCAACCACAGATCCTGTAGTGGGAACACTACTGTCTATATGAGACAATGCAGGCATGCATCCCCACCACAGATCCTGTAGAGGAACACTACTGTCTATATGAGACAATGCAGGCATGCACCCCCCACAGATCCTGTAGAGGAACACTATTGTCTATATGAGACAATGCAGGCATGCACTCCCACCACATATCCTGTAGTGGGAACACTACTGTCTATATGTGACAATGCAGGCATGCACCCCCACCACAGATCCTGTAGTGGGAACACTACTGTCTATATGAGACAATGCAGGCATGCACCCCCACCACAGATCCTGTAGAGGGTTCAACAGTGTCCATGTGTGCAAGGTTACCAATGCCACATATAGACAAGAGATAGAAAATCCTTTTCTGGTTCCCAGTTGGGCCACTTTTCAAAAAGATTCAAAATGTTGTTTTGGACTGCTTTTTAGAACTAGCAATTTGCAAAGTAATTACATACAAGTTACCTTCTATCACAAATATGCATTTGAAAAACAGTTACCATATTCCAGAGGATGTTCCTCTGAGTTCTCATCTTTAGAACCAGCCAGGCTCTATGGATTTCTGTTGAAGTGGTTCAGCCCATCACCAGTACAGTTACGTTTACAAGGGAAAGCAGCATCAGGCGACCTTTTCTCACATATTTACATTTATTTGCAAATTCTCACCAGGAAAGGTACACTGAGCTGCAATGATTTCATTATTCTTGTTATTTATTCGACTATGTATTGCATTGTCTAGTGTTGTTACTTATTCTCAGACGTGACTGAAAAGGGCTGTGCCTAGTTCACTTCCTGGTTAAAAAGAAAAATGAAAATATTAGGTACTGTACATTCTGGGAGATAAGGGGAGGAGCAAACAAAACCATGAGCTACTCATGTCAGTTAGAGTTCACAGTGTTTCTCCTTACGCAGCTATTACTAACTAGGGCAGTCCAATGTAACTTGAGACGATATTCTGTGGAGTAGTCCAGTGTTACATGGACAAAGCCAGGGGCCTAGTCCAGTGTTATGTGGACAACTCCTGGGGCCAGTCTAGTGTTAGCTGAACAACTCCAAGTGGCTGTAATAGTATTATGCAGGCAACTGCCGGAAGAAGGTGGTCCAGTTTTCCTTAAAACAATTGCCAGGGGTCTAGTTATATTTAGTAATTCCAGGAGCAGTCCGTTTTGCTTAAATTATTCCAGGGCAGTCCAGCTTTACTTGGATAATTACTTGGGTAATTCAATTTCATTTGGATAATTCCAGGGACAGTACAGTTTTATTTGGATCATTTGAAGATAATCTCACATGCAGCTCTTATTTGAAGCAATTCTGTGTTATCTAATTTTGCTTGCATATCAGGATGATCTAAACTTATTAGAAATCGGTATATCTGTGATGATTTGTGTTTGTATTCTTGTTTCTTTGCTTTTCAGTCTGTTTGTACTTTACTACATACCATGGTTACTGAAAAGCAGCTAAGATTTCCTTCAGATCATTTATGGTTTACTAGGGCTGTGCCCAGTACCCCATATGTTTAATTTGAGGGAGTACACGTACACCCTTTAGTTTTTAAAAGCGTGCACATTTTGTTTTCTTGTCTTGCCCTCCATCATCCCTTGATGACCAGCCACTGAGCTGGCAGGCATCTACACTCCCTAGCCACTCCACCTGCTCTCCCACCTGTGATCAATTAGGAGGAAGTGCTGGTATGGAGTCGCGCACTGGCCCACCTCCAGAAACTCGGCCGTCTTCTGGGATGACTGATCCAATGGCACAAGCAGCAGAATTACTAAAGTGCCAACAAGCAGGCTCATGTACACCACTTCTAATTTCCAAATAGTAATAAATAAATAAACAACATCTTCAGAATCTTATCTACCATTTTGACTGACCTGTAAACTCTAATCTTCCAGTTTGTTTCTCCTTTATATTGTGCTTGGATTTACTGCTGATGAACCGTAAAAGACAATACCAAAAGTTAAGAAAACATAAAGAAACATTTTGACAACCTTTGATGTGAGGTCTCTGTGAAAGACACCCTTGGAGTGCAGATACCGGAGTCCTTTGGCAATATCAAGTGCTAGTTTTATCCGTGTGGACCAGGAAAGGTAAACATTACTGTCCAGCAGCTGTTCCAGGTTGCCTCCATTTATATACTGTGGAAAAGGACACAAAATAGAGAATATAAACATAATGAAAACCAATGTATAAATATAGACACATTCTAATTGGGTTGTAAAACTCTCTACAATTAAACATACAGAGCTCTAACTCATTCAATTTTCAGTGCAGGAGAAATACCACAAAAGGCAGGAACAATGTTGCTTCTATTAACTTCATAGCAGTTAAAGAATAAAAATTCTGGCATGAGGTAATCATAAAATGCACAGTTTATAGAACCTCTGAGCAGTTCCTTTCTGCTGGGGAGGTGAAATTAATTGTGTCCTTTAGGACCATCGTGGTACCTTCCATGAGTACTCTCCCAGCCTCCAAACCCATCTAACTCTGCTGCACAATGGGACCTTTACTGCTGAAATTGTTCCTCCTAAGGAATGTAGGAAAATGCACGGACTGCACTGCTTAATTGGCCCTCTATGGTACTGCTAGCAGTTTTAGATGGATTCCCTTATTCCAGGCTGATATATTATCTGTTCATTAAATAACCCATGCGAGATTTTGATTGCAGCAGCAGTCCTGCTTCCTCTACATTTTCATTATGGTCAATCACCTTAATGGAGGAAAAATACCATTATAGTTTTTTGCTGAACTGCATTTTATGAAAACAGAAAACATTGCTGGGACTCTCCCAAATATTGGGAAAAGACCAAGTTTCTCAACCCCGTCCACCTGGTACCATAACCATTGAGCGAATGGCATCCAATGACAGCAGCTTAGCAAATGGCAGAGGGGTCACAGCCAGCGCTACACCAGTGTCCCTTGCCAATGGTCTTCCCCTTCCCGGACACATTATATTATACAATCATGATCATTCCCCATGGAGGGTATCCCCAAGGAGGATATACTTATGGTATCTGTACATATGCATGTATGCAAGTATGTATAGAATGTAAAACTTCATGAACTAAAGGAGGATCTGACACATTAGGGGCATGGGCTGAGAAATGCGATTTGGTTTAATGTGAGGTGCAAGGTACTATATACCTAGGGCAGGAATCTGTCAAGCATACACCTGTGTGGTACAACAGCAAACAACACAGCCAAGGAAAATGGTCTAGGACAATGGCAGATCACAGGCAGAAGCCAGACAGGTAGTTTGCTGCTGCAGTCAAGAAAGCAAATTAAATGCTGGGAGGAATTTATTTATTTTGACTGACAACCGGGTGAGTGCACTGATCCCAGGGACCGTTTCAGGCACGACCCGGGCCATAACACATGGCGCAGGGTGACAGTGGAGTACAAGGTAACAGTAATACACATGAAACAGATTTGATACAAGCAACAATAGTAAGCACAATATATAGGTCTGATGCATGCGTCAATTTGAGAACGATGAATACAAGGTTTCAATATCGGACATGAGGAGATTTGGTACAAAACAAACAAATCGTAGGCACAGTGTACAATGTGTAGAAGGGGTTAAGGTGCAGATCAAGGGAGGTGATCCTTCTGCTGTTCAAGGCCCTGGTTCGACCATTTCTGGGGTACTGTGTATCCAGTGCTGGTCACTGCAACACACAAAGTTCACTTGAACCCAGTGGTTGTAGGGTGTACAACCAGAACTATTAACATAGGGAATGGGGAATAGCACCAAATACCCATGAACTTGGACTCTCCATCTCCCAAAACACATGTGTAAGCATTGGTTGTGGGTTATACAACCACAAGACAGCTAGCAAGACAGGGAACAAGCCACCTATTGTGCATCTGAATCAGAAGGAATTATGCATAACTGTGGAAATTATATGTTGAATGTTTGTTAATTGTTGTCTTGATGAAATTTATAATAACAATTAAGTCATTAACAAAAGGACACTGAAGAGACTGAGAGGGTTCAGCATAGGTCCACACATTTTGATTAGTGGCTTATGAGGCAAGAGCAGAGGAGAGACTGACATACTCAAAATATTATCCAAAAAGAGAAGGCTCAGAAATCACAACTTTTCTGAATACTAAAAGGGATAGATATGGTGGAGTATGCAGATCTGGAGGACATGCCCTCAAACTGAAGGGGGGCAGAATAAGAAGAAACATTAAAAGGCATCACACTTCACACAGAATATGGTTAACCCGTGAAAACTACCCAGTGAGGTGGTGGAAAACTAACATGGTTCAGATTTTCAAAGTAAGAGCAGACACATTTCTGAATCATACTGAGGGTTACAAAGCATGAGACTGGGTAATTTTCTGTCTGTTAAGCTTTGATATACTGTATGTCCATTGTCAAACTGAGTATAGTTAATGCCGTGCTGCAGCAGGGGAAGACAAGATAGGGCTACAAGTCTCTTCCATCATCATAACAATAATATATGCGTTGGCTGTATCTTGAAAACAATTTATCAGATTTCCAACAGACATGGCGCTACAAAAGTTAGTTTTCAGAATACTAGCCACAGTGCCCCACCCCAACACACATATAACCACAGAATACTGCCACAGTGACCTACTGTACATATGCACAAGTTACGGCCTCAGATTGTCCTTTGCCCCACACAACAACCACCCATTGGGGTAATACTACTAGGGGCCAACATACTCCAAAACTGTGACATCACCAACCATGGCACTCTTAGCTCCACAATTTTCTGTGACACTTTGCTTAGAATCAGTCATAAACCTTTCTGAGTTTTACAATAACATAACTAATCCATGATTAAGTTATACAATTCTTAAAATGCAGAAAATTACAGCCTTACCTAACTGGATTATCTATAGCTTGAAAACCACATGACAGATTGTCTCCAGTCTTGGCACAGCCTTTAAGTCATTTTTTTATATTTATACTGTATATATTTACTCTTTATGCCCCTTACTCATCGCTTTCAGACCCTATCCTCAGGGAGCCCTGGTGCGTCTCCATAGTTCCTCCCCAGAAAACTCCATCGGTACTCCAGTAGACCTGCCCCCATCCTGCCGCTGTTTACTCCCTCCCAGGCAAGGGGGAAGGGACCCCCTAAGTCCCCCCAGTCCATGAGTGTGCATCAGGTGATCTGCCCGGCCCTCAGAGGAATCTGGCTGTGGATTTCTTGGGCCAACTGGGTCCCGTCTCCAGGTGTACAGTGCAGGATTTTTCCACTTTATCTAGTGCCACCCCACAGGACACCGCAAGCTAGGGGAGCTAAGGGTGGAGCACAAGCAACGTGCTGCCGCCCAGCTCCCAGCCGATGTCCTCACACCTGTTTCATGCCGCCCCACTGCACCTCCATGTGACAGGGTTGAATAAGGCCCAGCCCCATTTGTTATGCAGAAAGAGTTTAACGTAAGGGTCTGTTCTATCTTCACCTTTTCCGCCTCTTCTCTGTCTGACTCTGCAACCAAATTTTCTTATAGAACTAGGAACGGATCACTCTGATGGTTTCGCAACAATCCGCCTCATGCTATATCTCTGCCTTCCTTGCTATGCCTGTCTTTTCTACCCCTGCATATCTCGGTTCTAAAATATATGTGAATCTCTGTGTAAAACTGTATGTGATACTGGGATCCTTTGTTTGAAAATGTATGTAGTTATACTGTTGAAATGATTGCAAAGCTATTTGGAACTCAAGGGGTTAACCTGAGAAGAGGTTTGCAAACTCTCTGTAGAGCTATAAACAAGAGGTCAGTTCTGGGTCATTATGTTCTGTTTGTTGCACCTGCATCAAAACTGACAAGAACATTCTGTAAACTGACAAGAACATTCTGTGAAGCAGAACATCTCTTTACGAGGTTCCCAGGCAAAGACTTATAATAAGAGCAGCAATGCTTTTGCTAGAGAGAAAAGTAGGGTGACAGACAGAGACTGAAACTTGGAATTAAGAGATACCCTAAGGAGAAGGACTTAGTTTCTCTGTTTGTACTGCCTTTGTAAATAGTTATAGTGAACAAATTTTTATTTCACTGTTATTGAAAAAATAAAACGCTATTTGTGCTGGTCCGTTGGCTCAGTGGTTGGATTTTCATTATGACGCTAGCGACCCGGTTCGAACGAAGCTCGGTATTGGAGGGCTAGCCGGGGGAGGCAGCTGAGCGTCCCACGATTGCTCGCTGTCTCTAGGGAGGGAGGATCATGACCCGGTGCCAAAAGCGACCACTGGTGGAGGCCAGAGGTAGTGCAGCACGTCAGGGCCATTGGGGGTGGTGCGTGACAGACATCGGCTCTTGCCTTGACATCCGGATGTCACGCACCTAAGAAAGCCAGGAAAATATTTCGCTGGCCTTGGGATGACTGCTCTCTGCTCCTCAAGGGCCTCAGTGCCTTCCCAAGCCTCCTGTTCCCCAGCAGCATCCCCAGGCCCTAGAAAGTGTGCTGGGGCTATCCCTCCCCGGTGCCTTCCCTCTCGGAGGAGAGGGACCGCCTGGTAAAGGGATATACCGGGATATCCCGGGGTCGGCTGCGATCTGGGATCGCGAGGGCCGAGAAAGGTCAGAAGGGTCAGAGGGAGCTTGACAGGGCCCTAAGGAGTGAAGAATCAGCGAAGCACGGGGCGGAAATACAGGTTACTCACCTGTACAGGAGTTCTAGGAATGGTATATGTTGTTCATCCACACTTATTGGCAGGTTCCTTGATGCTTTAAATCTTGCGGAAGGTCTTCAAGCTGGCTCCTCCCACCCACCCAGGTGGTAAAACTCTCGGCTCCGCCCATGATGCCAGATCTAGCCCGCTGGAAGCCAGGTTGTCTTGTCCGAAGCCGGGAGGCGGGTGGGTAGTGTGGATGAACAACATATACCATTCCTAGAACTCCTGTTACAGGTGAGTAACCTGTATTTCTGAGGACATGGATATGTTGTTCATCCACACTTATTAGCAGACTCCTAGCAGTTCTCCGAGAGGAGGGAGGCAAGGTGCACACCCCTACTTAGGTATAAAGACTGGAGAACCGAGGCCCCCACCAACATCCCGGGCGTGACCCAGGGTCGATGTGGAGGGGAAAACAGTATAGACTGCTTCCAGGTAGGAGCCCCAAGTGATCCTGGACAGGAGTATCTCGGAAGCAGCCACTGATGCAGCAGAAGGGCAGGTAAAATAAGCACTTATCCCTGTGGAGGCTCCATGCCCGCCCACCTATAGCGGAGATCTATGCAGGAGGTGACCCACCCGCCCATCGTCCGCTTGGCTGCAGGTCTGCCAGGTGCGGCTTCAGCGTAGATGACAAACAGCTGCGAACCTCTCCCTCACTTCAGCCCTATGCTCCCTGGGTAGGCAAGCGTTAAATAGGGTGCCAATGGATCCTATATACGGCCTCTGAGGTGTGAATGGGGATGAACCCGGCAGAGGCAACACCCGTTAGGGAAAGACTCCGCCACCGCCACGGAAGGAACTTGGTGGGGCAGGACAACCTTGTCCCTGTGGAAGGCCAGATAGGGAGATTTGAAGGAGCGCCTGAACTCTTCCCTCCTTCTGGATGGGCAGAGAAGCCCTAGAAGGTGTACTTCCACAACAGGTGGGGAAACTCGCACCTGTGCAAAGGTTTGAATGGCTTGCCCATGAGCTAAGCCCATACCAGCGAAGATCCCACAGAAATGGGGATACTCTCCCGAAGAGGAGTGTGATCGAGCCTAGAAAAGCGCCAGACCACATTTTCTGTGCCATCACTGCCTTCCGCCCGCGCCCGGAAGAAGGGGTGACCAACAGAAGCACCAGGAGGGATTGCCGGCCGAAGCCCTAGTTCAAAAAGAACGGACCGCAGATGGTCCGGAATGTCGCCGAGGAGAAGGAGAGGGGCCCCAGGCCCTATATCAACACCAAATGGAAAACTCTTCCATTCGGGCGAGCATGTTTGGCGACTCCTCAGGCAGGACGCCTCAAAAGCGTCGAGGACCTTGCCGAGGTACAGGCCTGGCCCCCAGCCGACAAGGACCAGGCCTTCAGGTGCAGGGATTGAAGGTCCAGATGGAAAAACCTTCCCCTGAAAACAGAGATCAGGACCAGGCGGACTGGAAGCCGCCTTGGGAGCCTGGGGCTGAGACTGAGGAGAGCTGGATACCAGAGCTGGCAAACCAGTCTGGGGCTGCCAGCATCGCCTGCACGAGTCCTCCTCGCCTTGCCCGTGGGTCAGGGAAATGGGGAGAGGTGTAGAAGAAACCGAGGTCCCGCGGCCTCGGCGGCATCCCTTACAGAGAACCTTGCTGGGGGGCGGCATGAGACAGTCTCGGCCTCGTATTCTCCCTGGAGGGAAGGAGGAGAAGATCCTGTGCTACCTCCGGCAGGGGAGACCACTCATGAGGCGCAGCCTATGTCCGGCCTAGGGCATCAGCCAGGGTACTGGAGGCTCCTGCCATAGAATGGCTAGGAAACCACCTCCCGCTGCGCGAAGACCCAAAGCAGAGAACCTCCTTATGCAGAGGCAAGGGCCCGTCCGAACCTGGTGGGGTAGGTAGCACATGGTCGTGGTGTTGTCCGCCTGGACCTAAACCACTAGACCCCGCAGAAAGCGGAGGCGGCGGTGCAAGCAAAGCGGACCGCCTGGAGCTCAGCGGGTAGGAAGACATCGGGACTCCTGAGGAGGACCAGAGGCGGAGCACTCTGTATTCCCTAGATGGGCACCCCCACCCATCCAAGAAGCATCAGTCAGAGACCCGCTGACTGGGCAGGCGAACAGGATGTTCTCCTGCAAGAGCTAGAGCGGTCTGAGGGAGCGTCTCCTAACTCCTGGGCTGTAGTCACGAACTGGTCCGAAGGAACACAGCACTGTGACTGCTGGCTGGCCAGTCCCCAATAGGGGGCGCATGAACCAGCGGGTCCAACAGACCACGCTGGAGCCAGCCGCAGGAGGCCCAGGAGGTGCAGGAGGTCCCGGCAGGTGCAATTGCCAGTCAGACCTGACTAGGTAAGGAGGAAGAACCTCAGCCCTGTCCGCCCGGAGCCAAGCTCAGACTCAAGAGTCGAGCCTCGTCCCAAGAGGATCACCCGCTAAGACATGAGTTCCAACATGGCTCTGGTAAAGGAGACCAGTCTAAGAGCAACCTAGAGGGACAGAACTCTGGACCGTCCCTCTTCCGCTTGGAAGGGTTGCAGTCAGGCTGCCATCCGGGTGGGGTTCGCCCGGACCTTCGATGCAGCAAGCTGCTGGGCGGAGACCGAGGGCCTGGCCTGGAACTCGTAAAGAGATCCCCTGCTTAAGAAAGGAGGAGTCTCCCAAGAACGGACCGAACGAGTGTAAATACGTCCTGGAGGTCCAGAAGAAGCCGCACACCTCTTTCTGAGGATGGGATATCTGAGGCAGAGAGACCATCCGGACGTGCGGAAAGAATGGGCGCAAGCCCCCATCCGCTTGGGACCAGGAATACCTGGACATGAACCCAGGGTCTGAGGGAGGATCTGCAACCTTCCCGATCACCTCTAATTAGAGGGCCAGGCAAGTCGGCTCAGCGGGCCGACAACGAGGCTGTGGACCCCAAGACCCCGTGGGAAATGGCTCAAAAGGTGGTGCCTACTCGCTATCCAGAGACAGGACCATCGCCTTAGCATCTCCAACACCCAGAGGTCGGAGGCGGACCAGGTGGAGGAGGCGAGGCAATCTCCCAGGGGAACCCGGGTAGAAGCGACGGGCCGGGACAGCGCCCCTTAGCCCGTCACTGAGCAGGCTTGGAGGAGGAATTGGCCGAGGGAGCTCCTGGGCCTTTACCTCCTGCTTCCTTTTAGAGGAAGACACTGGCTTGGAGTCAGGACGTCCAGCGCAAGCCTGCTGGCCTCGTGTGGGCCGGTCGAGCCGCAGGGGCCGGAAGGCAAAGGGCTTACGCAAAGGCTGCCAGCTGCCCTTGTCCCTCCAGGCGGGAGGACCGAGTCCGAGTGGCATCGGATTCTCGGTCCCCTGGAGGTGTCCCTCCACTCCAGGGTCGAAAAGGACAGTCCCCAAAAGGGGATGTCCACCAACTTGTGCTGGGTTTCCAATGAGAAAGAGGATAACCTCAGCCACGCCCTGCGGTGCATGGCCACTGCGGCCGCCACCGACCTGGCACAGGAATCACCTAAGTCCAGAGCAGTCGAAGCTGCTGCTGTACCACTCTACCCTGGTCCCGCACCTGCTGGACCGTGGGTCCGCAGGTCGGCCCGGAGATGAGGGAGCACTCGTCCAGGGAGCCCAAAAGGCGTGGGAGAAATGTGCCATCAGTGCAGCCGAGCTGGCCTGTCGGAGGCCCATGAGGATGCAGCGTAAACCTTGCGCCCAATGTAGTCCATCCTTTGGACTCTTTGTTGGGGGCCTATCCACATCCCGGCGTTTCCAGAACACTGGAAAACATTGTCGGTAATTCAACCCTTCAGCCGAGGGTGCTCCGAGAAACCAGGCAAAGAACCGACAGAGACAGAGTACTTCCTGGCCATCCTGGCCGAGGCGCAGGGCAGGAAGTAGGCCACCGCCAGAGCTCCAAGGCGGGCCCACGATGGCCTCGGCCACGAGGAAACCTCGGTGAACCCCTTCGGTCTAGAATCTCCGTCAGGATAAGGGGCCCAGTTGGACACGGCTTGAGCTGCATCCCGTGAACTCGAGATGAGCTGAAGCAGACCCATGAAGGACGATGGGCTGTCATCCAGATCATTCTGGAGAGGACCCCGGGTCCTCCTGACTGGGGAACATAGGAGTCGACTGGGACTCAAGGAGTCTGCAAAGAGCTGCCTCAGGCCTGAGTCACTCTTCTCGCCCGCCAAGGCGCGCGGGAGTGAGGGGACAGACAACCTCAGGACAGGTGGTGACCCGACCGAGGTTCCACCGAGGGAGGTGGGGCAGCAAGGTTTGATGAACAACTTGCCCGAGAGGGCACCTCGACTGCAGCGACGGTTGAGTCGGCCGATCGGGCGGCAGCTGCTTGCAGGGCTGGGAATGAATCGGAGTCAATTGATTCGGACAACAACAACTGCTGCCACATGAACTCCTCGTAACGCCGACGCCATCTGCATCAAGCCACTCCTCTTCCGAGGAGGGAGATGAGGAAGAACGGTAATGCCACTTCACTCGGGTGCCCCAACCGAGAATGCCAAGTCGGGCGGAGCGGTTTGACCGAGAGGAGGACCGAGACCGAGACCAATCCTCGGGAAACCGAGGGCAGACCTGGGAAGGAGCAGGGGCGCCCGCTCCTCCATTGGCTTGGAAGAAAGGGCCGAGACCTGTCGACCCGAAGGTACAGGCAGAACCTCAGCCTCCGCCCGGGGAACCGGCAGAAGGGATGGTGGCTCCAGCAGAAGACAGCCCAGATGATGAGTCGAGAGACTCGACACGTCCGACGGGAGTCCTGGCCGGCTGACCTGATGGGAGCACCGTGAAGCCAGCGGCCTGAGCCACACCCTCGACGGTCGAGCGTCGGCCGGCAGGGAGGGGAACTCTCCGCCCCTCCAGCGCCTCTGACGATGGGACTTAGCTGCAACCCCTGGACTTGGGCCGAAAGCAGAAGTCCCAAGGTCCTCTCCCTCGAGGAAAGGGACTGGTGAAGCTCCTTGAACGAAGCTGAATGAGGAGAACTCAAGGAGGCGGGATAAGTGCTGCGATCGAGGAGGGGGCAGCCGCCTCCCTGGAGGAGAGAAGATCGAGCTGCTCAGCCGAGAGACAGCCGGCGCGGACACTGCCCGGCCGATTCTCCAAGGAATTTTCTGGAGTGGAAAAAGTTTCAGGTTGCCCGAGCCCCGAATGGGCCACACGATCCTCCAGTGAGCTGGTCAAAGAGTACAGCAAAATTCGCAAACTTGCGGATCGTGATCCAAGTCGAGGCAGTAGGCATGCGTGGAGTGCAGGTCTTTACTGGAGGAATTAACCGGCGCCCGGAGCCAGAAAGCGAATGATTCATCGCCGCAGCAGAGAAGGAAGATCAAAGTTAGAAAATTTCACAATTAAATTGAGAGACCGAAAATTTCAGGAACCAGTCGAAAACGCAGAGCGCTAAGGAGGGAACCTGAGCTTCCAAGCAGTAAGGAAGATCTACGCCATGGGGCGGAGCCAGAGTTTTACCACCCGGTGGGTGAGAGGAGCCAGCTTGAAGACCTTCGCGCAAGATTTAAAGCGGCAAGGAACCTGCCAATAAGTGTGGATAAACAACATATCCATGTCCCTAGAAAAACAGATTACTCAAAAACAAAAAAAAAAACGCTATTTGCGAATGTTGAAACTGCTCCTGGTTTCCTATGCTTCCTAACCTGTACCTCGACAGCACTCCACCTGTGGTCACCCAGGTGGCGGTGGGAGTGGCGGGACAGGCAATTCACCCTCCCGGAGAGCAGCCAATGGTGCTCGATCCTCCTCCCCTGGCCAGCTCTCCAGCAACCAAGAGTCCGCTTCCCGAACCCAGGTCCCTGGCTTCGCAAGCGGTAGCTCTACCGCTGCACTGACAGGCCTGCTCTTTAGTCATTGTTGATGGTACAAAATGCAAGTCATGGTGGTCTAATTATGCATGTGTTCTAGATTCTGATTGGCTTTCTGACACACATACTGTACTTTTTTTTTTTTTTTTATTCACTGTGTTGGCCCTCAGCTGCTGCCTTACATCTGCATCAGGCATTCCTCTGGCCTACCAATCACATCTGTCAGGGCCGGTTCCTGTTACACCCATCGTAGGGCCCTTGTTTTCTGCGGGCCTTCTTGGGAGCTTCTTTCTGTGCTGCATATATGTGCAGTATTTACTTTTGTATCTGACCTTTCTTTCTGTGCTCAATTGTTTCTTGAAGGTTGTCGGCCTGAGTCACTGATGTCACGCCATGTTTTTGATGTCCACTGTAACCCCACCGCTTATGGGCTACCAACACTGACCTCTGGCTGTCTTTGTATGCACCATGCCTGCCAGTTCTACTGTCGCTCCTTGTGTGTGTGTGTGTGTGTGTGTGTGTGTGTGTGTGCAGAAAGTGCTCCAGATTGTGGCGCCATTTACCAAGTGTCTCGTGATAAGGTGAAGGTCGGAGGAGCCAAGCCTAGCGGTCGCATGAGGGTCTCATGTCAGAAATGGAGCCAGCAGATGAGATGGTGTGGAAGAAGCTGAGTGGCGGAGCCCAGAGTGAAATCAGAGAAGAGGGCCTGGAGTGGTCGGGTCAGGGTCAAGTGTTTGTGAGAGCAGACAGCTGACTGGAGCCCAGCAGCAGTGCCTGTGCACTAGGAGTCCGACTCTGGAGAGGGCTGCTGAGTTAGAGACAGAGTTGTAAACACTATTGGGGGCTGGCATTTGGTGGGTGTGGCATGGTTGCCACTGGGACAACATTTGTAGTTGAGGGCAAGCTTGTCACGGTATGAAATTCTGAGTATAACCATCACATGTAACACCACAGTTATTGTCATACACCGGTATTACAAAACAAGTACTTTTGCACAAAAAGAAGCCTCCTCAAACTCTTGCATCAGGGAGAGTTGTCATGGAAGAGACAGTTGTCCCTGAAAATGTAAAAAAAACCTAATGGAAAGGTCTCTATACTGTGGTATACTGTGAATCATGGTTATCGAGGTATCGAAATTGCCCGAGTATCAATACGGTTACTTCTGATATCGTGGTATGCTGTAAAACCGTGGCGACCCTAGTTTAGGGCAGGTCAGGTCTGACCTGATCTGTTTGACAGTCCAGTCGGTTAGAGGAAGGCTAAGGATGGGCATGTACAAACCCGTGCTGACTAGGGCCTAGGAGAGACAGGTAGGATAGTCCTGGGCGTGGTGGACTGATGCTGTGATACAAGTCAGAAGAGCTGAGCACTGTGAAGCATTAGGCAGCATTGCAGGAGCAAGCAAAAAATATGGAATAAAATTGTGGCAATGTTACAGATATGTATATGCAACGCTGAGCAGAGTTGTCAGGAGCAGTTTTCTCTCTTTCAAGATATGTTAGACTAGTTTTACAAAGGCTCTGCTTGCTTAAGACACTGACTGATAATACTAAAAAAATAATTATGGGATAAAATTCATAACTGGACTACAAGCTATATTATTAAGAATGGGCATAACTGTTTCTTAGGAATTGTTTTGTAAGGCAGCAATGGCACCTTGAATACACTGCAGATTTCTGTTAATAACACAGCACAGCACAATCTTTTGGGGCATGATGATGTTGGGGTAGTGCAGTTATGTAAGAACTTACCATAACAGTAGATCTTGAAGAAGAGTTCTTGCAGCAGGTAATAACCGTTAGGACCAAGTCCCAAGCAGTACCGGGATAACACCAGGTCAAAGCGGGCGGTGGATCTAAAAAATGTCCCAGGCTCCTAGGACAGCAAACCCGGGAGGACTGCCAGGCGAACCCTGCCCTCCTTCTGGAAGCAATGTTCAAACTGTAGTGCTGGACAAAGGTGTGTACCGAACTCCAGGTGGCTGCGGCACAGAGATCTGCTGCTAACACACTTTTGAGGATGCGAAAGAGTCGCTATCCCTGGTCGAATGACCTTTGACTGGACCCAGATGGGGTTTGCCATGGCAGAACACAATGCAGTTGACTAGCCACTTGGATATAGTCTGTTTGGTGACTGGTGCCCCTAACATCTGTTGAGCAAAGGACAGGAACAATTGGTCTGACTTCCTTATGGACTATGCAGTCAACATGATACCCAAGGATTCTATAGTACATCTAGAAAATGTAACAATGCCTCACCTTTGTTTTTGTTTTTATGTCACGTAACTTTTTCCTCAGTCCCAGTCGGCTCAACTGTGGCTACCACCCAGCCCCTGCACTTTATTATCAGGCCACATCCCCATCTTCCCCATGGTTTCCCCTCTGTGGCAGGATGGTGAGGAGCCCCATCTCAGCTCACCCTGAACAGGATCCAGCATCTGGGGATGCGCCATTCAGGTCAGGGGCCTACTGTGGGCAGCCGTTCACCTCTGCAGCGACTAGGACCATTTTCCTGCCTTCTGGTTGGACTCCTCCAGAGCAGGCATGCAATGACGCCAATGGAGGAGTGCGATGCGTCTGCCTGTCTCCACCCCCTGTCTACAGTGTTGGCGCACTGCCCCTAGCCTCCACAGGGGCCAGTCTGGGATCGACACTGGCCTCCCCCTCCCCGGAGGAGAGCAGTCCTCCGGACCCTCACTCCTTCTCACCTGCCAGCGCCCAGAGGCCTGTGCTGGTTCCCAAACACGGGTCTCCAGGGTAGCACAGGCAAGGCATCCGCGCCTCAGCCCTCAGCGCCACCGGCCGGCAATGCCTCCCTTGTTAACAGTATTCAGGGTAGCAGACCGGCAGGTTAATGTCTTGGTTGAAGGACACCCTGTTCCTATGAAAACCAAATATGGGTCCTTACACATGAGATCCTGGAGCTCAGAAATCTTCTGGGCTGAGGCAATTGCAACTAAAATAACGCTTTCCAAGAGAGAGAAAGCATAGTTCCAATTCACAGCTGGCTCAAAGGGGCAATGTTAACCTCTCCAGCATAAACAGCAGATCCCATGTGGGGAACTGGGTCCCGATTGGGAGGCTTGATGCAGGATACCTCGTGAGGAAGGTACGTGACAAGATCCAGCAGTGCCAAGGTCCTGCCATCCCCACCAGTACATGATAGGTTGAGTTAGCTGAGAGATGTACCTTTATGGATGAGTAGCTGAGACATGAATCAGACAGGGATAAAAGATAATCCAGGACCCAGTTTACTTCACAGTAGAACAGGTCTTTGTCATGGGCAGCAGCCCATAAGTTGAACCGCTTCCACTTTATGGTGTATGTGGCCTGAGTTGACAGTTTTCTTGCAGCCACTGTCACCTCAGCTACCTTCTCGGACACCCCAAACCTGTTCCTGGCTAAGTCTGCAGGAGCCATGCATGAAGATGCAGAGACCTGAGGTTGGGGTGAATCAGAGAGCCCTGCTCTTGGGATAACAACCGAGAGGACAGAGAAAGTGGAACTGGGGTTCTACCATCATCTGTTGTAGAAGTGGGAACCACATCTGTCTGGGCCAGAATGGCGCTACCATCATGGTTGCTGGTTCGATTGTAGCTTGAGAAGAACTCGCTCCAGAAGGGGGAAGGGTGGGAAGGCATAGAGAAGCCTCCTGTCAAAAAGAGCGACAACGCATCTCGCCAAAAACATCAGGCCCTGGCTCTAGCGAGCAGAAACTGGGCAGTTTGGCACTGAGTGGGGACACAAAGAGGTCCTAGTTCTGGGTCCCATCTTTCAAATAGGTTGTCTACTACCTCTTGGAGTAGTTCCTATTTGTGAGTTTGGGATTATGAGCAACTGAGGCTGTCTACTAAGGTGTTCTGAAGACCTGAAATGTACATAAACAGTTCCAGGCTGTGATCTACTAACCAGTACCAGACCCTCATGGCTCCTCTGCATAGGGATATGAATGTGTGCCCTGCTTGTTGAGATAGAAAACCATGGGCATGTTGTCTGTCTGGACTAGAACTGGGCCTAGACGGAGGTCATCCTGGAACACCTGTAAGGCATACAGCACTGCTTCTCATCTCCAGAACGTTTATATGCAAAGAACGCTCTGTCCATTCAAGACCCCAGTCTCCCAGTGGGCACCCCATCCCGTGCCGGATGCATCCATGGTGATAACTTGATGAGGGAGGGGTTCCTGAATGGAGCCCCTATCATCAAGAAGAAGGAGTTCACCACCATAGCAGGGTTTGGTGTACTGCCTTGGAGATTCTGACCCTCTGGTCAAAATTGTCGCTTTGTTGGTCCCATTGCACCCTGAGATTCCACTGCAGGATTCTCATGTGCAGGCAAGCGAGAGGCACGGTCACTATGGCAGCAGCCATATGACCCAGGAGTTGTAGTAATGCTCTGGCTGGAGCCTGGTCCACAGACAGTAATCTCCGGCCAGCACCTGAAGATGATCTGCCCTGTCTGATGGGAGAAAGGCTCTTCCCTGACCCATATCCAAGATGGCTCCTATGAATTGGGAGTCTCTGGGATGGCCAAGGGGCTGATTTTGGGAGATTTGGAGTTATCCCAAGGTCTTGGAACATCTTGAAGGTGCACTCCACAGTGAGACATAGCTGTTCTCTGGCTGGGACAACTAGCAGCCAGTCGTTGAGGTAGGGTAGATGTAATGACCCTGCCTTCTGAGAGCTGCAGCTACTACCGCCAGGCACTTGGTGAACACCAAGATGCCAAGAACAGGCTGAAAGGCAGGGCCCTGAACTGGTAGTGCTCTCCTTCGAATGTAAACCTGAGAAACTTCCTGTGGGACGGCAGGATCTTTATGTGCATGTCGCCCTGCAGATCCAGGGAGAAGAGCCATTCTCCTGGGTGCAGCATGGGAAGCAACCCCTGGGTGTCACCATCCTGAACCTTTTGTACTCTATAAAGACGTTCAATTGACTGAGGTCCAAGATGGGATGAAAATCCCTGTCTTCTTTGGAACTAGGAAGAAGGGAGAGTAGTAACCCTTGCCCCTCTGGGATTCGGTACTACTTGAATCGCTCACTTTGACAGGAGGCCTGTATCTCCACCCGAATGAGGCTTGCATGGGATGGAGAGTTGAAAATGTGGGCTGGTGGGCTGTTCGGAGAAGTTGGGAAAACTCAGGTCACAGCCCCTGTCTATGAGCTGCAGCACCCACTGATCTGTTGTGATGGTCTCCCAACCTGCGAGGTAAAGAGATAATTGCCTCCCACTGCCTCCCCTATCAACTCTGCTGGGGAAGGGGCAGGCAGAAGCCGTGGGGGGGAGAGGAGCACTGGACTGCTTAGCTGTTCATGGTCCCAGAGTTCCTGGTGTTTGACAGTGTGCTTTTCTCTTGAACTCTCCTCGCTGTTGCTGTCTCTTTACTTGTTGTCCTTGGTGCCTCCAAAGGGCCTGCGCCTAGGGGATACAATTCTGACTTGCACTTGTGTACTTTGGAGACAGCCCCCAAGAGTCCTGTAGGCCAGTGATGACCTTCTCAGCGTCTTGGCCAAAGTGCACAGGGATCTGGAACAGCAGATTCAAGACAGTGTCCTGCAGGTCCTGTCGGAACTCCAGACACTTAGCCACAAGTGTCTTCTGAGGCATACTCCTGAGGCTGCGGCTCTGGGCACCATATCTGCCGCGATCATATCAGCATCTGAGAAAATGCTTGCCCACATCTGCCCCAGATTGCAGGACTGCCAGAAGCTCTGACTTATTGTCAGAATCTGGCTGTGTCTTAGCTAGGTCCATAGTCTTCTGCCACAGGCACTTCTGGTACATGACCATATGTGCCAAGAAATTAAGAGACCTGATAGTACAAGTGGAAGAGGTGTATACCTTCCTCCCAAACTGGTCAGTCTTTTGATTCCTTATCTGGCGGCTGTGGGCTGGTCTGCTTAGGCTGTTGTGACCTGTCATGAGCCACTATAAGGACTATGGAGTCCGTTGTGCTGTTCTCCGAGATGGGGCTCATTTCTGGGGGTCCTGTAGAGGCGATCCGCCTTTTGGGCACTGCAGAAGTAGGAAGGATACTTCCATGCTAGCTTTGTTACATCCTGGAATGGCTCCACCAACAGAGGAATGACTAGTGGTTTTGGGTCAGCAGCGCCCAAAAATTTAGCCAAGTGTCTCCTTCCTGGGTCTGATTCCTCCGCTTCCCACTGGTCATGTAATGAGCGATTACGTGTTTGGCTTTAAAGCATAACTAGGGGTTGGGTTACATCAGTTAATCTAAAGGGGGCGGGGAGTCTGATGGTCAATAGACACAAGGCAAGGCAGAGTGTTATATTCCCATAGATTAGAATAATGCAGATAACCTAATCTCTGGAGTGCCTTATCGCCTTTTATATTAAAATGTTTGTGTGTTTAATTTACGTTTTTATAATTGGAGTTCAAATTCTTTTATTCTACACAAGGTTTTCCAGGAGTTATCCTGACCCTTTAGAATGTGAGTCAGTCAATCAGAATGCTTCATTTCCAAACACTGCTTTATAATTAAGCAAGAATATACGACCGGGCATGTTTTTCATAGGTTATCATCACACCTCAGGTGCACTGTGAGACATGAAGCCCAGCTGAGTGACTTTAACCACCTGAGAAGTTATATCTTAATATAAAACATGCCCTGGAGTATATTATGTCAATAAAGTGGATTGAAATGTACTGTATAGTAAAACAACGTACAAGAAAAGTAATTTTGTGATAAATTTTAATTTATTTTCAAACAAATGCAGCATCATCACAGCATTAGTCAGTTTGAAAACTGGAAATTCTGAACGGTTAAGCTTTTGAATTAAAGCTAAAATAGTTAAGGAAAATACTGCTATTTAAAACGTTAGTTAATACATTTCAAGAAAACAGTGGATTTGTTGATACAACAGCACTTCAAACTTAAGCTATAAGTTCATGGCATTCTGAGTGTGAGAACAATCCTAAAGATCTGTAGAAATTGAACCAGATACGTCATTTAGTATGTAGGTTACCACATTTTAAGAAGCCCAAGTGGGACATTTACTGAAACATGATTTTGGCAGGACAATATGCAACCTCAATCAATGCTAGACTTGTTTCTCTAAATACACAGAATTAAGACTAAGTACTGTAGTTCTTTAGCTGTTTCTAGTATTTCTTATCATTTTAAGGTATTTTAGTTAAGGTATTACAGTTTTTTGCAACATTTAGAGAAAGTCAGAAAATACAGGTTACTCACCTGTAAGGAGTTCTAGGAATGATATATGTTGTTCATCCACACTGTCTGGCAGGTATCCTTGCCGCTTTAATTCTTGCCGAAGGTCTTCAAGCTGGCTCCTCCTCCCACCCACCGGTGGTAAACTCGGCTCCCCCCATGAGCCAGATCTGGCCCGCTGGAAGCTTCAGGTTGCTGCGTCGGCCGGGAGGTCGTAGGTATGTAGGATGAACAACATACCATTCCTAGAACTCCTGTTACAGGTGAGTAACCTGTATTTCTAGGGACATGGATATGTTGTTCATCCACACTGTCTGGCAGACTCCTAGCAGTTCTCCGGGAGGAGTGAGGCAAGGCGCACATCCCCAATACTTACTTGGGAAAGAGAGATTGAGAACTGAGGCCCCAAACCAGCATCCCCGTGACTCGAGGTCAATGTGGTAGTGGGTAATGAAGGTATATGCCGACTTCCAGGTAGCAGCCCTGCAGATATCCTGGATAGGGACGTCCCTGGAAACAGCTACCGATGCAGCGGTATGGCGGGTAGAATGAGCCCTTATCCCTCTGAGAGGCTCCAGGCGCCAACCTGTAGCAGAGCTCTATGCAGGAGGTGATCCACTGGCCTATCGTCCGCTTTGCTGCAGGTCTACCAGGTGCGGCTTCAGCGTAGGTGACAAACAGCTGAACCTCTCCCGAACTTCAGCATTACGCCTCCTTATAATAAGCGTAGCCTGTCTAGGGTCCAAAGTATGGAGCCTATACTCGGCCCAGAGGTGTGGTTGGGGTAGAACACCGCAGAGTCAACACCTGGTTAAGGTGAAACTCGACACCACTCGAGGAACTTCGGGTGGGGCGAGGACAACCTTGTCCCTGTGGAAGACCAGGTAGGAGGCTCAATGGAAGCACCTCGAGCTCTCCCATCCTTCTGGCTGATGTGATAGCCACCAAGAAGGTGGTCTTCCACGACAGGTGTGAAAGATCACACCTGTGCATTGGTTCGAATGGTTTGCCCATGAGCTTGGCCAATACCAGCAGTAGAGCCCACGGAGGTGGAGGTTCTCGTACTGGAGGAAATGTGGTCAAGGCCTTTGAAAAAGCACCCGACCACCTTCTCCTGTGCCACCGACTGCTTGCGGCCCAGCCCGGTAAGCAGAGATGGCTGCCAGGTGTGCCTTAAGGTTCAGCCACCAAGCCCGCTGAGAAAGGGACCACAGGTAGTCCAGAATGCTTGCCAAGGGCAGTCGGAAGGGGTCCAAGCCTTCCCTGACACCAAATGGAGAATCTCTTCCATTTGAAGGCATAGCATTTCCTGGTCGACTGCTTACGTGGACGCCTAAACGACGCTGGAGGACCTCGCTGGAAAGACCCAAAGCCTGGAACTCTAGCCGCTCAGGAACCAGGCGGCCAGGTGCAGGGATTGAAGGTCCGGATGGAATGCCTTCCCTGATTGACTGGAGATCAGGTCCGGGCGGGCTGGAAGCCACCCAGGGAGCCTGGAGCTGAGGCTGAGGAGATCTAGATACCAGAACTGGGCGGGCCAGTCTAGAGCTACCAGAATCACCTGCGCTTGTCCCTCCTCACCTTGAGAAGCATCTTGTGGATCAAGGGAAATGGGGAAGGGCGAGAAGAGGCCCGGGTCCACGGCCTCGAGAAGGCATCCCCTGCAGCGAGCCCTGCTGAGGGCGGCATGGAACAGACTCAGCTTCGATTCTCCCTGGAGGCAAACAGGTCCACCTGAGGCATGCCCCAGTGGGAGAACAGATCTTGTATCACCTCCGCAGGAGAGACCACTCGTGAGACGCAGCCCCTATCTGGCTTAGGGCATCGGCCAGGGTGTTGGAGGCTCCTGCCACGTGAATGGCTAGGAGATCTGCCTCCAGGCTGCGCAGGACCAAATGCGGAGAGCCTTGCATAACACCATGGCGCGCCCCGCCTGGCGGTTCAGATAGTACATGGTCGTGGAAGTTGTCCGCCTGGACCTGAACCCACTTGACCCCAGGAAACGGAGCTGGTGGTGATAACCAGACGGACCACTTTGGCGCCTCCTGCAGGTTAATGTGGCATCAGGACTCCCGAGGGGACCAGAGGCCGCGGCGCCGGTGTTCCCAAGATGGGCACCCCAACCCATCAGAGATGCATCGGTCGAGAGAGAGACCGCGCTCGGGCGGATGAACGGATGCCCTCCTGCAGATGTGCTAGAACGATCCACCATTGGAGAGCATTCCACATCTCCTGGGTCACTGTCACGGGCTGGTCCAGCGGATCGCAGCGTTGTGACCACTCGCTGGCCAGTCCCCACTGAAGGGGACGCATGTACCAACGGGCCCCACGGACCATGCTGGTGCAGGCCGCCATGAGGCCCAGGAAGTGCAGGAAGTCCTGGCAGGGCACAATTGCCCAACCAGAAATGATTGGGCAAAGTAGGAAAGAACCTCGCCCTGTCTGCCAGGAGCCGTGCCTGGCTCAAGAGAGTCGAGCCTGCCCCGATGAACAGTATCACCTGCTCTGGCACGAGTTCCGGACTTGGCCTCGTTGATGAGGAGGCCAACCTGAGAGCAAACCTGGAGGCCAGATCTCTGGACCGCCCACCTCCCTGTCTGGAGGGCTGCTGTCAGCCAATCGTCCAGGTAAGGGTACACCCGACCCCTTGGCGGTGCAGGAATGCTGTCACCACTGCCATGCATTTGGTGAAGACCCTGGGAGCTAGGGAGATGCCAAGGGCATGGCCCGAACTTGTAAAGGATCCCTCCGCTCTAAGTGGAGGAATCTCTGATGGGACGGACGGATTGGGACGTGAAAGGATGCGTCCTGGAGGTCCAGGGAGCAGAACCACATGCCTTGTTCCAAGGATGGGATTATCTGAGCCAGAGTGACCATCCTGAAGGTTCGAGACCTTAGGAACTTGTTCAGGTTGTGCAGGTCGAGAATGGGCGTAGCCCCCGTCTGTTTTGAGACCAGGAAGTACCTGGACACACACCGATTCTGGAGGAGGATCCGCCACCTTCCTGATTACCTCTTTTTCGAGGAGCAGGGCAATATTGGCTCGGCGGCCAACAGCGAGGCTGCGGACCCTGTGGCCCCCGAGGGGCGATGGCTCGAAAAGGTGGGGCCTGCTCGAACTCCAGAGGCAGGCCTTTTCCTACCACCTCCAACACCCAGCGGTCCGTGGTGATAGCGGACCAGGCGGAAAGGAAGTGGCGGAGCTGTCCCCACGGGGAACTGGGGTGACGAGGTTGGGGTGGCACCTCAACCCGTCACTGGGCAGGCTTGGAGGAAGAACCAGCCGCGGGACCTCCTGGGCCTTTACCTCCTTGCTTCCTGTTGGAGGAACGTGGGGCTTGGGTTTGGGACACCAAGCGCGAGCCTGCTGGCCCTGTTGCTGCTGCTGGGCCGGTCGAGAAGCAGGGACCGGGCGACGAAGGACTCTGCTGCTGACAGCGGCCTTTGTCCCTCTGGGCGGAGGTGACCCAGTCCAGGGTGGCACTGGACTTCTTGATCCGCTGGAGGTGTCCCTCCACCCAGGGCCAGTGGTCAGTCCCCAAGAAGGGGACGCTGCCAACTTGTGCTGGGTATCCGCGTGAAGGTGGATATCTCAGCCACGCCCTGCGCCGCATGGCCACCAGGGCCGCTACTGACCTGGCACAGGAATCACCTATGTCCAGAGCAGTCTGGAGCTGCTGCTTCGCCACCGCCATACCCTGGTCCGGCACCTGGCGGACCGTGGTCTGCAGGTCAGGCGAGATGAGGAACAACCTCATCCAGGGAGCCCAAGAGGGCGTGGAGAAGTGTGCCATCAGCACGGCTGAGCTGGCCTGTCGGAGGCTGAGGGAGGACGCAGCGTGACACCTTGTGCCCGGCAAGGTCCATCTTTTGGACTCTTTGTCGGGGTTTTATCCACATCCTGAGCTGCTAGAACGCTGAAAACGCTGTTGGTGACTAACCCCTTGGCAGAGGGGTGCTCCGGAAATTAGCAAAGAGCGTAGGACCATATACTTGAAGACCTTCCGCAAGAATTAAAGCAGCAAGGATACCTGCCAGAAAGTGTGGATGAACAACATATCCATGTCCCTAGAAACACTTTTTTTTACTATAATGTCAGGACATGTAGTATTTTTCATATTCTTTTGCAGGACACACCTGTCCAAATCGGATTGCCCTGAAAATTGGGACAGATGGTAACCTATTTGTCGCCTCATGCTCATTTTTGAATTCAGGAGGTGGAGCTGTGGGGGCTTGTCCTGATTTTCTGAATTTTGCATAATTTTTTAGTGGGAATTTCAGTTGCTGTGTTGACATCTTCAGTTGGTGGACACCTCATGGCTGTGTTGTTTACAGTGGAACATGGAAGATCTGGATCGGAGTTTGCAGACAGTGGAAAATGTTCTTCTCCTGCAGGTCTGGCTGGCATCACCTGTGTCCAAGCTGGATGATCTGACTGGAATAAAGGTGGGTTTCTTTTGATGTGGAGAGGCAATGGAAGCTGTTGATTTTCTCATTCTCTTGTAGATGTCTGCTGGTACTGAGTGACAGCCATGCAGAGTGAAACAAACGTTTTGTTACTTACAAGTAGCAGTAGCTCACGAGAGAATCTCCTCCACAGAGTAGTACCATTGGAACTGTAAGCATCAGCATCAGGTCCACTTGAAACTTTGCCTGACTTTAACTGCCCTCGTTGACATGTGTTGGCAGCTCCTACATAATGTGGGCAGCCTATGGATCCTCAGTTTCCTACCGAGGACAAGTTCAGAGTTATACCATACCAACAGGAGTGGAAAACCAGACCCTGACCAAGCCAATGGGACATGGGGTGGTTCCACAAAGAAAAAGCTAATTTGAAAGGGCAGTGTAAAGAAGAAAACCAAGTGTGCTGGAACAAGTACATCTTTCAGAGTATGCCATATGAAATACAGAAGTGGTAAGTGTGAGGTTCAGCTGTGGTTCATGGATGAGGTTCTCTCACAGATCCTCGGCAACTGGCATTTAACAAAACTATCTGCTTCAAGGACATCTACCACCATAGAGTCACATCATTCATATGATTCCCAAGCAGTATAAAATAGTGGAAGGAAGATCAGACAGCAGGCGTACTGTATAAGACAGGAAGGTAGATAGTCTGGTTTAGTGTGAACTCAGAACCCACCCTTGGTAAGAAACTAGGATGGGTACATAATGAAACCCAGTCCTGGTGAACTACAAGGTAAGAGGATCCACAACTAAAACCTGCAGCTTGAAACCCTCTGAGAAAGGTAATTACCACTAGAAACAGCATCTTCCAGGACAGAAAATGCATATCGCAAGTGGCAGCAGGTTCAAAAGGAACTTGTGTATGAGACTCTAGAACCGAGTTAAGATCTCACAATGGAACCGCCTAAGAACCAGGGATATAGTTGCACAAGCCCTTTGTGGAACCTGTAGGATACTATCAACTGGGCTATATCCTTGCCCCTATGAGACCATGAAGAGTCGAAATGGTCGAATGATATACCTTCAGAGAAGAGTAAAGGAGACCTGACTCTAACAAGAACTGGAGGCAGTCCAAGACAGGCTTGTCCAAAACACAAAAAGGGGTTCAGAGAGAGAGGCACAGGAAACATCAAAATGTTTCCATCTCTGGGAGTAAATGTGTCAGGTACATGGCTTAAAAGTCACCCAAAGAATATCGTGAATGAGCCTAGGAGACCACAAAGTAGAACAGTTCACTTTTATGTCCTCAGCAGCCAGCAGAAAACTGCAGGGACTAAAGGCCTGGGTCCAACAGAGTGACTACTGCCGACCTGTGACAGCAGACCCACTTGTAGAGATAGCAGGACAGGAGGTTCTACTACTATCTGCCAGGGTACAGGAAACCACATTTACGGGACCAAAAGTTACCACTAGTATCAGTATGGCCCAGTCAGTCTGAAGCTTGATTAATACCTGCTGAACTGGAGAGATTAATGGAAAACCATTCAAAACTTCCCTTTCAGGAGGGGACAATGTATTACCACCAAAAACTCCTGGCCTTGAAGAGAGTAAGTAAAATGCAGCAGTTTTTGATTTGTTAGACATAAGAAAAGTCCAACTCCAGACGATCTCAACGGATGAGGAGGACTTTGAGTAGGGTGACCAGATGGGAGTAGTCCCACCAGCAAATGCCCCACATAAGGGGTTTATGACTAGAATATGGCGATCCAGGAATTGGAAAACCTGGGTGCACTGGGTAAATAACAGCCACAGTGGCAGCTGCCCTGTGGCACAGGAGTTGAAACATGGACTTCAAAGAAACCTGGACACTGAAGCAACCAGCAATGCCAGGGATATCAAAGTGTCGCACAAGATTCTGAACTGAACTTCCACACCCAAGACACATTAAATCAGCACTGATAAACTGATAGTGCTGGCAAGGGATGAGAGTCAATTTGGATTTGATGACCAGGATACTCAGTGGGTAGAACTGGTGAGGCTGGTACAAAGTCTGGTGAGCCATTACTCTGCACAGTGCCTTGAAGATCCAATCATTCAGGTAAGTGAATACATATAGGGCTTCCCAGTGTAAGGCGACAGCCATTACAGTGAAGCACATGGTGAAGACCAAAGACAAGCCATGGGAAGACATGAAATATGTAGTACCAGCCCTCCAAGAAAGCACAGGTATTGTCAATGGCTGCGCTGAAGCTTGATGTCAACCAATCAATGAAAATCTTTATTTATCCAGGCGAACATCGTTGAGCAAAGCTCATTTACAAGATGGACCTGGTTAAGGCCGGTCAAAATAGAGTTACATACAACAGTGACAATATATCATTAAGGCAACAAATAGAAAACATAGAAACATAGATGCAGAACTAATCTACAGGATAGGCCTGGTTAATAACAATACACAACAGATTCATATACAACAGTGACAGTACATCATATGACACAAATAATACAAGGATGTGCAGATATGAATCATGAATGTCCAGAACACAGACAATCCCCTGCTAGAAGTTACTAATGAGAGATCATGCAAAATATTTTGTATGCAGAGTATTCATCAAGGCTGGTAAGGTACAAGATGGGTTGTAGTTTGCCAGTCTTCTTTGGGACCAGAAAATATCCTGCACAGAAACTCTAGTTCATTTTGACCAGGGGCACAGGCTGAAGTGCCGCTTATGCAGTGGAGTATGCACTTTAGTCAACAGGACTGATAAATGCTCTGGAAGGTAATGAAAAGGGCTGGGAGGATACAGCAGGGGTACAATCAAGTCCCATGCATGACCATCTCAAACAATATCAAGGACCCATGGCCTGATGTGATCCCTTGCGATTTTGTCAAAAACAGGGCAATCCTGCCCTCATCTGAATCTCCACAAGGATGGAGTCAGAAAGTGGAGAGGGGTGTGAGTACCAGAACCCTTAGGGGCCTTAAAATGGGCATCAGAGGACAGAGGCTGGTGGTGGATGTCCCAGCAGTAGACCAACCAGGACCCTGTGCACAGGGATTACAGGGACTCTTCCAAAACAAATACCATCATGCCGTGTTAGGACAGAGAAGAAAGGGGCTTGAGGAAAAGTGTCTCATTTTTGTTGGCTGTAAGTCCTCCAGTGTGAGCTCCAAGCTGTGGCCAAGTAATTTCTAGCCATGATTGTTGCATTAAACACTGACTGCTGAACATCAGTAGCAAAACCAGCAACATGCAGCCGTGAATATCGGTGAAGGCAGATGCAAGATGCAGCTGCACAAGCAGAAGCATCAAAGATGTTGTATGCTGAATACAGTAAATGCTAACCAGCCTCAATTGATGCATAACACACTGCTGAATCTCAGTGCAAGCAGAGTCCTCAAACAATTTACCCACCATGGTAAATAAAGACTTCAACAATGTATTCTGAAATCTAATCATGTAAGCCCGGTAACTGACAATACGGAGCCCAAGTGAGGTGGAGGTACAAGTTAATTTGCCCATAACAACAAATCTGCTGGATTCTTTATCGGAGGCACAAGGCTCATGTGATGGGGACAGGATTCATCATGAGCAGCCGTGATGACCTTTGAGTCAGTCTGAGGCTGGGTACTTTAAAAACCTTAGTAAACTGGACGGGACATATTTATCGCCTTGCCTGGGACAGCCAGCAGTGTGTACTGGTCCTGGATCAGGCAGACATAGCACCATCCTCAAAAGCAGGGTAAATGGGAGGAATGCTAAAAGGAGGAGGCATGTGGATCTCCAGGAAATCATACAGATACTTTTAATGAAGTCCTCTCAGCAGAAAAACTGAGCTTATTCTGCATGAGACTAAGTAAAGCCTGAAATGAGGCAACCTTACAGGAAGCCCCCTTGGTGTGCAGATAACAGTGTTTTCATTTATGCTCCCATATTGTTTTGGCATTTTCCCTGTAACTCCAAGGTGATATTCCTGGGTTTTCCTGTAGATTACATTATTTCCTATGGAAGCTGAATTGCCCTGTTTTCCTGTATAACCAATGCAAGTCTATGGGAAGAGTTTTCCTGTAGATGCCTTCAAATCCCTGTAAAATACAGGAATCCTTGTAGATATGGGAGCCCTGTCATTACAAGAGCAGAAGGTAGAATTAGAGGAAAAAGAAGCAGGTTTCTCATCCTCAACAGTCATTTTCCAAGAAGATCAGGAGTATAGTAATGTTCCTCCTCTGGCAGATGAACAGGAGGAGGGACTACAGGAACCACAGACTGAAGACAGCAACGGTAGCATAGGATCAGGGACATCAGTCTCAGAGACCCAAGAGACAATGTTGGCAGGAGTGACAGGAATGGTTGAACTGCTGACATAGGAATTGCTGATGACAAGGATAGCAAAAGTTGCTGAAGTAATTCAGAGACAGGAGACAGTAGCTAAAACCATAATGCTAGTTTTGATGGCACCAACCAGCAGAGGTGATGAAGAAAGTGACAGAGAGACTGTCAGCGGCACACTAGGAATGGGCTGCACACTGCCAACAGCGAGGAGCCAGAGCCCACACTTAACCTTGGGGTCTGATCCACAGCTGAGCTGGTAACAAGGACTGATGAGAAGGCCTGAGGCTTACCCTCATAGGATTCAGTAGCAACCTGGAATGGGAGGAAGAGTTAGAAATTTGTGCTAATGCTCCCAAGAGACCCCTTTTGATTTCTTCTTAAACAAATGACATTTTCTAGTGATGGCAACCACATGGCCCACCCGATGAAAGAGACCTGCAGGGGTTCCTCAGAGGAAGATCTGAGACAGCATACCGGGACCCTGGAGAGATGCCAAATATTGTCACCTGACATTCTCATTTTCTGCAGGAAATTCTCACAAGCCCTCTGGTGACACCACTGCATGGCCTGGTTGAAGTCTTGACAAATTGCATTGTTTTCACATGCAGGAGGCCCACAACAACACAAACTGTGAGCATCCTCTCTAAATATCTTCAAATCACACTGACAGAAGCAAAAAGCAGAGGCTTCTCATGATGCAGCATTAATGTTTAGGAAGTAATGAACTAAAGAGAATGAAATAATATTGAGCATAATTGACATACATGTATTTCCGGATTTCATAGGGGTTATCGGCAGGAGAAAAACTGAGGTGCTATGGGGTTCTCATGTTATACAGTCAACGCTTATATACGGCAACGTGGACAGCCCCAGCCAGACAAAAGTTTCCAGTGGTCCTGATGCTTGTGGCAGACAGTTGTAAAGATGTGGTTCTGTGTAAGGAAATGTCAAAGATGTACACATTTGTTAGAAACATAGAATTTGATGGCAGATAAGGACTGCCTATCCCACCTAGTCAGACCATTTTCCTCGCCTATCTCATGTCCCCCCCAGGTGTATATACTCAGGTTCTTTAGTCTCTCCTCATGGGATGCAGCCCCTGCACCATTTAGTTGCCCTCCTCTGGACAGCTCCACCCTGTTGATGTCCTTTCTGAGATGTGGTCTCCAGAACTGGTCATAGTACTCCAGCTGGGGTCTCAGATTATCTATACAGTGGCAGCAACACCTCCCTCTTTCTGCTGGCGATATCACTCCTATGCACCCCAGCATCCCACTGACGCTACCCACTGCCTTGCAGGACTGGATTCCCTGTGTCAGCATTGCCTTGAAACCCTCCCTATATATACAGCACCTCCCTTCCTTCCCACCTTGTCTTTCCTGAACCGAGTATACTCCAGTATGGCCACTCTAGTCCACGGTTTCTTGTGCACCATGAATTGGAAATAACCACAATATCCGGTCTGCCTCTGCCATAATGGCCTCTAGGTCCTGAATTTTGTTTCCTAGACTTCTTTTATTTGCACACATGGCCTTCCACACTATTACAACTCTACGGATACACCCGCTTTTCCCTTTTGTCTGCCTCCTTTCCTGCTTTTTACAATTCTAGATCCCATCCTCTTTGTTTTCTACAAAATGCTTTTGTTTATTTTATACCCTGGGAGATTTTGCTCCTTGGGTCCTCCTTCTTTCTGCCTCAGTCCAGGGGTGGGGTAGTTTATACCTTTTTGTGTGTGTGTAATCCACCCCCACCCAAGCTAGTTTAAATGTTCATCAGAGTAATATTTAAACCATCAACATAGAACTGCAGTTCCCCTCCCAGGCGGATGCAGGCCATCACCCTTGTATAGGCCAAATACCTCCAGATCAGTCCCCAGTCCCCAATGTAGCCAAACACCTCTTCTCTGCACCACTTCTTCAACCGTGAGTTGAAACTCCTGGTGTACAGAACCCTATACTCCCCTAGTCATAGGCAGCACCTCAGTGAAAGCCATTGAGCATGCTACCTGCACAAGACCCCTCCCTAGCACCTTCAAATCCTCTACAGAATCCCAGCCCTGTCCCTAGCCAGTCATTAGTTCCCAGGTAGACAATGACATATGGCTCCCCGCTACCCACCAGGCTACCAATTCATAAGATCTCCTTCCATCCCTCCAAGCAGTCTCACAGGTAGGCACACCACCACCATCTTTCCCTCCTTCCTGTACCCAAAACTAACCCACTAACAATTGAGACCCTACCAGACATTGCTTCCTCCTCTACTGAGTGCCTCTACCTCCCACCTTGGGACTTCCTCCAGAGGACCCCACATCCTCCCTGGCCACTACTACAGATGCCTCCTCCTAGCGTCCCATCCTGCCAGAGTGGCAAATGAATTTCATAGTGGTAAAGGCTGAGGAATGTGCCCTGACCCACTACTCCCACCCTCATGAGCCCACTACAGTCCATCCAGGTCTCCTTCTAGGCATCTTCTGGAGCATGGTGGTAGACTCTGTTGCCTGGGTGGGAAAAGATCCCTCAAATCCTAGGCAACTCATCCCAGAGCTCAACACGTATACCCTAGAGCAAAGGAGGGAGAGAGGGATATGAAACACTTAAACACCTTAAGGGCATTAACAAGGTGAAAGAGCCTAACATGTTTCAATATAAGAAAATAGCAGGACAAGAGGACACAGCATGAGATTGAGGGAGACCGATTAAGGGGTAACGTGAGGAAGTTCTTTTTCACAGAAAGGGTAGTGGATACATGGAACGCCTACCCAGGAAGTCGTGAATATGAATATAGTGCAGGGCTTCAAATAGGCATGGATAGCATAAGGAGTAATACAGATGAGTATGAATACATAGGCCAATGACAGAGTAAAGGCCTATGCCACATTCATAAGGTAGAAAAAATAGGCAGACTGGATAGGTCTTGAGGTCCTTATCTGCCGTCAACTTCTGTGTTTCTATTTTGAGGCCCCATTAAATGACAAAGAGGCATATTCTAGGCCAGAGTCATTAACTTGTATTGTAAAGGAGTTTCTGATTAGCCTGTGTAGTCCTTCCATTCTGTGCTAAGCAATGTGAAGCTGCACATCAAGCCACACTTTAGTAACAAGCCCAGCGCAGTTTTGGGGATGGGATTTGCCAGACATTAAAGCACCATTCCATAAATAAAAAGGTAAATGTCTGAAATCAACATATCCTGCACTGATGCTTTAAACATTTAATACTCCCATGTTCATAATGCAAGCATGCTTTCTTAAACCGTATGCAAGTTCTGGCATGTAGAATTTTCCATTTTTACTGCATTTTATAAACCCTTATCAGACAAGAAACTTGGTATGGACATTCCATATGATAACTAATCTAGTTTCCAGGACCAACACCGCTATTAACATTCTTTTATCCCAAAGACATATAATTATTAACAAAACTATCAGCATCCTTAATGCTTACTCTTCAAGTTTTCCCTTTCCTATGTGGTATATACATGTTATTGGTACAGCTCCGCTTTATAAAGCAACATTCAGGCAGCTCAGCCTAGCGGTTACAGTGTAAATCTGAGGACATGGAGATTCAGAATTGAATCACATTTGCCACTTCCCTGTGGGACATGGGGCAAATCATTTACATCCATATAACTCAACACCTCTGTAATTTCTCTCAACGCATCTCTGAGCTTGGCTGTTTGAATCTCCTGCACGCTTAATGGGGTGCATTCTCTGTCCTAGGTCTTCTGTATTGTAAAGCACTTTGGGATAGTCTATAAGAAAGGTGCTACATAAAACCAAATTATTTTCCTCCATACAAACAGCATCTCAGAATGCTTTGCAGTAGTACAAGCATCACACACAGCACAGTACAAGGAGAAAGGAAAGGAGGCAAAAACTGTACATCAGCTATGATGCCACCTACGTTCTTGTAGTGGGGCCTAATGTGGCAGAAAAGCGTGGATAACTATAAGGTTTACAGTCAGCAGAATAATAGTTAGCTCATGTTAATTACTGTAAGGTTCCTCAGCTCACTCCCAGGAACATGTAGAGTGTCCTCTCCCTCATTGGGAGCAGCTGGATGGTTACAAGCTGTGTAACTAAAACACATTTTGCATAGACAATGTCAGCGAAAAAAGACCACTGGTCCATCCAGGCTATGCGATTTTATCCTTTTCAGGGTTTTATTTAACTCTAAAAATTGATTAGCGTTTTGCTCATAAAGTGCTAAAACATTGTAAAATGCATAGCACTTGCCTCATTGTATTTAACAAACATAACACTTCTAGAAAACCTATATAAATACTTTCTATACACTTAGTATTGTCCCAGGAAAAAACAGCTAATCAATTATTTAAAACCCTGCTTTTCTACCATATGAGGTATTGTCTAGATGGGTTTTGCCTCACCTTCTCTCCCCCTCCATTATTACTGCTACCCCCTCCCAAAGTAACTATTGAGCCCTTTACTGTCTGAGCCTTGCTTGAACCTACTAATGGTTATTGTGCCTACCACCTCAGCAGATAGACTGTTATATGGCTCAACCATTCTCTTTGTAAGTAAAATTTACTTGTACACCGAACAAGTTTGCAGAAGGCTCTGATGGTAAATGCCTGAGATGGGATGGCCATGACACAGATCTTCTACACAAGCTCCTTTCCTGCCCAGTTCCTGAGGTATACTGGTTGGGGATTATGAGAATATGTAATGGGTGTTTACTCACCTGGTAAAGGTGATTGTGTTGGTTGGCATCCATGGCACTCCAGACATTACCTCATGGGTTTTAGCCCACCTGATAGGCTAGTGATGCACATGACCCCAGGATCAAATTTCTAGTATATCCAGGTCCCAGAAACCCCTGCTCTCAGTTTGAATCTTCCATAGCTGAAATCAAGGTTAGTAAAGTACGAGAAGAAAAAACTGACAATGCAAGGAAGACCAAACAATGATGTTGTGAAATACGATCAGAAAAAGACGATGCTGGCTACGTTTAGTCTCAGTGGCCCATAGGCAGAGTTTTATTATCCCTAATATTTACAATCTACCATCGGTCCCAGAGGGACCGACTGTTAGCTATCACTGTGAGTTAACACTATAGCTCATCCCTCGTAAACCCGCTGATGGACAAACAGAATTTTCAGTCCCGTCACTCTGAGCACTCTGAAGGGAGGGGTTTGAGTGCCATGGATGCCAACCAACACAATCACCTTTACCAGGTGAGTAAGCACCCATTGTGATTGGTTGGGCATCCATGGCACTCAGACATTACCTCATGGGTAGATAAGATGCAGTGTAGTACCCAAGGAGGAAACAGAGTGGTCTAAGAGTGAGAGGATGAGGATGCTGCTACAAGAACCTGTGTGGCGACGTGGGCCGTGCAGCATGCAACTGTTCTAGTCTGTAGTGTCTGGCGAGCGTGTGGAGGGAGCTCCACGTGGCCGCCCTACATATGTCTTCTGAGGACACATTGGCCCTTTCCACCCAGGAAGTGGCGACTGTCCTGGTGGAATGAGCCTTGATCCCCTGAGGATGTCATTTGTTTTGCTAACGTAAGCATTCTGGACGGTTCTCCATAGCCACCCAGCAATAGTGGACTTAGGCGGCTCTGCCTTGCCTTTGTCCCTAGCGACGACAAACAATCTTTCTGTTTTACATATGGGTGCATTCTGACTAAGTAGCGGAGAGGTGGATCCAACCTCTAGGTGATGTGGAACCTCCGGGTGTCCTGCTGTGTTCCTGCTGGGAGAGTGGGCAATTCTATGGGCTGCTCCTGTGGAAGGCAGTGGGCACCTTTGGCTGGAAGGCTGGCACAGTTAGCAAGCGGACCCCTTGAGGGGTGAAAATGGTGTAGGGTTCTCGCAGGATAAGGCCCTAGTTCTCCGATCCATCTGGCTGAGCAGATGGCCACCAAAAACATGTCTTGAGTCCAACCCAGAACAGATCCACCTCGTGAAGAGGCTCGTAGGGTGCCGAGCTGAGGGAATCGAGGACTAGTGGGAGATCCCAAGGTGCGAGTGGTAGGTCTGTTCTCGGTCGGAGGATTTCTACCACTTTAAGAAGCGTAGGGCTCGGGGTGGGCTCCAGGGTTGTACCCCGATGGGCCCAGTGGCTGCCCCTATAGCTGACAGTTGCATCCTAAGGGAAGAGTGGCGAGGCCCTTGTCCACTCCCTGTTGGAGGAATAGCAGGATGGTAGCCATGTCAGTCTGCTCGGGTACCTTGCCCTTTCCAGACACCACCTTGAGAATACAGACCATTGTCTACCATGGTGGAGGTGGTGCAAATCCGCCTGGACTGTAGTATGATGCTAATGACAGTGTCATGGTAACCTGCCTCCCTTAGTCTCCTCCTTTCAGGAGCCAGACCATGAGCTTCAGTGTCCGAGGGTCGGGTGGAATACTGGACCTGCGAGAGCATGTCTATTCGGTGGGGTAACTTGAAGCTGGCTAGGGACATCTCGAACTGCAGCGAACCATGTCCTGTGTGGCCAGTAGGGTGCCACCAGAATGCAGTGCAATGCAATGCCCATATCTTGGCTAGTACCTGCGGAATTAAGGGGAGAGGTGGGAAGACATATGCATGTTTCCGACACCATGGTTGGGATAAGGCGTCTGTTCCTGGGAGTGACTCTCCCTGAAATGAAGTAGTAGTCCCTGACTTGAGCATTCTCCGTGTTGCCATGAGATCTATAGTTACGGTCCCCATGTCATTTGGATCATTTGAAACAGATTGGGGTGCAACTGCCATTCTCCTGGGTGCACCTGCTGCCTGCTGAGCCAATCTGCCATGAACGTTTAGCTTTCCTGCCAGGTGAACTGCGCCTAGATGTCTGAGGTTGGATTGGGCCCAATTGAGGACTGGCGTAGCCTCCCTCAGCATGGCTCTGCTCCTGGTCCCGCCCTGTTTGGCTATGTAGGCCACTGTGACCCGATTGTCGGGCGGATCAGGACCGACTGGCCGTTTACCAGGTTTAGAATGCCTTGAGTGCATGGAATACTGCTCTCATCTCCAGGACATTGATGGAGTCTTGATTCCACTGGAGACCATAGGCCCTGGGCCGTCGTGTCTCCCAGGCACGCTCCCCAACCGTAAAGGCTCGTGACCATGTATAGGGCCTCTAGGGAACTCCCTTGGTCAGGTTCGATTCCACCGTCCACCATGTCAATGAGAGTCTCACTGATGGTGGTAGTGGTACAATGACCTGTAGGTTGTGTTAGTTCGGTGCTCCCGAGTTAGAGCGTATGTTTGAGTGGATGCATGTGCCACCTGGCCCAGGGCACGAGGTCTATGCATGATGCCATGCATCCCAACAACTGGGCTATCCTTCATGGTTGTCTGGTGGCGGGCTTTCATTTGATGGGCCAGGGTTATCAAGTTGTGTACCCTCGGGGATGGTTTGCCCATCCTTGGGCCGAGTTGATCAGCGCTCCCAGATGCTCGATCTGCTGTGTGGGAATGAGATGACTCTTTTCCCGACTGACCACCCAGCCGTGGTCTTGAGTGCCTGTAGGGCAGTTGCCTGTGCTGTAGTGCCCGATCCTTGGACCGAGCTCGGATGGGCCAGTCATCCAGGTAGGGTATGATGTCAGTCCCTGTTCCTGAGTCTGGCCACCAGGACTATGGAAACCTTGGTGAACACTCTGGGGCGGAAGTGAGGCCTAACGGCAAGGCCTGGTACTGGAAGTGGTGGTCAGGATGTGAAATCGAGGAATTGCCTGTGTCTCTGAATGATGGGAATGTGAAGATATCGTCCTTTAAATCTATGGACGTCAGGTAGTCTCCTACCGGATACTGCGCAGAGTTGATTGTATGGTCTCCATTTTGAATCTGTGAGACACTACGTGATGGTTGAGGTGCTTTAAGTCCAGGATGGGACGGAGTTCCCTTACTTCTTGGGCACAAGGAAGAATACAGAGTAGACCCTAGGTTCTGTTCTTGTGCCGGACAGGTTGGATGGCCTGTTCCAAATCATCTCCGACAAGATGCGATGGACCTGATGAGGAGACATCTTTCTTTTGGCTATGGGAGAGATACGAATCTGTTGGGGATATGGGGTTGGGATAGCTCTATGGAGTACCACTGGTCACCACCTCTCGGACCCACCTGTCCGTGGTTGTGTTGAACTAGTGGTGTGCTGAATAAGGCCAGTCTTTGTCCTACCAGCGGTAGGGGCCCTGGCCTTGAATGGTCGTGAGATCGTAGTCACCGTTTTACCTTGTAGCTTCTACCTCGTCCTCCGGATTTTTGGCCCCGGCTCTGAAGGAGGATGATTGACAGATTGAGGGTATGGGCTACGGAAACTGTGTGATGTACCCTGCCTCGAAAGGAGCTGTTTTGTTGTGCCATGTCCCTGCGGGGTTGGTACAGTCTGTCCTCCCAAACCTCCGCCTCGATGAGGGGAGGTAGTTGTATCTGGTCTTACTCTTAAGGAGGTCTCTCCCCTCCTTTTGTTTTAGATAATCCGCAGCCCCTCCCAAACACATACTTTCCCCTTAGTGGTAGGTTTTGCAACAGAGTTTTAGATTCATTGTCTGTCCCACAATTTTAGCCACAATGCCCTCCGAGCACGGTTGGTGATGGCGTAGCCCTGGCGTGGAGGTGAAAGGTGTCTACTGCCATGTCGGCTGGGTATTTTGCTGCGTCTAAGTACATTCTAACTGTTCTGCCTCCCTGGACTTAGGGTTGGCCTGTTCCGAAGTTCTTCAAGCCAGCGGATCTGTGCTCGCGCCGTGTAGATGGCAGTAGTGGCTGCTTTGCAGTGGTGCCTTGATCTCGAATGCCTTTTGAGCATGTCCTCTACTTTTTGTCCCTAGGATCTTTGAGGGCAATTGTTCCGCATGGTAACACTGTTTTCTTGCTAAGACGCCACCTGAGGATCGATGGTGGGGGCCTTGCACCAGGTATCAGATTTCTCCCTTGAACTGGGTACATTCTGTCCAGGTTCTTTCTGTTTGGCATTCTGCCCGGTTCGAGGATTACCGCTCTTTATTGAAGACATCCTCAATAGCACGGCATACTGGGAATGTCTCGGGTTCGACACACTCAGTTGTATCATGGGGTCGAGTTTGACTCGGGCTTACTCTCCTCGGTGTCGAACCCCATGGTGGCCTTGATAATCTTCATAAGAACTGGGACCGTGTCAAAGGAGCACAAGTTTGAAGTCAGAGACGGTGTCGACGGAAGCTCCATATCCTCTTCGTCCTATTCCAGTCCATCCTCTTCCTCTGCAGTGTCCTTATCCTCGTCGCGTCTTCGCGGAACCTCTGGAAGGGTGTCCTCATGGTTTGGGCTCCGGTTGCCCCCTGCCTTGTCAGGCTCCGAACTCACGGTTGGACTCTGTGCTGAGTGAGGATTCCAGCTTTTCCATTATCTTGAGCATGAAGTTCTGCTGGCTTTCCATCATGGCGACCGCAGCTTGCTGGTTTTGGATTAGGAGAGTGCCCGGTCCATCCACGTGGGGTTGCTGGGTCCCGGATTGCTGGGTCCCAAAGCGGTGTTACTCCAGGAAGGAGTCATCGTCGTCGAGTAGACAGCAGGCGAGAGGGGTCGCGGTTTGGGGTAGGAGGGTGGCACTGCACGAGGAACACTTCTTTGCCTTTACCATCTGTGGAGAGAAGAAAGCAGGCCTTAGATTGGAGCCAGTGTTCGATGCCCTGTGGGCGGCCTTTTGCCCCCTATACTTCTAGGCGGAGGTGACCAATGCCTGGATCGTATCATGCCATCTCTTTGCATGAAGGTTGCAGGGGCGCTGTGTGAAGGACCCACTAGCGTGGTATACGGTGGGACTGAGATGGCCTGGGAACCATAGGGAGGACCAGGCGACATGGCCCGCTATGGGAGGGAGCCATGGCGCAGCTGAGTCGGAGGTCCAGGGAGGCAGGACCTGAACTCTCAGGTCGCTGTGGGAGGGACCCGAGGTCAAGGAGGGACAAGGCAAAAGACTCAGCTTATATCATGATGAAGGGGGGCCCAACTGGAGAGTCGCTGTGGGAGGGACCCTACGGTGGCGGGGTAGAACCCTGATAGCTGTCCAGGGAGGAGTGAGGCCAGTGGATAAAGACTGTGAGGGTTGTGACCTGTTCCCCTCCCCGAGAGAGGAAGGAGACCTTGGTGCTGCCTCAGAGGAGACTTGGAGCTTAACAGTCCCCTGGGAAGAAAAAGCGGCAGTGAAGCGATTTGCCAGGTCTCCAAGCTCCTCCGGTCCTGGAGTCGCTGGACGATGGAGGACAGCATGGAGTAGAGTGCCCGAAGGAGTGGCTGGCTTGCGTCACGGAGGATCATCGAGGCGCTCTCCTGGAAAGCAACCCCTGTGTGATCCCATTCTGCTCCTGGTCCTGGAGCTTTAACACTCCCTCCCTCCCCAGCTAGGCCTGAAGCGAGGTGGAGGCGCCTGCCCAGAAAAAGCGGAGGAGGCCGCTGTGGCCTATGGAGGAGGCTGGCCATGCCAGCGTTGGGAGAGGAGGGGCAGAGGATCATGAGGACGCAGTAGGCCGAGACGCCTACAGACGCAGAGCGCTACTAGACGCGGGTGAAGGAGGTAGGGTCGCGCCCGCTGCCTACACCGAGGACCGCGCAGCCCAGAGGAGAGAAGGCTTTATCAGGCCCTGGGAGGTGTTTCCAATGCCAGAAGGGAGGAGAGGTGGAGGGAGGACTGGGAGGGGCAGGAAACCATGCGGTCGTCGTGTGGTTCCGGACGGTTCCGTAGGGCCCGTGGCCATACTTTGAGTCTCTCACCAAACAGGGCTATCGAGGTAGCCAAAAAAAACAATCTAGCACACGACTAGTCAGAAGCTTTAGTCCCCAGTGAGAAAAGGACCTTTGCTAAACAAACAACGTGCTACATGAGAAGCACAAGCATTACCTTTAAAAACAACACACTCATGTGGCTTTGCACCAACTTAAACCAGCAAAAACATTGTATCTTAACATGAATGCAGGCCAACAAAAACACATTGAGCTGGCTAATTAAGGCTCATTAATGTAGTTTAGGTCAGCAATTCTTTTGGGAGGCACATAAACAAAAGGGAGGCTGCAGCCTAAATAAGTTACCTCTTTTAGCAAAATGGTCCCAAACTGGGTATCTGGATTAACACATTGTTTGCTTTCTTTCCTGAAAAACTACAGAATAAACTAAAATATCCTTATAAGCTCAAAGGCCTACCTTAGTAGAGCAGACAGGGATTCCTGGTGTGCTTGTTGCCTGATCAGATGCACGATTCAAACTGGAGAGCAGGGGTTTCTAGGACCTGGATATACTAGAAATTTAATCCTGGGGTCATGTGCATCACTAGCCTATCAGGTGGGCTAAAACCCATGAGGTAATGTCTGGAGTGCCATGGATGCCCAACCAATCACAATGATATTAATGGGTACCCAACTTACTTTTAAGCCAGTTGTGATTTTGTTAGATCTTACTGTCTATGAACAGCTAAATCCAGGGTAAATAAAATTGTTGTGATCTTCTAGTCTTATCTGTGCAATTAAGTATTTTGAGGACAGGCAAGTCTTGCAACCCACCCCCACATTTTTAGGGCTGGTTGGCAGGGTATGAAATTTGTGAAAAAGTACATGCCTACTTGGGCATGTAATAAGAAACATACATGCCGCCCCTAGGTTTATGTAATTTTAAATGTCGTCTTCACTGGACCAAAAGTGACTGTGTGTGTTGTTGTCTCACACATAAACACAAGAAAAACTGACTTGTGTGTTGTCTGATTTATTTTTCAAGTGCGCTTTTGCTCACAGTTGCCCTTTATGGCTTCAAGCCTTACTAACATACTAAAATGCCAGCAGAATAGGCCTAATGGTCTTTCGAGTCTGCTCGATTGGTCAGCCCCACCCTGGTGCTGACCTTGCTGCCCTCGCCTTCTCTGGCTTCTCCTTCCCAGTTCCGGATATTCTTGCTGCATTGGATTTTGCTTCCAGAACCCTTCCCTGTACCTGTCCCAGCCCCTCTTGAACCCCTCCACCGCCTCTGCCTCCACCAGCCCCCAGACAGTGCATTCCATGGCTCCACCACCCTCTCAGTGAAGTAGCACCTCCTCCTTTCTCCCTGAATCTTCCCCTCCAGCTTCCACCCATGCTCTCTAGTGGCCCCTCCTCCTTCCTTCAAAGCACCCTGACTGTTCCTCCCCTATTTACCCTCATCATGTACTTGAAGACCTCTATCATGTCCCCCGGGCCCTTCTCTCTTCAATGTGTACATATTTAGCTCTTTGAGCCTCTCCTCATAGGTCCTGTCCCCAAGCCCCAAATCATTTTAGTTGCCCTCCTCTGGACCCTCTCCAGGAGTTTAATGTCCGTCTTTAAGTGTGGCCTCCAAAACTGCACGCAGTACTGAAGGTGTGGCCTCACCAAGCAGTTATACAGAGGGAGCATCACTTCCTCCTTCTGAGGTGATCCCTAGCGATGCATCCCAGCATCCTATTGGCCTTGTCTGCTGCCCTCCTACAAGTCTCCGAGTTGTTCATTTTGACATCCACCACCCCCCAGGTCCCTCTCAGCCATCGAGACTTGTAGCATCCCCCCAGGGTGTACACTTGGCCTGGGTTTCTGACCCCAGGTGGAGTACCTTGCATTTCCCTGCATTGAAATTCAGCTTCCACTTTCTAGACCATCTTTCCAGAGCCTCCAGGTCCCCTGTAGGCCACCTCCCTCTTCCCCATCCACCACCGCCTCAGTTTTGAGTCATCCGAAAGAGACTCATCTCACTCTGATTCCTGTCCTTATGTCAGAGGCGTGAGGCGTTGAACAGGAGGGCCCAGGACTGATCCCTTAAAACAGCCTTTTATTTAGATTTTAGGTGGTCCAATTCCAAGTAGCTGAAGCATTTTGGACCCAAGAGAACTTTTTATTCAGATTTTAGGTAGTCCACAGAGTAGCTTGTAAAAACAAAACAAAACAAAAAAAACTTACAATGGATTTTTATAACAGTATTCAGATTTTAGGTAGTCCATTGAGTAGCCTGTAAAAAAAAAAAACTTTCATAGACTTTTTTTTTAACAGATCCTTGTATTTACATTTTAGGTAGTCCAGAGTAGCTTGTAAAATACTATTTATCACCAATTTAGATTCTAGTAGTTAGAACACAGAGGTGATGGTTAACAAATAACAACGGCTGTAGTAGCAGAGCTCCCTCGTCAAGCCTTTTAAAGTACACTAACTAGCTCTGCTCCAATAAACAGCTCTTTTATACGATGGCTGTCTTAGTTATAGCTTGAAAGTAACACATTGCTTAGTGCTTTTTGATAGGGAGAACAGGAGACAGATTTTTTATTTGAAATTCAATTCAGTTCCCAGCAATTTCAGTAAGCAGATGAATACACACACAAAACTACTTAAGCCTGAAAAAGTGACTGAGAATGACCCTAGAGACCCTCTCTGTTGCAGTCTAGCTGTGCTTTTCAGTAGTAATGTCTCTGCCTGTTGCAGCACGATCCACAAACTGCTATGAAATTAAATATGTTAGGTAACAGTACTTCTGGTGAAAGCAAGTAGCTGAACTAGTAATAGTAGGTAAAGAAAGAGCTTTCTCTCAGTGCTTCCCCAGTCTCTTACCCCCATGCACCCCTCCTGTTACAGTCACTCCTGACAAATTTTTCCCCACAGAACCTCGATTAAACTAGGAGTTCTGATAATCTCTATTGTTGCACTTTTTTGTTTTCCTATTTCTTGGATGGAGAGTTAAGTTCTTTCCTCCCTGCTGCCTGAGACCGTCAGGTTTCACTCTCACACACTTGTATCCTTCCTAAATCCCCACTCCCTCATTTACACCGCCTCTGAGAAATAATACTATTAATGTCTTTTTTTTTTTTTGGGGGGCTCAGAAAATAACTTGGATCACGACTGGCGATTCTAACTGCTGGGGCCACCAGCGCGCCTCAGAAAACATGGCACGCCTATCTGTCCAACTCACTTGGATAGAATGCTGCGCTTTGTCGGGAGCTCTTCGATCACATAGAAGGAAGGGGTGAGTAAACAACCATACTAGTACTCACCAATTGGTGTCTGAGCCTGCAACCCTGCTCCAGCAGTGACAGACGGACTCCTTCAGACTTGGCGGTCAGTTGTTGTGGCTCACATGGCTGTGCTGATGAAACTCCTGCTTCAGTCAACTCCTCTCCTCTGCAAACCAGTCAGCTGACACGGGATGAGCAGTTTGTTGCACCTCGTGATTATGTCCCGTGTCAGCATCCTGAGCCTGTGCTGTCTTCCCATGGCCACCCCTCCCCCGAAAATGGCACGTGACATGTCAGACTCACAAACAAAACCAAAGGCACAGAAAGTATAACACAAATAAAACAGAGTTCTGACTGCAGGAATACCTTGGGTAACCCATGGGGCAGGCACTAAACAGCAGCAGGTGTCCTGAGACAAAAGTGCCTGCCCTGGGGCACCTAAGGTATAGGAATTCACACCCTGCTGGTTGGACTCTATAGCAGCCCAGCGTGGGAAAAAAATATTAGGCTATAGGTTGTATTGGTGTCTTGGAAAAATCTGGGCCCTTCTGCTGCTTTATTATCCCAGTCCCTGACACCAGCTCAGATACAGCGACTTTACTCCGTTTATATTTTATGGATCTGCTTACTATATGGTTTGACTATTGTGACACAGTGAACTGTAATGGACCCTCACAATGTACCACCTTTGGTTTTCTATGGACTTATTGATATTATAAAGTCAATTGTTTATCTGTCTGGTTAGACATGGGGCCAGATTTTTTTAAGGGATTCGACTGCCACAAACCTTGGGTGCAGCAAAGATATAGCACACGGGCTTATGGCAATCTAACAGGATTTTACATCCTGTGTGGCAACTGCTGCAAGTCAGACCACCTTTCGTGGTCTAGCTTGCATCAATCCTTGGGACCCATTTTACAATGCCTTCACCAAATATTTGGTGCAAGCTGTTGTAAATCGGAAAAACTGTTGCAACTGTGTCTGAACTACTAAGATCAGGACGTGAGTTGCAGCAAACCCATTAGGCACACTGCAAGAAACCAAGAGTGGTGCAGGCTTGATGAAAGCACCACAATGTCTGTTTTCCTGTTTGAAAACTTCAATAAAATGCCATAAAAAAAAAACACACCAAGAGATGGGACCATTAGAGAGCCAGACACTAAAGTATTAAGTTTAAGTCTTGAAACTGATTTTTTTGTAAAGGGTTCTTAGACTTGCTGGATCAAATTGATATTAAATGGAAGTATAGGACAACCGAATAGCGATGCCACTGCTAGTTCCAGGGGTATAATTATAATGGGGACGAAGGACATGTTCTCCCGCCCCAATATTGCAGTCTTAAATAACTTACTGTAAAATCCTCTTGTAGTTGTGTCCCCCCAACTATTACATCAAAGTTGCTCCACTGGCTAGTTCCATAGTACTTCTAAACAACAGCAGGTCCAGCAGGACAGCCTTGGTAGTGCTGGAGACAGGAAGCCCACACACAGTAGTTGGTTCTGGCTGAGCTGTGCTCAGCATGTGATGATGTGTTTAAGATCACTCCTCTAATGGGCAGAACCACGAGCATTGGCTGAATGAGTTTTCAGTCAGTTAAGAGCACCAAAGGTGCAAAATGTACAGTTACATAAGAACTTACCACAACAGTAGATCTTCAAGAGGAGCTCTTGCAGCAAACACCAGTAGGTCTGAAGCCAGGCACCAGGACCACACAGAAAACTTCTAGCTAGCAGTGTACCATGGAGGGACTGCCCCACAGACGACAGTATGCTGACATCCACCTATCCTTAGAAGGGCGGTCCCCCACCTACCTCAATTCTCCTGCCGGAGACCTCAAACAGTTGGCGAAACTGAGAACAGGTGGATCCTCAGTGCTGAGGAGAAATCAGAAGAGAATCAAAGGAGAAGAAACTATCAGGGGAAGGAGGAAAGCAGCACCTGCTGCAAGAGCTCCTCTCAGTGATCTACTATTACGGTAAGTTGTTATGTAACTGTACTATCTTACTTGAGGGCTCTTGCAGCAGGCAACACTGGTAGAACTCAGTCCCAAGCAGTACCAGACCTGACCGAAAAGGCAGCTGGGAGGGACTGAGGCAACAGCAGAAGGTTCAGGAAAGAAGGCAAGGACAGCGAGTCTGAAATTGGCCCTCTGCCTAGAAGTAATGCCAGGACTGTAATACTGAACGAAAGTATGGAAAGAACTCTAGGTGGCAGCCACACATATGTCTGAAGCAGACACATTCTTGAAACAGGCAGTAGAGGTAGCCTTACCTCTGGTAGAGTGGCCTTTACCACCCCAGGCAAGGGCTTGTTCTGCTTACAGTAGCAGTAAACAATGCAATTAGCCAACTATTTTGACAAACACTGTTTCAAACACAGATGCCCGTCTCTTTTGGGGCAAATGAAACAAACAACAGGTCAGATTTCCTCACAGTCCGGTGCAGTTTACATAATACCAAAGCATCCAATGAATGTTCAAAGTATGGAGCAAGGCCCCTCTCAATTAGAATAGTCACAGAAATAAACTGGCAGATGGATGAAGTGATTTAAAGTACTCTTAGGCAACATCTTTGGCAAAACTTAGGATTATTATGCAAAGACACCCTGTCTTTGTGAAAAACTAATTAAGGCTCTTTACACATCACAGCCTGAAGTTTGGAAAGCCTCCGAGCAGAGGTAACAGCAACCAAAGAGTGTTTTCCACCACAGAAGCGCAGCTTGCAACTCGTGGCCAGCCCAAAGGTGGGGTGGGGCGGGGGGAGAAAATGAGCTATTTCACCATGACAAAAAGGTCCTAAGGAGGGACGGGATCCCAAATGGGGGGCTTCAAATGTAGGATACCCCACAACAATATGTGGGACACCTCCAGCTGGGCAACAGATTTTCCCTCAATGGGTGCAGGGTATGTAGAGATGGCAGAAAGGTGCACTTTAAGAGTACCCCAAGCCTGACCAGGACATCAGTGACCCTGGAAATGCACCCAAAGTGGGTGATGGCTAAGTCTGCAGGAGCCACGCATGTAGATGTAGGGACTTGAAGTCTGGATGGACCAGGGTGCCCTGTTCCTGGAAGAGCAAGGCAGTGTACAGATCAATAGGGGCTAAGAGGATCATCTTTGCCTTTTGTGGCTGAAGCTTGAGAGCACCCTCTGCAGGAGCAGCGGGAAGCGGGGGAGGCATACAGGAACCTCCCTTTCTAGGAGAGGGACAACCACGTCATGCCAAGAATTCTCCAGACCCTGGATGAGTGAGCAGAAAGCGTGGTTTTGCATTGAGTGAGGACAGCCTGGAGCTCTCAGCTGTTTATGTGGCATCCAGTAAAACTGGCATCTGTTGTGTAACTGAGTATGTCAGTAGCAGGGAGGATTTCTGCTCTTGTTATGCAGTCATAAAGGTGCCTGCCTAGACACAGTTATGTTATTGTCAGGTAACCTCTCTGTCTCTATGGCATGGCAGCCAATCAGAATGTTAGGATTATTCTTGGCCATTGTATAATATGAATTACTTTAGCTTACTTGTGCAGTCTCTGTTGGCATGCATCTCATGCAGATTACTGTATGTAAAACCCTCTAAAACAGCCACGACCCAGTCTTAGCTACAGTAACAGTACTATTCATTGGTGACCTCAATGCATGTACCCCATCTAGTCTCGACTCTCCACATTACCACGCAACAACTAAGACTGTATAATACATGAATGGGACTTCCCCCATAAAGGTGCTTAATGGTCATTTCCTGTATAAGTAATTGTGAGCAAAACTAACAGTAACCATCCACATGCATTATATAAAATAAGCACTATATAACTGTAGTATTCAGCACTCATGAAATATACCATCGAGAAGCTCTTGAGGTAATTACTGCCACACACCCTTGGGCTCATGGTTGTTTACATCATGAGCTGCCCTCAATTATATATTTCCTTATATACCATAGTTGCCTATCATAATATAATATATATATATGTAACCTGGTGCAGTTATACCAAGGGCTACTACCCCTGCCTTGTGGGCCCGATACAAGGTTGAGGGCCTGGGTTCCTGATTAGCTTTAAACTGGTTCTTTCCCAAGATAACAACATTTGTGCAGTGCTTCCGCAGAGTATACCTTTTCAGTGGGCTAGATTTAACCTGGTACAACCCTCTGGGATACTGCACCACCCACATTACCAAGATGCCACCCCAAGCATGACTCGATAGACATATCCCAAAATGAAGACAAGTTTGTAATTATTGACTTACTACCAGTAATGCGCCATGAGATAGGCATCTGCAAGAATAAACAACCACCGGTTTATTTACATGGGAAAGGACTAGGAAGGCGAAATGGAATCGAGGTTATGCTATTTACAATTATAATTGGTAGAATTGGCTGGATTAGTTTAATTTAAAACAAGTACAGTAATCACTTTGCATTCGGACTCCCATCTTAAATCACAGTGATACCCACCAACCTTTTCAAACAGTCAAGAGCCCTCGTTATTTAACTAGCTACCTTTCATAGCAGAACACATTTACTAATGCCCACCCTGGTACGGTTCCCCAAAATGCATAAGGACCATAAATCCTATACATAACCTGGCACCCAGTACTTTAAAAGTTCTCACAGGTTGCAGGCTTGATGCTCCAGTGCTGCTGTACGTTGGCAGCTAGTTGGGTCCCTTAAAGAAAACAAGCAGATTAACATATGCTCCCTCCTCACAGAACCCAAACTTGGTCAGTTCAAGTCCCAACTTAGAGACCTAATCACTCATGAATCAGTCTGTGACTGCCCTTGATTTCTAGCCCTACCTACTCTCCCCACCCCCACCAGGACAATGGACTTAACTCTGGTCCAGCTGCCCCTGGGCATGCCTATATTTGACAATGGACACCTCAGTCCAGCCTAGGCCTGCAAATGACCACCAGGGCATGGCTAGTGCCACCGCCCTGCAGTGTATGCTTTGTTACCTGCTACCGTCTGCACTATGTACTTATGCTTGGCGAACTCTGTATCGCCAGCTGCTTTACTGTGTTATCTGTAACCATTTCTGTAACTATTGTGTCTAGTTGTTGCTATTGTCCCTGATGTGTCCGTTTTTCAATGACGTGGAAACTTTGTAAAGGAGTCTTGACTCAAAGGTATGTTATCCGATATCTTCAATAAATAAATAAATAAATATGCACACATTGGTGAAACCCAAACAACTGTATCTGTGGACAGATTGCCCAGTCTATAGAAACGGTTCTATGTCATAAGGGTGATCGCTGTTAGGGCGAGTGTACACTGCTGAAAATAAAAACAGCAATATACACTCACGGTGAAAACAACAGTGGTGACATGGATCTACTAGCCCCGCATCCCACCTTTCTCCACCACCACCACTGGTTGTATAAATTTGTACTTGAGTGGAACTGGTAGGGTGGAACATTTATGCACCCCCCATCCCCACAACCCTTTCTCTTCTTGGTCTTTTCTTCATGTTTTCCACATGCACTGACAACACATGCATGACAGATGAAGCCACAACAGCTGCCACTGAATGCAATGGTGACTATTAACAGTCGTTGAGGATTCTTGGACGCACATGACATGCCACTTACATTTGGTCCATGGACAAGCTATAGTGCCATACGACTTGTGAGGTGATAGGAAGAGTGACATCACCAGGCCATCCCCTTCCCACAAACAGTGATAGACCACACACAGCCCACTAGAGACCTTGCATCTTACAGGCAGTCTAATCTACTTTTCACTCATTCCACACACTCACTTGTTGACTGGCTGGCTGGCAGGCAGGCATCACACACACATACACACATGCGCACAAACAAACACACATACACACTAAAGGACAGATTTCTGTATCCTGCTGCACCGTCAGTTGTCAGTGGAAAAATATTTGAGAAATAAATCATTCAACCCCACCCTACGCCTTTCCCAGTCTGCCAAATTCAATCTGGCCTGCTCCTGCTGTGGGGTGGGGATAAAATAAAAGATAAATATGTAATGCTGTGTCCTCTATACCATCAGCACTCAAAATATTATTTGTCAGATCTTCCAAAATCCTTCCTGCACCCTTCCCAGCGTGCTAAATTCACTCTCCCTGCTTTGTAACCTCTCGCCTTGATTACTGCAATGCCCTATACCTAAGACTACAGGGATTGATATCCGCCAACTGCAGCTGGTGCAGAATGCGGCAGCCAGGCTGTTGACTAGCTTATCGAGATCTTGCTATGTCATGCCTGTGCTCTGTGGTCTGCACTGGCTGCCTGTTTATTGGCGGATCACCTTCAAGGTCGGGTTACTGACTTATAAAGTCCTTCACGATCAGAGTCCGTGCATTTGCAAGATCTTCAGTGCCCTTACTGTCCCCTCGACTCCTCCAGCGAGGGATTGCTAGAAGTTCCGGGGTTGATTAAAGACCTCTGGGGCCACTCATTCGGTTTCATGGCCCTTTCCTGTGGAATTCTCTACCTCGTCAGATTAGAGAGTGCCAGGCCACCGAGTTTTAAGACTTCCTTGAAACGCACCTGTTTCATTTAGCTTTTTCAGACTGAGCAGATCTTTATCTTAAATAAATGTGATTATTTTAACGTTTTCATAGGAAGTTTCACTATCTTTAATATTTTAACTGTTTTATTTTCTATTCTGTATTCGTGATTTTATTGTGTATTGTTCAGCACTGTGATCTCCTGGAACAGCTTATAAATAAAGATGATGAGGATGATGATGATGCTCCTGTATCAAAGCCAGCAGCTGCCATTACAGGCTTCTTCTGTGCACTCGCTCCTCTCAGCTCAGTGTCACTAGCTTACCTGCCTGCAGTTATAGCTGAAGATAGTTCAAATACTGCCCTTTGAGAGGGCTTCAGCCTGAAGGACTTCAGGCAGTGTTGAACATCTCAGATATTTTGGCAGCCTGTTGGACAAGGATCAGAGGAGGCAGTGGTGACCTACAGTATAACAGGAAGGCAGCTGCAGCTTTCAATACTTTCGTACCTACTCGTATAAGACCCCAGCTTTTGTGCTTGGTTTCACCATAGTTTGATGGGGAGCTTAGGGAGCTGAACACTACAGCTCAGAGTTTAGAGCACTGTTGGAGGAGGTCCAGGGCATAGAAGAACAAACTGGGTTTGTGTATTCACTCCGTGAATATCAAAGAGCAATCACCTGTAAGAAAGTAGCATTCCTGTCCACACAGATTGCAGCTGGATGAATTCGACCAGCTCAGCTCTTCCATACTATTGACAGGTTACCTAATCCTACCAGTCTGCTGTTGGTAAGGGCTGGTTCATCTGCTAAGCGCAAAGAGGTTGCTTGATTCTTGTCGGACAGAGTGTCCTCTTATCTGAGTTGAGTTCTCGCCAAGCTGGCTGTCACAGGCCAGCAGAGTTGAGCCTGCACATCACGGACATGCTGACTCTTTCTGGGATGAGTTCAAGTTATTCATGATGGAAGAAATCTATGAGGTAATCTGAGTTGCAGTACACATTATGTGAACTAGACCCAGCCCTGAGGTGAGTTGCATAAGGCAGTTGACTTCAGAGTTCACAGTGATTGTTTGGTAGGATTGTTCGTGTTCCCTTTCGGAGGGGTCATCCTTATTGTACTGAAAATGCATTGGTTTGGCCCCTTCTGGAAAAAGAAACAGCTGTGGGTCCAGACATCCTCACAAATTACTGTCCAGTCTACAACCTGGCCTTTTCAGAAAAGGTTACTGAGGAGGTTCTACTGCTTGAGGCACACTTGACAATTTATGATATCTATGAGCCTCTCCACTCTGGCATTAGGTCTAGGCACAGCACCCAGCCTGCACTGGTCAGGGCGCAAAATGACCTCACAGAGCAAGGTATTGGGGGAGACAGTCAATACAGTCTGGGTTTTACTGTTATGCAGATGATACCCAGCTAAATCTGTCAGCTGCACCCAGTATGCCTGATACAGCTGAGGTGCTAAATTTGTGCATGACTGAGATCTAGAGCTAAATACTATCTAGCTGGCTCAGACACAACCCAGGTAACACTGAGGTCCTGGTGGTTGAGCCAGGTTGTAGGAGGGTGCATAGGCAGTACAGAAAGGACTGAGTCTTATAGGCTTGGGTCCTCTAGACTGGTGGTCTCCGCTACAGCGAAGAATCTGGGTGACCTTCTGTACCAGAGACTGACATTTGAGAATCAGGTGTAAGCCACGGTCTTAGAGTGGCTTTTGCCATCTGAGGGTCATCAGCCAGATCATATCCTTATCCCTCCTGAACACCTGTACATACTGATGCATGCATTCATGGCGTCCTGGCTAGACTACTGTAATGCACTCTATATCCTGGGGTCAGTGGAAATACCCTGCAACACCTGCAGCTGGTGCAGAATGCAGCAGCCAGCTTGCTGATAGGCCTTCCCAGGTCTTATCATGTAACCACGGTCCTCGTGAACTGCACTGGCTGCTGGTGAAGTGGCATGTCACCTTCAAGGTTGATTTAATAACCTATAAGGCCATCTACGGGTTAGGCCTAGCTACCTGGCAGAGCTCTTAACTCCTGCCAATTCTTACACCTCTCCACTCCACGAACAGGGTCTTCTTTCAGTTCTGAGGGCTAGACTTATGACCTCTGTTCTGGAAACCTTTGAAGTAGCTGGCCCTCTTCTCTGGAATTCACTACCTAGAGCACAGAGGAGGCCCCTCAGTGGAGGCCTTCGAGGGGTCTGAAGGCACACCTGTTTAGAGAGGCATTTGGAGAGTAGTAATGGCCTCTGCTGTAATATACTGGCTAATAATGCTGCTACATTTTATTGACTTATTTATTCTTCTTTATAATTCTGATATTTTAAGTTGTTTGTATCTAACCCTGCTTTCCTATTTGGCGTACATTATCTTGGATGTTAGGTGCTCTGAGCCTCCAAAGAAGGCCACCATTAAAATAAAGGTACTACTATTACTAGTAAAAGAAAGGAGAATTAACCAACAGGAATGATAATGTGCAGTTCTTTGATTATTTCTAAAGTTTTCTGATCAAAGTCTCTTTTCACATAAAAACAGCACCTTCAGCAGCTATACTGCTGCAACAGCTCCATTCTCTGTAACAGAGAGATGGAAATGCTGCGTAATGGACTCTCAATCTCCAACATCACTGATCGCCTTCTGCAGGTCACATGGTTTGCCAACAACCTGGACATGCCAGTGTGTCCCTGTAAAAGTGCTGCATCAAAGTGCCGAAGGTAAACAGAGTTTCTTCGAGCTGCTTCACAGTGCCCAAACGCCTGATTTTGGCTTATTTACTATGCAGCTTCAGCACGGTCTCATCCTACACCAAGTCTATGCTTTCCAAACCATGCTCCCAGACCCTGAGGGAATGACCCAAATAAGTATTTTATCTTTTGGACTTGCTCAGAGTATAGAAAAGACCACAATCCAGAAGATATAAGCAGGCGTTGGTATACAGCTAGGAGTGCTTAGAGTAGTGTTCACGTGGCAGGAGCAGTCTGTTGCTTCTGTGAGTAACAAGAGCCCTTTTATAAAACCCTAGCTTTTAATGCTCTTTTGACATGATCAAAAGCCAAAACCACAGACAGGCTACTGCCAAGACATCTCGTCAAACCTGCTCTGCCTCTCCCTCCACAGCCTATGGTGTTCCAAACCCCAAAGTGAAGGGCTGACAGGCAGCTGCTTGACATGGGGGCAGCAGCATGTCCATTGTGACCGTAGTGGCTGCAGTCTGTTTTTATAAAGAAGCCCACGGAATGGCCTCACAAGCAAAAACTGGTGCTATAGTAACTTTTCACTGTATTCTCCTTCAGGGTATTCTATTTTGTTTATAGTTTAAAGTCCTTTATATTCTTTTTCTACCTACAGAATAATTCTCTAGTCAACCTCACTGTTGAATTATTTTTATGCACAGCCACCTATAACATATTCATATCTCTCTCTTTTTTTATTTTATTCTTTCTTTTACTCCCCTGCCGCCAGCCACCCAGAACCTCAGCCGGTAACGGACCACAGGTTTCCACCCCACAACGGCCACGACCCTCCGATACCCTCTGGATTACCCTCCCAGGCAGGGTTGCGATGTTGGACTTCCCAGTGCCGCAGACAATGGGATAGGTCGGAGGGCTGTCCTGGGGCTAACTGAAGCTGTGGCTGGCTTCATCTAGGGTGGCCGGGCAGCTGCTCTTTTTCCTGGTTTTCTTGGGGGTGGAATGTACAATGATGTCCTGCATCTGCCTCTAATCTCTGAAGGTGTGCTAGGCGCTGGTTGCTGTGCAACCCCGACTCCGCCAGGGGTCCGTTGAGTGCTGGACACCTCCCGCTCTCCTCCGGAGAAGGAGAGCTGTCCTTGGGGACGCCCATCCTTCTCTCCCCGGCAAGCCCTCCAGCAACACGGGCAGTTCCGAACCGGGCACTGCCATACGCAAGCGGAAGTCCAACTGCAGTGCCAATGGCGGCATTACTCATATCTCTCTAACTGTGTCAAGAAGCTCTTATCTGATGGCTGTGCAGTAGTGACTGATAAGAAATGAGCTGGAAGGATCTCAGTCTATCTCCTAGTGGGTAACATGACAGCATCACAAAACATCCAAACCAACTGGCAGTAACAGGAAGTCACACGGCAGCTTCAGTCGAGAGAACCAAGGACTACTGTAAATGGGTATGGAATCTGAACTACCTCTTACCCACAAAAAGTGTCTCTGCCATGACAGGGTTGAGCAGCATTGGTAGAGCAATGTGGGAAAGCTTGTATTTAGGACACTCATATTGTATCCTCCATGTCATGCACAAATAAGAGAACTTTGGTACCCCAGTGTTGTAAAACGACAAGTTTCATAAGTACATCAATTTACTAAAGAAACAACATTTATATACTAAAACAACATTTCTAATTCAAATGGGACATAAGAACAGGTTACTCACCTGTAACAGTAGTTCTAGGAGTGGTATATGTTGTTCATCCACACTGGCATTGTCCCCTTCCACTTTAAATCTGCGGAAGTCTTCAAGCTGGCTCCTCCCACCCACCAGGAGGTATATGCCTCAGCTTCGCCCCATGATGCCAGATCCTAGCCCGCTGGAAGCCAGGTTGTGTGCATCCGCAGCCGAGGTTAGGTACTGGTGGGATGAACAACATATACCACTCCTAGAACTACTGTTAGAGGTGAGTAACCTGTTCTTCTAGGGTGTGGATATGTTATTCATCCACACTTTGGCAGACTCCAAGCAGTTCTCCAGAAGGAGGGAGGCAAGGCACACATCCCATACTTAGGGAACAGAAATTGAGAACCGAGCCCCAAAACCAGCATCCTGGCGTGACTCAAGGTCGATGTGGTAGTGGGTGATAAAGGTGTTTGTAGACTTCAGGTAGCAGCCCGACAGATTTCCTGGATGGGGATGTCCCTGGAAGCAGCCACCGATTCAGCAGTATGGCGGGTAGAATGAGCTCTTATCCCTTTGGGAGGCTCCTTGCCCACCAACTCATAGCACAGTCCTATGCATGATGCAATCCATCTTGCAATAGTCCACTTCACTGCAGGTCTGCCAGAAGCGGCTTCAGCGTGAGTGACAAACAGTTGGCGTAACTCTCCATGAATTTCCGCCATCCACTCCTTATAATAGGAGAAAGCACGTCTCAGGTCCAAAGTATGGAGCCTGTACTCAGCCTACGAGGTGTAATTGGGGTAGTACACCGCAGAGTCAACGCCTGGTTAAGGAGGAACTCCGACACCACCTTCGGAAGGAATTTGGTGGGGGCGCAGGACAACATTGTCCCTGTGGAAGACCAGATAAGGGTGTCCACGAAAGTGCCTGGAGCTCCCTGTTCTTCTGGCTGAGTGATAGCCACCAGGAAGGCCGTCTTCCATGACAAGTGTGACAGCTCACACTTGTGCATGGGTCGAATGGCTTGCCCATGAGCTTTGTCAAAACCAGCAGCAGATCCTCAGAGGTGGAGGTTCACGCTGGAGAGGATATGTGATCCAGGCCTTGAAAGCGCCAGACCACTGTCTCTGCGCCTAATGTCGGCTGACCAGCCCATGCCCGGTAAGCAGAAATGGCTGCTGGGTGCACCCTAAAGGTTAAAGACCATAGACCCCTTTGGAGAGAGACAAAGGTAGTCGAGAATGTTAGCCACAGAACAGGATAAGGGGTCCAGACCCTCAGTCTGACACCAAATGGAAAACCTTTTCCATTTGAAGGCATAACATTTCCTGGTCGATTCCTTTCTAGATGCCTCCACCACGGTGTAGACATCTTCGAAAGACCCAAAGCCTGGAACTCTAGCCGCTAGATACCAGGCTGTGAGGTGCAGGATTGAAGGTCCAGATGGAAGACCTTCCTGGTTGAGAGATATCAGGTCGAGCGTGTACAAAGCCACTCCGGGGAGCCTGCAGTTGAGAGCTGAGGAGGCACGGTACCAGAAATAGATGCGGCCAGTCTGGGACTACCAGAATCACCATCGCCTTGTCCCTCCTCACCTTGAGTAACACCTTGCGGATCAGAGGAAATGGAGGAAAGGCGTGAGGCCTGGGGTCCACGGCCTCAAAGGCATCCCCTGCAGTGAGCCCTGCTGAGGGGAGGGCATGATACAGCCTCAGCTTCGTTTTCTCTGAAGCAAACAGTTCCACCATCGGTTTGCCCCAATGGGAGAACAGGCTGTAAGCTACTTCTGGATGGACAGACCACTTGTGGGATGTCTGGCCTATGTGGCTGAGAGCATCCGCCAGCTGGTTCGAGGCTCCAGCCACATGGTTGGCGAGATCCGCCTCCAACCGCTTACAAGGGTCCAGATGCGGAGCGCCTGCACAGCAGACGGGAGTGCATGCCACCCTGTTTGTTGGGGTAGTACATGGTCATGGTATTGTCCATCTGGACTTGAACCACTTGACCCCAGAGCTGAGGAGTGAAAGCTGACAGTGCCAGTCTGACTGCTCTGAACTCCAACAGGTTGATGTGGCATCGGAACTCCTCGGGGTCCAGAACCCGTGGGCCCTGTTGTCCCCATGTGGGCTCCCAGCCCATGAGAGAGGCATTGGTCATAAAGACAACTGTCAGCTCAGGGCGGACAAACGGGATCCTTCCTGCAACCGGTTGGTCCACCACTGTAAGTGCCCCACATCTTCTGGGTTACAGTGATCAGCTGGTGAAATGACCATATCACTGAGTCCACTGGGCGGCCAGCTCCCATTGGAGGGAGTGCATGTGCAAGCCTGGGCCAGCGGACCACGAGATGCCTGGTCATGTAACCAGAAGGCGCAGAAAGTCCCAGGCAGGGTGCAAGTCCCCAGCCAGAAATGATTGGGCAAAGGAGGAGAGAACCTCCACCTTGTCCATCGGAGCCGAGCTCTGGCTTGACAAGAGTCGAGCTCTGCCCGATGAAGCCGATCACCTGGGAAGGAACCGAGTTTCAACTGGCCTCGCTTGATAAAGGAGGCCGAGGTTGGAGCAGGTCTGGAGGTCTAGATCCCCGGACCTCTCCACCTCCTGTTGAGAGGAACCTGCCAGGAGCCAATCGCGGGGTAAGGGTAGAGTCTGACTCCTTGACACTGAAGATGGGCCGCCACCACTGCTATGCATTTGGTGAGGACCCATGGGGCCGATGACAGGCCAAGCGGCATGGCTCGCGAACTCACAGGGTTCCCCGACCCTGAAGCGGAGGAACTGCTGATGGGATGGACGGATTGGGACGTGAAAGAATGTGTCCTGCAGATCCAGTGAACAGAACCACATGTTTCACTCCAAGCATGGTATGATCTAGGACAGAGTGACCATCTAAAGGTGCGAGACCTGAGAAATCGATTCAGGTCGGTGGAGATCTAGAATGGGGTGCCAACCCCCATCTGCTGGGCACCAGGAAGTACCTGGAGACAAAGCCTGGGTCTGCTGGAGGATCCGCCACTGGAGCTACTGCCTCCTTGCAGAGGAGCTGAGCTATGTCGTCTCAAGAGTTGACTGGGTGCAAGCGAATCCATTCCTCCCGAGGGCACAGGCTCGGCTGGGAGGGCACAGCTCAAACTCTAGAGGCAGTCCTGACCGACCACTTCGAGAACCTACCTGTCCGGTGATAGCAGACCAGATGGAAAGGAAGTGGTGGAGCTGACCCCCACGGAGGGCCCAGAGCTGGCGTGACGGAGATAGGGGTGGCAACCCTCATCCAGTCATTGGGCAGACTTGGAGGAAGAGGCTCCAGGACCTGAGCCTCGGCCTCCTTTGCGGGCCTGTTGGGGTCCAGGCTTGGGGGGTGCCAATCTTGAGCCTGCTGCTGATGCTGATGCTGCTGTCCTCCTTGATAGGAGGGCTTCCGGACTGCAGGGAAGAGTGCCGAAAGGCTTCTTCTTCTTCTGCTGGTTCTTTTCCAGAACCTTGGCAGAAGTGGCGTCCAAGGTGGCACTGGACTGCTCTATGCACTGTAGGTGACCAGCCACTCCTGGACCGAACAAGTCGGGTCCCCAGGAAAGGCACATCAGCTAACTTGTGCAGAGTATCCGCTGGAAAGGAGGAAAGTCTCAGCCAAGCCCTGTAGCGAGAGGCCACCGCGCAGCCATCAAGCTGGCACAAGAACCTCGATGTCCAGGGCTCGCCTGGAGCTGCTGTGTGGCAACAGCATGTCCCTGGTCACTGACATGTTTGACCATGGTCTGCATGTCCAGGGAGATGAGGGAGGACTCTGTCTAATGACCCAAGAAGGGCATAATAATAATAATTATACAATTTATTTAGTTAAGCGCCTTTCAGAATTTCAAAGCACTGTACAGCATAAATACAAAAACAGACATATATTTAAATACATATGACATAAAATCAAGATAAAACAGAAATGCCTTTACCCATAAAAAGTCTTTAATGCCTGCTTAAACTCCCCACCGTCCTGCACTCCTGGAGCTGGCAGGCAGAGAATTCCAGAGGGTAGGTGCTCAGAATCCAAAGGCACGAGCGCTAAATGACTTCAAGTTTACCCCTCGAATCTTCCAGCAACCCTCACAATGAGCCGGAGCTGTCACAGAGGGTGTAAGGCACCAGGAGCTCTTTTCAAGTAATCGGGCATGAGAGAAGTGTGCCATAATGACAGCCGAGCTGGCCTGACGAAGGCCCAAAGAAGAGGCCTGATAGACCTTTCGAGCAGTGTAGTCCCTATTTTTGGACCCTTTGTCTGGAGGTCGGTCAGTGTCGGCTGGACTACCAGTGCGCCTGAACACAGAGGTAGTCACCAGGCTCGGCGAAGGGTGCTCTATGAACCCGCATGGGCACCGCATACTTGCGGGCCATGTGAGTAGAGCAGTGCTGGGCATGAGGCAGGGTGCTGCCAAAGTTCAGGGGCTGGGCGAACAATGGCCGCCACTGGAAAAGCCTCTGTCGGGTATCCCTCTCTTCAGAATATCTGAGAGAGTACTCCGCCTTTTCTGGATAGGTTCCAGGGGCATTCCCATAGATTCGAAATGAGATGGAGAATCCCTTGGAAGGAGGAAGGGCCTTCCTCCATCCCTGTGCCAACGGACTCCCATCATCCCTAAGATGAGAGTGGAGCCCGGTGACATCCGAGTCTGAAGAGTCGTGATACAGCAGTCTACTGCCTAAATCACCCTCAATCCGCCAAGGGAGGTCTGGGGTGACTGTGACTGACAGATGTCGGGAAGTCCGGTGTCGGGAAGTCCTCTTCAGGAGCCCCTCCCAGGCTGCTTAGATGGCAGGTTCCATCGGAATAGGTGCAGAGACTGGAATAGCCGAACGGTGGACGGGCTGGCCCCAAGGGTGGAGGAAACAGAGACTTGGTTCTGAGGGGTCGGCCGCCTGGGAGGCGAAAACAAAGTAATGCCTAGGGTGGGTGGTGGAGCCGGCTTCTGCATGGTCAGGATCAGCTGTTGCCACATAAGGTCCCATCAGCGCCGTAGTTTCTGTTGGAGCCTCTCCTCGTGTGGGAGGATGAAGACAACCAGTGGCACGCTTCTTCGAAAGTGCTTATGGCTCTTCCTCGGTCGCTCGCTGAGGGGGTCCTGGACCTGACCGAGATCGGGACGCCGACTTGGTCGATCGGGAGACACCGGTGGAATCGATGAAACCCGAGGGTCTGGAACTGGGTCCTTGATGGGGACGCCAGCGGCTGGTCTCCTCATCAGGAACATTACGACTGGAGTCCGTTCTAAGGAGTTGTCGGCCAAGGCTGGCGACAAAGGGTCAATCGGTCGGGATTATCTTGACCTCATTGGCCCTTCCTCCGATCCCCTGACCGGATGGAAAATCCGCCAAAACGTGACCAGAGGTGATCTCGACCGAGGTCGAGACCACATGCTCTTGGGACTCAGACCTCTCTTGGTCCCAAGATCGTCTTCGTCAGAACGAAGACAAAGTTATTTTTCTCTTCCGAAGCGAGAGGAGGCGAGCCCGAGGGCGCCTCACCCCGGGTGGGGAGAGACTGGCATAACTCTTTAAAAAGAACCAGTAAAGGTGGAGCCCAGTCTGAGAGGAACAAAGAAGCTTCGACTGGTCACGGGCGAGCGGCTTCCTCCTCGAACGCCTTCATGTGTTCCAGCTGCTCGGGGAGCCCGGCCGTGGAAACTGCCCACCTAGCCTCCATGGACTTCACCAGAGGTTCCTTTTTTCCAGTCTCCTCAGCTTCAGGCGTGCCTTGTGGTCGTCAGGGCGTTGGGATGGAAGGCCAAGCAATAACTGCAGGACGAGGTGTCATGAGCACCTAAGCAGTAGATGCACGTGAGGTGGGGATCGGTGCGCAACATCTTTGGCCGCAGGGACACCGTGAAATCCTGGGAAGATTTTTCTCCATGATCGATGCTACAAAAGCTGTGATCGCTAACTCCGAACGAAGTTTCAATTTCGTAAAACTGATGATTTGAAAGCCAGAGCCTACAAAATGTGAGACCACAATGGAGGCAACCTGTATCTTCCAGCAGAAAGGAAGATCTGATGTCATGGGGTGGAGCTAAGATATACCAACTCGGATGGGTGGGAGGAGCCAGCTTGAAGACTTACGGCAGATTTTAAGTGGAAGGGACAATGCCAAACGGTGTGGATGAACAACATATCCACGCTCCTAGAAATTCCTTTTAACACAGAATTTCAGTTTGAAGCACACTAAGATGGCATGTCCCTTTCTTTTAACATTTATGATTCTATTTTAAAATCAAATACAGAATTAAATATGGCATGGATACTTGGGGTTATTCCAAATGAATTGGATAGATTCCTTTGATTTGGTGACCAGGAAACAGACCAAGGGAGCGCAGTGGACGTAGCCTATCTGAGCTTCAGCAAGACCTTAGACACTGTGCAACAAAAGGCTGATTAGGAAGTCAATCAGCTTAGGAGTGGGGTCCAAACTGGTAAATTGGGTAGGAAACTAGATAACGGATAAGAAACAGAGTGTGGTGATTAACAGCACACATTCTAAGAACAGAAGCGTGACCAGTGGGGCACCACAGGGTTGGTTCTGTGACCAGTCCTCTTCAATATCTTCATAGGGAACACTGTAGAGAACTGCAGGGGAAGGTATGCTTTTTGCATATGATCCAAATCTGCTGGTGGTATAGCCTAGTGGTTAGAGTAGAATAATGAGCTATGAATGAGCTTGGTACATCCAGCAGACTTGGGTTTGATTCCACAACCTCCACTTGCATACTGTGCAACTCTGAGCAAGTCACTAAACCAGCCAGAACTCCCGGTCACCCTGAAATCAGGCACTCGTGCCTAGTGAGCTTACCCAGTTAACAAAGAATAAATAAATACATCCGAAATCTGCAACAGGGTGGACCCTCATTAGGAGTGGAGACAATGCACAGGGATCTAGGTACACCTAGGGAGTGGTCAAAGGCAGGGCGGTTGGGGTTCAATGCCAAAAGTGAAAAATTATGCACCTAGGGCATAGGAACCCCAGTGCTGAGCACAGGAGGAGGGGGTACTGGCAGCCATTGGACAGGAAAGGAACCTTGGGATTATTATATCAGAGGCCTCTAGGTGGCAGCGCAGTGTGAAAAGGCCTTGTGGAGGGCTAGTGGGATGCAGGGTGCATAACCCACTATGCCTCCTTTATCTCAAACGTCTGTCTGGCCTCCCTCCCTCTTACCTCTCTCTCTCCCCCACCACCCTCCTCTTACACCATTCACAACTCTAGATATTGCTCTACAGCACCCACCAGAAAATCCCTCGCTGGCAAGGCTGCCTCCCATCTCTTTCCTGAACTTTGGAACTCTCTCCCCTAACCATTCACTCCTCCTCTTTCAAATGTTCCCTCTCCTTTCTTCTCCATGACTTCACTGCTCCCTCCTGCACTTGCCCTTGAATCATGGTCCTGCCCACCCTCAATTCCCCCATCCTCCCTGCTCTTCCCTCAATTACTCACCTACCCTCTTCCCCTTTCTCCCCAATTCTGCACTTTCTACTTCTGTTCTTGTTTTCCCTCCCTTGTTCCCTCTCCAACAGCAGCCATCTCTCTTGTCTGTACCTTGAAACGTATTTGCAAGAACCCAAGGGCGGGTCCCCACCTTGTCCATTGTATAATTTTCCTGTTGATGAAGCTCGATTTTTTGTACTGTAAATTTTACTGCTCAGTTTGATGATTTATTGTATAGTTATTGTTCTATTTTGTTCTTATACTCCCTTTCTCCCTCCCCAGGACGCATCTGAAATGCGCTATTATCAGCTCACTATGTCTTTCTTGGTGAAACTTTTGAAATAAATAAATAAACAGGAGGTGCATCACCAGCAGGAGGAGGAGGCGTGCTGCCACCGTGATCACACTCTGGTACGTCACAACCTGGAGTACTGTGTCCAGACTGCACCTCAGAAAGGACTTAGGGGAGGCAGTACAGAGGAGGCAACCAACTTGGCACAGAGGTTTGCAAGGAAGCCCTACGAGGAGAGACTGAGGGATCTCAACATGTACACCCTGCAGGAGAGGAGAGCAAGAGATTACATGATCGAGATCCTCAAGTACCTCACAGGGGTGAACAGGGTACAGGATGGAGCCTTTCCAAATCAGGATGAGCTCCAGGGCTAGGGGGCATGTGATGGAAAGGGTGGAGATCAGGAAATATTCTTCACTGAAAGCAAGGGTGGTAGACATATGGAATCAACTGCAAGACAAAATGGTGGAAGGTGGAATAGGGTAGGGCTTAAGCATGCAAGGGATAAGCATAGGGTTAAATTGGAGAAGTGACAGGAGGGCAAGAGTTGCTGGAGATCTGACAGGGTCTGGGAAGGCAGAATAGGCAGGGAACTCTTGGTGAGACTGGGTGGGCTAAGCAGTCCTTTTCTGTCGACAAATTCTATGTTTCTGTGTTATAAGGGACACCAGATCAGTTACTACAAGAACAAAGTTTCAAAAAGGACACATTTGGGTTCTCAAGATGCAGTTATTTGCACAGCACACCTTCAGGGTATAAAATGCTAGACTTGTTTTTGGGGCTCCATGAATGAGAATGGACCTAAAAGTACTGTATATTGCCAGTCACCACATCTGTTAAGACTACAGGGCTTAGAAATATCACTGTTCTTGGACCTGTGATTTCTGCTCTGGACCATTAAGAATGAGCTCTTAATGGTCGGTGGACCAGTTAAAGCTGCAGAAACCAGGAGCTGGCCCATCAGCTAGCAACATGGCTGCTGCTCTGAATGCTGGCATCCCTGGTTGGAAAACAAACCTGTGAAATTAGGGGCCAACTGGGGAGAAGGACTGAGTGTCCCATGGGAGACGCCTCTTCTGGAAGGCAGGGAGGGAAGGACCGTATTTTCAACTTTTCTTCCGCCACTTGGGTGACCACAGGTAGAAGTGCAGCAAGGGTACACTCTTGTCTTTGGGGAAGGAAAAGTGCATGGATGCTAGCGTGTCAGGCATGCCTACACCACCATACAGTATATGCTCTCTCAGGGTGGGCTAAAAACAAAAGGAAAAAGTGCCGCCACGTGTTGGAGGATAAAAGTGTTCTCCTCTGTCTGCTTCAGTGGGTCCCACTCCTCCAGATTTACCTCGCTCGTCCAGCTACCTGCAGCTACTGGCAGGATGGAAGACAACACGTGCCAAGGATCTGAAATGGCAGGGTCGCATATCAGGGTATATGAACTGGGGGGGTCATAACAGTGGAGCAGAGCTGGAGGTGAGGCAGGGGTTGTGGAAGGATGGGGTTCCGTCCAGGAGTTGAGGGCACATTGGTTACAGTGGAAGGAAGGACCCTGCGGACACAAGTAAGGAAGGAAAATACCATTTATAAAAAGACTGGAGAAACCTTCAAAAGTGAGCATTTGAGAAACTGGTTGAGAAGAAATAAATGTCAAGTTTATAGCAAGGCTGAGCTGAAATTTTGCACATGAGCTCTGCAATGAACAGACTCGACAGACCTTCTTGCCTTCTTCTGGCAGGTATTTACGTGTTCAGTATCAAATAAACTGTGAGCTTAACCTTACATTTTTTTGCCCAGTTCCTACCATCTGAAAACATTAGTTTTTCAATTGTTAAGTTGGACCAATGAAAGAATTTCTGGGACTAGGGATTTTTGCTAGACACTGACTGGTCTTTGAATAATTATCAGTGAGAAATATTTCTGACCTCTGACCTTCTCAACCCAAAAGTGCAGGCATGGAGCAAATATTTAGGAGGCAATATGGACTAAACATAGCACGGCCATGGGATGTAGGGTGCTGACAGCTATGCCTGTTTTAGTGTTTATTTTATTTTGTTTTGTTTTTGTTACTTGTTACATGCAGCAAAGGACTGGAAAGGATTCAGGCTGAAGTGGCCCAATTGTTCTGCTTTTCTTTCCCTTGAGACTGTGCTTGGCTCACTGCTTACTGTAAGTGGGGTCCTGACAGCCACTTGATTGTTCTCTCATTGTTTACTTTTCAGCCAGCTTCACTTTTTTGTTTTCCGTTAAAAAACAGTACTCTGATGTACAAACTGGACTCAAAGGTGTTAAGAAATAAACACAACCGAGTACTCTGCCTCAGAGTACATTTTATTCATGTTAAATGACTGCAATAAGTAAAACCAGGCCTTCCTATGTAACTCCTGCACTATGTTCTATACAGCCTCAACAGCACCATGCATTTTTTTTTTTAAATATTTTTAATTTCTTCTAAACAAAGCGGGCCATTCAGGAAGATGCACATTCCTCAGAGAAATGGCAAAAGGATTAATGTAGAGGAGATGGTTGATACTGTCCTTCTGTAACCCCCACAGGTCGCACTGTGAGACGAGCATCCTGGTTGCTCAGTGTGCCTTTTCTGGTGAAACATTTCAATAAATAAATAAAGTTGGTTTAAATAATCAGAGAATCATAAAACATCACTCAGCCTAGGGATTCTGTAACATTTTTTGGGCTGTGTTTACACGCCGCAGCACTCTTGCATGAGCACCACTCCCTTTCCACTGAGCTGTCCACTGAGCTGTCTGCTTCTACAGCAATCATTGGTTTTACATAACCTTGCAGGTTGTGCCGATGAGGAGCTGAACTTGGATTGGGTTAGGTTGTTTTGTATCCAGCGTTGGCAGTGACGCTGCCCCCAACCAATACATCCACCTTGTTATGAACATATCCTGAAATAATGCACACTGACATTCATTTAATGTGTAAATCCTCGTAAGGACCAAATGCTATACAAATATCCTGCTGCTATTGTTCCCTGTTATTTCGCACACTGACACAAATCGCCTGTCTGTCTCTCCAACTTCCTGGTTCTGGAAAGAGACTCATGGGACCAGTGGAGGATGCTGGGAGGGAGGCTCTGCAGCGAGCAACACAGCAAAGCCTTTACAATGCTGGTTAATGTGTCGCTCCGATACAGGTCCCCATACTTGAATCACAGCAAAAAAAGGATCCAAAGTGCACTTATGGTGCTCAGGAAGTATCTACTGACTTTGCAGTGCATCAACCTGTGTGCCTGGGTTGATGTACTGCAAAGTCAACAGTGTAAACAAGGCTTTTATCTACAAAGACGCCAATAGGCCCAGAGGTAGCACATCACAGTACCATGTAGGTGGCCAAATGGCTCGTTCACAATGCACCTTGCCACAGTGGCCACTTTCTAATCGTTAAAATTGTTTTAATGAAACGTTAAAGCCGAGTTCACATGGCATTGGTGTTTTGGTGACCTTTTCTTTCCCGTGATTTGGATATTGTTCCGTAACTGTTGGGTTGGTGGGGACCTGTAGTGATGTGGGTGGTTTTCCTGTTCAGACGTCACAGGAAATCACCTACACCACTCCGCAAACAAAGGAAAGAGGATCCTTTGCAGCAACACCATGCAGCGGAAAACTTCCAAACGGCAAGTTTCACACGTGGTCAGGAGTACTGATCTGGCCGCTGTGAGCCACTGACAACGGCTCACAGTCGATCATGTGAACGAGCCTATAGTTTGTATTGCAGACTGATCCTCACACTGCAGCATCTGAGACAGCTGCAAGAAAGTAACACTTTCTTTATAAAGCACTCCATCCCAGGTACTCAGTGCACTGTACATAAGACCATAGAAGCGAATACACAAACACACATCAGTTAACGAGAAATATGAAATATGCTAAAATAAATAAGACAGTTAAACAAATTCATTAAAAGCCACAGAAAGTAAGTCTGTAAGGCCTTCTCAAAGGTCCCACCAAGGAGAGGTTTTGTACTTAAGGTGGTTAAGCAGTTACAAAACAGGGCAAATGCCACTGCAAAGGCCCCATTACCAGAGGATTTTAGTCAGGCCCAGGGACCTCCAGGAGAGTCTCCCTGGTGCAGCAAAGAGAACTACATTAGAGTATTTGGGTGCAGGATGGCTTTACTGTAGCTGGGACCCAGACTGTGCAGGGCCTTGAATACAAACACACAAATCCTGAAGCTGATCTGCCACTTGACCAGAAGCCAGTGCAGATCTCAGGTATGATATGAGGAAAAGTGATTGTATCCAATATCTGCATGACCATAGCATTCTGAACTAGCTGAAGCCAATGCACCAAACCCCCAGAAAGAGAGTATTACAATAGTTGAGATGTCACCAAGGTGTGCACCACAGTTGCCAGGTCCTCATATTCAGATAGGGCTTCAGCCAGGTGATGTTTAAGATGGTAAAATCCATAGTGGACAACACCAACCATTTATGAACATATGACAAAGCCAGCAGAATAAGGCCATTAAGGTCTATCTAGTCTGCTCATACTGCATGGTCCTCAGCATAAGCTACTGACCCTGCCCTCCCTCCCAAATTTTCCCTTCCCCTCCATCCACCTCTCCCATTACCCATATTTTCCTCTTCACAGTATACCAGCCTCTCCTGAAGCTGCATATTCTTTCAATGAAACCACTTCCTCCAGAAGCACATTCCAACTCACCATCACCCTCTACATGAAGAACTGCCTCCTAGCCTCTTTCCTAAACCTGCCCACCTACAACCGGAGACTGTGTCCCCACGTTTTGGTTCCCACTATGCTCCTAGCGACCCTCCTTATCCATCCTATTTATTTCTTTCAAATACTTGAAGGTCTCAATCATGTCCCGTTCTCCCTCCTCTCCAGGGCATTCAACCTCTTCTCTTATGTCCTACCCTTCTGGCCTGTGATCACCATCTTTGCCCTCCTCTGGATGCATGAGCACCAGTACTGTACACTGTACTCAAGATGCAACCTCACTAATGACCTGTACAAGGGCAGTATTACCTCCTCCTGCCTGCTGCTGATACCTCTAGCAATGCAGCCCAACATTTATTTGCCTTTTCTGCTGCTTTACTACATTGTGTGGAGTGTTTCAGGTCACTAGTGATCATCACTCCCAGGTCCTTCTCCTCCTCCTCTGATGCAGATACCTGAACCCCTCCCAGACTGTACTCAGTCGGGTTCCTGCTTCAATGTCACGTACCTTTGCATTTCTTTGCACTGAAGCCAAGTTGCCAAATCCTGGAGCACCTCTTTGGCTTTTCCAGAGTCTCCTTTAGGTCTTGTATGCCTTCTGCTGTGTCCACCTTCCCACAGAGCTTGGTATCGTCCTCATATAGGCAAATGTTGCCTTTCGCCACCCCAGTATCACTGATGAAGACACTGAACAGCACCGGTCTGAGCACTAAGCCCAGTGGGACCCTACCTTGACCTCCCTAGTATGAAATTGTTCACTCTCACCGCCACACAAGTGTCAAGTGGCAGTCTGTTGTCCACTATGACCCCACAATTTTAGCCATAACTACAGCCCTGGGAAGTTGCCTCCTCAGTGAAGGCATGATAATATTTATTTATTTAAGCATTTAACCAAGAAGGCTATAAGCAGGCTACTGCTCGATTCAGATCGTCCTGGGTCATTCCTCTTCACTGCTGTTTTCTGGGATCCTGTTTTTTTTTTTTTTTTATTTGGTTGTTTAACCAGGAGTAGCACACTAAGCTGAAAGCTTTTTCACAGGAAGCGACCTGGGAGCACAGGGAAGTTAAGTGACTTGCTCAGGGTCACACAGTATGCAACTGGAAGCTGTGCGATTCAAACCCAGGTCTGGTCTGCTGGATGTCACCAAATTTGCAGCTCAGAGCCTTAAACCACTGCGCTATACTGGTTCTATGAGCAACAGCTCCATCTTACCCAGATTAAGGCTCAGCCAGTGGGCAGTCCATCCACTCACTCAGATCAGACAAGCACCAATTTATCACAGTCACTGAGTTAACCCAACAAAAGGGAGGAAAAGCGGATTACAATCTGCAAAGCAGTAGCAACTCAGATTAACACAATCTCACCTAAAGGCAAAATGTACACTTCAAACAACACCAGGGACAAAACAGAGCATTGCAAAATGCCAAAGGGAACAACAGCCACCCAGGAAGAAAATTTCCCAAGTGTTATATGCTACTCCTAACCAGCTGATAAGGACTCAAATCATGACAACACTGTATTGGTAAATCCCAATACTTTCTCAGGTGATCATTAGAAATATAATGATACACTGTGTCAAATGATGATACAAGATTTTGCCAGGAAGAGATCATTCTTTACCTTCACAAGGGTAGTCTTGATGCTGTGCCAAGATCTGAATCCTAAACTAAATGGCTCAGATTTCATGACCAACCAGGTGCGTCTCTAACTGAAATGGAACCATCTCAACTACCTAAGAAAGGAAGGTTTGAGACAGGTCTGTAATTATCCTGGACCTCCCGTCCAGATGGTTTCTTAAGGAGGGACCACCACCGCATTCTTCAATGCTGCCACAAATGCACTCTCGCCCAGGGAATCTCAAGACAATCCTGCTACCACAGGAAGCAAGGCCTCCTGGCAATCCACCAACAGCCATGTTGTCTTGGATCCAGGATATAGTATGTAGGTTGACAGCAGAACTCACCCATGAAATCTTCCATCTGAAAATGAATGAAACGCCAGCCACAGCACAAGAACGCAATGTGCACACAGACTCTCCCACCATTGGCAGTACTCTTCCTCCCTGGTGGACAGAGACTATGACATCCCACATCTGGAGCAACCCTAGTGGGAGAGCTGTGAGCAATCTGGCACATTATATGTCAATGCTGTAGCTACAGTGGTGGCCAAAAATATTGGCGCCTTGCACTTTTTCAAATAACTCACAATTTCCTCTAAACATAAGTTGAAATTAACAACAGTACAGTATTTGGTCTCCACAATTCTTTATTTCTCTGTTAATATTACAGAACATTTGTTTTGATTAAGAATTTAATATATCCTTTAAATCAGAAAATGAAAAGAAATGGCATTGACAAAATTATTGACACCCTAGACTTAATATTTGGTAGCACAGTCTTTGGTCAAAATAACTGCAATCAACCGCTTCCTATAGCCATGGATGAGCTTCCTACACCTCTCTACTGGCAGTTTGGCCCACTCTTCTTGTGCAAACTGCTCCAGTTCTCCTAGATTTGAAGGCGCCTTCTCCCAACTGCTGTTTCAGATCTCTCTACAGGTTTTCAATGGGATTTAGATCTGGACTCATTGATGCGCCACTTCAGAACAGTCCAGCGTCTTGTCTTGAACCATTCCTGGGTGCTTTTTGAAGTGTGTTTGGGGTCATTGTCCTGCTGGAAGACCCATGACCTTCGACAGAGACCCAGCTTTCTGACACTGGGTTCAACACTGCGCTCCAAAATGGCTTGGTAATCTCCAGATTTCATGATGCCATGCACACGTTCAAGGCACCCAGTGCCAGAGGCAGCACAGCAACCCCAAACCATCACTGAACCTGCTCCATGTTTGACTGTAGGAAAGGTGTCTTTTCTTTGAAGGCTTCATTTTGTTTTCTGTAAACATAGAGATGATGTGCTTTACCAAAAAGCTCTAATTTGGTCTCATCTGTCCACAGGACATTCTCCCAGAAGGATTTTGGCTTGTTCAGGTGTGTCTTGGCAAACCCCAGTCTGGCTTTCTTATGTCTCTTTCTCTCTCAGTGGGGTCCTCCTGGGCCTCCTACCACATAACCCCATTTCATTGAGTTGGTGACGGATGGTGCGAGTTGAAACTGTCCCACCTTGTGTCTGAAAGTCAGCTTGAATCTGTTCAGCAGTTGATCGAGGTGCTTTCTCCACCATTTGAACAATCCTGGGCTGCAATCTTTGATCAAGTTTTCTCTTGCGCCACGTCCGGGGAGGTTGGCTACAGTGCCATGGGCCTTAAACATCCTGATAACATTACATCAAGTGGAAAAAGGAACATCAAGGTCTCTGGAGATCGATTTGTAGCCCTGAGATTGTCCATGCTAGCTACAATCTTCTGTCTGACCTCCTCAGACAATTCTCTGGCTGTCTTTCTTTTCTCCATGCTCACTCAGGTACACACAGTGACACAAAACAGGAGAATGAGTCCTTTTCTCTATTCAAACTGGTTGAATGAGTGATTTTTATATTGCAGGCACCTGCAACTCACCACAGGTGAGTTCAATTCCAAAGTGAAGGAGAATCACCTGCTTGAAATCTAATTATTTCTAACTACTTCTAAAGGTGCCAATAATTTTGTCCGGGCCATTTAGGTTTCTGTGTGGAATAAGCTAAGACTTAGTAAATTTTTCTGCTTTTTGTGTTTTATTCCACTGCAAACCACAGAAACACATATGTGGATAACAAAATATTTTTAATTTCAACAATTTTCTGGAAGGAATGGTGCATTATTAGAAAAAACTACAAAGGCGTAATATTTTGGCCGCGACTGTACAAAAGGCACCAGGTACCCAGATGTTCTGGAACAGGGAGGCAGAGGAACAAAAGGTTCCTGTGAATCAGTGACTGGATCCGCACATGCTAATGTTGTAAGAGAGTGGGGTAGGGATATAGAACTGACTCCCACAGAGGGTTGTGGATGCATGGAGCGGCCTTCCGGAGGAGGTTGTGGAGTCAAAACAGTGGTGGAATTCAAGCATGCATGGGACAGTCATAAGGCAATTCTAGGGGTGGGGGTAGGAAGAAGTAGGCTGCTGATTAACTAGGATCTCTGCAGCTTATCCATTAGGTAGGAAATGGGAGACTGGGTGGCCTAGCGGTCCTTATCTGCTGTCAAATTCTATGTTTCTATGACTGACTTAATGCTGCCTTCCCATGACTTTTGACTCTGCCTGGCCCACAGGGACTCCCTTGAAACTCCAACCTGGCTCTAGATAGGTGGGACATTAAGTTGTGGAGCCACAGTGGGTCAGAATGTGGTTGGGGCAGGTGGAAGAGCAGCACAGTGGTCTGGGTGTAAGTTCTTGGAAGGATAGGGGATAAAGAAAATGATTTACATCATCCTCCTATGTACAAACGCAAGGACCAATAAAATCAAAATCTTACTGTAAAGAATCCATTAGGTGTACATTGTCTTATTCATTTTCATCTCATCACTCTGATGAATTTAATCCTGTAATTCTTTCCCAAACTTGTAAAGATACTGCAGTAATCCAGGGATGCTGGCATTAAAACTGGGACAGCAGAAGGGTGCAGTATAATGATCCATTTTGAAAAGCGCGATACTGTTTCAGTATCTAACTTGAGATTTCTCCGTAGTATGTCACTCTGTGAGCATGACACCACAGAACATGCAGCCAATACATACAGTATGTCGTCAAAGGTTTGCATAGAGTTAATTCAACATACTGCAGCTGCACTGAAAATAAATCAGAGAAGGGGCGTCCTCCTGGTGGCCCACTAAAGATGACCAGAGTTCAGGGCAGAATTCAGTCACTGTTTTGGGTGCCAGGCCAGGCTGGGAGGCTGCCAAAGGGCAGCTTGCCTTGGCCAGGGATGACTGGCAGTGGGTTCCAGCATGTAGCGACTCCTGTGGATGGAGCAGGGAGCTTTCTCCTCTGCAGCAGCCACCTCGTTGACAGGCTTCACAGCACATCTCCTATGAAAGAGGGAGGAACAAGAGGGAAGAGTGGGAAAAAAAGCCTTCCCTGCTGTCGGTGTAGTTCATGGCCTGAACAGTGTATATCCCGGGAACAGAATAAATCCCCAATAACAGAGGAGAAAAATACCTGCACACATATCCCTGAGAGGCCAGGCCATCTGTAGACCCCCCACTCACAACAACAAAGAGCTCAACTAACAGTGTAGCACTGCCATGCAGGCAAATCAGGTTCAGAGCTAACCTAGGGCATTGCTCGTCCAGCAGCCCAGAGGCAGATGAGCTGTCCACTTCCTCTGAAGTGGCAAGCAAGGAAGATGGAGACTGCCATGCCAGTGGGGGTGGTGAGATGGGAGCACATCCACCAGCACAGCAGGGACACAGCCTGAGTGATGACCAGGGCATCTGGAACATGGGCTATTGCCCCATGCTCTAGGTGCCGAGTGGTGTTGGACTGTAGGATGGACAGTGTGTCCTTCAGCACCCTGGACTCCTGAGAAGCCCAGGGTCTGCATGGTTGGACAGCTTTGAATCCAGAGGCAAACCCTTTGCCCATCACTTCTAACACTCACCTGTCAAAACTAATGGCAGATCACTGCGGCAAGTAGTGGCAGAACTGACCCCGAGCGGAAGCTGGGACAAGGACTGGATGGGAGGGGGCATGACCTACAACCAATCACTAAGCAGTCTTTGAGGAGACTCCAGGCACAGAGACCTCTGCCCCTCCTTCTTCCCAGCCACCAAACCTGATTGGATGTCAGTGCAGAAACTGCCACTACTGTGGCTACTGCTGAAAGGACGATACCTGCCTTCATTTTAGGTTTTTGGGCATTCTAGTATGAAGTCATGGAATAAAGGTGGCACTGGACTTCTCAAGTGGCATGGAGATTTTATTTATTTTATTTTTGAATTTTGTTGATCCTGTAGGCCCACTGAGACTAGTAGTCCCTTTTAGGGCAACCGAGGGAGGGGGACAGATGGTAACTAACTGAAATTGAACCAGATTAAGCTGTTGGTGGTATTTTTAGTGAATGGAAATTTCCTACTCACAGGTAGAGACCTAACATCCTGGTTCCTAGCCAAGATGGAGGATGGCAAGATGGCCAACCAAGGAGTTGGGAATTCAGAAGCAGGTAAAGCACAGAAATTTTCCTCTCAGGATTTCAAGGGACAACAGCATCAGACAACCGGTTTCTTGTACAGAAAGGCAGTGAGTACATTATTTTGGAAGATATGGATGTTTCACAATCTGACAACCTCGCACAAGGTACTGAACAAATTAACCAGAAATTATTGCTTTTCAAGAACAAAGTGCTGCAGCTATGAAACAAACATGCCTTTCTGAAAAAACTTTAAGAGACACAAATAGACAACAGGGCATTGTCTCAGAACACAAGATACTGGAAATTAAACAAAGGAGAGAGAAACTTTTGTCATTACTAAAGGCAGAGGATGAAGCTCTACAGCACCTGGAAAACACGGAAGGGTAATTTTCCGTTTCCAGTGAAGGAAGCCCGAACACAGAAAAAGTGAGTGTTCATCTCTGGTACGTGTACAAAGTGTAGAGCAAAACAGCCAAGCATGGACCCCAGACGCCTTGAGCAAAGCAGGCTGGAAAAAACAGCAGACAGCAAAGCATGGTTTTCTGACTCTGTTCTGACTGCCGAGAGATTCAGCAATTGACAGTTGATTCGGCACCTGTCAAGTTTCAGGCTCTCTACTGCAGCCAGTATGCTACTCAGACAAGGGACGCTCCAGTAACTGTAGCAGCCCACACTGGTGCTAGAACAGAGGCCGCACTCCAGCTCAAACCTCCTTAGAGTCAAAGGAATAAAACGATAAGCAAACAACCAGAAAATAAACCCTTGCAAACTCTGCCTGGCTCACAAGTAAGTGACACCACATTTACAGTAATACAAATGTTACATTACCATTTAAAGGGCACTGCCAGCTTTACCTTGTTTTATACCTGCTTGCATCAGTGTGATTCAATTTACAATCTATGCCTTATCCTCCAGATAAAGTCCCCATGTATGCCAGAACAGTGATCGCTTACCGTATTTTTCAATTTTGCAAGTTTCAACATTCCAGCGTCGCAGCTAAAAACTACTGAGTGCCCCGGAAGCAGTAGAAAGCTGACAGCACACCTGTGACCTGGAGCCCGCACGAACATCAATTTTTACATGCCCACTGTGACACTTGGACAGCTGGTTCTGATTAACCTATGCTTTTAAAATATAAAATGTATTACTGATCGTCTCTCCTGAGAAATCTGGTGCTCTTGAATGACCTCACTACCCCCCATCTCAGCTAAAGATGAAAGCCACGAGCCAATTACAGAGCAGGTCTTAATCAAGGATCTCCTGTTTGTCTGAGTTAATTATAGCTGCAGTTGCTAAGAGGGAAATCATAAAACTTTTATAACGGTTAGAGGAAGAAGAGAAGGTTATGACGTTTTAGTGCTAAGTCATAAAAGATGCTTTGGTGTCCTGGAAAGGGAAGATGCTCATAAGATCAAAGAAAACCTTTGAAGAAAATGAGTTGTGCTGAGGATTACAGAATTTAATACTTTGAAAAGACATCCTGTTTTTGTATATATATATTTTGTATATATTCTGACAGGGAGGAGCTAGGTGACCTCATGCAAAGAGGTGGGCAAAGCCAGCTTTTAGACAGTATTCCGTTTTACTTCAGAGACACACTTCTATCTAGACTCTGACAGAGAAACATCTTTGAGCACTTTAAGCAGGTATTTAGAGAGAAGACAAAATATAAGTACTGTAGTAGGAATTGCACGGTTAAAACCTTGTTCTTTTAAAAGACTGTATGGTTCTTGTGATATTGGTTCTGTATTATGTTTTACATTTTTTTTATCTATTTTAGTAAAACTCTATTTTTAGAGCCTACTTGGTCTGTCTTTGATTTATTTTCTTTAACAAGTGGAGTATATATGGTTAAAGCAGACAGTGTCATATGCTTGAATGGTAATACCAAACTGGAAAAAGGTAAGGGTTTAATCTAAGGTCTTTTATTAGAGTTTTCAAGTGTTCCTTTCTGTACCTGGTTAGGTGCCCGTAGGCAAAGATATCTGGCCCCCAAAGACAGAATTATCTGAGCCTGTGCACTGGGCACGCTAGCAAGAGGTTGACAGTTTGAATCCCTCAGAACTGAGACCAAAGGTTGATTTGAACCTACAAAACAGACAAGAGGATTATCCTGTTTCTGTTAACTGTTCACAAGACTATGCTCAGAGGTTGGCACTTTGGGAGTAGAGGCTGACCTGGTGAGTGGGTTGTGACACCCACTCTAATAATTACTTACGGCATGTCTTTCATTATACTGAATTTAAGTTGCGTGTGTTAAAAGTAAAACTGGCGCTGATAGTGCTAGTAAATATTATTTGAACACCGGCCCGAAAATTTGTGCCTGCTGCGAATGTGGACCACTCCAGGTGCCAAAAGTTCCATGCATGCACAAGCCAGCGGGGTGGAACAGCGATCGCGCATGCACAGGAGTGGCCCACATTCCACACAGGCGCGGGATTTGGCGTCAGTGTTTAAATGTATTTATTGGTACTACCGGTACTGGTTTTACTTAAAACATGCCAACTTAAATTCAGGATATTGAAAGACATGCTGCAGGTAACTATTTAGAGTGGGCATGTAAAATTGATGTTCGTGGCTGGCGCCATGTCACAGGCGCCTCAACATACCACTATTTCAGGGGCACTAGTTAGTTTCAGTCGGGACTTTGGAATGTTGAAACTTGCAAAAACTGAAAAATATGGTAGCGATCACCATTCTGGCATACATGGGGAGTTTATTTGGGGGATAAGGCATAGACTGGTAAATTGAATCGCACTGATGCAAGCAGGTGTAAAAGCGAGGGTAAAGCCGACAGTGACCCTTTAATCCTCCTGCTGTAAAAATGCTCCCCTGTACATCATGGGTAGATATAATGGATGAAAATTCCCCCAGAACATGTAAATACTAACCTGCCTCCCACTACTCAACGGACAAGTAGTAAAAATACAGCTGATACAGCACAGGGACCAGGTGATCCACCTAAAACTTTCAAGCTTTCAGACCTGTTTGCCAATTTGGTGGAACCTGCAAATGCAAAAACACTGTCCGCTTAAAATATGTAGGGGTTTAGAAAATCCACCAGATAGAACCTATGTGGCCAGAAAATTGCTTAAGGAAACAATGCATTTCACGGCAACAGAGGTGTTTGCTCTTATCCACACCATTGGGGACACGTAGTTTGTGGCTCCTTAACCTATCTTAGTAATGCCTGTCAAGCTAGAGTATGTGACCTCTGTCTGTACGGTCACTCTAACCATTACTGCCCAAATCAAGTGCGTTGTAATTTAAATGATGAGAAAGGCCACTCATACAAAATGTGCCCATGGGCAGCTCACAATAGAGGTTCTTTTTATGATCAGGACGAAATGGTTCTCGAGGCACAAGAGAAAAACAACAAATGCAATCCTCACTTTCTAATTTGCACAAGAGAATATCCCAAACAGTCACTAGGGATAACATTTCAGATGCAACGGTGTCCCTTCCAGGAAAAACTGATGTCAATATTTCTGAATTACAAAATAAAGAAGGGACTGTTGTACCTGTGGATGCCCAAATCATCCCCCAGCTCCAACAGAAGATTTTGTGGTCATTGGAAGGAAAAGGAAACCAGAGACAGCAACCCACCCCAAAATTTCAAGGAGAGAACCCATTAAGACAAGAAACAGCTATGCAGCACTGCAAAGTGGTGCAGATGAGAACAGTGAAGAATCTGATCGATCTTCTGTAGCCTCCTCCACAAAGAGGCACCAGAGGGGAGGAAGAAGAAAAAGGGAAGACTTACAAAAGAACGATGACGAAAAATACTTGACCTTAAACTTGTGCTTTGACATTAACTAAATTAAACTTAATTTCACTGAATGTAAATAGTATTAGGAATGTTAAAGAAGACCAACTTGGCTGGCCCGGGTGGTGCAGAGAGCTGAGGCGCAGGATGTCTCACCTCACAGCACGCTGGTGACCTGGGTTCGGAGCCAGCCCATGGCATCAGAGGTTGGGACGGGGTTGGGGAGCTGGATGGAGCAGCTGACAGGCAGCTCTCCTCCAGGGGAGGTAGTGGCATCCTCGCTCAAGGCTGCCCCTGGTGGAGGTCAGGAGGGTGCAGGGTGCCAGCTTTAGGCCAATGGGGTGAGCGGAAGGGGTCATCACCCAGGCCTGTAAGGTGTATGCGCGCCCACGCACATGCAACCTTCTCCTGGAGTCCTGGAAGAAAAAATGGGGAAAATGGTGGACGACTGGGCATAAAGTAAGTCCCTGCATTCTAAGTGATGGAGCTGGGGAGCTGGCTAGATGGGGCCATTTGGGGAAGCACATAAATAAATAGAATTTAAAAAAAGAAGACTAACTTTATTTTCCTCTCTGCAGTTAACTAATGCAAATGTTTTTTCTTGCAAGGTATCAGGTTACGAACAAAACATGATATTGCAAATGTTCAGAAACTGTGGCCCTGGGGTCCTCCTTTTTGTCCCTAGGAACAGAGCCCTGTTCAGGGGTTGGCATATTATTCAAATCTCTTGATTTAAAAGTTATAAGAGTACTAAACAAACAGAGTCCGGAGGTTACTACTCCTAGATACAGTATACTTGTGGGAGATGTACATATAAGAATAGGAATATTTATGCCCCACAGACAAAAAGTAGTAAAATAGCTTTCTTTATACTGGTACAACCATACTTACACACAGCAAAATTCACTATTTTAGGTGGAGATTTTAACTGTCCTTAGACTTAAAATATAAGACTGGCAATGCAACTACATTTTTGTGATATAAACACTTTAAATTCGATTATATAGACTGGAGGAATGATAGATTCCTACAGACAAATACATCAAAAGGTAGACATACTTATCATAGAAGTTCTAGTTCAACCAGAATTGATTTTATCTTTTATTGAATCAAGGTCAGGTTTATGGGCTCGACCCAAACAAACGCAAACTCAGATCAAATGGAATTGCATATTTCCTAAATCTGCTAAACACTAGGAAACTGGGTAAAGGTTATTGGAAACTAACGCCTCCTTACTGACACAAGATATTATATGTACTGACTGCATTGAATTACTAACAGCTAGAATTTCAGTAGCAGTTTTTATGATACTTTTAGACTGGTGGCAGGACACAAAACACGATTTAAAACACTTTTTTTTAACTAAAAGGGAAAAGAAACAGCGAGGTTGACTATTTAAAATATTTACAGTTAACGGCACAATTTTTAAAATCAGTACTTTACAGTCCACCACTAAACAGTCTTACAAACCCAAAATTGACTGTGTTCGGTCAGAAGTGAAAAAATATCTTTATGATAGGGCCAGATCGTTGGAAACAGAACAACGTTTTGAAACCAGGCTAAAAAGGATCTCTAGACATTTTAAATATAATCAGGAAAAGAATAAAACAAAACCATTAAAGGCATACAAAATGATCAAGGTATTATATTAAACCATAGTATGAAAATCTTGGAACATGTGGAGTCCTCTTATGAGAAACTGTTCTCATAAACAGAATTTTTGGGATATATGAAGAATTTTTAAAAATATACAGCCTAAAACTTTAGACTTATCTAGAGGCCAATCTGTTAATTTGCTTATAACAGTACTTGAAGTGGACGAGGCTATACAAAGCCTCCTCTCACGCAAAGTTCCTGGGCCTGATGGGTTAACTTCTGAATTTTACAAAAGTTCCTGAATATTCTTAGAACCATACTGACAGAACTATATATTGAAATTTTAGAAACTGGATATGTTACCAGCGAATGGTTACAAGCCAGTATGATTCTACTTTATAAAAGGGTGAAACTACAGATTTAAAAAACTTTCTCCCTGTTAAATACTGACCAGAAAATCTTAACTAAAATCCTGACTAAGCACCTTAACGAAATGACACCCAAAATTACATCTGTCTCTCAAGCCTGCTCTATTCCAAACAGAAATATAACTGATAACCTTATACAAATAAGGGCAATCTTACAAAAAGTATTGATAAAGTGTCTGGGTTTTTCTTTCAATCGATCAAGAGAAAGAGTTTGAGCGTATTTCCACCAATATCTATATCAGGCATTACGGTATTATGGTATACCTAAGAAATTCATTCTTTGGATACAAATGATATACCAAATGCCACTTTTAAAATGATTATAAATGGGTTTCAAGGAAAGTCATCAAACAAATGTTGGGGGTGGGGGGTGTCAGGCAAGGTTGTCCCCTAAGCCCAATTTTGTATATCCTTGGGTTAGACATATTACTACAAAAAAGAAATACATCTCCAGCCATAGACAGTATCAATATTTCAGTGCATGTACCCCAAATTAAAACTCTGGCATATGCAGACAACATCTGCATATTCTTAAAAGACATAAAATCAGGGAAGGAATTATTACACATCTTTCAAAACTTTTCAGCTATTTCAAATGCAAAATAAACATTCAAAAAGTACAGCATTACTACTGGGAAAGAAGACGCAGCAGCCTACTGAAGTAGCTGGAATCCCCATAAGAGAGGAAGTTTTAAATTTCTGGGTATTTGTTTTGGGCTGCCAGATGCAGGAAAACCAACAGGGAAGCAAAAAGGGTTTGCATTTATGGCAAAATGGAAAAATATGCAAATTTAAAAGAAAAAGCGTAATCCTAATCAAAACTTTGTTACTACCAATATGTTTATACATTAGTGCAATTTTTCCATTACCTATTGAATTAGAGTCTAGGATATATAGCCTTTTTCTAATCACTATGGGGCAGTCGGCTCAACCCAATAAAAATAAACTTTACTTATCTACCTTGCAAAAGGGGCCTAGGGATGATTAACCCTGTCACTTTTTCTCATGAAATTTTATATTTTATAACTTTAAGCCTATTCTGAGATCTAGAGTTAAAATTGGCATCTTTGGTTATTCAATGAGTTACAAAATCTAATAACCTTATGGGAAAATGGAAATTAAATTTTCAAATAATTTGGAAAATGAGTCTATTTCTACACATACTGTATTATTCTGCTTTTTAAAAAATAAAACAGTGGAACATCACAAGAGAGGAAGTTCTGTTGTTTTCCAAAAAGTCATCTTATTGAAAGCAGTTTTTGGAACCCTTGGTATTTCCACAAGGATCCTCAGGATATCTTGAATCTACCTCAAATTACTAACAGAACCCGGATTGCCAGAATACCTGTGGGAAACAACTTGTTATCATGCCATGGCAGGCTAGGTGTCGGAACTCCCATAAGCACAAGCAACTAAGTGAAAGATTTTGTCCGAGGATACATGCAATGAACTTCTTGAAACTCAACATTTATTTTAGAATGTCCATATGTAATTGCCTTTTAGAAAGCCTTAGCAAAATTTTTAAATAATCCAGAATATGAAACAATTGATTATGGAACTTTGACATTAGGTGAGTTTAGAACTGTATGGACTAAATATCATTATAGTACTCAGAGTGATTACTGGACTTTTAAAATATTACATCTGGCTATCAAGATGCATACGGATCTTCCAGCAGATTTGGTGGACCCAGCAGGAAGTAATCAGTTTAGTACAACAGCAAGTACAGTCACTATATACTCATGAGCAAACAACACTTTCTAAAGAGAAGTTGATATCACTATGGAAAACTGTGAGAACTGGTGGTATAATCCACTTTAAGCTTTTCCTTTTTGTTGCCTTTTCTGTTTTGATATTGTTTGCATTTCTTAAATGTGCATTATTGTAATTTACTGGATATAATTATGTAATTATGTGATACTCATATGTATTTATTTATACAAATTGTTATGCCCTCAATAAAAACACCCCTACTCTTTTCCAGTAGGAGAGCAGCAAACTTCTGGGTCTACAATCTGTGAGCAAGAGGACAGAGGTATGGCGGAAGGTGGAGGAGAATGCCTCCTCCCCACCCACACGCTGATGGAGGAACTCATTCTGAGTCAAGCGATCAAGGAAAAGGAAAAATAGCTAGTGCTCGATGGCGCTGCGGCGTATGAAGTCCGTCGGGGTCCGCTTCAGAGCTCGATAACAGGGACTAGCAAACAAGGCCCAAGAACAGAATTTTCCCAAACAGGAGAGCTTTCTGTGATTTCTTCTTGAGGAAGAAGAGCGTGGGCTGGAGGAAAGCCATATGAAGGACAAAAAGAAAAATATGGAAAGAAAGAGAATGCCGACAGAGATCAGGAGACAGGTCACAGTGTGCTGGAAAATCAAGAGTGACCGGAAGTGACTCAGTGGAGGAAAATTTAATAACGAACGGGATGCCAGCAGAATTGGAGGGTCACTCAGAACCCCATACAGGTACGACTAGATTAATTACTCACTCTTTCGCACTGAGTTTAAAAAGGGGTAAAGGAAAGTGCTGGTATAGTCGTGGAGTCCAGTGTGGATACTGAAGCTATAAATCTTCAGAAAGCAGTAAATATGACCACTGTTTCTGAAGCTAATAACAGAGAGAAAAATAGCACCGCAATTCAAGCAATTGGCCGACTTCTCCCCTACCCAATTTTGATACTAATATTTCAGTTACCAGCATCTCCATTAGGGTTGCCACCTGTCCCAAGTTTCGCAGGACAGTCCTGATTTGGGCAGCTGTGTCCTGCAAAAACAAGAAAAATACTAGGGCCCAGATATTCAAGCTGCTGCGCCATTCTGAGGCGCAAGCCCTTGTGCTGCTCAAAATAGTTGCAGAGGTGGGAGGCAGATATTCAAAGGAGTTGCGCCATTGAGCAACTCCTTTGAATATCACCCCAGCCACGGCTACTGTGCATGGCGCAGTGGAACTTGCGCCACCGCAAGTTGTCAGAGTTGAGCATTAAACTTGCGGTGGCGCAAGTACCATTGCGCCCATGCGAAATTCCGATATTCAAAAGGTGACATGCAAATGGGGCCATAATTCATGCAGGCGCGAGGGGGGCCATTTGCATCTGGTTATGGCCCCATTTGCATGCCATTAGCATGTAGGTGTGCCGATCCCGGGACTTGCGCTTCGGTCGGCCAGGCAGCAGCCGCCGGGACCGACTTGATCTCTGCAGCCCGATCGCGGCACAATGTGAAAACAACCCTGCCCACATTCCCAATGCCCGATCGGGCAGAATGTATACTGACAACCACCCCCAAACATCTCCCCATGCCCGATCGCGGGCAGAACGATCATAACAACCCCCGCCAAACATCTCCCAATGCCCGATCGCGGGCAGAGCGTGAAACAACCCCGTGCCGATCGCGGGCAGAATGTAAAAGACCCCCAACCCAAATCCTCCCCCTGGCAGTCCAGTGATTATCGCCCAATCACCGGGCAGAATGTCCAGGACAACCTCCCAAACATCTCCCTGGTCTCAGTGTCCCCTCATTTCACACTACTATAGCACCTCGCCAGTTCCCACCTGGCTGTCAGCCGCTAACTGATCTGTTCGGCTGCCTATTAGTGCAGAGCTAGAGCCACGGGCATGCATTTATACAGACATGACAGTCCAGATTTGTGAATGAACCTATTCACAAATCTGAACTGTCATACGGTATGTGGGCTGCACGCCCATTGGCCAGCTCTGCACCAATGGGCATGCAGCCCTACTGACAGTCAGTCACGGGCGGCAGGCGGTGGATGCTGCCACCCGCCGCCGCCGGGGAGCGGGTGGTGGGGCTTCGTGGGTGGGTGGGACACTAGACACCAGGGAGATGTTTGGGGGTTGTCATTGACATTCTGCCCGCGATCGGGCATTACGTCCACTGACCACCAGGGAGATATTCGTGGGGGGGTTTTACATTCTGCCCGTGATCGGGCACTGGGGGTTGTCATGGATACTGCTCTGCCCGCGATCGGGTATTGGGAGATGTTTGGCTGGGGTTGTTTTTTACGCTTCTGCCCCGATCAGGCATTGGGAGATGTCGGGGGGGTGTGTTGTTTTTACGCTCTGCCCGCAATCGGGCTGGTGGGGGGGACAGGGATCGAGTTGGGGCCAGCTGACGGGAAAGATGCTGCCAGTTGCGCCTGCAATACAGCAGCTCACCTGTGGGTGGCCCTCAGCTTGATCCTTTTTTGGTTCGAGTTGTGCAGGCGCAGGTTGGGTTGCGCCTGCACAACTTCTGCACAACCCGACTGAATATCGGGTTGCGCAGTTTATGCATGGTTCCTCCCTCCTGTTGAGCATGCATTCATTTGCATTGCGCTGTTGCTCAACCTGTTTTCAGTGGCACAACTGCCTCCTGCTGAATATCGCAGAATGGCGCAATGTGGGACTTAGCGTACACAGCTATTTAGCATGGCTTAAACCTTTGAATATCTGGGCCTACATGTCCTGACATTAAAGAAGAAAGAAATATTTTCTCACTTTCCTCTAAATGTTGCAAAAACTATAACATCTTACCTAAAGTACCTTAAAATTATAAACACTAAAACAACTGAAAAACTACAACACTTAGTCTTAGTTCTGATTATTTATAGAAAACAAGTCTGTTGCATTAGTCAATGTTTCACATTGCCCTCGTGAAATCATGTTTTAGTAAGGAATGTCCCACTTGGCCTTCTTCAAAGGTGGTAACCCTAATCTCCATTTCAGAGGCATTAAAAAATGCTGGTTGGGAGAAGCCTGAGGCAAACAAACCTTGGCAAAACCTATCAAGCAGAACAGTTGAGGAAGAAATAGAAATGGAAGAAGCCCAAACAGACCCATCAGACTTTCCTGAAGAACTTTTAATGACACAAAACTCCACCCTACAGCTACAAGAACATGGGGAAGAGACAAATAAAGAACAAACTAAAAATCCAAATGTAGATAATATGGAGAATAATGCGAGAGTACTAGGAGAGAACACAGATATGCCCCCGAGAAAGGGCAGGACACAAACAAACAAAATAGCAGGGGCAGAAAGAAGCAATGGCTTTATTGCAACAAACTCCACACAACAAAACCCAAGAACACAAGGTCGCACATATTTAGGGTTAACACACCCCAAGAACAAGCTAAAAGAAGGAATGCTGTGAGATTAAGGTACAAGGGGGCCTGGATGTCTTCCCAGATTGAGTTTCTGTCAGGGAAAAAGTTAATAAAAGAAAGCCTAGACTTTTCTCCTACGGAGCCATGTGCTTTAATTCATACATCCAGAGACTCAAACTTTTAAGTTTTAAAACTGCCACTGGTCTGAAGACATTTTGGCAAAGATACCAACAAGTTAAGTATACACCACAGTGGGCTGCTTTTGTTGCCATACCTGCTTTCAGGACTATAACAGTTCTATTTAAAATGAGGGCTGCTGTGACATGTATTGTCCATTGCTTAAAACCAAATGTACAGTTCTGGGGATACCAGAACCAATAATTGACTCACAGCAATTCTGGACGGGGGCGGAGAATTTGGGTCAGACTACCCCAAATGAATGTGGTAATACAACATCTTCTAGCTGCTTCTTTCTAGGTCAGGAAGGGGGTTTATCTTTTATGGGACAACCCAAATTCTATTTCAGGTGTGGGCCTATACACACCTCAATAGTGTATGTGATAGACTTAAATGTTCCTTATGTGACAGGATTGGTCATGTTAGCAGGGATTTATTTAACTCCAAAATTGATTAGAGTTTTGCTTATAAAAGTGCTAAAACATTGTGAAAATGCATAGCACTGGCTTCACTGTGTTTAACAAACATAACACTTCTAGAAAACCTATATAAATACTTTCTGTACAGTTAGCATTGTCCCAAGAGAAAAAACTGCTAATCAATTATTTAAAACCCTGTGTTGCAAAATTGCCCAAACCCACAGTTCTGCAATATATGTGAGAGATGACACATTCATTTAAAATTGCCCATGAGCTGCCCATAACAAGACAGCTCAGGAGCAGGACGAACAGGAGGAAACAGTTTCCACAGCACAGCAACATGCAGCCACTAGACCCTCAAAACAAATGAGTCATCAGGACAGAACCCTCTACAACACCAAGTATGCACTTGCCCCCCACAATCAGTGGCTCACAGGGAAACCCAGGATCAGAGGGCAGTTCACGGCCTCCATCTCCAGTTGCTTCAATATCAGCCAATAAAGGAAATGAAACTACCATGGCAACCAAAGATGCAAACATTCCTGAAGAGAATACAGAGAAAAGGAGTCAGATGACTAAGAAGAAGCAATCTTTCTCTATCATAGAGAAAGATGTAAATATGTCACCTCCTGAGGAGACTCCTTGGACACAAAAACTCAAAAAGAATCACAAGAAGCAGGTTTAAAAATACTTCAAGAGACACAGGCCAGCTAGAAAAACCCCTACAGTGTACAAATAGATATACTCCATTGGCTAAACATAAACAATGGGCAGAAACAGAGGACGATTCTGATGCTTGTCAATAACATCGTCCCAACCTGATCCAATGATGGACTCAGAATTATGGTCTGGGGACTCTAAATCCTCGAACAAAAGATACAAGAAGAAATCGCCTAAAAATAAAAAAAACTTTAAATATCTAGGTGTTTGTATGTTATTCCCAATATAATCATGGCTGCTAACCTCTCTTGTGGAATGCTAAATATTAACAGTATCAAAACAGAAAAGGAGGATGACAGCTTTCTATTTTGAGAAACCTGCACTTGCATGTCTGTTTCTTACACGACACTAGGCTGCATCCCTAGGAGGATACAGCAAGCCTCAAGGGAACGGCTAGTGGTCCATCATTTTGGTCACTAAGGGAAGAACTCTGTTCTGGGGTGGGAATTTTATTTAACACCTCAGAAATAAAAGTGACTAGACTGATGGACTTGGTACAAGGAAGGGTGCTTTTGCTCGGTGTCATTTACGGTCGCCAAGAATGAAGATTTATTAATATTTATAATCCTCAACTAAAACTAAGAGAGAGGAATTACTAAAATGGATACAGCCTTATGTACATACTACCAAATCTATGATATTTTTTTTGGGGATTTCAATTGTATCCTTTCACTTTCCGGACAAAACAGGAGCACTCCCAAATTCCTTTCAGATACAAACTTTCTTTGTTCTATGACTTTCATTGCAAAATGAATCGATAGTGCAAGCGTGGGAATAGTCCTCCCAAACATACTTTTCAGAAGGAGGCTAACTACCTGTATAGACTTTTCTTTTTATCTGAATGGGTTCCTGCAGTAGTCATACTGTGATACCTATAGAAAAGTATGAGTTACGTAAGAACTTACCATAACAGTAGATCTTGAGAGAGGCTCCTGCAGTAGGTATTCACCATAGGGACTAAGCTGCCAGGCATCAGGACCCCACGGAAAATTCTAGCTACGCAGTCTGTGGCAGGGGACTGCTCCGACATCAGTATAAAGGGTGGTCCTCACCCCCGCCTTCCAGTTCTTTCCGCCAAAGGCCAAAACAGGTAGGCGAGAGAAGAGGATCCCTCCCCTCCAGGAAATGAAGCAAAAGAAACTTAGAGGGACGGAGGCGGAAGGTATACCTACTGCAAGAGCCTCTCTCGAACATCTACCGTTCACAGTAAGTTCTTACGTAACTGTACTATCTTACTTCAAGAGGGCTCTTGCAGTAGGTATTCACATATAGGACTGAGTCCCAAGCAGTCTGGAACAAGAAAAACATTCAGGAGGAGTATTGTCATCCATAACATAAAATCTCAGGACTGAACAGGTCTCATGAGAGGAGACCTTGTAGGACAAGCCAACCCGAAGCCTGCTCTCGGACAGAGGCAATGTCCAAACTGTAGTGTTTCGGAAGGTTTGGACAGAAGTCCCGCCATGGCTGCACAGATGCCTGCTGCTGACACATTGTTGAAACAAGCAGCAGAGGCAGCTACTCCTCTGGTGGAGTGACTTCTGACTTGACCCAGCAGGGTCTTGTACTTGTCATAACAGAAAGTGATACATTCAGCAACCATTTTGAAAGGCATTGCTTAGAAACAGCATTGCCTTCTCTTCTGTGAGCGAAGAGACAAAGAGCTGATCAGTCTTCCCGAGATCCTTAGTCCAATTGGTGTAGTATCTCAGAATTCTGTGAACATCCAAAGTATGTAAGAGGTACTCCCTTGATTGGAGTGTTGGGTAAAGAAAGCCGGTAACTCAATAGATTGATTCAGCATAGATTCAGCCACCACCTTGGGTAGAAACTTAGGGTTGGTGTGTAGAGCCACCGTTCCTTGTGGAAAAATCAAATATGGGATTTTACACATTAAGGCCTAGAGGTCGGAAATGTGCCCAGCAGAAGTTATGGCCACTAGGAAGAGTGTCTTCCAGGAGAAGAACTTAAGTCACCTTCCGCTGTGGGCTCCAAGGGAGGCAGTGTGAGCTCTCCAGGATGAAATTCAAGTCCCATGGAGGGCAGGAATGCAAATGGGGGTCTCAAGTGGAGAACCCTAAGAAGTGTCTTACAGACTTCCAACTGAGCAAAGCCCTGTCTCCAAAGGGAATATGGTAGGCTGAAAAAGCTGCCATATGGACTTTAAAGAGGAATGGCTGAGACCCAGGTCAAAGAGGTGCCGACGTAGTCAGGACTTTGTTAGCTGGGCACGAGAAAGGCTCTAAGTCTTTAGAGTCTGCCCAGATGGAAATCGTTTCCACTTCATAGCATAGGTGGACCTGGGAAGTCCTTGCCTTCACCAAAATGTCGCTAAAGGAGAGACTCGGCGGGCTTTTACACGTCTGAGGGAGCCACATAGAGATGAAGGGATTTGAGGCCTGGATGAACAAGGGTCCCCTGATCCTGGGTTAATGATAGCTGCAACAGAGGAAGAGGAAGAGCGGTTCCTCTGAAAACTGTTGCAGAAGAGAGAACCAAACTTGCCTGGGCTAGAAGGGGCAATGAGAACCATTCCTGCCCCTTCTGATCTGAGTTTGTTCAGGACCCTCGTAATGGGAGGGAAGGCATAAACGAACCTGTCCCTCCAACAGAGAGAGAGCGTGCCTCCAGAAAGTGTCTCGCCCTGGAGCGAGTGAGCAAAAGGCGGAAGTTTGCATTTTGGGGAGGCTAAGAGGTTCACCTGAGGTGTCCCCACCGAAGATGTCGTTACTTACCTGCTGATCTAACTCCCATTCTGAGACCTGGCTGAGGACCATCTGAGTTTGTCTGCCAGAGTGTTTTCCACTCCCAGAACATGAACTGTGGTCAGGTGAAGGTGGTGCTGGGCTGCTCAATACTAGACTCTCATTGCCTCCCGGCACAGGGAATAGGAACGTGTTCCTCCCTGTTTGTTGAGGTACCAGACTACGCACATGTCTGATTGGATGAGAAGATGATTGGGAAGAATGAAGGGAAGAAAGCCTGGAGGGCATAAAGGAGGCCCTCAGTTTGAGCACATTTACAGTATGTGCAGATTCTGCTCAAACCTGGACCGGCTGCCCTGAGTTCTGTGAGACCCTAGGTGGGCACCCCAACCCTCCCTGATGCATCTGTTGTCAACGCCTGGGAAGGAGGAGCAATGCAGAAAGTAACTCCCAGACACAGGTTCTCCTGAACCATCCACCAGTGCAAGTTCCTGGACATGGGATCAGACACTAGCACCTCTTGGCTAGATCATCCATGGTCTGGTCCCATTACGACCGAAGCATCCACTGAAAGATCCTCACATGGAGCCGAATGAATGGGACTGTCGGAATGGCAGCCACCATTACCCTGAGGAGGCAGAGGATGACCTGACTCAGATTCTGCCTGCGACCGGACAGAAGATGAGCCTGATTCTGAAGGGTCTCAACCCTGTCCGGAGGCAAGAAGAGCTTTGCCTGTGGTCGTGTCCAGTATAGCACCTTTAAACTGGAGGCATTGGCAAGGTTATGATGTCCTTGACATCACCCCTGACCATCACCGAACCCCTGAAGGAGCATTCTGTATTGCGGACTGTACCTCAGGGACCAATCCTAACACAGGAGCCAGGCATGATGACGTAAGCCCACGGCAAGCCAGCTCCTGCCAGCTGTGTCTCACCGCATCAAGGTGGCACGGAAGCATATGCCTACAGGCCGAATGAGTGGAATGGACTAGGTCTCCCAGTTCCTACTTAGTCTGCGAATCAGGTAGGGAGTCCAACTTGATTCCACCTGGCTAAGGATGGACTTGAAATCCCCATATGGCCGACGTAATTGAGGGCCCTGATGCCTAGGATCAAAGAGGAGTAGATCTTCTTCCAGTACTGATCCAGAAGCCGAGATTCCTTGTCAGGTGGGGATGAGCTCAGATGTTTAGGGTTGGCAGAGCAGCCATGGGCGGCGCTGATGACAACCGATCTGCCTTGGGGTGAAGACTGAGAAAGTCTATACCTCCTATAGCCTATCCACCTTCCTCAGAAGGTGGGCTAGCACGGAAGGTTGTTTCCAGATAGTGGAACAAGATAATTGTGAGGCTCTATCCAGGGTGGAATCAGTGTGGAGCGGTCTCGGGCAGGTCCAAATGAGCAGTGAGTTTCTTACACTGTCGATCTGGCTTCACTGATTGCCACTGGCGAGTTTCCTGGATCTTCCTTAAGAGCTCCAGAAAGGAAGGGTCCTCCAGAGGGACTTTGGAGGATCCCTCGGCCTTGGGCATTCTGAAGTATGGGGCTCATCTCCATGATCAGAGTGGTTAGACTTTGAGTCTGAGTCAGATGTCTCAGAGGAACAATAATAATAATAAAATGTATTTAATTACCTTTCAAAATTCCAAAGTGCTGTACAGTATTAGTACAGGTAAAACATATGCAAATACATATAAAATAAAATCACAATAAAACTGGAAACGCCTTTCCCCATAAAAAGTCTTTAGTGCCTGCTTAAAACTCCCCACCGCCTTGCATTCCCGGAGCAGATGGGCAGAGAATTCAGAGGGTAGGTGCCGCAAATCCAAAGGCACGCACGCCAGATGACTTCAAATTAACTCTGTTAATCTCAGCAACCCCTTGTCTGCCGTAATGGAGCTGTCGCAAAGAGTGTAAGGGAACCAGGAGCTCTTTCAAGTAATTGAGACCCTGTTCTGTGTAGGGCTCTGTAAGTCAAAAGGCCTACTTTAAAGGTGATCTGCCACTGTATTGGCAGCCAGTGCAGAGCGTGCAGCACAGGGTGATATGAGATCTTCTAGATGCCCCAGTCAACAAATGTGCTGCCACATTCTGAACTAGCTGCAAGTGCGGATATCAACCCCAGAAAGCCCTAGATAAAGGAGTTGCAGTAATCAAGGTGCGATGTCACAACGGCATGGACCAAGACAGGCAGGTCACTGGGTGGAACAAGGTGCTTAATCCTGGCAATGTTCCTAAGATGGAAAAAGGCTAGCTTGGCGACTGTCAACACCTGATGTTGAACAGTCAGACCATCATCAAGCTCCACTCCCAGGTTACGCGCACCCGTTCAGAGAGAGAATCTGCGCCTCCCCAGAACTAAACCAGAAGGAACTCAGTCCTCAATCCTCTACCCTATGACCCGGTCCACAACCAAAACCTCAGCCTTTCCTGGGTTCAACTTTAGACCGCTGAAATTCATCCAATCTTGGATTTCTGTGAGGCAGTTGTTCAGTAACGAGATAGCCCCAACCTGGTCAGGTGCAAAGACAGGTAGAGCTGGGTATCATCAGCATAGCAGTGAAACCTCAGTTCATACCATCTTACAACGTCTCCGGGTAGCATATATACTACGAATAACATGGGGACAGCACGAACCCTGAGGTACCCCAGCAAGGCAGAGAGAAAGCCCGGATGAAAACAAACCCGAGACCACCCTCTGCTTCTCCCAGCAAGGAAAGTGGAAAGGAAGAAACAACTCCTTCCTGGGAGCTCCCAGGGGTGCATGTCCTCCCACCCCAGGTGCCGCAAGGTTCTCCTCTGGCATTGAGTAAAGGGGGGAGTCTCCCATCTCCGACGTAGGAGGTCCGGTGTAGGGACTGACGTTGGGAGACTCTGACCTCCTTGGTGAGCTGAGCCTGGCCTCAGCCCACCAGGAGGCCAAGGTCTCCTTCAGATCCACCAGCGGCTGTGGAGTGGGGGCGGAGGAGGTGGGGATACAGGTAGTGTGGGTACCCGTAATAGGAGTATTCGAGTTGATGGCGGGAAGCCCGCGCAGGTACTGCTGCGCTGGATACTGAAGAGCCGGGTACTATGGCACCGCATATTGCACTGTCGGGTATCCTGGCACCAGGGGCTCTGATGGAGCAGAAGGACCTGGCAAAGGCCCTGCTGGCGGGCCGGACGGAAGGAGCATTGGCCCTGTGGGAGTCGGGCCCAGTGTAGGGATACCATCGAGTGGGTCTGACGGTCCTGATCGAGGAACAGGTGTTCCATCGGGCAAAGGGACGCTGGAGGGTAGCATCGTCCCGGGCGCTCTACCTGAGGTGTCCCCATCGCGAAAGATGTCGCTATATGCCTGCTGATCTAACTCCCATTCTTGAGACCTGGCTGAGGACCATCTGAGTTTGTCTGCCAGAGTGTTTTCCACTCCCAGAACATGAACTGTGGTCAGGTGAAGGTGGTGCTGGGCTGCTCAATACTAGACTCTCATTGCCTCCCGGCACAGGGAATAGGAACGTGTTCCTCCCTGTTTGTTGAGGTACCAGACTACGACATGTCTGATTGGATGAGAAGATGATTGGGAAGAATGAAGGGAAGAAAGCCTGGAGGGCATAAAGGAGGGCCTCAGTTTGAGCACATTTACAGTATGTGCAGATTCTGCTCAAACCTGGACCGGCTGCCCTGAGTTCTGTGAGACCCTAGGTGGGCACCCAACCCTCCCTGATGCATATGTTGTCAACGCCTGGGAAGGAGGAGCAATGCAGAAAGTAACTCCCAGACACAGGTTCTCCTGAACCATCCACCAGTGCAAGTCCTGGACATGGGATCAGACACTAGCACCTCTTGGTCTAGATCATCCATGGTCTGGTCCCATTGCACTCAAGCATCCACTGAAAGATCCTCACATGGAGCCGAATGAATGGGACTGTCGGAATGGCAGCCACCATTACCCTGAGGAGGCAGAGGACTGACCTGACTCAGACTTGCCTATACCGGACAGAAGATGAGCCTGATTCTGAAGGGTCTCAACCCTGTCCGGAGGCAAGAAGACTTTGCCTGTGGTCGTGTCCAGTATAGCACCTTTAAACTGGAGGCATTGGCAGGATTGCATGTCCTTGACATCACCCTGACCATCACCAAACCCCTGAAGGGAGCATTCTGTAGTGCGGACTGTACCTCAGGACCAATCCTAACACACGGAGCCAGGCATGATGACGTAGGCCCTGCGAAAGCCAGCTCCTGCCAGCTGTGTCCACTGCATCATAAGTGGCACGGAAGCATATGCCTACAGGCCGAATGAGTGGAATGGACTAGGTCTCCCAGTTCCTTCTTAGTCTGCGAATCAGGAGGGAGTCCAACTTGATTCCACCTGGCTATGGATGGACTTCTGAAATCCCCATATGGCCAACGGAATTGAGGGCCCTGATGCCTAGGGTCAAAGAGGAGTAGATCTTCTTCCAGTACTGATCCAGAAGCCGGGATTCCTTGTCAGGTGGGATGAGCTCAGATGTTTAGGGCTGGCAGGCAGCCATGGGCGGCGCTGATGACAGCGAATCACATGGGGTGAGACTGAGAAAGTCTATACCTCCTTGCCTATCCACCTTCCTCAGAAGGCGGGCTAGCACGGAAGGTTGTTTCCAGATAGTGGAACAAGATAGGTGTGAGGCTCTATCCAGGGTGGAATCAGTGTGGGAGCGGTCTGGCAGGTCCAAATGAGCAGTGAGTTTTTACGCTGTCGATCTGGCTTCACTGATTGCCACTGGCAAGTTTCCTGGATCTTCCTTAAGAGCTCCAGAAAGGAAGGGTCCTCCAGAGGGACTTTGGAGGATCTCTCAGCCTTGGGCATTCTGAAGTATGGGACTCATCTCCATGATCAGAGTGGTTAGACTTGAGTCTGAGTCAGATGTCTCAGAGGAACAATAATAATAAAAATGTATTTAATTACGTACCTTTCAAAATTCCAAAGTGCTGTACAGTATTAGTACAGGTAAAACATATACAAATACATATAAAATAAAAATCACAATAAAACTGGAAACGCCTTTCCCCATAAAAAGTCTTTAGTGCCTGCTTAAAACTCCCCACCGTCTTGCACTCCCGGAGCAGATGGGGCAGAAATTCAGAGGTAGGTGCATAAATCCAAAACACATACATGAATGACTTCAAATTAACTCTGTTAATCTCAGCAACCCCTTGTCTGCCAGATGGAGCGATCGCAAGGAGTGCAAGGAACCAGGAGCTCTTCAAGTAATTGAGACCCTGTCTGTGTAGGGCTCTGTAAGTCAAAAGGCCTACTTTAAAGGTGATCTGCCACTGTATTGGCAGCCAGTGCAGAGCGTGCAGCACAGGGTGATATGAGATCTTCTAGATGCCCCAGTCAACAAATGTGCTGCCACATTCTGAACTAGCTGCAAGTGGCGGATATCAACCCCAGAAAGCCCTAGATAAAGGAGTTGCAGTAATCAAGGCGCGATGTCACAACGGCATGGACCAAGACAGGCAGGTCACTGGGTGGAACAAGGTGCTTAATCCTGGCAATGTTCCTAAGATGGAAAAAGGTTAGCTTGACGACTGTCAACACCTGATGTTGAACAGTCAGACCATCATCAAGCTCCACTCCCAGGTTACGCACCTGCTCAGAGGAGAGAATCTGTGCCTCCCCCAGAACTAAACCAGAAGGGAACCCAGTCCTCAATCCTCTACCCTATGACCCAGGTCCACAACCAAAACCTCAGCCTTTCCTGGGTTCAACTTTAGACTGCTGGAATTCATCCAATCTTGGATTTCTGTGAGGCAGTTGTTCAGACACGAGATAGCCCCAACCTGGTCAGGTGCAAAAGACAGGTAGAGCTGGGTATCATCAGCATAGCAGTGAAACCTCAGTTCATACCATCTTACAATGTCTCCGAGGGCATATATACTACGAATAACATGGGGACAGCACTGAACCCTGAGGTACCCCACAAGGCAGAGAGAAAGCCCTGGATGAAAACAAACCTGAGACCACCCTCTGCATTCTCCCAGCAAGGAAAGAGGAAAGGAAGAAAACAACTCCTTCCTTGGAGTTCCGGGGTGAATGTCCTCCCACACCCAGGTGCATGAGGTTCTCCTCTGGCATTGGGTAAAGGGAGAGTCTCCCGTCTCCGGCGTGGGAGGTCGGTGTAAGGGACTTGGCGTCGGGAGATGACTTGACCTCCTTGGTGAGCTGAGCCTGGCCTCAGCCCACCAAGAGGCCAAGGTCTCCTTCAGATCCGCCAGCGGCTGTGGAGTGGGCGGCGGAGGTGGAGGAGGAGGTGGGGATACAGGTAGTGTGAGTACCTGTAATAGGAGTATCCTCGTGAGTCTGATGTCGTGGGAAGCCCCGCGCCAAGTACCGCTGCATTGACACTGAAGAGCCGGGTACTGTGGCACCGCATATTGCAGTGTCAGGTATCCTGGCACCCGGACTCTGATGGAGCAGAAGGACCTGGCAAAGGCCCCACTGGCGGGCCGGACGGAGGGAGCGCCAGCCCTGTGGGTGTCGGGCCCAATGTAGGGATACCATCAAGTGGGTCTGACGGTCCTGATGGAGGAACAGGTGTTCCATCGGCAAAGGGACGGACGGCAGCATCAGGTCAGCCGGCGCCTGAGGGTCCAGCATCAGGGGGCCCTGATGGCAGCATCCCAAGGTTGTAGGTCTCAACCGGGAAGGAAGGTTGAAATCCCAGAGTGTAAGCCGAGGGACATCGGACCCCAGTAGGCAATGGGGTTATGTGTTGCGGAGAGCCTGGGTGTCTGATATGATGACAGGGTCTGGTGCAGGCTGGTTGACTGTGTAGTTGTCGGAGGAGCCAGCGGCCGTCTTATCGGCAGTGTCTGGGCGGACGCCAGAGGAGTCAGCATCTGACTTATCGGACTCCCTGTCTGAGGAAGGCCGTGAAGGAGTGGCTGGCTTGTCAGAGGCGGCTGGGCTGTGCGATCACCCAAACAGGTGGCGGGGCGTGGCAGCGCGGGCATCGGTAGGACCGGCGTCCGACTTGCGGACATACTCAGACCAGAAGGCCGTGAAGGAGGCCTTATGAGTGGAGGCCTCCCTTGTGCCCGGGCTCCCAAAGGTCCCGAGCATGAGCCTGATGGGAGGGGGCGACTTCTTGAAGCCACCAAGACGGCCATCAAGGAGCTATCCATCGGAGGGGATGTGTTACCTTAAGGCCACAACTCAGCCAAAGTCGCGGCTGCTGTGGAAGACGATTCCACTCCCAGTGCTTCTCCTTGTCACGCTTCTTGTGGCCTTTGAAGTGGATGCCTGCCCTAAGCTTCTTTAACTCTTTTTTGCATGGAGGCCATTGTCTTCTTGATTAGACAGGCTTCAGGGACTGCTGCCTTCTCTGCGGATAGCCGAGCAGAACTTCTGGCAGTGTTGGCACTTCTCCACAGGGTGGTCGGGCCTAAACAGAAGAGGCACAAGGATTGGCATCCTTGGTGGAAGCTGGGAACCACAAGAGTCGCACTTGTTTTATGGGATTCAGAGGAGCAGGAAGACAAATCACAGCAGATATTGTTGAAAATTGAAGAAATCCAGAAAAAAGGCGTTAGGACCGTGAATGAACTGGCGAGCGCTGCTACCACGAGGAACTTTTAAAGCTGATGGCAGGAAAGACCTAGAAGGTAGGTGGGGACCGCCCTTTATACCGACGTCACATGACGCTGATCACCTGATGAGGGGGCGGTCCCATGCCAGAGACTGCTAGTTAGAATTTTTCCTGGGGTCTTGACGCCTGACGGCTTAGTTCTATGTGTGAATACCTACTGCAAGAGCCTTCTCAAGTAAGATCTATAGATCATAGTCTTATAAAAATCAAAATAGGCCCCTCACAAAATAAACCAGGATCTTTTGCTCACTGGAAAATGAATACCTCTATTTTGCAGGATGAAACCTTATAGGCAGATCTAAAAGGGTGATTCAGGATAAACTTACGGTATATGAATTATATGAAAACCCATTGCTCTGGTGGTGGAAACTAAACTGAATCAAAAACCCTTGTAAAAGGCAGCTAAAGCTTCACTCAATCAAAATACATAAAGTATTTAGAAAACTGAAGGCAGCTTCTGAAATTGACATCCCTGATGACAGACGAGGGTATGGCTACTCTTTCTCAGATAAAAATATCAAAACAGAAACAGCAAAAGTACAAATATGACAGGGCGAGTTCCTCTTTCTGAAACAAACATATAATACTCTGGAAGAGCTCAAACAGTCAATCCATACGATAACTGTAAGGAGAGGGCAGAAAAGTACATGCCCAAAATTTTTCAGAGGCCAGGAATTAGTCTGTTATAATATAGACATTATAAATAGCAACTCCACATACCCGAAATTAAATTGTCAGCAAACACCAACAGGGGAGAGATTGAGGAATTTATAAATTTAATTGATATTCCCAATTTAGATCAGAATACTGAAGAAAATATGATGAAACCTATCACAAAAGACGAGGTTCTGGCAATGGTTTCCCATTTAAAGAATAACACAACACCAGGGCCAGATGGAATTCCTGTCGAATTTTACAAAAAACAATAGAAATATTGGTTAATTGTCTTGTGGGTATTTTAATGAAGTATTAGAGGGTAAACAACCTCTACCTTCAAACCACGAGATAGTTTATTAATATACCTGCATAAAAAGGCATAGGAAGATATAAATAATTGGCGCACCTCTGATTAATAATGACTGGGAAATACTGTCTAAAATTTGATGTAACAGGCTTACACGGTGGCTGCTCAACTCATTTTTCCCATGCAGACATGCTATCCCACAAAGATCTATGATCGATAGTTTAAAGCTTATTAGGAAATTTATGATGCCCCCACAGCAGGAGGATAGAATCTTAGCTTAGACCAGACTAAGGCATTTGATTTAGTATCGCAAATACTTATTTATGGTACTACAGTATTATATATATACCACAAATATTTACTGACTGGATAAAACTTCGCATAAATCCGCTTCTCTGACCCCTTTGGTGAATGGTATAGTAGGCTCGCGATGTCCCAATTCTGAGAGGTGTTAGAACAGGGTGCCCTTTGAACCTCTCCTATACATGTTTTAAACAGATCCGCTTTTAAGGATAATTAACAGAGATAATAAAATAACACATAAGTTAAGTCCATCAGACTATCTAAGCGTAATAGCTACACAGATCTTTGTATTGTGGTAGTTGACCATAAGTCAGGTGTTCAAGCACTGGAAAACATTCATAAGTTTCCAGCATTTCTGGGTCAGTTATAAATAAACAAAAAGTAAAGGGGCAGCAACTGCAGTACAAACAGAGCTCCAAGTAGCAAAAAATCGAGGGCATTAAAATTCAGTCAAACTCCTAGTGATTTTTGGTATCTCTTTCGGAGGCTTAGATCCGGCCACAGAAAATTGGAGGAATGCCTTGGATAAAGCAGGGAAAAAATTCAAAAATAGAAGGGTATCCCATGACTAGATTTAAAAGAATGTATTCACTAAAAACATTCATCATTCCTATCCTTTTGAATGTTAGTCATATATTCCCATTACCACCAAAGCTGGAAGCAAGGATATAAAATATGTTCTTCTGATTACTGTGAGGGAGCAGGTTAGATCTGTAAAGAGGCTGTGACTTATTGGCCTGTGAAAAATGGTGGGCTAAATACGGTGAACCCTGTCCTGTTTTTCTCTTTAATATTCCTGTACATGACTATAACTCCAAATCTGAGAGGCCAATAATACTCATGGGCACATAGCTTTAGGGCAAGGTGGGGGTATTGTTTTCAAAAATGGGAAACACCTAATTGGGGAAAATGAGGAATATTCCAAAAGGCACACCAGACTACATTACAGACTTTTGCAGGAAAATAAGCTCCTGGAAAGTGTCTCAGCAGGATTGTCTTAAGATTGTCTAGAAAGAAAATGTATGAATAAATCTTAAAACTTAATTTTAGGTACATCCTGTTTTGTTTGTCCTCCTAACATAGAAGAGAGTAGAATAATAAATCAATTGGTGGAATCTAGAGTACCAAAAAAAAATAACGGACACTATGGATGTGTTGTCATGGGAGGTTAAATGTAAGAGGAATACTTTCCAAAATAAAACAGAAGAAAGGACATGTCTAAGAGGACACTGTAGGGCACCAATAGAATCAATCGAACATTTATACTTCAATGTAATTACATTAAAGACGTGCAGGCTAAATTAGCAAAGGTCTGGGATTGTCCTCAGATTGCCTCAATGTCATATAATGTGCTGATACATGGTGCATATAACCAACTGGAAAATATTTTACCCAGGTACCTTAGAGTTGTTTGTGCCATAATTAAATGGTGCATATGGCAACATTGGTGTCGCTTTGTGTTGCAGCAGCTGATGACTCTCCTTGCTGGGCTAATACATAGCATCACAAGAGAAGCCAATGGTATATTTGAAGGAGAAACTCATTGCCTTCTCCTGTGGTCCGCTCCTGGTGGAGAACATATCCAACGGCATTGTTTGAAGGGCTATAATCTCCCATTTTAAAGTAAGTCCTAGGGGCTATAGAAAAATCACTAAATAATTGAATGTTCAAAAACATGATGAAGGAAAGAGCAAAAGGTACTAGGGAGGAGAGAAGTTCCAGATGGAGAAGACTGCTAGACTATATGGCGAGGGGTAAACAACCCTCCTCAGTGAAAACTTTCATACATGATCTAAGAAAAACAGATAGATGACTTTAGTCGTCATAAATGTTAAGGATGCAATGAATGTGTATGGTGCTGCTTATTATTATGCCAGGAATAAAAAAATGTTCTGCATGAATAGAAACAAGGGGAGGTAGAGTCTTAAGGGACGAGTCTGAGAAGATGATATTGGTTACTGTGGTGCTTCGTGGGTACAATTTTTTTCTTTCTAATCTAAATGCAAATGATGTGTAATATATAGGATAGTTACTGACTTTGAAGCTATTCAAGATTACTTTTTCTTTAGATATGTCATATGGTTTGGTCACAGTATGGGTCTGATCTATAATTACATGTGTTTACTTTGTTATATTATTCACTAATAAAAATTCCCTACACTTTCGAGAAGTGCCATGGGATCTTTAATGTCCACCTGAACAACCACCAGAACAGGAAGACAGAACCTCGGATTAACATCTCATCTGAAAGATGGCACCTCAATAGTGCAGCACCCCTCATGCTGCACTACAGTGCCAGTACTGGAATTTAATCCAAATGCCTGGTGTAGGGATAGAACCCACAGCCTTCTGATCTTCGAGTCTCAGAGGTGAGTGTGCAGCCTGCTAAGCCACTGATACTGTGGTGCCCTTCCAACCCTGAGCCAGAGAGGTTGGTGCCCATGAAGGGACATCGCCAGCTTATGCCGAGTATCCATCAAGAAGGCAGAAACTTCAGCCAGGCAATATGATGCATCGCAATGGTCATTATCATGGGTACAGGCACAGGAGTCACCTATGTTCAAAGCCACCCGGAGCTGGTATTTAGCCAGTGACTGACCCTGGTCTCGAACTATCTTCATCAGCAACGGTTTGTAGGCAGAAAAATGGGGAAGGATTTCCAAACACTCCAACAGGCAATGGCTGAAGTCTACCATTGTGACAGAACAGCTGGCCTGACTAAGACCCAGTGACTAAGCAGCTACACCTTTTATTTGTGTGGTCATTTCCTTTGGACTCTTTGTCCGGAGGCTTGTCCACATCTTCATGGCCCCAGATTTATCAAGGTGGTGGAAGAACCCATAATGGGATCCCATGGGACTGTGTACTTGAGGATGATACCAAAGCTCCAGAGCCAGTCCCAAGATGGCATCAGCCATGGGAAACACAACCCTGGGGAATTATCCCTGTCTAATATGTTAGTAAACAGGTATTTGGCCCACTTCTGAACTGGCTGCAGGGCACACCATGGACTCTGAGATCAGCTAGATCAAATACTCAAAAGACACGGTCCATGGTCAACTCCTCGACCAACTCCCAATCGAACATATGAGTCCCAGTTGAGGTCATGGATGACTCTCCTCTGGAGTTGTTGGAGGAGTCCTCAAAACAGCCCTCTACCATTTGCCGCTATAGACCACCCTGGTATCCTTAGCCTGGGTGCTTACATAGAGAGCTGACTTACCATGCTGGCCGAGTAGTGAGACTCCTTGGTCAGGGCCCCAAAAGGGTCTGTGATAGAGGTGGCTTTAACCAGAAGCAGGAGAAGCAGACACAGGGGACAGAAGAAAGTGTGGACTGGTGTGGGAATGACCGGTGTTGGATAAGGGACTGAAGGTCCAGGGGGCTAGGCCCTACACCTCCCATTGTGGTCCACTATTGCCAGAGTAGCTCCATGCAGCTGACTCATTTTTCTTCAATGCCTCTTCTTACCTGAGGATAAGGAGCTCAAGAAGTGGCAACATCGACACCTCCCAGTCCAGCAACATCAAGAGCATGAATGCACCTCAACCTTCACTGTTGACCCGAGGGTCAACTTTGACAGGTGTCCTCGGGGCGTAGGGCGATAAAACACATGGCTTGGCAGATTAATCCTTAAAGGCTTCAGAGGCATTACCAATGGTGGGGCTGCTCCTGAAGTGACTCAGCTGGGGTCACCAACTTGGCCATGTCCTCGTGACTGAGGACCAGGCAACCTGTGATCTGGGAGAGTAACTCTTCATCAATCTCCTCGACAGCTGGTCAACAGGCTCAAGAAAAATATCAACTACCTGCTTGACAGGAGTAAAGGTCAACAAGCCTAAATAGGTTATCGTGGAGCCCTCAACCGTAGGCAGCTCAACCAAGGCTGAATGTTCAGGAATCAAAGGAGAGGAAGAGCATGACCTTTCCGAGCCCACAACTGATGACACCATTTTCTTGTTTTCTGCTGCAGTGAGAAGGGTTCGCCAAAGGTCTGGAAGCAAGACACAGTTTTCTGAACTCCTTAGAAAGTGACCTCTGACATTGGCCCTAGCCAGGAACAGCACCAAGCCAATAAGGAATTCACTACAGCAGTTGTCTCTTCTTCCATGATTGCAAGCTGAACAGCTGACACAGCAGCCACCAAGGTCTTTTATAGTCTTTCGCTGATCAAGTGCCAATCAAACACGCAGGTCTTCGATGGACTCTGGTAGCATGGCCTGGCACAAACTGCATCCCTCAATGTGTTGACTGCCCAGGCAGTACAAGCACGTCCATGCGATCTGTAACCAACATTTTCTGCTTGCACCAGGTGCAAAACTTAAACCCTGGCTTACTTCCATGACTGACTGTCATCACAAAGCAGAGTTAGAAGACTTGCAGAGCAATTTTAATTGGAATATGGACTTGAAAATCAAAAGATTCACCAAAGACGCGCTAAACAATTCAAAATGCTTCAACACTGCAGAGCTGTGAAGGAAGAGACCTGTCCCTTCCAGCGGAAAGGAAGACTGATGTCACAAGGTGGAGCAGAAGATATACCACCTAGGGGTGGGAGGAGCTTAGCCTGAAGACTTCAAGTAACTCAGCCATCTCCGAAAGACTGCCAGAGTGTGACTAGTGAACTGTATCCACATTGTTAGAAGAATGTATTTGTGTATGACTCAGCAGTGCAGGTCCCATCTTTGTAGGAGATGCTGCATCCGAACAGCCAGGGGTGTAGCCAGAATTTTAAACTAGTACTCAGAACTGATGTACTGCCCCCCACATGTAAACATAAACCAAAATATGTGCTGCAACACTACACCAACAATAGCCCCCACCCGCTTGCCATGTCTGAGTTCAAGTTCAAGTAATCAGTTTCTTCCGTAATCCTCCTTCCTTTGTTTTCTGCCTCCTGGTAAGTAATGTTCTTGTTTGTGTATTTGGCTGGTGGCATCAGTGCCCCCAACAAAGGCAAAGGCTCAGTGCGACACAGACACAATGTGACTCACAATGTCCTTGCTTTCCTCTTTTGTTGCCCTGCATGATTTTTTTTTTTTACTGTACTCTGCGAGTACAGTGCATATGCCTGCCGACACCCCTGCACACAGCATCAGGGAATATGATGCAGAAGCGGCCCAGGCGCAGGAGAAATGCCCAGTAAGGTCACCGTGACTGCATATCTTGTGGACAAAAAGAACTTAGAAAAGCAGCAAGCAGCATCAAAAAGAAATGAAATGGCAATGGCTTCATCAACTACATCGGCAAAAGCAAGTCTTACTTTACTGTAAAAGTGTGGATAAAACAAAACCTTCAGTGACAGAACTAGATGAAGGGGGTATTTCTTAGTTCAGATGTGAAGGCAGTGCCAGGTGAAATAAAACTGAAGAGGTATGGGGCCTCTATGTTATACAGACAGCACCAACATAGGTCAACGGGCTGCTGTGTTAGGCAAACTTTGAAACTTGTCCTGACACCAAGCAGATTATAGTTCCAAAGGTGTGGCTTAATGAAGGAGATGTCCTCAAGAAGAAAAAGAAATCCACAATGATATAGTAAAATTCATTTTAAATATATCAATATCACCGCCACTTAATATGCTGTGACTTTTGCACAGACTCATTTGATGGAACTGTCTTGAACGTGATTACTGCTGCCAGCTCTGTAACTGTGTTACCTGTGTATTGTATGCTGAATTTCATGCATCGTATTTCCATGTACTGTATGTTGTATCTCATGTATGGTATTCAGTGTACTGTATATGTCTTCTAAATGGCTACGGTCGCATCTGAAAAACGGTTCCTGGGACCTGTATACCTACCAAGTTATCAAATAAATACATACATATGTACATAATACATAAATAAATAAATGTGAATCAGTATATTAATATAGTGAAAGCATGTCGATATAGTGTAACTGTTTCGATCTGACTCCAAGCTTTCATTTAAATAAAATAATTACGCTTCTAGCACTTATGGATCAAAAGCTAGCCCTTTTAAGGATATTATGTTTAGAAAACACTAATATTTGAACAATTAAGGCTAGAAACTTAATTGCTTATTAGTAAAGCTCGGATCCTTCCGCACTGATGAAGTCTCTTTCAGTTTCAGTATATGGATATACTGAACTGAATTTACAAAAGAACATTTCTATTTTAAAACATAGTCTTTTTATTTTCCAACTTTTGATTCATAAAGAGGCAAAACCAATAACAACAGTATGATTTTTGTTTTGTAAAATGTGTTGATAAAGCAGTGTAACGTGTTAGGTCTCTGTGCTGCTCTCTCTCTCTGTCAATCTCAGCAATGCAGCCTGCTCAAGAGTAAAAATCCAACGCATGAGGTCTACTCAGTAGAGCAAAGGCTTAGGAACCAGTAAAATTAAGTCAGATACCACAACTGATAGTCACATAACCTTCCTATGTTTCTGTCTCAAACTTTGTTACAAGCAGGAGAACGTTGTCAGTTAGATGCACTTACTTTAGTTATCCTGTGTAAATAAACTGAAAACAAGAAAATAGCCTTAAACTAATCAGGAGACACTGAAAGGAGACAGGAGGTGGTTGCCTCAGTGCAGAGGATTCACAAAATTCAGTTCATAACATACATCATGGCAGAACTAATAATTCAAATGATAACACCAGGCCTTTGCCAAAGGTGATTGGGCCTGTAATGATCCCCAGTATAGATTTAATCTTTAGACCACTGGCATTTTGAAGGGAAACCATTACAGTAACAGCTTTTAGATTGTTTTTTTTTTTTAATTTCTATTTATCCCACCTCCTCTTCCTCTCTGCAGGCTCTGCATCGTCAGGAGCACCAATGAAGTCTGCCCCCGTCAGCCATCTACCTGAATCCTCCAGTCAACCCTTCCTCGGGCGGGGATGGTGGTATGCTGACACCCCAAACAATTTGAGTTTCATTGGGGACCACAGCATCAGGCAGGCGGAAGCAATTAGGGGTCTGCCGCGTGCCCATCTTCTCGAACCTGCAGAGTGATTTTCCCATGTTCTTTTGTTGGGGAGTGGCACATACCCAGATGCCAGGCATCACCGCCATGTCGCCCTCTCCATCCCCACATCCACTCTGCGCTTGCAGTGCCTCCGACTTCCCGCCAGAGGCCAGTCAAGTGTCAGCACAGACCCCCTCCTTCCCGGGAGAGGAGCTGTCCTCCGATGCTCAATCCTCTCCTTCCCTGCAACCCCGATGGCCCGGGCTTGTTCCCAACCTAGGCTGCGAGCGTGGGTACGAGGTGTCCTGTCCAGCACTCAACCTCAGTGCCACTGGACAAGCTGCTTGTTAGATTTTAACAAGTCATTGTCACAAAAGCCAATCTCAAAATAATTTCAAGAGTTTTTGGTCCTATGGATTCAAACTGAATTGAATGGTCTCACTCTGCTCCCCGAGAAAGCTAACCAATCAGCAGATGGAGCTGCCATGATGGGATGCACAGCTTGGCCCTTGGATTCTATTTGCATCCACAGTCTGCTTTAATACTTTTCTACACATCTGAAATGATAAATGGAGTGCTCCTTTTAATATGACTAGGACCAGGTTTCTTCAGTATTTTCAGCTGTTTTTCCAACACCTATTGTCCCATAAGACCAGGGAGCGCTGCCTACTGCATGATAGTTCATTTTGTCACAGGAGAAGTACTTTTAAACAACTGACACCTTAGGGACACCAGGTGTACAAAAACAGCTGAGAATACAGACTAAAACCCAGCTCTGAGCTATGTTAAAAGGAGCACTCCTTTATTATTTCAGATGAAAACAGCACTAAAGCAAACTCAAATGAGGAAGGTGAGGTATCACATAAGTTAAGAGATAAGGGGCAATCCAAAATAGAATAAAAAATTATAGGCTAAATGTTCACTGCAATCATGCACTGCTGCTTAAATGACAGATTTGCTTTTGTGGATAAACCAGATGCAGTATTTTCTTGTGTTCAATGCTAGAAATTAACACTTTGCACTCTTTCATTATTGGATACCTGTATCCCAAGGTCATACAGTAACTCGTTGTTCATGTTGAAATAAATGCTTGGTTTGGCCTCATATATGTACGTTGCATAGCTTTCCTTCTGTGTACATCAAGTGTAGAGTATTAGTAAAACAGGATTGCTTATGCCTCAACCTAATAGAAGTCTCTTCCATTAAATAATCAATAGGCCTCATCCGATACATTGGGCCACCTAATAATTGTTCAGCTAGAACAAAGAAATATGCAGCCTGCTATACTGAAGTATACCAGCACATTACACACCAGTGCTCTATCCAGGACTGCATTGCAACACAGAAATGAACACTGTGCTCCTGGATTTAACCACACAACTTGGGGTATAATCATTAAGGATCTTTCCAACCGCAATACTGGGCATTAGTGTGTTAGTTATCAGGACCTTTTCTTGTTTCATTTTTAAGGGATGACAACAGCACACAGACCCTGCCAATATCTCTCTGTGCTACCAGTTTATTTTTCCAGATGAGGTAATGTTTGGTTTGCTACATCCATACAAGCTATCCTGCAGAACTCTCATAGGTTCTGCATACATGGGCAAGAAATTTGGTCAAGGGGAGTCTAGAGATATACCCCTTCAATCCAGTACATTAATTTTAAAACCAGCAAGTCTTGTTGGTGTGCCTAGTAACGAGTTAGAAGGACACCTGTATGGAATTGAATAGAGCCTAGGTCTGGAGTGTGGCTATTTCCTTCTTCCTCATCTTGTTGGAATTTCATTTGACAAGCAGCTGGCCAACAGCATACCAACAACTTCCTTCCTCTGCAGTTCCAAAAGCATTCAGCTGCCAGTCTGAGTAAAGTGTTAGTTACTAAGCCTCTGTTCTGGGCCTGCTTGAGGTTCTTATTTCATTTATTTCAAGAAATACTGTCACAACCAGCCCCTCCGTGCCCTCCAAAGGATTGAGGTTTAGACACTACAACACAGAATGAAATCAGCATCACAGCAAAATTTTGAAGTCAAGGCTGACAGAAAGAACAGAGAAACACAGTTTGAGCATGAAATTAAAATGTGGTGTTTTGGCTGACTGCCACTAGACTTCAGACGAAATACCCCAAAAGCATGGTCAGTACCCTGTGATTTGCAGGCCTTGTTTTCTCATCTAATACTATTAACACTTTGCAAAACAAAGATCTGGCAAGCAGTAAACCCTTAGCATTATGAGGCAACTCCTCTGCAGTACTGCAGTGCTGTCTCCTACAACGGTCTATAGTTCTATAGTAACTAAGGGTTGTAGAGTGAAAGCCACAAATGTAAACCCTTAATATCAGGTGGGGACCAAAGCAGACTCAACTCTAGTACAACAGTAATAAAAAAAGCGTCTGTAGCAGGGTTGTGCAGCTAGAGGTTTTGAAGTAATCCCTTGGAGCAGTGGAAAGGCTGAACGTGCTCAAGCCTTTTTAATTAACCAGACCTAGAAGGGGTCAATTAACATCTGGCAATGCTTCCTGCGCTCTCCTTTCTGAGTTTATCTCTTCCCACAGAACTCACCAATACAACCTGTTCACCATGGGACAAGTCGGTCCCACCATATCAGCCCTACCAGCAGTACTAAAGATTAAACCGGGACTCTGTGGTAGGTCTGTAGCTGAAACCTAGTTATGTTTTCTGCCTACTCCGCTAGCATGGTGGGTAAATGAATAAACCATACTAGAAAAGGTAATTCACAGTCCCTCTTTGAAAACACTGAAAGAAGTCACAGATTGTACTTTATATGACAACCCATCAGTTATGAAATTTGAGCGAAGACAAGGCCAGGTATTATCATAACGCTTAAATCTGAGGAGGCACAGTTCTTCTTTCTGTCTGGGTATAATGATGGCCAATGAACAGTTGTTCCAGAGGGCTGCAGGAACCATGCTGATGAATGAGTTTCACTTGCCACCTCCATCTTGGCGAACACCATTTCCCGAATTTGGTACATGATTTGATATGTGACTGGCTCAGTAACAATGTTGCTACATGAAGCAGAATGTCGCACTGAAATTCTGGGGGATGGAGACAAAGAGCCTGCAATGCACAGGATCAGTACCAGCAGAGGCAGTACACACCACAATTGTGATTTAGGAGGTCTTCTGGGGTAGGGTCAGCCACACTGTGCGTGAGTGCCTCCAACTGACAGAGTGACAGTAGCTAAAGACAGTTGATCCCCACCTATATTTTTTAAAAAGCAGCTGGCAAGTACTGTACCCAAGCCTCAGTAGAGAGAGGATGAAAAGTCTATCTGATCAAGGTAAACGAGGGAAGTAAGGATAGAAACTCTGTCCATCAAGTCTATCCTAAGGCCCTGCCTTACATCACTCACCTTTCATTATCTACCCACCTTCCTCCAGTGTTTGTATTCCTCTTAATGATACCCTTTGAAACTGTTCTACTCTGCCTTGAAACCATTAATTGTCTCTGCATTAACCACACTGTTGGGCAAGCTATTCCACTTGTCTACCGCCATTTCCGTGAAAAAATGTTTGTTGATGTCCTTCTCAAACTTCTCCCACCTGCCGGCCCAGCGGTAGTACTACTGCTCATAATGCTGGTGACCCGGGTTCAGGAACAAGCCGGGGAGTCAGAGGGTTGGCCGAGGGGAGGCTTACGTGTCCAGGGACTACCTCGCCTCCGGGGAGAGACATGGCTCAGCATTTGGCTGATCTCAGGCAGTGGCTTGGGATACAGCAAGCATCCAGCTATAGAGAGGGGAGGCATGGCAGGCGCCAGCAGTCATGCCTTGATGCTGGGGCACGTACGCCTAGAAAACCAGAAAATCAACTTCCTGCACTCTGAGGAGACAGAGCGCCCGGCACAGATCTCCAGCTCCTCCGTCTGGTGCCCTGACAAAACTCAGGAACTCGGCAGTGTCGCCATCTCATCCTGCCTTGGGTGGTGGGGGGAGACCAAGGCTAAATGGAGGGACTACCATGGGCTCCAAGTAAGAGGAAGCAAGGGGCAGATGCTATAGGAGACTCCCAAGGATACGAGTGCAGGGGGCAAAGGGGAGCATAACTAGAAAGTAAAAAGAAAACTTCTCCACCTGAAATTGTAACCTTATTTGAAAAGTTCAATGTAATTCATCCTATTTTATTCCCAAATGTGTTTGTATTTCTGTCATATCCACTTCCTCTCCCATCCTCCACAGAGTGCATACAGTATTGCAGTCTTCTAATCTCTCCTCACATTTTACCCTGCAAGCTCTGAATTATTTTGGTTATCCTCCTCTGTATGGTCACTAACCTATCCTGGTCTTTAAATGTGGTCTCCATATTTGCACACAGTACTCCAACTGAGGTTTGACTAATGACCTGGGCAGCAGAAGATTACCCTCCCCCCATTAGAACTGGTGAAACCCCTACTTAGAACCAAAAGACAATGATGGCAAAAGACCATTGGTCCATCCAGTCTGCCCTTAACACCCTATCATACCCAGAGACCGTCTGTCTTTACAGGGTGTTAGCCCAGACTATTCATCCCCATGCTCCTCGTTTAACCACTACCACCCTGAGTACCTTCTAAGCCCTTCACTCTGTCACAGCTGGGCTTGAAATCATTAATGGTTTGGTGCCCATCACATTAGCTGGTAGACTGTTTCACAGCTCAGCCACCCTCTCAGTAAAATAAGACATTCTCACATTCCTCTGAACTCCCTCCAATTTCCACTCATGTCCCGTGTCCTGCTGAATAGTTCCTCACAGTTTAACTTGTTCATTACTTTCAGTCTCTATCACATTATCTCCTTCTTCCATCTGGCCTGCAGCGAGTACATGTTAGAGCCTTGCTGATCCCTGTAAGAGCTACCTTACTAGCATCAAATCATTTTGGATGCTCACACTGCACAGACTCACGCCTGTCCTCATCTTTCCTCAGGTAAGGACTACAGAACTGGGTAATGATTTATAGAAGGGTAATAATATCTCCTTTCTTCTGCTGTCAGTACCCTCCTGATACACCCTAGCATCCTGTTTGCCTTACTGTAGGCCTTGTTTATGTTGGCTAGACTGATTAAGGGACTCGCTATGAGAACTCTAGATCTCTTTCTCAGAAGTAGTACCGGCTTAACATGTCCCATCCAGCACTCTGTCCTGGGGTTCTTGTTCCAATGTGCATCACCTTACCTTTTCAACCTCCAAACTCTGAGCACCTCTCTAGCCTTTGCAGGTCCTCTGCATCTCCCTAACTCTCCTCGCTGTCTACCCTTCTACAGAGCTTACTATAATATATGAAGAGACATATCTTGCCTGAATTCTTTTCTCTATGTCACTGATGAACAAACTGAAAAGGACTGGACCAAGGACCCGATCCCGAATGTACCCCACTGGTGACCTCCCTCTCCTTGGATTGGACTCCATTTACCACACCCTTACTGTCTCCTTCTAACCAGTCTCCCACCAGTCTCTGTTCCCTACTGTATTCACATCTTCTAGTTCGTTCAGCAACCTTCTGTGAGAGAGAGTAAATCCACAGTGGACCCTTATCCATTACCCTCTTTACCAAGTCAAAGAATACTATTAGGCTGGTCTGACAAGACCTCCTGCCATGAACCAATGCTGGCTTATCCTCTTAAACCTCCTGAAGACCTACCGATTCTGGTACATGCATTTGTGATGTCCAGACTTGACTACTGAAATGTGCTCTACCGGGTAAGTGAAGGTACTGCAGCGCTTTCTCGCCAACGCTGAATGCAGTTGCAGGTTGTTAACAGGACTTTGAGGTCTAGTCACGTGATCCCGTGCTGCATGACCTGCACTGCTGCCGTGGATGACATATTACCTTCAAAGCTGATCTTCTAACATACAAAGCCCTACATGGTTGGGCCTGACTACCTGTTACAGCTACTGCACGCTTGTCCAGTGCGATGCCCTCTGCTGTTCCAAGGAGGGCTCCTTTGGTCCTGAGGGCCAGGCTAAAATCTACTGGGGATCAGACTTCGAAGTGACTGGCCCTCTTCTGTGGAATCTGCTACCTAGGGCACTGAGGAGGCCTGTCAGTTGAGGCCTTTAAACAGGGTTTAAAAACATTTTTACATAACCAGGTTTTGGGGAATTACATGGTACCTTACGATTTTGGTTATTAGTATTCTATTCTTGTATTTTTATTACTATTTATGAGATTTATATGTATTTTATCATGTGTCACTCTGTACAGAGCCCTGAGCAATCTGAATCTGGTGCCTTATAAATAAAACCACTACTAGAGTTTTAACATAATACTTATTATTTGTGCTGCAATCCACACCAGTTTGCTAGATTTTGGTACACATTTACCTGTCTACCTGTACTGTCAAAGTCTACTGATGCAGTAATGAGGAAGCCAAACCAGACTGAACTGCAGAGAGTTGGTGAGGAGCACAACGAGAAATCACCAGTGGAAACTGGGAAAAGCAGCCTAGAAGTGAGATAAAGACAAAGAACTCTCTGTGTGCAAACACTGAGGTAAGGTTACTCCTAAAGGGCATTTGGCTGGGAAGCCAAGTTTCAAGAAAATACAAAATCACACATGCCCCACAATGCAAAGCATCATGGGTTACATATGCAAATCACCACAGAATGTTATGCTGGTTCAACTTTAAGCAGAATTGCATGGTGCCGAAAGGCCTCACATAAGTTTGCAAAGGTGCTAACAGAAGACATAGACACGTGTTTCATTCCTACCAGGATTCATCAGTATGCCTCGTCTGTTTGACACCCCAGTGGGATGGACCAGCTACCCTATAGGCAGTGTGCCTTGGATATATTGTGGTGAACCCATTAAATAAAAAAACTATTTAAGACAAAGAACCTCTGTGTGCAAACACTGAGGCAAGGGTTACCCAAAGGGTATTTGGCTGAAGTTGTTAAGGTTACAGTTTCACATGCCCTTACATCAGAATACGGAAAGTTGCATATGTAACACAGAGAAGAAGGTTGGTCCACAGCAGATGGTGTCGTCAGGCCTCTCACACCATGTAGAGAGGCCTTCGCACCATGCAATTCTGCTTAAAGTTGGACCAGCATAACATTCTGTGGTGATTTGCACATGCAGCCCATGATGCTTGTATTGTGGGGGCATGTGTGATTTTGTATTTCTAGAAGTGAGATGCCTGAGGCCTGGAACCTTGCTTGGGTAGGTACTAAAGGCTGTCCAAGAGTTGACTAGCTTGGTGCGAATTAGAACAGGAAAGTAAACTGTCTAGATACAAAAGTAGAAAATTCTAATTAAAGAGCAACTCTGGAGAAACCTCATCGAATCGTCACACTTGAGGTAAAACTGGTGGTGGAAGCCTCAATAAAACATCTAAGCCTGTTGCTGAAGAAAATAAAGATTATCGCCAAACACTTACAGAACACTGCTAGACTTGCTAATATGCAACTTTGAAGTGCCAGAGGGTCAGAGGTCAGGTCCTTTGTCAGATTTTTGGTAGGGCTATTTCATAACACTTCTGGGACTGGAGTTATGGGTGTCTTACTCATAGGTTTACAGGATAACCCCAAAAAGCACCCTGCAAACCCTGAGTTCAAACCCTTTTAGTTGTGGTGAGGGCCTACATATAGTGCCAGTATTTTGAGCCAGGCCAATCAGAAGGGACAATTTCTGCTCCACAGATCTAAGTTATGCCATGAGGTAGAAAAGAGAAAGATTTTCAACTTGTGTGAAACAGACTAAAATAACAGGAATTTCCTTACACTGCATCTGCCAGCAAACTGAGAACAACTTGCGTTGGCAAAACCTTTATTTATAATGAACCAAGGAAGCTTGTTAAAGACTGGAAAAGATTAAGCAAGATTTTGTTGGTCAGGTGCAGCTACTAGACTCTGACGTGGAGGAAGACTCACGGGCCTACTTTGCTACGATAGACACTGCCTTCTTGACAAACTGTAGTTTAAATGCATGTTTATTATCAGTCCATGGCATGGCATAATTGAGCGAAGACTCTGTGATTTGGGGTGCTTATTATGAAACGTCCCAGTAGTGCTTAATCCACTTCAAAGTTTTCTTTTGGATGCAGGAAGTATCAATACAAAGTGTAGCATGTCCATTAATTTTTCAGCTAACTTAAACTGTTTGGGAATTTTGTCCCATACTCAGTTGGTGCCATAATGGCAACATCACAGTTCAAGTCACGTGATCAGGGATATGTTGTACTATACATGCATGGCTAAACTTACATTGTGTTGCAAGGTATTCATGGTTGACTCAGGGGTTTAAGTTTGATTTTCTCTTTGCAAGATTTTCAGTGTTCAGGCCAGGCCCTTCTTGAGCATTACTACTTGTCTGGTAATTGTTCTTGAACATGCTGGCACTGTAGCAGTATTAGCATTTGCTGCTATGCTTAACCATAGTTTAGCATTTTCACAGTTATTCAGCATTTTTGACTACAGCACAGTAACTACTCTTGCTGTTTAGTTACACTGAAGAACACACCGGAAACAAAACCCAGAGGAAAAGTACACAGTGGGGTGAGATACTGACAACAACAAAATGGAAAGGACCTGGGGTAGTCATATCAGATGACCTGAAGGTAGGCCAGCAATGTGAGAAGGCAGTAGGGAGGACTGGGGGACACTGGGATGCACAGGGAGAGGCATCACCAGTAGAAAACAGAAAGTTGTTGACCCTCTGTACAGACAGTTGATAAGACCACATCTGGAGTACTGTGGACAGTTCTGGAGACCCCATCTCCACAAAAGCACAGACAGGGTGGAGGCTGTCCAGAGGAGGGCACCAAAATGGTGCAGGGTCTGCACGGAAGACATATGAAGAAAGACTAAAGGAGCTTAAGATGTACAGCCTTGAGGAAAGGAGGAGAGGGGACATGATAGAAAATTTCAAATACCTCAAGGAATCAACAAAGTCCAAGAGGGTAGCATCTTTCAGAAAAAGAGATGTGCAAGAACAAGGGGCACAATTTGAAGATAGGCGGGGATGGCTCAGAGGTAATGCAGGAAGTATTTCTTCACAGAGGGTTGCAGATGCATGGAACAGCCTTCGAGAAGGTAGTAGAGTCAAAAACAGTGGTGGTGGTGGTGGTGGGGGTCAAGAATGCATGGGACAGACATAAGGCAATTCTAGTGGGGGGTAGTAGGAAGTAGGCTGGTTGGTTAACTAGGATCTGCAGCTTATCCATTAGGTAGAGAAAGGGGCAGACTAGGTGGACCAAGCATCTGCCATCAAATTCTATGTTTCTATGTAACATCAGGCAGCTGTAACTGTTGAGGAATGAGTTGGGAGGGCTCTGTTTTAGCTCACTTTTTAACTTCCTATTTATGCCCAGTCTTCTATAAACCCCTTCCCCTCAGGCCTAAAGGTACCCCCAATCCCTTGCCTCTACTTGCCACAGCCACCTGTCTTCATGTAGCCATGGTTGTAGCCTTAAGTGGGGCCAGGGTGAGATCTTACCCCAAACATCTTGCTGTGTCAGACAGGTGCTGTGCTGGGGATGCAGGAGCTCAGATATACCTGCACCATGATGGGTTGCCTGCCTAGAGCTAAACATTGTGTTAGTTGCTTTTAACTAGAAGTTTGATGTTAAATAAACCATACAAACACCTTAAGTATGTACTTTATTGATGAGCATAAACCATTATAAAGGAGCCTCACAGCCAGTCCCTCTCTCTCAGTAGTGGCAGCGCTGTTTAGTGGCACAGGCAAACCAGGCCTGGCAACAAACTTCGGTCAGATGGTGGCGTGTAGGATAAAGCATCCTCCTCTTCCTCTAGTTAGGTTGGAGATCTGCACTTACTGCCACTTGGGTGACCAGAGATGGTCCTGCAGGCAGGAGCTGCTTGGAAGGAAGCTACTGGCTGGTTCCACATGAAGTCACACATCTGCATGCATGAGCATGCGTGGAGCCTTTCATCTATCGTCCGGGAAGAAAATGAAAAGAACACCTGGGCACGTGGTTGACACACAGTGGTATTCTTGAACCCTGTACCACTGACCACCACAGGTGCACTATTCCTGAGGGTTGGGGGGCAGCCATGAGGCCCCAGTGTGAGAAGGTAGGAAATGGGGCAAACTGTGAAGGTGGTCGGGTAAGGTCACCATGGGCTAAGTGGTGGGCTCATGACAAGGCAGCAAAAGAATACTAAATAATGGTGCTTTTCATAGCCCACCACTATGAAATTGTTACCAAAATGTTTTTCCTCCCACATTAGTTGAAAATCATGTTTTGTTATGTGTGTTGCATCTAGTTTGACTAGTTGGCTATATCAGCTCATTTCATTTGTCCTCCAGAATTATTTTCATTCATTTGTTCCAAAGATTTAACCCCTAAATTCTATGCGCATCGTACAGAATATCTTGGTCAGTCATTTTCTATGCTCTTTTGTGTATAGATTTTAAGAGCTTTGTGTTAAAAGCCCCTAAATCCAGGTGCCATATGGGGCAGATATAAAAAGTAGTCTAATTGGAGTCTTGAATGTCAGCCAATTCATTACAGCTAAGCCCTGCTCTAGTTAATCTTCACAAAATCTTAACAGTTTTATTTCAATTTGATGTATTTGAACAGCATAAATTCCAATCTCAGTTCCACTCAGATGAGTCAAGGAGGGCTACAGCATTTTAGTTGGAAGCATCTTCTGGCTTAAAGTCACTATAGGGGAAAAGTCTCAAAGCAAGCCATGAGAATATAAACAGTCAAAACAGAAAAAGCACGTATAAAAAGTTATATTTTGATTAATGGGATGAGAAAAAATATTCATTTCCGAATTTGCTCTAAATTACAGGTGTTATTAAGACAAGCTGGATCCTAGAAATACAGTGCAAATCTGTCTACAAAAGAAATTGAACAATGCTCGTCTCTGAGATGACTTATTTGTGTCTGGAGTGCCCATACCATATCCCAGCTTCTTTTGAGATCAGGTTGTAAACATTTATCTCAGCCCCTTAAACAAATTATAAATCACTTAGAGTGAGTTCAGCCAATCAGTGCACAGAGCCACTGTATCGCTTATGTGTACAGTGTGCTCTCCTGCAGAGTGGTAGGAGGGAGCGCCCACTGAGCGGACAGAGGGAGGACAGCAAAATTAAAATAAAAGATTTTAAGCTTATTATAAATCACTCAGGCTACACTCTAATGATTTATAATCACATGAGAGAAGAGCCTCCAGGGATCTCTTATAGCATAAGAAACTCCTCTTGTGAGGTTTGGGAAGACAGAACCACTCAGCTTCATGGTCCTCCCACCCAAACCTAATGCATGTAGTCTCTGATACCTTAAGAGACATCCCTGGAGGCCCTTTAACAAATTATAAAAAGGTTCTCAGAAATGCTGCAATCTGATTGGCTGTTAGGATTCCAACAGCAGCCTTACAATAAATACAGGTTACATACCTGTAACAGGAGTTCTAGGAATGGTATATGTTGTTCATCCACACTTATTGGCAGGTATCCTTGCGCTTTAAATCTTGCGGAAGGTCTTCAAGCTGGCTCCTCCCACCCACCGGATGGTATAACTCTCGGCTCCGCCCCATGGCGCCAGATCTGGCCAGCTGGAAGCTCAGGTTGTGCGTGAAGCCGGGAGGTCGGGTGGGTCAGTGTGGATGAACAACATATACCATTCCTAGAACTCCTGTTACAGGTGAGTAACCTGTATTTTAGGACATGGATATGTTGTTCATCCACACTATTGGCAGACTCCTAGCAGTTCTCCTGAAGGAGGGAGGCAAGACGCACACCCCAATACTTACTTGGGAAAGAGAGACTGAGAACCGAGGCCCCAAAACCAGCATCCCAGCGTGACTCAAGGTCAATGGTAATGGTAATGAAGGTGTTTGCTGACTTCCAGGTAGCAGCCCTGCAGATTTCCTGGATAGGGACGTCCTGAGGCAGCCACTGATGCAGCAGTATGACAGGTAGAATGAGCTCTTATCCCTCTGGGAGCTCCATGCCCGTCAACTTATAGCAGAGATCTATGCAGGAGGTGACCCACCTGCTTATCGTCCGCTTGGCTGCAGGTCTGCCAGATCCGGCTTCAGCGTGAGGTGACAAACAGCTGGCGAACCTCTCCCAATTTCAGCCGTCGCTCTTTGTAATAAGCGGCGCCTTCTAGGGTCAAAGTATGGAGCCTATATTCGACCTCCAGTGTGATTGGGGTAGAACACCGGCAGAGTCAACACCTGGTTAAGGTGAAACTCCACACCACCTTCGAAGGAATTTCGGTGGGGCACAGGACAACCTTGTCCCTGTGGAAGACCAGATAAGGAGACTCGATGGAAGCACCTGGAGCTCTCCCATCCTTCTGGCTGACGTGATAGCCACCAGAAGGCGGTCTTCACGACAGATGAGAGAGACACACCTGCATAGGTTGAATAGACTTGCCCATGAGCTTTGCCAGTACCATGCAGTAGATCCCACGGAGGTGGAGGTCTCGTGACCGAGGGGAATGTGATCAAGGCCTTGAAAAGCGCCAGACCACCTTCCTCCTGTGTTACCGACTGCTTCCCGCCCGCCGCCTGTAAGCAGAGATGGCTGCCAGGTGCACCCTTAGGTCGCCGACCTAAGCCCTTGATTAGAAAGGTACCATAAATAGTCCAAGATGCTTGCCAAGGAACAGGAGGAAGGGTCCAAGCCCTTGTCCTGACACCAAATGGAAAACCTTTTCCATTTGAAGGCATAGCTTTTCTGGTCGACTCCTTATGGGACGCCTCAACTACATTGAGGACCTCACGGAAAGACCCAAGGCCTGGAACTCTGGCAGCTCAGGAACCAGGCCGTCAGGTGCAGGGATTGAAGGTCCAGATGGAACACCTTCCCTGATTGACTGAGAGCAGGTCCGGGGAGCTGGAAGCTGTCGCGGAGTCCTGGAGCTGAGACTGAGGGAGATCTGGGTACCAGAACTAGCGAGGCCAGTCTGGGGCTATCAGAATCACTGCCCTGTTGTCCTCTCGCCTGAGAAGCACCTTGTGGATCAAGGGAAATGGGGAAAGGCGAAGAGGCCTGGGGTCCACTGCCCCGAGAAGGCATCCCCTGCAGCGACCCTGCTGAGGAGGGCGGCATGGAAAGTCTCAGCCTGCCTCCCTGAGGCAAACAGGTCCACCTGAGGTGTGCCCCAATGGGAGAACAGATGCTGTACTACCTCCGCAGGAGAGACCACTGTGGGATGCAGCCCCATCCGCCTAGGGCATCGGCCAGGGTGTTGGAGGCTCCTGCCACATGAATGGCTAGGAGATCCGCCTCCAGGCTGCACAGTGACCAAATGCAGAGAGCTTCCTTGCATAGAAGCATGGGCGCGTCCGCCCTGGCGGTTTAGATAGCATATGTCGTGGTGTTGTCCGTCTGGACTCGGACCACTTGACCCCGGAGGAATGGAGCAAAGGCGGTGAGAGCTAGGCGGACCGCTCGGAGCTCCAGCAGGTTGATGTGGCATCGGACTCCCGCGGGACCAGAGGCCATGGGCCCGTGTTCCCCAGATGGGCACCAACCCATCAGAGAGGCATCGGTCGATAGAGAGACCGCCGGCTCGGGGACGAACGGGATGCCCTCCTGCAAATGACCTGGAACGATCCACCACTGGAGAGCGTCTCCACATCCCCTGTGTCACCGACACAAGCTGGTCCAAAGGATCGGAGCGTTGTGACCACTGGCTGGCCAGTCCCCATTGAAGGGATGCATGTTCCAGCGGGCCCAACGGACCACGCTGGTGCAGGCCACCATGAGACCCAGGAGGCGCAGGAAGTCCCGGCAGGATGCAATTGCCCAACCAGAAATGATTGGGCAAAGGAGGAAAGAACCTCGGCCCTGTCCGCCGGGAGCGCGCTCTGGCTCGAAGAGAGTCGAGCTGCGCGATGAACAGAATCACCTGCTTCGGCTCGAGTTTCGACTTGGCCTCGTTGATAAGGAGGCCTAGTTGAGAGCAGACCTGGAGGGCCAGATCTCTGGACCACTCCACCTCCTGCCTGGAGGGGCTGCTATCAGCCAGTCGTCCAGGTAAGGGTCACACCGGACCTCGGCGCCGAGGGAATGCTGTCACCACTGCCATGCATTTGGTGAAGACCCTGGGAGCTGGAGACAAGCCAAGGGCATGGCTTGGAACTCGAAAAGGGATCCTTCCGCTCGGAGCGAAGGAATCTCTGGTGAGACGGACGGATAGGGACGGAAAAACGCTCCTGCAAATCCAGAGAGCAGAACCACACTCGCTCCAAGGATGGTATTATCTGAGCCAGAGTGACCATCCTGAAGGTTCGAGACCTTAGGAACTTGTTTAGGTCGTGAAGGTCGAGAATGGGGCGCCAGCCCCGTCCGCTTCGGAACCAGGAAGTACCTGGACACAAACCCTGGTCTGAAGGAGGGTCCTCCACCTTCTTATCACCTCCTTCTGGAGGAGGAGAGCGGCGTCGGCTCGACGAGCCGCCAGCGAGGCTGGGGACCCAGGCCCCCCGAGGGCGACGGCTCTGAAGGGCAGTGCCTGCTCGAATTCTAGAGGCAGGCCTCTTCCCATCACCTCAAAACCCACCTGTCCATGGTAACAGCGGACCAGGCGGAACGGAAGTGTTGGAGCTGTCCCCCACGGGGGACCCAGGGGTGGGAGGACGGGATGGGGCGACACCCCTCAGCCCGTCACTGGGCAGGCTTGGAGGAGGGACCAGCCGAGGGACCTCCTGGGCCTTTCCTCCCTGCTCCTGTTAGAGGAAGCTGGCGGCTTGGGTTTGGGATGCCAAGGCCGGAGCCTGCTGGCCCTGACGTTGCTGGGTCAGGCCGGGGCGTAGAAGGACGAAGCGCTTAGGCTGTGGTTTGCAGCCTTGTCCTTCTGAGCGGAAGAGACCGAGTCCAAAGTAGCATTGGACTTCTCGATCCTCTGCAGGTGACCTTCCACCCCAGGGTCAAGAGGTCAGTCCCCAAAAGGAACATCCGCCAACTTGTGCTGGGTATCCGAAGTAAAGGTGGATATCCTCAGCCAAGCCCGCCGACGCATAGCCACTGCGGCCGCCACCGACCTGGCACATGAGTCCCAATATCCAAAGCAGTCTGGAGCTGCTGTTTGGCCACCGCTCTGTGCCTTGGTCCCGCACCTGCTTGACCGTAGTCCATAGATCCAGGGAGATGAGGAATGACCTCATCCAGGGGAGCCCAACAGGGCATGAGAAAATGTGCCATGAGGATGGCCGAACTGGCCTGACGAAGGCCGAGAGAGGACGCCAACATAGACTTTTAGCCCGACATAATCCAATTTCTTGGATTCCTTGTCGGAAGTTTGTCCACATCCCTGGCGCGCTATACCGCGCTACCGAAACGCTTGTCGGTAAACTAAACCCCCAGCAGAGGGTGCTCCAAAACCAGACAGGGAACCGGGACCATGATACTTCCTGGCCATCCTGGCCGAAGCGCAGGACAGGAAGTAGGCGCTGCAAAGCTCCAGGGCCGGACCCACTATGGCCTCGGCTACCGGAAAGGCCTCCGTTGGAGAATCCTCCGTCCAGAATCTCCGTGAGGGGATACCTGGCCCATTTGAACGGGTTCGAGCTTCATCCCGTGACTCCGAGATGAGTCAAGCAGTCCTAGGAAGGACAACGGGCTATCGTCCATTGACTGTCCTCCTGAGGACTCCAAGTCCAGTCGCTTGGAGAAAAAGGAGGAATTATCCTCGGACTCGGACGAGTCCTCAAGAGCTGCCTCTGGCCTGAGCCACCGCCTACCTGCCGAGGTCGGTCGGGAGTAGGGTAACCGACAGCCGATGGGTAGACCTTAGCCGACCGAGAATCCCTGGTCGGAGCCCCAAATAGTGGCTGTGGAGGCGGAGGTTCCACCGGAATCGGTGGAGCAGCTGGTTTTGCGGAACAACCGCCTGGGTATGGCCTCGTTAAGTCGAGGGTTGTGTCGGCGCCTCGGTGACAGCGCACTTAATGGCCGGGGGTTGCTACCGCGCCGGCTTACCCCCGTCAGGAGGAGCTGTTGCCACATGAGGTCCTCGGATCGCCGACGAATCTTACGCCGAGGCTTCCTCGTCCGAGGAGGAGGACGAGACGCAGCAGCGACGCTGGCAGCCACTGGAAGCCGGAGACCGCCCATGACGGGCGGATCGCTGACCGCTAAGAAGTCCGAGACCGAGAGCCCTCGGCTCTTCCGAGGTCGGTGCGGGAAGTGCTGGCAGGAACCGCACTCCCTTCGCTCAGAGGGTTCATCCGAGGGCCCGAACCGGAGGCACAGGCAAGCCCACGGATCTCAACTCGGGGAACCGGGAGAGAGGAATTCGGTTTATAGGCGATAGCCATCTAACGGGTCGAGAAAATCTCGACTTCGCCGACAGGAGTCTCAGTCAACTGACCTGACGGGGCACCGTGAGGCCAGTGGCCGAAGCCGAGCGGTCGATCGAGTCGACGGTCGCATTACTCGGGAGGGACCTTTCCCGCTCCAAGAGCGCCGACGAGCGGAGTTTACCTTTGTCCTCTTTTGGACCGAGAAAAGGTCCAGCAGACGCTGGCCTTTCTCCTTAGTGGAGAGGGACAGACAAAGCTCCTTAAATGAAGCTGTGTAGGAAGAACCCAGAGAGAGCGGATAAATGCAAGGCCGAGGAAGATACGCCTCGCCGCTGCCTCCTCTTCGAGGGCGATCATCTGCTCGAGCTGATCTGGCTGAGCCCGCTACCGGACACCGCATGGGCCTCCTTAGACTTCACACGAGGGAAACGCTTCTCGACGCGCCCAGTTGCACCGGGCAGCACGGTCTCTAGGACGAGGCCGAGAAGGAAGAGCACAGGTCGCAATCCCGCGGTCGTGCTCAAGGCCTAAACAGTAGACACACGTGGAGTGTGGATCCGCCCGAGACATCTTCCTCTGACCGCAGGGGCATCTCCAAAACCGAGTCGATTTGTCCATCGCAGCCGCTGTAGGGATCGAAGACCAAGTCTTTTAGCAAAAACTTTCAAATTGCAAAACGGAAGAAAAGGAACCAGTCGCAAACGCAGAGCATTAAGGAGGGAACCTGAGCTCCAAGCGTAAGGAAGATCTGGCGTCATGGGCGGAGCCGAGTTATACCACCCGGTGGGTGGAGGAGCCAGCTTGAAGACCTTCCGCAAGATTTAAAGCGGCAAGGATACCGCCAATAAGTGTGGATGAACAACATATCCATGTCCCTAGAATCCATGTTATACTGTCACGTATAGCCTGATCACAATGGCACAAGGATTCTTCCTGTCAGCATGCCATCCTGTAGCACTGCTGAATGACTGAAATGATGCATTCTGACTTTGAACCAGCATTCTTAAACTGTTGGTGGAAGAACTACTTTATTAAAAATCTCCCTCTAAATGAGAAAACATTCAAAAGTATTCTTTTAACCCTCTTCTTTTGGAACAATTTTATAATAGCAATAAGGCACTCCCAGGAGTTAGATTAACAGTCAATCACCCCTAGGGGCAACATGGCACTCTGCTGCACCTCGTGCCACATTACAGCCCTATCCTTATTGCTTAATAATATCCCACTCACAAGTTGGTCATCATGGCAGCCACAGCATGTTAGATAGATATTTTTATTTATAACGCACCAATTCCTGAGATTCTGGGCACTATACAGTAAATCACAATACAATATTATTTAAAATCACCAAACATACATAATAAAATCAAAGTACAGAATTTCATTCTATCTATCAGCAAACTTACGTTATAAAAGCCAGTCGAATAAGTACATTTACAGTCCCTTTTAAAGGCTTCCGCCGATGGGGCGTTAGGGAGTCCTGCTGAGCAGGAGCTCCATATTCATCAGTGAACACGCGCTCTCAGGCAGAGTACAACGGTCACGGGACCATCAGCCCTCTGCACATAAGCACCTCTTGAATATTTTTTTTTTTTTTTTGTTACACACATTTATTGCCCTGGACCACGCCCATCACTTTGGTAGGCTATTCCTGTAGCAGCACCAACTCAACAAAAAAACTGCCATACTTGAAATCAAGGTGCTATATAAAACAGGAATGTATCCCATACAATACAAAATAACAGGAACTGTAACACTTCACGATCAGTCCACTCGCAAAACTGAAGTGTTCAAACAGCAACTTATCAGTGCAAGCACCTAAATTAAAGAGCATAAAGTGCCAAAACAATGTACTTTTGTGAGCACAGTAAGACAAGCAGGAGGAAACTAGTGCACTGACTAGCACCCTGTTTCGCCTCTGCTCTCTCCACCAGCAAAACCTATGGCAAAGGCTGAGGATGAGGGAGGATCTGCTAAAGAGGGGAAATGCCCACCTGCTTTTTTTTTGTTACAGGCCCGATCCACCTATCCACAGAGTATGCTGGCATTCTGACCAAAGATATATACATGTAAGGACATGCCATGTGGCAACAGTCAGACGGTATTGCCTTCCCATAGCTGGATCTTGTTAACCACCAGGGGAAAATGCATGCTAATCATACTGCAACAAAACCACAGATACATCTTCTGATATTGTTGCAACTACATTTTAAATTTCACCTCATAATAAAGGGTCACTTTATTTTACTAATTGACATTTGAAAAATGGTGATTGGGCAGAAAAATTACTCACCTTAGTAATCTTGTTTCTTCCCAGGTACTCCTCAATATTCTTAACTCTTGCAGTCAGCCTAAAGAGTTGAACTGCCCGAGAATGGAATATGTAAATAATGGAACACATCATTGGCTCATGCCACCATTCATATGCTGCCTTACCAATTGCTGCATTCTATAACACTTCAAATTCATTGGAGCCTACAGGGAAGGCCACTTCTAGACTAACCTATCAAACTTACACTAATAACCTTAAAGTAGGTGCATGATAACAAAATGGATAACAACAGCAATAAACCTCTTTTAAAGATAACCCACCCTGTGTCGTCAGTTAAGACCTGAAGAGGGAAAAACAATACCCAACAGGGTTAAAAAAAATATGCCATCAGAGGATGAAATACCTCCTTTCAATTAGACATCCGACTTGAGATGCAGAGGCTACTTGTTCTGGAAGAGGCAGGGTGGGAGAGTTAAGAATACTGAAGAATACCTCGGAAGAAACAAGATTACTAAAGTGAGACATTTTTTCTTCTAACCCCAGGAATTTTCAATATTCATAACTCTTGCAGACTTCAAGCAGTACCTTTGGAGGTGGGCACAGAATCTATTTTGGAAATAGAATCTGCAGAACTTCTGTGCCAAATCTGGTATCACTTCTGGACTGGTGTCCAGGCAGTAGTGTTTTGTAAAAGTGTGCACTGTTCTCTATGTAGCTGTTTTGCAGATTTCCAATACAGGGATGTTCCTAGTGGCTGCAATTGTAGCAGCTGTGCCTTGTGGAATGCGCCAAGGCCTACTTGGGGGGCTCTTTACCCACTTTTCAGTAACAGAACTGGATACATTGAACTATCCAGTGTGAAACAGTTCTTTTGATGCTGGTTTTCCTTTTCCCACATCCCCATAATTCAGGAACAGCTGCAGTCTGTCCTGTCTATGGTTCTTGGTGTGAGTCATGTAGCAGCTCAAAGCTCTCTTGAAATCCAAACTGTGTAATCTGTGTTCACCTGAGCTAGAATGCTCAGTGAAAAAAGACTGGTAAAGTGATGGATTGATTCAAATGAAAATCAAAAATACAGTACCTTAGGAAGGAAGTTCCTGTTAGTCCTAAGCACCACCTTATCTCAGTGGAAGGAGATGTAGCTCTGTTCTATGCACAAGGCCTGAAGCTCACTAATCCTCATGCCGATGTAATGGCCACCAGGAAGACTGTTTTCCAGATCACATATTTCAGATGAGCTGAGACCATGGGCTCAAATGGAGGTTCCATGAGCTCGGCAATACATATATTAAGATCCCAAGCTGGTACCTGTTCTCTGTAGGAGGATGCAGGTGAGCTAGATTCTTGAAAATGGGTTGAATGCTGTGGAAACACCCTTGCCAGCTGAAACTGAGGCCAGATGTACCTTCAGGGTAGTGGGCTGCAAGCCCAATGCATGCAAATGGGTAGGATAGTCCAACAAGGCTGGCACTCCTGCCTGTGATGGGGCTACATCCCTAGCTGAACACCATACAGAGAACCTTTTCCACTTGGAAGCATAAGTGTTCTTAGTTGAAGGCTTTCTAGGCCCCCTCAGGACATTCAGGACACACTCAGAGTTGCAGCCCTGCATACTCCAAGTCCTCAAGAACCATGCCTTGAGCCTGAGGGACCTGAGATTTGGGTAAAAGATCCTCCCTGAGAAGAGGTCAGCAGGTTGTGCTCCTTGGCAGGTGTATCGGAGGAGCCACAGACATGGAGACCAGCAGAGTGTACCATGGCTGCCTGGTCCAGTCTGGAGCTATCATAATCACTGATGCTGATTGGGATCTGAGCTTGATCAGGACCCTGAGTAACAAAGGCAATGGAGGGAATGTGTACGACTTTTTCCTGACCAGTTCAACACCAGGGCATTCAGAGGAACTGTGCCCTTGCTGGTGGTCTGCAACAAAACTTTGGCAACTGGTGGCTGTCATGGGATGCAAAGACATCTATCTCTTGGGTTGCTCCATCTCCTGAACACCACTTCCAGAACCTGCTTGTCGAGAGACCATTCATGATGATCCGTTGATTCAACTCAGGGCATCTGCCAGGGTATTGTCCTTGCCTGGAAGATGAATGGCTACCAGTGAGGCCTAAAGTGAGTAGGCCATACTCCACATCTTCATTGCCTCTGTGCAGAAAAGGCTGTACCTTGTTCCTCCTATTTGTTTATGTAGTACATAGTGGCGGTATTGTCTGTCCTGACCTGTACCACCTTGCCCTGAATCATGGATGCAAGGCCTGCAGGGCCAGGAACACGGCGGAGTTCCAGCAGATTTATGAGCTGGAGTGACTCTGTACTTGACCAAGTGCGTGTACTGTATGATCCTCCAGATGAGCTCCACAACCCAGGAGGGAGACATTTGTTGTGGGAACTATTGATGGAGACTCCCGCTGGAAAGGGACTCTTCCTGAGGTTTTCCTTACCTGCCACCATTGAAGGACTTTGCAGCAGTGTCTTTGTTACTGGGACCAGCTTTGACACCAATGTGCATAGAGGTGGAACTGTATGTCCCTCATTTGGAACCTGGCCCCGAGACTGTACCAGCTGCTGCAGCCATATGGCTCAGGAGTTACATAATGCCTTGCTGGTTTTGATTATTTACCTTGAAGACCCAGCAATCTAAAGGATGTTGCTTACCCTGTCTTGGGGTAGGTAAGCCCTCCCTTCAATGCGTCCAATTCTGCTCCTTATGAAGTACAGCACCCATACTGGTTGAAGGACGGTTTCTTGAGGTTTACCAGGAACCCTAGGGATTCCAGAATGTCCTGGGTTGTTCATAGGAGCCTGCCACCTGTTGTGGTGATTTTCCCACCACTAGCCAGTCATCCAGGTAGGGAACACAGTTACCCCTTGTTTCCTTAGGAGTGCCACCACCACTGCTAGGCACTTTGTGAATGCCCTTGGACCTGAAGTTAGGCGAATGGCAGTGCTGTGAACTGGTAGTGACTGATGGGAGTCTGAACAAGAGGTATTTTCTGTGAGACTCCCTTATGGGGATGTGGAAATATGCATCTTTTAAATCCAGTGATGCCAACCAGTCTCCTTTCTGGAGGTTGGCAAAATCATGGCCAGTGTTACCTTCTTGAATTTAGGTTTTGCCAAATGTCTGTTTAGTAACCTTAGGTGAGAATGGTCTCCACTCCCATTTTCTTCAAGGTTAGGCAGTACCTTAGTAAAATCTCTTTCCCAAAATGGCCACCCAGACCCAATGAGTTAAGGGTCATCGATCAAGTCCTCCTTGGGAGAGAGAACACAGATAGTCCAAAATACTAGCCACTGGACAGGTCAAAGAGTCCAACCCCTTGCCCTGACACCAAATGGAGACTGTGTTCTATTTGAAGGCATAACATTTTCTGGTTGATTCCTTTCTACACACCTCCATGACAGTGAGGACATCTTGGAAAGACCCAAAGCCTGGAACTCTAATCTATCAGGAACCAGGCTGTCAGGTGGGATTTAAGGTCCGGTGGAGTACCTTCCTCTGACTGAGAGCAGGTCTGGGTGTATGGGAAGATGCCTTGTGAGCCTGTTGCTGAGGCTGAGGAGATCGGTACCAAAACTGGTGGGGCCAGCACGGAGTCACCAGAATCACCTGTGCCTTGTCCCTCCTGACCTCGAGTAACATCTTGTGGATCAAGGGAAGTAGGAAGGCACAGAAGAGGCCTAGGGTCCATGGCCTCAAGAAGGCATCACCTGCAGAGAGCCTTGTTGGGTGGTGGTGGGGCACAAACAGCCACAGCTTTACACCAAGATGGTGGGAGGAGGGGCCCTATATGACCCCAATCGCAACCCCTCTGTGAAAAACATCACCTTTTACTCCCCTTTATAGATGACTTACTACTGGTATGGGATAGGGCAGATGCAGAAATGAAAGAGTTTCTAACATATGTAAATCAAAATGAGATGAGAATTAGGTTTACATCGAAAGCGTCAAACACAAGATAGAATTTCTGGATATCAGTCTTGCAGGAGTAAGTGGAGCTACAGTTACAACAGCTGGATACAGAAAACATAAAAGCAGGAAATAGCACACTTTACATACGCATAATACATCCTAAGCATCTTATTGGTAGTTTATCATATTCCCAACTCATTAGACTTAGACGAAATAATGCAAGAGAAAGATTTTTAGACAGCAAGCCAAGAATTATTTCAGAGATTACATTTGAGGATATTCAGAACAGATTTTACGTAAAGCACTAGATAACATGAAGCAGTTAGACAGAAACCATTTATTAGACTACAAAAGAAAGAAAGCAACAATAAAGTGTGTTTTGTAACAACTTATTCTGCTGTTTCCATGGACACACGTTCAGTTATCAAACACCACTGGCATTTGCTGCATATAGACAGAGACTTGAGGGAAATAAGTGACAAGGGTCCCTAGCTTCATTCAAGTGGCAAAAACCTAAAGGGCACAGTCAGCTTTGCCCTTCCGCTTTTGTAAACATGAGCAGTGTGCCTCTTGGTGGCACACCACTCAGGAGATGCTCAAATGCTCCTATGGATATAAAATATAAGGCTTTTACCCGTTTTCTTAATTTCGCCTTAATAGGTTTTGCTTGGCCGCTAGTAATCCCATACGGAAGCACATCTAGGTCAGAACCGCGCATCTGCCATGAGCACAGTCCTGAAGCATGATTTTTCATATGCACCAGTACAGTCATGTTTGCCGCCTGTTCCTCGCACAATTCTAAAATATTCCATCTATCTGGCACCGCAATCGAGCACTGGAGATATAGTATTCATATTTTGAGCTGCGGCCAAAATCTCGCACTTGTGTACCAATGGTACGCTCTTCCGCATGCGAGGATCTTTGGTCCTGTATCTGTACTCATGCACAGGATTTCGCAACAGATTAAAATACAAACATTATTATCTCCAGTGCTCGGTTTATAAGCCAGACAGATGGAATATTTTAGAATTAAGCTAGGAACATGCTTAACCTTGACTGTACTAGGTATATATGAAAAAATCATACTTCAGGACCGTGCTCATGGCAGACCGCAGTCCTGACCTAGATGTGCTTCTGGTATGCATGAGATTACTGGCGGATAGGAAGCGAAAACCTATTCAGGCATAAATTAGAAAATGTAAAAAGCCTTATATTTATATCCATAGGGTGTTCTGAGTATCTCCCTGGTTGTGTGTGGCCAAGAGGCACACTGCCTACTTTTACTCAAAAAACAGGGGCAAAGCTTGACAGTGCCCCTTAAGGACTTACTGGTCATAGCAAACATAACGAACCTTTGACTTCTTCAAATTGGTTGCTACCTAAACCAGTTGTTCTTCCATGTCATAACTGCATTACAAGTACAAAAGCAAAACAAGGCAGCGTCTTCAATAATCCCAACATTAGAGGAATATCACAAGTCTGTATACAGCATTTTATCACTTGTAATACCCTTATATAGTTTATGCTATCTGGTGTTCATGTGGATGTGTCTACATAGGACAGACCACATGCAAGCTTAAGAGAGACTGCAAGAACACTTTAGAGCCTTAAGACAAAAAAACTTATAGTATCCCATAGCAAAGTATCTAAATCAGGAAAAGTAAAAAAATCACATTTCTTACATGGGCATTGTGTGCCATTATCTTCAAGGGAAGGAATAGTGGCAGTATGTTAGATCAAAGGGAATCAAAATGGATTTTTGTCTAAAAGCCCTGAAGCCTTCCAGATACAATGACGCAATGGACTAGAAGCCTCCTCTGTAAACTTTGATGAAAAAGTATGAAACTTAGCGATAAAAAATAAAACGAGTCCTAGTACAAAGGTTAGTGAGCTGCTAATGAACTACAGGCACTGGAGGTTTCAAAATTAATTTTTATTTTAAAGTTAAAATAATTAAACTGTGAGTAAAACACAGTTTTAATGTTTTAATGAATTCTGAACATTACTAGTTTTCTAGGACTAATGGGTACAGGTCGTGATGGAAAGCACTACACACTGATGTCATATGTCAGAATTAGGGCATGTCCCTTTAAATATTGAAACTGCATCGTTCTGCACTATTGAGAGCTTTCCAGCACATATTCCTCCCTATTTTTCTGGAAAGCAGAATAAATACATTTTATCATAATCTAAAATATATTTTCCAAAGCGGTGATTGTTATATACTTTAGAAAACAGTGAGTATATATTTAAGCAATTTATCCCTCCAGGGTGTGAGGTACACTGGAGGATTTACCACACCATGTGTGTTAAGTCCTCCAGTGTACCCACCCTGAAGAATAAACACGATTATTCTAATGGCAAATGTTGTTTCTTTAATGTTTTTTAACTATTTTCTAACTCACTGAGGTCCCTACACTTGAAAAGAGGATGTCATTTTGTAAACAATTTACCACGGTGTTTTAGCGAAATGGCAACAGGACAAATCGCAGCAGTTTCGTTTGAAGTGAAAGCAACTGGATTAGCACGACATAAGGTTAGGTTTTCCAGTGGGTACACTGGAGGATTTATTACGTGGTAATGTGCCAGCCAACAATCAATCAGGATGCAGTATTTGGTACATTGGATTTACCACATTGTATAATAGTAAATGAATGTATGTCTTATGCAATTTATCACTACCATGTAACCATCTTAGATTGATGTAACTAATTCACCAATGGGAATTCATGAAGTTAATGAATGACAAATGCAGTGATAAGTTAATTGGTAACATCTGGTGATTAAACACTATATAAATGTACACCTACATGGTAATACCACACCCCTGACGAAGAGGTCTTTGTGGCCTCGGCGCTGGGCTGTTTACACTGAAACAATGCGTGAACCTGTACATTGTGTTTTATAAATGTAGAAGTGTTTTTGCACTTGATTTTCTGCTTTGAATCTGAACTGATTTGATTTGCATTAAATTATCTTAACACTAGCCTGGAGTGCCATTTCTTTATTTGCTTCCTATATACAGTACACATTTTATGGCACTCAACTGTAACTGAGTGTACCTTCTTTACCTGTTTTAGAAGGCACAGAAGAGGCCTGAGGTCCAAGGCAGAGAAGGCATCCCCTTCAGCATTCCCTGTTGAGGGGGATGGCACAAAACAGCCTTTAGCTTTGTGTTCTCTGAGGGAAACAGATCCACCTAAGGGGTGCCCTACTGGGAGAACAGACTGTGAACTACCTCTGGATGGAGAGACCACTCATGAGACACTGAGGCGTCCGCGCCAGCTGACTGGAGGCTCCTGCCACATGGATGGCTATGAGATCTGCCTCAGGCCACGCATGAGATCCAAATGTTAAGGGCTTCCCTGTACAGGGCAGGAGTGGTTCGCCTTGTTTGTTGAGGTAGTACATGGTCGTGGTGTTGTCCATCTGTACTTGAACCACTTGATCCAGACACACTGGTGAAAGCAGTCAGCACCAGCTAGACTGCTCGGAGTTCAACAGGTTGATGTGGCACCGGGCCTCCTCGGGGTCCAGAGCTCGTGGACTCGTGTTCCCCAGATGGGCACCCCAGCCCGTGAGAGAGCGCGGTCATCAGGATGACCATCGGCTCAGGCACACAAATGGGATCCTTCCTGCAGATGCTCTGACACCAACCACCATTGGAGGCATCCCACATCCTCTGGGTCACAGTGACCAGCTGGTCGAAGTCATCTTTGTGCGAGACCACTGGCTGGCCAGCTCCCACTGCAGGGAGAGCATATGCCAATGGGCCCACTGGACCACGCTAGTGCAGGCTGCCATGTAATCCAGAAGGTGCAGGAAGTCACAGGCAAGGTGCAAGTGCTCAACCAGAAATGACTGGGCAAATGAGGAGAGAACCTCTGCCCTGATGAGCCTATCACCTGCAAGGGCATGAGCTCTGACTTGGCCTTTTTGGCCAGGGGGCTAAGGTCAATGTGGGTCTGGAGGCCATGTCCCTGGACGCTCCACCTCCTGTTTGGAGGGACCTGCTATCAGCCAGTCATCCAGGTAGGGTATAACAGGACCCTTCACACCTTAGGTAAGCTGCCACCACTGCTATGCATTTGGTGAAGACCCTGGGGACAGAGGAGAGGCCAAAGGCATGGCTTGGAATTCATAAAGGGGTTCCCTCAGCTCAGAAATGGAGGAAACTTGGTGGGATGGATGGATCGGAGCGTGAAAGAACACATCGTAAAGATCCAAAAGCCAAAACCACATGTTTTGCTCTAGAGATGGTATGATCTGGATCAGAGTTATCATTCTGAAGGTGCGGGACCTGGGAATTTGTTCAGGTTGTGTAGATCTAGAATGGGGCACCAGCCCCCATCCGCTTTGGCACCAGAAGTACCTAGAGACAAACCCTGGGTGTTCCGGAGGATCCGCAACTCTGACCATGAGCGTCCTTGCAGAGGAGTTGGGCTACGTCATCTCGGAGAGCTGATCGAGTGTCTGCGGATACCAAGTCCTCCCTTGAGCCGCAGGCTCAGATGGAGAGTACTGCTCAAACGCTAGAGGCAGACCCTGACCGACCACTTCCAGAACCCACCTGTCCATGGTGACAGTGGAAGAGGTGGAAGAAAGTGGCAGAGCCGACCCCCACAGGAGGACCCAGGAGAGGCGTGGTGGCATGAGTGTGGCAACCCCATCCTGTCACTGAGCAGACTTGGAGGAGGAGGAGGATCCAGCTGAGGAGTCACGGGTCCCTTTCCTCCAGGCTTCGGACCACTGAGGCCACTGATGTGGGCCTTGGTCATCAGACTGAACCTGCTGGTCAGACTGATGCTGGGCTGGTTTCTCACAAGAGGAGTGAGGGGTCAAAGGGCTTTCATGCTTTCTGCTGCCTCAAACACAGGAAGTTGGACAGCAGATAAGGACCGCAAGGCCCATCCAGTCTTCCAGTTTTTTCTACATTATGAATGTGCCATAGGCCTTTACTCTGTCACTGGCCTATCTATTCATACCATCTGTATTGCTCCCTTATGCCTACTCCATGCATATTTGAAGCCCAACACTGTATTCATAGCCACAACTTCCTGAGGTAGGCCGCTCCATGCATCCACCACCCTTCTGTGAAAAGAACTCCTCACATTATCCCTTAATCGGCCTCCTCAAATCTCATACTGTGTACTCATCTTGCTATTTTTCTGATATTGAAACATGTTAGACTCTTTCACCTTATTAATGCCCTTAAGATGTTTGAATGTTTCGATCATATCACCTCTCTCCTCCTTTGCTCTAGGGTATACATATTGAGCTCCATTAATCTGTCCTCATATGTTTTCTGATACAGTCCCTGCACCATTCTGGTTGCCCTTCTCTGGACTGTCTCCATTTTGTAAATGTCCTTGTGCAAGTGTGGCCTCCAGTACTGCATGCAGTACTCAGATGGGGCCTAACCAGTGTCTATGAAGAGGATTATCATCTCCCTCTTACAACTTGCAATACCCTACTAATACACCCCAACATCCCTCTAGCCTTACCTACTGCTTTAGTGGTCTGCTTGGATGATTTCAGGTCATCAGTAATGATGATGATGCCCAAATCTCTTCCTTCCTTGTGATTGCAGCAACTCCTCCCAACCTACAGGTGGAGCCCTTGGGATTCTTCTGGGCAGACATCACGGAGTTCAAGGTGGCACTGGACTTCTCAATACACTGGGTGACCCTCCACACTGGGCCCAAACAGGTAGTTGCCCAAAAAGGGAGGTCTGACAGCTTGTGCAGTGTCTGCTGTAAAGGTTGAGTTCAGCCAAGCCCTAGGGCGCATGGCAACTGTGGCCGCCACTGAGCAGGTACAGGAACCCCCAATGTCCAGAGCCATCTGAAATTGCTGCTTGGCCACAGCATGACCCTGGTTCTGGACCTGCTTGACAGTAGTCTGAGGTCCGCAGGAAGATGAGGAATCCCTCATCCAGAAAGCCCAGAAGGGCATGGGAGAAATGTGCCATCACAACAGCTGAGATCGCCTGGTGGAGACCGAGTGAGAGACTGCATAGACCTTTTGGCTGAGTGGTTCAATTTCTTGGACTCCTTATCTGGCGGTCTGTCGACATCCTACTGAATTGCCCATGTGCCAAAACACAGAGTTGGCCACCAATCCTTTAGCTGAAGGGTGCTCCAAGAACCCGAGAGGGTACTGGTGGGCACTGCATACTCTGAGGCCATCCAGGCTGAGGGCACAGGGCAAGGGGTGGGGCTGCCAGAGCTCCACGGCAGGGCCGACAATGACCCCAACCACTGGAAACCCTCCAAGAGTCCCTTTGTCCATAATCTGTGAGGAGATGGTGAGTTCACTTCTGAATGGGCTCCAATTTCATCTATGTGTACTCTGAGATGACACGGAGGATGCCTATAAATACCTGGGTCCTTCCTCTGTCGAAGGTCCCCACCAACTCCATGTCAATTGGACAGGGGTGCAGTGGGGAATCCTCAGATGCCGAGGAATCTGCACAGAGTGGCCTATCACCTGGGTCACTCCAGACAAGCCACTGGCAGTCAGGTGTAGAGTGACCAACAGCTGATGGGAAGTTCCTGAGCCAAGGACTGCTTGGTCAGGCGCGATTGGTGGCTGTTGAGATTCTGACTCCACGATGATTGGTGGAGAGGCCAACTTTGGCCGAACCAAGGCAGTCTGTACCAGCTCCTAGCGGAGAAGCGGTATGACTGGCACCACCGGGGCATCAGTGTCAGCCTGTTGGGCGACAGCCAAGTGATGGCCAGTATAGGGCAGGGGGTCAGCCGGACCACATAACATCAACTGTTGCCATCAAGTCTTCATAGAAGTCAGCATGAGTTTGACCAAAGCCTCCCACCCGAGGAAGACAGTAGTGGTGGCGCTGCCTCTCATGGTGTCGAGAGTGAGACTATCAACATCGGTGGGACCTGCTTGACCCAAAGGATGAGGATGACCTAGACCTTGGCCACCGGGGATCTGGAGGGAACCAGGAGTGCTGCAGCTCCTCCTGGTCTAGGTCAGTGACTGGAGAACCAACTCTTCTGTCGTTACAGACAGGACCAGAGTCCTGAACAAAGAGTTGTCAGCCTCTTCAGATGACAACCAGTCGACAGGGTCAAGAAAAATCTCAGCCACATCGTTGGCCAGCATTTCAACCAGCTAGCTTGATGGGGCACGGTGAAGCCAGGAGGTCAAGGCCGCAGTTTCGACAGTGGTTAAATCCTGAGAGTCCTAAGACAGAGTACGCTGATGGTGAGTTTTCTCCTTTTCTTTCCTGGACTCTTCCTTGTGAGATCTACAGCTGTGCAAACCATAGGGCCCTCTCCTTGGTCAGGAGAGACTGGCACAGATCTTTGAAGGAGTCTGAATAAGTGGAGCCCAACTTGGGGGGACAATGCTGAAACCAAGGAGGACTGCATGGTGGCCTGGAGCGCCTCCTCCTTGAGAGCCTTAAGCTGCCGAGCTGGCTAGTGGAACCGCGGCCATGAGACCACAACGGCGTCCTTTGATTTAACTGGCAGATGTCATTTTTCCAGGCTGCCCAACTTCAGGTGGGCAAGGCAGTCCTTGACGACCGACGTGAAACAACTGGTATATCTTGCAAGCCTGGGGATCGTGTTCGTGCCCCAGGCGAGTAAATGCATGGCGGTAGCGGGACATCTGCTGCCCACATGGGTGGCGAAATCCAGGCGAGACTGATCCTCCATCACAGTAGAGATCAAGATTGAGCTGAAGATTAAACTCTGATGAGTTTAAGTTTTGGAAGTAAATCCTAAGATTTGCGCCACTGCCTACTCAGCGAGGCGGTAAGGAGGGAACCTGCTTCTTCCAGTGGAAATGAAGATCTGGCGCCATGGGGTGGACGAGGGTTATACCACCCGAGTGGGTGGAGGAGCCAGCTTGAAGACTTCCGGCAATATTTAAAGGAGAAAGGATGATGCCAGAAGGTGTGGATAGAATATCATATCCACGCCCCTAGAACTGGTATTTTGATGCTTCTAGGCAAAACCTTGCAGTTTCTGCCAGGTCAGATGACAGGTCAGGGAGCCTTTACCTGTCATGGCCATAACCAACTGCTACAGTGACTTCTGGTACTGGGCAGCACAGGCCATATAGTTGGCCTGCCTGATGAAAGAGAAGCTGACAGTAGCCTTTCTTGGCCATACTGTCAATCTTTCTTTTTTTTTTGTAACCAATATTTTATTGAAAGGTTTTGTGCTTTTACAAATAAAATAATTTATGCTATAAAAAATAACATATTGCAGAAGTACAATAAAATATGAAGTATATTAAAAGTAAAGTAATGTGAATTATACAACTTGCTATATTCTATCAATTGAATAAAGGAATGGGAAAAGGAACAGAAGAAGGAAGAAATAGCTATACATGTTTGAAAAGACAAAACATATTTGCCAGAAATAAAGCCAAGCAATAAAATTATAAAGTAGATTAACATGTAGAACATACTTCAACAATTGGCAGATAAATTCCTCCTCAAAATAATGTAAAACAGTTCCCAGATACCACAAAATGTATCCATTCAGTTTACACTGAGGTATACTATTCTTTCATAACTAGCCCTTGTCATAAGTTCATGAAGCCATTCTTTTGAGCCAGGAATATCTGTGCTCAACCAATGTCTTAAGATAACATTTTTTGCCATGATCAGAGCAGCTAATAACCATAGTTTTTGGTCTGTGGAGCATTGAGGATGCTGGAACAAATTCCCAGAATGTCCAGAGGCGCAGAAAAATCAAGCCCAACCTTAAGATTCCTTCACAATGAGCTCTAATAGTTCCCAAAATGGATCTAAGCATAGGGCAAAACCTTAGGATATGGGAGAGTGTGCCTTTGCTTTTCATATACCTCCAGAGATGTCACTGAAAGAGAGACCCATGGCCACCAGTTTACAGGAGTTTGTACCACCTATGTACGATCTTAAACTGCATCAATTGACCTTTAGTTTCTCTGCATGCCTTTAGAGTCATAGACCAGATGCTAGACCAGTCATCTTGCAAAATAATTATTTTGAGCTCCTCCTGCCATTTGCTTAGCACAGGGGTCGGGGGTCTGATTACGTCTAATAGCATTTTATATAGAAGCTTATGACCTTGATGGGAATTACATATCTGATCCAGTATATGTGTTGCTGGCAAGTAGATATTCTTGCTAAAAACATTTCTGAGCATATCTCCCAACAACAGATAATTGTGAAATCCAGTCCTTGGTAAAGAGTACTTACAAGATATTTGGGAAAATTACATCAGAGGCTGAGTCCGATTCAATGATGTCATCTAGAAAATCTACCCCTGGATTTCAGACCGCCCAATCTAGATATTTACCCTTATATTTCAACAGAGAATTCCCCAAAGTGGGCAGTGCAGAGATGCGTTAGGGTCCTAGTACAAGGCCTCAGCCACCTCCTTCAGGCCTTATTAACCTGACAAAGCACTGGGTTAGTATTAAAGGTCTGACAGAGTCTGCAAAAAAGAACTGTCCTAGGGTGGTGGCCTTGTAACAGGACTCACTCTAAACCTACCCAACCTGGTATGCCTGATCTCTTGATGACAAAAGGATTTGACACACTCGCTGCCAGGAAAGCATTATGTCTTGTCTTAAAATTTGGTAGGCTAAACCCTCCTTAGCTATCAGTTGTTGCAGTTTTTAACAGAGATTCTTTGAGTTTTATCTTCCATAGAAACTTCCTGATCAAGGCCTGTATTTTCACAAAGTAGTGAGGCGGTATATGTATAGGAAAATGCTGCAGTAAATAGTAGATTTTGGGAGCCAAAACCATATTGAACGTCCTGAATTTTCCCCACAATGAGGTAACATCTTGCTCCATCTTGCTAAATTAAGTTCTATCTTGACTAGGAGATTTTAAAATGTTTACATACTGTTTGTGAAATATTAGGAACAGGTGTATCCTAAGAACTTAATTCCTTCATGCGATACTTTAATGGCATGTTTAGACAATATGAGGTGTCAAAATTGTCCGACAGGAGTAAGTTTCCTACTTATCAAAATTAATTTTGGGACCTGAGAAACTGGCAAAATCAGATATTATGTTGAGAAGTGCAGGGACTGATGTTTTGGTTTAGTTATTGACAAAAGGATATCATCTGCATCATGAAGACCTTAAATTGTTTACCCACCACTACTCCTACTACAACGAGAAGCTTTAATTTTAAGTAACAGAGATTCTAATGCTAATACAAATAATAATGGGGATAACGGACAGCCTTGTCTGGTTCCACGATGGATGGGAAAAGCAGTAGATGAAAACCATTTATTTTAATTCTGGCCATTACTTCAGCATATAAGACCTGTTGTATTCCTTTACAAAAAAAAAAAAAAAATCACCCAAATTATATCTGTCCAATATTTCTATTAGGTATTCCATTCCACTCTGTCAAAGGCCTTATCTGCATCCAGTGACAGCATGGTGGACGGAAGTTTATTTTGCCTTGCTGTATGTATAACATGGACAATCTTTTGAAAAAGGTCAGGGCTCCTTCTCCCCACAATGAACCTCACCTGATCAGTGTGCATCAAATGATGTATATAACCCTATTTAAGGAGAACTGTGGCAATACTAAGCTCCCACCCAGAAAGCTTACCTCCGATTAAGCTTTTGCGACTGAAAACCCTCTTTTTCAGCAGCGATTACTTTATTTTTATTTTCTAAAATCCATGAACAGAAATACGGCAGTCTGTGTACAGCTCCATTTACTGTAACACTGCTTGGCCGCTTCAATTTAGCGAGTGGTGCAGCCACACTGTTACAGTAAATGTAGCTGCACACAGTCTGCCATATTTCGATCGTGGATTTTAGAAAATAAAAATAAGCAATGCTTCTGGAAAAAAGAGGGTTTTCAGTCGCAAAGCTTAATCGGAGGTAAGCTTTTCAGGGTGGGGAGCTAGTATTGCCACAGTTCTCTTTCATCAGCTGGCCATTATTTTAGTTCAAAATTTTACAACCACATTAATAAGAGAAATTGGATGGTAGTTACTGCAAAGTACAGGGTCTTTGTCTTTTGTGGTAATACAATAATCACAGCCTCTCTCATTGTGGGAGGCAGTGTGCCCACCTCAAAACATTCCCAAAAACCCTATTCAGAATAGGGGCGAGGTTCTGTCCGTTGTCTTAAGAACTCCCAGAGAGTCCATCTGGGTCTGGAGATTTCCCATGGGTAAAGAATGAATTGCTTTTATGATTTCCTCCTTAGAAATTGGTTTGTTTAGTTGTTCCCTGTCTTGAGCTGAAACAGTCAGTAGTTTGAGGCTGTCCAAAAGGTCTCAAACTTATCTGAATAAAACAGTCTTCCGATTGATACAATGCAGTGAAGAAATTAGTAAAGGTGTCAGAAATAGATTTAGTGGAGACCATAGTTTTACCCCTATGCCCTTGATGGCAGCTATTTTTGTAGAATCTGACAGTTTTCTTAGTTTGTATGCAAGTAGCCGGCTCTGTGTCTCCCCTGCCTCCCAGTAAGCTTGCTTCAGTCTGAATAAAAAGTAATTGCCTTTTGGTTGTAAATATTGTTAATGGCATATTCATCCTGATAATTTCTTTATACAGGCCATTATTATTTGCTCCACTATTAATGTAAACGGATTCCTGATCTTTTAGGTTCTTTTCCAGTCGTTTTAACTCAGCATCCTTAGCTTTTTTCTTGTAAGATGAAAAGCGATTAACACTCCCTAATATACATGTGAAGACTTCATCATTATCGTTAATTTCAAAGAACATCTTAATTTCCTTATCTAACCAGTATGGAAAATCACTATGTTTTAATAAACTGCAATTAAACCTCCAGTGTCTTTCTGAGGAATGGTTGTTCAATTATCATATCCACCGAAACTGCAGCATGATCTGATATAGTAATATTACCAATATTACTTGCACGTAAACCAGTTAGAAGGATTTAGTCAGAAATATATAATCTAACCTGCTAGCCAAATGGTTTTTGTTTGAATGAAAGGAATAATCCCTACCTTTTGGATGTATAATTCCCCAAGAATCAATTAGACCGAATTTAGAGCAAAACTTATAACAGCGTTGCAGTCTTCAGAGTGAGCACGAATATTACCATATGTACTATCACTATATGGATCAACAGCACAATTCATATCCCGGCTATCACCATATACTTGTGAACATGTTGTGAAATTAGATCTGCTAGAGAAGTGAAGAATTCTGCCAAATTATTGTTTGGGGCATATACCTAACCAAAATATAGCTCTACCCCATTTTAAAATTTACAATAACATATCTACCCTCTGAGTCAGTAACAACAGAAGTCACAGAAGTGTTATATCACTTATGAAACAATATGCATACACCTTTACTTTTAGTATTAAAAGAACTCCCATATACACTTCCCACCCATGACATCTTTAATTTAGCTGTCTCTTTTATGAGATAAGTGCATCTCCTGGATGAAGGCAATATCTGTCTTCAGATTCTGTAAATAAGATAACACCTTTGACTGTTTTATGGGGTTATTACAGCCTTTTATATTCCAGGAAACTAGCTTAAGATTTGCTTTACTGCTTGACATTTTCAGAGTACTGTATGTAAATCAATAAAATGGCTTTCAAACACTTAACCCTGAGTAACTTTTTGAAAACAAAAGACTAAACCTGTCTAATTAGGACAAATATATATCTATATTACTATAAAACCTTCTATGCAAGTTAGAATAAGTTAAACAAAAGATATAGACAAATACAAGTTAGTTAACTAGCGCTAACAGCCTAAGATAAGATATGATCAGACTGTCTGATCTATTAAAATTGAATGCAAAAATTAAAAATTATAGCAAAACTGATGTTTTCCAAGTAATATGTATATAAATTAACAACAGATGTAACCAGCTATAAAGTTGTTATGCCCAGGCAGATGTGCTGCAATGCACAAAGTATCTACCTAACTTTGACTGCCTAGTTCAGGAGAACTAAAGCCTCTACTTCACATAAGACAAATAAAGCACGGAATATTGTACATAACAGTCTCCTATTTTACATAAAGAATGGAAAGGCAGACCGCATAATAGATAAATGTTTGCACTGAGAGACTGCCAAACTCATTTATAAATGGACAGCTACAGGAGAGAAAGCTAACCGCATGTATATGGTGCACCAAAAGCCTCAATAGAGTAACTGAGCAACAATATAATACAAGTTGTACAGCCTGGAGTATACCTCACACTACACAGACATGCCAATTTAACAGGGCATGAAGGAAAGTGAGGCATTTCTTATTGTACATATTGCCCCAAGTCTAAGCTTGTTATGGCAACCCGCCCCTGAAAGGCAATCAAATTGACAAGAACTATTTTTTAAATATATTTTATTGAACTTTTTCTTTTAAGTCAGGAGACATTTTACAATCAAGATTTTTCTGTGCTTACTTCAGTTTTGTTGTTATACAGATTTACATTTTTCAAGTATGTATAGAGGTCTTTTACAATTGATACAGTCTAGCACTGAGATAAACTTTCATATTCTTTGTTAAAATCTAGCAGCTCTGGGGTACCATCCTAATCTCATTTCTTCTCCCTGTGGCCTACATGTTATAGGCAAAATCAGGATCAACCCCTGCTTGATAAAATGACAATTTCTGCCAGAGGTGGCAAACTTATCAGTTTGGTTATTAAGTTCAGCAGTGATATTTTCCATCTGGTATATAGATATCACTATCCGCCTCCAATCTTGTATGGTAGAGGTGTCTTTGGTCATCCATTTCTTTGTTAAGGATTTTTTGCAGCCAACCAAAAATGGGCAGCAGGGTTTTAGATCCCGGGGGCGATCAGGTGAACAGCCATAAGTACCACTTCAGCTGTGAGCTCAATGTTCTCTCCAAGACTATCACCGATTTATTTTGTATACTTAACCAAAAGGGCATCAAGCGTGGACATTGCCACATAATATGAGCAAGGTCTGCCACATAGCTCCACATTCCTCCAACAGGCCCCAAATCAAATCGGAAGGTATTTCGTCAGACTTGCCGGTGACCTGAAAACCAGATCTACACTTCCATGAGTATTCTCTCCAAATATGTGATTGGGTGATTTTGACTCCAGACGAGATGAAGAGGACCACTCTTCTTTAGATACAATGAGATCTAAATCTTTGTTCCAACTTGTCAATATTGAATTTGTTGATTCTTCAGTTCGAGCTCACATCATTTTATATAGGTTTCCAATTAAATGATTCCAATGTTGTCCCAAGGAATGGTCAAAAATAGTTTTAAGTAGGGAGAGTGGAGGGGTCAGTTTGACCTGAATGATTCTGTTGGTAATAAATGGTTTCTGATTTGGAGGTATCTAAAATGATCAACATTTGGTAGGTTGAATTTAAGTTTAATTCTTCAAATGATAGGATCCCATTAGGACCCAGAAATTGGAACACCTGTTCCAGACCTAGTTACGCATCGAGAGCGGTTAGGTAGTTGTGGGATGGGATGAAGAGCTCATCGTCTGAAATGATCTTGCAGTATTCATAGATTAGTTGAAGTGGCTCTTTGTCTAGCATTTTAAACCATATTTTAAAACCTGTGAGGTTATATCAGTAAAGACTCTTAAAGGAGAGGTCCTCCTGGAGGAAGAAAAAATTATTTTTTTTATGCCATACATATCATTCAGGTGAAACTCTAGTTTCTTCCATAGGGAATCAAACTGTTCAGAAAGCAATAGAAGAAGTATTCTAAGAAATGTGGCTCTGCATATTTTTGAGGTCTGAGAGGTTAGTTCCACCCTGGGCCAATGATAATTTTAATATTGAAAGACAGATTTGTGGTTTTGTTTGTTCCAGATAAACACTGATATTATGTTATCCCATGATTTAAAGTAGTACTGAGATGAGAAATATGGAATATTCTGGAACAAATACAATAAGCGGAGTAAGACATAGGGCATATGGAGGAGAGGAAGGGGCGCAGAAGAGCCCAACCACTTCCCAGTCTCTCCCCTCTTAGCTGTTCAGGACATTTTGTGTTATTTGTCCTTATTAGATTGTAGTCGACCCCTCTCACCTGAGACCCAGGCAAACAGTAAAGAGTCCAATTTAGTTTCTTGGTTCCAGATTTTATGAAACAGTCATTGGATTGGTTCTGGGTTTGGTGAGAGGAAGGCCATAATCAAAGTCTTCCGATCTTCACCTGAAATCATGCTCTCGACCCTGCCCAGCCTCGAGGGGGCCCTGCTAAGAGTCCCACCTGGATGAGACTCACCATGGGGCCTCTAGAGAATTGAGAGGGCCAGAGGGAAAGGAAGCCAGCCCGACAGGAGGGAGGAGAGGCCCAGGGCATTGATCCTGATTGACAAGAACTATTTGATGCTGTGTAATCATCTGCTAGTGAATCCAGAAAGCCACTTCGTGGCTGCCTAAATCTAGTGCAGAGAAGAAGTTATAAGTTGCTCTGTTTGCTGTAGAGCCAGTAAAGCCCTGCTGACAGCTAGCCAACATGTGGCGGGTTAATTACAAGGCCATGTATAATTGCTAGGCAATATTTACTTATAGAGGAACTCAGCCACCATTAATGACCTAATAGATGCCTACAATTTGGCCTTTATATGAACTTCTGATTCTGCTGTACACTAGTCCTTCATGACCCATTTTATCTCCTCAGTTTATTTAAGGTAAACGTGAAGACTGTATGAGACTGGTTGTTAAATGAAAATTAAAAATAAGCAATTAGCACTCTCTTCTCATTATTATTGACACATTTGGACCCATACACAGCCTTGTCAACACATAATGCACACTTCCACAAGTTTAAAAAAAAAAGAAAAGAAAAGTAGACACATAATCTGTGCAGTGCACCCCCTCCCAAAAAGGATAATTGTCTACTTAGTTTTAAGCTACACAAAACAATATGATGAACCCCAAGTGCGGATAAATAATTAAAATCATTAGCTTAAGTCCATTTTGGCTGATGAAGAATAATCTACCCTTTGCCCTTAAGGTTACAAATTTTATGTGTTCGAATAGATGCAGATCCATCTAAAACTTGGTTGAAACACACAGGTTTTGATGAGTTATGTTAATAGAAGATACCATTAACAGTTTACCAACCCACTCATGGAGCCCTCTTGTGTATTCCAAACCAGCATGAGATGTCATATAGCTCCTAAACGACTTCTATAATACACATTTAGACAACAGGAATTAGCATGTAAGCAAATAACAACACACTAAAAGCAAACATCATATGTGGCCTGAGTTAATAAGCAATCCTGCTGAAACCGCATCAGGTCACATAGCATAAACAGGAAGTCGGACATTTGCACTTTGACCCTCCTCCTCATTAGCTTTACGTTAAAAGGAAGACTATTCCACAACTCGTGCATCTCAACTGATTGCATGGTGCTGGGGGTTTCTACAACAGTTTCAGCAGAAGTTGGATCTCCGTGATGAGACTGTGAAGTGCAAGGTGAGCAAGAGTTCAATTCTGTCTGAACCCTCAGCGATCTTGAAACTTTCCTTTGCTGCTGCAGATGAAAAATAACTACAATGAGATTGGCTATGAGTATGGAAAGTTTGGTTAGGTGGCTTATTTTTCTCAATGGACCAGAAAACTTGCAGACTTTGGAGTATGTTTGAGTGCTTAATTACAGATGCATATGGTGAGGGGTACAGATTTTCACATCAGTGGTGCTTCTTGTTGGCTTGTTTGGGCTACTAGCAGTGTCCTGAGATTTGGACCGTGACAGAGACAGGGTGAGAATGCACAGAAAGGGCAGGTGCTGTGATCATGAGCCTCTTGAGCGCAAGCTAAAGAGTTTGAAGCAAACTTTACAGTTAGCTTAGTAGGCCTTGAGGTAGCATTGTTAATTAAATACAAAATCACACATGCCCCCCACAATGCAAAGCATCATAGGCTGCATATGCAAATCACCACAGAATATTATGCTGGTTCAACTTTAAGCAGAATCTTGGCTTCCGGGCAAATGCCCTTTGGAGTAACCATTGTCTAGAACTAGCACAGAGGTTCTTTGTCTTTAAATTGTTTTCGTTTTAATTGGGTTCACCACAACATAACCCAGATAGACCATCTATGGGTAGCTGGTTCATTCCACTAAGGTGTCAAACAGACAAGACATACTGATGACACGTGTCTACGTCTTTTGTTGGCACCCTTTGCAAACTGTGTGAGAGGCCTTTTGGCACCATGCATTTCTGCTTAAAGTTGAACCAGCATAATATTCTGTGGTGATCTGCATATGCAGCCCATGATGCTTTGCATTGTGGGGGCATGTGTGATTCTGTATTTCTTTGGCTTCCAAGCCAAATGCCCTTTAGGGGTAACCATTGCCTCAAGGCTTCGCACAGAGGTTCTTTATCGTTAATTAAGTCCCACACAAGATCAGGAGAATCACAATGCTTGGCATTGCCCCGAACTGTTACCATTAACGTAGCTGGATATTTAAAATAATAGAGCCACCCTAATTTCTGTAAATGTTTTTTAACTCCAAAGAAGGATTTTCTTTCTTCCACAACAGCTGAGAAGAAATCCTGAAACATAAATATTCATTCTCCTTTCCAGTATAAAGGTTTGTGTCCTCTGGCCACCCTGAGCACCTCCTCCTTTATAGAATATCATAAAAAGTATGCAATGATGGATCTAGGTCTTCCATTGAGGTGTTTTTTAGACACAAGAGACCTATGAGCTCTCTCAATTTTGAGTGGCCATGGCCACTCGTAGTTCAAAATCTCGGCAGCATTTTTGAAGAAAGGGTATCATATCGTTCTCTCCAGGCCTTCTGGAACCCACACTATGCGAATAATATTTCTTCTATCCCTATTCTCTAAATCATCTACTTTGCTAAGCAGATAATGAATTTGTTCTACCTGACGCCCAAGTTATCTCCAGAAAAGCCACAGTGTCATGTAGATATCTATTCTGTTTCCTGCTCTGTAATGCTGTTTGCATTTTTAAGAATGTCTTTATTTAAAACACCCATATTCTGTTTCATATCCATAATGTCAATGCTGATGTTTGTAAACATTTCCTTTACCATATCCATGATTTACCCACTGGTTCTGTATAAGTTGGCGTTTGACATTATTGACACTTGAGGCTCTGGGTTGACAGTCGCCTGGCGACTGAGTAAAGGCACAATTTGACTCACGGATTTTTTTGACAGAAAAATAAAGAAATTAGCTCCGGCTAGCTATCATATTATATTTTTATGCTCTGTACCTTCTGACAACAGTTACACTCCAGAAAGGAGCGGCACACATTACTTGCCCTAACTATTATGAAGTAAATCCATGTAGGTGAGCTGGAGCTGTTTAATCAGGCAGCCATCACCGTTAGTGCCATGCATGCATGCGTCCTATCAATCTTTCTTGAGTCTTTCTCTGGAGGATGGGAAGCCAAGGGCACCTTTGCCCTGTCACATGAAGTAGTTTGCATCATACCCTCACGATCAGGGTGGGAGAATAAAAATTCAGCCCCTGCCCTGTCCAGCTGGTACTTTGTCTGCCCTCTTGTCCAGGGTAGCACAAAATTAGGAGTCTGCAGGATTTTTACAATATGCTTCTTTAAAATGTGTTTATTGAAAGCACAGTTTCTCATTGGGATTAAGCCATCAAGTCAAGGAATTCCACTTCTCTTCATTCTCCACCACCTCACTTGGAGTAATGTCCAAGGTGTCCATCATCATCTTCCTGACAAAAGTATAGTGAGATGAGAAACCCTCTGGTAATCTAGGTGGGGATTGAATTCTTGTTCAGGAGACCTCAGGTTCGATGAGTTCCCCTCATCCTCATCATATTCCCCAAACTCCTTAATCTCTTGAACTGATGCTTGCACCAGAGCAGCCGGTTGAGGAACTGGCGGTTGAATCGGAGGAGTAACCAGAATCGATGGAACCATAGCCTGTATAAGCCCTTACAAGGCCTGAATGACTTTCAGTGCCTGGATTATAACCTCTGGAGTAGGCATTTCATTAGTGTTACTAGAAGACCCTTAGGCTTTGCAGAAGGGATTCTAAAACATTTTTTCTTTAATTTCTTTGGTGGTCCCAGTTTATCCACGGTTCATTCTTGTTTTGGTAGGCTCCCTTTACTTGGGGTAGCTGGTTTGTTTGAACGGTTTCACCTGTATTTTTGTGGAAGTAGGCTGGTAAGAGAAGTTATCTCTAATCCTCAGAATGAGCAGTTTTCTTTAAACCTCTCTAGCCTTTTTCTATGGTTCTGGCTGGAAAAGTCTTGCAATATCGCAATCAGTTGTGAAGTGGTCTCTCCAAGACAGATAACACACTTATGTTTATCTGCCTTGGTGAAGACCTTCCACACTGGATACAGTTTAAAACCCTGGAGGCCAGTTTTCTTCTTAGGTTTCTCTCACATTTTAGTTAAATGTCCCAGATCCAAAACATAAACCTCAAAGTTCTTTTTCTTTTGGGCTCTTTGTGCAGTTTCAGTAAGGGTCGGTTCCTACTGGAAAAACACAGGTTACTCACCTGTAACAGTAGTTCTAGGAGTGGTATATGTTGTTCATCCGCACTGTTTGGCATTTCTTCCCCTTTAAATCTTGCTGGAAGGTCTTCAAGCTGGCTCCTCCCACCCATCCGGATGGTATGACCTTCGGCTCCACCCCATGATGCCAGATCTTTGCTCGCTGGAAGCTAGGTAGTGCTGGAAGCTGGGAGGTTGGTGGGTTTGTGGATGAAGAACATATACCACTCCTAGAACTACTGTTACAGATGAGTAACCTGTGTTTCTAGGGATGTGGGTATGTTGTTCTATCCACACTGTTTGGCAGATGCCTAGTAGTTCTCCGTGAGGAGGGAGGCAAGGTGCACACCCACTACTTGGGAAACAGAGACTGGAGAAATGAGGCCCCAAAACCAGCATCCTGTTGTGACTCTAGGTCGATGTGGTAGAGGGTAATGAAGGTGTTTGCTGTCTTCCAGGTAGCAGCCAGACAGATTTCATGGATAGGGATGTCCCTGAAGCAGCCACTGAGACAGCGGTATGATGGGTGGAATGATATCTTAACCTCTGGTAGGCTCCTTGCCCACCAACCTGTAACAGAGAGCAAGATATGAAGTGAGCCATCTGCCGATCGTCTGCTTTGCTGCAGGTCTGCCAGATGTGGCTTCAGCGTAGGTGACAAACAGCTGGCGAACCTCTCCCTGAATTTCCGCCATTTTCTCCTTATAATAGGAGAGAGCTCATCTCGGCCAAAATATGGAGCCTGTACTCGGCATCCAAGGTGTAGTTTGGGTAGAACATAGGCACAGTCATCACCTGATTTATGTGGAATTCTGACATCACCTTGGGAGGAATTTTAGGTGGGGCGAAGGACAACCTTGTCCCTGTGGAAGACCAGATAAGCAGACTCCACCAAGAGTGCCTGGAGCTCCCCAGTCCTTTGCCTGACATGATCGCCACCAGGAAGGCGGTCTTCCACAATAGGTGTGACATCTCACACTTGTGCATCAGTCTGAATGGCTTGCCCATAAGTTTTGCCAAAACCAACAGTAAATCCTATGGAGGAAGTTCACACACCAGAGTGGATATCTGATTGATGCCTTTGTAGAAATGCCAGACCACCTTCTCCTGGCCGCCCATGCCCAGTAAGCAGAGATGGCTGCCAAGTGCACTTTGAGGATCATAGACCGAAGATCCCTTTGCACAGAGACTAAAGGTAGTCTAGAATGCTAGCTATTGGACAGGATAGAAGGTCCAGGCCCTTACCAGACACCAAATTGAAAATCTTTTCCATTTGAAGGCATAGCACCTCCGCCCTGGATGCTTCCACTACTATGAGTACATCCTCAGAGAGACCCACAGCCTGGAACTCTAGCCGCTCAGGAACCAGGCTGTCAGGTGCAGGATTGGGACTGAAGGTCCGGATGGAATACCTTCTCCTGATTGACTGATATCAGATCTGAGTGTGCTGGAAGATGCCTCAGGAGCCTGTTGCTGATGCTGAGGAGATCTGGATACCAGAACTGACGTGGCCTGTCTGGGGCTACCAGGATCACCTGCCCTTGTCCCTCCTCACCTTGAGAAGCACCTTGTGGATCAAGGGAAATGGAGGAAAAGCATAGAAGTGGCCTGGGATCCATGGCCTCAAGAGGCATCCCCTGCAGTGAGCCCTGCTGAGGGATGGGCGTGAAACAGCCTCAGCTTTGTGTTTTCCCTGGAGACAAACAGGTCCACCAACAGTTTTTGCCCCAGTGAAAGAACAGAGTACCTCCGGATGGAAAGACCACTCATGGGACATCTCACCCATATAGCTGAGAACGTCCGCCAGTTGATTTGAGGCTCCTGCCACATGGATGGCTAGGAGATCTGCTTCCAGTCAGCTCACAAGGGTTCAGATGTGGAGTACTTCTCTGCACAGCAGTTGGGAGTGCATGCCGCTCTGTCTGTTGAGGTAGAACATGGTCATGGTATTGTCCATCTGGACTTGAACCATTTGACCCCAAAGGAGCCAAGCAAATGTTGACAGTGCCAGTCTGATCGCTCTGAGCTCCAGCGGTTGATATGGTGTGCGGATTCCTCAGGGGCCCAGAACCCATGGGCTCTGTGATTCCCATGTGGGCTCCCCAGCCCATGAGAGAGGCATCAGTCATGAGGATGACCGTCAGCTCAGGGTGGACAAATGGGATCCCTTCCTGCACATGATCCAGGATGGTCCACCACTGGAGAGCATCCTACATCTTCCAGGTCACAGTGATCACCTGGCCAAAATGACCTTGGCACTGAGTCCACTAAGCGGCTAGCTCCCACTGAAGGGGTGCATATGCCACCGGGCCCATCGGATCACAGTAATGCAGGGCACCATGCACCCTAGAAGGCACAGAAAGTCCCGGCAGGGACAAGTGCCCAAGCAGAAATGATTGGGCAAGGAGGAGAGAGCCTCCACCCTGTCCACCGGGAGCCAGGCTCTGGCTTGGCAGGAGTCGAACTCTGCCATGATGAAGCACATCACGTCTGAAGGCATGAGCTCCGACTTGGACTCGTTGATCAGGAGGCCAAGCTGAGTGCAGCTTTGGAGGCCAGGTCCCTGGACCTCTCCACCTCTTGCTGGGTGGAACCCGCCATGAGCCAATCATCGAGGTAAGGGATAAACTGTGACCTCTCGACACGAAGGGCTGGCACCACTGCAATGCATTTGGTGAGACCGTAGGGCAGATGACAGGCAGAATGGCACGACCTGGAACTATTAAAGGAGTCTCCTCTGCTCGGAAGCCGGAAGGGCAGCTTAGGAGCGGACAGATTGGGACATGAAAAACAAGTCCTGAAACCCAGGAGCAGAACCACATGTTCTGCTCCAGAAAAAGTATGATCTGGGACAGAGTTACCATCCTGAAGGTGCGTGGCCTGAGAAACTGGTTCAGGTCATGCAAATGTAGAATGGACGCCAGCCCCTGCCCGCTTTGGGACCAGGAAGTACCTGGAAGCGAACCCTGGGTAAAGTGGGAGGTCCGTGACTCTGACCATGACCTCCTTGAAGAGAAGTAGGGCGACATTATCTCAGACAGCCAACTGAGTCTACGGACACCATCTCTTCCCATGGGGCGCAGGCCCAGCTGCAAGAGTTCTGCTCGACTTCCAGAAGCAGACCCTGGCTGACCACTTCTAAGACCCACCTGTCTATGGTAACAGCAGACCAGGCGCAAAGAAAGTGGTGGGCTGACCCCCAGGAGGACCCAGAGCTGCCGTGGCGGAACAGGAGTGACAGCCCCTATCCCGTCACTGGGCAGGCTTAGAGGAAGAGGGTCCAGATTGGAAACTGTCTGAACCCGACCTCCCTGTCTGCTGGAGGCCGGACTTGGGCCAGGTGTCGTCATGTGCATGCTGTTCACCCTGAAAGGGGTTGCTTGGCCACAGGAACAGGGTGCTGAAATGTTTTTTCTTCTGCTTCTTGGTGCCTTGAGCTTCTCTCTGAGCAGAAGTGGCAGAGTCCAAGGTGGCACTGGACTTCTTGATCCATTGTAGGTGACCGTCCACACTTGGGCTGAAGAGATCGGTGCCCAGGAAAGGAACAATGGTAAGCTTATGCTGGGTAACCGCCATAAAGCTTGAGAGCCTGAGCCAAGCCCCTGCAGCACATGGAAAAATCAGTGCTGCTAGCGAGTGGGCGACGAGTCCCCGAGGTCCAGGGCCGCCTGAGTTGGTTTGACAGCAGTTTAAAGGTCCATAGGGAGGTGAGGAGAACTTCATCCAAAGAGCCCAGAAGGGTGTGGGAGCAATGTGCCATGCTGGCGGCCGAGCTTGCCTGAAGGAAGCCTAGCGAAGAAGCGGCATAGACCTTCCTGGCAGAATGGCCAACTTTTGGATTCCTTGTCTGGACCACGTCTGCTGAGTTGCCTGTGCATCTGAACATGGATTAGGTCACCAGACCCTCTGCAGAGGGATGTTCCATGAACCCAGAGAGGGACCCAAAGGGCACCGTGTACTCATGGCCTTCCAGGCAGACAGCGCGGGCAGGAGGCAGGATGCTAACAAAGTTCCAAAGCTGGACCAACAATGGCCTCGACCACTGGAAGGCTTCTGTCGGAGTGTCCCCTGTCTTAAGGATGTCCGTAACAGGGTATTCAGCCCATTTCTGGACAGGCTCAAGGGCATCGCATGGATTCGGAGATCAAGTAGAAGAATCCTCATGAAGGACGAAGGGCCTTCCTCCATTGAAGACTGCCCACCGACTCATCGCATACCGGACAGAGTATAGGTTGAGTCGTCAGAATCCGAGGTATCTGGATAAGTCAGATGGCCACCAAGGTCCCCTCCACGTGCCTGAGGCAGTCAGGCATGAGGTAACAGACAACCTATGAAGAGACCGGGAATAGTCCGAGATTCCTTTGTAGGAGCCCCTCCAAAGGCTGTTTAGGTGGCGGCTCCACCACTATCGTGTGGAGAGGTCGATTTTGGCCGAACTGGGCGGTTTTCACTGAACCCGCGAGGCGGGAACCATTTTAATTGATTCCAAGGAATGCTTCTGCCTAGAAGGTGAGAACCAAGTAATGGCTGGTGGGAAACAGTGGCCAGTTTCTGACCAGACAAAATCAGCTGTTGCCACATAAGGTCTTCGTAGCATTGACTGAGTTTCATCGAAGCCTCCCTCATCCGAGGAAGATGAAGGCGAATGGTGGCGTCACCTTTTCTTGGAGTGCCTATGTGCCTGCCTCGGCCCATCAGTCATGGGGGTTCGAGACCGCGATCTTCGGGTGATTGACTGGGTCACTCAGGAGACACTGAGGGAACTGGCGATTTTCCCTGATCTGGGATCGGCTCCTCGATGGGATTGCCAGCAGGCTGGGTCTCCCCATCAGGAGAGGCAGGACCGAAGTCCTAGTGAGAGAGTTGTCAGCCTTGTCGAGGCGACAACAGATCGACAGGGTCGCGAGTGATCTCGACCACATCATCGATCGAGACCCCGACCAGCTGACCATGGCAGGGCTGAGAAGTCAGGGTTGAAGTCGTGAAATCGAAGTCGAGACTGAGATCCCTGGATCAAGATCGCTTCTATCCAAGAACGCTTCACCAAGACAAAGAATCTTTCAGTTCCTTTTCCTTTTATGGGACGGAGACATGCAAGCCGAAGGTCCCTCACCAGTGGGGAAGAGACTAACACATTTCCCAAAGAGGCCCAAGAAGGTAGAGCCCAGATTGAGCGGAATGAAAATTGGCTGAGAGGAACGATCCATGGCCCGTGCCACCTCTTCCTCGAAGGCCTGCATTTGTTCAAACTGCTCGGTGGACCCGCAGACACGGAGACTGCCCACTGGGCATCTTTCGATTTGACCAGCGGATTCCGCTTTCTCCCGCCTGCACAATTTTGAACATGCAAGACGCATCGCCAAGGATGTTAGGGTGGAAAGTGAACATCTTAGAAGCCTGTGTCATGGCTGACACCCAAACAGTATGCGCACCTGGCATGTGGGTCTGTACACATCTTCTGTCTGCATGGGCATTGGCAGAATACGGAGAAGATTTCTCTTCCATCAGGGTCATGATGACAAAATTCGATTGCTAACTCTAATGAGTTTACTCTTCAGAAAATCTGAAGTTTGAGAAGCGGGGCCTACAGAGCACGGAAGCAGTAAGGAGGCAACCTGAATCTTCCAGCGAAAGGAAGATCTGGCATCATGAGGCAGAGTCAAGGGTTATACCACCTGGGGGGTGGGAGGAGCCAGCTTTAAGACCTTCCAGCAAGATTTAAAGGGAAAGGGCATGCCAAACTGTGTCGATAGAACATATCCGTCCCTAGAAACTGCAGTTTCCAGTAAAAAATAAACCAAAGTATCAGTTCACACAACAAAGTATAAAGAAAACTACAATAACTAAATAACTAAGAAATAATAAAATAAGCCTGAGGAACATGCGGTTCTTGATGGTTACAGAGAACCAGGAGGAACCACTAAAATAACCTAAATAAAGTTCTAGTGCTAACTATAAAAACACAAACTAAAGGCAGCAGTTGAAAAATATACAAAACATTAATTGTTTTATGATGGAAAACAACAAAAACAACGATGAAGGATTCACGAATGTGAAGAGGGATCTCCAGGCGTCTTAATTAGTAGCGGAGAATGAAATCTGAAACATTATAGAATGCAGCAGTTGGTAAAGGCAGCATTTGAATGGTGGCACGAGACAATGATGTGTTCCATCATTTACATATGTTCCATTCTCCAGGCAGTTCCACTCCACAGGCTGACTGCAAGAGTTAAGAATATTGAAGAATTCCTGGGGTTAGAAAGGCACATTGAGCCAGGCTCATTTCCAGGTGTAACGGGGTGGGGAGATACAGAAAGGAAGAAACGGCAAAATACTAAAAATGCATTAGTTATTTAATTAACTAACATTTTAACAGGTAAACAAGCAGAGCCTAGAAGATTAATTTCAGTTGTGACGGGGGTTGTAAGGAAAAATACATTCACCAGAGGGTTCTTAAAACAAGCAGTGGTACATTACACAAAAGTACAAGAATACATTTACCACAATGATTCTAAAAATAACAGTACATACATAGCAAAGGCACAATGCCAATTACAAACAAGGTGCAAGGAATGAGGCAGGTGCAACTGCAAAACAACTGAATAAAAATACAATTATACAAGCAATGGTAAGAGACAACACAAGAAAAGGGATTTTAAGCATGCCCTAAAGACATACTTGTGGCATCAGGCTTACCCTACTTGATTGTATTTTGCTGCATTTTATGAAATCTCTGCATTTATGTTTTATTGCATCCTGTTTTATTTCCTGTGTATTTTATTGTCAAGGTGCCTTGGTTTTAGAAAGGCACAGTAAAAATAAAGTTTTATTATTGTTGTTTTTTTTTTTGAATCTATTTATGTCTCTAGTGGTCTGAACTCTCTCAGGCAGTCACTCACCTGCCCCTCTACCGCCCACTGTGACCATCTGCCCCCTCAAAGTCATTAGGGCTCCCTGTGGGCCCCAGGTACAAACCCGTGAGGAGAGATCGAGGGAGGAGGCAGAGGCCCAGTGTTGGGCATGTGGTGGTCGAGGCACTGGGATGCCATCGCTATCCGCCCACAGGGTTTTTCGGATGTTTCCCCATCCCCGAACATGGCGTGATGTGGCGCCATGGTGCAGGCAACCCCACTGGCATCAGCTCGCTCCCCATCACTGCTGGTCCAGGATCCTGCAGTACCCCCTTTTCTCCACTTGGGGTCACTGGGACACGGACATCCCCAACACCCTCCCCAGAAGAAGAGCTGCCCAGGGATGCTTGATCCTTTCCCTCCCTGCCAATCTACAGCGCCCGAGCTCGGCTCCCAAACTCGGGTCACCGGCATGGCGCGAGGTGTGGCGTCCAGTGCCTCAACCCTCAGCGCCACAGGCCCAGCCTATTATTATTAAGAATATAAAATACAGAATTAAATATTCTAATATTACGAATATACAGTATGGAGAACACCCCAACCCGCATCAAGCAAGGACAGCAGATGAGTTCAAGTGATCCAAGGCAGTACAAAACAGCAGCAGCATACAAAGATAAGGAGGAACAGAAAGCAAGTCTGGGTGCAGCACAGTGAAGAGACAAGTCCAGAGAGGCAGAAAAGAGACAGAGATGCACTGGGGGTTCAAACAAGAGGAGAAAAAGGTGCTGGATTGCACATGTGTGGAGGGTCTTGCAGGAAAGTTTCAAAAGGATGGAGAAGAAGAATGTAGGGAAATTTAAAGGGGCTCCTAAACCACTATATTACCTAGGGTATACTGTACAATGATTCCCTTAGTAAGCAGTAACAAGATCTCAGGATCAACTCTGCTACCGTAGGATACAAAGGGTTAAATATTTCTGCTCTGTTTTAGCAGAATTCAATCAGAAGCCATTCCCACCACATTTTAAGTAAACTCTACAACTTCTTCTTTATTTACAGGCATAAAAGTAAGTAACAATGTTCTAGTAGTTTAAGCCCTGAACTATGTTACATAAGGTCATAACTTGCAAATGTACTGTAGCACTGCAGTTCTGTTGTGTCTGCTCGGACTTTGTTATTGTTCCCTTATTCATTCCCCAGGTGTGGATAAAATGGGATGAATGACCCAGCTCCATCCTGGTGAATTAAATTCATATGTCAATCAATAAACCAATCGATCAATCAATAAATAGGAATACTGATCCTTGCAAAACTAGATGATGTACCTAGTGCAACCTATTATTGGAACAACATGGATGTTACAGGAAACAAGTTTTCAGGGCTACACAGTTTCCCTTAATTATGCAGCTAAGTAAGTATGATATAACTTGACTTACCTCGTCAAGGCATGAAGTTGTCCCTCATGGACACAAACACCCATGAATCTGAGAAAAGAGAAGGAGAAAAAGTCTAGGTTATGATGAGATCAATTCACCACTGGAACTCTCCCCTCCCACTTCTGACACTGCAGTAATAGAAGGACCATCTGAAACATTAGAGTCACGAAGTCAGATACTAGAAATGTCCATTTATGCTTACACTGAATTCATACAATACAGAGAAACAACAAAATGGGGTCCTGCATCAGCCAGTACTCTAGGCTGCAAACAGAACAAAAGGGCCTTCATAAATTCATGATGATACTTTAAATTCTTCTGCTAGACCTTTCCACAATACTTTTAATGCTTCATTCTGATCCGAGACATTAATCTAGAACTCCAGAAAAAAGAGGGGTTAATCATGACACCCAAAACACACAGTGTGTTGGGTGCAGCGTGAACTTCCACTATGATCAGTGCTGGACAAAGGTGAAGGGCTTCTGATGCCAGAAATCACCCTCCTCCAGAGGTAGGCTTTCTTATGACAAATCTATTTGTGATGGTGGCAAAAGTGATGGAAATTATCTATTTATCTGCAGGCAAAGTCGTGTGGGTAGGCTAAATATGGTGGCGGTGACAGGAAAATCAACATCACTGTGGGAACTACAACCCTGTTTTCATACACAGGCACAGTGTGGATGGGTGTACAGAAGGCTTTCAGGACACTAGAGTCACAATGTGTGTTTGCATCCATATACCATGTTGTGCCTTTCTCCTGGGTCTTTATTGACATTTTGAACCATCAACTGAGGCCTCATGCTAGCACTTGACATGATACCATCAATTAATTTTATTCTAAGGTTGGTAATTTTTTGGGGAGGCACTGATGATCCCAGTAGGACAGAAAGATGGATAGCACTCAAGCAGTGTCATGCTACCAACAATGTTGAACACCTTCCTGTTGAAGCTCCACCATGTGACGCCGAGGGCACTTGCTATGGTTGTCTTGGTTTCACACACCAGTAAGTGCTGCACTCTGTTAATTCTGCTATTCTACATTAAAATAACAGCATCACAATTTGACCGGGCATTTGTATTTCCAACACTGTTGGTAACAGGACACTGCTTTCAGTGCTAGCCATCTTTATGTCCTTCTAGTTTTACTATATATGGGTTAGTCCCCCTCTGGCCAACACAGGGTCCTGCACCAATGAGTGCTTACCTAATGGTCGGTGGCACACATGATCCCCAAGATAACATGCTACCTTTGAGGCGCTGCCATAACAAAAAAAAAAAGTATGCAAAGAGGGTGGCTAAACAAAAGAAAAAGAATGCTGTCTTTATAAATGTAGAAGAAGGAGAGGACAGTGTTAGGATCCTGCAGTGAACTCCTGAAGAACCAAAAGGAAAAAGTTACATTGGACTATAATTCTCCTTATTGAAGTTTACATCTGATTCACACTTCAGTAGATAGCCTGCACATCGTGCTTCCCAGGAATGTTTAGGTATATGTGAACCTAAACTCGGCACTGTGCCCTGACCCCATGCCAACAATGTTCCAACCACCAGTTCTTCAGCAGGAAAAACAAACCTGGTTAGGATGAAATCCCAAAGAATGAAATATAACAACAATAATGATAAACTAATATTAGTAGATTTTGTGCAGTTTGAAGCTTGGAGGGCCCCTGTACAATGTCACATGGGAAAGCAATGACAGGTGGTGTGAAACACCGCCATAGTGATGGGGTTGCAAACCAGCTGTTCATCCTGTGAGCATCCAAGAGGTCATGGAGGACCCGGGACATGCCATCTTGCCTTTCTCAGAGTCTGAGCACTTGCACAGGTCCTATGAGAGCCATTTACAATGAATGTTTCTGTGGGAGTTCCTGGTGGTATGCTTTGATGAGAGCACTACACATGCCAGGGGAGGGGTCCTGTTTGCTCATGGAAACCGTTTGTCGACATTTTAAAGGTGGTGTTGCCAGTTTCATCCACATACCGTTCTTTGTCATTTTGACCAGGAAAAGCACTCTAAGCTATGACAGTTTTTCCAACTGCATCCTGTGGTGTGGGTTGCGGACCTGTTTTATTGACAGGGAATAGGCCTACACAAGAGCTCAACTCTGTATCTAGAGCCCTTCAGAGCCTGCTTGTACAGTTAATTTGCATAACGCTGCATTATTCTTTGGATCATTTCAGTAAGCACTCTTCAGGAACTGGAGGACTGGTTCTGTGAAGTACTGGGATCGAATTGTTTTGGCTCTCAGCTGTAGTGTTTCTGACTTCAAAAGGATTTTTAATTCCCGGATTTTTTAACCTTTGGGTAGTTCAGCTCCTCCAGGTTAGGCAGCTTGCTGTTTAGCCCTACAGAGTGGCTGCCTGGGGTGGGTAAGACCTTGAGGATCCCAGCTTTCAAAATTTCTGGATCCCTGGCACAGGCTCTCCACGGCACTTCACCCTATCTGAGGGGTTCCTACAAGCTTGTTGTTGCCTTGTATAGTTGGCCCCCACAGAAAGAGAAAGGGAGCTGGGAAACACTTCCCCAACCCTGTAGGCCTGATAAAGGGTCAAGTTTGAGCTTGGGCCCCATCCCCCAGTATGTCAAAACACTTCTGCTATGTATGGACCACATTCTGTATTCCACAAAAGTGCAAAGACAGACTTTTTTCTATTTGGGTCTTTGCAGTGGAGGCGGGGTTAGGCATGTTCATGTCTGTTAATATGTGTAAATTAGCTATTATGGACTACTTAGACTCCAGCCCTTAAAAACATCTGTCTACTATGCTCCCCTCTGTTCAACAGTGTGCCATGCATTTAGCATTCTGCTGCCCCGAGGTTGTTCAACTAAATATGGTGGGTCTAGGACATGCTTGCTCAACTTCAATTCAATTTATCAAGGAATGACCTTTGAGACCAGTCTCATTTACAATGGCATCTAAACAGCAGCTCAGCCTACAAGGTAGTTACCATCTTTCATAAAAAATACCAACAAGCAATACAATTCTGACAATAGATACAGTATAACAGATGTTTTGGTGCAGTATTAGCCCTACTTAGCAATTAAATCACAAACTGTAGTGAGAAAGAAATGTGATATAGTGTATGGTAGAATGTTGTATTCAGTCGAAATTCATCATTTACCAGAGTTGTTGTACCATCGATGTGATGTCAGGATGCTGTTGTACCATCTTGAGTATGTCACATCAATGGTACAACAGCACCATAGACATTAGCATGTATAGATCTTCGATGCGCTGTACTCAAGAAAAGGCCGTCGCTGTGAATGTTGGCACCAAGTAGAACCGCATGATAAAATCCTTCTAGTAAAGGCAGCAACAACGTATTATTTTTAAATATTTATCTGAGATCGAGAGCCATGTTGCAAAAAAAAAAATCACGAGAGCAGAGGGAAGGAGGTGTGAGGAGACTGGGACAGAGTTGAGCTTATTTGCGGATGAGGCGAATGACAAACTTAGAAAATCACGCCGCAAGGCTAAGTGAGCTGCCAATTTACTGTTGTCCCATACACTATACAAGATAATGGATGGGCAACAGTAAACACTTACTGATTGTTCACTTCTCGAGGTTGTATGACATGAAAACCTCTTGAGCTTTGCTCTCAATGTTTACATGGCTGTCATGACAACCTCGAAGGTGAACAACATTGTTGTTGTTCACTGTTGCCCATCCATTATCCTCTATATAGTGTATAGTAGAGTGTTGTTCTGTATATAATTCCATCCGTTTCAAAATGCTGTTGTATCACAGTTCCAAAGGTCATGGAATGTGATTCTGCCATACTGTTGTAGAGCGGCATTCTAGAACCTCTAGAAACTGCGAGTCAGTTTCATTTTGAAAACAAAAGTCAAGCACACATATTTCCGCAGTACTATACACTATAGAAAATACAGGATGAGCAACTCTATGTACAAACAATGTGTACTGCCACCTCGGCATTCTGATTCCCATGGACCTCTAAGGCCTGCCTCTCGAGGTCAGCGGGAATCAGAACCCCTCTGTGGCAGAACACACTGGTTGTGCATAATTGCCCATCAATATTCTCTATGTACTGTACTAGAACTGAACCCAGGCCCCTGGAATACTGTTCTGGTGCTCTCACCACTAAACTACAGGCTCACATGGTTGGACTTGGACTTCCCAGACACTTCCTTTCTTTGCTATTACATATCCTGCAACTAGGAATAATCAAGATGACAATTAGAAGTTTTGGTGCAGTATTAGCCACTGCTTAGCAATCAAATCACAAACTACAGTGAGAAAGAATTAATCTGACCTACTGGGATCTAATTGTCATCTCGACTGTTCTAGCTGCAGGATAGCAATACCAGGAAGAAGGTGTCTGGGAGCCCATGTCCAACCATGCAGGCCTATAGCTCAGTGGTCACAGCAGCAGGACAGTATTCCAGGGCCTGGTTCAATCAATACATCACATTATTTCTTTCTTACTAGAACAATAGATGCAGGTAATCCACAATTTAAATATATAAAACATACAAGCTGTGTGGGCAGGACAGGTATTTTTCCTTAAAAAATTAAACTGAGAGGCTCAATACCCTCAATGGTATGCTCTCACCTGGTGCTTACAGGAAACAGACCGATGCTAGCAGGCATATGAGGAACCATAGCTTCAAACAACCCTGTAACACTGATACCAGCAAACAGCGATACACAATACTGCATCCAAATCCTACCTTTATTGATACAAGTGAAATTCTAAAGTGCAGCGTGCTATTTAGAGTATCAAAAGTGCAGAGTGTAATAAAGAGCAGCAGTAGAACTGAAACATACAAAATAAAAATAAATCATGCTGGCACCATGAAGATGCAACATAATCAATAACATTCAACCAGCGGCTGACAGTACAAGTATGCGTGCTGAGTGTAATCAGGTATGTCATCTGACATTTCTAATGCATTCCTCAAAGCTGTTATACCCATTTCACATTAGACTTAAACATCACTTGTAATAAATATTGATGTTATGGGAGTGGCAGTGGTCTTTGTGCTCCTATCTCAGAGTAACAAGTGCAAAACAGTGTGGAAGATGGTGCTTGTTGAATAATCAAATTAAGAACATGATTAAATTAGCGCAAACTTGGATACTACAACTGCAACAACACAGACAAATATAAAATGTTAGGTGGAGATGAAGTGCGGAGAAGATGACAACAACAAAAGAAAACAATTAAAAATCACAAGCCCAGGAAAGCTGATGTACAGCACTGCAGTGACAATTCTTCATTCAACTCCTTGGGGTTGAGAGTCTCCAGAGTGTAAATCCAAAAAGCACTCCCTCTGATCCAGTTTTTTCAGCGGGTCCCCACCACATTTCCACCAAAATTTTTCGACACCTGTGAACCTCCGATTTGCCCGTAAACCTGGCCTGCCTCCTGGAAGCATCTTTCCATGGCATTTGCAACTGAGCAGTTTTGAATAGCGGACTTCTGCTACATAAAAGCCTGTCCTTTAACTGGCATTTTTCTGCCTAAATATCCCATCCCACATGGGCACAGCAGTAGATATATTACTCCCACATTTCAGCAGTTAATGGAGGATTGATGGTAAACCTTTGCCAGACCTGTGCGTTTGAATGTTTGTACATTTCAAATACTGCTGCAGCGAATGCAGTGTCCATAGTGGCAGTTGCCATTAGGTTCTCAAAAGAAGTGGCGGAGAAGGTTAGGGAGAAAAAGATAGCATTCAGGAAGTATAAGGAAACACAGAAGAGCAGGACAGAGAACTGTACCAGTTAAAGCAGAAGGAAGCGGGAAGGCAGTCAGAATAGCAAAGGCCCAAATTGAGGAAAAGATATCCAACTCGGTTAAGAAGTGGGATGAAACCTTTATAGGTATATTAGGAGCAAAGAAAGACTAAGGCAGGAATACTGAAGCTGAATAAAGAGGAAGGTGGTTGGGCAAAGAGTGACAGTGAAAAGCAGGGATACTGAACTAATACTTCTGCTCAGTATTCACAATGGAAAAGCAGGGAGATACCTACTCCAGTCAACAGAAGCACTCTGGATAGGGGTTGACATTAGTTCTTTCACAGAAGAAAGGGTTCTGAAAGAACTCTTAAAACTGAAGGTGGATAAAGCAATGGGGCCTGATGGATTCAACCCAGAATTTTAAAAGAACTACGGGAAGAACTAGTAACACCACTAACTACCCTTTTAATAAATCATGGAAGGATGGTGTGGTACCTGAGGACTGGAGGATGGCAGATGTGATTCCCCTTCACAAAGTGGGAGCAAGACAGAGGCAGAAAACTACAGACCTGTCAGTTTAACCTCAGTGGTAGGGAAAATGATGGAATCACTTCTGAAAGAAATAATTGCTGAGTACCTAGAGGCCAGTGGGGCACAGGACCCAAGGCAGCATGCATTCACAGCAGGAAGGTCATGTCAGACAAATCTAATTGATTTCTTTGACTGAGAGACCAAAGTAGTAGACCAGGGAGGGACTGTGGACATGGCCTACCTAGACTTTAGCAAGACATCTGACACAGTCCCATAAAGATTAATAAACAAATTAACCAGCCTGGGAGTGGGTCCCAGGGTGGTTACTGGGTAAAACACTAGCTGGACAACAGGACAAAGAGGGTAATAGTAAATGGAGTCCACAGTGAAGAAGAGGGTTAACTAGTGGGGTACACATAGGGTTCAGTACTGGAGCCAGTCCTTTTAATGTCTTTATAAGTGACATTGCAGAGGGACTGGAAAGAAAAGTATGTCTCTTTGCAGATGACACAAAGATCTGCAACACGGTTGATCACAAGGTGGGGTAGAAAGGATGAAAAGGAAATTGGCAAGGTTGGAGGAATGGTCAAATGTATGGCAGCTTAGATTCAGCAAAGAAGTGCAAAGTAATGCACCTGGGAAACAAAAACTCAAGGGAAGAGTACACAACGGGGGTGAGATGCTGACAACAACAAAAATGGAAAGGGACCTGGAGGTAGTCATATCAGATGACCTAAAGGTGGGCCAGCAATGTGAGAAGGCAGTAAGGAGAGCTAGGGGATACTGGGATGCATAGGGACAGGCATCACCAGTAGAAAATAGGAAGTTGTTGGCCCTCTGTACAGACAGTTGGTAAGACCACATCTGGAGTCCCCATCTCTGCACCCCAATCTCAGTAATCTGTCCCTCTTGGCATGGACATTGAGCAGGAGACTCTCAAGGAGTGTTCTGAAGTCCACACACAGATGATTCAGGGTCTGAGGACGGTATTAGAGTGAATTGGAAGTGGTGTTTCCTCACCATGAATCTGAGGAATTGTCTATGAGTCCTTCAGATGGGGAAATGCAGATAGGCATCCTGCAAATCTACGAGGCCAAAAATCCCCTGATGATGGAAGAAAGGGTTTCCATCTTGAATGTTCTGTTGCGAACAAAGCCGGTCAGAAATTTATAGTAATACAGGCCTGAATCCTCCAGAGTGTTTGGATCTATGAAAAACAGAGAAAATGTCCCTGTGCTGTTCTGAGATGGGAACTTCTTCAATCGCTCGTGCCTGGATAAGGTCTGTGATAAGCTTATAACATTGCCACTTTCTTTCCTGATTGTTGGATATGGGAGGGCAGCGCATGGGGTAGTGGGGGCTTTGATTCGAACTCTGAGTAACCTAGGCATACTATATCTAGCACCCAATTGTCCATGGTGGTGTGGACCCTCCTCAAAAAATGGAAAGTGTGCCCCTACTCGATGATGGGTCCAGGGATCCTCATTGAGACTTTTAGCATCACCTCGGCATCCCAGGAGCCAACTCTTCTCCCCGAAAGCCACGCCGGTTGGGAGAGGAAAACTAAGTTAACGTCGGCCTGAAAATGTTTTATTTTGTCCCTTGGAATAATTTTGAGCCTAAAAATTCTGCCTGGATCCCAATGACCAGGACCTGTTCCTGCCCCTGGATTGTGGCATGCAAACTTTTACTGTTTCTCCGGGTTCCTTGACTGCCTCCTTTAGAGCTGATCCAAAGGAAGCCTCCTTCATGTAGAACATTCACCAAGTGCACCTTTGAGGGCGTCCGCCTGACATGCCCAGCCATAGATTACACCGAGCCGAGGTCTGGTAAGATATGGCTTCTGCTGCACACCTGACTGCCTCTTCAAACATGTCAGCTGAGTAGGCAGAAGCTAGCCACATCAGTTGTAGCTGCTACAGGGCAGGTTTGTTCTTATCTGGCTCATCAGCAAGCTGGAATGCCCGTCAGTGGCCCATGATAGTGTGGCTTCTGCTGGGAACAGGTTGGCTGTAGCTGTCTTGGCGGCATTGCAGCAGACTGGAACACCTTCTTGAGGGATGTGTCCATCTTTCTATCCACTGGGTCCCTAGAAGGTCCCCACACTCTGCTGGGATAACCATTTTTTTTGTAAGGTTTGGAGGCTGGCGGTAGCCTGAAAGCTGGCTTTGAGTGCTTAGGAGCTGGTGAGGAGGGTCCCAGGTGAATCTCTCGGTTGCATGTTCGATGATAAAAGCTAGCTCATCCAAGTCAAGGTTTGTAGATGGTGAGGTGCCTGAATCAGAGTCAGAGTCATCGTCCAGAAGTTCCCTCTCTTCTGGGAGGGTAACTGGACTCTGATGGATCAGGGGACCTGTCTCATCAGTGTTTCCTCTTGTGGGCATCTTGGATCTTGACACCTTTCTTCTCCTGTCATGTCATGAGGAGGGTACCCTCCTTGTCTTGAAGATGGGAGGGGTTCATCTTCAGGTGGCTTTCCTCTGCATCCTGTGATCTGGGGTGTGCAAGATTATCAAAGGAAGACAGGATGAGGGTGAAAGCCCTGTTTGCTTTGATGGGGTCTGGACGAGGAATGCCGCCCATCTAAAGTGGAGAGTCTGTTCAGATCTCATCACCAGGGTTTGTTGCTCCTGCAACTCTGAAATGAATGCATCCATGGCCTCCTCCAACCTAGGGGCACTTTAAGCAGAACAAGCCTACAAGGTGGCCAGCAGTGGGAGATCTGCATTTGTGGCACTTTCAGCCCCTAGAGGGCTTATCCATTTAGCGGAGGACATACTGATGCTTGTGGTGTCCCTTGGGCAAGGAATTTAAACTGTGACTCTGTTCCAGCCTTTACTGACAGACCATGACAGACAGTCCCTTTACAGTCCATTCTGATGACACTAATGCTTGGAGCTAGGGCTTGAAAAACCATTAACGAGCAAAGGCCAGAAGTGAAGCTTGGAGCCAGGGGCTTGTAAATCCATTGATGAGCAAATGCCAGTAGATGCTCGACACGCTAGAAGTGTTGTCCCCCACTACCTCGAGGTGGACATTGCTGTTTGAAAATGCCATCAACGACCTGGTTCATCTAGCGGGACCCCGCTGGAGAATCGCAGCTCAGACTAACTTCCCTTGCTGCTCTGAATGCCATTGACAAGCTGGTTCATCGCGGGACCCCACTGGTGGAAGCGCGATCACTCCGACTGACTTCCGCTGCTCTGAGCGGAGCCTGTGGATGGTACAGTGCGTCCATTGATGAGCTGAAGGAAGCTGGCTCTTCTTCACTGCTGGGAATAACTGTTGTGGTTTCTCCTATTACTCCTGAAGCAATACAGTCAATATTTTGTGCCTTGTAAGTCCTGCTGCACCTCCGAGAAGGAGCTGACTCTGGATGGGGGGAGGAAAGGCAGCACTACGGGGAACTCCTCAGAGTGTGGGAGAGGCGGGGGGCAGTCTGTACAACATGCATGGCTGAGACTGGAGCCCCAGTAAGGAAGAGAGGCAAATCCTTAAGTAGAATTTCTTGATGAAACTGCTGGACCTCTCTTGCCACTAAATGTAATCAGCACTTACAGTTTGATGTCTTGAGCTCTGCAGAAAATCTGTACAGCATGCATGGCTGAGACTGGAGTCCCCAGTAAAGAAGAGAGGCAAATCCTTAAGTAGAATTTCTTGATGAAACTGCTGAACCTCTCTTGCCAATAAAAATAATCAGCAATAATCAGATGTCTTCAGCTCTGTCACTCCGGTGACAGAGACCCTAGAGAACCAGGCTCTTGTCAGACAGGAAATAAACTGATGGCTGCAGGAAATGGAGGGAAGGATGTAGTCTCCTACAGAGATCTGTATCCTGCCTTTCACATGGTACCAGGAAGGACCTCCTAGTAGTTAAGAGCCCAGACACCAGCTTTGGAGAGAGAGAAAGGAATAAACTCTGCCTTTGATCACTACTTTCAGAAGCTCTATATGGCAGAGGGAACCCTCAGGTAGACATGTGTGACACCTTGCAAAAAACTCACAGAGGAGGCCAGTGTCAGCTTAGAGGCAGATCTCTCCAACAGGAGATTTTCTGTAGGATCATTAATGCTGCAAGGCCCCGGTCAAAAGGCCCTCCATATAGATCTGTACAAAAGGTTGGTTCTGACAATTCTAGTATCCCTGTTTGGTACACTAAAAGGCAGTTTTGAATCTGGGCACCTTTCTCAATCCTTTTCAGAAGACAGGATTACTGTGCTTCCAAAACCGGAGCAAACCAAAAAATCTGTTTCACCATACAGAACAATTTCTCTGCTGTATGCAGATTTCAAGATTTATGTCAAAATACTAGTCACCAGGCTGGAGAAAGTGCTGCCAGATTTAATAAACACTGAACAATTTTGGCAAGGCAACAGGATACAAGGTTAACATTAACAAATCAACTATAATGCCTTTATGTGACTGTGACCATCAAAGACTCAAATTAAAAGTGCCATTACACTGGTCCACTGATGGGTTAACACAGAAAAGATTCCAGAGTTGTATGAGGCTTACTACACATGCATTCCAGCAGCAGTTAAGAATCTGTAGGAAAAATTTAGTTATTTACCTCTTTCCATGCTGGGAAGGTCTAATGTGTTGAAAATGTCTAATGCCAAAATTATTTTACCTGTTTCAGGTTTTACCTGTGCATGTTCAACACATTTTTAAAGAGTTAAGTGCATGTGCAACATCATGGATATGGTATAAGAAGGCACCTAGAATCAAATATGAACTAACCAACGAGCAAAGGAGAAATAGGGGCCCCTCATTTTCTCCATTATTCAGGGCTCTCGGGGATGCAGGCACCAGCCCTTTATGCACATTTGTGCTTGGACGCTCACCCGCCAGCCAGAGAGTCCCTGAGACTCCAGCACAGGCCCCAGGAGTCCTGAGCGGGCGTGTACACGCCGATGTCGCGAAATGCGCAACTGTTTTTTGTTTTCCTCCTTGCCGCCTGGTGGTTTTGGTGCACACCACCAGATGAGGTGGGGCAGGAAATGAGGATGAAGACCGTTCAAGCAGCAGTATTTGGTGGGCGTGCGAGCAGTTCCCCCTTCAAGCCGCCTCGCCTTGGTTCTGCCAGGGAGAGAAAGAGCTGAGGGCGCTCAGCGACAGGCTCCAGAGCCATTTAGCAGTCGATGGGAAGAAAACGTGGCAGAGAGAGAGAAAGAAGGCAGAGAAAGAAAAAGCTTTCACTTGTTTAAAACAAATGCGTGGTCGGACAGGATGCCCAGTCACTCAAAAGATTTGTCTGGTGCATGCTGCACACATTCCTGGAGGTACCAGTGTTAGACAGTACAGAAAAGGGTAAATTGTTTTATTTACAATTATTTTAGGCAGTTTAGGGCATTGTGGCTATTTCTGGCGCAGGTTTAGTGAGCTTAGGGTTTACTGTCTTTTTTTTTTGTGTGCTTTGTGCAGAGCCAAGTAGCATTGCTCCCAGGAGAGGAGGAGAGTGAAGAAGCTGGGCGGGAAGCCTCGTGAGCAGCATGTCTCATGAAGCCTTACTGATTATTTTGGTGGAGGAGAATCCTCCACACCCAAAGGATAAGGAACAAACAACATCATCCTCCAGTGCGACTTAAGCACATCTCAGGAGACAGTTGACGTTGTGAATGTTGAAACTGAAGACCAGTCTGAACAGACTGCATCTGCTAAAAGCAGCAAGAAATTAAGGTTGTAGAGGGACAGCTGGACAAAGTTATTTCCATGGCTTGTAAAGGAGGAAGCAGAGGGAATGTTGTTGGGAAGTGCAGTTGGTGCAAAAAGGTGGCAAGGCAATTAATTTGCCACAACTGGCACAACAAATTTGCAAGTGTCTGCTTTCTACAGACATGAAAGATACGAGAACATTTGCTGGTGCAAACTGGAAAGAAAACAGCAGAAAACAATCTCTGCCAGTGGCATTTGAGAAGCAGATCTCAGATCCTGAGGCAAGAGATGACAGTAAAGTTGCTCAGTTAATGACAATGTACTACCTTACCAAACAAGGGCAATCACTCAACCAGTTTGAAACACTGATAGCTCTGCAGGTGAGGAATGGAATCTTTTGGGCCGGGGCACAGGGTTGTAGCAGCTGTAGCTTGAGGAGTGACATTAATGTTGGTGTGTTTGTCAATCCACAGAAGCGAAATGGCTGTCCAGCCTTGCAAGACAGTGGCACAATCTATTCTGGTTGGGATGCAAAGATATGACAAGCTGGACTCCTAAGAGAAGTCCTACAGGAAGAAATTAAAGCTCACTTAACAGGTTCTCAGTTCCTTGGGGTAATAGTGGATGAAACCACTGATGTAACCATTCACAGAAAACTGAACATTTATGTGAAGTGCGTACACAAAGCACAGGCCAAAATTAATTTTATTGACTGTGTGCAATACTTGATGGGAGGGCAGACACAATGTGGCAGAACTGTTACGTGTGTGTACTACTGCTAATGCAGTTGACCCTATCAAGATCATCACATTAGCAAGTGGCGTTGCCAGCGTCATGACTGGAATGCACAATGGGTGGGTGCAAAGTTAAGACAGCAAGTTAAGCCAAGGCTGATTCAGATTCATTGTGTTGCCCACAGACTGGCACTGGCAGCAGGTCAAGCATGTCGGGACAACCAATATCAAGTAACCATCAAAAAGTGTACAGATACTACAGCAACTCTGCGATGCGGTACAATGCCTTACGCGTTCATCCAGGAAACTCTCAGTGATGAAAATATCAGATATCTGTCCCTAAAAGAACCTGCAAGTTTTGGTGTCTGTCACTGCATGCTGCAGTTCAAGCAATTCATAGATCGTACCCTGCACTTTTACAAGCCCTAGAGCATGATGCAGCAAAATGTGCGGCAGAAGCAAAGGCATCACAAAACTGAAATCAGTCTGCTTTATCTTATGCACTTCTTTTCTATGGGTGTCCTAGATGTGGTGAATAAACTGTCTTTAGTCATGCAACAGACAGTGTTGACATTTCGGTGGCCAGCAGCATGATATAAGCCACAGTTATTAGACTGCAGCAGTTTAAAGAGCAGAATGGTGTGGAGCTACAGAACACATTTCAGGTACTCGACCAATGTCCTGGCATGTGGCAGGATCAAAAAGTGAATGACAAGCCATCACTGCGAATACAGTTTCAGACGGCATCTCAGGGATATCTGCGCAACTCATGAAAACTTTTCACACAAGATTTGAGACAACTTCAATGCAGCTGCTGCATAACTTAAATGTTCTTTTAAATCCAAAGTGTCTCCCAGATGACTCCGACATAATGGACCATGGACTGCAGGAACTCAAGGATGTTTGCACTTATTTCAAGAAACAACCTTCAAAGAAGAAACACTGCCAGCACTTATTGACCAACACAGGGCTGAGAAGATTACGGACAATTCAAACTTGTTCTGAAATCTAAAAGGACTGACTTTGCTCAGTAATGTCTGCGAGACTTAATTGAGAACTACTCAGATGTTTTCCCAGATTTTGTCACAATGGCCAAGATTTTACTTGTGTCACCTGTACATCAGTGGCATGTGAAAGATGGTTTTCTGTACAAAACAAAATAAAAACCAAAGGTAGATGTTCCCTAAAGGCTGACACTGTGAGCAAGCTCATGTGGATTGCCCAAGAAGGAGCTGAACTTGAAGACTATGACCCTCATCCAGCACTTCAGAAATTTAAGGCCATAAGACTGTGCAGGAAATAATTATTTTAAATTTTAAAATGCTTTAATAATTGTCTTTAATAGTTGTTTTTAGTTTCAGAGACAATTTGAGTAACTGACACTGACCCAGAGACAGGACGATGGAAGAACTTGGGCACAGGAGTAGAAGATAAGTATCAAAATGTTTTGTTCCAACAAGGGTGGGGAATACAATTTTAAATTGATCCCTTTAAGGTCAATGCTATTTTTGGTGGGGGTCCCGTTCAGGGAACAGATCAAGATTTAAAGTTCCTGGGGATTGACCTGGCCCAGGGTGGTGGGTCGATGGTCATACCCCATTCTACTAAATGTAATATCAATTTGATTTTGGTGGCACAGAATCACAGTCTAACAAGTTTAGATGTGTGTGTGGTAGTGGGGGTAAACTATTATGGCTCCAATAAAGTCCCTGTGTTTTTTTTGTTTTTGTTTTTAGTGGGGTCAGTCTGAGATTATTGTCAAATGTAGTTACCTAACCCATTCTGCTCTTTCCACAGTCTGTCTGCAACAGTGGCTTCTTCTACTGTCATCAACAGTACACTACAGTTAAGAAATGTGCAGGAGGAAAGGTGTTGGGTTCGTGAGAAGTTATGGGCAGCAGGTGTTAGGAGAAGTTATGGGCAGGAGGGTGTTAGGAGAAGATATTGCCACAGAAAACATGGCATGCCATGAAAAATAAGTTCAAACAGAAAAAGCAGAGTCATGCACTTGTAGTGTGGCGGCGTGCAGATAATTACACCAAGGCACCACCTGATGGTGCCACACACAGACAGATTGGGAGACCTGCTGAGCCAAGGTAATTATGGGTAGGGTGGGTGGGGATGGGGAGCTTTTAGGCACCCATGTGCTATCCAGTCATGAACACTGGCACTTGAGTTCTCTTTAGCTGCCACACACACAATTAAGAAATGTGCAGGAGGGTTTGGAGAAGTTATGGGCAGGAGGTGTTAGGAGACATCATGGGCAGGAGGGTGTTTAGGAGAAGTTATGGGCAGAAGGGTGTTTAGGAGAAGTTATGGACAGGAGGTGTTAAGAAATTGGCGCAAAAAATGGCAATCTAATACCATGAAAAAAAGTTCACTAGAAAAGCAGACTGTGTAGATTTCATGCCGCCAACCAGATTAGATTGTGCCACTGTTAAACTGGACAGATCTGGGAGACCAGCTGAGCCAAGGTAGGTTGTGGGTGGGGTGGGTAAGAAATGTGCAGGAGGAGAGTTGGAGAAGTTATGGGCAGGAGAGTTGTGTGGAGGCGTTAATTGGGCAGGAGGGTGTTGGAGAATGCCTGCCAGCATAGAAATACCCATGACTCATACACACAGAAAGCAGATACACTGCAAACTCAGTTGTCATATCTATCAGATTGTGCCACTGCACTGTCTCTTCTTAACAACAGATTAACTGTCAAGTTTAAGAGGGTGAGGTGGGTGGGAATATTGGGGGCTTTCAGTCACCCCAGTCAAATCAATGTCTCTGGTACAGCCAGGTTGAGGTATTCTTACAATTTAAGAAGATTTTGTGCAGGAGAGTAGCAGGGAGAAGTTGTGGGCAGGAGGGTGTTTTAGGAAAAGTTGTGGGCAGGAGGGTGTTTACGAGAGTTGTAGGCAGGAAGGTGTGGCGAAGAAATATGAAAATAATGTACCTACTGTAATTCTGATCTTTCTGTGTATCTTCACCATTCATCACAGATGGATTATCTGGCGGAGGTCAGGACCCAGCAAGCTTTTTTTTTTTAAAAGGGGTGGTGAGCCGACACACCATCGCCGCCCCGAGGCCACGCATCGCGTGGCGCCGAGGGCTGGCCAAGGCTGTGTCGACCCGCCTGCCTGCCAGTTCTGAGTCGCTGGAGAGGTAAGAGGAAGGGATGGAGGGTGGGACAAGAGAGTCCAAGGGACAGAAAAGGAAAGGATGACTGAACCAAAAGGAGAAATAATGACTGAGAGGACAGCAAAGAAGAGGTTAGACTAAGGGGATTGGGTATGGGCCCCAATCTCTGGAAGTGGGAGAAGGGAGGGTAGGGAGGGAAAGAATTTAGGAGAGGGAGAGGTATTAAGGTATCCGAGACCCTTGTCTGTCAGCAGATTGTACAGGAACTGCAAGGAGTAGCAAAGCTCTCTGCCAGAATTCAAGGCACAGAATAACTGGCAAATACCCCAGAAGCAGAGTCAGCTATTCTGGAGGAAGGACAGGAGTACAGGGATTTAGTACTCTCTCATGAAAGGCGTTTGGTGAAAAAAAGTTTTTTTTTTGAAAATAAAACCAGAAGGAGAACAGAAGGAGGCAACTACCAACTCCCACCCCACCAGGGTGGAAACAAAATAGTAGAGAAGGAGTGCCGCTCGAGCTGTCTACTCTTCATTGGAAAATACCCGCTGTGTCCTACACCCGCTCCTAAGGAGGAGGAGTCCTGAGAGGAGGGACCCAGAGACTGGGCCCCAGGGGGATGGTGGGTGGGGTTGTGATGAATGGTGAAGATACACAGAAAGATCACAATTCTGGTAGGTATGTAATTTTCATATCTTATCTGTGTCAGTCTTCACCATTCATCTGAATAAATGCAAAGCCCCCGAAGAGGATTGTTTCTTTACACCCTAAGGGACAAAGTCCCTACCCTCAGTGGGTGACACACTAAGGGGGAACCTGCAGGGCCTGGAGAGGCCAGAGTGGGGAGAGAGAGCGGGGTTCCCCAGAGGAGGAGGAAGGAAGTTGCCCGACAAGCGCCATCTCACTCTACAGGGAGAAAAGAGGTAGGTTCCTGGTGGGCAGAGCTAATCACCCTCGCCCGGGCCAAGAGTGACAACCGGGAAGAGCGTAGCCATGCCGATCTCCTGAGTGCAGATCGCTGTCCCTACGACCCTGGTAGCTACGTCATTGGCGTCATAAGATGCCCTCGCTTGGTGCCTTGCTAGCTCAAGGCCACGTGCAGAAAGTGAGATGGCTTGTCTGGTTTGCTCAGAGTCAGGCAACGAGGCTAGGAGCTGACCTAGCCTGGACCACAAGAACCTGTTGTAGGCTGCATAGTGGCCTGATGAGCAGAAATAGAGGAGTAACCGTGCGAGTAGAAGGTCCTCCTCCCCAAAAATCAAAATCCGAGGTCTTGATCTGGGGCCGGTCACAGTGAAGACACAAGCCCATCAGGAGGATCCAAGTGCGTCAAACCAGACTGTGGATGAGGCATGGAACCTGGAGACTCGGGGGCGCAATACCTCTGGCTGAGGTCCCTTGGGCGGGAACTCTGGAGGCGGGCCTCTGCCAGAAGCATGCGCGCCTCCTGAAAGGGAGCTGGCCAGGGCGGCACCACAAGGGTGGCCTCGCCAAAATCACCTAGAAAGGCGTGTGCCCGTGCTCAGGATTGCTGATAGTGGAGGGTGAAAGGTGCAAATCCTCCAGCATCCTCACGAGGAAGCGTTGATACTCGAGAGATCAGCAGCCAGTCGGCGCCCGTGCCCTCTGCAACCCCATAGCCGGGACTTGCAGGAGGCACGGCGCCAGTCGAGCCAGAGGTCCAGTGCCAGGACCAGTCGCGGCACCATCCAATCCACGGCACCGGGAGTGGTACCAGGACAGAGAGCGGCACCAACAACAGCGGTGGCACCCTCGGCGCTGACATTGATGCCACCCAGCCCCACAGCACCGCGAAGCAGCACCGAGGACCATAGCAGTGCCAACGATGGCCAAGGTGAACCCGGCACCGAACCCGGTGCCGCCCAGCTCGGCACCACGAATGGCACCAAGAGCGTGGATGGCACCGCAGACGGCACTGACACATGGAGTCGAAGGACCCACAGCACCAAGCCCCCAAGACATGGCGCCCGTGCTCCACCACGGCACGGTGAGACATGGCCGAAGGGCGGCGTTGGAGCTGGTCTCACGGCGCGCAAACAGTGTTGGCACGCGAATGGCTTCGATCGAGCCCGGCGCTGGCGACAAGTTGGTGCAGACGACGGCCCCGCCAGGGCCCACGGCGCCACAAACGGCACCAAAATCTCTGACGGCGCTGACCCACGGTGTCGAGGATGATGCCCGACCAGACCTTCGAGCTGCGGGAGCGACACGGGGAGCCTTCACGAAGGCGATTGCCATGGCGGTGCCTCCTTGTGGGGCCAGGCCTCCTGCGCGCTGCGGAGGAGCCTGGCGATGGCCAGGCTACAAGTAGCCAAGGCTCCCTCCTCAGATGAACCGGAGGGGACCCGGAGGAACGAGAGAGCTGGTTTTTGGGTTCATTTAGCACGTAATCCTACCCCTGAAAGTCGGGCGGAGCTCGCCCACTTTCAATGCGCTGTTTGAGGACCCGGCAGTCCATGGAAAAGCAGGCGTCGCTGAGTCCATGTCATGAAGTGGGCCAAGAACACGCACGGCCAGTCGCTGGTCGGTGACGGAGATTTTTCGGCCGCATGGGCACCGACGCATGGGGCCGACCGCCTTCAAAGACTTCTTGCCCTCCGACCGAGACATGACCATGCGGAAAAAACACCAAAACAGACCTCGACGTCATAAAAGTCAAATAAAAGGAAAGATCTTACGGGGACGTCGGTGGAGGCAAAAACAGAACTGGCAGGTAAATCAACAGACTTAAAGCGAAGGCGAAGGACTGAAACAGGCCTAAAATCTTCCTGAAGCTTCCCCGGTGACCTCGATGGCAGGAGGCGAAGAACTGGCAGGCAGGCGGGTCGACACAGTCTAACTGACCAACCCTCGGCGCCACGCGGTCATTCGCAGCCTCGAGGGTGGAGCCGATGGTGTTCGGCTCCTGCCTACCCCTTTTTAAAAAAAAAAAGCTCCCGGGTCCTGATCTCCGCCAGATAACCCATCTGTGATGAGTGGTGAACACTGACACAGATAAGATAATCACTTTTATGCCAGGTCAAGATAGTGTAGCCAGTCTGGTTTAGCCAGTTAAAAATTGCACTAAGCCACGGGGCAGCAACCACACAATCATGTTAGATTGTGTCATCTAACAAGCCTGAGTCATCATTTTGGGTGGGAGCTGGGAGGAGGTTTCTGCAATGTTTGGTGGGGGCACTGCCAGGAGTCTGAAATGGGGTGGGGAGGGCTGATTATAACTGCATCTAAAATGTAAATGTGCAGGACAGAGCAGAAGGAGCAGTATTTTGGGCAGGAGGTGACTGACTGGGAGACATAGGTGACTGTCAGCAATGACTGTTAGTGCCTATTAATGTTTACATCTTCCTACTGTTAGTACCGAATCTAATGGCAAACTTCATTTGTAGCAGTTGGGCAAATAAATAATTGGGCAACTGCACTGCAGCAGTAGAAATTCCAACTCAATGTACCAGAACTGCAAAATTGTTAGTACATGTTTCTCACTGTAATTTGTGACAGTCATTGAACAAATGAATGAACAACAGTCAATCAACAGTCACACAGGTGATTATTTTTATGTGATCATTTACTGCTGTGGTTACTTAGCCATCACTGGTACCTTGTGGGAATGCAAAACAACACTGTCTGCTGAAAAAAAAGACTTTGGCACTGTATTAGCAACATAATGATTCAGGAATATAAAAAGTCATGGATATATAAATAAAAACACTGAAAGGCACTTTCCAGACTCGTTCCATTCATTTCAATGGGGACCCACAAAATTTCACGAATACTCCCAGATTCTGGGACAAGACCCCATTTTTTTTTTCCAGAAAGTCCGGGACTCTTCAACAAAAATCATACCAACAGCCCTGATTATTACTGGGCAGCACAACTGGCTGGGGTGAAAGATTGGCACAAATCACTTCACACACACACACACACACACACACACAGGATACAATTAGAAAAGGCCTGGGGGTGCACTGAGGCTAACTGATCTTCTCTACAGCTCTTCCATAAGCAATGTAGATTGTGCCAGGGAGTCCCATCATTAAGCACCTGCTTAAAATCTGGCATAAAGTCCACAAGGTACTGCAGGCATACACACAGATTACTACTATTACCCCACTGGGGCAGAAAACATTGTTCCCTAGGTTTTGAAAGACCAAGGATATAAACTGTGTGCCCAGCAGGGTATTCCTGTTTTAGGGCACCTATAGGGATGGGAAACTAACGGAGTTTGAAAAGCTGCATCAGCAGCATAAGCCAGACTGTCCCTGAATTAACAGGCATTTGCACTGTGCAATTATTCTTTCTCTAGAGCGTGCATGATGCAAACAGACATTTGGTGGGTGCAATTCTGTTCATCGGCATGAATGGTTTACAAAACACACTCATTAACAAAAAAAAAAAGGTCATCACTGGAGGACATTGAAAACGCGACTGTTTGACCTATTTGGTTAACCCATTTATTTTTATCTCAATCTGTGTTGCTATTAATAGCTAGCATTCCTGTATTTAAAAGTGCAAGCCTCTGCTTTACTTATATTCCTGCGTCCAATCACAGGGTGGAATCGAGAAAAGCCATTGGCGAGGGGCACGGACATTTTACAACTACAGTCATTCTAGTACACTATCTGCAGTTTTAGACCCGATTCTTGCAGATGACCAGACAGTGAAATACTGTAAACTTATGTTTTACCCACCAGATTTGTTGCTGCATGCTATTAGCACCAAACACCACGAGAGGTAAGAAACTGAACCGAAATGGAACCTCTTAATTGGCCACAGCAGCAGATGTGAAACTCCTTCCCATTTCTGGACTCCAAGCCACCAGATAGGACTTTTAGGACCAGCACCATTGTAGATTAGTGAAAACAGCCATTTTGGGTGTTAAGAAAACACAGATCATTGATGCTGGGCACTGCATGACAAATGCCTGTTTTCCGTGATTCCAGGATCATGGCAAATCATTAGCCCTATCCAAGTCTGTGTTGTCGTTTCATGGTATCTAGAAGGTTCCTCCTTGTGACTACCAGTTGTATACCTTGCCTTTGGCATAATCCCTGGCACCATGCTCACGTTTCTCTAATTTGTACTGTTTCTGTTCCTCCTGGAACTTTGCAAGATTAGCAGCAATTCTGGACAAAATGGCTCTGATTCTACTGAACGCACATTATTCTTAATCTCATTTTCCACTTTCTCAATCTCTTTGGCAACACTAGCACAGTCTCTACAAGCCTTTTTTGTACTTTCAGTTTACTGCCATTTTGAAATAACAATACAGATTATACAAATTATATGCAGGTACTCAGTACAATGTATAGGTTATACAACCACATTAGGATTTAGGGAATAAGAAAAGTAAACCATGTCCTGCACACTGGTACAGAAGGAGATCCTTTAAGATGTAATCATTGTCCAGATAATAGTCCAAAAATGCCAGCCACTTCAATGGCAAGAGTAAGGTCCTTTAGGGAAAATGCAAAGGAATTTTAAAATGCACTACAAGCAGTGCTATACACTGTATATACAGAACAATCATAAAGGGAAAAATGTGCTATTACATTGCTCAATTTAACACAACAGTTCATTACCAACACTATGTGTTATGGAAACAAAGTCCCAACAGTAGTAACATGTTTCATCCATATCATTTTAAGGCATAAGCTTTAGGCTACAGCAACCTGATAACTTAATCATTTAGATTTCTATTTTCCCTGGGCCAAATACTAAACGTGATTAGTGTTCCAAAAGTTCAAGTCTTGTCCAAATATAAACTATAAAGCCCTTTAAAGAAAGAAAATCAGTAGTAGATCTGTAGCAAACTTTCTCCCATTTTTTTTTGATCTGAGTTATCAGCAAACACCAGCCAACCCCAGTTATAACGTTTTAACTACAAAAAGAAAGACAGGAATTCAATTTAAACTTGCGATTAGATATATGGTAAGTCTCTCACGTCTCCTCATCTTCTGACTCCACAGTATCGTACTGAGAGCATAAGCGGGCCTCAAATTCGACTTCTGTATATTCCATCCACCTTCCAGCGTCTTTGGGATCATGGTGCCATGATTTCCCTCCGTAAGTAATGCGGAGCCTGGCTGGCAGTAGAAAAGAGTGAATGATGCCCAAAGACTGGAGCCGCTGCTGAACCGCATCAAATTGCTTGCAGAGTGCTCTGGTCTGATAGGAAAGGTCTGGAAATATTCTGACATCCCAATCTTGTAGTATGAGAGGTAGGATGCCCTCGCTGCTGATAACAAGAGATCTCTGACTTTTGGCCTGAAGTACGTGATGGAGTACAGTCCTAGGGAACTCAATAGTAGAGGAACAAACTCGTGGGTTCACAGCGATATGCTCCTGTGAATTGTCCCCAATCGAAGTCTTCAGGTACTTCTAGTGAATTTGCCATCCAGTCCCTCAGAAAAGGTAACAAGAGGGTGCCTTGGCACCTCCAGAACACTAACTAGGCGCAAGTTGCCTGCCCTCATTTCATTTTCGAGGTTCTCCATGCAGTTCCTCATGGCAGAGTTTTCTTTAGTTAAAGTCGTTACAGTAGCCTGAGTAGTTATACTCCTCCTATCCGATTCCACCACAGTAGTTTGAATTTCTTTCAGTGCTGCATCATGCATCTCCAATTTTGTAAGTGTTTTTCTATCTTCGCATCCATTGCTTTGACAGATTCCAGTATCGCCTGCCAGGAGAAGTTATAGAAGACATAGGCTGTGAACTCCATAAGACCTCCATTTGCAGCCTGGGGTATGCTGCGATGTAGTGGGTTTTGGGTCCCCGTCAGCTGATTCTTCTGCGAGCCATAGCAATGTTTGGTATCCATCGATTCCTCAGGTTATTAGGAGGCGAAAAGATGGTTCTTTAGATGGTATAGTTTCAGTTTAAATTTGAATTTTAATGCAATTTTGGGTACTGCTGTGCTGAAGCTCTGTAAAAGCTTCCTCTCCAGGCGTTGGCTCTCTGGTGCCCCCCAAGCCTTTTGATGAGAGCCAAAATCAAATCACTGGACTCTTGTTTCAAATTTGTTCCCATTCTGTCATCAGTATTTTGTCTTCCACACCATAGGCTGGCAGTTTCTGTATCCTTAAGCTTCTCGGAATGCACGGTATTGACAGCAAATGTAAGTGAAATCTAGCGTCTCTCTTTTTAAATTTTCAAGTGTGGCATCATCAGGTTTCAATGTGGCCGTGCTAGTGCTAGCTGATGGAGCAACAATTTCAGCACATGCCGCATGGATGAATACAATCTGAGCCGCTTCTTCATCACTGAAGAAGAGCAAATCTACATTATTATTTTCACCTCCAAATACCAGTGTACACCACACTTAACTTCTCTGTCAAAAAAAACTCTGGCTCAGACAGGCCAGGAGCACCCTGTAATAAGTGGTCTCCGAGTAACTACTGAACACTCAATCAATACAAAAACATAAAATGTCTGCTATAAGCAGCCATCCGACTGAAGCGTGGGTGCTATAAGCGGCATATGCTGTATGTATCAACAACTCAGGCTTACCCTGGTGGGTTATTTATTTTTTTTTTTACCAACTATTTTACCAGGTGAGACACACTAAGCTGAAAGCTTGTTTGCAGTTGCAACCTGGGAAGCGACGATGAAGTTAAGTGATCAGGGTCACACAGTATGCAAGTGGGGGCTGTGGGATTCAAACCCAGGTCTCCAGTTTGCAGCTCAGAGCCTTAAACCACTGCACCATACTGCCTCACCAGGTTAGGTTATAAACCTAGCAGGAGAAAAATAAGGACAGAGAAGAATAAATATTTGGAGCTGACTGTAGTTAAGAACTTTCCAGCCATACTTTTCCACATAGTGGACAGTCTTTACATCTTGACTGTCTGCAGTGCAGGGAACCTGTCTCTTAGGAGAGGTAAGAATAGTTCAATTAGTTCTTCAAGGCCAACATTGTCAGTATCAGGGACTGCATTTCCACTACTGCCAGGAGAGAGAGAGGAATTAGCATTTATATAGCACTTTTCAAGCACCCTGCTTCCCAAAGTGCTTTAAAACAATGAGAAACTGATAGTGATGTGACTGCAAAGGCAACAAGAATACAGACATGCAGATACGGTCAGACCCTGGGACATGTCCGTCAACTGGACGAGGAGAAGTCCACAAGGTAGTTACTAGTATGCACTGAACCACATCTAGACTGGTTCCAGCTGCTCAAAGCTGGACTAAAAATACTGATTCCGGTCATTATGGGGACTCTCAATGACTAATTACATAAGGTCTCATCACCATCCATGAAAGAGGTGGTAGTGAGACCCTGCTTCAAAAGGCTCATCAGATGCTGACAAGCTCACAGACTGACCCGGTCTCCAACCTCCCATTCATGGTGAATGATGTTGAGAAAGTGGCAGTGGTGTGCCATTATCCCAAAACACCCTGCTGCATTGCTAAATGATGTTACTCCATCCTCTTTCAAGCTAAAACACTGTTCCAGGCAGCCCAGCTCTGCTATCTATATATGAAGGTTGGAAGTCTGAGACCTGCCCTGTGAGTAACATACTATTAATGGGTGCCACGTGCTCAGGGCGCAGCTATGAATTTTGGAGCCCCAGACAAGTCACTTGAAATGGGCCCCTGTTTCCCGAACAAGCTAATGCCACGGTAATGTCAGCTCCTCATGTGGGTCCCTCCTGAGCTCAGGGCCCCAGACAACTCCCCAATTACTGCGGCCCTGATGTGCTCTTTTGGGGGAGATGGTGCTGCACAAATATTGGTTACCAGGACAGCTGTTCACTTTTTCTCTCTCCTTGCTAAAGAAACAGAGTTACTGGTAGCTGGCTTATGTGGATACGGTAGGTAAATTGGGGGTGGGGAGAGAAAGAAAATGGAGTAAAATTACTAATTAAAAAAAGGAAAAGAAAATCCAACCTTCTAAACTAAAAGGGTAGGATGGCTCTATCTATGTGTTACTGCTTGTACCAACTCCCCTTAAACATTCATTACTAGACATATGCTAACCGGGCAGATCCTGAGTTTGCTGACCATAGGACTCAGACTGCGGAAGGGGCAGAGGCAAGAAAAGGCAGCAGATTGGGTAGAACTACAAAACTTGTTCATATGGAACAGATTTCTGCAGTGTTAACACTGAACAGTACTCAAACTAGATTCAGGAGTGAGGATGCAGAGCTAATTGACTGCATAGCGAATGCAAGTACCCCCCCACACACACACACACACATGCTTCTCAGTTAGGAAGATTTCACAGCTGAAGTGTGTTTCAGCGTGGCATTGCAGCATCCTTTAATTTGGTTTGATGTCTCCTGTTATTGTAACCATATGTAAAAACACTGCTACAGCACCTCACAAGGCTGGTTTTCAAATATATTGCAGACCTTGTTTGTCCCTTTTTTTTTTAAACACTAGCAATGTCAACACTGTCATCTGCCAAATCACTTCATGCTAAGCAGTTCTGTATTTAGAGGACAAGATCACTTAACTGCAACTGTCAAACGGCTACTGCAGTTTGACAGGCATTGTGTATTACATGATTAACCTATGAGTTTTCATATGCTAAAACCATAGAGATTATATATAAAACTAGAGGGTCATCATGACCCCACAACCATTTGCTTATTATCCCCATACACATAGTATAGGCCACTTGCATTTGACTCATTTGCTTATAAACCCCATATAGTATCGACCATTTGCATTTGTGGAATGAAAGCCACCCCAAGTACTCAATGTGATGTCCCAGCTAGTTGTTATATACAGGCTCTCTGTGGCTAAAACATTTTGATGGCAATTAGCCAAAATGATACAGGATCTGAAATTCCAGCAGAAGCCTGATCAGGCCACAGGCCAGTGTGAAGTGGGGATGCAGTGCAAAGTTCCCAGTTAAAACATACATATTTAACACAGTGGAAACGGAACTGCTCTGTTTATCCCCAACCCAGTGTGTAAAGTGCAAGCACTGTGCATGTTTCTCCACAATGGAGGATTCCACACTGGTTAAAGGACAAGCAGGGATTAAGGACACTGCAGACTGAAGGCCTCTGCTAATGCAGCAGTTCCTGCAAAACAAGACAAACTCCCAAACAGTGTTAAGAGCAGACTGATTCTTAACAACTGTGCTTGGTGGCATCATGTGCTCCTGATGTCACCGACCTACCTAAGGTGGTAAGAACTGCCTTTTCTTAATGCTTTTTTTCATTCATCTTATTTAGCATAATGTCACCTAGAATGTAACATTCTGCTGGCCTGTCAGCGCAGTGGTAGTGCTACCACTCACAACCCTGTGACCAAGGTTCTGGAACGGACTTGGGTTGTCAGGGCCGATATTTGGGGGGACTGAGTCCTGAGTGTCCCAGGGATGCTCTCTTCCTCTTGGGGGAGTTGTCTCTGCTGCTATACCACCATCTGTGTGACCATGGGTGGAGGTGCAGCTTAAAGGCGACACAAATAAGGGAAGACACTGGCCAGACTCTGAAGCAGTTTGGACATGCCTCCAGCGATGCCCGTTCCCTTGAGCTCCTCACGGGCAGAAGTCTAGGGAGGGGCGTACATAGAAATGAAAAATGGCTCCACAGTCAGGTCAGATGATGAGGCCCCTGGTGCCACAGCAAGGGCCAACCCAGGACCTGCAGACACCGACCTGACTTGGCTAGTGTTAACTGCAGCGATGAGCAGACCCCTTCCTTCACCATCGGGATGGGGTAAACCGTGCAATATGGGTGCTGGCTGCCAATACCTGGGATTGGACAGAAGCTATAGATGCCTTAGACACTCAGAAGGAAGGCTGGCTGTGGCATGAACAAAATAAAGAAAAGAAAAAGAATGTAACATTATGTTACAGTACTGTACTAACAGTCTGACGATAACCTCCCAGGTTGTGCCTAAAAATAGGCAAATCTTCCGACTAGTGCACTTATCTGGCAAACAAAAACTATATAAATAAGTCATGGGCACCCGTTTTTTGTAAGCAGTTTATTTTAGGCTAGAGTCTCATTAGAGAGTTAGGGCCAGATATTCAAAACTTTGCCCGGGGCTAAATTAGCACTGCTCAGCAAGCAAACTTAGCCGGAGCACAAAGTAAGCTATTCAAAAGGAATAGCCTGGGGCAAACAGCTTCTGAATATAGCATGGAAATAAGGTCGGGTTAACTGGGCTGTGTGCAGGGCAAACTTAGCCTTGGAATAAGACAGCTCAGAATATAGCAACAAGGAAGTGCAAACCTCAACAGCAACACAGTGCACAGTGACGTGAAAGGTAGGTAGAGGTGAATTATGTGGCCAATGTGTGTGCCAGAAACTGTGTGGACCCAGTACAGCTGCAGGCAGCAGTGCATGTGAAAGTCCAGTGTGCAAAACTGTATAATATTTCCCAAACCGTTTGCACAGTGCTGACATGTTTGTGCGGGTTTATGCACGGAGCCAAGCCGTTTGTTCAGTGCAAACACGTGTTCGCGCTTAAACTTTGCCATATTCAAAATGACATGCAAATGAGCCTACTTAGGTAGTCTCTGGGCAGACATCCAGATTAGCATCTCATTATGCCCTGATTTGCATACAGTTTGCCCAGCGCTACTGCAGGGTCCCACAGCTCCACCTGTAGGTCAGTCTGGAAGTACAGGGGCTGGCCAAGTCTGCCCGCAGCTCCACCTGTAGGTCAGTCTGGCACTGCATGATGGTAGCCGCAGGCTACATGTATATAGTACAGCACAGCATATTGTGTCCCAGTGGACAACACAGCATAGGCACAGGTGGTGGTGGTGCTGCATGTAACTTGTCGCACTGTAGGTCATCCTACAGTGCACAGCAGACACTACAGTAGCAAGGGGGCCAGTATCATGAGGGACACAGCAATGCCTATGGTGTAGGGCCGTGATGACCACTGCACTGTACACAGTGATAGGCCCAGCTTGCAGATGTTTACTGATAGTGGACATTACTGTGTGACCCACAGATGCTGCACCTCTGGCATGGGATGCTCACAGTGACATATACATGGCTGGCTGTGTGTGCTGTGGTGTTTGCACAGCTGTGCAGTATGTGGCTGGGGAGCACATGTGATCAGACAGGCACACTGGTGTTGGGTATTCCCAACACTAGCCCATGTGCACTGCATGATGTGTCCCACCCTTGTGACACACCTGGTCTATGGCGCAGTCTGACCAGCCGTAAACCCCCTCAACATCCTCATGCCAACAGTGTTGCATGTGTGTGCTGGCATCTGTTGATGTCCACAGAAGAGTGGTCTGCAGGTGTCTGCTGTATGGCCACACTGCCATGGTGTCTACTGGTGGCAGGGTCACCACTTACTGTCTGGCATGGCTGGGACTGGTGGCAGATAATGACATCATTGTGATGCCATCAGTGAGCAGCATGTTTCCTCTATGTCTGGCTTTGCCTATGTGTCATATGTATTTGCTAGGGTAGCACAAAGCCAGGTAAAAGTCATGTAAATGCTAAGTAAAGCCAAAATGTCGCACAAAGCTGATTGCCCGGGTTAAGACTACCTTTTCCTGGGTGAATGTACCGCACTAAGTGTCATGCTAAGTTGCACAAAACCACTTTTGTGCGGTGCTAGTCATTGAATATAGCACTGCGCCTGTATTCATGTACATGCCCCTCAGTTTGCCTTGCATACATTATGACTTTGCCCAGCGTTAATGCAGTTTACGCACTATTTGGCCTTTGAATATAGCAAACCCGTTGCTAATCCTGTGCTAAACCTGCACAAATGGTTTGTGCCCAGTGCAAAGTTTTGAATATCTGCCCTTTAATCGGGTAGTAAATGCTGCCACAGTTATGGGAAACCAGTAAACAAGTAAAGATATTCAAAGTGCCTGCTTCAGTTATGGTTTGAAATACCTCTGCTGTGGGTGCCCATGCTGACAGAGTGACTGACCGCTCACAAAGGAAAACTCGTACTAAACATTCTAAAAAACTCTAACAATTTGCTGTTAAGTAAGAGTTTTGAAACCACTGAAAACAAGGTAACCTAACCATACATTTTATTATGATTTTCTTTGCAACCATACCACCCCTACCCCCACTCCAATGCTGATCCCTGCATTTTGTTTCCTGATCTGTTTATCATGGGGCCACATTTCATTTTATGTCCAGGATGTTACAGCTCAAGCTCTCTGGCCCAGCATTCGCCTCTGTTCTTTCTTGGTGTCTCTATTAGGCCATAGAGCAATGTCTGTTGCATGCTAGTTCATCCTAGTCACAATATATTAAATGACACCCATTCAAATTCAGCTGAGAATATTGCTCATACAGCGCACAGTCATGTTTAGTAATGGTGACCATGAATTAATTTAGAGCTACAAAAATACTAGCTAAACTCTAAACAGGGAAGGAGGAGGAGCATCTAACAAGATGAAGGAAAACAGTGATATAAAATTATATAAAAAATACAGGTACAAAATGTTCACTTTCTTTTCTGAACTTGTTTCACCAGGTAAACACAGAATAATAATCTTGTTTATTATGCAGTCTGTGGTGAGAAGAAGGAAGTCACACAATCAAAGAACAACAAAAATTATATTAAACTGCACAGGGATTTCATATGAAGTTTCAGCGTGGCTTAGTGGGTAGCATATTTACCTATGAGCCAGAAGGTCCAGCAGTTCTAGTCCGCACTGTGATTGGGATCATCCCAAAAAACCCTGGCACCAGAGTGCAGTACTGGGGATGATGTGCTGTCTGGGTATGACTTCCTTTGAATGAGACATTAAACCAAGGTCCAGTCTGCCTCTTCTGGTGGTTGCTCAGGTGGATGTTACAGACACTACTGTACTCTTGAGAGGAGATGGGGAATATTTTATTAAGAACAAAAGAAAAGAAATACAAAACAAAATTAAAAGCAATTAAAAAATTAAAATACAGAAAACAAAATAAAAATAAAAACAAACACAAGCACAAAGGGAGATATATGAAAAAGAAAACTAAACAGCCAACAGACTCAAACTCCTCCAGAAAGGAATCTGTAAATAATAACAGGTTCCAGGTTATAACAGCAACTGCAGAAAGGCGATGAAGTTATAGAAGTCAGAGGGCGAAAATCAATTTTGGCGCTTGACTCCTGGCGCACAGCAAAAGCAGTGCCAGGGACTTGTATTCAACGTTTCATGGGGGGCTGCCTCCCGCACCCCCACTTAAGGATTCTCAACATATGGGGGTATGTCAGAGGGGGTGCAAAACGTTAAAAAAAAATTAGGGCCGGGCACAACAAAACGCAACAACGCCTGGATCCAAACCTAGCACCCTGTCCTCCCAAGCCACAAACTCACCACCACACCATGGGGCCAGCTCGGCAGCCCACCACAGTACCACCCATAAAAAGCCTCTGGCCCTCGCTGAGCATGTTCGCTCCCCACGCACGCAGCGTGCGTGTATTGACATCCCATTGCTAAGGCGCTCGACCGCCCCATCCAGCTCCCGCACTGCCGGTGGCCCCATAACATGCGCCCACAACTGAGTCGCCGTGACTGCAAGCACTCAATCACCGACGCCCATGTCACGGCTACCAAAATTACACCACACATAAAGAAAAGAAAATATAAGCATCAAAATAGCGAGTAATAAACTCAAAACAGAAAATACAGCGGAAAACATCAAAACTGGATACCCGCTCCATATCCCTAGGGAGGTTCATAAATAAATAAAAAAATAAGCCATAAAACTGAAAGCTGGTTGAGATATCGATCTCCAACCCATCAAAAATACTTTCTGCAATGAGTCATCAACCATAAGTACTATTGAGCATATGAGATCTGCAACTGTTGTAGAACCAGTTTACATCTAGACTGCCACACATAAAATTTGAGACAAGCAAAACTACCCATAGTGTACTTTTGTGATACTCACAAAAATAAGAGGAAAAATCCCCAAACCAAACATTCATAGGAAAGGCGTTCCAACCAAGGAGGCGCCAATGATAGAAGCACACTTCCAGAAACCAGAAACAAAAGAACACTCCAAAAAGAAATTTCCATAGGCTCGATGGGTGCCAAACAATCAGGGAATGGACAGAGCAGTCCTCTTAAGGTTTGTGTTTGTGGTTCCTCTCACATTCAATCTACCATAAGAGCAAAGCCACACCACATCCCACATGTTCTGAGGAATCCACGGCTCTAATAATTGTTCAGCCACCACAGGCACTTTACTGGGAATACAGTGTTTGAACTCCAGTTCTGTACAACAAACCCGGTCTAAAACCTCCTCAGAGATGTTTCTGACTAAATGTTGCCAGATTTGATTTAGGCACTGGCCAAACATAGAACATAGAACATAGAAACATAGAATCTGATGGCAGATAAGGACCACTTGGCACACCTAGTCTGCCCATTTCCCTACCTAACGGATAAGCTGCAGACCCTAGTTAACCAACAGCCTACTTCCCCTGCCCCACTAGAATTGCCTTATGTCTGTCCCATGCATTCATGATTTCTCCCACTGTTTTGACTCTACAACCTCCTCTGGAAGGCCGTTCCATGCATCTACAACCCTCTCTGTGAAGAAATACTTCCCCACATTACCTTTGAGCCGTCCTCCCTCTATCTTCAAATTGTGCCCCTTGTTCTTGAACATCTCTGTTTCTAAAATATGCTACAATCTTGGACTTTGTTGATTCCCTTGAGGTATTTGAAAGTTTCTATCATGTCCCCTTCTCCCTCCTTTCCTCGGGCTATACATCATAAGCTCCTTTAGTCTTTCTTCATATATCTTCTAGTCCAGACCCTGCTCAATTTTGGTTGCCTCCTCTGAACAGCCTCCACCCTGTCTATGTCTTTGCGGAGATGGGGTCTCCAGAACTGTACACAGTACTCCAGATGTGGTCTTACCAACTGTCTGTACAGAGGGCCAACAACTTCCTGTTTTCTATTGGTGATGCCTCTCCCTATGCATCTCAGTATCCCCCAGCCCTCTTTACTGCATTCTCATTGCTGGCCCACCTTTAGGTCATCTGATATGATTACCCCCAGGTACCTTTCCATTTTGTTACTGTCAGTATCTCACCCCCATTGTGTACTCTTCCCCTGGGTTTTTGTTTTCCAGGTACATTACTTTGCACTTCTTTGTGCTGAATCTAAGCTGCCATACATTTGACCATTCCTCTCACCTTGCCAAGTCCCTTTTCATCCTTTCCACCCCACCTTGCGTATCAACCCTGTTGCAGATCTTTTGTGTCATCTGCAAAGAGACATACTTTTCCTTCCAGTCCCTCTGCAATGTCACTTATAAAAACATTAAAAGGACTGGCCCCAGTACTGAACCCTGCAGTACCCCTCTTTCTTCACTGTGGACTCGATTTACTATTATCCTCTGTGTCCTGTTGTCCAGCCAGTGTTTTACCCATGCTACCACCCTGGGACCCTCCCAGGCTGGCTAATTGTTTATTAATCTTTTGTGCGGGACTGTGTCAAATGCCTTGCTAAAGTCTAGGTAGGCCATGTCCACAGACCCTCCCTGGTCTACTACTTTGGTCACCCAGTCAAAGAAATCAATTAGATTTGTCTGACATGACCTTCCTGCTGTGAATCCACGCTACCTTGGGTCCTGTGCCCCACTGGCCTCTAGGTACTCAACAATTATTTCCTTCAGAGTGATTCCATAATTTTCCCTACCACTGAGGTCAAACTGACAGGTCTGTAGTTTCCTGCCTTTTGTCTTGGTCCCACTTTTGTGAAGGGGAATCATCCACACTCCTCCAGTATTCAGGTACCACACCATCCTCCCATGACTTATTAAAAGGGTAGTCAGTGGTGTTACTAGTTCTTCCTTAGTTCTTTTAGAATTCTGGGGTGAATCCATCAGGCCCCATTGCTTTATCCACCTTTAGTTTTAAAATTCTTTCAGAATCCTTTCTTTTGTGAAAGGACTAATATCAACCCCTATTCAGAGTGCTTCTACTGACTGGAGTAGGTATCTCCCCTGCTCTTCCATTGTGAATACTGAGCAGAAGCATTAGTTCAGTATCCTGCTTTTCACTGTCACTCTCTGCCCAACCACCTTCCTCTTTATTCAGCCTCAGTATCTCTGCCTTAGTCTTTCTTTGCTCCCTAATGTACCTATAAAGGTTTGTCCCCTTCTTAACCAAGTTGGCTATCTTTCCTCGGTTTGGGCCTTTGCTATTCTGACTGCCTTACCGCTTCCTTCTGCTTTAACTGGTACAGTTCTCTGTCCAGCTCCTTCTGTGTTTCCTTATGCTTCCTGAATGTTATCTTTTTCTCCCTAACCTTCCCATCACTTCTTTTGAGAACTGTAGTGTTTTCACTTTTGTTTTGATTTATTTGCTTCACACAAAGGCTTGCTGCCTCTGTGATGGCGGTTTTGATGTTTCCTCATTGTTGCTCCACCCCACCTTCTTGCCTGTTTGCTAGTGCTTTTCTGAGGCACTCTTCCATTTTGACAAAATCAGCCCTCCTAAAGTCCAGTACCTTCACTTTTGTATGGCTTGACTCTACAGTCGATTTTATTGTGAACCACTGTTTGGTGGTTGCTTGTTCTCAGATGGCTACCACTTCAAGATTGGAGATCCTCTCTCCGTCCCCATTTGAGAGTACCAGGTTTAAGATTGCTCCTCCAGTGGTTTCCAAAACTAGCTGTCTGAGGCATGCACCAAAGGGGCTCCAGCTAACATCTGACATATTCATGTCCCCATCAGCAATATCTCCCCTTTCTCGCTATCCTAAGGATGCCTTCTATCATTTCCTTGTCCATTTCCTCCCTGAGACAGGTGTCTGTATACCCTTTGTGGACTGTGGTGCATTTCCAGTCTCCAGGGTGACCCACAGTGCCTCCTTTCCTCCCTGTTTACCTTTTAGTTCTGTTGCTCTGATCCCTTCCCTTACATAGAGAGCTCCTCCTCCTCCGCTTCTTCACTCCCTGTCCCTCCTGCAGATTGTGTACCCTGGTATGTTGACATCCCAGTCATGGTTCTCTGTGTACCATGTTTCTGTGACTGACAATATCCAGGCATCCCTCTTCCATCAAGGCCACCATTTCGTGGAGCTTTTTATCTAGACTACGGGCACTGGTATTCATTACCCTCCATTTTTATGGTTTTATTTCCTTTTGCCCCATCCCTGTCCTTACTGCCTTTGTCTTTTCTCCATTTACCCTGCCCTTCTCCCTATCGACTGCTCTATCTTGGTGTTTACCTCACTAACTACCCTGATTTTTTGGGGGCTAGGATTGCCCTTCTCCTCTTCAGTGCCTCCCCTTGGCTAGTTTAAATGCTTGCCAATGAAGTATTTGAACCCATCACCTAGGATCCTGGCTCCCTCCTGGATAGATGCAGACCATAATGCCAGTATAGGCCTGAATCCTCCAGGTGGAGCCCCAGTCCCCAGTGAAGAAAAATCCTGAGCTCTGCACCAGTTTTTCAACCAGTCATTGAATCCATGGTGTGGAGTACCTAGCCTCATCCGGGCCATAGACAGGTAGCACTGCTGAGAAAGTTACCGTGTTGCTACTTGTTTAAGGCCCCTCCCAACTCCACAATTTCCTGTTGCACTGCTCTGATCCCATTCTCAGCCAGGTCATTCGTCCCTAGGTGGATATGACATCCAGCTCACTCCCTTTGCAGCTGCTCCCACGATCCTGAGGCTTTGTTTCCTGTCCTCCAAGCCATGTCATCGGGCAGGCACCTTACCTCCCTTTCCTCTCCTCCCCCAGTTCTACCCCCCTAACAATTGGGTCCCCACCAGGAGTTGTTTCCCTCCCTGTGGGGTCCTGTGCCACCCTCCTGTGGGTCTCCATTGTGGAGGTTCCCAGCATCCTCCTTGAGTCTCCACTGCAGGTGCCTCCATTGAGGAACCATGCTCTGCCAGAGTGGCAAATGAATTGTGGAGAGGCACAACTGGAGGGATGCACCTCTGTTCCACCATCCTCACCTCTCTGAGCCCACCGTGGTCCAACCACTCCTCTTTATTGGCAACCTCTGAGGTAGTGGTGGTGGCCTGGGTGGTCCCTGGGTGGGGAGCAGGTTTCCAATCCTTGCCAGGTTAGCATGGAGACAAACAACCTCCTCCCTCAGACCTGAGAGGTACCTGCAAAGAGCAGCAACGCAGTCTCCAGAATGTCTCCCGGAAGACTGCTGCTCCACAGCCAGTGCATTGCACCACTCCTCACATGTCTGTGTCCCTTCCTGTTACAGATGCTTTTCTTTTTTTTTCTTGTTTTAGTGTGTGCAACCTTGTGAGTGTCTCTACTCCCTGTTCAGTGTGCTGTGCCTTTAAGTATATGAACAGGTGTATGTTGTCAGCAGTTTTGGGAAGTGATGTCAGAACCCTGCTATAAAGGAAGTTATGTGCTTGGGGTGAGTGGGGTGAAGTGCAGGGTGGGTGGGAGTAAGCCTGTGCCCTCAAAAACAATCAACTACAACTCAGACCCTCCACCCGAGTGCCTTCCTTTCATTCAGACACCCATTTCACAGAGGTCAAGTAACAGGTCTAGTCACAATGACTGCAAATATCTCCAGGTACAGTTCCTCCCTGGCAAATAAAAGTTAAACTGAAAAGTTGCCCAAAAACAGAGAATCAATACTAGTTACCTACACAGGTCCAAAAGTAATAAGTCAATTCAGTGTAGTCTATTAAATAACCTCCTTGATTCAAGGAAGCTTTGGCTGTTTATCTCTCTCTCTCATCTCTCTCAGGAGACAGAGACCACAAACAACTCCTGTTTTAAATCCACAGTTCTACCAACAGGCCCCTTTCAGCTCCTCCCGTAACAGACACCTATTTCACAGAGGTTAAGTAACAGGTCTAGTCACAAATGACTGCAAATATCTCCCAGCTACAGTTTCTCCTGGCAAATTAAAGTTATTCTAAGAAAAGTCAACCCCAAAACAGAATCAATACTAGTTACTTACACAGGTCCAAAAGTAATAATTCAATTCAGTGTAGTCTATTAAATATCCTCCTTGATTTAGGAAGCTTTTGGCTGCTTTCTCTCTCTCTCTCTCTCTCTCTCTCTTTCTCAGCAGACAGAGACCCTCAATTTTGGAGCGTATGTCTCAAATAAGTAGGAATTTTTATTTAACCAATAACGTATTGGGGCACATCCTCCTAATGGGCTTAATAAGGTTCAAAAGACGTTGAGCCACACAGTAGCATCAGAATCCTCAGCCCGAAAAGCAAGGCACAAAGTATTAGCCAAAAAACAGTATAAAAAAACATAATTGGGTGCAACATCACCACCACACCATTATTCTTGGGTAGCTAAAGAAAATTTATTTTAATGGCGTTGAGATGACTACCCTAAGACATTCGGAAAAAAAATAAAAATACTGTAAGTTGTAGTTTCCAACTGAGTGGGCAACAGGAAAACATAACTAACGTAAAGTAAAACAGGAGCTGGTCCAGTGGTGCTGAGGGTTGCTGGGTGCCACACCTCACGCTTCATGAGCGACCGGGTTAAAACCAACTCGAGTAGTCGAGAATTCGGCAGGGAGGTTGGCGTTCCAATGGATGCTCTCCTCCCTCAGGGGTGGGATACCCAGGACCAGCAGTGTCAGACACCCCCATTAGAGTCGGTGGAAGCACCGGTCCTTGAAGGGGAGACGGCTCCTACACTTGGAGCCGGGGGATGTTGTACGGTGCATGGGAGGAAAGACATGCCTCCGCCGTCACCTCCTGGGACATCAGTCCCAAGTGTCGGTGTCCTAAGGGAGGGCAGGGACTGGGAAAAACAGAAAAACACTCTTGGAGGCCCTAGATGCGACCGTTCTGGACCCATCCAATGACCACCAAGAAAGGACAGACCCCACTGTGCAGGAGGAAGAGGAGGCACTCTAGGGGCAGATCCTGAGAAGGTGGTGGAGATAGAGATGAGCAATCAGAAGGAGTAGGTACAGGACGAGACAGGAGGAGATAAAGAAAATTGAAAAAGTGAAGTAAAACAGGAAGTAAAAACTGCTTAATAATCCAGACCCATTTTCTTTTAGAAAATGGCCTCCATTCCATTTCTGTGTTTTTACAACACAAATTGCCAGCTTTTCCAACCAATTCAAAAAGGCAAAATCATCCCTCCAAACTTAATCCCTGGTATTTTATTGGGCACTGTACTATAGGTATACCCACCACCTCAGAATCTGAAGCATCTGATGTAGACAAACGAATCCTACATTTAGATAAATTTAAGGCTGCACTGGAAATCAAAGAAATATCCTTAAAGGTTTTCAAGAGAAATCGCGCACAAGAATTGTTGCCTAAAATATACAAAGATCATCGGCACAGGCCAAGATCTTTAAAATCCCCATGCCCTGGGGCCACGGAATGCCCTGTATGTCCAGGTTCTCAATCAACCATTGAACCAAAGCGCCAAGAAAAAAAAAGGACATACAATAAGGGGCTAAGAGGGCAGCCTTATCAAACCCCAGTCAAAATATTAATATCAGAACCTATCAGATCTTTATTAAAGGAACCCAAAATATCAGAATCATATAATCTGGATAACCATGAAAGAAAGGTCTGAGGAATGCCATATGCAAGTAAGGTCGGAACAAAATTCATGCCGTATCGGCTGAAAGCTTCTGACTGATCAAGAGATAATAAATACCCATGCAATGAATGCTGCTTATGGTAGCTATAACATCCCAAATAACATATAGATTATCCTTAAACTCCTGGCAGGAATGGAGCAGGTTTGAGCGAGTGGATCAATATAGGAGCAACGTGTAACAACCTAGAATTCAACATTTTAGACAAAATTTTATAATCCAAGTTTGATAAAGTAATTGGTCTCCAATTATCCAGAATAGATTTATCTCTAGATTTATAAAGAAATATCACTAGACCATTAAGAAACGAAGAAGGAAATACTTCCAAATTCAGCAAGGCATTAAATATTTCTTATGGTGAATAGTCAGATCTGCAGCAAACATTTGATAAAAATCATGAGGAAACCCATCCCAACCAGGAGAGGCCCTGATTTCAAGGACAAGCTTGTGGCCAAAATTTCAGATTCAGAAATAGGCAGGGATAAGAGATCCTTCTCGGATTGAGGAAGGAGTGGAAGTTGGGTCAAATACCACTATCATAATCGGTCCTTACTGAAGAAAATCACCAAATAAATTATGCAAGTGGTTATGGATGAGATGTGATAACTCCCAGAGGGTCAGAAAAAGTTTCCATTAACATTTTCAGACTCTTAATTTGGGATGTGTCCCCGTTCTTTACATTTTTGACAGGGGTGATTGTATGGACCAATCTGCATCTCATATTTTAACTCTGCTTCCAGAGTCACCACCCAATCATACTGATGCCACTGCATCTCAATTTTCAAATTTTTTATTAGCTGAGAAACCTCTGATGTACTAGAATTAGCCAAAGAGATCAAACGGTGCAATCAGGATTGCAGTGTTAAAATGATCGGAAAAGTCACAGGGTAAAATGTCTGCTGCAGTAATCTGTAACCGAGGAAGTAAAAATTAATAAATTCTAGTTCAAAGAGATCCCTATGGTGGTAAACCCTCCTGTATGGTGAAGTGTCAGATAACAATCCAAGATCGGCAGTATCCACCATGGCTTTTAAAGCAAGAGCATTACAATATCTGTTTCCCCACCATCATGCTTAATAGAAATCTAGGAGCAATTAAAATCACCTCCATAATAATAGGGAGAAGTAGCTAAAAGGTTTAATCAGATGAATAGAGCAATAGGCTCAGTTTTTCGGAGGGCTATAGACATTAATACAGCGGAATGTCCTGTCGTTATGAATGACATCAAGCATTAAGGCCCTACCAGGAGAAATAGTCACCAATCAAAGAGTCTTAATGGCTGAGCCCCAAAACAGAAGACCAACCCCATCAGCCCTAGCCTGTCCAAAGGAGCAAAACGAAGGCCCCCATCACCAATCTTTCTTCACAGAATGTATGTCAGTCAAAGTGCCATCCAAGTAAATTGTTATTGCAGCAAAAGGCATATAGAGCTAATCATTTGGTATGATTCTTCAAACTACAAATATTCAGGAAGTGATTTTAAAGGCGCCATAAAAAAAAAAAAAAAACGACAGAAAATAGATCCACCCTCTGTAAAAAAAAAAAAATGTTTTAAAAAATCAAGTGACTCCTTCCCACCACAGATTTCTTGGTAGTCCCTGGGACTCTCTTCCATTTCTTCTTCTTGAGATGGGAAAATGTTTTCCACTCGAGGAGTGACTGAACAGATGTTTTCTGAGTCCACCTCATCCCAGTCAGAATCACCCCAACTTTCTGCATTCAAGCACCTCATATTTGTTGCAAGCGGCAATTTGGGCACGGTTGGAGTCTGTTTCAAAGTCCATGTACTACAACACAAAGGTAAAGGCGTTGGCAAAAGCAGAGGAGGCATACTGGATTCTCCATTAGATGATGCAGGGATACCACTGGCAGGACCACTTTGGAAACCTCCACAACCAGGGAAGAGACCAGAACTGGAGTATCAACAAATGTGGGAAGTAATGTGGGTGAAAGAGCCTATGCAGGTAAAGCAGCCGGCAGTGAAGGAATAGGTGCAGCCAAGCTCTGGACAACCCATGGCGCAGGCTAAGGCCTCTGGTGGCAGACGGTTGGAGTGGGCTTAGCAACAGGACTATGGGGCCAGATCACAGTATTAGCCTTTTGTACCTTCTGTATCAAGTCAGACTGATTAAAAGGTGAAGGCCTATTATAGGAAGCCCAAGGGCAGTCCTGAAAAATATGCCCTGCCACATTGCATAAGTTACAAATATTCCACTCAGTACAGGTGTAACTGACGTGCACAAAACCTCCAGCCAATCCACAATGGAGCTTGTCGTGGACACTAGACAGATGCCTTTTGACCCACATTTATAGCAGGCCTTAGGTCGGCCTGCATAAAAAACTGACTCCTTGTTCTCTACCAAGGAAGAAAGTGTTAGGGATAGGACAGATCCCAAAGGGCCCATCCACAGCCTCACCCAGAACTTCCATCCCCAGTCCAATAACATTCAGAATCAATAATAGCCTCAGGGGTTCCAAAATATCACATACGCACACAACTGAGCCAGTAGTGAATATCCCCAACATTTACATTTTCATGTGGAACATAACAGTAACAGTCAATGGTTTAGTCAATGGGATCGCCAAAAATGGCATCCAAAGGGGTGCACTTAAAGACTCAGACTCCAAAATCAGTCAAGCCCAGCCTGGGTATTAAAATGGATATCAAGATAGGCCTAGTGGCACAGGGGCTGAGGCGCTGGATGCCTTACCTCACGCCTACGGCCGGGTTCGGGAACAACCTCAGGTTGTCGGGTGCCGGGCATGGGGGGCAGGATCAGCAGCCCTATGGCAGCTCTTCACTCCTGGGGTGGTAGTCACTCCCCCGATAGTCCTGCTGCTACCAGGTGGAGGTCCAGTGTCGGCACATGCGGCGGCACAAGAGGCGTCTCAACACACAGCGTTAGTATGCTCGGGACAGGGGATGGGGTAAAACCAGGTAAAAAGCCTACACTGTACACTGAAAAAAAAAACTGATATCAAAGTTTTTTCCCCAGAGATATTAATAAGAGAGAACACTTCAGAAGGAATGAAATGCAGGGAGTCCTTGAGTAGAAACTTCCCCAAATATACTCGAACAGGTCTGATGTCCAGTCCACCCACATAGCAGAGTCTAACCGCATTACGTCTGGGCAAGACCTCAGTCCTATTCTTGAAAAGTCAGAAAATCTTGGACCGGGGAGGGGCAGCAGATGGCCCTCATCGTCCCTCGCCCGGAGAATTCCTCAGCAGTATGGTCCTCCCTGACTCAGCCGGAATAGAAGGGTCTGAAACAGTATCGGCAACAGGTTGTAAAGAACCCCCAAGAATGACAGCACTACCAATAGATGTCAAGTCATCCAAAAAGACTGGACCAAAGTGGGCAGCAGTGGACGGTCCCTGCCATCCTGCAGCCCTGGGAGGTCTCTAGAAAAACATCCACTGCTGGTACAACGTGAATAGGTAAGTTAATCTCAGTAAGTGTAACAGGCAATCTGGAGTCCCCAACAATACCACCATCGCCCGAGATGGTCATATCAGTAACAGAGGTCCCTTCCACTGTCCCTGTGTTCAACATCCCTGTATCCATAGGAAGGGAAACTGTAGATAGAATATGTACTGCAGGGGTAGCAAAATTACCTGTAGGGTGATGGGGCACCATTCAGCGAGTTAGAGCCATATTCATCTTCTGACCAGGGCACCACAAATCCATCAGCGGCTCTGCCTCCGGCGACCAATCTGGGTCAGGAATCACGACCTGCTACATTATGAATCCATTCAGCCGCATGCAATGTGTCATCAGAGACCAGTTCCCTGTCCTCCTTCACTTGGTGGAACATTAAAGACAGCTCTCAACTGCAACGCCGCTGACCTCTGTGTTTGTGGAATTGGGGCTGCAATTCCGGTAGCCTCAATATCCGTAATCTGCTGTGGGAGCCTCAAACTGCAACACTATTTGGGACCTGTCCCCACATCTGTAAGCAATACCTCACCAGGCAAATTCGAACTACGGAGGACACCAGAAGGAGTTTTGGCAACCTATGTCAGTAAAAGCTGCGAAGTATCCGTCCACATCCAAGGTAGGATTTACTGTAAAATCTTGAGCAACAGTATACTAAGGACATCCATTTCTGAGCCAATCTCAAAAGCACAGCACTCTCCTGAGATGATGCAGCAGCGATAGGGGAGGCGCTGCATCGGCCTGCACCCGTCCATCCTCTTCCTCCTCCAGCGGTGAATCCTCCATCTCAGATCAGGAGCCAACATGCCTCCTTCCAAGAGTAGGGAATTTCCCAATGTACTGGCCAAACTTCCTTATTCACTAAAATGCCACCATCACCTTAGTCTGGCTCAGTTTCAGTTGATTTGCATATGTATCCCAATCACCCCTATGACAAGGCAGAAAACAGGCAGTATTGTCTAGCAGTCCTTTCTCTGTCACAAATATAAATAAAATATTTACAAGGCAATAAACATCAGAAGCGAACTTCTCACCTTTCCATTCCTCCATCTAAAGTCTTCACGTGCATGGCCTTTCACTTCATTTTGTTTATGGCAAGACTTTCGGCTACTGTACATTGCCCATCCATCTGGAACAACCTTTCAGCTGATTTGGACTCTCAATTCACTCACCCTATTCAAGTCTCATCTAAAAATCTGTCTGTTTACCAAAGAGCTGTAATCTGAGATCACTAATTGCACTCTTAATTGACTTCAGTTAGCAGATATTTGTTTTAGCCCTGATGTTAAGTGTTCAGCGATACATTTGGATTTATGACAATACAACAAAATAAAATACAGTAGTAATGTACACTATCAGTAGGGGCAGAGGATACAGGATACACTTTATTCTCTGATTCACCTATCCTGCCCCTTCTACTGGGCAACCACTCAGCCATATCCCCAACTAGTCCTGCCCAAGCCCTCCTTGCCTAACAGCCCCTCGTCAAAGCCCTTCTGGTGATGTTTTCCCAGCTGGAGACTCCTTGGTGAAGGAGGCAGTCATCGCTGTGGGCCAAAGTGTGCAATGTGCTTAATCCTGCACACACACTCGCCATTTCCATGCATTTCGTCTGAGCTTGAAAGATGCCAGCTATCCAGTACTCCAAGCATGATGTCTCAGAGCCCAGCCAGCCTCCTCCCTCCATGGTACCTCCACCCCACTGCCACCTGTGGTCACCCAGATGGCAGGGTTGTATGAAGGCAGCAACCATCCCTCCCTGATGGAAAACATATCCTGGGACATTCAATACTCCTTCCCCACCAGTGCTCCAGCAGCCTCGGCTCGTTCCTGAACCCAGGTCATCAGCCTCGAGGTGGCAACTCTGACATGGTGCAGATGGGCCAGTAGTACTGGTTGTTCTCGATGAACCCTTTCCCGTACATGATAGCCACTTGGAGCTTTTGAGTGCTTATTTACATAAAAGCACAGTCTAAACATATACAGGAGGCAGATCAACACCTTTGCTACTCCTCCTGACTACCTCAATGTCCTTTTTATATTGAGAAACTCAGAACTTTAACATAAAAAAAAAAATAAAAGACAACACTAAGGAAATTGGGAGGGGCATTTCAGGACCACCAAAAGGATCAGTTATGGAACACAAAAGCTACTGTAGGAGGAGAGAATGGTGGCCCTTTACATGTTCACATTTGAGAACAGGAGGCTGACATGGGACATGATGTCAGTCATCCACATACTGTTAGAATCTACAAGATTGAACAGATGTCTGATCCAGTGTCTTCCAGCAGGAAATGGGAAAGTGTAGAAAACTGGAAAGGGCACAAGCTGCAGCAGAAGGCGTCCACTCTTCACCACAAGTCCCACACTGCCAACCGTGGAACTCTCCCTCGAGCACCTACCCAGTCTGTCAGGAGGTGGGAGAACCCTCCCAATGGCCCCGCCCCTGGGAGGCAAGCCTGGGGTGTAACTGGGAGGTAAGTCCCAAGAAGGTAGAGGATGGGGCTGGGACGAGTAGGGTGGGACCAATGAGATCCGCTGGCACAATGGGAAAAGCATACTAAATTAGACCAAAAAAAAGCTCACTAGTCAAACTGAAAAGTCAGGTAGCCAAAATATCTAGGTCTGTTTGCAGTAAAAAAAAATGTCCACAGTTAAATTCCCCAAATTGAGGAAGACCTTTTATTTTTTTTTTAATACTTTCTATTTATTCTTCCTCTCCCTCCAGCTCTGGTCTCCTCAGGGAGCACCTAGGAATTATCCCCAATAGTCCATTCCCATAGTCCAACACTCCTTTGCCCATGTAGCACGGTTTACCCCAGGTGGGGCAAGGTGAGCCCAACACCCTGAACTTCTCTGGTGGCGTCGGTCAGGAGGGTGCCAGAAGTGCAGCTACAAATCGAGGGCAAGCTCTGGTGCTCCATCTCCGCCCAGAGCTGAAGGGCATTTTCCTGTACTGAGAGTGGCTGGCGCCCTGGCGTCAAGCATTCCCCCGTCTGCCACTCCCGCCCCTTCTCTATGCTCCAGCGCTTGCTGTGCCTCCGGCTTCTGCCAGAGGCCAGCCAGCGAAATGAGAACCTCCCTCCTGGGAAGGAGAGCTGTCCTCCGGATGCTCGATCCTCTCCCTCCCTACTGACCCCAGCAACCGGGCTTGTTCCCGAACCCAGGTCACGGTGTGGCACGAGGTGTGGCGTCACCCTCAGCACCACTGGGTCGGGTGGAAGACATTTTTCAATTTGTGAGCTTTGTCAAAGGCCTGGACCACTTGTTCCCTCAGTGAGTGAACCATGTCCTCTGTGGGACTTACTGCTGGTATTAGCAATGCTCATGGGCAAGTCTTTCAAGCCAAGGCACAGGTGTGAGATGTCACACCTATCAGACAACCTTCATGGTGGCCATTACATTTACTGGAGAACACCAGGCTCCCTAGTGGATTCTCCCTACCTGGTCTTCCACATGGACAAAGTTGTCCTTCACTCAACTGAACCCAAAGTCCTACAGAAGGCTGCTCAGTGATGGGTTGGGAGAGGCGCCGCCCCCGCCTGCCTGTGCCCGACTGCTCTCCTGGTCAAATAACAACTCGTCACTTCTTGCCATGTTGGTCCACTATCACGATGGACAAGTGGGTGTTGGAATAGTAGTCAGAGGATTGTCTCTAGACTTTGAGGCTGTCCCACCCTACTACCTCCACTTGACTAAAGTATGGGATATCTCAGGATACACTGTCAGCCCCAAGGGTGGACATTGCTCAGCTCCTTGCAAAGGGGCAATAGCCCATCCTGGATGCCCTGGCCAGACAGGGTTACATGTCCAGGTACTTCTGGTCCTGAAATGGAGGGGGCTGGTGCCCCAAACACAAGCTCAGATGGTCACTGTGAACCAGATTATACCATCCCTGAAACAAAACTTGTAGTTCTGCTCCCTGGACCTCCAGGGTGCATTTTCCACATTCTTGTCTCTGTCCCACCACGGTTCCATAGGTTATGCATGGAAGGGGTCCTGTACCAGTTCAGTTCATGCTTTTTGGCCTCCCTTGGCACCCAGGGTCTTCACCAAATGCAAGGCAGTGGTAGCGGCCCACTTCAGCATCTCAGGGTCAGAGTTTAACCATATCTTGATGACGGCTGACAGCTGGTCCATCCAGAGAGCCAGTCATCAAGATACCACATGTTTTGCTCCAGGGATTGTATAATCTGCTGGAAAGCGTCGGGAACAGGAAGGCGGAGGGATGATGTCCTCTCCCCAACCCATCACGGAGCACTGGTGGCTGCCTCCAGAGGGCACAACTACCTCTGCCTGCCTCCTGCTCCTCCCTCCCCTTGTACCTTTGTCCTGGACTTCTGCTTGGGGTGCCAGGCCTGGGACAGCCTGCTGGGGCTGCTGCTGGGAAGCTGGGTCTGAAAGTGCGGTATTGAAAGACCTGTTTCTTCGACTTCTTTTCTGCTCCTTCTGGGAAGAAGTCACAGAATTTTGGGATGGCATAAGACTTCTCAATCGGTGAGATGTCCTTCCACCCCAGGGCCGAAAAGGTCAGTGCCCAAATAAGGGATATCAGCTAATTTATACTGAGTGTCCACAGTGAAGGTGGACAAGCACAGCCAGGCCCTGCAATGCGAAGAGCGCAACTTCACAGTTTAGGCACAAGGATCACTCATACAGAAGGCTGTCTGGAGTTGGTGTTTGGCCAGGGATTGACCGCTGTCTCTGATGAGCTCCACTGTCAGCTGTTGCTCAACATGGAGGTGAGGAAGACAGCATCAAAGACTCTCATCAAGGAGTGGCCATAGTTAGCCATCCTCATGGCATAACTAGCCTGCCAGAGACCTAAAGCTGCCGCAGCATACAACTTTTAGCAGTGTGGTCAATCTTATATAAGACCGGTGGCTTGTCCATGTCCTCCGGTGCCCATATTTACAGAACACTGAATCTGTGTTTAGATCTTCTGCAAAGGATGGTCCGAAGATCCCAAAATGGAGCTCATGGGGACAGCATACTTATAGACCATGCAGGCCAAGGGTACCAGGCATGATGTTGGATGCTGCCAGAGCTTCAAATGGCCTCAGCCATAGGGAAGACAACCAGGATTTATCCTGCTCGAAAATCTCCATGACAGGGTACCCTGACCTTCTCTTGGACTGACTCCAGTGGGACTGTCATGGATTCCTAAATAAGTTGGAGAAGCCCTCCAAAGAAACTGGATCACACTCGGCAGAAGGCTCTCGACCAAGCTACAGTTCAAGAGCGAGTCTAAAGGAGACCAGGGACTCCTGATCGAGTCATCAAGGACTCCTCAAAAACAGCCCTCAGACACTTCTTGCCATGGACCTCCCAGGAATCATCACTTGAGTGTTCCTCACCGACAACCAGCCTGACAAGCTGGTGGCCAAACAGATGGACTTCTTGGTCAGAGCACCAAACTTTGTTACAGTGGTGACAGCTCCACCCAAGGGGTGAAGCAGGCGTGGGTAGCACCTTCATCATGTGGACCAACATGGGCCCACTGGCTGCTGCCAGGGAACTGGAGCTACAGAGGTAGAGCTCACGCTTGCTCCAAATGGCCCACTGTTGCCAGAGGAATTCCTCATAACACTGATGCATTATCGCAGTGCCTCCTCCTCATGTGAGGATGAAGAGGTCTAGGAATGTTGATGGTGGCCCTTCCCAGCTGAGCAGTATAGAGAATGAAAATGTATTGACCGTGACCTTGACCACAACCTCGACTGTCAACCAGCTGGACAAAAAAAAGGAAGAATCTCCCGACACATTACTGTATACCACGTGCCTACCCACATTAAGCAACACCGGTGCTAAAGACCCAACCATGGTTGAAGACTGATCCCATGATGGAGTGGCCTGAGACACTTACTGGACCATGTCCTCCTGGTTGACTCAAGGACCACAAGATATTCAGCCAACCCAGCTGTAGCCGAGGCATTCTTGCGACCTCGGTGATCCTTCCAGATCCCTTTCCAAAATTCAGCCCAGTGACAGATGAAGCTTTCTGTCCTCGGGGACTTGGGAAACATGTATTCAAAGGTCGCACCAGCCACATCCTGTTGTCCGACCAGGCAGTACACGCGCGATGCCGTGCAGATCCACGACTGACATCTTCTGCCAGCACGCAACACAAAATCTAAATCATGGTTTCTTGTGTTCAGAGACAGAGTTAGAGAACTGCAAAACAAATCAAGAAAAAGATCGAAAACTTTGACTAAAGTTCGCCAGTGGCACAGATATCCTAAGAGGAACAGGAGAAAGCGACCTGTTCTTCCAGCAGGAAAAAAGATCTAAAGTTCTGGGGTAGAGTTGGTGGATATGCACCCGGCTGGTGGGAGGACCTTAACTTAAAGTTGTCCAGCCAATATTTTGTTCCATGGGAACTGCCAGTGTGGATAAGTGAACCACATCCACACCCCTAGAAATTTTAAAACAAAGTAAATCTCTGCATTCAAACGGATGTCTTTGAATACACTATGTGTGGTTTGGAGCACATGGAAACCAAACAATTTGGATATTTGTTACACACAAACAGAAAAATATAAAGGTAGATAAAAACAGAAGTCCATCCATCTGCCAACAAGCCTTACTACCACCTAACTGGCCCACTGCAAGATGGGTAAAATGACTCGTTTGGTTGGAGATACTAGTCTTAAGTTATTATTTTTGAAGTCCAGGCTGGTATGCTAGTCATCATAATGAAGAATGCCTTTCTCTTCATTTAAGCCAAATCTGTTCTATTCTTGCATTCATTATGAATCCCACACATCTCCTCTTCCCAACTACCTCTTCATTGTGCTACCTCTGAGTGTACTAAATGAAAGAGAAACATAACCTTATACAACAAAAACCTAAACCATTCTCCCCAAATAAAATAAATAAAACGATGGCAGCTAGTATTTCTTCCTCTACGGACAGACAGCTTTTGGTAATTTCACATTGCAAGTCATAACTGTATACTGAACAACTGCAGGATCAAATCATTTCTGTGGTTATGAAGACTAGGTTAATCATTAAAAAAGTTGAAAGAGTGCCTGAATAACAGAGGAATACAGCTGTGGAGTAATCTATGTTTGTAGTCTACCGACAACTTTTGAGTAAGCAGCGAAGGTAAAAGGTTCAAAGCAAACGTTCTCTAGGAATGCTTATTATAAATAAGGAGGGTCAACATATAGCTTTTCATCATCAATGAATTATGATCTAAAGTAAACTGGCAGTGGATTTTACTGAATATAAACATGACAGTTTTCTAGGAAAGCATTCTATCACAAGGAGAAACAAAGTTTATCTTCCTTAATGTTTGCCTTTTCAAATGGTCCTTTTGACCTTCCTCCCTTTCAAGGTACAGGAGAATGAGAAAGACCCAGGGTACAAAAAATTATACTATGTAAGCAATACTCGACAAGATGGGTGGTATTGGGCTACACCGGATCGCCCAGGCTGGTGATAAGGCCTGACACTGCAGGCAGAGGGCACTATAGCCCCTGGAAAGTCTGGTATAGCCCATTCTCCCCACCCTGGAGGGTATTATTGCACTTAGAAAATGGGCTACTTGTGACATTTATACAGGATTTAAAAACAAATTTAGTAAATATCAAGTTGTAATTTTATTTGTAAAGTAAGCTCGCTAATGGCATGTCTGCCAGTAGGGGCACTGCAGTGTTTGACAATACTTTTTTTTTTTTGTTTGTTTTTAAACAGTCATCTCAGTGTTAGAGTGTTGTCTTCAATCTCCCCCTCCCATTTGTTCGGTGAATGGAAGCTCTGTCTAATCTGCATTAAGCCCTCCCTCCCCAGCTCCATTACCTCTGCTCTCGGACTGTACTGGGATCAGGCAGGGCACTGCATGCAGTTGTACCAGGATCGGCAGGGTAGTTGTGTCACAACTGTATTGGGATCTGGCAGGGTGGATGTGTGCAGTCAGGCAACGGAAGAAGCAGATTACTTTTTTAAAATAATGTTGAAGTTTCGTTTCATGTTGTCTTGCGCAAGCAACATCTTGTGGTAGTAGCGCATTCAGAGATGTGTCAGTGTTGGCGAATGCAGGGAACGCTCTAGTGAGTGCATCCTCAGCCACCAGTTAGCGAGTGTGCTAGCGATGAGAGTAGTTTCAAAGAGAGCCACAGAATTGAAAGAAATCTGCTGCTCCAATGAGGTGCAGTTTCTTCACAGAAGCGTCAGATGACAAAGCTCCGTTCGTGCCTTTCCTGGTGAAACATTCCAATAAATATGGCAGCTCCTGCCACCCACCTCACAATCCCACAAAGCTGACATTGGGGATGCCCAATCCCCATGTCGGCATGTTCCCAGTTCAATTTGTTTGCCAGCGGAGTGCCCAATCCCCAATGGCATCATGTCTCCCCCACACACACACACACACTTTCTTTGCCAACAGAGGTGCCCAATCCCCATCAGCATCAGTTCCCCCCCAAACTGCGTGGCACACTGGGAGCCCACCTAGTGTGCCCTAAATCTTTTTTTTTTTATGTTGGCGTGTTGCGCGGCCAACATCGTGGACAGTGCAGCTTTAGGCGCGGTTGCTGTTGGGCGAATGCAGGGCACGCGCCAGTAGTGTGTCCACATTCCCCAATCAGCCTGCATGTCGGCGCCATACCATGCTTACATAATGTGGTGAGCACATCTAACAAAGGTCCGCTGCAATCCGATCAAAGCTAAATCAGATGCAGCGGTCCTTTTCTTGCCGTGCTCCCGCCATTAGGTATATGGCAGGACACTGGCAGTAGAACTCCGACGGGGTGCCCAATCCTGTCGGCTGCCCCTGCCCCGTGATTGTGCCAATGGGGGCCCACTCCCGTCCAGCATAAAGCACCCCCAATTATTTAATGCCAAGGGTGCCCAATCCCCTCACTCTGCACCCCCACCCTTCTTTGTGTGTCGGCCAGGGGTACCCAATCTCGATGGCATAAATCCCCGTGTTGTTTGCCGGCGGTGCCCAATCCCGTTGGCTACAGACACCCCCAAACAGTTAGGTGGCACGCTGGGAGCCCACCCCAGCATGCCAAATGCCCTGCAAAACAAAAACTGTCCCACAATGTTTTTTCTGTTTTTAACCTGTAAAAAGCGGTCCCTCGTAGTCTCCGTGCCCCTCCCCCGCACCTACCCTCTGTGCACCCTGCCTCCTCCACACCCCTCCCCCATACTTACCTCCAGAGTCCGTGTGACGATCTTCGTGGACCGGGAACACGTCTGGCCTCTTCAAAGCAGACCGCGAACTGAGGAAATGCGGTAAGCTGTATAATGTAATAGATACGGTTTTTCAACTTTGCTGCATATCTCAGGCATTTTGTGAATTTTGGCCCCAAATTTTCAACATGGGTTTCTGGGACCCCTTCTCACAAATTCTTGCACTGTCATGGCGTTATTCGGTCCTGAAAGGTAATTTCGCAGTCACTGTGCGGAATCACCTTTGGGACCGCTGTAGCGAAATGACAGTGCCACTGTTCATGAGGGGCTCTCAAAACCCTATGTTGCAAATTTGGTTGGACAAATCCAAAACTGACTGTTTTATTTAGCATGCATAGCAACTGCACAACGACGCTCATAAGTTAGCGAATTCCAATATTTTCATGCCAGATTCTCAACTTGGCATTTTACCACACCTTCTTCTGAACCGTACAGCTGTCATTTTCAGATCCTTACAAAATGTGTTTTCACACTTCGCAAATAGCGTCACTGTGCAAAATCAGTGTTGGGACACATTACAAAATGACAGTGACACTGTTCATGAGCAAGGGTCCTAAAATACCTGTGTTGAAAATTTGTTGACAATACTCTATGAAATGTCTGCATTACTGAGGTAAGTTACGTAGTTTGCACACACGCCTGACGCTCGCAAACTTCTAATATTCTCACTCCAGATTTTCTACAGTGCCATTGTTCTGCACCTCCTAATGAACAGTACAGCTGTCATTTTTCACATCCTGACCAAAATCTGTTTTCGCAGTTCCAGCAGAATAGCCTGGTCGCTGTGGAAAGTCAGTGTTCGAGACATGATGAAATGACAGTGACACTGTTCATTAGCAGATGCCCTAAAATGCCTAGTTTGCACGCCTGCTCATGCCTTTGTGAATTTGTAATACTTTCACTCCAGCTGTTCATCATTGCCATTTTTCCATACCTCCTTATGAACACTGCAGCTGCCTGAAATGCATTTTCGCATCGTCCGCACAGAACTGCACGGTCGCTGTGCTAAATCAGTTTTGGCGACAGTTTGAGGCAATGACAGTGATACTATTCATGAGCAGAGGTCCTAAAATGCCTATGTTGAAAATTTGTGCCGAAACTCCATACAGTGACTGTGTTGCAAGCGTGCATTGGCGAGTTTCCACGCACCCTAGTAACTTCGCCAATCAGCAATATTTTCATGCCACATTTTCACCACTGGCATTTATGCACATCTCCTTATCAACAGTCCAGCTGCCATTTTTCACAGCCTGCCCAAACGTGTTTCCACAGCTGTGGCGCATAATGGCGTGCTCGCCAGAAAAATCACTTTTGAGACACATTCACAAAATCACAGCACTATGCTTCTAGCTACGCCACTCCACTGCCAATGCCAGCGCAACAATATTCGGCATTGACAAATGCTTGTTACCTGTAAATAAAGAAACCGTCCCCTGAAGTGCGGTTTCTTTTTTTGTCCAATGTGTTTTCACACCTGTGGCACACAATGGCGCCGTTGCAGTGGGAAATCAACTTCGGGACAGATTAACAAAATCACAGTACCACTATTCATGAGGGAGGTCCCAAAATGCCTATGTTGAAAATGTGGTTAAAAATCCCCAAAAATAAATGCATTATAGGTGTCGTTGTGCAGTTTCTACACACGGTGCGACCGCAATTTTTCATGTTTCACTCCAGAGTTTCAACATTGCCATTTTTTTAAACCTCTCATGAACAGTACAGCTGTCATTTTCACATCCTGCCTGAAATGCTGCCACTTGTGGCACCAAATGGCGCAGTCGCCAGTAAAATCACCTTTAGCTAATGAACTGATAGTGCAACTGTTCATGAGGTGGGTTAAAAACCATGCTGAAAAATTTGTAGTGAAAACACTATTAACGCCTGGGTGTTAGGGTTTCCAACCATAACACCCACCTGTAAAGACTGACAGACGTCAGGGTGCAACTTAGGATCATCAGCTGTAATGCTCACGCCATTCCACCCCACCCTGCAGCCAGTGACAGGTATTGAGGTGTGCCTTGAAGTCTCTGGCCCAAAGTTCATCCCATTTTCCTATACTGCACCCATCTCAGTGTATTTCCTTATGGAATGGGGTGCGTGAAGGCCCAAAGATCCCCAAGGCACACCACACCACTTGTCAGGGTCTGCAGGGTAGGTGAGGTGAATGGCGTGAGCGTTCTGCAGACGCACCCAAAGGCACACACCAATGCCTGTCAGTCTCTGCAGGGTGGGGTTGGCGTCAGTTCAATACTTTACTGCCATTCCTATTATGCATCTCTCCAACTCCTGCACTACAATGACAATGCCAACAAGACAACATTTGGCATTGAAAAATGCTTGTTATTCTTTGTTGTTTCTGACCAAGTAAAACAGCTGGTGGGAATGGAGAAACAGCATGAGACTAGTGCTGTGAGGAACAGCTGCAATTATGCTGGCTGTTTAATTAAAAATAATAAAAATAAAGATTTCTGTGTTCCTTTTATATAGAAAATTACCTTCTCTGAGTAGTGGGGCAGGGGAGGGCTCGCTCGCTAAGCAAGGAGGAGAAAATGAAAGTGAGCACAGTGATATGGGTTCAGTCAGGTGGCAGTGCTAACTGGCACTTGTTTTCCAATGGGCACTTTTGAAAATTAAATGCATTTCCTAGACAGGGCTCTCAGCCAATCAGCATACAGAATTTTTCAAGCCCATTTTCTAAGATATAACACTCAATTTCTGAACGGAATTTGCTTTACCTTAAAGAGCCACTGACACCTCAAGAACAACACTGAAAACATAAAATTTGGACACAAAGCTGCTTATTTTTATTAGTTCTGTATTTCTTATCCCCATAATTTATTACTGAGGTCATATTCTTGAAAACAGGATAGTTGTTCTGAGAGTTCATTAGCTGCTATTACTTTTCCCCAACCTAATGTCATAATACTCTGCTTGTACATCACAGTTACTCCCACAGCAACAGACTAATGTCACAACAGAGCATTATTATTTCACCTGGAAAATAAGCTATAGAGGCAGATGAATGCTAAAGGATACAAATCTTGTTTGTGTGGGAATTTCTTTAGTAATCAATAACGGAGAGGATACATTTATAGAAGATAAATGAAATACAAACCGAAATACAAACTGACTGATGTCTAAATACTATTTTTACCAAAGTTTTGCCAAAGGCGCCAGCTGCTCTTTAACTCTCAACTACACTTAGGGTATAATATTTATGATGTAAAATAGGTGGGTAACACAGAGAAGAATATCCTCCTATCACCTCCTTCCTAGTCATCAAGGTGATGACACGACTGCAGGAAGTGATACAAGGACAGGTCACCCCACAACTAGTTTCATCAGCTGCATTTTCTACCATCTACAGCTGTCACTAGTTTCAGAGGACACACTGTTCTAAACGCCAGTTCATTTTTTAATTGTGTTGTTCCTCCACATAAACCCCAGTCCTTGCCCATTTTTAAATTACAATTTTATTAAATTTAATTCAAAAACAACTAGACATGAACAATACAGTTGGTACTGCATTATCTACTTCCAGTTCACCCACATATTAAGTCAATGCTTCTGGCCCCATATTTATGCTGCCAATTTTACCTTAAATGTTGTGTTAGGGATTGGTTAAAGTTTTCCTTCCCATTTTGGAATTTGAAACACAGAAATGATTTAAGGTACAAAACACCAAGGGTCCATCCAGTCTGCTCTGGTCCTACCTACTTCTGCTCCAGCCTACTGCAGTGGGTAACAGACTGAGCTCACTTCTAGTATCATGGTCGGTTCTGCAACAGTGTCCCCTCCCCAGTACCTACTGTTACCAGCTACCTATACTTGTCCCACCCCACTCCAAACCCTGCACACACACTACGGTGACCACTTCTCTTTAAGCTATTTCAAATGTCCCCTGCCCTTTCTTTGAAGAAATGCTTCTTCACATCCCTCCTAAACTTGCCTTCTACCAGTTAATACCCACGTCCCCAGTGCAGGTCCTCTCGCTACCATTAACAATGTACCAGCCCACTCTGTTGATCCCCTTGAAGTACTTAATTTTGATCAGATATCCTCCTCCCTGTGGCCTCCAGCAAGTACATGTTTAGTCCATTATACAACCTTCCCTGCATACCCTGCACCATTTCAGTAGTCTTATTCTGCACCTTTCCAGGCAATCACAGTCCAACCAGAGATGTGGGCTCCAAAATCGCATGCAGTACTCCAGTGTGCAGCCTCAGAGAACTAGAGCAACAGAATCCTCTCTTTCCTCCCAATGGTGATGCCCCTTTATGATACAGTCCAGCATTCTGTTGGCCTTAGCATTCCAATTTATTTATTTATTGCAATTGTTTCACCAGGAAAGGCACACTGAACAGCATAAGGATACACGATTGCATGAATATATAAGCAGCACATTGAATGCTTAGGATATTATAGTATCAAATAAAATTTTGTGACAAGAAGGCAGACAAGGTAAATTAACACAGTAGTAACAGCTGTAAACAATAGAGGACGGATAACACAGTTATACACAGTACATAGGGCAAAATAGGCCCAGGACATAAGTGCAAGTTAGGTTATATGCCAGCTTCTGTAGCAAGGCTAAGGCCACTGGTCAGGCATTGGGGTGGGGATAGGGGGCATCGCAGGTTCAGGGACAGGAGCAATTTGTAGTAAGGAAGTTGGCTAGGGTGGTAGACAGAGATAGGAAGAGGAGGAGTGCGAATTTGCAGTGGGAGGCATTCCACAGCTTGGGTAGCCAGTGTGAGAAGGCAGCTTGACGGGCAGAGGTCTTCGCCTAGGGACTGAAAGCTGGCGGGAGTCACTGGAATCCAAGATGATGGAGTGAGGGTGGGGCATCTGTGATCACAGTGGCAAGGTAGGAGGGATGGACCCGAGCCATAGGTTGGAGACAAATTTAGCACAGTGAGAGCTGCAGCGGTTTTCGAGGGACGATAGTGCCAAGGCTCGATAGAGTGGCCGAGTGGTGGGTGAGGGAGAGGCATTGAGAGCAAAGCGCAGAAGGCATTATAAAGTGTGTAAAGTTTAGATATTGTGGGACTTGGGGGCTGCACTGTATACAATGTCGCAGTAGTCGATGGAGGGCAGTATCATCTTCAGACCAGTTCACGCCGGACTCGGGAGGGAGGCCGCCACGGTTCCTATATAGTACACTAAGCATGGGGCGAGTTTTTTGAGATAGCATCGATGTCAGAGAAAGAGAGATGGCTGTCGAGCCAGACCCCAAGTAACGGAACGAGGAGACATCTTCAAGTTTTTGGCCATCCAGGGTGGTGAAGTAGGGAAGGGAGGGGAGTCTGGCCAGGCATTGTCGGTGTCAAGGTCATAGTGACAGTTTTTTTTTGCATTTAGGAGAGCTGGTGTGAGCTAAACCATTGCTGTACCTTGCTGAAGTCAGCTTGGAGGTTTTATTGTACCACAGCGGGCGGAGCCCGAGTAGCATGCAGTATCATCTGCATACATGTGGATTGAGGAAGTAGAGCAGATGAGTGGCAGGTCATTTAGGAATATAGAGAACAGAATGGGAACAAGAACGCACCACTGTGGGACACCGTAGTTAAAGGAAGGGGGTGGAGATCGATTGGAGACTCTAATGGACTGAGTTCTATCAGAGAGGTATGATCTGAATCAGTTTGTGGCTGCGAAAGAGAGGCCTGATTCAGCGAGACTCAAGAGCAATATGGGTGGGAGACGGTGTCAAGGCTTTTGCAAGGTCAACAAAATGGCTGAGGTGATCAGTCCACTGTCCATGCCTGTCAGAATAGTGTCTGTAAGCCTTATCAGGGAGGAGGTGGTGAGTGTCCTTTCCTGAAGCCAGACTGGAATGGTGTGAAGAATTTGGAGTCAATGAGGAAGGAGGTAAGTTAGGTGAGCACAAGGTGCTCTTGTAGTTTTGCTAGGGCTGGGAGGAGAAAGATAGGGCGGTAGTTGGGGTAGGGCACCCCTTTGGCAGAGGGATGACAGTGGCATGCTTCCATGCATGGGGATGGCAACGCAGCAAAGGATTGGTTTAGGGTTTGGCAAGCGGAGTTGCAGAAGGGACAGAGATATAGAAGTTTGTGGTCTAATCCATCCGGGATCTGCCTTTGAAGGGTTGAGAGAAAGTACTCTACAGGGGAAGGAAAGAACTCCTGGTGGGGGATTCCATTGTTAGGAAGGTAGAACTGGGGAGGAAGGGATTGGGAGGGGTGCCTGCCTGGTGCCATGGCTTTGAGGGACAGGGAGCGAATCCTCAGGATTGCTGGAGCAGCTACACAGGGAGGGAGCTGGATGTCATTGTCCACCTAGGGACAAATGACCTGACTAAGAAAGGATTAGAGCAGTGCAGGAAGAGTTTGTGGAATTCAGGAGGGCCTTAGACAAGTAGCATGCAAGGTAGCCTCTCTCAGAGGTGCTGCCCATCTATGGCGTAGAAGAGGCTAGGGTGTTCCGCACCATGGATTCAATCAGTGGCTGAGAAACTGGGCAGAGCTCAGCGATTTGGCTTCATTGGGGACTTGGGGTCCACCTGGAGTGATTAAAGCCTATACTGGCATGATGGGCTGCATCTGTCCAGGAGGGAACCGAGATCCTAGGTGATAGGTTTAATGCTTAATTGCAAGTATTTAAACTAGCCAAGAGGGGAGGCACTGGAAAGGAGCAGGAAACCTAGCCCCCAAAAAAAAAATCATGGTAGTAAGTGTGGTAAACACCAACATAGAGGTGGTGATAGGGAGAAGGGCTGGGGTAAATGAGCAAAGTGACAAAGGCAAGAAGGACAGGATGGGCAAAAGGAGTAAGGCCATTAGTAAATGGAGGGTAATGAGTACCAATGCCCATAGTCTGGCAACAAGCTCCCTGAGCTGGTGGCCTTGATGGAAGAGGGATGCCTAGATATCACAGCAGTCACAGAAACATGGTACACAAAGAACCATGACTGGGATGTTAACATACCAGGGTACATAACCTACAGGAGAGACAGGCAGGGGAGAAGAGGGGGAGGAGTAGCTCTCTATGCAAAGGAAGGGATAAAAGCTACTGAACAAAAAGAGTAAACAGGGAGGAGAGGAGACACTGTGGGTCACCATGGAGACTGGAAGGGCACTGCAATCCGCACAGGGTTGTGTGCAGACCCCATGCCAGGGAGGGAATGGACAAGGATAAGATAGAAGGTATTCTTAGGATGGCAGAGAAAGGGAGATACTGTTGATGGGAGACCTGAATATGCCAGATGTTAACTGGAGCACATTTGCTGCAGCCACATCCAAGAGCAGGGCCATTCTCGATGCCCTACAGGTGGCAGGCCTCAGACAGCAAGTTTCAGAACCCACTGTGAGGGAGCAATCTTAGACCTCAGACTTCAAATGGAGGCAGTGAGAGGATCTCAGATCTAGAAGTGCGCTGCCATCTGGGAACAAGTGACCATCAAACAGTGTGGTTCACGCAAACTCAGCTACAGAGTCAAGCCATACAAAAGTGAGGGTCCTGGACTTCAGGAGGGCTGACTTTGGCAAGATGGGAGAGTGCCTCAGAAAAGCACTAGCAAACAGGCTAGAAGGAGGGGTGGAGCAACAATGCGGAATCATCAAAACTGCCATCACAGAGGCAACAAGCCTTTGTGTGAAGCAAATAAACAAATCAAAACGAAAGAAAAAGACACTATGGTTCTCAAAAGAGGTGGCTTGGAAAGTCAGGGAGAAAAGATAGCATTCAGGAAGTATAAGGAAACACAGAAGGAGCAGGACAGACAGCTGTACCAGTTAAGGCAGAAGGAAGCAGGGAGGAAAGTCAGAATAGCAAAGGCCCAAACTGAGGAAAAGATAGCCAACTCTGTTAAGAAGGGGGATAAAACCTTTACAGGTACATCAGAGAGCGTGAGAAAGACAAAGGGAGGATAGTGAAGCTGAATAGAATGAATGGTGGTGGGCAGAGGGGACAGTGAAAAGCAGGATACTGAACTAATATTTCTGCTCAGTATTCACAAAAGAGGAGAGGGAAGTGCCTAATCCAATTAACAGAAGCACTTTGATGGGGGTTGATCCCAGCCCTTTCACAGAAGAAAGGGTTCTGCAAGAACTCCTAAAACTGAAGGTGGACAAAGCAATGGGGCCTGACAGAATTCACCCCAGAATTCTAAAAGAATTAAGGAGGAACTAGTGAAACCACTGACTACTCTTTTAATAAATCATGGGAGGATGGTGTGGTACCAGAGAACTGGAGGAAGACAGATGTGATCCCTTCACCAAAGTGGGACCAAGACAGAGGCAGGAAACTACAGACCTGTCAGCTTGACCTCTGTGGTAGGGAAAGTGATGGAGTCACTTCTGAAGGAAAGAACAGTTGAGTACCTAGAGGCCAGTGGGGACAGGACCCAAGGCAGCATGGGTTCACAGCGGAAGGTCATGTCAGACTAATCTAATAGATTTCTTGACTGGGTGACCAAAGTAGTAGACCAGGGAGGGGCTGTGGACATGGCCTACCTAGTCTTTAGCAAGGCATTTGACACAGTCCCACACAAAAGATTAATAGTCAAATTAACCAGCCGGAGTGGGTCCCAGGGTGGCAGCCTGGTAAAACATTGGCTGGACAACAGGACACAGAAGTAATTGTAAATGGAGTCCACTCTGAAGAAAGAGGGGTTACTAGTGGGGTTCCGTGAGGGTTCAGTACTGGGTCCAGTCCTTTTAATGTCTTTATAAGTGACACTGCAGAGGGACTGGAAGGAAAAGTATGCCTCTTGCAGATGACACAAAGATCTGCAACAGGACTGATACACAGGAGGCGGAAAAGGATGAGAAGGACTTGGCAAGTTTGGAAGAATGGTCAGAAGTATGGCAGCTAGGATTCAATGCAAAGAAGTGCAAATAATGCACCTGGGAAACAAGAACCCAGGGAAGATTACCAATTTGGGGGGTTAGTAACAATAACAAAAAGGAAAGGGACCTGGGGTAATCATATCAGATGACCTTAAGGTTAGCAAGCAATGTGAGAAGGCTGTAGGGAAGGTTGGGTATACTGGGATGCATAGGGAGAGGCATCACCAGCAGAAAACAGGAAGTTGTTATCCCTCTGTACAGACAGTTGGTGAGACCCCATCTGGAGTACTCATGCCAGTTCTGGAGACCCCATCTCCGCAAGGACATAGACAGGATAGAGGCAGTTCAGAGGGGGCTATTAAAATGGTGCAGGGTCTGCAAGAGAAGCCGTACGAGGAGAGACTAAAGGAGCTTAATATGTATACCCTTGAGGAAAGAAGGAGAGGTGACATGATAGAAACTTTTAGGTACCTCAGTGGAATAAACAAAGTCCAAGAGGGTAGCATCTTTCAGAAAAAGAGACGGCAAGAACAAGGGGACAATTTAAAGATGGGGGGCGCTCCGGGCAATGTGAGGAAGTATTTTTTCACAGAGAGGGTAGTGGATGCATGGAACAGCCTTCCTGAGGAGGTTGTGGGGTCTAAACGGTGGAGAATTCAAGAATGCATAGGACAGACATAAGGCAATTCTTGTGGGGGGTAGGAAGTAATAGGCTGTTGGTTAACTAGGATCTGCGGCCTATCCTGTAGGTAGGGAATGGGCAGACTAGGTGGGCCAGCGGTCTCTATCTGCCATCAAAGTCTATGTTTCTAGGTAATGCATCTAGGGCCTTAGTTGCAGAGATGTCTTTGCAGGAACAGGAGCGAGGCCTAGTCTGGGTCTTTAGGTCTGTAGGTGGTGCGAGAGGTGTAGTGTTGGGCAGGAAAGAGGTGGGTGCGGCACAAGTGGAAAAGTACACATTGAACTCAGTGGCGACTGCTGTGGGCTCTGCTAGAAGGGAGTTATTAACATTTAGCATTGGAGTGGGATTGTCAGCTGGTGGGGTGAAAAGGAGTGAATGACCTTCCAGAATGTTGAGGGTTTATTTAGGTTTGACATGAGGAGCTGCTGAAGTACTCTGCTTTTGCAAGACGGGTGGCTCTGGTGCACTTGTTACGGAGCATGCGGTATGTGGAGAGGTGTTGTGGGAGGCATGAGGATTTATGCTTTCCAAGCTTTATCCTGTGTGATTTGACAAGCAATCAGTTCTTGGGTGATCCTAAATAGGTGGTTTCTCGTACTTTGTACAACGCAGTGGGGCGTGTGTTCCAGATGCTGAGGAATGTGTTTTTAAAGTGTAGGATAACATCACCAATGGAGATCGAGAGGGCAGGGGCCCAATTTGCTAGCGCAAGGTCATCTAATACAGGGCTAGATTGAGGGATTTATAGGAGCGTTGGACTACAAATTTAATGGGGATTTTGGTGGTGGATTTTACGCACTAGGAAGGTTACGTGGTGGTCGCTGAGGAGTCAGGAAGAATACCGCTTGTTTAAACCGGTGGGGTGTGGTAAGGACCCAGTCGATGAGCGAGTGGTTACCAGATTTTAGGTTGCCGGTGGGCTCAGTAATGATTTGTGAGAGGTTTAGGGTAGAAATTTCAGGCCTGGTTTTGTTGAGGGCAGGAGCTAGCCAATTGTGGTTAAGATCGCCCATAATGTAGAGTTCCCTGTCGTGGTTAGGCAGGAGATTTGCTTGAGGAGGTCAGTAACAGCAGAAGCTGGTATACCAGGTCGCAGTATACCCCAGCAATGTAGACTGATAGCATGAAAGGAAGGACAAGCTGAATTAGTATTACTTCAAGGACTTTTGGTTCAGACTTGGTCAGGGACCACTGAATAGTGCAAGTTCAAGTTTCGTAATGGCTATTCTGCCGCCTTTAGAGGCTCTATCCTGGTGGGCCATAGTGTAGTCTGGGATGGCAATAGAAGAGTCGTTGATATTTTTGTTGAGCCAGGTTTTGGACAGGGTGAGGATATCTGGAGCATAGTGGACGCAAGAACCTGAAGGGAGTCAAGCTTGTGGACAAGGCTTTATATTTACGTGCAGGAGGCGAGGCCACGTGGGAGAAGGTCCCAGAGTGAGGTGAAGAAGAGGCCAGTGTTGGAGAGGGGCATGGGGGTAGTACTGAGGCCGGGTTAGGGTGGCTGTCACCTGCTGCAAGAAGCAGGAGAGCAAGAGTTAGGTAGGAGCGAATAGCAGTATATGACTGACTGTCAGTGGTAGTCTCTTAGATTGATGGCGGTATGAGCTGGGCATAGGGAATATGTTGAAAAATGACCCAGGGAGCGATGGGTTGAAATGAAATGGGCTGGGATGTGTGGCAAAGTGTGTCCATGCGGTGAAATGGGAGGTGGACGCCGGGCTGGAGGGGTGGAGAGTTCAATGAGGTTTGGCAGGATTTGGGAGGGGGCATGGGAGAGGTGAGTGGAATGTTGGAAAGGGAGGGAGAAGAGAATAGGGATGAGCAGGGTCAGGTGGCCTGGTAGAAGGATCATGGCGTGGATCAGGTGCTAGGAGGACCCTACTGCTGTGGTTACTTAGCGGGAAGGTAGGTGCTGTAGTTACTTAGTGGAGAAGGTGAAAAGCTGGGATGCAGGGCAGGAAATGATAGGGACCAGGAACCAATGGAGGAGCAGAGGGAATGAGGGTTTTAGGTAGCCAATGAGAGAGCGAGCAGTGTTGCTAGGCTTACTAACCAATGATGGAGCGAGAGGAATGTGGGCGGGCAATAGGTGTATTTAATCAGTGAGTGGGTGGGGTGGGGGTGAAGGGCCGAAAATCCTTCTATGAGACACTTGAATTTTGCTTAGTTGCAGCCAAATCTATTTGTAAAAAGCACCAGGCGGCAAAAGCAGGGGAAAGTCCTGACCAATCGGAGCGGTTTGCTGGAAGCACCGTGTTCCAATTGGTTGCGTTGTCACCGTCACTTCTCAAGGAGCTGCAGGTGGCATCCTGGTCTCGGTCCGGCGACTGGCTGGGTGCCATCTGACCGTGGGGAGCTGAAGCAGCCCCATTCAAGGGCAGGCAGCTGGAGAGAAGAAAAATAGCAGGGGTTAAATAGCATAGAGGCAGGACAGGTTTAGACTGAGCAATTTAGCAAGACAAAGGAGAGTGAGACTTTCGCGCCAAGGCAAAGTGCTTGGATGGGAGGGTTGGGGTGCTGGAACAAAGAAACAACAGAAGAGCTGTAAGCACTTGAAAACAGTAGTAGAAATTACAATCCAGCTGATACAGCTGAAATCCTTCTATGAGACACCTGAATTTTGCTTAGTTGCAGCAAAATCTATTCGTAATGCGCCAGGCGGCAAAAGCAGGGGAAGTCCCAGCCAATCGGAGCGGGTTTCCTGGAAGCCCATGTCCGGGCTGGTTGCTGCGCCTGTCACCATACCTTCCAAGGAGCTGCAGGTATGCCTGGTCTTGGTCAGCAGCTGGTTGGGTGCCGCTTAATCATGGGGGAGCTGAAGCAGCCGTGTTCAAGGGCAGGCAGCTTCCAGGGAGCTGCAGGTGGGCATTCTGGTCTCGGCCAGCGGCTGGCTGTGTGCCATCTGACCGTGGGGAGCTGAAGCAACCTTGTTCAAGGGCAGACAGCTTCCAAGGAGCTGCAGGCAGGCGTCCTGGTCTCGGTCGGCGGCTGGCTGGGTGCCGTCCTACCATGGGGGAGCTGAAGCAGCAGCCTTGTTCAAGGACAGGCAGCTTCCAAGGAGCTGCAGGCAGGCGTCCTGGTCTTGGTCGGTGGCTGGCTGGCTGCCAGTGACCGTGGGGAGCTGAGGCAGCCTTGTTCAAGGGCAGGCAGCCCAAGGCCTCCATCCCTCATCGCTTGAATTACTCTGACACCTCCAATCCAGTACACAGCTTTGGGGTTATTTTACCAACATGCATAACTCTACATTTACTTTGGCATTGAATTTGAGCTGCCAGACTTTGACCATTTTTCTAGCCTCTTTAGGCCTTCCTTCATTTTCTTGAGCATGGGTAAGATAGGCACAAATGCATAATAAGTATAGGAAAGGGTGGGGAGGGGTGCCGGAGACAAAATAGGGTCCAAAGGTAGGAATAGGCAGGAAAAAAAAAAAAAGAGAAAGACTGGATGGTCCTTTGCTGACAATTTCTATATTTCTATATTAACTCCCTCCTCCATGTTCACCCTGCCACATATTTTTATGTCATCTGCAAACAAGTTCATCTTCCCTTTATGCCCACTTCCTATCTCACAGATGAACACACTGATAGAGTACCGTCCCAAACCAAACCCTGTAGCACCCCGCTGGTAACTCCCCTGACTTCTGAGTGAATCCTGTTTACTACTAGCACCCTCTGTGTTCTCTCTCCCAGCCAGATGCTTATCCAGTTTAGTAAACTTTTTCCCATACCCAGGTCTCTAGCTTTTCACAAGACTCCTGTGCAGCACCGAATTGAAGGCCTTGCTTAAGTCCAAGACTAGAACAATAGAACATCCACACCCTGGCTCTGGTCCACTGCTTGTGACAGCCCAGCCACGGTCCACTGTTTGTGACACCAACTTGAGGTTCACCTGACATGACCTCCCTTACAAAGCAGAGCTACCTCATGTCTTGTAGTTTATTCTTCTAGGGAACTCCCAACATCTGCTCCTTGATGACAGCCTTGAGTAGTTTCCCCACTAAAGATGTCAGCTTCACTGGCCTGTAGTTACCTGGGATCCCTGTGTGCCCACCCTTGTGGAGAGGGACTATGTCTGACGCCTTTAGTCCCTCGGAACCACCCACTGTCACAAAGCAGTTAACAGTTCTGTCAGCAGCTCTACCAGTGTCACCCTCACTTCCCTCAGTACTCTGGATGGAGCCAGTCATGCCCAGGTTTACCTTTAATCCCTGTAGTATTATTATTTATTTATTTATTATTTTTTTAAGTGCCCTATACCTTGTAATAATCTCAATTTTAAATTTCTGCCCTTTCCCTTCCATTTAATTCTGTAGAGCACTCTGAAATTTACCCTTTCCTTCACTGTGAATACCGAGGCAAAGCATTCATTTTGTAGGTTTGCCTTCCAGTATCTTTGCCCACCTGCACCTCCCCTTCTCAACCTTCCTATGCCTTTTTGTTTTCCTTCTTTCATTTATACATTTAAAAAGGCTTTGTCATTATCCTGATCCACTCAGCAATTGTGAGTCCTGCCTCAGTTTTACCCTCCTCACTGCTGCCCTCAGCCATGTCTGGTAAGCATCCCCACACTCTGATGTCCGCTCCTTTATACTTTTACAAGGCAACTTTCATTGTCCCTATAGCTTCCATGACCTCCTTGGAGAACCAAATATGCATCATGTATTTCTCGGCTTTGCATACCGTTTTCATGCAGTGTTTAGAAAAGTACAGTTACGTAAGAACTTACTGTAACAGTAGATCTTCAAGAGAGGTTCCTGCAGTAGGTCATCACATATAGAACTAGCGTCACCTGGCGTCCTGGACCACCGGCAAACTTTTCAACAATGCCTGGCGGGGACCACCACCGACGCCATGTGACCGATGTCAGCATGACCCCATATAGTGGGCGGTCCCCACGCCCACCCTCCAGTTCTCCCGCTGCAGTCCCAAAGGAAACACAGGAAGAAACAGATTCTGGAGTCCCAAATAATACGGGGAATGAGGTGGGAAAATATGACCTACTGCAGGAACCTCTCTAAGATCTACTGTCGGTAAGTTCTACGTAACTGTACTATCTTACTCGAGAGGGTTCCTGCAGGAGGTCATCACATACAGGACTGAATCCCAAGCTGTCCCTCCAGAAAGAAAGACCAAGAGAGACACGGAGGAGGAGAAACCCAAAAGTAAAGGTTACTGAGAGGAACCAGCTTAGGACAGAAGGCTCTGCAGAATGGCAAGGCCAAACCCGCCCTCCGCCTAGAAACAATGTCCAGACTGTAATGCTTGGTAAAGGTATGGACTGAACTCCAAGTTCCTGCTGCACAGATCTCCACTGCAGAAACATTTCAAAGAAAGGCGGCTGAAGCAGCCATGCCTCTAGTGGAATGACCTCAACATCCCCAGCAGAGGTTTGTCATACTTCTGATAACAGAAGCGAATGCAGTTAAGCAAGCCACTTAGAGAGGCATTGTTTGGAAAAAGCCTTCCCCTAATGATCTGTGGGCAAAGGAAACAAAGAGCTGGTCATCCTTACAGGAATCTTGGGTCCGTAAGTACAGTACCTTAGGATCCGGTGCATGTCTAAGGTATGCAAGAGTGCCTCACCTTTATTCCGGGAGTTGGATAATAGACCGGCTGCTCGGCAGTTCCACTGCCTGATTCAGTGTGAACTCAAACACCACTTTAGGTAAAACTTGGGATTTGTTCTGAGGATCACCAGGTCTCTATGAAAATTAAATAAGGCGACCAGCCCAGTGGCGCTTGAGTGCTGAGGCGCTGGTCACCACACCTCACACCACACCAGTGACCAGTGTTCTGGAACGAGCAAGGGTCGCCGGAGTTGGCAGGGAGGAGAAAGATTGAGTGTCCGATGGACTGCTCTCCTTCTCCGGGAGGGGGGTCCACGGCAGTCGGCGAGGATAGCCTCCTGGCAGAGGCTGGGGACAAGACGCCCACTGTGCACAAGAGTGGAGCTGGGGCAGATGTCAGGAGGCAGCGTGCCAACGGTGCATGCTCCCTCCATCAGCATCACTGCACGCCTCGGCTCTGGGGAAGAAGCCAAGAAAAAGGATGGCGCCTGTTTCGGAGTGGCTTGATGCCATCTGCGGTTTCGCTGGAGGACGGCACATAGCACCTGCCTGGATCTGTGTTCTGTAGGGATTAGGGGCTCCCTGCCACCCTAGTGTGGGGGAGCCACAGGAGTAGGGGTGCCAGGCTGGTTACAGTAGAGGTGGACGGTGGCTGGAATCCCCCAGAGAGGATGCGAGACATGGAGCAGACCAGGTGGCCAGAGGAGGTAAAAGAGAACATAAAAAAATAAAATAAGGCTCCTTGTACACCAGGGCCTGAAGCTTGAAATTCTTCAAGCAGAAGTAACTGCAACTAAAAATAGTGTTTTCCAAGAAAGATAGCGCAAGTCACAGCTCATTGCTGGTTCAAAGGAGGGAAAGTAAGTTTCTCAACACAAAATTAAAATCCCAGGTTGTGTACAGCTGCAGATGGGGGCTTCAGATGGAGAATCCCTTCAGAAAGGATTTGAGATCTCCAACTGAGCCACAGGCTTACCATCCACAAGTACTGATAGGCAAATGGCACACAAATGGACTTTCGAGGAATATGACAATCCTGAATCAAAAAGATGAGCAGGTACTCCATGACATAAGGGCTGAACAAGTGAAAGGTCCCAACCCTTGAAGCTGCCCAAATAAAACGCTTCCACTTCATGGCATGAGTGGATCTGGTGGAGGGCTTTGAGCCTCCACTATGATTTAGGCTACTCGGTGGAAACCCCAAATGCGATTTCACTATGTCTGCAGGAGCCATGATGCAGATGCAAGGTCTTGAGTCCAGAGTGCAATGCCGACCTTGGTTCTGAGTGAGAAGGGTGTGTCAATGGAAGCGAACCGGGGTTCCTCGCCAACTGTTGAAGAAATGGGAACTAAATTTGCCTCAGCCAGAGAGGAACAATTAGGATCATTCAGTCACCGCTGCCTGTAGCTTGAGGAGCACCTCTGGAGAATGGGAAACAGAGGGAAAGGGTATAAGAATCTCCGGTCCAAGGGACAGAACGCCGTGCCAGAAAGCACCATGCTCAGGAACAAGTGAGCAAAAACTGGAAGCTTCATTGGATGGGAGGCAAAAGGTCGAGTTCTGATGCCCCCATCTCTGAAACAGAGAATCTGCCACTTCCTGATTGAGTTTCAATTCATGAGCAAGGTGTAAGACCTGCTGAGGCTGTCCGCCAGAACGCTTTGCACCCCTGGAATGTGTACTGCCATGAGAGACAGACCATGCTGGACTGCCCAGTTCCACACTCTCATGCTTCCAGCAAGGGGATACGATCGAGTGCCTCCCTGCTTGTTGATATACCAGACTACCGGCATGTTGTCCATCTGGATCAGCAGTAATCACCTTGGGAGAAAGGACTGAAATGCCTGAAGCGCATACAGTACTGTCCTCGCTCTAACACATTGATGTGTAATGATATCTCCAAGTGGGACCAATGTCCCTGGGATTGGTGATCCCCATATGAGCCCCCACACTAGACTGGAGGCATTCGAGTTAGAGTGCCTGGGGGCTGGGCCCTGAAATGGAAGACCCACAATCAGGTTTGAGGGATCCTCTACCATTGAAGGTCCTTCTGAGAACGGAGGAGATGACAGCCACATGGTCCAAATCGTCCAGAAGCTGATCCACTGAACCCATAAGGACCACTGAGAAACTCATGTGGAGCCTCACTAGGGGACTGTGGAAATGGAGGCAGCCATCAAACCCAACAACCGCAGGACCTCTCAAGCTGGAGGTATCTGGAAGATGCTACCAGAGTGGCTTGTCCGTCAGAGTATCCTTCCTGTCAGAGGGAGGAAAGCTCTGCCCTGGGTTGTGTCCAAAACTGCCCCAATGAACTGCAGTCTCTGAGTAGGGACCAGTGAGGACTTGGGGATGTTGACCGTGATCCCCAACTGAAAAACAACTCCAGGGTGACAAAGAGCCTCCCGAAGAGAATCCCTGGAAGGGCTGAAATCAGCCAATCATCCAGGTAGGGGAAAACTGCTATGCCCTTCACTGTAGGGGCAGAGCCACCACCGCAAGGCACTTGGTAAAACACTGGGTGCCAAGGAAAGGCCAAAGGGAGGGCCCAAATTGGAAATGCTCCCTTGGAAGATAAACCACAGGAAGCGGCCGTGGCTGGGAAGATCAGAATATGCAGGTAGGCATCCTGCATGTCCAGAGCATTACAACCAATGAGTCTCCTGAAGAAGCAGCAGGAGACTCTGGACGTCAACATTCTGAATTTCTTGTACTCGATGAACAGATTGAGTCTGCTGAGGTCGAGTATGGGTCTTAGGTCACCTGTCTTTTTGGAGCCAGAAAAAGTGGCAGTAAAATCCCTGCCCTGTGTGAAGAAGAGGGACCAGTTCTATTGCTTTTACCAATACAGCCTGTACTTCCTCCCTACTAGAATGGTCTGGTCTCAGAGTAGGCTGACCTTCTTGGTGGAGACTCTGAAGGAGGTTCCAAGAACTCCAGGGTGTGTCCTTTGGACACTAATTGCAGGACCCAAGCATCGGAGGTGATGCTTCATCACTTCTGCATGTGGCGGGCAAACCCCCCCACTGGCTCCTTGCACTGGGGCTGAGGAGGGGTGGGGCGAGGGAGTCAGGAGGTGGCAGGACAGGCAGGGGAGGACCCCTAAGTGTTTCTGTTTTGAAGGCAGGCAGGGAAGAGAAAGCACCCGTGGCCTTGCGCTTGCCATGGACGAGTTCTGGGCCTGCTTACACTGCCTCCAGGTCCTTTTCTGAAAGGGCTGCTGACCTTGACCGCCTGATCGATACATGGACTTTATTGACCAAAGGGCCTGGCCATGGATGGTCTGTAGGTCCGTATGATGTCCTTGGTGTCACCACCAAAAAGTACCGAGCCCCAGAAGGGCATCGTGGATCGCTGTCTGGACCTCTGGCAAGGCCAGAGATGCAGGCCAAGCGTGCCGCCGAAGAGAGACAGCGGTCAGCGAAGGCATGGGCTACTGCATCGACAGAGTCATAGGTAGCCCAAAGAGCATGTCTGCAGGAGATTTTTGACAGACTGATATCCTTGGCTATCTCCTCTTTGAGGTCCAAATTATCAAGAGATTGAATTTGGTCCTCAAGCTTGGCAGGGTGGCTTTTGGTGAGACACCATGTGGGCTACATAATTTAGGGAATGCAGGGCGTATGTAGCCGACGAGTAGACCTTTACCGTACTGGTCAATCTGCCGTGACTCAGCTAGAGGAGAAGTGCTCATGTGCTTGGGTACTGAGGAATGGTCATGAGCCGCTGAAATCACTACTGAGTCCGCCTTTGGTGTGAATTCAAAAGGGGCCCCACAGGCACCCGGTAAGTTCTGTCTGCCCTTTTAGGGACGGCCGCGATGGAATGCAGCAGTTGCCAGACCGTATTGGTGAGGTCTTCATGAGGTCCAATCCAAGGAGGAACAGGGATCGGGGACAGAGACTAAGTCGAGGTGTTCATCGAGCCTTTGCCTCATGGGTTCCTGTTCCCAGACTCCCAACTATAAAAATGTTGAATGGACCTCAAGAGGTCCGAAAAGGAAGGATCACTCTGAGGGGATTTTGGGAGGTCTTTCCTCTAGGGACCTGGGATTCTTGATCTGAAGACTCTCAGATGAGTCCTCCCTGAGTCAGGATCGCCCGCCTCCTGGTGTTTCTAAATCCGGAAGAGGAATATCCCAGGGTGTAGTCCCCATAACGTGAACTGTAGACCAAATCAAGCTCACAGGGACAGGGACCTGTGAGGAGAATGAGGTGGGAGTCGACTCTCCAGGTCCGTAATGAGTTCCATCCTCGCCTCCTTCCACCAGGACTGAATAAAAGCCTTAAAGTCTGGCTGTGGTGCCGGAGAGGTGGAGGAGGGGAAGAGGAGGAGGAGGAGGAGGTGGGATAGCATGGGAAGGAGGGTAATGGTACCCATGGTATCCTGAAAAGAATATCCTGGATAGGGGAGTATCCAGGATAATAATGACCGCCGACTAATCTGGTGGTGGACCTGCTGGAGGGTGGTCCACGGGTAACCCGAGGGGTAGTGCGGGACTAGTGGTCTCAGATAAAGACCCAACGTCAGAGGAGCCGACATTGGGGTGCCTACGAAGGGCCCGCTATGGTATAGATAGAGGTGGGCCGGCATGGGTGTAGCTAATGTCGTGACTACCGCGCTGGAACCGGTGCTGCTGGTCCTGGCATCTGAAACAGAACCGTGTTGGGGGCAGGCATCAAGATCAGACGCCGGGTCTCCGACGGGGAACCCAGTCTGCCATGACATCTGGTGGAGGAGGGCAGATGAAAAGGCTCGAGGAGACTTGACATTGAGGGTCCAGCTGAGACATGCTCCGACGAAGGAACAGAGTCCGCGCGGATGGTAGCCAGAGCTGGAATGGTTCCCCCAAAGGATCTGGAGACACCTCCAATGCTGGACCTGATGGTGGCAGAGGGAACTCCTTCCTGGAGACCCAAACGGGCGAGTGGTGGTTGGAACCCAATGTATGAATCACGGCAAGTGACCTGCGCCTCTTCTCCCCGGTAGCTGAAGTTGATGCTGGGGCTACCGGTGGGAGAGAGCTAGCCTTCCAGACTCTGCCGGACGTCAGGTGAGGCAACAGCAGTCCCGACAAGATAACCTTGTCTGGGCAGTCGCTGGAGGCGGCCAACTTAGCAGATGATGGAACGGGTGAGAGGGGTTGAACCCCTTCCAACTTACCGGCTGAGGCCAGGTGGGTCCCCGAGGAGCGGGGAGCAGACTTATCGGCGGCCAGGAGGTCTCCGGAGACCAACTTAGCAGTGGAGGCAGGGCGGTCGCTGGAGGAGCCGGGCGTCGACTTACCCGGAGACCTGGAGAAGAATCTTGGTGGTTCATAGGCATCCCTGCGACGCAGCCTGGACAACTTTGACAGAATGCGGCAGGGAGAGGCCTTGTTAGTCGAGGGTCTGGCTGACTTCTGGCTCGGAACCAGATGGGTGCTCCTTCTCTTCTTGTGTCTTTTATCCGGAGAAGAAGAAGGAGTCCCTGAGCTGTTCATTTGGTTTTCGGCGAGGCCAGCGTGGCACTTTCGAGAAGGTAGGCCTCAAATTATACTCCTCTGTTTGCAGGTAGCCCTGGTTGAATGGCTGGCAGTCTGGGCAAGTCGCGTGGGATGATCTGGGCCTAGACAAATGACGACTTGTGGTGGGTGTCCTTGTGAGGTATCTGGGTGCCACAACCCTCATACTTCTTCTTCTGGGGCAGAGAAAACATGAAAATGACAAAGACTCGATTACATAAAAAAAATAAATAAATAAGCACAAATAAGGTATATCACTACCGCGATCACTGTGGAAGTTTACCGTGAGGTAATGTGCATGAGGCGACAGCAGGAAAAATGGAGGGCAGGTGTGGGGACCACCACTATATAGGGTCATGCTGATGTCGGTCACATGACAGCAAGTGGGTGGTCCGCCGCTAGGCATTACTGGAAAGTTTGCCGTGTGGTCCAAACGCCAGGTGCGCTAGTCCTATATGTAATGACCTACTGCAGCAACCCTCTCAAAGTAAGATCTTCAAATATTGCACTTTAACTGCTCCCACGTTGCCTCAGCAATTTATTCACTCCTTCGAGAGGAACCTGCAGGAGTTCCTTCATCCGTCAGTATTAAAATGTTATTGATGAAGGTTGGTCAATAATACATTAAAAATATAAATACTTTTCTCTGAATGTCCCAATTTGCAGAGTGACTGTACTTGAGACACTTTACAGAATTGGTCAAAAGCACCTTATGGAAGATCCTGGTGGCGGCAGCTTTAAAATTATCACAAGGAATTGGTTGCAGCCGAGAGCCCTGGGGGTAGGGGAATGGAAGGATATGGTTGAATCCATACATTTGATGGAAAGGTTAACGATCAATCTTAAGCAAAAGCCACAGATCTATCAACAGAAATAGACCAGATGGTTACTCCATGACAGTGGTTAAGAGAGGGTTGCCTGAACTGTTCTAAAAGAGATATTTACCTTTTACACCGAGTTAGAGAATGTCTCGATTAACTCCTGTTATAGGTATTTTCTGGATATGAGACAACTAGTTATAGATAGTGAAAGGACGGAACACATCCCAGACAGTAGCACCTACTGTTACTGTTCTAGCTAGACTGTAGTAAAGTTGACTACAGTGAACCAGAAGTACTGTAATATTTCTGTGATGTTGTCAGTGCTAGGGCTTTTACCCCAAAGAACAACATGTGAATCATGTAAATGATGTAACAAATGCTGACAAATGAAAGATAATGAACTAAGTATAAAAAAAAAAAGCACTCCCTAGTTCTATGATGTGCCAGGCCTCAAAACAACGTGCAATGGCTAAAGTAGCAAACTGTAACAGTACCACACAGCTGTGTTTTGTATATAGGAACCCGAGTGCTGTAGCCAGTGTTTCAGCTCAGCAAAGGGCAAGACTCCTAAGACGGCAACATTTTGGTAATGCTGTACCTGAAAGGAGTATATTAATTTAAGACAAAACAAATTACAATGCAAAAGCACTGGAGGCAAAGATCACGCAGAAAGCATACCAGCTCAAAAGCTAAGACTCCGCTTCACACACTTGCTCATCTATTTTAATCTATTTTACTCCTTACCACGGTTTCTAATAAGAGCAACCACGTCTCAGCTCCCAACCACATTAATAATCTCTACCCTTTGTTCAGCTGACACTGCAGCAGGCACAGTCAATAATGGTAAATTCTGACTAATGTGATTCGACTGCCTACTGCTCAGCCTACCAGCACTTCCACATGCACTTCCTTTTCAGCCTAGAAATGCCTCAGCATTGGCTGGTCCGTGATACTGTACATTACCAAGGTTCGGTGGCCAGACCAGGGTGGTCCAATGAAGATGGGAAGGAGACAAGCAAATTTAGGAAGGAGGTGCTAAACTCCCAAGGAGAGATAGCAGAGGACACCTGGCATTCCTAATAAAACACAGTGCACACAAGGGAATCATTTCAAAATAGCAGGTTTAAAGGTGGTCAGGTGAGTTGAAAGCACACAGAAATACCCTAGCCTTTCTTGTATAAATGCTTCCTCAGGGTATCCCCTGCTGAAACGCTTGTATGCGAGTGCCCGGCATTTCTTTGTGTGTTCCACTTTTTTTTTTTTTTTTTGGTTAACCTCTTTCAACCCAACTGCCAGCCATTCCCCTTCAGGTCCAACACCCCCCAGGCCCATCACCTGGCTCCCAGTGGGCTTATCAGTCAACTCCTTCTTCTACATGGCTTCTCCGCCATGTCTGAGCAGTAGGTCTACTCTAGAAAAGGATCCTCAGTCAAAGGAGGGCTGTGTCACCATTACAAGGCCTGAGAGGGGTTGGACGCCACTGCACTGTTAGTCGGGGATTTACCGTTACCAGGGATTTACCAGTGTTCTCCCTGCTGGGATGTGAACTCTAGAATGTGCAAGCTTGTGCACATGCAAGCACATGGAATGCGTCACTGTCAGCATCCCTCCTGCTCTATCTGCCACTCCGGTGCACTGCTATCTGTGGTCACTCAAGTGGCAGTACTGTATGGAAACTAACTACCCTCCCTCCCTAGAGGAGAGAATCCTTTGGGATGAATTATCCTCTTCCCCACCCTCACTTACCAGCCTTCTTCAACCCAGGCTCGCCTCCCAACCCAGGTCACCAGCGTCACAATCAGTAGTGCTACCACTGCAACCATGGACCGTCGCGTGAGCTTTCCTCTTATCTTCTGACTACCTACATAACTTGCTATGTTTCCACCAATTCCCCTTGTGTATGCTGTGGTTTTGTGTTTTGGTTGGCATGGCCTGATCCTGCCTTAACAGCAGCTTGGAGCATTACTTTTTGAGTGCATTCATTTTGTGTTCTTTCACCTGGCATTCTTGCAACTCCTGCTAGCTGATTACAAGGCAGCATAGGCTACAATGGCAGCAGCTTACCTGCTCTCCTGGCTAGTGAAACTGTGCAGCCTTGGTACCCTAATGACTGCAGAGAGGGATGGACGGGGAAACCAATTGGGGAAAGTGGGCATTTGGACCACAATATAAGTCAATGCTACTCAGTTATTTTACTAAGACTTACAGTATGGTATGGAGGATTACATTGCACAGAAGACACACACACACACACACACACACACGCCATGTTGCCTTAAACTCTGAGGCAATGTCCTGTATAAATCTGAGTTTGGCACAACAGTCAATCACATTCGGTAGGTTGCCCTCTGAGCACTGAAACAAAACAAGTGGGCAGCACAGGAGGCACGATGGACAACCAAAAAGACCTCCAACTCTTTCCCAATCTTATCTCCTCATCCCCATACATGCAAGGCTCACAGTAATCTCAACTCCCAAGCCTATCCCAGTCAAGTGTTTAAAACTGGCTTTGTCAGGATCGTCTTTGCCATTATCTGGATGCAGTCCATTTCATGTGTTGGTAACCATTACTCACAGATATTGAGCAGACAGAAGCATGGGATAGCAGTGATGATGTCAAGCCGTGTGGAAAGGACAGAATCCTGGCCATTAGAAGCCTCTACCCCATAACTAGTAAACACTGCTGGTTTACAGTGAATCCAATTTCCAAAGAAACAGAGACATTGTCAGCAGAAGAAAACTATCGGCCCAACCAGTCTGCCCTAATATGCCCTATCCAGCCCCGAGATCTGCAGTCTAGATCGGTTTTGGTTTATTTTGCCTCCGCCTCCCCATGTCCCCTGCCTTACCACTGCTCCCATGAGTAACTATTAAGCCAATAACCTTGTTTCAGCACTGCTTAAAACCAACAATGGTGCTGAAGCCCACCAACTCTGCTGGCAGGCTGTTCCACAGCTCAGCCACTTTCTCCATAAAATAAAACTTCCTCAAGTCCCTCCTGACCCCCACCCGGCCACCTCCACTCATGTCCCCTTGTTTTTAACTCGCCAGTCCTGCTGAACAGTTCCTCACAGTCTACCTTGTTCATTCCTTTCAAGAGCTACTGCATCAAAATTGTTGTTTCAGGTTCAAATATATCGTTAACATATATGAACTAACTTGTGATGAAGTTCACATTGTCCATATTAGTATTTGAAATTTACTGTTTGAGCATTTTATTGTTTTGCAGATTGTTAGGGTGTCAATCTGTGGAGAATGCCATGACATCGAAGAAACCGGAAGTCAGGGTCTGGGAGGAAAGAAGGATCCTGAGTCAGTGTTTACAGTGTTTACAACTACCTGAGTGGTCCATCCTCTGAAATCAGTCTGGCTGTCTCTGTTATGCACTAATTTGAGCTGGTATTGCTGGATTTCTTCCAAGTGATTTGTGTGACAGTCTGTCTGACTTTGGACTTTTCCCCTATATTTGATCTGGTTAGAGCAGTCCGCGCAAGAGTTGATAGCCAGTACCAGGCATGTGCGCTGCATGGCAGATTTTAAGAACTGATGGGGTTTGGACTTTCATCTTGATCTGTGCCTTGGTTTCTCAATCTGGACAGTCGCAGTTATTCCCCCACAGATGCATGCATGGTTTGATATTTTCCACTGTCAGGTAAGAGCTGCATCAAATATTGCCAATTGCCTACATGTGGCTTCAGTGGAGCGGCAGACTGAGGGGCGTGCTATGTCAATCAAGTTGGCTGTATTTGCACACATAAATGGAACTGAAGGCATGTTTTTGGATGCTTTCAGGCATGTGTGATGTTGCATCATGTGGTAGGGATAGGAGTGTGCAGAAAGGTTGGTACAAACGTGGATTGGCACCTTTTTGTGCTGGGGTGCAGAGATACCCAATTGGCTGCAATGCTGTGCTAGTACATGGAGTAGCCTTGTAGTGAAGATGAAATGACAATCTCAGATCTCATACATGAATACTATCTCTACATTTTGGTTTATTTTGTAATGCTGGCCAAATCTTATGTTTTATGCCTATGCCTTGGATGTCAGGTGGGATCAGAAGTATGTTTGTGCGTGAGTGAGTGTGTGTGTGTGTCTATTGGGGCGTGACTGACCGACTCGACTGTTAATCAATGGGGCTGGATGATCGGGGGCATCAACCCATTAGACTATAGATCTTTGCGACTGGATAATGAGGAAGCAGAATAAGTGTTTCCAGGCATATGAGTGTTTCTCAGTGACAGCATTCCTACTCGGTTTGTCAGCTTTAGAAATCAAAATAAAATTTGACAAAACCAACTATTACATAAAAATAATACATTATGTGGGCAAATAGAACTGAGCTGCAAATAGTATTACAGTTTGCAGCTTGGAAACTTGTTCTCATAATTGATCTTCGCCACACTTTCCCCCACTGTAAGCAGGCATTCGCAAGTACCTGGCAGCCCCCAACAGCATTACTCCTCTCACAGCTGGCTGGTACTGGAACTAACAGTCCTTATCAGAGTCGTGACAAATGCCTGGAAATCGGGTGGACTCCTGTGTTAAAACTATAATACAAAAACAAGGAAATTAAATAACACTAAAAATAAAGTCATTAAGTTTTCCAGTAAGTGTAAAGTGGCTCAAAAGGCTTGATACACTTGCTCTTTCCAGAACTTAGAAACATAGAAACATAGAAGTGATTGCAGATAAGGACCCATGAAGGCCCACTCCAGTCTGCCCATTTCTTTTCTACCTTTATAAATGTGCCATCGGCCTTTGCTCTGTCAGTGACCTATCTATTCATAGTCATTTGTATTGCTCCCTTATGCCTATCCCATGCCTGTTTGAAGCCCTGCACTGTATTCATAGCCACCACTTCTTGTGGTAAGCCATTCCATGCATCCACCACCCTTTCTGTGAAAAGAATTTCCTCACATTCCCCTTAATCGGCCTCCTCTAATCTCATGCTGTGTCCTCTTGTCCTGCTATTTTCTTATATTTAAACATGTTAGACTCTTTCACCTTGTTTATGCCCTTAAGGTGTTTGAATGCCTCGATCATATCACCTCTCTCCTCCTTTGCTCAAGGGTATACATATTGAGCTCTGTTAATCTGTCCTCATATGTCTTCTGATGCAGTCCCTGCACCATTTTGGTTGCCCTTCTCTGGACTGCCTCAATTTGGTTAATGTCCTTGTGAAGGTGTGGCTCCAATACTGCACGCAGTACTCCAGATGGGTCCTAACCAATGTCTTGTACAGAGGATTATTACTCTCCCACGACTTGTGATACCCCTACTAATACACCCTAACACCCCTAGCCTTACCTACTGCTTTAGAGGTCTGCTTGGATGATTTTAGGTAATCAGTGATGATGATGCCCAAGTCTCTTTCTTCCTTTGTGACTGCTAGCAACTTCCTCCCAGCCTATAAGTGGCTTCAGGTTTCTCTTCCCTATGTGCATGATTTTGCACTTCTTTGCATTAAATCCAGTTGCCACTCTTCTGACCATTCTGCTAGTTTATCCAGATCTCTTCTCATTCTGCCCACCCCATCTGGCTCATCTACTCTGTTGCAGATCTTGGTGTCATCTGCAAACAGACAAGCCTTACCTCTAGTCCATCTGCAAGGTCACTAATGAAGATGTTGAATAGGACTGGCCCCAGGACTGATCCCTGAGGTACCCCACTTGTGACTTGCATCTCTTCTGACTGTATACCATTTACCACCACTCTCTGTTTTCTGCCAGTCAACCAGTTTGCCACCCAGTTGACCAACTTCTGACCCACCCCGAGCCTACCAGCTTATTTATCAATCTTCTATGTGGAACAGTGTCAAAAGCTTTGCTGAAGTCAAGGTAGGCTGACATCAACTCTCCCCTTGGTCCACCACTCTGGTTACCCAGTCAAAGAAATCTATGAGATTAGTTTGACAGGACCTTCCTTTGTAAACCCATGCTGTCTTGGATCCTGTGCCCTATGGATTCCAGGTGTTGCACTATCCTTTCCTTAAGGAGTGCCTCCATAATCTTGCCCACTACTGAGGTAAGACTGACTGGTCTGTAGTTCCCCGCCTCCTCCCTGCTACCACTCTTGTGGAGCGGGATCACATGAGCCCTTCTCCAGTCTTCTGGGACCTCTCCTGTGCTCAGAGACTCACTAAACAATTCTGCTAATTGCTCTGCTAGTTCCTCCTTTAGCTCCTTAAGTACCCTGGGATGTATGCCATCAGGTCCCATTGCCTTATCCACTCTGAGCTTAGCAAGCTCTTGTAGGACCCTTTCTTTTGTGAAGGGAGTAGTGCTCACCTCCCTCCCTCTGTGTCCATGATGTTGAGCTGTGGGCCTGCCCTACCTTCTCTTCAGTAAATACTGAGCAAAAGTATCTATTTAGGATAGATGCCTTTACAGGGTCCTCCTCCTCACATGCTCCCTTTTCTCCATTAAGCTTAGCAATACCCCCTGGACTTTCTCCTTTCACTAATGTATCTATAGAAAGTCTTGTCACCTTCTTTACTGTTTGTGCTAGTGTTTCCTCAGTTTGGGACTTTGCCTGCCTTACTGCCTTACCTGCTTCCTTAGGCAGTTTGGTATGCTTCCCTCATCTTCATCCCGCTGTGTTCCTTTATATTTCCTGAAGGCCAGCCTTTTGGCTCTGGCCTTTTCTGCTACTGTATTTGAGAACCAAAGTGGTTTCCTTCTTCTTTGCACTTCCTTTTCTGTCTAACACAATGGGATGTTGCTTCAAGTATTGCATCCTTAATGCTTGCCCACTTTGCCTGTACCCCTCACCTGTGTTTCTGTTTGCCAGGCTAGCTTAACTCTGTTGGCCATCTTATCAAAGTCAGCTCCTCTGAAGTCCCATATTTTGCCTTGGAATGGGATGATTTAGATGTAGTAGCCAAATTGAACCATACCATGTGATGGTCACTGGCCCCCAGGTGACCTTCTACCTGAGATCTGTGATCCCTTCTTTGTTAGTCAGTACTAGATCTAGGATAGCCCTGTCTCTTGTGGGTTGCTGTACCAGTTGTTTGAGGCCCTCCCCTGCAGGAATCCACTATGAGTCTAGTTCTGGCAGATGTTCCTGCTGGTATTGACCAATCTGTATCTGAAGGTCTCTGTCATATTCCCTCTCCTTCTGACCTCCAGTGAGTACATGTTCAGTACCTTAAACTAATCCTTATAGATTTGCCCTCGCTGGCTGTGAATAATTTTGGCTACTCTATTCTACACTGTCTCCACCTTGTCTTCGTCTTCCTTAAGAATTCCAGAACTGGGCACAGTATTCAGATGGGGCCTCACCAGTGTTCTATAGAAAAGCAGTACTACCTCTTTCATCCTGCTATCGAACCCCCTCACATCCTGGTTGCCTTGCTGTAGGCCATGTTACGTTGGCTATATTGTTTTAGCGTGTCACTTATGAGGACTCCCAGCTTCGTTCTTCAGAACTAGTCTCCCGCTTAAACCCACTCATCCAATATTCCATCCTGGGGTTCATGTTCCCAATGTGCATTATCTTGCATGTTTTGGTGTTTAATTTCAACTGCCAAACCTTAGACCACCTCTCTAACCTATGCAGGTTCTTCTGCTACTCTCTTAACCCCATCCACAGTGACCACCCACCAAAACCCTTGGTGCCACCTGGGAAGAGACGCATCTTGTCCTGTAGTCCTTCTCTTATGTCACTGATGAACATATCTAAAGTACTGGACCCAGGACTGCCCCGTGTCCTCCCACTTGTGACCTCCCTCTCCTCGACTTGACCCCCAACCAACTACCCAAGTCCTTTACTGTACCTAGATCCTTCTACCTTCTTGTGTGGCACCAAGTCGAATGTCTTGCTGAAGCTTAAGTAGCATAAGTCCACTGCTTGTCTGTTATCCACAGCTTTAGTTGCCCAGTCAAAGAATACTATCAGGTTCGTCTGCAACAACTTCTGCCACAAACCCATACAGAGACTGTGGAAAGCTCCTTCAGCAACAGCAATGCCAGTCTGGACTACCAGTATGTGAGCTAACAATTTTAAGTCCTGACCCAATATACAATCTGCTTAGCCCATTCTGTGTCCCCAGCCAACCCTCGGTGCTATGAACCCTGCCAGCTCACTGCTCCTTTATCTGATTGCTCCAATGCTTTCTTTATGTATACAAATGGAAATGAAACTTTCCATTGCATGCAGGCAAAGATAAAAAAAAACGAAGTCCTGATAACATTAAGGGTGCTGACTAGGTGAAAGATAACATATCTGCTTCCAGCTTTCAAAAGCTCTTTAAGCAAATCAGTAAGGAAAAACCTTGTGGCTGGCACAACGATTCTGTGCAGGAATATGCGCCGGCTGCACTGAAGTGCAGCAGACTGAAAGGCTTGTAACCTTCAATATGTGCAATGTGGGTGAAGTCAGATATGTTAGACAAAGGGATTGAAGTACCACAGGAGGACTCCCAAACTGAGGGCAGAGAAGGGCAAGGTCCTTCCAGTTCTATGGAACCAGACCGTGGCATCAACTCTCACTGGCCTGCTCTACATTCTCCTACTCTCTTAGAAACTCCTACTGCCCCTCTTCCTCCTCCTCCTTCCACCCTAGGGCATCTACTGGGCAAACAGCTTTTCCTACAGACTCCCTTTTCTGTGAACTAACCTTGTAATTGCTCAAAAATACTTTCCAGATCCAGGGTATAAGCTGGAAACTTAAAACTTGTAGTTTTGGCAAATTGCTACCAAAACGTTCCAGTGAAATTCAAAGAAAAAATGTAGCAGGACACCAGCATTTCATTTTAGTTAAACACAGCCTTGGAAAACAGCCAAATCCAGAAATGAATAGCAACACTTGGCAAATGGCAGCTTAAACACTGCTCACCTGCTCCTATACATGACCTTCCCTCTATCGCCGAACTACCTCCCACTTCTCTTCCACCCCTAGCTCCTACCATCCCTATTATCTCTGGGACTCTCCTACCACTCTGTCTTTCCGTTATTTTGTTCAGTGCCATCACTACCTCTGCCTCCTGACATGTTCCATACAATAAATACTGATCACACAGCATCACTCACACTAGCTTTTGTTGGTAAAATCCTGGTCTATATTTTTTGTTATAAATTCATCTGGCCTCTTACTCCTTACTGTATTACTAAACTGTTTATAACAATCATTTTTTTTTTTTTTTTTTATACAGTGCACGTGTAATGTTCACTTCTGCATCTTGAGACTCCCAGTCCCCTTACCCCTGGCTTTACACAGTACATTGTGTCATTATTTTGCATTGCTCTGTATTCATAACTGTTGCTTATTTTTCTACCAGAATGTACCTGGAAATTAGCTATTCTCAGCCTAAAGTTCCTCATCATCCAATACTGTAAATCATTTTAATTCAACTTAGTTTACTGTTGGCTATTAGCCTTCACAGACATATAATTAACAATAAGGCACAACAGGGTGTGTCATTGTGCAATAAAGTCACTCCTGGGGTGGGGTTGAAGCACGCAAGGCAAAGCAGAGTGCTTCCACCACCCCAAGAGTGATACATTATTACACAATAACACACACCATGGAGTGCCTTTATTGCTATTATACAATGGCTTGTTGTGAAAAATAAATAGTTTTAAGAAGTGTGTTCTTTTTTACTTTTCTATTCCTTTTTTCCTGTGGGAGGCATATATGGTGAAACAAGGAAAAGTAGTCCCCAGTAGGTGGTGCATGTTCCCCAGCCCCTGTATGTTCCTCGTAGGTCAGAGCGTTATTTTGTATTGGTGTATCTGTCACATCCCCCGGGCGATGAAATACACAATTATTGTGCCCATATAGTTTAGATCTGCTGGTTTCTGTGACACTTCTAATAGCGTGCAAAGAAAGGAGCACATGTTGAGGCAGTTAGCTTAACAGTGAATGACATTTTGAAACCAAGCCATGTCACCGCCGTCTCTTAGATTTTGAAGCAGCAGTTGTTTGTTTCATTGAGTGAAGGAGTGAGGCAGGATGAAATGTGTGTTTGGTTGGGGGAAGTAGCTGGTCTAAGCTGTGACAGCTTCACGGACTGTCGGTGGCTTGCATGTAAGCAGGAGGAATTTTTCACTGCTGTCCAGTGACTTGTGTGCCTGGACTTAATACAGTGATGTTATAGCTTAATATCATCACTGTCCAAGGCACACAGTAACCAATCAGAGAACAGAATTTTTCTTGCCATTGTATAATAATACATACGACATTTAAAATAATAGTAATAAATGCATTCCATGAGCAGATAATACAGCTCTTAAAACATAATTCTGAAACTGTAAAACAAGCGCTGCGTCAGCATGTGGTCTGAAAGCAAAACAAAACAGTAATGTTTATTTTCTATTTTCAGCGTGCATTATAAAACGATGCAATATAAACAGTTTTAGATCCAAGTGCATCAATATTATATAAACAAACAGTAGTTCATGAATGATCCCCCCCCATTTCTTAAAGCTCAACAGTGTATGCAGTATCATTCCAGGTCCAAGATGCTACTACCTCATAACTATAAATGTACTAAAGACAAAAAACATATACCTTATTCAAAACATTCTCATCATGTGCATTATATAAAGAATGAACCATTTGGTCAGGAGGAGTCAAGGTCCTTCAGCAAACTACTCAACCATTCCTGCCTCCCTTTTTCATAGAGTAAAATAGGTTTTAAATCATCCTCGCAATCAATATTATATTTACAAAATGGAGAAATACAGGTTACTCACCTGTAACAGGAGTTCTAGGAATGGTATGGTTGTTCATCCACACTTATTGGCAGGTATCCTTGCCTCTTTAAATCTTGCCGGAAGGTCTTCAAGCTGGCTCCTCCCACCCACCCACCGGTGGTAAAACTCGGCTCACCCCATGACGCCAGATCTGGCCCGCTGGAAGCTCAGGTTGTGCGTCGAGGCGGAGGTTGAGGATCGTAGGGATGAACAATATACCATTCCTAGAACTCCTGTTACAGGTGAGTAACCTGTATTTCTAGGGACATGGATATGTTGTTCATCCACACTTATTGGCAGACTCCTAGCAGTTCTCCGGGAGGAGGGAGGCAAGACGCACACCCTCACTTAGGAAAAGAGACTGGAGAACCGAGGTCCCAAATCCAGCATCCCGGCGTGACTCAAGGTCGATGTGGTAGTGGGTGATGAAGGTGTGTGCTGACTTCAGGTAGCAGCCCTGCAGATTTCCTGGATAGGGACATCCTGGAAGCAGCCACTCGATGCAGCGGTATGGCGGGCAGAATGAGCTCTTATCCCTCTGGGAGGCTCCATGCCCGCCAACCTATAGCAGAGATCTATGCAGGAGGTGACCCACCTGCTTATCGCCTGCTTGGCTGCAGGTCTGCCAGGTGCGGCTTCAGGCGTAGGTGACGAACAGCTGTGAACCTCTCCCGAATTCAGCCGTGCGCTCCTTATAGTAAGCGAGCACCCTTCTAGGGTCCAGAGTATGGAGCCTATATTCGGCCTCCGAGGTGTGATTGGGTAGAACACCGCAGAGTCAACACCTGGTTTAGGTGAAACTCCGACACCACCTTCGAAGGAATTTCAGGTGGGGCGCGGGACAACCTTGTCCCTGTGGAAGACCAGGTAAGGAGACTGGGGAGCGCTAGAGCTCTCCCATCCTTCTGGCTGGACGAATAGCCACCAAGAAGGCGGTTTCACGACAGGTGAGAGAGATCACACCTGTGCATTGGTTCAATGGCTTGCCCATGAGCTTTGCCAGTCCCAGCAGTAGATCCCACGGAGGTGGAGGTTCTCGCATCGAGGGGAAATGTGATCAAGGCCTTTGAAAAAGCGCCAGACCACCTTCTCCTGCGCCACCGACTGCTTCCCGGCCCGCACCCGTAAGCAGAGATGGCTGCCAGGTGCACCCTTAGGGTCGCCGACCCAAGCCCTGCCGAGAAAGGGGACCATAAATAGTCCAAGATGCTTGCCAAGGAACAGGAGGAAGGGTCCAGTGCCTTGTCTCTGACACCAAATGGAAAAACCTTTTCCATTTGAAGGCATAGCATTTCCTGGTCGACCACGGGACGCCTCAACTACATTGAGGACCTCGTCGGAAAGACCCAAGGCCTGGAACTCTAGCACCAGGAACCAGGCCATCAGGTGCAGGGATTGAAGGTCCGGATGGAACACCTTCCCTGATTGACTGGAGAGCAGGTCCGGGCGAGCTGGAAGCTGCTTCAGGAGCCTGGAGCTGAGGCTGATGAGATCTGGATACCAGCATTGGCGGGGCCAGTCTGGGGCTACAGAATCACCTGTGCCTTGTCCCTCCTCGCCTTGAGAAGCACCTTGTGGATCAAGGAAATGGGGAAAGGCGTGAAGAGGCCTGGGGTCCATGGCCTCGAAAGGCATCCCCTGCAGCGAGCCCTGCTGAGGGGCGGGCATGGAACAGCCTCAGCTTCGCTGCTCTCCTGGAGGCAAACAGATCCACCTGAGGTGTGCCCCAATGGGAGAACAGATCTGTACTACCTCCGCAGGAGAGACCACTTGTGGGACACGCCCTATCCGGCTTAGGGCATCGGGCCAGGGTGTTGGAGGCTCCTGCCACATGAATGGCTAGGAGATCTGCCTCCAGGCTGCGCACGAGTGACCAAATGCGGAGAGCCTTGCAGAGAGGCATGAAGGCCCACCCGGCGTTTAGGTAGCACGTGGTCGTGGTATTGTCCGCCTGGACCTGAACCACTTGACCCGTAGAAAATGGAATGAAGGTGGTGAGAGCTAGCCGGACCGCCTGGAGCTCCAGCAGGTTGATATGGCATCGACTCCCGCTGGGACCAGAGGCCGTGCACTCTGTGCTCCCCAGATGGGCACCCCAACCCATCAGAGAGGTGTCGGTCGATAGAGACCGCCGGCTTGGGGCGGACAAACGGGATGCCCTCCTGCAGATGAGCTGGAACGATCCACCACTGGAGAGCGCTCCACATCCCCTGGGTCACCGCCACTAGCTGGTCCAATGGATCGCAGCATTGAGACTACTGGCTGGCCAGCCCCACTGAAGGGGCGATGTTCCAGCGAGCCCAATGGACCACGCTGGTGCAGGCCGCCATGAGACCCAGGAGGCGAGGAAGTCCCGGCAGGGCACGATTGCCCAACCAGAAATGATCAGGCAAAGGAGGAAAGAACCTCGGCCCTGTCCGGGCCGAGCCGTGTTTGGCTCGAAGAAAGTCGAGCTCTGCCCCGATGAAGAGAATCACCTGCTTCAGTTCAAGTTCCGACTTGGCCTCGCTGATGAGGAGGCCGACCTGAGAGCAAACCTGAGGGCCAGATCTCTGACCACTCCACCTCCTGTCTGGAGGGGCTGCTATCAGCCAATCGTCCAGGTAAGGGTACACCCGGACCCTCGGCAACGAGGGAATGCTGTCACCACTGCCATGCATTTGGTGAAGACCCTGGGTGCAAGAGACAGGCCGAAGGGCATGGCTCAGAACTCGAAAAGGGATCCTTCCGCTCCAAAGTGAAGGAAACTCTGGTGAGACGGATGGATAGGGACGTGAAAAACGATCCTGCAGGTCCAGAGAGCAGAACCACACGCTGCTCCAAGGATGGTATTATCTGAGCCAGAGCGACCATCCTGAAAGGTCCGAGACCTTAGGAGCTTGTTTAGGTCGCAGGTCGAGAATGGGCACCAGCCCCCATCCGCTTTGGGACCAGGAAGTACCTGGACACAAACTCCGGTCTGAGGAGGGTCCGCCACCTCTCTCATCACCTCTTTCTCGAGAGCAGAATGATGTCGGCTCGGTGAGCCGACAGCGAGGCTGCGGATCTCGAGGCTCCCCTGGGGCGACGGCTCAGAAGCGGCGGGCCTGCTCAACTCCAGAGGCAGGTCCTTCCTACCACTTTCAACACCCACCGGTCTGTGGTTATAGCAGACCAGGTGGAAAGGAAGAAGGGAGCCTGCCCCCACGGGGAAACCTGGGGTGGGTGACGAGGTTGGGGCTACACCCTCAACCCATCACTGGGCAAGCTTGGAGGAGGGACCGCCGAGGGACCTCCTGGGCTCTTTACCTCCCTGTTTCCTGGAAGAGGAAGCCGCAGGCTTGGGTTTGGGACGCCAGCGAGCCTGCTGGCCCTGATGCTGCTGGGCCGGACGTGCTGCTGGCGCAGACAGACGAAAGGGCTTGGGTTGCGGTCTGCGGCACTTGTCCCTCTGGGCGGATGAGACCGAGTCCAGAGTGGCATTGGACTTTCGATCCTCTGGAGGTGACCTTCCACCCAGGGCCGAACAGGTCGGTCCCCAGGAAGGGACATCTGCCAATTTGTGCTGGGTATCCACTGTGAAGGTGGATATCCTCAGCCATGCCCGACGGCACATAGCCACCGCGGTCACACTGACCTGGCGCATGAGTCTCCAATGTCCAAAGCAGTCTGAAGTTGCTGCTTGGCCACTGCCCTCCCTGGTCCCGCACCTGCTAACCGTGGTCTGCAGGTCAGCCGGGAGATGAGGGACTACCTCGTCCAGGGAGCCCAACAGGGCGTGAGAGAAATGTGCCATCAGCACGGCTGAGCTGGCCTGACGAAGACCAAGGGAGGTCACAGCGTAGACTTTTCGCCGGCATAGTCCAACTTCTGACTCCTTGTCAGGGAGGTTTGTCCACGCCCCTGGCGCTTCTGGCACACCGAAGACGCTTGTCGGTAACCAACCCTCGGCTGAGGGGTGTTCCGAGAAACCGACAGGAACCGTAGGACCGCATACTTCCTTGCCATCCTGGCCGAAGGCGAGGGCAGGAAGCAGGACGCTGCCAGAGCTCCAAGGCCGGGCTCACAATGGCCTCGGCCACCGGAAAGGCTCCAGAGGAGAATCCCTCGGTCCAATATCTCTGTGAGGGGATACTTGGCCCTGGATACGGGCTCGAGCTGCATCCTGGTGGACTCGAGATGAGCCTAGCAAACCCATGAAGGACCTAAGGGCTATCATCCAGTTACTGACCTCCTGAGGACTCCAAGCCGATCCGCCTGGAGAACAGGGAGGAATCGCTGCCTGACCTGCAGAGGAGTCCGCAAAGAGCTGTTTTGGCCTGAGCCACCCTCCACCTGCCGAGGGCGACTCGGGAGTGAGGGTGACAGACAGCCTATAGGGCAGACCTTGGGCCGACCGAGAATTCTTGGTCGGAGCCCCAAACAACGGCTGTGGAGGCAGAGGTTCCACCGGAATCGGTGGGCAGCCGGTTCGCCAAGCAACAGGCCTGGAAGCAGGTGCCTTGGCTAAGGCGAGGGTGTTTCAGCCGCCCGTGACAGCCACTTGATAGCCGGGAAGGCGACGATGTCGGCTTGCTCCCGGACAGAAGAAGCTGTTGCCACATGAGGTCCTCGTATCGTCGGCGCGCTTGCGTGAGGCTCCCTCGATCCGAGGAGGGAGGACGAGGACGAGCGGCGGCGCTGGGCACACGGTGCCGAGACTGCCTGTGATGGCGGGATCGGCTGGACCGAGAAGAAGTCCGAGACCGGACCGCGAACTCTCGGCTTTTCCGAGGAGGGTACGGAGGTAGGGCGGGAAACCCACTCTCCCTCGGCTCGGAGGGCTCAACCGTGGACTCTCGAACCGAGGCACGAGCAAGTCCACGGACACTTCAACCACCGCTGGGGAACCGGGAGGGAGGGTTTCGGTCACCAGTCGACAGCCCGTCCAACGGGTCGAAAAATCTCGATCAAGGCTGACAGGAGTCTCGGCCAACTGACCTGACGGGACACCGTGGAAGCCAGTGGTCAAGCATCGATCAAGCCGACAGTCGACTACTGGAGAGAAGGACCTCCCGCCTCCCAAGAGCATCGACGGTGGGACTTACCTTTGTGGTCCTTCTTCTTGGACCGAGAGGAAGGTCCTGAAGATGTTGGTCCCTCTCAGAGGAGAGGGAGAGACAGAGCTCCTAAAAGAAGCTGAATAGGAGGATCCCAGGAGAGCGGGATTAATGCAGCGGCTGAGGAGAGACGAAGATGCGGCATGCGCCGCCTTCCTCGAGGCGATCATCTGCTCAAGCTGTTCCACCAGCCCGCCACCGCAGAAACCGCCAACCAGGCCTCTTCGACTTTACTGAAGGATAACGCTGGTCGCCAAGTTGTAGACGGGTGGCACGGTCTTCCAGGACGTAGGGACGTAAAAGAAGAGCACAGGTCGTAGCTTTGCGGGTCGTGCCCAGGGCCCAGGCAGTAGACGACGTGGAGGCGGATCCGTCCGAGACATCTTTCGCCCGCATGGGCACCTCCGAAACCAGGGAGTCGATTTTTCCAAGAGCCGCGAGGAAATAAGTGACCAAGTCTTGAAAACCTTAAAAGTAATTTCGGTAAACCAAGAAATAGGAACCAGTCTTATACGCAGAGCGCTAAGAAGGAACCTGAGATTCCAAGCGTAAGGAAGATCTGGCGCCATGGGGCGAGCCGAGTTTTACCACCCGGTGGGTGGAGGAGCCAGCTTGAAGACCTTCCGCAAGATTTAAAGCGGCAAGGATACTCTGCCAATAAGTGTGGATGAACAACATATCCATGTCCCTAGAAATACCCAGTCTTTTTTTGTCTAAAATATATTTCATTTGCTGTATATAATTCCATTCTGAATCTTGTCAATGTACATCTCTTGACTGGGTCAATTATTTTCCTTAGATATGGTTCCATTGAGTGTTTAATTTTGAGCATTTTATACCATCTGAAATGTTTCAAATTCAAGAGACGAAACAACTATTTGAAATTTTTGTGTCTCTAATCGTAGTTTTTAATTGTGAAATTATTTCTTCCCCAAGTCTGCTATATATTTTATTGAGCAAGTGACCAAGGTCTGACAGGAATAACTTCCTTGATTAATTGAATAGACAGCGATTGAAAACCCACAGTGGAATATTAAATTTCTTCCTCAAAACAGTATCTGGGAATACAAGACTCTGGCAACATGAAAAGTGGAAACAGAAATGTTAACTGTCTCTCCGTTGTCAAAGTTTGGAGTGAAAAGTGACCCAGTTTCAATCGTATTAGTTCTGAAGGAACCGACTGTAGAATCATGAGTAGATTTATTCATAATTGTATTAAGGGTTTCATTTCAGTATGTCCCAAATTTTCTGATGCATATAAAATGCTGGATTGTACTTTTGCATTGATAACCTTTACAGCTCCTTCCACTGAACCCTTACTTTTTATGTTAATGCTTGTAAATGCATTTTCAGCAGTTTTAATTTAGTATTTTAAGTCAGTGCCCAAGAACACTGGATGCAACAGACAGACCACATGGTCCATCTAGAGCACCCATCTGGACAGATGCACCCATCATGTGACTTTCGTAGACTGTAATGTTCTTGTGTACAAGACAATTCTTTCCTGTCATTATATTTACGGTCCCAAAGAGAGGCATTACAGTCCTATAGCAATAAGACAACACCTGTATAGGGAGCATTTATGGACCTAGCAGTTCAGCTGCAACATTGTCACTTGCTATGCTGGAGACCCAGTTTCACTTCCATGCCTGGGGCAACTGGAAGAGGATGCACTGATCTGGGAAGGTTCCCCAACTGTCAAGACCTGGGTGACCACGGGTGGCACAGTGACACACACATGATGGTGTGTCAAGCTTGGCAACACCAGATGGCATCCCTGCATCTTTAGGGAGACAGAAGTAAAAAGAGAAGTTGGCTGATAGGGCTGGACAATATTCTTCCGCCCCAACAATGTCCAACAAGGCCTCTTCCTCGGTCTCTGAGGATGGTGTTGGGTGTTTCTTGGGGTCACTGTATCTGTGGTATCACAGGTTCTCTGAAGAGTTGGATATTAATGCGCCTGGGCTGCAGGGAGCTGTAGCTGTATCCACCTGGATGCTGGCAACCCCTATGGAGTCGGTGAAGGGACAGAGAGTCCATGCACTGTTGACTCCGGTGGTTTCAGCACAAAGTGGTTGCTCTCATCTTGAAGAAAGGGACATTGTGGGCCCTTGGAACCCATATGCTGCGATCAAGAGATTAAAAAAAAGAGAGAGAGAGAATGAATCCCTCCATGTGTATAAACCCAATTTTGCAGTCCTGTCCATGACGTCCTACCTGTCCACAAAATGGAGAGGCCTCTTGGTAACTGTCAAGCAGTGCTACCAAAGCAAGTTCTTATTGTTAATCCCCACTCCCCAACTGTAAAGCATTGATACCAAAGCAAGTTCTTATTGTTAACCCCCACTCCCGGCTATAAAGCAGTGATACCAAAGCAAGTTCTTATTGTTAACCTCCACTCCCGGCTATAAAGCAGTGATATCAAAGCAAGTTCTATTGTTAACCCCACTCCCGGCTATAAAGCAGCGATACCAAAGCAAGTTCTTATTGTTAACCCCCACTCCCAACTGTAAAGCAGCGATACCAAAGCAAGTTCTTATTGTTAAACCCCACTCCCGCTATAAAGCAGTGATACCAAAGCAACTTCTTATTGTTAACCCCACTCCCCAACTGTAAAGCAGTGATACCAAAGCAAGTTCTTATTGTTAACCCCACTCCCCAACTGTAAAGCAGTGCTACTAAAGCAAGTTCTTATTGTTAACCCCACCCCCAACTGTAAAGCAGTGCTACTAAAGCAAGTTCTTATTGTTAACCCCACTCTCCAGCTATAAAGCATTGATACCAAAGCAAGTTCTTGTTGTTAACCCCACTCCCCAACTGTAAAGCAGTGACACCAAAGCAAGTTCTTATTGTTAACCCCACTCCCAACTGTAAAGCAGTGACACCAAAGCAAGTTCTTATTGTTAACCCCACTCCCCAGCTGTAAAGCAGTGCTGCCAAAGCAAGTTCTTCTTGTTAACCCCCACTCCTCAACTGTAAAGCAGTGCTGCCAAAGCAAGTTCTTCTTGTTAACCCCCACTCCCCAACTGTAAAGCAGTGATATCAAAGCAAGTTCTTATTGTTAACCCCACTCCCGCTATAAAGCAGTGCTACCAAAGCAAGTTCTTATTGTTAACCCCACTCCCCCAACTGTAAAGCAGTGCTACCAAAGCAAGTTCTTATTGTTAACCCCCACCCCGGCTATAAAGCAGTGCTACCAAAGCAAGTTCTTATTGTTAACCCCCACTCCCGGCTATAAAGCAGTGATACTAAAGCAAGTTCTTGTTAACCCCTAATTCCCCAACTGTAAAAGCAGTGATACCAAAGCAAGTTCTTATTGTTAACCCCACTCCCGGCTATAAAGCAGTGATACCAAAGCAAGTTCTTATTGTTAACCTCCACTCGGCTAAAGTATTGCTACCAAAGCAAGTTCTTATTGTTAACCCCACTCCCCAGCAATAAAGCAGTGCTACCAAAGCAAGTTCATTGTTAACCCCAACTCCCCAGCTATAAAGCAGTGCTACCAAAGCAAGTTCTTATTGTTAATCCCACTCCCCTGCTGTAAAGCAGTGATACCAAAGCAAGTTCCTTCAGTCTACCATGAAAACCCAATGGACATGCAAAAACAGCTGCTAGAAAATAACGGAATGCTGGTAGGCATCCATGGATATATTAGCAATACTTAGAAAACTCTCTATTTCATCAACATGCTTCTGCATTGTGCTCAAAGTACAGGGGAAAAAAAGAGTCCTCTGTGGACAGCCACACAGGAGTGGGGGGCTAGTAATGCAGATGGAAAACATCGACCCCCGCCACACACAAGGAACAGAAAACATATTTGCTTGTATTGATGTTCCTCCAGCAGAGTGTGTGTGTGTGTGAGAGATATGGGGTAGGAAAACTAAGCCAATGGCATCCCAGGACTCCTGCTCCATAATATAGACAATGACTGCAGAAAAGGACCAATGGTTCATCCAGTCTGCCCATAGTTCCCTATCAAACTCCAGGACCTATTGTCGATACAGGATACTGACTCTCACTATCCAAACACGCTCCAAACTACATGTTCTCTATTACAAGATTTCTGTGTAACGTGCCTTGTACCTAGTCTTCCGGAACACAGCACGCTGCTGTCATATGGGATTTTCTAGGATACAGTACTATTCAACAGAGCGAGTGGGAGAGATCTAAAGGTTTACCGATTCACCGAGTTACCGATCACGTTCAATGTGAAGAGACTCTAAGGTTTCTCTACAACACATCAACGCAAACAACGTGACATGCTATAAAAGAAGACAGGTACATTTAACGTGAGCAGTGATTCCTATTACAGATGGGTAACGCAGAATTCGATACTGAGATTAATATACACTCACATGACTCTTTTAACCAATGACGATTTAGATTTTTTAGTCCATGTTATAAGTACCATTAACTGTTCTGAACAAGACATTTCTTGTTTTAGGACCAGACTGATATTCCTTTTGGATGTGGTAGGATTTAACTTGCTGCTGATGACTACTGTGCTTTAACTCCCACATCTGCAATTACATCACAGTACCAGCTAGGTAGCGCAAATCAACTCCTGTTTTCATGTATTTTAGTGTTCTGCCATGCTGGTACTAGATTTTTTTCTGCTCCTACTGTGTTACTCCGTTCGAACGTCTTTGGCCCTGCCTAAGCCCCACCACCAGGGAAGAGCACGCTACTGCAGGTATGTCAGCTGGGGAGGTGAAGGAAGAGCATTAGAGGCCCCACACAGAGCGGGGAGATGTGGTAGCCATAATTGTCCTTGTTCTACTTATACTCTGCTCCACTCCCAATAGAAGATGCCTTCCCAAGAGCCAGACCAACACAGCTTAGGATCACCACTCATGCAGCCAGTGCCATGATGCCAACTGCTCCAAGAGGTGCAGATGCAACAAGCATGGTCTTCGCTCCCCTGAAGCCCAGGCACTCTGCCACCACATTGCACCCTAGACCTTGACCCAGTGTGTGACCTGGGTTTGGGACTTCAACCCAGCTCTCTAACTTGGTTATATGATGTTCAACCTCCAGGACAAGTTATGTTGAACTTTTGTTTTGATACATAACATAGTGTGGTGGGGGTGATATCACATAGTTGAATTGGCATATTCTGGTTATTTTTCATGGATTTAGACAGGGTCCTAAGCAGGCACATAGAGCTGCACCGAGAAAACAGCAAGTTAGATCACTTTTCCTTCTGTCAACATGGTCTGCTTTGCTGCACACCTAGAGAGGGAAAATGGTGTGTTGTAGTTTTCCTGACAGCAAGACTTCTTTTGTTACAGACTCAGCAAATTGTATAGAAAGACAAAATTCCTCCCCAGAGATCTTCCAGGAGATTGTACAGATCCTCAGTAGCCACTCAAAACAGGATTAACCTTTAACCCTTACAGATATTTTTTATTTATTTATTAAATTTCGGATTACAAATACCTTTGAGCAGAAACTGCTCGTTTACAAAGGTTCCACTTCAAAGGATGAGGGTCAACATACATACAGAGGTAGTAAAAGAATGCAAAATAAACAACTAAAAGAAAAAATAAAGATACTCAGTTATAACATACTTTGAGATAATATTCATACAACGAGCAGCTTGAGTAGGCAGCTGGCCGTAACAATAAGAGATAGAGGGCACCATAGGCAGTTAGTATTGCAGGCATGCGACTGGGAGAGGAAGTTGGCAGGCTAATGGGCCACTGTCCGATGGTGGTGGAAAATGTCTTGTACCAGTGGAGATGTGAAGCAGGAAAGGAGTCACAAGGAAGGCCCAGTGCCAGAGGGAATGAGATTGGGAAAGGCGGGCTGTGAGACATGAGTGAGCTGGGAGGTGTTTAGAGATCTCTGTTCAATGAAGCAGTCACACTGAGTGGCACAGGTGAGGGTAAAGTTTGAGATTCCTTTTGAAGGGTCCAAGTGTAGTAGAGGAAAGTGCTCTTTATTGAGGGAATTGAACCATTGAGCAGCTCTATAGATAAAGGACCGCTGACCCATGGAGTGCACGACATCTGGGAACCCGAAAGGTTAGAGATTGGGCACCACGTGTTTGTTGAGTGCCACTGTAGGTAGTAAGGAGTGAGCTAACACCAGGTGGCATGAGACCAAGGAGAATCTTTCTGGTAAGTAAGCAGGTCTGGTATAGTATTCTGCTGCGTAGGGGTAGCCAGCTGGCCTGTGCATAGAGGTCACAGGTGTGAGTTTGTCGGGCTGCACCCGTCCAGTAGTCTACAGGCTTTGTTATCAGATATCCATATCCAATCCAGAGATCCAGTTTTCAGACTTCTACCTTGAGATACTGCTGCCTTGTGTACCACCTCTGCCACAAGTACACTACTTTGACAGAACTTCAATGCATGTAACCCTGCCACATGATTTACTGGCGTACACCTGTCCTAAGAATCCCAGTCTGAGAAGTGGCCAACATAAACATCTTAAGAAATCTTCCATGAGAAATTGCTGCCGTTTACTGTATGTACACATTCTATAATCCAAGCCAAGAACAGGCTTAAGATGTGAATAACTTGAGAATTGACCTTGATACAGTGCTGATACTGGCACAAAATGTTTGTTTTATTTTGTTGACCCGGTAAGCCCACTGGGCCTAGAAGTCCCTTTTCAGGGGCATCCGAGGTACAGATGGTGAGCAACTGAAATTGAACCAGATTAAGCTGTTGGTGGTATTTTTACTGAATGAGGGAATTTGGCCAGGACACGGGAAATTCTCTACTCTTTCGATAAGTGCCATGGGATCTTTAATATCCACCTGAACTACCACCAATCCAGGTAGATGGGACCTCGGTTTAACATCTCATCCGAAAGACAGCACCTCAGAAGTGCAGCACCCTCTCATGCTGCACTACAGTGTCAGTACTGGAGATATCCCAAGTGCCAGATGTGGAACTGAACCCACAGCCCCTGATCTCCGGCCTGAGAGAGCAAGTGTGCTACCTACTGAGCCACTGACACTGTTAATGTAAGAATACTATTTTGTGTTTCAGTTTTGACCCTGGTTTTGCCCCATTTAGCCCCCAGGGGTCCTCATTGCTGCATGCTTCCTCCAGCTGAGAGGGAGGGTGAGCAGCTGCCTTCACAGCTGATATCAATTTTGTTCTTTAGTCTGCTGGCAAGGGACGTGGTGCAAAGACTGGATGACCCACAAACCCTCTCTCCTCACAAACAGCTGAATTCCTCACCTCTAAAATCCACGCAGCTATCAGCTAGCCCAGTATGGGATTCCTGGGCACGACATGACTCTAAGATCCTTGGTGGCAGTGCACCACTGAGCCACTCAAGAATACAATTTCAAAATGCTGCCAGCAAGCACATGTCTTAAGAATTCTAAAATGAGAAAGTTATAGTTGTACAATACATGCTCAGACTGCTAGAGACCTGTAGAAACCTCGCAGTAATCTCCACAGTGACAGACAGCCAACATACACAGGGTTTCGAGCAATGTATTTACAAGAACCGATTACTAAACTATGCCAGCGGCTCAGCAACAGTACTGCGTTACATTGAAAAAAGGGAGACTTGGGTTCAATAATGACTGCTTTCTTGTAGAGGTGAATGGCTCACTCTCTGGGGAAGGCTTGGTTCAGTTACACTCTTAGGACTCATCTCTCATGGCGATGACAGACTTATCGGAGCAGAGTAAGTTCAGATACACCATTGGTTAGCTCATGGAGATGATAGGGTTACACTTTTCAGGAAACTCAGCTTAGTTACACTTTTGGATCTCTCTCGTTGTGGTGATGAGCTCACACTCTGGGAAAGCTCGATTTAGTTCTACCCCCAAGTCCCTCATGAGAGGTGCTAGATTCTCTCTCTGTGGGAGTGGGTTCAGTTGTACCCTTGGATCTCTTGTGGATGTGATGGGCTCACTCTGAGGAGACTTGTTTTAGTTACATCCTTGGGTCTCTCACAGATGAGAGAGGCTCACTCAATCTCTCATTTAGGTGATAATACTCCCTTTCTGGGAAACTCAGTTCCATCACACTACTGGATCTCACATTCAGGTGATGGGGCATTCTTTCTGGGGAGACTCAATTCACTGATGCCCAGGGGTTTCTTGTGGAGGTGGCAGACTCACTTACTGGGCAAACTCAGTTCTGGTACACCTTTGGCTCTCTCTAGTAGAGGTGGCGGGCTCACCCCCTAGGGAGACTCAGTTCACTTACACCACTGGGTCTCTCATGGAGGTGATGGGTTAACATCACGGGAGGGTGATCCAGGCTACTCTGCGCTGCAGCACCCACTGCAGAGGACTTGGCAGAGTCTCTGAGGCTCTATGCCAGTGAACCTCGAGACTGAAGTCTGGTACTGCAATGCAGTCATAACTGTTGAGATGGGAACAGAGGAACATGGGGTTGGAGCAAGCAAACATACTCCAAGATACAGTAAAAGAAATACATATTACAAGTTCAAAAAGCAGATAAAGACATTTAGTTGGTTCTGTCACCAAGAATGGACACAGTTACATAATTCAACCTGGGTCAATTCATGTAAATGTGAGGATACACTCCACCTTTATGACCACCCAAACTGCGCACAGCCTGAGAACTCAATCTTTAAAACAGCGAATATATGTACACAATCCTGCTAACATGTTTACATATCCTATGGATACTACTTCTAAAACTACACATGTACGCACATGCCCATCAATTCTCCTTTGAGAAAATGTTGACGTCAAGGATGCTTCTCATGAGAAAACCCCCCTAAGAATAAAAAAAAACCCTGCTCGTAACATGCATGTGTCCTTGAAGATTCTCACCTTGTTGTTAATCTAATGCAAACATGCTGAGTTACGCTTTGCTATAGTATCTAAGCCGTAGATTACTCAAACAAAAGCTTGTATCAATATTTTATCTAGAACTCTCTTGTGTTGTACTGGGTAAACAGCCAAAGCCAGCACTGTATACTGTAGGGCTGCCTGCTCCTGATACTACAATGCATGTGATCCAGCCATAGCACTTGATCATCTTGAAAAGTTAATAATACCTCAAGGAGAACTTTAAAAACATGACCTTTTATTTCATGCATGTTCTGCATTTCTCTACCTTTTGTACTTCATTACTGAGGACACTTGCAAAAAAAAAAAAAATCAAAGACTAGCCCTTCACATACACTGGCTCCTGTTACCTAGTCCCTATTTGTATTCTGCTTCTCATATCACAATTATTTCTGCAGCACTAAACTGTGATGTCAAGAGTGAAGGACTGTCAGTTACAGAGTATGCAGCAAAAGCCAAAGAAAGGTACGGACAAGGATACCATCTTCATGCATATCTCAGTGTGCTGTGCAAGAACAAGCAAAAACAAAATCAAGAAATAACAGCTTGTAACATGGCAAGGGACAGGTGCCATTCTTATTGATGAAAACACATCAGGTGACCATGGATTACTTCTCAGTTAATCCACGTTCCCCTAGAGCTAAAGTGCATATGCCTCCTGCTATGTGTGTATTAGTAGCACGCTCACGAGTCTAGCAGAGCAGCAGCAAACATTCTCTGCTCTGGTTTGCCCTTTTGGGCTTTGTACTGAAAGGGATCACAGAAGAGACCCTTAGTGACCGCTGTGTGCTGCAGTGAGTGCTATGGGAGGCTCAATCCTTGCCACCCCACCCTCCAACATCTCACTTCTGTCCCAAGTTGTTCAGCCCTGTGTCACTGACCACAAATCCCCCACCCCATACTCCCGACCCACCTCGTTACAGCTGTGGCTCCTTCCATGTAAAGCAGGCAATACAATCACCCATCTGCTCAAGATTGTACATTGCCTGTGATCTTGATTTGCTCTTGTTTCAATTTTATATTATCGAGTCAAATGTATGTTACTTGTAACATGTTACTCCTATACTGTTAAGTAATGCACAATAGTTTTACTGTACTTACTGCGTGCATCCCCCACTGCCCAAATACCTAGGCCCACCCTGTTACAGCGTCAGGGAGACAACCACTCCACACATTGGCCCATGGCACCATGTTTGCTCATTTGTTGTCACTGCCCCCTGCCCACTCATGGTTCCGTGTCTATGGCCCCCTTCCCTCGTGCGGCAGCATTTCCATTCACTCCCGTTTCACCATCTAGTGTAGCCAGCTGCAAATGGATGAGTCTTTCTTCCAGTGTGGGGATGAGAGAGGCACCGATAAAGACAGACAGGGATTAGTTGTGGTTAATGCTTACATATCTGAACTGAAGATCTGCCTAAACTATTTGCTTTCTGAAGTTCTCTTAGAGGATGAAAGACCTTCCTTCCCATCTTGATGTACTTGAGCAAAACTCGCACTAGTCTATGGAGAGAGAAAGAGAGACAAGATGCCAAGTACAATGTACATGCTTGAAAATGCCTTGTACAGTATAACCAAATATACAGAATATGGTTAATGCACAGCAGTCCACGAGTTTAACTGTGGGTGTTTGTAGCCTCAGCCTCTGCCAGCAGAAGTCACTGTAGCCCCAGCTGCAGAGGAGCTAACTGAACCAGACCCTTCTTAGACAGTCGTAGAAAAGTTCAGGTGGATAGTAACCCTGAAAGTGGCAACACCCTTAGCAGTAGGCATTACTACTTGAATTTGACTAAGAGACAAAAATTTGGTACGAGAGTCTGAAACTGTAATCCTGAGACACACACACACACACACACACACACACACACACACACACACCAGACAGGGAAAATTTTACCTGATACAGCCTAGCAAGAAAACTACACAACTTACTCAATTGCTACACAAAATTGGTTGCAGTATGTACAGCAATCACTTGCTGCACATCTGAGCTCACCCAATAAAGGTTGTACAGCTGCTTTACACAAGGTTAGCTCCAAAATGCTAAACATACATTTTTCCTCTTCTATTCGAATTAAGATTTGCAACACAGCAATTGCTACACATATATTTGTCAATAGAATATTTCCAGACACACAAAACATGATAATCTGGAGCCATGGGAGGCACAGTCATTTGGCCAGCGGTCATCACTCATCAAAACTTCCTAGTCATTTGCTGGCCCAGTTGTGCAGCAGCAAGCACTGCTCAGACACCTGGGGCGTGGAGGCTTTCCATGCCTCCATTCTGCGAGGAGGACCTCCCTCCTAGCTGTCCCCAGGACCAGACTTAAAATGTCAGGGGACAGAGCCTTCAAAGTGGCAGGTCTGTTTTGTGGAATTCACTACCGAAGGCTCTGAGGGAGGCCACCTCAGCAGAAGTCTTTAAAAAGGACTGAACATTTTTTTGTTTGCTCAGGCGATTGGTGTCCAATTGTTTATTTGAATGATTGATTATTTGGTATTTAATTTTAGTGCTATATTGGTATGTAGGGGTCACATTTTATATTATGACATTTTATTGCTAACTATTATGTACTGAGATGTTGTGCTATTTCCTCTCTGTAATGGTGCCCTGGGCCTCTGGGGAAGGGTGCCATAAATACTGTAAATAAAACTACTACTACTATTATTATGCAATCCCCAGAATTTCACTCTGTGGCCAGCTATGGCCGAGTGCATTCAGAGTCGAGATGCTTGGCTCTAGCAGAGGGCTGTATGGGCCATCCAACACTGGTGCACCCTTGCCAGCTAATTACAGGCGGCACAGACACCTGCTGTGAGGCATCTCTTTTCCTAAACAGAGGAAGGTTGCATTACCCTGATTATCAGGGTGAAGGGGGGGAGAACAGGGGTGTAAACTAAAATAAATAAAATCTAGCACGCCCCCATTACTGAACAAAAGGCCTGTAACTGAATTTATACTTGGCTTGTTTCTTCTTATCATGCTTTCAACAGGGGTTCTTGGTTATCAACCATCAGCTGAGATTTGGACTTTGCCTAATCACTGACTTCATGGTGACCCTCTTTAGTCAGGTCCTACAATGCATCAAGGTTAAAATGAAGAAAATAGTGTAGGACCTGATCGAAACAGTGACACCATTAGGTTTACTCAAAACTCAGCTGATGTTTGAAAACTAAGAACCTGTTTAAATAAGTAATAAGCCACAGCACAGTGTTCATTATAGAATTTTAATGCATGTACCTGTGAGTAGTAAGGACAAGGGTCAAGGCAGTGTCTCCTTACACCCCAGGAAGTGTATTATAATCCTAAAATACACCTCGAGGGGCTTATTACACTTATAAAATGGCTCTAAGTAGGTTTCTTGGGAGGAAATGAGATCTGCACCTGACTGAGTTTATAGAGATTTAATACATGGTCAGGTGATGTCTCAGACAATGACATTTCTAGATATTTTTCTTGTCATTTTATAAATCACAAGAAGCAACAAGTTACATAAAGATAAAGAAAAAACCTCCATTACAAGCTTTCTGGGCAGTATCGAGGGGCACACTGGATTTTGTTTGCTGATTGATATTTAGTATCCCAGCAGGAGCAACCTGAAAATAATGAATACATTTATTAAACTACTCAGGTATCAGCAGGTTACAGCTTGCATGTGTAAACACAAATAAACTAAAAAAATTTCAGCCAAGCTTTTACAGCTGGAGACAGTACAGTTCTCACTGAGCAATTGTACAGCGGGGACAGCTGGGATTATCAACAGTTATGAGCATTAAATTCACAAATAAATTCAGAGGACTGAACTGGCAAATGAAAGCCGTAAAGGCAACCTGCAGGGTCAGGCCAAAATTTCCCCATTCCTTAAAATACCACCAACAAATTAATCTGGTTCAATTTTTGTTGCTTTGCATCTGAATCACTCCCCATAAAGGGCATCTCTGTTGATGCGGCACTGATACTTCACTTCCATCTTTCTAGATGTTTGGGATACCCATGTTCCTCTAAATCAATCAGTTCGGTGCTCTCACCATCATTGGATCACCCGGACATTCTGGCTATGTATGCAAATCCATGACCGCTCTTGGGCTCGTTTAAGACCTCTCTTGACCCTGCTGACCTGCAAACCTATCGTACATTCCGTAATAGCTGCACCAAGCCCATTCGTCCAGGCCAAGTCCGATTTTTTTTTTTTAAACTCATCTGCAAGCCCCCAGCAGCCCCATCCACCTTCTGGCACGACATCCGATCTCCTCCACCCCACCGACACTCCCCAACACCCACTCTCAGTGAAGCGGGTTCACATTTCTGACCCTTTCCCTGTGGCAGAATTCCTAAACAAGTTCTTCACAACCTCTGCGGTACCACACAAACCGCCTTTTTCTCCATCCAGCTCCCTCCTCCCTCTCCCAATTTGTCCCCTGTATTCCAGTTACACGATATCCCCTCTGAAGTCCTGCAAGCTCTTGTCTCACTCAACCCATCCAAGTCTAGCCCGATGGTTTGCACCCAAACTTCTTATAATCTCTGCCCTTCCATTGTCACCCCTTAACTTTTATTCTCAATCTGTCTATCTCCTCTGCTACGTGCCCTCTGCCTAGAGGTTCACCATGGTCCTACCTCTCTAAGTGGTGGGGAGATGCTACCACCCCTGGCAACTACCACCCCATATCACTTCTCACTTAAGATACAAGAGTCCCTTATCCGCCTAGGCTAAATGACTTCCTTCTGGCCTCAAATATTTTATTCCCTGTCCAATCCGGATTCAGAAAGCATCACTCCACCACTACCTCCCTTCTAAGCTTTACTGATGCAAAAACTCTGCCATGGATCAGGGTCTGTTCACATTGGCCATTTTCATCAACCTTGCAAAGGTCTTTGACTCGTGTCCCACTCTTCCTCCAAATAAATTAAGTGTCCTGGGCCTCTCTCCATCTTCTGTGTCCTGGTTCAGATCCTCACCGCAGGTCACTCACAATCTATAAAAGTTAGCAATGCCCTATCCTCTCCTCTCCCTCCTGATCTTGGCTGGTGTGCCCAAAGGCTCGATCTTCAGGCCTGTTCTTTTTTCCTGTTTATTAACAACCTCCCCAGGTATGTTCCCATGCCGAGATACATATGTATGCAGACGACACTGTCCTCTTCATTTCTGGCCCATCCGTTTCTGACATCCAAACACCTCTGCAAAAGGACTTCTCAGCAGTCACCTCATGATTTAATGCCAATTGCCTAAAACTAAATAAAAAAACAGTTGCTATGACATTCGTGTACCAAGCAAAACTGGCTAAGCTCTGCACCCCACCCTCTTTTTCTTCTATGCATCTCTCCGGCATCTCTCCCTCAAAATGTCCTCACATAAAAATACCTTGAGTCTGACACGATCCATTACTAGAGTTCTCCGCCCACTTCAGCACCCTCCATTCCAAACTGTGACCAAACTTGTGCTACTACACAGACATAAAGCTAGCCTTCCCTCACCAGTTAGACATCACCTACTAGTTAAATTGATCCTCCCTGCCTCACTATGGATGTTGTTTTCAGTGTTGCCCTTCAACCTCTCTCTCCAAACTTTACGTCCTGTACCATGCCTTCTGCAGATTTGCCTCTAACTCTCCCCATCTGACTCACCACTGTGACTTCTACTCCTCCCTTTCCCTCCAGTCCCTCTCCCAGAAAAGCTTATTCCATTGCATCACCTTTATATCTAAATTCTGGGTTGGGACTCTACCATCATCCTTGCCTCTCTCCTCAAACCTGCCACCCCTCCCATACAACTTGCAATCAGTCAGTGCCCGCCTTTGCCCTCCCTGTGTTCACACCTCGACCAGCAAATTGGCATTCTCCCATAGGCTCCCTTCTGTCTGGAACAGCATAACCCCCCAACCTCGTCCTACCCTCTCCTTTCCTGCCATCAAGCATTTACAGAGGCCTACCCCTTCCACATCCTACACCTGTCCCTCTCCCTAATGTGTGTTCTCACATGTTTTACCTGCTTCCCCCATCTGTGCCTACGGGCCCCCGGTCCAGCCCCCTTATCTTTTACCCACCTACTACCTGCAGTTGTTTATTCATACGCATCCTAAACTTGTGCGATATAATTATGTTTTAATACTTACTTCATTGTATATTATGTAAATATCCACTTGTTCATTACATGATACCTGTTTGTTATGCGTATTGTTATATTTTAATGCTTAATATGTAAATTGTACTTATTTTATCCTCTGTCATATTTTACCCTATGGTCGCACCTGGAAACGAGCCTTGGCTCATGGTGCCTTTCCAGTTATCAAATTTTAAATAAATAAAGGCTGAAAACAGTCAGTACTGTGTAGCCTTCCTTTCCCAGACAACAACAAAAAAAACTAAATAAATTTTAAAATTGCATGCTGATAGAGAATGAAAATATAGTTAATTTACCCATAACAAATAACTATTTTCTATCTCTGTATGCTTTTTCTGATGAATGGCATCGTGATTTAACACAACAGGAGTAGACAGAGTAACCAGATTTATCACAAAGAAACTGCTTCACATACCGAGGATGTTGGGATGAGACAGGCGGTTCATGAGCTGCACCTCTCGCAACATGTTCGCCGCTGTTACTTATCAGTTTGTTCATCTTCAGCACCATCACCTGCCCGACTGTCGGTGCACCACCTACAAAGAAACAAGAGAATTAACAGAGGATCAGTATTTGTCACCCCAATTCAGTTAAGTCTATCCTTAATTTCAAAATGCTGCCCCCATAACCCTACCAACTGTAAAACTTTGTTGCACTATTCAAGTACTTTCTGCCTCCTTTTTATATCATATTGTTCATCTTTGTTCCTACTTAACTCCGTTTGACCCTTGATAGTCTTGCAGCTACGCTACATCTCCATTTGTATTTTTCCTATTAGGATGTCACGTTATAGTTCTTAATTTTGTTATTCCAGCTCACATTGGGTACTGTTTATCTGGTTGTTGTTTTTTTGTTTGTTTTTTTATATCTACTGGCATTTTGGAACTGTACTCTTTGCTGTTAAGTTATTTTTGAAAATGTTTTCAATAAAATATTCATAATAAAGAAAGATCAGTATTTGTAAATGGTAGAAATTTATAAACAGTGAGAAAAATAAACTCAGCATGTGGCAATATAAGGTATTTAGGCCAATGATTTTCAGTTTTCAAAGAAAAATGAAAAAAAAACACTGTTTGTCATTTTTAAACCAGCACTTTGGAGTCAACTTGTTTTTTGTTAAACTTATATCTATTGATTTGAATATACAGTAAATACAAGTATAGCCAGAAGGACGGTGCACAATGTAAATACATTACAGAAATTGGTAAAAACATTCAGTATCTTTGGCACTCCTAACTTGTTACATCATAGCGAGACTATCCATAGGTAACAATTCTAAAATAAAATAATTTGAAAAGGCTATTGCTGCCATGAGAGAGGAGAAACTATGTAAGGGAAGTATACCATTTTAATATGAAACACCCCTTTAATAGGTGAAAGCTCCCATATCCAGTATCGAGTTGTAACTAATAGGGTAAGAGTATTTTCTCAGCTCTATACACCACTCACTCCTAGTTATGGCCTGGGTAATTTAATTTAATAGGCTATCAGCATTAGTAATAACAATAAAGCTGTTCTTAGCAGTTAAAGTTCACACACTTACAAACATGAAATCAAACAATTTATAAAATAATGTGGTTAGGACTTCTTACCGGCCAAACTGCCTGTTACTCAGCGAAACCCTGCTGCATCATTAACTTTTAACTCAAATGACCCAGAAAAGCACATCAGAAATGTTATTAGTAGGAATAATATAAAACTACTAACGGTAGTTTAATACCAACAGCAAAGAGTTAATTTGCATAATAGAAAGTCCTTTTTTCTTAGAGATTCCATTAGTGTATTTGACTACTGAGCCAAACCACACCTGCATTCAGGGTTGTCCTCTTCTTTCAAATCTGAGTTAGAACCCCTCGCTGCACAGTCCAGTTAAAGTTTAGAAGGCAACTTCACAGCATCTGTCGAGTCGGCAAAATGATATGGTTTGGCCCCATATGTGATTTTCAGAGTTGCCGCATCAGAACGCAGTGGATTCCTTCTAGGCGCAGTTTAGAGCGCACACCATCGAGGGCATTATGGCTGTTACCTTGTGGCAAAACTTAGATCGGAGAAAATATGTCAGAGTTCCCCTGCTACTGCGATGGACCTCTTTTCTTGTTTCTCTAAGAATACCATCTCTCTCCCGAACCGAGCTTAACACCATCAGCACAGCTCGACTCAATGGATGCACCAGATCCTCTCGCAGACTGGGACCCCTAGCATCTACCCGGTAAGCCCTCATTATTGTTATCGGGAATCGAGTTGTAGGAATTCCTGTAGCCACTGCTCAGAAAGCTGATTGGGTCCTCTCCTCAGACTCCTCCGACAGTCCCAAAATTCGGATGTGGGACACCCCGCCCCATTCTCCAGATTTTCTAATCGCCGGAAAAGAAGATTTTCTTTTACTAGGCCCGAGGAAGCTGTAAGCACCTATTCAGCAGTTGTCACCCCTGAGCCGCTTCCTCCACCAAATTCATTCTGGTCTCCACAACCTGCATGTGGAAGGTAAAGTCGTCTATTTTTTTTTTTTTATCAACAGACTGGATTGCTTTCATTAGTGCAGCATTCATGGGCTGGTTGGCGATAGTTTCAGGAGTTCTTTTCTTTGTCAGGGCCTGTATGACTGTCTTTCTGACTGGCCCCATCCTTCCAGTTGTTGATTTTGGTCGTCCATGGTTTCCAAGAGGGAACTTGTTATATTGCTAGGATCCGTAGATGTTCTTGAATCTAGCAGTACTACTTTAGAACAGCTTTAGGTAGTTTTGCCAGTTACATATAGTCGTTATTTCTCCGATGGTGCAGAGCGATAAGGAAATGCTTCTGTTCAGCTCAGCTGCTGGCCATGCCCCTGGAGTCAATTTTTCATTTACAAAAAAAACTGGATTTAGCCACTTTATCGATCGCAAACAACCCCACTTTGCAATAGCATTTCACGCAAAAGCCCACAGCTTGGTAGTCAAATCTTTGTACAAAACATGCCAATTTCCCCTCTAGTTTGGGGGAAAATAGACTGATCTATATTTTTTGTTCTATTTTAGACTGCCCTTATCTACTGACTTGTATGATACCCTTCTTTCCACAATTTGAGTCTGCTTTAGTATTTTTTCACATCTGAAATAATAAAAGAGCGCTCCTTTTAATATGGCTTGGACTGCCAGGTTTTCATCAATATTCTCAGCTGTTTTTGTACATCAGTTGTTTAAAATCACTTCTGTTGTGACTGACCTTATAGGACAATACGTGTTCAAAAACAGCTGATGAAAACCTGGTCGAGCCACATTGAAATGAGCACTCTTTGTAATTATTTCAAACGGGAACAGAACTGCTAAAGTGCACTAACAATGGAGAAAGAAAAGAGCATCATACAAATGAGGAGATACGGGCAATCGAAAATAGAATAAAAAAAGTACAGGTCAAAATTTTCACCACATTCATGCACTGCTTGTTTTAAAGACTTTGTCAAATGGAACTGGCCATTCTTGAAAATGGAACATCATTGGTCCTAGCTCTAACATTATAAAGGGGCGGAAGTTCACGCCTAAACCCTCTCCTTGCCGATAAACTTGTGGTTCTTGAACTATCAGATTAGGCATTGCCCCAACCCCACCCCTAACAGTCTTTGTTGTATTTGGTGGTCAAAATAAGTACTTTAAACACATCAGGTCTTGGTAATAAGGAAAATATGCACCACAGAAATGTCGGCCTTCTCTGTTTACTTCTATTTAGCAGAGACACAAGGGAAAACTTATCTCAATACACACAGGAAGAGTTACAGTAAATGCATTCCTTAAAGCTGTACTGTAACATTTCTTAAAGCTATACTACCAAAGTACAGTTACGTAAGAACACCGTAACAGTAGATCGTCGAGAGAGGCTCTTGCAGTAGGTATTCATATATAGGACTAAGCCGCAGGCGCCAGGACCCCACGGAAAAATTTCTAGCTAGCAGTCTCTGGCAGGGGACGACCTCATCAGGTGACTGGTGTCATGCGACATCCGCCCACCTTCCAGTTTTTCCCGCCAAAAGAGGCCAAAGAGGCAAGGCGAGAGAACAGTATATCCCCAAGGAAATGAAGCAAAGAAAACTTAGGGGATGGAGGCGGGAAGGTAATACCTACTGCAAGAGCCTCTCTAAGATCTACTGTTATGGTAAGTTCTTACGTAACTGTACTATCTTACTTGAGAGGGCTCTTGCAGGTATTCACATATAGGACAGAGTCCCAAGCAGTCTGGAACAAGGAAAGCATTCAGGAGGAGGATTGTTATCCACTGCATGGAACCTCAGGGCTGAACGGGTCTCATGAAAGGAGACCTTGTAGGACAACCAAGCCGAAGCCTGCTTTATGGCAAGAGGCGGAGTCCAAACTGTAGTGTTTCATGAAGGTATGGACAGAAGTCAAGTTGCGCTGCACAAATGTCTGCAACTGACACATTTTGAAACAAGCCACAGAGGCAGCTACTCCTCTGGTGGAGTGACCTCGACTTGACCGGAAGGGTCTTGTACTTGTCGTAACAGAAAGTAATACCATGTGCCAGCCATTTTGACAGACATTGCTTAGAGACAGCATTGCCTCTCTCTTTGTGAGCAAAAGAGACAAAAAGCTGATCAGTCTTCCTGAGATCCTTGGTCTGACTGGTGTAGTATCTCAGGAGTCTGTGAACATCCAACATATGCAAGAGGTACTCCCTTGATTGGAGTGTTATGAAAGAAAGCAGGTAGCTCAACAGATTGATTCAGCGAGATTCACAACCTTAGGGAGAAACATAGGGTTGGTGCGTAGCACCACCACGTTCACTGTGAAATATCAAATATGGGATTTTACACATTAAGGCCTGCACCTCAGAAATTCACCGAGCAGAAGTAATGGCCACTAGGAAGAGTGTCTTCCAAGAAAGGAACTTTAAATCAACTGTAGCTGCTGGCTCAAAGACAGGCAGAGTAAGCTTCTCCAGGATGAAATTCAGGTCCCATGGAGGGGCAAGAATGCGGATGGGGGTCTCAAATGAAGAACCCTCTGAGGAAAGTCTTAAAGACTTCTAACTGAGCAAAAGTCCTGTCTCCAAAGGAATATGGTAGGCTGAGATAGCTGCCATGTGGAATTTCAACAAGGAATGACTGAGACCCAGATTGAAGAGGTGGCGTATGTAGTCCAGGACTTTTTGATGGCACGAAAGGCTTGAAGTCTTTCAAAGTTGCCCAAACAGAAAACTGTCTTACTCTTCATGGCGTGGGTGGACCTGGTGGAAGGCTTTCTGGCCTCCACCAAAATGTCTGCTACTAGAGTAGAGACTCCAAAGCGGGTTTTAGCTATATCTGCAGGAGCCATGCATGGAGATGAAGGGATTTGAGACCTGGATGAACAAGGGTCCTCTGATCCTGGGTCAACAATTGTTGCGACAGAGGAAGAGGAAGTGGAAGTTCCTTGAAAACTGTTGCAGAAGAGAGAATAAAACTTGCCTGGGCCAGAAGGGAACAATCAGAATCATTCGAGCTCCCTCCAATCCTGGTTTGTTCAGGACCCTCGAATTAAAGGAATGGGAGGGAATAAACTATCTGTCCCTCCAACCGAGAGACAGTGTCCCGCCAAAAACTGTCTTGGCCTGGAGTGAGCAAGCAGAAGGCGGAAGTTGGGGAGAGGCTAAGAGGTCTGAGGTGTTCCCTATCATTGAAAAATGTTGTTTACGACTTGTTGATCTAACTCCCATTCATGGGACCTGGCTGAGGACCAACTGAGTTTGTCTGCCAGTGTGTTTTCCACTCCCGAGCGTGAACCATGGTCACGTGAAGGTGATGTTAGGCTGCCCAATACCAGACTCTCATCGCTTCCCGGCACAGAAGGTAGGAACATGTTCCTCCCTGTTTGTTGAGGTACCAGACTACGCATGTTGTCTGATTGTATAAGTAGATGACCGGGAGGATGAAGGGAAGGAGAGCCTGAAGGGCATAAGGACTGCTCTCAGTTCAAGCACATTTTTGTGTAGGTTTTGTTCAAATTTGGACCTGCTTCCCCAATTCCTGTGAGATCCTAGATGGGCACCCAGCCATCTCCTGACGATCTGTCGCCAACGCCTGGGGGCGAATCAATACAGAAGGAACTCCAGGCACAGGTTCTCCTGAACATCCACCATTGCAAGTCCCTGATCATGGGATCAGATACTAGTACTTCTTGGTCTAGATTGTCCCTGGTTTGGTCACACCATGCATCAAGCATCCACTGAGTGATCCTCATATGAAGCAGAGTCAACGGACTGTCGGAATGGCAGCCACCATTAGCCCAAGGAGGTGGAGGACTGACCTGGCTCCAACCCCTCCTGCGGCCGGACAGAAGACGAGCCTGATTCTGAGGGGAGTCTACCCTGTCTGAGGCAAGAAGGCTTTGCCGGTGGTCGTGTCCAGAATCGCCCCTATAAATTGGAGGCACTGGCAAGGGACCAGATGAGACTTGGCCCGTTGATGGTGATAGCCAGGCTGGTAAAACCTGCAGGGTAAGGAAAGGGAGTGCAGGAGTTCCTCCTTGATGAGGCCGCCAGGAGCCAATCGTCCAGGTACGGGAATACCTGTACCCCAGGGTACGCAGGTGGGCCGCTGCCACCTGACAGGCATTTGGTAAACACTTGGGGGCTGAGGAAAGACCAAATGGGAGGGTCTTGAATTGGCAGTGGTCCCCTTAAAACAAAACCAAGGAATTTATGTGGGAAAGCATATGGGGATATGCAGTTAGGCATCCTGCATGTCCAGAGCACACTGCCACTGTCCCGGCCAAAGTAGTGGTAAAAGGCTCTGCAAAGAGAGCATTCTGAATGTTTGTACTCCACAAACATGTTCAGGGGAGCTGAGGTCTAGGATGGGCCTCAGATCTCCAGTCTTCTTTGGAACTAGGAAAACATGGGAATAGTAATCTGTCCCCAAAGATGAGTGGGGACTGGCTTTATTGCTGCCTTCAAGAGAAGGGAGATGATTTCTCTAGAACCAGAGGAAGACGCTGTGGGAGTAGGACGACTGAGTGGGTGGTCTTCGGCGGTTTCTGCAGAAACTATTGAGTGTCCTGCTGATATCAGCTGGAGCACCTAGCGCCTGATGTTATCCTCTCCCATCCCGGCAGATGGGAGGAGAATCTCCACCCTACCAGTTCCTCTGGAACCTCCATAGGCAGCGGGAGAGGCAGGAGTCAGGAGGTGTGGGGCAGCGAGCAGCCAAGGCTCCCATGGCTTATTTGGTTGGGAGAGTCTTGGTTGCTGGAGGGGCCCAATGTCTGTTGGCCCATTTCCGTGCGACTTTTGTCTGTGCTGGTTTTGGCAATGAAAAGGACATCGCTGCCCCTAAGGGGGCCTGTACATAGTCTGGACAGACTTGAATGCAGTACCTTCTCTTGCAGTTCGGTAATGATGTCCTTGACATTACCTCTGAACAGCACCAACCCCTGAACGGAGCATCCTGTATATTGGATTGTACCTCAGAGACCAAATCTGACACGCAGAGTCAGGCATGAAACCATAGGCTCACAGCGAAGGCCATGCTCCTTCCAGCTGTGTCCACTGCATTGTAAGTGCACGAAGCATGTGCCGACAGGCCGAGTGGAGTAGAACGGACAAGGTCACCCACTTCCTGCTTAATCTGTGACTCAGGAAGGGAGTCCAATTTAGATTCCACCTGGCTAAGGATGGTTTTCTGAAATCCCCATATGGGCAACACAGTTAAGGGCCCTGATGCCTAATGTAGAAGAGGAATAGATCTTCTCGCACTGGACCAGAAGCCAGGATTCCTTATCAGGCAGAGACAAGCTGAGGTGTTTAGGATTGGCACAGCGCTGTGAGCGCACTGATGACAACCGAATCTGCCTTTGGGGTGAAAGCTGAGAAAGTCTACATCCTCAGGAGCCTGGTATAGCCTGTCCGCCTTCCTCGGAAGGGGGCTAATGCAGAAGGATGTTTCCAAATGGTGGAAACAAGTTCTCATGTGAGGCTCTGTCCAGGGTGGAATCAGCGAGGAGCGATCTCTGCAGATCCAGATGGGCAGTGAATTTTTACGCTGTGGGTCTGGCTCCACTGATTGCCACTGATGTACTTCCTGGATTTTCCTCAATAACTCCAGAAAGGAGGGGTCCTCTGGAGGATTTCAGGGATCCCTCGGCCTGGGGCGTTCCGGAGTATGGGGCTCGATTCAGAGTGGCTGGAGTCTGAGTCCAAGTCAGAAGTTTCTGATGAAGAGGAAGAAGACTCCCTAGGAGGAGGGGGATGACCCCTCAGGAGTTCCGGGGCACGATCCTCCCGCCTCAGGCACCGGAGGGTTCCCTCTGGTGTTGGGCAGGGAGGAGGAGTCTCCTGTCTCTGACGTAGGGGATCCAGTATAGGGACTGGCATCGGTGGATGGCTCTCACCTCCCCTGGTGAGCTGAGCCTTGTGGCTCAGCCCACTAGAGGCCAAGGTCTGCTTCCAGATCTGCCAGCGGCTGTGGAGTGGACAGCAGAGGTGGAGGAAATGGGTCCTGAGGGTGCCTTTAAAAACAGTATCCGAATCTCGACAGTGGGTAGCCCGACATCTGATATTGAGGCGTCAGGTACTGCTGCGCTGGATACTGAGGGCTGGGTACTGCGGCACCAGGTATTGTGGTGTCAGGTACCCTGGCACCAGGGGCTCTGACGGAGCAGAGGGACCTGGCAGAGGCCCTGCTGGCGGGCCAGGCGGTGGAAGTATTGGCCCCTGGGCGTCCGGGCCTGGCGTGGGTTTACCGTCGAGCAGGTCAGATGGTCCTGACAGAGGAATAGGGTCTTCCATCAGGCAAGGGGACATTGGAGGGTGGCATCGGGTTGGCTGCAGTTGGAACCAGCATCAGGGGTCCGGCGCAGGAGGAGGAAGCCCTGGCGGCAGCATCTCAAGGTCCTCGGTGACGACTGGGAAGGAGGATTAAAATCCCTGGGTGTCAGTCGAGGGGCGTGGGGACCTCAGTGGACAATGGCGAGGCGTTGAAGAGATCCTGGGGCATCAGACTGGTCAACAGGGTCTGGCGCAGGCTTCTTGGCCGGGCGGTCGTTGGTGGAGCTGAGGCCAGACTTATTGGACTCCCTACCCAAGGAAGGCCGCCAAGGAGTGGCAGCCTTGTCAGAAGAGGTTTTGGCTGGGCCACCTGAGGAGGCGAGCGGCTTAGCAGCCTTGTCCGGCAGGCGCCAGTGGAACCGACATCTGACTTACTAGACCTGTTCCACCAGGAGGCCGCGAGGGAGGGAGCGACTTAACGGGAGCGGAGGCCTCTTCTGCCCTAGAGGCTCCTAAAGGGCCCCGAGCGTGAGCCCAACAGAAGGGCGACACCTTCTTGGTAGCCACCAAGGCGGCCATCAGGTGTGATCCCCAGAGGATGTTACCTTAAGGGCCATGACTCCGTGCAAGTCACGGCTGCTGTGGAAGATGATTCCCGCCTCCCAGTGCTTCTCCTAGTCACGCTTTTCTTATGACCTTCGGGAGAAGTAGGCACCTGCCTAAGCTTTTTAACTCTTTTTCAAGAAAATACAAAAATCACACATGCCCAGACGAGGCATACAGATGAGTCCTGGTAGGATGAAACACTGTCTATGTCTTCTGTTAGCACCCTTTGCAACTGTGTGAGAGGCCTCGGCACCATGCAATTCTGCTTAAAGTTGGACCAGCATAACATTCTGTGGTGATTTGATATGTAGCCCATGATGCTTTGCATTGTGTGGGCATGTGTGATTTTGTATTTTCTTGAAACCTGGCTTCCCAGCCAAATGCCTTTGGGGTAACCCTTGCCTCAGTGTTTGCGCATAGAAGTTCTTTGTCTTTTAAATAGTTTTTATTTTAATGGGTTCACCACAACATATCCAAGACCCACTGTCTTAGAGTAGCTGGTCCATTCCACTGGGGTGTCAAACAGACGAGGCATACTGATGAGTCCCGGTAGAACGAAACACGTGTCTATGTCTTCTGTTAGCACCCTTTGCAACTGTGGAGAGGCCTTTCGACCATGCAATTCTGCTTAAAGTTGGACCAGCATAACATTCTGTGGTGATTTGCATATGCAGCCCATGATGCTTTGCATTGTGTGGGCATGTGTGATTTTGTATTTACCTTCTTATTCCCACACTTTAAAACTAACTCTTCTTCATCTTAATTTTTTTTTTTTTTTTATTTAAATTTCTGACGATGGGAAATAATGGTTTGGTGGGGTATTGTTAAATTTAGCTAAACATTTTAGTGCTCAATGTGCATCAGATGAGCTGTGTGAGACAACAGTTCGTCACTCCGTGCTTCATTAGAATGCAAATGATTGTACATTGCTATGCATAGTGCTATTTTCAGAAGTCAAGTTCCAGTCCATATCACAGTATGGTGACACGGCTCATGCAGGAGCGTATCACAGGAATGAAGACCTGCATCTGATCTAGCAGGAAACCAGACTAGTCAGTGCAACAGGGTCCATGCTCCAGAACTGAATCTGGAACCAGCTCAGTGCTGCTAGATTTTGTATTGGGACATACGATTTTCCTTTTACCTAGCCTGTAACTACATATTGTAGGCTGTACCTTTTCAATATGTAGATCAGGACTGAAGCATCAGTAAGTCAGTGACTTGTTCAGTGTGTTACATAAACTCGCTGTGGTGGGACCTGCACCTATGATTTGCTGGTTCAAGGGTTAGTGCTCTCAAACCACTGATGGGAACAGCATGTGTTTCTCCCCTCAAAGGATCAGATTGGTTCAGTTGGAAAAATGGATCCTGCCTCTTTAAGGGAAGATTTGTCCAGCAAGGCAGGCTGTAGCACAAAGTCCATTCCCAGGAGATATCAAATGAACAAGGGTACAAAGCCTCAGCATTGCTTGGAACAATGCAGGATAACATTATTTTATCATCAGTCACACACATAGCTGGCACTTCTTGCTGCAGAACAGATGGGCTCAGCACACAGCTATACTGCACTTGGGGTAGCTATTAAATATGCACACTGAGGTTTTCATTGCTTCAAACTCTGTCCTTTTAAAGAACTTCCTATTCATCCTTCTATTTTTCCAGGCTGGCTCTGGGCCCTCTCCCATAAGCCCCAAATCTATATTCGATAACAGAAGCCATCAGATATCCACCCTATCCAGCCTTTATTACAATGCCCAGCCCAGCCTCCAGATATGCAATAACCCATAACTTGTCCCCGTGGACAGGATGCAAGGGACTGGTCCATATTCTGGAGATAAGCTGGTGGAGCCAGCATATGGGGGAAGCAGAGCCTGATAGACCCTCTATGGATGTGGGGGACAAGGAGACTTCATGCACCCAGGACTGCTCCTTATTTCCCTTTAGTACTACCATTTAAACCACCCACTGTCCAGGGTGTGGCCTGAGGAGGAACTTCTCAAACTATGGTTTAACTACATGGTAACATCCCAGTCCTCCTCAAAAAAAAAAAAAAAGAAAAGAGAACCCTATACTGGGTGGAGGCTGTGATATGAAGAGTTACCTAGCCATATTTCAGCACTGCAGTTCAGGAATGAATATTCTATAGTAGAAGTCATTTTAAAAGTTGCTCCTACTTTTCAAATGAAAACTCTCATCTTTTTTTCAATGACTATAAATAGGGTTGGTGTGCCTTAGACTTCCTCAGCTGTGTAACCCCTACCTAAAGTCAGAATCCTTGTGATGCAACAGTCTAGTGCTGTGGAAAAGCCGACATGATGATGGCACACATGCAGAGGACTGTAGCATCATCTGAAGACAATGAACTGCGGCTGAGTAATTCTTAGGGACAAAGACTCGGTTCTCATTTAAATGAATACATTTAACAATAACCAATGCGGAAACAAGTACCAGACAACTGGACTGCAGAGTGGATCTGAGTTTAAATAATTCCCTAAAGGCCTCAGCAGCTCACTGGCATCCCAGATTCTAGGGGCAGTGCACATTTAGTTTAAAAATAAAAGCAAGTGCTAGTTAAAGCAGCAGTGCCTGACAGCAGTGACAATTTTGAGCTATATGTTTTCATTCTTATTTTAGATTGCCCCATCTCCGACTGGTACGATACCCTTCTTTCCCAATTTTAAGTCTGTTTTAGCACCTTTTATCACATTTCAAGTATTAAAAAAAGCTCCTTTTAAAGGAGCGCGTTTCTTAATATGCTCGGACCAGGATTTCATCATCGTTCTCAGCTGCTTTGTACACTTGTTGTCCAACGAGGTCTGGGAGCAGTTTCTACTGTATGATGCTAGGTCACTATAGTCACATGAAAGTGATCTTAAAACAATGAGTGTTAGTAAACAGATGGCCCTGATGAAAATCCAGTTGAGCCATTTTAAAACTCCTTTTATTATTCCAACTGTAACAAAAAAGAAATGGTGAAGCAGTCTCAGAATTTAGGATAAGGAGCAATCTAAAACAGAACTGAAAAGTATAGGTCAACATTTACACCAGTCATTTAAGGGTGGTCCCCTGCTATGATGTCATTATCAGACCTCAGGTATTGTTTTATTGTTCTACTCCTCATTAATTCCGGATAACTGTCTACGGATGCACCATCTCATTTTCAGTCCAGTCGGGTCCTGCTGTTATCCAGTTTGCAGCTGGGGATTCAGTTTAAGCAATATCAGAACTGTACTGCACGCTGAGGAAGCGAGTCTGTTGGGATCAGAACCTGTGATCCTCTGGTGTATAATTATGTGTTCTAACTAGTAGGCATTTCTGAGAAATTATTAACATAGGAATTTAATTTAAGCTTGAAGGTAGAAACATATATAGCACATACTGTATTTATAATACCACAGCTGAAAGCTGACATTTTCTAATATAACCTAAAACTGGCTCATTTCAAATGGCACCAAGCTATTTCTTTGCATTTGTATGCCATGAAGATTCTGAGGCAATCTAGTAAGTTAAAAACTAAAATACTGCAGAAAAAGTAGACTTCAAGCTGCGGCAGGACCAGTAGAACCACAGAACAGATACATGTATATTTTTACATGTTTTACACCATCCTGGCCTGGCAGGTCCTTAAAGAAATCAAAAGAACTGGGTTTCTAAAAGAAGGCAGTCGGAAGCAAGCTGTTCTGTGTCTAAGGAACTGAGCTCCATCGGGACTGGCAGGCAACCAAGGACCAGCTGACTCAGGAAGCAGTCAGTTGCTGAGGACTGGGCACTTCAGGGGAGACTAGTGGCAGCTGGTGGCAACTGGTCACCACTGGAAGCAGGTGGTGTGCTCTCGGACATCTGATGAGCTGTTATTTCACAGCCGGAATAATTAATACAGTGGCAAAGAAATTTGCTTTCATATTTCCTTGTCTCCCAAAGAGGTTAACGCGCTGTTAATGATTAGTTGCAGCAGCCACTAGAGTTCAAAAAGAAACACAGAAGTTGGCTGAGATAAAGGACTACAAGGCCCATCCAGTCTGCCCATTTTTCTACCTTACAAATGTGCCACGTTAAGTGGGACTAAGAGAGGTTAAGGAAAGATCAGGAGATGGAACAGATCTTCACACAGGAAGTAATAATAGTGGCATTCAAACCTGGAGCTCCATGATCACAAGCGTATTCTCCAACAACGAAGCTACCCAGAGATGGCATTAAACGACGAGAGCACGCACCTATGTGAACACACAAACACGCAACACATACAGTACTTGCACATACGCCATACCTAACTTGTGTTTTTCAAACATTCATTTCAGATTGTGCTACGTATCATTTTATGGAATGGGAGGAGCTTAAAGGCTGCCTTGCCCATATATGCTCCTATACTATACTACTTCTCTGGAATTATTGAGATCAGTGTACAGGAGTGCTTGTATGTATCCCCTGCCACCAGGGGTCCCCAGAGTTCAAATCCTAGTGTGAGGACTCCCCATTCTCGTATGCTGTGTGAGCTCTCTATGGCAGTTACAGGCATTCAACCTGAAAGCCCTTTGACAAGACCAATGTCAGTCTCAAAGGTTTAAATTTAATTCTCTCTTCTTAGGAAACCAAGCAGAGGTTACTCTCCACAGGGACGGGGATGGGGGTACTGAACAACATAACTTTCGTCTGACTTGAGTGACTGTCCACTTGTGTGAGTACAGGAGAATTTCCCACTATCTGGGGTAGTGAAACAGTTACTGTGGAGACCCTCTGAGCCTCAATTCATGTCCCACCTCTCCCACTTTCTCACTATATTGCTAATGCTAGGCATGGATATCTGGGGCTAGATTTTCAAAGCCCTATACCTCCTTGCAGTTGCAGAGAAAAAACTTACATGAGGCTTTATTCCACAGAGCGTTTGAAAATCCGACCCCTGGTCTCCATGAGTCAATGTGTATAACAGGTTACACCAGGGTTTCCAGGGAGTGCTCACAGCATGCACTGTTAATGCCAGCATCTCCACTAAAGTGGAGGGATTGCTACATTAAAGGGTGCAGGGAATCAGTAAGCCACAAATATGGAGCACGATTTGGAACTGGGTATTAGAAGATATCACTGAGCCACCAGACATCAATGACTGCACTGTTTACGAACATACTTAACAAAACAGCTGCAGAACACAGTTCTGGCCCAACATCATAGCTGCTCAGTGATTCAAGCAGTGGCAAGGAGGTTTGACAATTGGTGCAAAGACTCCACAATGCGATATTAGAGGCTATACGGTTGAAACCTCCATTTTGCACACCTTCAGCTGATATGATAAAAGCTGAAATACCTTCTTGGCTTCCTGTCCGTTAGGATTAACATGCAGTGTGAATTTAAAACAAAAAACATGTTTGATCATCTCTCACTCTGTACTTCTCAGTGGTCTTTGGTTAGTGGACAAGATTTTCAGCAAAAACAGCTGTGGCGGGGTTTACAGGGCAGTCACAGAAGGGCCAGCAGCTGCTACTCTTTTACTGCACTAGCCAATCCCTTAGAAATGGATTCCAATCCTAACTGGCCAGCTGTCAATTTCTACCCAGTTCCTTTCAAGGCCGTCCAGTGTCAGTGTCTCAGTAGGTACAATGCCGCAGCTCACCTCTGGGGCGGAAGACCAAAAGGTCATGGGTTCTAGCTCCACACCAGGCACTTGGGGTAATACTAATAACTGACACTGCAGTACAGTATTGGGGGCTGCACTGTTAAGGTACAGTCCTTCAGATGAGATGTTAAATAAAGATCCCTTCTGCCCATCTCTGGTTACTGTCCAAGAGGAAGTAAAAGATCTCATGACACTTATCGAAGAAGAGCAGGGGAGTTTTCCTGGTCATTGTCAGCATTCCTCCATCAATAAAAACAGGTCCATACAACCAACCCCCAGGACGCACCTGGAAACAGGTTGTTACAGCTTAGAGTGCCTTTTCTGGTCAATTTTATTTATTTTTTTTTTTAACAAATACATAGAATAATGCACTTGTCAAAATCACTGTTTAGCTTAAGGGACCAGCATGGTAACTTATCCATACAACTTGTTAAACTGGAGTCAGTCTTCTTCAATACAGAAAAAAGCTTGCAGTCTAGCACTCAAGTCATCAACTGGATCAAAACACTATTAACTAGAGTGAAATGGAAGAGGGCCCCACAACAGAAAGAGAGGACATCTTAAGTCCCATACTACTAGACCACAGATTTCTGCAGAGTTTTCCATTTTGCTGCAGCAGGCAAAGGGCCAGAATTTCTCAATGAGAGGAGTAAACCGGGAGGAAGGTGAACCCCATAAGATTCAGGACTGGATGAGGAAAACTGGTTGAGGTTGAACCCGAATAAAACTGAGGTACTAGTGCTGGAACCTGGTCATCAGGGGTGAAGGTGCAATCAGGTCGGGTCTCAGGGCTGAAGCTTGGGGTCTCCCAATTGCTCACCTCTGATTGGGTGAGGAATCTTGGCCAGGGCTCTGGGGACATCGGGCACCGCATCCTTTACGCACATTTTGTGCTTCAGGACACTCGCTTGCCAGCCCTGAGAGTCCCAGAGACTCTCAAGCAGTACAAGCCCGGAGTCCTGAGCAGGCCATGTACTGCACATGGAAATGAACAATTTTGTTTATTCCACCCTTCCCTCCCTCCCTTTGCCGCCTGGTGGTTTTGGCACCTTAGAGAGTGGTGCACACCATCAGGTAGGTGGGGAGGGGAAATGAAGGAAAGGCTGTATTTGTGTGGGGGGCGATCCAGTTCCCCTGAGGCGCCTAGGTGCATCCGAGGGAGAGACCTGGAGGACGAGTCAGGCTCTCAGGAGCCATTTTGGAGAGGAGTCTAAGGAGAAACGTGGCAGGAGAGAAACAGCAAACAAAAGAAAAGTGTAACAAAAAAAAAACCTGTCTGACAATCCACCCCAGTCACCTGAGGAGAAGGAGGAGGCACCGGTGTATTTGTGTGGCCAGCAGGCTGCACACATTCGCTGGAGAGCACCAGTGTTTTTATCATGGAAACAAGGGTAATTATTCAAATTACAATTATTTTAGGCAGTTAGGGCACTGCGACTATTTCTAGCTGACTGTTTTGTGAGCTTAGGTTTACTGTTTCTTTTGTGTGCTTTTGTGCAGGGCCAAGTCAGTGGAGTGCACTGCAGCCAGGAGAGGAGGAGAGTGAAGAAGCTGGGTGGGGAAGCCTTGTAAGTGGCATACAGCATATCTCAACGAAGCCTTACTGATCATTTTGGTGGAGGAGAACCCCCACACCAAAGGATAGAAACAAACAACATCATCATCCTCCGAGAGTGACTTAAGCACATCTCAGGTGACTGTTGACATTGTGAACACTGAACATGAAAATGATCAGTCTGAACAGACTGCATCTGCTAAAAGCAGCAAGAAATTAAGGTTGTGGAAGCAGCTGGACAAAGTTATTTCCATGGCTTGTAAAGGAGGAAGTAGGCGAATATTGTTGGGAAGTGCAATTGGTGTAAAAAGGTGGCAAAAACAATCCATTTGCCACAACTGGCACAACCAATCTGCAAGTGTCTGCTTTCTACAGACAAAAATAAAGAGAACATTTGCTCGTGCACACTGGAAAGAAAACAGCAGAAAAACTGTCTCTGCCAGTGGCATCTGAGAAACATATCTCGGGTCCTGAGGCAAAGGATGACAGTAAAGTTGCTCAGTTAATGACAATGTACTACCTTACCAAACAAGTGCGATCACTCAACTAGTTTGAAACACTGATCGCTCTACAGATGAGGAATAGAATATTCTGGTCCAGGGCACAGGCGGCTGTTGCTTGTGGACTGACACTAATTGTGGTGTTTTACATCCACAAACAAAATGGCTGTCCAGCCTTGCAAGACAGTGGCACAATCTAGTCTGGTTGGGATGCAAGCAATGACATGTTCAACTCCATAAATGAAGTCCTACAGGAAAATCAAAACTCACTAAGCAGGTTCGTAGTTCCTTGGGGTAATAGTGGATGAAACCACTGATGTAACCATTCACAAAAAGCTGAACATTTATGTGAAGCCGTACACAATGCACAGGCTAGAATTCATTTCATTGACTGTACTGCAATACCTGATGGGAGAGCAGACACAACTGTGGATAAATGTTAAGTGTGTGTTCTGCTAATGCAGTTGACCTATCAAGATCATCACACTAGCAAATGGCGATGGTGCCAGCGTCATAAATGGAATGCACAATGGGTGGGTGCAAAGTTAAAACAGCAAGTTAACCCAAGGCTGATTTAGATCCATTGTGTTGCCCACAGACTGGCACTGGCAGCAGGTCGAGCATGTCTGGACAACCACGTATTCAATGAATATCAAGTAACCATCAAAAGCGTGTAGAGGTACTACAGCAACTCTGCAGTATGGTACAATGCCTTGCGTTTCATCCAGGAAACACTTAATGATGACAATATCAGATATCTGTCCCTAAAGGAACCTGCAAGTTTTCTGTGGCTGTCACTGCATGCTGTAGTTCAGGTAATTCACATATCATACCCTGCACTTTACAAGCCCTAGAGCATGATGCTGCAAGAAAAGGTGAGGCAGAAGCAGTGAATAAACTGTCTTTAGTCATGTAAGGACAGTGTTGACATTTTCAGTGGCCGGCAGCATGATAGAAGCCACAGTTACTAGACTACAACAGTTTAAAGAGCAGGATGGGGTAGTGCGACAAAAGACATTTCAGGAACTTGACCAACGCCCTGGCATGTGGCACGATCAAAAAGTGAATGACACGCCACCACTACAAATGCAGTTCAAGATGGCATCTCAGGAATATCTGATGCAACTCACTGAAAACATTCACACAAGATTTGAGACAACGTCAATGCAGCTGCTGCATATAACATAAATGTTCTTCTAAATCCAAAGTGTCTCCTTAGATGACTCCAACATAATGGACCATGGACTGCAGGAGCACAAGGATGTTTGCACTTTTTCCAAGAAACAACCTTCAAAGAAGAAACACTGCCAGCACTTATTGACCAAGACAGGGCTGAGAAAGATCAAGAAAAATTCAAACTTGTTCTGAAATCTAAAAAAGACTGACTCTTCAGCACTGTCTGCCAAGACTTAACTGAGAACTATTCAGATATATTCCCAGATTTTGTCATAATGGCCAACATTTTACTTGTGTCACGGTTACATCAGTGGCATGTGAAAGAGGGTTTTCTGTACAAAACAAAATAAAATAAAACAAAGTAGATGTTCCCAAAAGGCTGACACTGAACAAACTCATTCGGATTGCGAAGAAGGAGCTAAACTTGAAGACTATGACCCTCATCCAGCACTTAAGAAATTTAAGGCCATAAGATCATGAAAATATTTAAAATTTTAAAATGTATTAATAATTGTCTTTAATTGTGTTTTTTAAGTTTCAGACAATTCTCAGATGACTGACAATGACCCAAAGGCAGGGACGATGGAGGAACTTGAGCACAGGAGTAGAATATGGTAAGTATCAAAATGTTTTGTTTCAACGAGGTGGGGTGGGGACAATACAACTATCAACCCCAACTTGAGGCCAATGCTACTTTTGGTGGGGTCCAGTCCGGGGAACAGATCAAGATTTCAATTTCCCATGGATTGGGGTGGTGGGTGGCTGGACATTAATATCGCCATTCTGCTAAATTTAATATCATGTTTTGTTTTTGGTGAGGGAGGATCATAGTCTAATAAGTTCAGATGATCGGTGTGGGGGGGTGTAAACTGTGAATATGGCTTCAATGAAGTCCCTGTGTGTGTCTTTTTAGTGGGGGCATAGTTGAGATTATTGTCAGTGTGGTTACCTAACCCAGTCTGCTCCTTCCACAGTCGTCTGCAACACTGGCTTCTAGTGTCATCAACAGTACACACACAAAACAGTTAAGAAATGTGCAGGGGAGAGCCTGAGATTAAGTTATGGGAGAAGTTATGGGCAGGAGGGTGTTAGAAGTTATGGGCATGAGGGGTGTTGAAGATATTGCACAGAAAGCGTGGCATGCCATGAAAAAGAGTTCAAACAGAAAAAGCAGACTGGCCGTGGCTGGGCAGATAATCTGTGCCAAGGCAACACCAGATTGTGCCACATACCAGACAGGTTTGGGAGATCTGCTGAGCCAAGGTAAGTTGTGGGTGGGGATGGGGGCTTTTAGTCACCCCACTGTGCTATCCAGTCATGAACGCTGGCACTAGTTCTCTTTAGCTGCCACACACAAATGTGCAGGAGGGTGTTTAGGAGAAGTTATGGGCAGGAGGTGTTAGGAATTGCCACAGAAAAATGACAATCAAATGCCATGAAAAGGGCGTTCACTAGAAAAGCAGACCATGCAGATTTCATGCCACCAACCAGATTAGATTGTGCCACTGTCTTAAACCTGACAGATCTGGGATACCTGCTGAGCCAAGGTAGGTTGTTGGTAAGGGTGGGTGGGTAGAAGTATACAGGAGGAGAGTCGGAGAAATTATGGACAGGACAGTTGTGTTAGGAGAAGTCAGTGGGCAGGAGGGTGTTAGAGAAGAAACTGCCAGCACAGAAGTATGCCATGAGAAGTACACACTGCAGACTGAGTTGTTCCATAGCCACCAGACTGTGACAGCTGTCAAGCCTAAAACAGGTGTGGGTGGGTGTCTTTTAGTCAACCCAGTCAAATCCATGTCTCTGGTACAGCCATGTGTTCTTAAAATTTAAGAAGATTTTGTGCAGGACAGTAACAGGGAGAAGTTTTGGGCAGGAGGATGTTTGGGAGGAGTTGTAGGGGGCAGGAGGCTGTTAGGGAAGTTGTGGGCAGGAGGGTGTAGGAGAAGCAATAATCACTTTTATGCCAAGTCATTCAAAGCAGCAATTATTTGCCACACAGACATGTAACGTGACCACCACCAGATTGTGCTAGGAATAGCTGTAACAAGTTTGGGCAGTGACACAAATGTAAGGAGCCAGTCTAGTTTATTAGCCAGGTCAAAAAGACAATTTAAGCAAGTTGCACTAGGGACAAATGACCTGGCTAGGAATGGGATCAGAGCAGTGCAAGAGGAGTTTATAGAGTTGGGAAGGGCCTTAGACAAGAAGCGACACGTAACCTTCTCAGAGGTGCTGCCTGTTCATGGGAAGAGAGATGTTAGGCACTTCTCACTAGGGAATTCAATGAGTGGTTGAAAAACTGGTGTGGAGCTCAGGGTTTTGGCTTCATTGGGGACTGGGAGCCACTTGGAGGATGCAGACCAATACTGGTGCGATGGTCTGCATCTGTCAGGGGAACCAAGATCCTAGAGGAGAGGTTTAAATGCTTCATTGGCAAGCATTTAAACTAGACAAGGGGGAGGCACTGAAAGGAGCAGGAAATCCAGCCTCCCCCACAAACATGGTGATTAGTGGGTAAACACCAAGGTACAAAGTTATTAGGAGCAGAACAGATTTAAATGTAAAAACAGCAAAGGCAGTAAGGACAGAAATGGGGCTAAAAGGGTAAGGCTATCAAAAAGTGGAGGGTGATGAGTACCAATGCATGTAGTCTGTGTAACAAGCTCCCTGAACTAGTGGCCTTGATGGAAGAGGTTGCCTGGATATTGTGGCAGTCACAGAAACATGGTACACAGAGAACCATGACTGGGATGTCAACATACCAGGATACACAATCTACAGGAGGGACAGGAGGGTAAAAGAGGAGGAGGGTAGCTCTCATGTAAAGGAAGGGATCAAAGCAACAGAACTAAAGAGTAAACAAGGAGCAGATGAGGCACATTGGGTCACCCTGAGACAGGAAATGGCACTGACAATCCGTATGGGGTTGTACACAGACCCCCATCTCAGGAGGAGGGAATGACAAGGAAATGACAGAAGGCTTTCTTAGAATGGCAGAAAAGGGAGATATTGTTGATGGGGACCTGAATATGCCAGATGTTAACTGGAGCACCTTTGCTGCAGGTACATCCAAGAGCAGGGTCATTCTTGATGCCCTACAATGGGCATGCCTCAGACAGTTAGTATTGGAACCCACTTGGGAGGGAGCAATCTTAGACCTGGTACTCTCAAATGGGGATGGAGAAAGAATCTCAGATTTAGAAGTGGGTAGCCATCTGGGAACAAGCGACCACCAAACAGTGTGGCTCACGATAAACACAGCCATACAATCAAGCCATACAAAAGCAAGAGCACTGGACTTAGGAGGGCCGACTTTGGGAAAATGAAAGAGTGCCTCAGAAAAGCCTTAGCAAACAGGCAAGAAGGAGGGGTGGAAACAACAATGGGGAGTGATCAAAACAGCCATCACAGAGGCAACAAGCCTTTGTGTAAAGCAAATCAATAAAACACAACGAAGGAAAAAACCACTATGGTTCTCAAAAGAGGTGGCAGGAAGGCTAAGGAGAAAAGGACAGCATTCAGGAAATATAAGGAAACACAGAAGGAGCAGGACAGAGAACTTTATCAGTTAAAGCAGAAAGAGGCTGGGAAGGCAGTCAGAATAGCAAAGGCCCAAACCGAGGAAAGGATAGCCAATTCTGTTAAGAAGGGGATAAGACCTTTATAGGTGCATTAGGGGCAAGAAAAGACCAAAGGAGGATACTGAAGCTTAATAAAGGGAGGGAATGTGGGTAGAGGGTGACAGTGAAAAGCAGGATACTGAACGTAATATTTCTGCTCAGTATTCACAAAGGAAGAGGAGGGGAGTTACCTAAACCAAACAAGAGAAACACCAAGACGGGGTCGATACCAGTCCATTTACAGAAGAAAGGGTTCTGAAAGAACTGATAAAATTGAAGGTGGACAAAGCAATGGGGCCTGATGGATTCACCCAAGAATTCTAAAAGAACTAAGGTAGAACTAGTGACACCACTGACTACTCTCTAACAAATCATGGGAGGATGGGGTGGTACCTGAGGACTGGAGGAGGGCAGATGTGATTCCTCTTCACAAAAGTGGGAGCAGGACAGAGGCAGGAAACTACAGACCAGTTAGTTTGACCTCAGTGGTAGGGAAAATGATGGAATCACTTCTGAAGGAAAGAATTGTTGAGTACCTAGAAGCCAGTGGGGCACAGGACCCAAGGCAGCATGGATTCACGATGGGAAGGTCGTGTCAGATGAATCTAATAGATTTCTTTGACTGGGTGACCAAAGTAGTAGACCAGGGAGGGGCTGTGGACATGGCCTACCTAGATTTTAGCAAGGCATTTGATACAGTCCCACAAAAGATTAATTCACAAGATAGCCAGCCTTGGAGTGGGTCCCAAGGTGGTAGCCTGGATAAAAAATTGGCTAGACAACAGGACGCAAAGGGTAGTAGTAAATGGAATACACAGTGAAGAAAGGAGGGTTACTAGTGGGGTACTGCAGGGTTCAGTACTGGGACCGGTCCTTTTAATGTCTTTATAAGTGACATTGCAGAGGAACTGGAAGAAAAGTATGTCTCTTTGCAGATGACACAAAGATCTGCAACAGGGTTGATACACAAGATGGAGTGGAAAGGATGAGAGGGACTTGGCAAGGTTGGAGGAATGGTCAAATGTATGGCAGCTCAGATTCAATGCAAAGAAGTGCAAGGTAATGCACATGGGAAACAAAACCCAGGGAAGTGTACACAATGGGGGTGAGATACTGACAACAGTAAAATAGAAAGGGACCTGGGGGTAATTATATCAGATGACCTAAAGATGGGCAAACAATGTGAGAAGGCAGTAAGGAAGGCAGGGGGGATACTGGGATGCATAGGAAGAGGCATCAATAGTAGAAAACAGGAAGTAGTTATCCCTCTGTACAGGCAGTTGGTGAGACCCCATCTGAGTACTGTGTGCAGTTCTGAGACCCCATCTCCACAAAGACATAGACAGAGTGGAAGCTGTCCAGAGGAGGAACCAAAATGGTGCAGGGTCTGCACCAGAAGACATCTGAAAGAAAGACTAAAGGAGCCTAATATGTATACCCTAGAGGAAAGGAGGGAGAGGGGACATGATAGAAACTTTCAAGTACCTCAAGGGAATTAAAGTCCAAGAGGGTAGCATCTTCCAGAAAAGAGATGTGCAAGAACAAGAGGGCACAATTTGAAGACAGAGGGGCGGCTCAGAGGTAATGTGAGAAGTATTTTTTCACTGAGAGGGTTGTGGATGCATGGAACAGCCTCCTGAGGAGGTTGTGGAGTCAAGAACAGTGGGGGACTTCAAGAATGCATGGGACAGGCATAAGGCAGTCCTATGGGGGGTAGGAGGAAGTAAGCTGTTGGTTAACTAGGATTTGCAGCTTATCTGTTAGGTAGGAAAATGGGCAGACTAGGTGGGCCACGCAGTCCTTATCTGCGTCAAATTCTATGTTTCTATGTTTCTATGTTTAGAGGACAGCAACCACACAATCATGTCAGATTGTGTCATCTTTCTAAGTCTGAGTCATCATTGGTGGGTGGGAGCTGGGAGGAGGTTTCTGCAATGTTTTGTTAGAGTTGGGTGGTGGGTGGGCCCTGGGAGTCTGAAACAGGGGTCTCTTAAGATTATAATTGCAACTATAATGTCAATGTGCTGGAGAGAATGAAGGAGAATAATTCTGGGCAGAAAGTGACAGGAGATATACAATACGTGATTGTCAGCAATGACTGTTAGTCATAAAAAAATGTTTACATCTAATGACTGTACCTAATCTAATGGCAAACTTTGTTTGTAGTTGTTTAGCAAATAAATAAACTGGGCCACTGCACTCAACTGCAGCAGCAGAATTCCTATTCAGTCAATGTACCAGAACTGCAAAACTGTAAAACTGTAAATTGTGACAGTGAACAAATGAATGAACAACAGTCAACAGTCATCACAGATGAATTCTTAATTTGTAATTAAGTGAGTATTCACTGCTGTGGTTTTAGCCATCTAGTACCTTTGTAAAAGGACTGCAAAACAACACTGCTGGAAAAAAAAAAAGTTTTGGCATTATTTATTTAGTTTTTGTTGACCAGGTAAGTACACTAGACAAATCTTGTCTATTTTCAGGCACGACCCAGGGAGGGGGCTACAGATGAATGCCAACTGACTTTGAACCAGATTAAGCTGTTGGTGGTATTTATAGTGAATGAGGAAATTTGGCCAGGACACCAAGGAAATTCCCTACTCTTTTCGATAAGTGCCATGGGATCTTTAACATCCACCTGAACTACCACTAGTCCAGGCAGGCAGGGACCTCGGTTTAACGTCTCATCCGAAAGCGGCACCTCAGAAGTGCAGCACCCTCTCATGCTGCACTACAGTGTCAGTACTGGGATATTAATCCAAGTGCCAGATGTGGGAACTGAACCCACATCCCTCTGATCTCCGGCCTCAGTGGCAAGTGTGCTTCCTACTGAGCCACTGACACTGACTGATTAGCAAAATAAAGATTCATGAATACAAAAATACACTGAATTGCACTTTCCAGACTCGTTCCATTCACTTCAATGGAACCCCAAAATTTCTCGAGGACTCCAATATTTTCGGTCCGGACCCCCATTTTTTTTTCCAAGAAAGTCCAGGACTCCTCAACAGAAAAATCCTACCGACTGCCCTGTTGGCATTGTTTTGGACTGCTGCCTGATGCTTAGACAACTAGTGACAGCCATGGTCAAGACCTCTTTTACCATCTGAGAAACATCAGGTTGAGACACCTGATACCCCTGTCTGATCTGCTGTCACTGGGCAATGCTTTTGTGACCGTGCACCTAGATTACTGCAATACTCAGTACCTGAGGCTAGCAGGTGCCACCTGCAGCTAGTGCAGAATGCGGTGGCCAGGCTGACCAGTCTACCCAGACTGTGTCATATTACACCTGTGCTGTGCTCTCTGGGCTGGCTGCCGGTTAGGTGATGGATCTCCTTCATGGTCAGTTTGCAGACCTATAAGGCCCTGCACGATCAGGGCACTGTTACCTGCAAGATCTCCTCTGTCCTCCACCAGCCCACCCGTTCCTTCATTAAGTAGAGGAGGGTTTGTTGGGAGTTCCCAGGATCCACCTAAAGACATTGGGGGCTCACACCTTTTCTTTGCAGACCCAGTCCTGTGGAACTCACTGCCTCACCAGATTTGAGACAGTCCAACAGTCTAGATTTTTAAATGGGAGCTAAGCCAGCCAACTGGCAGAGCAGAAAAGATTCACCGATGCGATGCGCAACCTGGGTTCGAGAGCGGACTCTCTGGCACCAGGAGGGCCAGCTGGGGTGGAGAAGGCTTGAGTGTCCAATGACTGCTAGCCTTCTCCTGGGGGGGGGGCATGGCTCAGTGCTTGCTGACTCCTGGCGGAGGCCAGGAGAACAGCAATAATGGCGAGAGCCTCGTTGCCTAGGCAGCATGATGGACATCGGCATATGCCCGGACATCAGTGGCACGTCACACTCCCACAGGGAGAAAAAGTGAAGCAGCTCCCCTACTGACCAGATGATGGTCACGGACCCCACCACACTAAAAAGCCCGGACAGCGGACCACCTCAGCAGCCTCTGGGCAGCCGGACCACCTCAGCAGCACCCCGGACCAATCGAGAGTCGCTGGCCACCCCCACTGACACCTCCCCCTCTGAGAGGGGAACCCATCCAGCAAAGGGGTTACACCGGGTTACCTGGGGTAGGCTGCAATTTGAGGTGGTGGCTGGCAGGGATGAGTGCTGGCGGGTACTTTAGCAGACCCAAAGGAGAGGCCAGCCGGAGGAAGAGGGAGGAGCAAAATAAATAAATAAATAAATGAATAAACGGGCGCTAAAGACATTTCTATTTAAACAAGCTTTTATGGGTAGCTAACAAAGTTTTTGAAATTAATGTTTGTATTGATTTGGATGTTTGTATGTTTTGTATTGTACTTTAATAATTTTAGTATCATTGTAAAGTGCATTGAGTCATAATTGAGAAATGTGCTTTATTAAATTTGATTGATTGATTAATAAGATTACGTGGATTATAAGTGGCCACAACTGAATGTGACTGTGCATTACTGACAGAGAGACACACTGGTGGGGAAGGTGTGATGATAGGATAAGTCTCTCCTTAATTATAATGGCAATTGTTACAGTTGCTGCAAAGCTCACAACCTGTTGGCTTTAAAATGTATAGCACTGGCCTTTAAGGTATGAAGCAAAGAACCAGAATATGTAGCACATTCCTAGTTTAAGCAGTAATAGAATAGTGGGCACAACGTGTTAAATATTGAGGAATGCTTCTAACACATGTCATTTTTAATAGTGTGTACTGTATGCCCGAAAATAGTGCTAGCATTTTGTAGAACATACGCATACCTTCATGGAGCAAGGGTACATCTGTGTGTGAAATACAGGTCAACCCTGCAGTTGAAAAAGTGGCAAACAGTTTGACTCACGGTTCTGGCTGTAGCAAGTTACACTATAAATACAGGCGGCCAGGGCTGGTACTCCAAGTCCTGGATTTCTGACACAGCTTAGACTCCGTAACCTCAGTTCCCCTTTAAGGAGCTTTGCAGTGCCACAGGGGTGGTTGGAATGGCAGCACTACACGGCATCACTCTGTACTGAGCTCTGCAGGCTTGCAATGTACAATCCCGTATGCCTCCCTACCGTGAATTAGGCCCATAATTAGTGAAAAGTAGTTCTGCTGTTAAGTATTAACCACCTTGAAAACGTGATATTTCTGGGTTAAGTATAACATAAAAGATTATTAAATTTCCCAACAAAGAATTTGCGATCATGACTACTGATTATGCCCTGACCTGGTTGTAGCCTCTTTCCTCATGAAAAGCTAATCACCAACTCAGGTGGCTCACAAGCGTGGGCGTGGTGCAAGCATCAAGCAAAGGAACAAGTTATGAATGCAGACAGGCGAGCACACACTCTCTAATGAAACAATTTAATACTATTAAAGTCACATACCAAATTTTTTGTTGTTGAATACAAGTTAAAATCCATAGAGCAATAGCTGGCATGAGGGATAGGTCTATTTGCTGCAGCTGCTGCTGGTCTATGGATTTTAACTTATATTCAACAATAAAAATTTGGTAAGAGACTTTAATAGTATTAAACTGTCTTTATTAGAGAGTGTGTGACCGCCTGCAGTCAGCTCTCTTCCTGACAGGATTTTACACACCTTAACCATGCATTTAATAGCTTATTTCACTTCTCTTTAGTCAGCACTTCAAGTTTTGATGCATTCTTCCACTTTCACTGCATCAAATCAAAGCTTCAACCTTGCAAGAGGGATTCAGTCACTGACATTACAAGAAGACTCCAGGATTAAAGCTGTGGCTTGCAGGCTCTTGGTTGCACCATGGTGCATATGATCCTGCATACTGCATTTTAACAAAGGAACCGGACATTCAGCAAGTATCTTACTGTATAATGCCATCTTCATTATTACTGCCGTCAGACAACTGTGTACACACTACACACACAGAAACACATTTTAAAAAGCCACTATGTGAAGGATGTAAACATGCACAGTCCTTTAGCTTACACCTATGCAAATACAATATCCACCTCAAACGGTTTTATCTGGGTGTGGTTTGAAAATACAGGTTACTCACCTGTAACAGGAGTTCTAGGAATGGTATATGTGTTCATCCACACTTATTGGCAGGTATCCTGCCGCTTTAAATCTTGCCGGAAGGTCTTCAAGCTTGCTCCTCCCACCCACCGGGTGGTATAACTCTCGGCTCCGCCCCATGACGCCAGATCTGGCCCGCTGGAAGCTCAGGTTGTGCGTCAAGCCGGGAGGTCGAGGAGTCAGTGTGGATGAACAACATATACCATTCCTAGAACTCCTGTTACAGGTGAGTAACCTGTATTTTAGGGACATGGATATGTTGTTCATCCACACTTATTGCGAACTCTAGCAGTTCTCCGGGAGGAGGGAGGCAAGACGCACACCCCCAATACTTACTTGGGAAAGAGAGACTGAGAACCGAGGCCCCAAAACCAGCATCCCGGCGTGACTCAAGGTCGATGTGGTAATGGGTAATGAAGGTGTTTGCTGACTTCCAGGTAGCAGCCCTGCAGATTTCCTGGATAGGGGCGTCCCTGGAAGCAGCCACCGCTGCAGCATATGGCGGGTAGAATGAGCCTTATCCTCTGGGAGGCTCCATGCCCGCCAACTTATAGCAGAGATCTATGCAGGAGGTTACCCACCTGCTTCTCGTCCACTTGCTGCAGGTCTGCCAGATGCGGCTTCAGCGTGGGTGACAAACAGCTGGCGAAACCTCTCCCAATTTCAGCCGTGCGCTCCTTATAGCAGCGGCGCCCTTCTAGGGTCCAGAGTAGGAGCCTATATTCGGCCTCCGAGGTGTGGATTGGGGTAGAACACCGCAGAGTCACACACCTGGTTAAGGTGAAACTCCGACACCACCTTCGAAGGAATTTCGGTGGGGCGCAGGACAACCTTGTCCCTGTGGAAGACCAGGTAAGGAGACTCGATGGAAGCGCCTGGAGCTCTCCCATCCTTCTGGCTGACGTGATAGCCACCAAGAAGGCGGTCTCCACGACAGGTGAGAGAGAGCACACCTGTGCATAGGTTCAATGGCTTGCCCATGAGCTTGCCAGTACCAGCAGTAGATCCCACGGAGGTGGGGGTTCCTGCACTGAGGGAAATGTGATCAAGGCCTTGAAAAGCGCCAGACCACCTTCTCCTGCGCCACCGACTGCTTCCCCGCCCGCGCCGGTAAGCAGAGATGGCTGCCAGGTAACCCTTAGGGTTGTCGACCTAAGCCCTTGACTGAAAGGGACCATAAATAGTCCAAGATGCTTGCCAAGGAACAGGAGGAAGGGTCCAAGCCCTGTCCTGACACCAAATGGAAAACCTTTTCCATTTGAAGGCATAGCATTTTCTGGTCGACTCTCACGGGACGCCTCAACTACACTGAGGACCTTGCGGAAAGACCCAAGGCCTGGAACTCTAGCCGCCAGGAACCAGGCCGTCAGGTGCAGGAATTGAAGGTCCGGATGGAACACCTTCCCTGATTGACTGAGAGCAGGTCCGGCGAGCTGGAAGCCGCGCGAATCCTGGAGCTGAGACTGAGGAGATCTGGTACCAGAACTGGCGAGGCCAGTCTGGGGCTATCAGAATCACCTGCGCCTTGTCCCTCCTCGCCTTGAGAAGCACCTTGTGGATCAAGGGAAATGGGGAAAGGCGTAAAAGAGGCCCGGGGTCCACTGCCTCGAGAAGGCATCCCCTGCAGCGAGCCCTGCTGAGGGGCGGGCATGGAACAGACTCAGCTTGCTCTCCTGAGGCAAACAGGTCCACCTGAGGTGTGCCCCAATGGGAGAACAGATGCTGTACTACCTCCGGCAGGAGAGACCACTTGGGATGCAGCCCCTATCCGCTCAGGGCACGGCCAGGGTGTTGGAGGCCCCTGCCACGTGAATGGCTCAGGAGATCCGCCTCCAGGCTGCGCCGCGACTGACCAAATGCGGAGAGCCTTGCAGGAAGCATGGAGCGCTGGCCCCGCCCTGGCGGTTTAGATAGTACATGGTCGTGGTATTGTCCGCTGACTCGGACCACTTGACCCGGAGGACGGAGCAAAGGCGGTGAGAGCTAGGCGGACCGCCGAGCTCAGCAGGTTGATGTGGCATCGGGACTCCCAGCGGGGACCAGAGGCCATGAGCCCGGTGTTCCCCAGATGGGCACCCCAACCCATCAGAGAGGCATCGGTCGATAGAGACCGCCGGCTCGGGCGGATTAACGGGATGCCCTCCTGCAAATGATCTGGAACGGTCCACCACTGGAGAGCTGCCCACATCCCTGTGTCACCGACACAACCTGGTCCAAAGGATCGCAGCGCCATGACCACTGGCTGGCCAGTCCCCACTGAAGGGGCGCGATGCTCCAGCGGCCCAACGGACCACGCTGGTGCAGGCCGCCATGAGACCCAGGAGGCGAGGAAGTCCCGGCAGGGCGCAATTGCCCAACCAGAAATGATCGGGCAAAGGAGGAAGAACCTCGCCCTGTCCGCGGGGAGCCGCTCTGGCTGAAGAGTCGAGCTGCGCCCGATGAATAGAATCACCTGCTTGGCTCGAGTTCCGACTTGGCCTCGTTGATAAGGAGGCCCAGTTGAGAGCAGACCTGAGGGCCAGATATCTGACCACTCCACCTCCTTCCTGGAGGAGCTGCTATCAGCCAGTCATCCAGGTAAGGGTACACCCGACCCTAGCGCCAAGAGGGAATGCTGTCACCACTGCCATGCATTTGGTGAAGACCCTGGGAGCTGGAGACAAGCCAAGGGCATGGCTTGGAACTCAAGAGGGATCCTTCCGCCCGAAGCGAAGGAATCTCTGAGAGACGGACGGATAGGGACGTGAAAAAGCTGCGCCCCTGCAAGTCCAGAGAGCAGAACCACACGCTGCTTCAAGGATGGTATTATCTGAGCCAGAGTGACCATCCTGAAGGTTCGAGACCTTAGGAACTTGTTTAGGTCGTAGAATGGAGAATGGGCGCCAGCCCCCGTCCGCTCGGAACCAGGAAGTACCTGGACACAAACCCTGGGTCTGAAGGAGGGTCCACCACCTCTCTTATCACCTCCTTCTGGAGGAGGAGAGCGACGTCGGCTCGGACAGCCGCCAGTGAGGCTGGGATCCCGGCCCCGAGGGGCGACGGTCTGAAGGGTGGTGCCTGCTCGAATTCCAGAGGCAGGGCCTCTTCCCACCACCTCCCAAGACCCACCTGTCCGTGGGAAACAGCGGACCAGGCGGAACGGAAGTGTCGGAGCCGCCCTCCACGGGGACTCCAGGGCGGTGGACGGAATGGGGCACACCCTCAGCCCGCCACTGGGCAGGCTTGAGGAGGGACCGCCGAGGACCTCCTGGGCCTTTTCCTCCCTGCCTCCTGTTAGAGGAAGCCGGCAGCTTGGGTTTGGGATGCCAAGGCCGAGCCTGCTGGCCCTGACGTTGCTGGGCCGGGCTGCTGGGGCACAGAAGGACGCAAAGGGCTTAGGCTGTGGTTTGTGGCCTTTGTCCTTCTGAGCGAAGAGACCGAGTCCAAGGTAGCATTGACCCCTCGATCCTCTGCAGGTGACCTTCCACCCCAGGGTCAAGAGGTCAGTCCCTAAAAGGGAACATCCGCCAACTTGTGCTGGGTATCCAGTAAAGGTGGATATCCTCACAAGCCCGCCGACGATAGCCACTGCGGCCGCCACCGATCTGGCACATGAGTCCCCATATCCAAAGCAGTCTGGAGCTGTTGTTTGGCCACTGCCCTGCCCTGGTCCCGCACCTGCTTAACCGTAGTCTGCAGATCGGCAGGAAGATGAGGGATGACCTCATCCAGGAGCCAACAGGGCATGAGAAAATGCTATGAGGACGGCGAACTGGCCTGATGAAGGCCGAGAGGACGCAGCGAGACTTTTCGCCCGACATAGTCCAACTCCTGACCCTTGTCAGGAGGTTTGTCCACATCCCTGGCGCTTGCCGGGCGCCAGAAAACGCTGTCGGTAACCAACCCTCAGCAGAGGGGTGTTCAAAAACCGACAAGGAACCGGTAGGGACCGCATACTTCCTGGCCATCCTGGCGGCGAGGGCAGGAAGCAGGGCGCTGCCAAAGCTCCAGTGCCGACCCACTATGGCCTCGGCCACCGAAAGGCCTCCGCCGGAGAATCCTCGGTCCAGAATCTCCGAGGGGATACCTGGCCGCTTGGAAACGGGTTCGAGCTCCATCCCGGTGGACTCGAGATGAGCCGAAGCAGTCCCAGGAAGGACGACGGCTATCGCCATTGACTGACCTCCTGAAGACCCAAGTCCAGTCGCTTGAGAAAAGGAGGAATCATCTTCGGACTCGAAGAGTCCTCAAGAGCTGCCTCTGGCCTGAGCCACCCTTCACCCGCCGAGGTCGGTCGGGAGTGAGGGTAACTGACAGCCGATGGGGTAGACCCTCAGCCGACCGAGAATCTTGGTCGGAGCCCCAATTGCGGCTGTGAGGCGGAGGTTCCACCGGAATCGTGGAGCAGCTGGTTTGGCCGAACAACCGCCTGGTATAGACTCTCGGATAAGTCGAGGGGTTGTGTCGGCCGCTCCGTGACAGCCACTTAATGGCCGGGAAGGTGACGGGTTCGGCTTACTCCCGGCCAGGAGGAGCTGTTGCAACATAAGGTCCTCGTGACTCGCCAACGTAATTTACGCTGGAGCCTCATCCGAGGAGGAGGACGAGGGACGAAGCGGCGACGCCGCTTACATGCGGTGCCGAGACCGAGACCGCCTATGACGGTGGGATCGCTGGACCGCTGAAGAGGTCCGAGACCGAGACCGAGAGTCCCGAATTTCCGAGGTCGGCGGGAGGTGTCGGCGGAACCGCACCTCCTTCGCCCGGATGGTCCATCCGAGGGCTCCGGAACCGAGGCACAGGCGAGCCAGGATCCTCAACTCCTCCCAGGGAACCGGGAGAGGGAATCTCGGCTGCTAAAGGCGACAGCCCGTCCAAAGGCGAGAAAAATCTCGACTTCATCGGTGGGGGGTCTCGGTCAACTGACCTGACGGGGACACCGTGAGGCCAGTGGCAAGCCGAGCGGTCGACCGGGGCCGGACGGTCGACGGCCCGGGAGAGGGACCTTTCCGCCCCAAGAGCGCCGACGGAGGACTTACCCTGTCCTCTTTTGGACCGAGAATAAGGTCCAGCAGACGCAGGCCCTTCTCCCTTAGTGGAGAGGGACAGACAAGCTCCTTAAAAGCCGTGTAGGAAGCAGAGAGAAGCGGGATAAATGCCGCTGCGAGGAAAGATACGCCCAGCAGCCTCCTCTTCGAGGGCGCACCATCCGCTCGAGCTGATCCGCTTGAGCCACTGCCGGGACACCGCCAACGGGCCTCCTGGACTTCACCGAGGAGAACGCTTCTCGGGACGGCCCAGTTGCAATCGGGCAGCACGGTCTTCGAGGCCAAGAGGCCGAGAAAGATGAGCACAGGTCGAAGCCTGCAGGTCGTGCTCAAGGCCTACAATGAACACACGTGGAGATGTGGATCCGTCGAAGTTTATCTTCTGCATAGGCATCTCGAAAACCGGGAGTCGGTTTGTCCATCGCGGCCGCGAGGATCAGAAGACTGAAGTCTTTTTTCGCAATTTACGATCGCCAGCAGATGAGAACCAGTCTCGCAGGCGTTAAGGAGGAACCTGGGCTTCCAAGCGGTGAAGTCACAAGCGTCATGGGCGGGCCGGGGTTATACCACCAGGTGGGTGGGAGGAGCAAGCTTGAAGACCTTCCGGCAAAGATTTAAAAAGCAGGATACCTGCCAAAAGTGTGGATGAACAACATATCATGTCCCTAGAAATACAGGTTACTCACCTGCAACGGGATTCTAGGAATGGTATATGTTGTTTCATCACTCAGGCGGTTGCACGCTTCTGCGGGAAGTCAACAATAACTCCTCCACCCATGCTTTCTGGCTCCATATGTGCTGAATCCTAACCCTGGAGCCAGGTTGTGCGTCGAAGCCGGGAGGCGGGTGGGTCGTGTGGATGAACAACGATACCATTCCTAGAACTCCTGTTACAGGTGAGTAACTTGTATTTCTAGGACATGGATATGTTGTTGATCCACACTTTCTGGCAGACTCCTAGCAGTTCTCCGGGAGAAGGGAGGCAAGGCGACACCCCTACTTGGGATAAAGACTGAGAACCAAGGCCCCACCAACATCCGGCGTGACCCAAGGTCGATGTGGAAGGGGAGGCGGTATATGCCTGCTTCGGCAGAAGCCCCACGGATATCCTGGACAGGGGTATCCTTGGAAGCAGCCACTGATGCAGCAGAAGGCGGGTAAAATGAGCACTTATCCCTCTGGGAGGCTCCATGCCCGCCCGCCTATATGGAGATCTATGCAGGAGGTGACCCACCCGCTCGTCCGTCCGCTTGGCTGCAGGTCTGCCAGGTGCGGCTTCAGCGATATGACAAACAGCTGGTGAACCTCTCCGAACTTCAGCCCTACGCCCTGGGAAGGCAAGTGCTAAATTAGGGTCCCAATGGATCCTATATGCGGCCTCCGAGGTGTGAATGGGGTTGAACCCCGCAGAGACAATACCCGGTTAGGGAAAGACTCTGCCACCACCTACAGAAGGAACTTCAGGTGGGGCGAGGATAACCTTGTCCCTGTGGAAGACCAGATAGGGAGATTCAAGGAGTGCCTGAACCCTCCCGGCCTTCTAGTTGGCATGGTATCCCCAAGAAGGTGTTCTTCCACAACAGGTGGAAAACTCACACCTGTGCAAAGGTTCGAACAGCTTGCTCGTGAGCTAAGCCCATACCAGCAAGATCCCACAGAGATGGGGATACTCTCCCGGAGGGAGTGTGATCAAGGCCATGAAGCCAACCACCTGCGCCACCGACTACCTTCCGCCCGCACCGGAAGACAGGCGTGGCTAACAGGAGCACCTTGAGGGTCGCCGATCAAGCCCTTGTTCAAGAAAAGAATGGACCACAGGTAGTCCGGAATGCTCACCGAGGAACAGGAGAGGGACCAGGCCTATCCTAACACCAAATGGAGAACTCTTCCATTTGAAGGCGAAGCACATCTGGTCGACTCCGGCAGGACGCCCAAAACGCCGAGGACCTTGCCGGAAGACCCAAGGCCTGGCCACTAGCCGACAGAGACCAGGCCATCAGGTGCAGGGACTGAAGGTCCGGATGGAGAACCTTCCCTAACCACAGAGATCAGGACCGGGCGGGCTGAAGCCGCCCGGGAGCCTGGGGCTGAGACTGAGGAGAGCTGGATACCAGAGCTGGCAAACTAGTCTGGGACTACCAGAATCACCTGCGCCTAGTCCTCCTCGCCTTGCCTGTGGGTCAAGGGAAATGGGGAGAGGCATAGAAGAGGCCCGGGGTCCACGGCCTCAAAGGCATCCCCACAGCAACCGTGCTGAGGGGGCGGCATGAGACAGTCTCTGCCTCGACCTCCCTGAGGGAAAACAAAGGTCCACCCGAGGTGTGACCTAGGGGAGAAAGATCTTGTGCTACCTCCGCAGGAGACCACTGTGAGCGCAGCCCTTGTCCGCTTAGAGCATCGGCCAGGGTGCTGGAGGCCCTGCCATCCAAATGGCTAGGAAACCACCTCCCGGCCAGCGAAAGACCCAATGTGGAGAACCTCCTCACGCAGAGGCAGGTGGTTTCATCCGACCCTGGCGGGTTAGGTAGCACATGGTCATGGTATTGTCCGCCTGACCTAAACCACTAGACCCCGCCGGACGGAGCGAGTGGTGTGAGCTAAGCAGACCGCCTGGAGCTCCAGCAGGTAGGAAAGACATCGGACTCCCGAGAGGACCAGAGGCGGTGCACTTGTATTCCCTTGATGGGCACCCCACCCATCCGAGATGCATCGGTCGGAGAAGACCGTCGACCGGGCAGACGAACGGATGTTCTCCTGCAAATGAGTTGGAACGGTCCGCAAGGAGAGCCGCCTAACCCTGGGCTGTCGCCACGGACTGGTCCAAGGAACGCAGCATTGTGACCGCTGGCGGCCAGTCCCCATTAAGGGGACGCATGAACTGGCGGATCCCAACAGACCACGCTGGTGCAGGCCGCAAGGCCCAGGAGGTGCAGGAAGTCCCAGGCTGGGCGCAGTTGCCCAGTCAGACCTGACTAGCTGAGGAGGAAAACCCCGGCCCTGTCCGCGAGCCGAGCTCAGACTCAAGAGTCGAGCTCATTCTGAAGAAAGGATCACCCGCTTAGACACGAGTTCCAACATGGCTCCACAAAAGGAGACCAGTCTGAGAGCAACCTAGAGGGCCAGAACTCTGGACTGTCCCTCCGCCCTGGAGGGGTTGCAGTCAGGCCGCCATCCAGGTGGGGTTACGCCCGACCCCTCAGTGCCGCAGGAATGCTGTGAGCAGCGATCAAGAGCATGGCCTGAACTTTAAAGAGATCCCCACTAAGAAATGGAGGAGTCTCCCAAGAAACGGACGGATCAAGTGTAAGTACATCCTGGAGGTCCAGGAAATAGAGCCACACGCCTGCTCTGAGGATGGGATATCTGAGTCAGGAGTGACCATCCGGCTGCATGGTCAAGAATGGGCGCAAGCCCCTGTCCGTTAGGGACCAGGAATACCTGGACACGAACCCATGGTCTGGGGAGGATCTGCCACCTTCCTGATCACCCCTATCTCTAGGGGCCAGGCAAGTCAATCCAGCGGGCCGACAGCGAGGCTACGTGGACCCATGGTCACGCCGAGGGGCAACGGCTCGAAGGGTGGGGCCTACTCTCGCATCTGGAGGCAGGACCTTCCCCAGCACCTCCGACACCCAGAGGTCCGGGAAAGTGGACCAGGTGGAGGAGGGGCGGAGCTGCCCCCACGGGAAACCTGGTAGGGTGACGGGCTGGGGCAGCGCCTCAGCCCGGCCACTGAGCAGGCTTGAGGAGGGACTGGCCAAGGAGCTCCTGGGCCTTTACCTCCCTGCTTTCCTTTAGAGGAAGCTGCTAGCTTGGGGTCAGGATGCCCAGCACAAGCCTGCTGGCCCTCATGCTGGGCCAGTTGAGCCGCAGGGGCCGAGGGACAAAGGGCTACGTAGTAGCTGCCGGGCGGCCCTTGTCCCTCTGGGCAGAGGTGACCAAGTCCGAGTGGCATCAGACTTCTCGGTCACCTGGAGGTGTCCCTCCACCCAGGGTCAAGAGGTCATCCCCAAGAAGGGATGTCCGCCAACTTGTGCTGGGTATCTGTTGGAGAAAGAGGATAACTTCAGCCATGCCCTGCGGCGCATGGCCACCGCGCCACCACCGACCTGGCAGAGGAATCACCTAAGTCCAGAGCAGTCTGAAGCTGCTGCTTCGCCACCGCCTACCCTGGTCCTCGCACCCACCGGACCGTGGTCCGCAGGTCAGCCGGGAGATGAGGGAGCACCTCATCCAGGGAGCCCAAAAGGGCATGGGAAAAATGTGCCATCAGTGCGGCCGAGCTGGCCTGTCGGAGGCCTAGGGAGGACGTAGCGCAAACCTTACACCTGACATAGTCCATCCTTTGGACTCTTTGTCAGGGGCCTATCCACATCCCGAGCGCTCACAGAACACTGGAAGACATTATCGGTAACTAACCCTTGGCGGAGGGGTGCTCCGAGAAACCGGGCAAAGAACCGACAGGGACAGAGTACTTCCTGGCCATCCTGGCTGAGGCGCAGGGCAGGAAGTAGGCCACCGCCAGAGCTCCAAGGCCGGGCCGACAATGGCCTCGCCACCGGAAGGCTCCGAGGTGAACCCCCGGCCCAGAATCTCCGTCAGGGGATAAGGGACCCGCTTGACACGGGTTCAGCTGCATCTTGGTGAACTCCGAGATGAGCTGAAGCAGACCCATAAAGGATGATGGGCTGTCGCCCACAGAACGTCCGGAGAGGACCCCGGGTCCTCCTGACTGGGGAACATGGAGGAGTTGATGTCGGACTCGAAGGGTCTGCAAAGAGCTGCCTCAGGCCTGAGTCACTCTTCGCCCACCGAGGGCTGGCGGGAGTGAGGGAACAGACAACTAGCGGGACAGGTCGTGACCTATCGAGGTTCCACTCAAGACGGTGGGGCAGCAAGGTTCAGACGAACAACCGCCCAGAAGTGGGCACCTGATTGCAGCGAGCAGTTGAGTCGGCGCTCGGGCGGCAGCTGCTTGCTGGACGGGAATGAATCGGAGTCGATTGATTCCCAGACAACCGAACTGCTGCCACATGAACTCCTCGAAAAGTCGACGCCATCTGCATCGGGCTTACCTCATCCGAGGAGGGAGACGAGGAGGAACAGTAATGCCACTTAACTCTGTGCCCCGACTGAGATCGCCGGTCGGCGGGAGCGGCTTGACCGAGAAGAGGACCGAGAACGAGGCCCAGATCCTCGGGAAACTGAGGGTGGGCCTGGAAGGAGTGGGACGCCCCTTTCCTCGGCTCGACAAAAAGACCGAGGCCTGTCGCCCTGAAGGTGCAGGCAGAACCTCAGCCTCCGCCGGGGAACTGGCGGGCGGCTGACGGCTCCCCGCAGTAGACCGCCCGGTGACAGGTCGAGACTTGACAACGCCAACGGGAGTCATGGCCGCTGACCTGACGGGGACACTGCGGAAGCCAGCGGCCTGAGCCGCACCTCGACCGAAGTCGAAAGTTGGCAGACAGGGAAGGGGAATCCTCCCGCCCCCGCCAGCACTGACGATGGGACTTAGCTCTTGCCCTTTGACCTGGGCCAAGAGGCAGGTCCCGAAGGTCCTCTCCTTCAAGAAAGGGACTGGGCGGTTTTGAACGAAGCTGAATGAGGAGAACTCAAAGAGAGCGGATACGCCGCCGGATCGGTGAGGAGGGGACATTTGGTCGCCGCATCTCCATGGAGGAAAAGGATCGAGCTGCTCAGCCGAGACAGCCGACGCGGACACCGCCCGACGAACCTCCAGCGATTTTTCCGCGCAGAAAGTTTCAGGTCGCTCGAGCCCAAATGGGCCGTGACGATCCTCCAGGACGCTGGTCAAAGGGCACAGCAAAATTGCAAACTTGCGGATTATGGTCCAAGTCGAGGCAGTAAATGCACGTGGGAGTGTAGTCTTCCTGGAGCTATTACCCGGCATCCGGGCTGGAAAACTTAAATATCCATCGCAGCAGCGAGGAGGAAGACCAAGTTTTAGAAAACTTCCAACTAAATTCGAGAAACCAAAAATCAGGAACTAGTTGAAAACGCAGTGCGCCATGAGGGAACCTGAGCTCCAAGCGGTAAGGAAGATCTACGCCATGGGCGGTTAAGAGTTTTACCACCCGCTGGTAGGTGGAGGAGCCAGCTTGAAGACCTTCCGCAAGATTTAAAGCAGCAAGGAACCTGCCTGAAAGTGTGGAAGAACAACACATCCATGTCCCTAGAACAAATACATTTACAAAAATATACTGTAAACTCTGGAAGATGACTGAAATTTGGGATTTTTGCCAAAGCTGTAATAGCTGAATTGACTTTGTTTAGGGGCATGTTTACAAGGACTGAAAAGTCAAAATTCAGGATTTTTACTGGCTATTCTCAACCTCAACTGTAAAATACAGAAAATGGGTTTCCAATAATCTGGTTCTTAGTTTACCAATAAATATTACACTAGTAAATGCCGATAGCAGTGTCCAGGAGTAGGTTTGTGAACACTCATAGTGAAGTGAGTACTAGTCCTTGAAGCTTACCCAGCGAGAACAAAGGTGTCCATAAATGAGCAGCAGTGTGACAGACTGAACTATCTGCAGTTCTAACACCGCGGCAGGCACTCTCAGCCAACAGTGCCTGACCAGCTGCAACATTATCAGTTACAGTAGTCCTGAAACAAACACCTGTCCCCACTGATTCTCTGTATCCATCTCAGGGAAGCAGAACGCCACTTATTCATGCTATTTTCATCTTTCCTTCCTTAAAAGGACATTCTTCAGGTTTGGTCATGGCTGGGTTCCTTTGAGCCTGTAATGCCCTGGCCCTAGGAATACAACAGGACAGTCTGCAGTATAAATATCCGTGATTCCTCTGCCCAGACTGCTAAACGTTAAGACAAAAGAATCTGTGTGGTCCTGTAAGTCTGCAGTATACGAGATCTAAGTGCAATAACATTGGCCAAACAAAAGGTATTCTCCTGCCACAAAGCAATGAGTCTCTACTATCCAAAGGCAATACGGCCAAACACCACAAATTTTGCCTGAGGAAATCTTTAAATGCAGGGGCTTCTTACCCACCACCATTCCATCATCTAGAACAGGGGTCAGAGTTCTGTTGGAAATGTCATCCATCGCATGAAATAAACTAGACATCTTCATTCATAAAAAGTATGATGTAACGATTCCTTTATGTTGCCCACAGCAGCAGGTATATGAGAAACAAAACAACCTGCTGTTGGTTAACCCTTTGTCCTAGCTTCAAACATCGGAATGACTTCTTATTTAAAATGAGCAGATATCTTCTAAAATACAACCCTGCAGAGATCATAAATTCCTCTTCAGCTTCACACCTTTGCAAGAATTGCCAAGTACTAAATTAACAACCACCTCCACCCTGCTTGGCTGTCACCCAAGTACCTCTTGAGATAATAAACTAAATGTCCCTAGGCCAGGCCCAGGCAGGGAGGAGTACTAGAAGTGAATGTTTGGAGCACAGAATGCCTTACTTCACTTCAATTTATTCTAACTGCAAAAGGGTGTTTATGTACTTTAAATGGAATTTGAACTCATGAACTTTAATGAAAATGTGCACTTGAAAGTATGTACCTGCCAGCCTAGTGGCGCAGATGGTTGAGGCACTGTGCCTCACCAAGACGTCACGCCTGGCAACCCAGGTTCGGGAACAACTCGCTGCTGGGGAGCCAGCATGGGGAAGCAGGATTGAGTAGCCTAACGGCAGCTCTCCACTCCTGGGAGGCTGTCACCCCCAGTAGGTTCCTCTGCCACCGGGTGGAGGTCCGATGGCAGTGTGGGCGGAAGGGGCAGCAGGCAGTGGAGAGTGCCCCCATGTGCGTGCCTCACACTCATGCGCATCAGAGGAGGGGTGGAGAAAAGCAGGAAAAAATCGGAGCCCTAAAATAAAAATAGAAAGTACCCACTTCAAACAATGCCATCAACTTTTAGGCCTAAGCTTTTATGCCCCTCCCCTCCCCCAATATTGCATTCTTTATTCCACCTGCAGCTCAGTCTGGATGTCATCCGCCGCCATCCCCACACCCAACGACCCGCCACCAAGCTTGTACTGGGCTAGCACACAGTGCCTCTGTGGGTTCCCCTATTCCCCTGACTGCCGGCCCAGATCTAATACCCCTGCCATGACGGTGCAGATTCAGGAGAGGGCGCTGGGGCATGGCCATCAAGCCGCCACGACCAACCACCATTTTCCGCCATGGTTTTTACTCCCAGGGCTACGGACGTGCAATGATGTCACGTACAATGTTCCGACACCTGCTGTAGCCCTCCCTAGTCTAGTGCACCACGATCTGCATCACCCCGATCTCCGCCAGGTGTCACTACAGCGTGGCACAAGCCCCAATCCATCCCCAGGAGGGGAGAGCAGCCACAGGCGCCCATCTGCTCCTCCCGGTGACCCGTGCTCATTGCGAACCCGGGTCACCAGCGTGGAGTGAGGTGTGGCGTCCAGTGCCTCAAACCCTCAGCGCCACCAGGCCAGAAGCTTTACGCCTTAAGAACTACCTCTAGTAAAAGGTCCACGATCCTGGTGCTAGTCTATGGTGCCTCTGTGGGGTGGAGCTGTACCCTGGAAACCATGAATAAAACTACAGAGCACACACTCTGGGGTCTTTCAAAATTAGAACTCAAAAGCTGGATAAATTCACAGGCTTTACTTCCCAAACAACTGTAGTTAGCACGAGAGGTGCCCCAGCACTCAGTCTCAGACCCGGGGGCCTTTACCCCTTTAAACTGTAGCAAGATTCTCACCAAGTGTTAAACAATACATTTTAAACCGGTGGTACTGCACCGTGCACCACTGTTAAATAAAGTAACTACAATAAAAGTAACTCGTTTTCTTGTTTATTATTTTATGGCCCTTTCATAAAACTATTTATAGCACAGAAAGAACAAATGATAAGGAGTTCTACCATTTCAACTGAATTGCTCATCAGTTGAAAAAATATTAGTTGGAATATATAAATGCTCTCATCACTCCTGTAATTGATTAGCATTACTGTTAATAAGCTGTACTTTTTATTACTAAATGGTTTCATTAAGGCAGTTGTAACATAATAGACCATACTAATAGCTTACTTCTACAGCAAGATATTGCTTTTAACTAACCAAAAAAGGTTGTGGCTTCTCTTGATGGTATGCCACTAGTAACTTTGATGAGTCCCATGTGAATGCATTTCTTTATATTTAGCTTCATTAAAAATACATTCTGAAACTACTATTTTCTGGCACTATTTATTTAAAACATATTTTACCAGACAAGCAAATACATCCCATGGGAAGTTCCTTTACAGATGGGATTGGAGGAGGGAGAAACAAGTTTTCGTAACATCCACAGGATTGTTACAATTTACAAGCTACCAACTGCACCAGTTACATTAAGAAACAGTGACATTTGACAGCAATACAAATACAGTATAGTGGAAATGTATCAACAATATGCCAATTGTGTAAGTGCATTCCTAGAACATTTATGCATCGAAAGGGTGATGTACTGTGGTGACCTTTTGCAAGCTCATTTAAAGAGCAGCCAACACCTTTGGAAAAGTTTAGAAAACATAATACATAAAATTCAGCTTGTTTGTTGTATTTTATTTCATAAATATATATATATAGAGAGAGATACAAGTATTTCTCCTTTACATTATTTATTACTGAAGAAATTCCCTCAAAACAAGACCTTTATCCTTTCCAGTTCATCTGCCTCTACAGCTTACTCCTGCTTTAAATTACAATTCTGTGTTGCCAGCCCGGTGGTATGGAGGTTGAGACACTGGATGCCACATCTTGCGCTACACTGGTGACCCAGGTTTGGGAGCGAGCACAGGCCATCGGGGGGCAGACAGTTGGATTGAGAAACTGTCAGGCAGCTCTCCACTCTTGGGTGGGGATTCAACCATTCCTGCTGCAGGCTGCGCCTGGGTGGAGGCCTGGTGGTAGTGCAGTCTGGGAGATACTAGCTGGGAGGGTGCTGCAGGTGTGGGGAGAAAAACTCAAGAGCTAGTAGGCTCCATGACAGCACCCACAGCGCCTGATCCAGGCCTCCCGGAGTCTAGATGTTGGTCTCCGGTGGGGGCAGCAAATCATGGAGGATTGCCATGTGGGTTGGGTTGGGAAAGTTGAGGGCCGAGACCGAGACCCCTCAGAGGAGGTTTCAGAGCCGCCTACCAGAGTTGCTGTGTGCCTCCCCATCACCGAGGAGGAAGGTAGCGATGGGGAGGTAGTCAAAGAGCTGGATTAAAAAAATTTACAATGCTGTGTTGTGACACTACTTCATGCTGTCAAGAGAATAACTCTAATGTCACCAGAATAATTTTATGACATCAGGTTGGGAAGAAGCAGGAACTGATGAACAACTGAAGGAACAGCTATCCTGTTTTCATGCACATTACCACATTAATAAATAATGGGGACAAGAAACACATAACTAATGAGAAATATAAGCTGCCTTGTGTCCAGACATTTTCAAACTTTGTCTTGAGGTGTCGGTGGCACTTTTAAAAACAACATGTTTCAAGTCCTAATGGTTCCAGTGTTAGCAGTTTCTAAAGCTAATTTATTTGAAAAGGCCTAACTTTGGACCTAAACCACCACCCCTTAAATGAGGCTTGAATACAGGCAGAGTATGGAAAGCGCTCAATGGGCCACGGGGCCTTTGCCATCGAGATTATGTTTCTGTCTTAAGGTAACAATATAGCGGAAATGCACCTGTACTACATTTATGATGCTTGAATTTATATTTCAAAAGCTGCAACTTCCTAACTGTTAGGCTAATAAACATAAGGATTTTTGTTAAACGAAAGCTTGGAGTCTCAGCAACATGAATAGATCAGAATGATGCAGTTACAGTATGTGTTGACAGCTGTCTGTACATGTCAATATATGCTGTTAAAATAACAGTACTTTAAAATATTTTGCACCATTTCATGTTTTTACATTCATTTCCAGAAGATGTAGAAACATCATGTACAGATCCCAGCAGATGCTAACCTACTTGGGGAGAATGAGTACCATCCCCACCACACAGCTACCACCTGGGGACCACAGGTGATGGTGCAGGAGGACAGAATCAAGGGAGAAGGAGACATCACCAGCTTGATGGGATGTCACCACACCTAGTGTGTACATGCTCGTCACTGAGCCCAGCTCAATGTTCCGGGGACTGAACTACAGAAATGGCTGTGGTGTAGCGGTGAAGAACCAAAGGCACTCTCGGGCCACAACATACCAACTACCACTAAGCTTGTTGATTTTTTTTTTTGGGGGGTCCACATTTCCTCACCTCAGCAACCCCACCTTGGAAGGGGTTGTCTAGCATAACAGAGGTAAGGGGTTCTCTGTACACAGCAAGGAAGATGTGGGTGGGCTGGGAGGCCGCATAACAGGTAATGGATGTGGGCAGCTGTGAATGAGAAGCAGAAACAGAAAGGACAAAAAAAGTGTCAGTCCTACTGAGACAAATTTCTATGTTGTACTATTCAATTTGTAATGATATTATTTGAACCCACTTTTCGAGTGGATTATGAGTGCATGTTTCAAGTTGCAACACAGCCCAAAAACAGCATAAGCCACAGTATTCATACCATTTGTTGTAATGGCAGACAGTATAGGTACTATTTTGCATCAATACATAACATTACATGATGGTTTCCAAAATAAAAGTTACAGTTTTTGTTTGTTTTCACTCTTTCTGAATTTTGTTATACTACACATCATTTAATTGCAAATTTATTTTCATTCATCTTATGCCTTTAATCACATTGAATATTTTACTCCATACTAGCAACCCCTACGCTTCCTTGCTGTTGCAGACTTTGCTGCAAAAGTGTTGGAAGATCATATAATTTGTCTATTTTAGTAGTATATAAATCAACAGAAAGAGGTTACTTAAAAAAATAGGTTCTGTTTTTGGTTCATAGTGAAACAAACAAACACCAGTATCATATTTGTAATGAAAAGAAGTTTCCAAAGTGATCTAATAGCATTTTATGAAATATTCATTTTGTCTAGTAACCCCAAACCTGTCTATGCATAATAAATAAGAATCCATCATTATAAATGTGTTGTAAAATGTCTGTGTCCTGATTGGTTAGGACCTGTGTGTTGAAGAGCACAACCAAATGAACCAATGGCAAACAAACAAACAAAAAAATCCCATTCCAAAACAAATAAAATGCAGGTGCCCTTGCAGAAACAACAACACACTAAAGAAGATGGCAGCACAGAAAAATCTTTGAAAATGTAGCAATTTCATTATGCTATAAAAAGAGGCACACAGCAGTGGCAGAGGAATAGCCGGTGCAGTGGCACGGGCCTGACACATTTAGGGGCCCATTAAGTTTGCAATGATTTTTTTTGCCAAAGAATCCATATTTTTATCTTTGACTGTCTATGACAGTCACACTCAGCTGAGCTGTCAGCCACACACAGCCACACCGACCTGACCCGCCGCCCATACTGCAGATGGCAGCAGAAAGTCGTGGGACATGAATCAGAAGAGAAAAGACGGAGAGCTGCACTGCTGCTCAGCGCTCTACCACAGACAGACTGACTGACAGTGTCTTTATTCAATTAGGCATGTCAGCCAGCCAGTCATGTGGTGCAGCTCGAGCTTGCTGAAGGACCCATGCTGCCCTCCTTGTGTGCCTGCTCTCGATGTCGGATTTGCCACCGCTGCCCTGCCGCCAGGATGCCCGCCCACTAATTAAGTCAGCAGCTGATCCTTCAGAGCAGCGCACAGCAGCTGACTGAGTCACCAGCAACACTCCCCGGCTTGGACCCCCACACGCCACAACAAGGACAGAAGGGACAGAGCAGACAGAGCGTGCCAGCCAGACCAATCAGCACACACTACAAGACAGTAAGTAGACACCACTGTGCTCTCTTAGTATACATTATGTAGAACCTGATTTAAGTTGCATAGAAATGGTTGATTATTTTAGTGGACATCCTGCAGCTGTGTAGGAGCCACTGTAAAAGTGATTCTTAAACTTGTTCCTCGTTAAAGCAAACATGAAAGGATAGTTTCAGTAAAACCCTCTCAGAGCCTGTTAAATCTGACAGCTCATCACTGATACCCCGCACCCACTCAAGCTTCCATTAAAACACAGAAGTTGCTCAAAAGATTTTTTTTTTTTTCTGTTGGGAGAGTTTTATTCTTCTTTCAGTGTTATGATCAGGCTGCCCAAGCAGCATTCCAGTCCACAACCAGTTTACAATCAATGACGTTGTTCCCAAGAGTACATAAAGTTCGCCAACCACAGCATGCCACTACCAGAATTTTCTTCACTATTTTCTGCCATCCTCCTTCTATCACATATCACAGTTCCATGTTAGAAACCACCCAGAGGCTAAGGCAGGGATCGATGTGTCCAGATGACCTCCTTGGCCCACCACCGCTGAGGACTAGATATCAGCACTTTAGTGTGAGAGCTGGGTCACATGATAATTAGATCGAGCTAGCGCGAACAGCCAAATGCTGTGTGTCAGTCTGTCTCAACAGTGTTTGGACACTTCTTCTTGTGACTTTTGGTGGTGCAAACTGTAGGAAATGTCAAATTGAAAACAAAAAACCTATGTTGGGCCTTGGGCAGAGACATGGCTGCTGTAATAATGTAATTGTTTGCTGTTTGACTGAGGGCGGAAGCTGGGACAGCTGGACGGGTGGACTGCCTGCTAGATTTGAACACCTTAGCTGTTTTTTTTTTTTTGGTGGCACAAACAAGAAAGTTATCATTTAAAAAAAAATTATTGGGCATAGCGCTGTATCTGTTTGTCTGAAGGCAGGAGTCAGGAGGGACCGGTGGGGTCACTCACTGAGTGAATGAGTGCAGATTCAGTGCTGCTTATCTAATTGCTGCACTGTAGCAGCATTAGTAGTACAAAATACTACAAATAAATAATACTGTATTACTTGTTGCTGGCTAGGCCAGCTCAGTAAAACTACAGTCCCTCTCAATATCTCTGTATAAATAAAATAAGTGTTACATTCCTTGATATTTGAGGGGGTGGGTGAAGGTGCATAAACAGGTACTGAAAAAAAAACCTCAGTGTGCTGGGGTGTTGGGGTTGCCAGGGTGGGGCACTAGGGTGGGGGCCCAAAATTACAACCCGCACTGGGGCCCACTTTTCTTCCTCCGCCTCTGGCATACAGTGCTTTAATACAACAGCAGTAATATAGATTCAGAAATACACAAAATAAATGTGTCAAATCACACGCTCTGAAGTGAGCAGCAAGAGAGCCCACTAATCTAGTTTGTTTCAAGTCTGAGCTGTAATAACTAGCCACTCATTTTGGAAGCACAGGGAGCATAGAGACATAGACTGATGGCAGATAAGGACCGCTTGGTCTACCTAGTCTGCCCATCTCCTCTACCTACAGGATAAGCTGCAGATCCTAGTTAACCAACAGCCTATTTCTTCCTACCCCTCCCCCACAAGAATTACCTTATGTCTATCCCATGCATTCTTGAATGTTCCCACAGTTTTAGACCCCACAGCCTCTTCAGGAAGGCTGTTCCATCTTTATTGGGAGGAAAACACACACACACACACACACACACACACACACACACACACACACACAAAACAAATTCTGCAACCATGATACAGCCCCTAGAAAATCCTTGTGCCACCTTTGAAAATCTTATTTTCAGATCTAAAGCCATTTTGTTTTCTTACATAAAAACACAGTAATGGCCTTGTCGGCCATTTTGTCTCAAGGTTACACAATGGAAAGCTCGGACTTCAAAAAGTGGTCCTGGTAGTGAACGGCTAAACATACCTCCAGTGCTATAATGTTACAAAAAGGGGCAGGCAGTAAAGAAACATACCTGCAGTGCTGTTCAAACCGTTGTATCACTCCACTGTTCATGGCAGCATTGTTTTTGTTCTGCAGCCTTGTGTCTCACTGTGTTCACGAACGGTGGTCATCTCAAATAACTAATGCCACTTCGTGTCCTATTCCTTACATAACAAGGCTGTAATTTCATTGAGGAATTCTGGCGACATCAAGAACCATGAGAGAAAAGCTTAAGTGTTTAGGGAAGTTGCTAAAGTCCCAAGACGGAACCACAGGCCTCATTATGGATTATTTAGTAGCTGATGTTTTGCCATGTATGGAACTCTCCTGAACATTCCATTCTGTCACACCATCAAACGGATGTCAACACCATGGTACCATATTATCAATTTTGATGTCACATCAGTGTTTTTCAGGATCAGAATATTATTCTGTCCCCAGTGGAAAAGTGATCATCTGTACAGTGTATTACAGACCAGTCAGTGTAGCATCAATACCAGGAAAACCAATAGAAGCAGTTAGATATAGGCGTGTCGACTATCTAAAGAAACAAACCTCCACTATGTGATCCTGTATGGATTCAGTAAAAGAAATCATGCCAAACTTTGATGCCATCTTTTATTTTAAGAAGTAACATGAAAACCTGATTGAGGTTAACTAGTAGTTCTTGTATCCGAACTCTAGTAAAATGTTTAATTCAGTTCTACACAATAGGTTAATTCATGAAACAAATACTCAGGATATTACAGGCAGCTGGAGTTTGAAATGAACAGTATTCTGGCAAATTTTCGACACTAGCTTTCAAGTCAGAAAGATTCCTTCAGGTGACATCCAGACAGCAGGATTTGTGTTCTCCCACCTTGAAGGAGGAGAGGTGTCTAAGGATGCTCAGTCCTCCCTACTGTGCCCAGCCCTTGCATGACAACAGTCCATTCACGAACCAGGGATGCTGGCACTGCTCTACTGCTGGGATACTGGCCCACACCTACACCAGAATTTTAAGTTAATTATAGGTCCAGGAGCACTCACAAACAATTGAGTGGTAGTTTCTCCTGCTGAGACGCCCTTCTGTGAAGAGCATCTCACACGCAGATGCCCTGAAACTGGCACGCTCCACACAGTTTAAAAAGTAATATTATTGCTCACGCTCGATTGATAATATATTCACCCAGCCATGCACACCACTCTTATGCTTGTAAGAGTAGTCTCACTTACATCCTTAGGGTATTAGAACAGGTAAGAGTGGTCTCCGTGGCAGTATTAACAAACATTTCAACTCCTGAAGGTGTGCCACAATAGGTTAAGAACTGGTTGGATATAGAAGACACCAGAAAAGGGTGCTTTCGTTCTTTAATGTAACCACTACTATTTTCCAAATTTTATATTACAGATATTGGTTTTACAGCTTCAACTTTCAATCTTTTTGTTGAAATGTTGGTAGAAATACCAGGATTTTAAAAATTTTTAAAGCAATTGTGCGGCCTGCTAGCACAGGGGCAGGGGTGCCAGACCTGCCAAGCCAGCGACCGGGTTCGAGCGGATCCGGGATGTCAGAAGAGCCAGCGGGGGAGGACTAAGCATCAGCAACTGATCTCTTTCTCGGGGGGCAGAGTGTTTGGCGCTATGCGGACACCCCAGCAGAGACTGAGTGTACCGATGCGCCAACGCTCGGCGTTCAGGGTGGGCGTGACGCTGGCTGTCACTGTGAAGGTCCCCGCCCCCTTACACTGGGAGAAGATGCCACTGCCACCACCTAGATGACGCCTGCTTTACCACTCCAGTTAGCTCCTCCGACCTATCCCGATGCTTGCAGCACTTAAGGGCTAGTGCCGCATTCCCACTCAGCGGAGTAAGCCAGGAAGCATCGGGAATTCCATGTTCAGTGTGGGAGTGGGAACAGCGAGGTCCATGACTGGTTGAGGTACGCGCTAAGGCCGAACAAAGTATAATAAATAAAACAAACCCCAAAAAACTATTGTGCGTGTTTTACATATGTACAGTATATAAGGAAGTTGTAGCAACATGATATGCTGTATTGAAACATCAACTTAACAGGATCCAAGCTTTCATGTTAAAAAGCTCATGTTCCTAGCTCTCACAGTTCTAAAGTTGGCCCACAGTTCTACAGTTAGTACATTTTAAATCAATCATCTTTCAGAAGGTCTAACTGTCGCAACATTTGGTGCTAGAAATGCATTTGAGTGGCTTTGCACTGGACCTTGTCCTCTTGGTGGGGTTGGAGATCAAAAATAGCTAGTCAGGTGGATCCAGTTGATCGGCTGAACCACTACATCATTACACTCAGTGTCAGGCTTTAAGCTGCCACATCTGACTGCAGGGTAGTCCAGTCCCATGCCTAATGAGACATGGTTGTGGTGAAGTTTCTAACTCTTTGAATACCTTGGATCAACCTGCTCTAAGCATATCCTTGTGGTGATGAAGGGGCAGCGCCAGTGAGTGTGTAGGGTAGGGATGCTGTTTATTTGACAGGGTTGGAGTTGGGACTATCTGAATGATGTACAAAGTGCTGTGAATGGGCGGGCAAAGGTTTTAACTTATATTATTAAAATGAACAGAAACTTTACTGGGATACAGGACAGGAGGGAGGTGGGTGACTACGGTGGGGATGGTGCTATGGAGTTTTCATCAGGTGGGGTGGGATGCTGCATGTGTGTGCCTTTTTTTTTCTACACACAGGTGCAACAAATTCAGGAACTGGGCCCCACTACGTGTGGTGCAAACTTCCTGACTTTGCTGCAATTTTGCAACAGTCCTACTTCTGTGACATCAGGGCTCTCAAGCTTCAGTGTCAAGCTCACATGATGTCACAGAACTAACTCAATGTTAAGAATCAGCCCATTCTTAACACTTGGGGACTGATTTAAGCAATTTATCCCTCCAAGGTATGGGTATACTGGAGGATTTACCACGGCTGGTGTGGTTCGGTCACAAGCGCAGCCAAGTGACTGAACCACACCAGTTGTTTTAAGCCTCCAGTATACCGCGCCCTGGAGGGACAAATTGCTATTATGCAATGGTCTGGTTTTTTTTCATGACACTAAAAAACACAAATAAAACCCTTTTGTGTGTTTTTATTTATTTCTAGTGTGTTTATTAGTGTACAGCAAAAATAGTCCTTGATTTATTAGGGTTGTGCTTGGTTGTGAGGGCTGTTACAATGGCTGGCAAGTTGGAGGTCCATGTTTTGATTTGGGGTAGCCATCATGCTTCTTATTTGTATTTTTATAATAAAAGAAAAAAACTCTGTGCTGTGTTTGAGTGGAAAGGTGTGAGAGCATGTTGAAAGTAATGGCATGCCGTGACATGAGTGTGGTTATTTCCGGTTCAGTGCTTGGGTCACGAACGAAGAATGCATGTGAGTTGGAGTTTTAATTTGAGAATGTTGGGTGAACTGGGGAGATAGTGGTTAAAGGAGGCGAGGCAGAGAGAATCAGTTTGCTGCTGGATATGAATGGTACTTGGGAGAATAGGGAGGTGGGGAGACAGAGGGTCTTTTGAGCAGCTTCCAGACGGAGTGGTGAAGTGCGAGGAGCAGCGATGTGGGCGGGGGCTTGAGAATTTGAGCGGCAGTTAGAGCAAAAGCTGAACTATGAGGAGCTTTCATGTTGCATGAAAACATCGATTTACAGGTACAGAGTCTGTGTTGCAAAACATTTTAAGTTTGGGACAATTTTTTATTTTTTTTTAAATCAGCGGGCTTTGGGGGACGGAGTAATTACTGAGGATATTCTTACCATGTGCTGTCTTTGTCAATGTTGAGTTGGAGAGGTCAGCATAATTTGAAGTCATTGATACGGTTTACTGGCGACTGGCACCTTTTCCAGTGAGTACATTGGAGGATCTAACGCTGAAAAGGTGCCAGCCAGCCAATCAAAATGCAGGATTCTGTCTATTTTTGTGCCCACTGCATAATGATCCATATAAAATGTCAGGAGACATAGATACTCTGGTTGCAAACATCCTGGTTTTCCTTGTCACAGTCATGTTACAGGCTCGGTCTAGTGTTCTAGTGATCATCCTGCAGCTGTGTTCCACTTTGGAATTCCTCAGCGTTAAGAGAACACACAGAATATTTTGAGAGAAAGGAACATTTGCAACCATAGTATTTTCCTCCATACATTGTTACATATACAGCATATGTGGGAATGCAGAATGGTGCTGGCTGCAAAATTTCATGAAATAGTTGCCAAAATAACCTCTCCGCTTCACTCTTAAGGACCAAGGTGGCAACCATCTCTCTTAAACCTTCAACTGCACGATGTTGCACTCCCCACCATCTGTTATAATACACGCCATAGAGCGTAATTTTCATGTAAACTTCAGAGATTTACATTCTAATTATCCTCACAATACTGATGTTACAGCTGTAAATAAGATCTGACACGACGTTTTGAGGCTGTGATCTTTGCAGTGTTCAAAAGGACTGCCAGTTAGAGGTTATGTTGGCAAACTTTTTTCAGTCATACTTTACTGCATTTCATGCCTTAGATAATGTCTGGCAAAAGTTTCCAAACTGTGCAGATTACAAATGTTATTCCATCTCAGGGTCATGGTGGTACTGATAAAGCCCTTAAGTTGAATTATATAGCCTTTTTGTCCCTTTGGGTGTACAACGTTCCTTAGAATGGTGAAGGAGTGGTCAGTCAGTTGAAAGGCTGTACTCGTTGTCATCATTTCATGATATATGACCACTGAGAACGTTACATACCCCCTTCAACAAGCAAAACAGATACTGTAAACACACACTCAACTAGTTAGTCCAGGTTTCACAACCTGGCTTGCTATGAACCCCTCAATCCACCAGAGCAGCAGGAATGTCTTCAATTTGTAGCAGCAAGAAACCCACGAGAAACAGTATAATGGGGAAACAAATCAACACAAAACTCCAGCATGCCATCTGCAGCCACGTGATAGGGACCAGACTATGAAAAGCAGGCAAACTAGAGTCAACAGCTCTTTAATAGCAATGCATACAAAGAGCCAGGCACAAAGAAACAAACACGTATCATGGCTTGCACTGCTGCTCACCTACGGCATAAAGATTCATTTGTCAAAATCACCAATATTATTTTTAAATTTAGCACCGGCAGGCACAAGACGCAACTGCTTAGTGCCAAGAAAAGAAAAATCGCAAGCACTGCTCTGTTTGGAACGCAATAGTATGATACAGCACACTGACGGAACATACACTGAGGTGGATGTTAACCCAACAGATTTCTTTATACAGTAAAAACATAACTAATCAGGAACTTTAACCATAACTGCTTCTTACTGTACCATCTAATTCAAAGCGTGCCTCAGAGAACACAGGAATTATATCAGTGGGGAGCAAAGTGGGTGATTCGTTTTAAATGTCATTAGGTCTTAAATCAGTAATCCTACAGGACAGGAATGCTTATTAATCCCAGTTTATGAAGTGTGGAGGGGTAGACCTCCTGGTCCTAAATTCCTTTCCAACCTCAAACTACTATGTATGGTGGTGGTGGGGGGGGTCTGATGGACCTAAACTAACTTTCAAACTTAAAGGACCACATTCCTTCTGCCCTTAAGTTATTATATATATATATATATATATATATATATACATACATATATACATATATACACACACACACACACACACACACACACATATATATATATATATATACACACACACACATACACACACACACACATACACACATTGAGTGTTTAGTGCCAACAAACTGGCACTAAAGATAGGGATTCGATTTTCTGGAGTAACTGGTGCTATCCAAGAGCTATACCGAGACGTATGCATGAGAGGGATTTAACCCTAGGGCCAATCATGCTATTATTTTTCAGAATGTTCACACCAGGAAATCTACATTTAAGCTGAAAAGCCTAGTTTGTACGTAGGTCCAGGGGCTATAGTATGCAGCAGCAGGTTGTTCATAACAACTGCTGCTTACTCACATGAAAAAGTGTCATAGTAATTAATGCAGAGATTTAAAAAGAAACTAAACACCATGAATGAAAACACTGAACCTTAGTAACACACTCACTCTTACGCTACTTGTTACCAGTAACCCGCTGTACTGAGAGCTGCCATTTCCAATAACCGATTAAGGGCTGCTGTGGTTTTTGTGGGATTTATTAACTGCACCTTGCTAAGGAGGAACCCAAGTGTACAGGACGATGTGTCAGTGGGAAGTATTACTGAGGACACCATAGTAGGATACAGTGGGAGTGAAACATGGTGGCGCACCGTGATGTGGACATCTGTAGTATGCTGGCGGGTAGGAATGAAGCACTAGCGCAATGCAGATAAATTCCTGTGAAGTGCTCGACACTGTAGTTGAGAGAGGACTTTGTATATGCCACTGAAGAGTGTATGTGAGCAATGCCTCGGGTGAGGATGAAGGGGGACTGGTACAGATTTGATGTAAGCTGCTGAATGGATTGGGAGGGACATTAAATTACACTTAGCACCATGTGTGACAGTTTCTTTCTGTTCCAAACTATTTTTTTTCCTCCATTTACTGGGATGAGTAACATATATGGCTTAAATTATGAGCACAGCACTGGAAACCCTACCAAACAACTCTTCCTTTTCTATTTAAAGCTCACTGTACCCAGTGGTCCTCCGCTGCAGTCCTCGTGCAAAGGCAAAACAAGCAGTCTGCCAGAAGTCAGCTATGGAGGCAGCCAGCAGACTCGCTAGACCATATGACCTGTATCTGCTGGCATTTCCGTATGTGCATAAGCTGTCTCCGAGTGCACTGAATCTGCCTGATGCAAGGCTGTGGCTAGTGAGTACCTAATACACTGAACTTGCTGCTTCCATGCCACTAGGTTATCAGAGCTTGGTACATTTCTTTACATCAACCTGACTACAGACATTATTTGCTGCTAACTCCTGCAACAATCTGCATGCTGTTACTGTGCATACTGGATTTGAATTCTGACAACAAACATTATTTGTTACGAACTTCTGCAACAATCTGCATACTGTTACTGTGCGTATTGATTTCCTGATGCAGTACAAGCCACTTATTTATTGCATATTCAGATATACCTTTGAGTCAGAGACTCATTTACAAAGGTTCTACGTCACACAGAACAACAACAGAACAGACAATTAGAGGATAATTCAACAAGCAAAACAGTCCATCATAGTTTACAAAGAGCGGTGAAGGCTAACAGGTGGCTGACACAGGTTACTTTGTGCAAATCTTTAGAGTAGCGTTAGAACCCTAGGTGGCACTATCCTAAGGGGCTACTACTCCTGCCTGCTTGGCAAACAGCAGGTTAAGGGCCTGAGTTCTGAAATGGGTGCCTCCACCGGAGATCAGGGTTGGTAGTGGTCAAGCTAACCTGGGCACAGCCCTCCAGGACACTGTAACCTCTCTTTCCTTACTAGTGGCCAGAACAATACACAATAATCACTTTACAATACCCCTGATACACCAAACAAGTACCTACACTGTTTGCACTTTACCACCAGGGTTTCCTCTGGCTCGCCCTGGGACCCCCTGTAAAACAAGGTTATACACAGCAAATAATAGCAGTACAGCACTTTGCACAAACTGGAACCACAGTCAGGGTAAATGCAAGAAAGAATTAGATCTGATTTATTTAAGGAACTTGAACAAGGAGGGCATAATCAGGTTAATTTGCTTAAAGGCGTGTATCAATCAAACAGTTATGCACACACTTCAGGGTCCATAAACAGTCACACATTCTGGGTACCCAGATGGAAAATGGTGGGCTAGCCAAGAACGTTGCAGTTGGTTGGGGCCCTGTGATGGAAGAAACAACATGCACAACACACACTATTTGAAATCCAGGGCCGGAGGGCTCAGTTCGTGAAAAGAAAACAAGACAATCAGATGGCACACTTTAGATTAGGCTGTTGTTGCAGGAGCTACCCTGATGATTACTCACAATACCAAAGACTGGACACAGGCTGGATGAAAATCGAGACAGCAGGTGGTTAATCTGGCGTGCCAGGAGAAGCAGGGCCCACACGAATCGCAGAGGCATCGCTCCTGTTCAAGTGTGGAGCAGGGGCTGATCCCCAGGCAGGTCTCCCCCATCAGTGGATGCTCTGTGCAGTAGGTAGTCTGGCAGGGCCAGCATGGCATGGCCCAGGCTGAATGGAGATTCAGTCCGATTAGGTTGGATAAAGCTCCCAGCAAGCAGAACACAGTTCACACACTGGGGAACCAATTCACAACCCACCTTCAAAACACAGCCCATTTACATGTAAAGGATTCCATGGTACCAGCAAGAACACAGTTCATACAGTGGGAAACCAAATCACGACCCACTTTCAATACACAGCACATTTACACGTAAGGAAATTCTACTGTACCAGGAAAATCGCTTCCAGTCACGATCGCAAAGTCTCTGCACAAACGGGATTCAAAAGCAGCTGGAAATCCTGACAGGCCGATCGGATTCAGCAAAATCTTCGCTTCTTCAGGTATGAGCCTGGTAAAAAAAAATCAACGGCTTACTTGCTCTCACAAACTTAGTCCAAAATAATTCTTCTCTCCCTCTCAGGGGCAGCAGGCAGACATGCAGGCCACAACTCAGGCTCTTCCACAGTTCTCCCACGCAAACTACTCAGACGGCCGCTTAACTGTCTCAAGCTGTTGCTTCTTCAGCTCCCAACTCAGATCTGACTCACAACTGCCAGCAAGCCTGGGACTTTCCCCAGAATCCAAAAGGTTTGTTGGCTGATCTGTCTGTCAGTCATAACAAATGCTCCCCCTTCAAGTGCAAAAAGGCACCAAAAGCCCAAAACTACAATTCCTACAGATTTTGACTCCAGACAGCTCCTGTAGTCCGCTCCATTGATTGGTCCAATTCAGCAGTCCAGGACCAAGATAGTGGAGATAAACAAAACAGTCCTTGCTGCAAAGAAGGCAGGTTAGACAAACTACATTATCATTATCACGCTAAATGATTTTCAGCAAATAGTTACATTTTTCAACAGAGCTCCTCTCAGATTACTTATGACTGCAATCCAGGCAGCTCTTAAAGAGACAGTGCACGGAGGCTATACAGGCACTCTCTGGCAATCCCATTTAAACTGCTAAAAACGCAGGACACCAGCCTGGCAGTGAGCATGTAGGCAAGCTCAAAGAAGACTTTTGAGAACCCCCATTTGTAGGGGTTACACGCTTAACTCAGATAGTATATCATCATCAGCAACTCAAATAAGCAGGCTAGAGGCCGAGTCTTCAGCAGAAAAGCAAAAAGGGGGGTAGTGCAGGATCAGTGACAGTCACAGGTACTGGAGGACTGAAGGTGGGCCCTAAGGTGGGTTTGAAGGGCCAATTCTGATTTCATTCACAAGTGAGATGGGCAGGTTGTTCAACCAAGAAGGGGGCCTGTAGCTGAAAGACCTTTGAAACTGAGAGGTTCAGCAGTGGGGGACCAAGAGGAGTTATTTGCCAGAGCTGCGGATATGCTTGAGTATGGACTATGTCAGTAAGCTGAGAGGGAGAGGCCGAGGACAATTTTCTTTGCCATGAGGCAAGTGTGGAACCTGATTCTATTGTTGAGATTTAGCCAGTTAGTATCATAATACAGTAAGAAAGTATGGGTGAGACGGTCACATCCCAGTATGAGGCAGCAGGCTTTATTCAGGGAGAGACGGAGTCTATCAAGGACCAAGGAATTTGCTGCACTATAGATAAGAAGACCATAGTCTAGAGGGAGAGGACCGAGGAGGACAGCAAGCCTTAGTGAGTCAGAGGTAAGGCACTGTTTGAGATGATACAATAACCCTAGCCTAACACTGAGGGTGGTGGACAGGAGCTGGATATGCTGATGGAAATTAAGGGCTGGGTCTGGAGGATGCCAAGGAATTTAAGGAGTCCACTTGCTCAGAGGGTAAAGTTGGTAGTTAGTACTTGGGGAAGAGCTCTTCCAGTGAGTTCCAAGGGTGAGAGAATAGCATGACTTTGGTCTTCTTTTGGTTGAGAATAAGGCGTTGAGGAGAACCAGGTTTTAGTGCAACTAAAGAGGATTGCAGGAGTGGTGGAGTAGAAAGGGTTCAGAGTTGGAGGAATAACGACTACATCATACATGTAAAGTAGTAGGTTGCCAGGGCAGTACTTGGGGAGGGATTTAAGGAACAGGCCAAAAAGAACTGGCCCTAGTATTGACCCCTGTGGAACACCAGCGAGAACAGGCATTCTAGAGGAGAGGTGTTACCTATTTTGACCTGCTGGTAGCAGTTTGAGAGGTAATCAAAGAACCAGCCAAGGGCGCCTTGAAAGAGACCAAAGTTGAGAGTGAGGTAACTAAGAGAGAGTGATTGACAGTGTCAAATACTTTAGTGAGATCAATGAAGACCGCACCAGTGATATCGCTCTATCTAAGGTGGAGTAGATGTGTGTGTTAACTCCAGAAGGGCAGTAATAGTACTGTGATCTTCCGAAAGCCGTGCTGTTGTCTGCAGAGTAGGTAGGTTGTATTTATTAAGGTGGTCTGTAAGCTGATCAGAGACTAGGGCCTTGGACAAGGGAGGGAGAATAGAGATGGGGCGGTAGTTATTGGTGATGGTATGGTCCCCACTTTTGAAAATAGGGGTGATGGAGGCAGACTTCCACCTAGAGGGGAATTTTCCTAGACATAAGGAGTGGTTAAGAATATGGGCGAGGGGTAGAGTACCTCCTGGAGGGTGAGCCGGAGAAGTTTCACGCCTAAGGTGTCGCTACTGAAACAGGAATGGGTTAGAGCTTTTAAGATTAATGGCTCAGCTGCCTTAGGCTAAATGCAGCGAAGGTGAAAGGGGGCATCAGTGGGGGAGTGGAGGAGCTAGCTGGGGTGACAAGAAATTAGGGAGGGAGAATGTGGCTGAGGTTGGTGAAGGTGTCATTGAAGGCTGTGGCTATACTGGACAGATCTGAGGACAGGCAACCATCTATCATTATCTGATTCGAGACAGGGTTAGGGACTTTGCACAAATATGGGATATGGATTATCGGACATCTGCTTTATTGGTACGCCCTACCAGGAACAGATTAAGTGGCTATGGGTTGTGTTGTTACAATAGGGAAATTAGTCACATTTAAATGTTGTTTAAATGGGACCATTCAGTCTCACTAATCCCCATTAACACTATGGGCTGTTCCCACTAATTCTCTAACACCTACTTATCACCTTTTGCAGCTGCGCTTCACTGACAACATGAAGTTGTCTCTGTTATTGTCACTTTCTCTCTGTCCACCCAAACTCAGAACCTACTCTCAAGCCTCAAAAATCAACTTACACTGCTGTGAGTCAATCAGTCAACAGTGTAGTGATGTGGAGCAGAGAGAGGGATGGGCAGACAGTTCAAGCTAACACGCTGTTGTGATTGACATGCCATTCCAGGCTTCTGCTGTAGTTGCAAAACCCAATATATACTAGATTTTGCAAACACCCTATCCGGGTGACCTGGTAAACCATCTTGCAGCAACTAAAATGGTATTCTGTTCAGTTCACTATCACTGTTTGATTGCTGAAAAGGTGTGCTACACTGTATTGCACTGGTTACCTAATATCCTCTTACTGCTCACAGTATTATTTGTGTATACTGGCTTCCAACTACTATTGTATTTGCACTGGTTGCCTAATATTCTCCGACTGTACTACAGTTCTGGTTGCACAATGTCTCTGACCGCCCATGGTATTTAAACAGTATTGCTTGTAGCTTTAAAGGGAATCCTTACCTCCCTGCAGGAATGCTGCGAACCTTTAGATCCCATTCAGATAAACACAATTAAAATACATTTGATACTTGGTTGATCCTGCACCCTCTGCCTGCTATACTTAGTCACTACATGTCCCACTGTCCCCGCGCCAGCCCTCGGAAGACATGACTGACAGACTGTGCTGCGGGGATCCTATGTGCCGCAAGTCAAGTTAGGAGGTATCAGTGTGAATGAGCACATTATTTATTTATTTATTTAGCTTTTGTTTACCAGGTAAGCACATTAGACAGGTGCCTATTTTCAGGTGCGACCGGGAGAATTACAGGGTACAGGAAATAATACAGAGTCACGGCACAGGTACAGGCAAATAACAGTACAAAGTCAAGGCACATCAGTCAACAATGGACAGCTGGGTACATGTTAAGCAATACAGAGTCAAAATCGCCCAATCAACAGGGAACAGACAAAATAACATCATATAGCAGTTGACAGGTAGAATTGAGGTGCATGATTGCACTTATTCTACGGTACCAATCATGTTAGTGCTAGTCTGATGGTATCGGTAGAGTAAGTGTGATCATGCACTCAATCATACTAATACACTCCTAACTAACTTGCGGCACACAGAGATCCCCATAGCTCAGTCAGTCACGTCATCAGAGGGTTGGCCGTGGGGATAGTGGGATATGTAGTGACTGAGTATGGTGGGTGAGGGGCACAGGCTCAACCAGATACAATTAATTACAGAATAGTAAGTACAATCAAAAATGTACTTTAATAGTGTTTATCTTAATCGACCTAAAGGTCCTTAGCATTACTGCAGAGGTGAGGACTCCCTTTAAATGAGCTATTTTGTTACGCCACATGTGTCTGCTCTCCATACTTCTGTATGTAATCTTCTGGGTCATGTCTGAAAATCAGTATTTGTTTGTCTAGTGCATTTGCCTGGTCAACAAAACTAAATACATAAAGACTGTCTTGAGGGTCTGGGCTCCAGTTATAGGCCATGCTGCTACTACGTACTCTGTTACATGTTTCTGACTACTGGCAGTGCTTAGCTTGGATACCTGAGTAACTGCTGACTTACTGCTACTGCTGAGCTACAATCACCCAAAGGGTGGACTGTGTTCAGCCATTAGAGGGTTAGTGACCTTCCTGCTTAATTTGACAGTTGGTGATACTCTCTCCCAAAGCAAGCATTTTCCTTGCAATAATAATGCTGCTTCCCTGCCTAACTTCAGTACAGTTACCCAAACCCTTCAAGCCCTCTGTGGTGAGGGAGGCTATCTCTCCCGCTCCCATGCTGATACCAAAACCTAGTGACCCCTGCCCAAACAACCAGACTGTTCGCAAACCCCACAGCCATATGCCCCTGCACAGGCATCTAACCCTGGTGGCATGCAGCAAGTACTACAAGATTTGCTAGAAATGCTGGTGTCTCCAGGGCCTCACACTAGCCACTCCTCCCTAGGATAAAAACCTGGAGACTGAAGCACTACATCAGAGCCTACAGGAGTTTCACACAGTGATGAAAGTGAACAGGAACGCAGAGGAACTCAGTTCTTGTACCTTTTTGCAGCAGGAATGGAGTTCCTGCACCTCTTCCACTGACGCTGGAACTGAATTTCTTAAACCAGCAACATAATGACAATTTCTGGGCTGTGACCAGAACTCAGGGTTTCCATAACAACATTTGACTTGTACAACAATGCTGTTTTCTTAGAAATACTGCAATATCTCTAACAGAATCTACTAGTGTCCAAACAGATACACGTGTCTTGACACAGCTATCCTTCAGATTGAGGATCTTCATTCTGCATTTCATATTTGCCACTGCCTGAGAGTTCCTGTACTTCTTGTCTACCACTTGCACCACTGGTTTCACAATAATGCTACTCCTGTCACCCAGCAATGCATACCCATCCCAGGCCTGCTGGTGAGCTCTGGTCCTAGCACTCACAGTCAAACACAAATGAACATTGCCTCTCTAAATACTGGTAGCCTACTACTGAAATTGCCAATTTCAAAGCCTGGGTTGCATTAGTGCAGCAAGACCTTGTATGCCTAACTGAAACCTGGCTCAGTCCACACATACCAGATGCCATAGTCTCATTGTCAGGCTTTAACATCTTCAGGAAGGACACAGTAGGCAAATGATGTGAGGACTGCCTTATCTACCGCAGCTCAGACCTGCAAGACTCAATACCTGAATACCTACAGAAGCCCTCAGCACTTTTTTTCTTCATTGAAGTCTCCACTAAATTGCTCCTTCATGTAATGCTAAGGATTTAATAGCTATTTTAGTTACCTGTTACTGTCCATTCTCCCTTACTGAATTGTCATATTTGTAACGGATGTGTTTTCTCATGACAAGGAACCTCTGTAAAGAACTAGGGCTGAAAGGTATAAATCCAAATAGAAACCAAATAAATAAAATACTGCAATTGACGATCCCACCAGGGAATTTGATTGCCTAGAAATAAAGCTACTGATTCCTGTCTGTGTATGTCCCTCCTGGTAAAACAGCAGCAGGGCATTGAGTCCCTCCTTCACTGCTTCCAACATCTCAAGCAGAACTGGGAATGGTTGTTACTGATGATGTTAACATCATGTGGAATGCTAAATCAAGCACAGGTTATAGAGTGAGCCAGTCGTTCCTCACACAAACCGGCCACTGAGCACAATAGAACAAATTATAAGACTGACACTATGATGCTGCTCAGCTTGGTACTGGTCACACACCCAAATGAGGTTAAAGTTGTCAAAGTTCTTCCAGATACCCTAAGTGGCCATTCCTGGTACAATGTCTATGGGTAGTTAACAGCCCAGGCCACTCCCACAGATCATATTCCACGAGTCTTGCGAAAAGATGGCTGAATGCAAAACCCACTTGGCCCAAATTGATTGGAGCTTCCTTGATACTCTTACAGATACTGACTCGCCTTGATTTCCTGATCTCAAGAGTTCACATACGCCTGTGATAAATTTGCACCCATCAAAAGACATACATCATCTGGATGGATCACCCCAGAACTTTGCCTGCATGAAAGAGCGGCACAATCCGGGCAATGGCCAGGAACTGGGGTCCCCAGTCCACCTGCAAAGATTCAGAGAAGCCCACATTAAGTGTACCAGTATGATTAGGAAGACCAAATATGATTACTGCAATGACCAGAAGACCCAGAACTGGGGCAATGGAAAAGATTATGGGACAACATCTCTAAGCTCCTTGGCAAGGATGATACATCTTCACCTAAAATGGTCTCGGTTTAAGGTCGAGAGGTCACTGATCTTACTGAAATAGCCAATTTTTTCTATTCAGCCTTCATGACCTATGTTTGGTCATCCCACTGAGCCTGTCCAGACCTCCTGCAGGGATCTGGTCCAAGCCTCTCAGATACTGGGCCCCAAAACCAATTTACCCCAAATTCTATTTTAAAGCTGTCTCAGGCAAGGACAATTTAAATATATCAGTAGAGCACTTGAGAAAATCAGGGTTGGTAGTGACTTGTTTGACATGAAATTACTTGCCCTGGTCGTAGAGGAACTCTCATATCCCATCTCAAGAATCTGTAACTTTTCCTTGCGCCATACTACAGTTTCTCCAAGAAGTGGAACCGCCTGGTTACACTAATATTCAAAAGCTGCAACTGTTTAGTCTACCAATTACAGGCCAATTTCTATCCTCTTCCCCTGTCAAAGGCTCTGGAGAGAATAGTCTCCAACCAACTAGTCACATATCTTGTAAACTACAGCGTCCAGTATGTCCAGCAGCGCGTAGAAAGCTCAATGGTATTAATATGGAGCTGCTGGAATACAGCAGCTAGTGCACAGGGCACCACAGTGGTGACCTGATCAGAGTCATCTACATTGACTTTAAAGGAGCTTTCAACCTGGTCAACCATAAGCTCTTGCTCAACAAACTCACTGACCTGGGTCTGTCCCACAACACAGTGGACTTGTTCCACAGCTACCTCACAAACCGCACTCAGCAAGTGAAGATTGAAGGCTCCTTTGTCTTACATCAGGGAGTATCTATTGGTGTACTCAGGGCTCCATCCTGGGCCCATCCTATTTGGCGCTGTTATTAACAACTTGCCTGATGCATGTCAGACAGCCAATGTCTCTCTACACTGATGATACCGTCATTTATACCAGAAACCTGACCGTGACTGCCTCACTAGCACCTTCAAAGTACTGTAACTTCAAAACCTTCGAAAGCTGGTTCTCCAGCAACAAACTGGCCTACACAACAACATCAACAAAAAAAGAACTTGTTATTCACTAGTTTCCTCCGAAAAGAAAAGCTCCACCCTTTGTCAATGGAAACAGTCTGGAACAAAATCCCAAAGTGGTGGAGACCTTTAAATGCCTCGGTGTAATACTGGATGACACCCCATCATTTGCACCCCCCATGTAGACAATCTACTGGTCACAAGTCAACAGAACACTGGGTGCTCTGTACCAGAATCAGAATAATGTAACTGTGGAAAACAGACATTTTATAATGGCCAGTTCCATCCTGTCACTTGTAGATTATGGTCTTCCTATATACGCAGCTGCCTGTAACAAAGTACTAAACAGAGTATAGCTGATCTGTAATACAGCATGCCGCTGTACTTGGTGCAGATAAACGCATCCACACTTGCACCCTCTACACCCTAACTAAATGGCTTCTACTACCCAGCAGAATAAAACTACAGACCTAACTGCTAGCCAAACAGGCACTCCATGTTTCACTCCCCGCCTTAACTAACTGCTTCAACACAATTTCCAACCAATACAACACCAGCAACATTTATTTAATTTCTTTATTTATTTATTGAAATGTTTCACCAGGAGGGCACACTGAACGACAAGTTTCTCATCTCACAGTGCAATCTGGGGAAGGGGTTACATAGGGTTGTGAAGGATGATCAGTTACAATAGTATGTGGGTAGTACAAACAATACAACATTGTATGATTGTGCAACAGCTGGAACACACGGTATTGTACAATAAACAGTAGTGGAACATTGGGCAAATTATATGTCCAAAATCATACAAAAGAACATATGAATCACAAAACAATAATAATGCTATAGAACCATTTATAGTGCATGAGTGTACAAGGAACAGGCACAAGGTAGTATCGCAAGTGCTGTTGGGAGTAAAAGGATGGGGTTAGGCTGTGCACACTGGTGACCCAGAAGGGCAGGAGGAGAAGAGAAGGGGAGAGGCAAGAACTGAATATTAGGAGAAGGGGTAACCATTTCCTGATTTCCCTTCAGGATGTTGAGAAACCGCTTGGGGGGCTGTAGGAAGGCAGAAACTAGTGGATAGGTATTAAGGTGGGTTAAAGCAGGAACAGCTGAGGGAAAGGTAATTGTGTAGGGCAGAGGTAAGAGAGTAGTTGGAGGAGGAGTAATTATTTTGGGGAGGAATTCCAGATTTTGGAAACTATGGGCAAAACTAGACCGATGAGGGTGGAGTGGCAAAGGACCATTAAGGTGTGGCGTCATTTGACCTGAGAGAGTGGGGGAGGTGGAGTGTAGAGAGAGATGAGAGATAGGAGGGGCCCCCAACCAGAATTTGGAGGTTAGTTTGTCACAGTGAGAGATGCATCTGTGAAATAGTGGAAGGAAGGTTAGAGAGCGATAAAGTGGGAAGGGGAGTCAATAGCAAAGCGAGAAGGGAGTTAAAGAGAGAGTCCAACTTGGTCAGGGAAGATTTGGGAGCAACACCAAAGACTACGTCACAGTAGTCAAAGATGGGGAGTATCATCTTCTGGACAATTTGCTACTCGCAGTCAGTGGATGCAACATTGATTCCTGTACAGAGCACCAAGCTTGGGGCGCAGTTTCTTCAGGATAGCATCGACACGCACAGAGAAGTTGAGGTGCTGGTCCAGTCAAACTTCCAGATATCAAAATGAGGAGGTGTCCTCCAAGATGGTCCCATCAAGGGTGTGGAAGGTGGGTAGGGCCGGGAGCCTAGAGAGTCTCTGCCTGGTGCCAAAGGTCATTGAGACTGTCTTCTTGGCATTTAGAAAAGCTGGTGAGAAGTAAACCAGAGCTGAGCTTGGTGAAGTCATGCTGTAAGCTGGTTTGGCAGCAGGGTATTTGCCAGAACTGTACAAAACAGTATCGCCAGCGTACACATGGATAGAAGAGATGAGCAGGCTGTGGGAGGATTATTAAGGAAAATGGAGAAGAGCAGGGACCAAGCACTGAGCCGAGGGACACCAGTGTTGATGAGGGTGGAGGCAGATGGAATCAAGGATTCTCACTGATTGGGTCCTGACAATGAGGTAGGATTTAAACCAGTTGGTGGCTGACGGAGCAAGGCCATCTGAAAAGAGTGAATCAAGAAGCAGGGGATGCGAAACAGTGTCGAAAGCTTTGGCTAGGTCAACAAAGATGGCGGGGTGATCAGGCCCTCATCCATCACTGAAAGGATGGAGTCAGTAAGCCTGAGGAGGGAAGTGGTTGTTGAGTGGTTCTTCTGAAACCAGATTGGAAGGGTGAAGAAGGAGGAATCAGAGAGGAAGGGTGATAGTTGAGAGAACTAAATGTTCTTGAAGTTTGTAACATGACAAGGTCTGCCCTAGAACCTTCCTTCTGGTGTGGCAGCTGGGCAAGGTCCTTTGTTGTTAGGGCTGCAAATTGGCTAAACAAACGGCCTGATACCCCGCTTGAATCTACCCAAGATTAATCAGTTTGAAAGAGATTCCAAAGTCCACCCTAGCAGCCCAATGTAGTTGCAATCACTAACTCAGACTCCGCTTCCTTTGTACTTTCCTGTTACCTTGTTGCATAATGCTCTACCTTTGTTGCACATCCCTGTATGTAATTTTGTTCCCATCTGGTTTCATATGTGCCTAACTCGATTACATTCCACTGGAATTGCCTACAGTACTTGTATTTTCTTATTTCATGACTGTACAATCGGACATCGGACCTTTGTAAATGAGCACCCATGCTCAAAGATAATCTGATGTACAATAAACAGATGCCAGTGAGGTATATGGTATGCCAATACAAGAAGTGCAGTAAGAGGCGACCTACAGTATATGCAAGTTATATCATAAATCTGCTTAAACCTCATGGGCAACGGGAGGGTCCATTTATATGGGAGGTTAACTATGTCACAATGTATTTCACAGAAAGACAGGTGGATCTGAGAAAGAGTTTCATGTAAGGCGCCTAAGCTGGAATCACCTTGGTCTTGAAAATAAGGTTAGATAATTACAGTAGCAACAGTAACAGGAATAAATAGTTATACAGTTGAGTTAATAGAGGGATGGATGATGGACCACAATTTCCTTTTTTTTTTTTGGTATGTTCATACTCATACAATTCTATTACAGTACATAGCATAGAAAGAAGGCAAAGGGAAACTCACAATAATTACTTCTGCCTTCCAAGTTAGCAGGAAGAAACCAGAGTCTGTCTCCGGGTCTGTCTCCACAGTGTCATTAATCTGAAAGTACGCAGCACAACACTGGGGCTTGTTGTGCCAGGGCTCTGGCCAAGAGCCAACCCTCAGGCACCTGTTAAGAGGAGCTGGGGAGGGAATCACCACAGTGCAGGGCTACCTCTTTGGCAACAGGCCTCAATGCACACTGGCCCAGCAAATATTTAATTAATCTATCCAGCCTGTTAAAAAAGCTGTGAGCATGAATTCCGGGGGGTGGGGGGTGATGGCAATGAGCTGAAACACACCAGAAGGAAAAAGGATTAGATGATGGGTCGCTTCTTGTGTATATTTAGAAGATAATTCTGTGCTTAGCTAAGGTTCTGGCAAGAGCTGTTGTCACGGACTGTGACACGGAGTAAGCACAAGCTGTATTTTTAGGCACCAGCTATACTGGATGAACAAACCAGTAACCGAGCTGAGCATCTCAGTGTTATGCTGACGGTATTTTGGCAGTTCAGCTCTTACATCAGCAGACTACTAGGTTACTAGACCCAGGATCCTCTAACCTCTCTCAGCCTTGGCTATAATGCAGGTTGTGTGGTCGAGTCAGTATGGGATCTTTTTATGAAATACTGGCCCAAATAGGTCATATACCTAAAGTAATCATAAACATTTTTGACCCTCCTGTTTCTCACTGTAAGGCCCTGCCTGGTAAAATCAAATCTCCCAGAGATACCATGCCTAGTCAAGCAGGCTGGCAGTATAGTCTAGAGGTTACAGTAGCGAGCTGTGAATATGAGCTTGGTACATACAGCAGACCTAGGTTTGATTCCCACAGCCTCACTTGCAAGTGGCTGCCTAAAAACAAAAAAAATAAAACAGAGCCCTATCCAGATGAGATGCCTCTACTACCTTGATGAGTGCTGAGGGTGAGAACTTACCCACACACAGCGAACTGCAGTGATTTGTGATAAATTCTAAAAAAAAAAAAAAAAAAAATAAGCGGCAGTATTTTATTTCTCACACTGTATTTGTATTAGCCACAGGCTACTCGACTATCATAATGCTTACAGGCAACTACCTAGTTTTTCAGCTAGGAGTACTGGAACACAGGTAGGGATGCCAGGCGACTTGATTATGGGCAGAATGCAAACTGTAATCGGGTTTTGGTGTGGATTCCTGGGTCACAGGCCTGTGCTCTAACTACCTGACTAAACCATCTCCTTCCAGCACTGATGCCTAGATCCTGCTATTCTAGGTTAGGACTGTCTGAGCTTAACTGGGAATCTTCTCACTGGGCAGAGGAAGGATACAAAAACATAAATAAAACTGCAGGTCCTCTAAATATTCCCTCTGCATTCACTCACTATTGTTTTAAATTTAAGGCCATGTAATTTTGTACCTTTTCTCACGAAACAGAAAAATAAGGATAGGAAAATAAAAGACTAAAAGTCGATCTAGTCTATCCTGTTGCCCTACTGTGTATTTACATCCCACCTGAGCTTCGAACCGCCTTCTCCTCCCTCTTGCTTCTGAAAACACGCATGAAGACGCCCACTGTGTTTGGATGGAACCTAGATATAGTCTCAGAATTTGCCATGTTGCTGGGAAGACCATTCCGCCTGTCCATCACCCACTACACGAAAAATATTTCCACGTACCTTTTCTGAATTCTGCCCCAACTGCACACACGCACACACCAGCTTAATGTGGTCTCCCTGGCAGATGTATTGCTTCTCAGTTTAAAAGATCAGTGGAGTTTACCTTGTTGACCCTATCCCGGTATGTATTAATATATTAAGCATAACAGCATTATAAAAATGGTTTGTTTTTTCTTTTGTTTGTTTTTACAGGATTTGAATCCAGGTTACAGCCTGAAAACCATGGCATCATACACACCACCACTAAAATAAAACACAAATTGTTACAAACTAACTCAATAAAACCAGCACTAAATCTTTAGATTCAGGAATTCTTCTGAGCTATTGAACTCCAGACTTTTCCTTTTTGTCTAAATATTTTGACTCTCCTGCCTATTACAGCACTCCTGGGCTGTGTTCCATCTGTTGCCACCAAGCCCTGTTCATACACACACACAAGCACAAGTACATCTTCCTCTCTCCCAAAGAACCCCCTGCACACAATTTCTACTGCCAAGTTTGTTTAGATTCATATGCAGAAGGGGATGGGGTTTCTTTACCAAGCCAGTGTTTTAAGTCTTCCCATACAGGGCCATGCAGTGCATCAGTTCCGTGTTTACTGCGAGGAGCTCCCAGCAGAAATGTAGACTACTGGCTCTCTCAAGGCCAGAGAGCTGCGAGAAGGTAATAAGTTTATGTCACTCAATGGGAGGAGTCTGAAGACAGTATTAAAAATAGACTGGCCATTCACTGATGCCAAGATTCTGTTTTTCAGATAGAGAGCTACAGTGCAGGATACTAGACTCCACGTTCCCCATCTTTCACTTTCCTGTGTGGTTTGAGGTTGAGCAATGGAATTCAGACATTTACAAGTGCTAATGGGAGAATCTGACGGTCACTAATGTGTCACACCCTCTCTGGTATTATGCTACCTCTGAATGTAACACATGGGAGACATTTCAACCCATCACTAGATTCCCACTGTTCCACTGGCACCAACCTCCAGCAAACCAAATTAATCTGAACAGCAACCTGGTTGGTAACAGATTAATTGAGGTGCTGGTGACCTGTGATCGATACCAGCTCCTGATGGGTAATCTGTAAACGCCAGTTAGTCATGTTTCAGCAATGTGAAGTCCATCATTAGAAAATGAGTAAGGCTATTACTGGATACTGATTGGATGACAGCAGCCAGCATGCAGGCAGGTATCAGGCAACACAGACCAGCAAATAACTAGCCCCTGTCCCTGCCTCTGCCTGCCTTTAACTGCAGTCACTGTGCTCATATGGAATCTAGAGCTCCGAGATGGCAGCCATTTTTTACTTGCTTAATGAGCTGGCATTATGCTGCCCCAGTTGCCTGTCACTTCCCTGCTCTGCAAAAAAGAAGAGTCAACAAAATGAATTAAATAAAGTACCTGTTATTAGTGTTTCTTAACCCAGCTACCCACCAATAATGCTACACTTCCGGCCGCACTAAATATCCAGTGCCCAACGCGCTCACTGAACTGTTCGACCTCACTCACTAACGACCTGAGCAACTGCACTTCCTGCCGTATCCCAAGCAAATGCACTTCTATGTAGAGATCTTCTCAGTTAAAAGAACCATAAAGAATAAACAAAAAGTTACTGGTATTCAAACCAAACTGTTACTCAGGGTGGGGACAATCAAAACCAGTAACTAGCTGCATGATGGCTGGAACCAAAAAACAAAACAAAACAAAACAAAAACTATGAAACAAAACAACTCACAATACTGCCAATTCCAGCAGTGGAGGGACTACTATACAGCATTTTAAATTCATTTATATTTACTTTTTAATAAATTTGTTTCAAAACATTTTATTTAAAATATCCCCCAAAAAATACTCCAGGGTGGGCAGTATGGGCTACACCTGCACTCCCAGGGGCTAAAGGCCCTCCCACCTGCAGTGCTGGGGCTACATCACACCAGCAGGGCAGGTATAGTCTGATACTGTCCACTCTATCGTAATTATTGTTTACTTATTATGCAGCTGTAAAATTCTCTCGTTCAACACCTGTACACACCTGCTAGCAAAGGCATACTTTCACCAATTGATCTGTCTGAGTTCTGTCTACCAGATACTTGAGTGTTTTATTTCCAGATGTGTCCTGGGAAGAGGAACAGTGGGAATTCATAGAAAGTACTAATACAGCACAAACACTGGTCTTGAGTACAATTTTAGACAAGAGTAGACTATGAGCAAGTGACTAGAATTAGGTGCAAGTACCAACAATGACAACAACACCAGGCATAAGCGTATCTCCTAACAGACAAAGCAGGCAATCAGGAAAGTGCGAGGGCAAATGCTGCAGCATAGTAGCATGCAGGTGGAGTGTGCTACCCAACTCCTCCGCTGGGTATTCAGTACCTTTGAGGTGGCAGAATGTACTTTAGCAGATTATTCCAAAGATCTGGAAATCTGTATGACAGTCCTACTCGGACAATGGCCATGGTGCATTCTGGAATTTGAAAGACCAGCATGACTGACTTCTGAGGGCATAAGTATTGTAGATGGGGAAGAAGGAGATAGTGCAGGAGTTTGGAGCCTCATCATTTAAAGCGCTATTGTACATTTCCTAGTATACCACCATAGCCAATTAGGGTATACAAAATAAACAAAAACAATTAGCATACATAACACATTAATGCCCAACATACTATAAACCACCCTATTACAAGCAACACTTGTTAACAAGCATTCCAATAACAAATAACACACGTAATAAGTACATTAATAACAAATGTAGCAAGCACCCTAGTGAAATATATCACACCTTAAAAAGCCCTCACACAAACCAAGTCTAACAGCAGCTCACACACTGGCAAATCATAAGGACCTACACCACACTACAGCTGCTCCTCTCACATTCCCACCCAATCAGCCAGGCACCATTGTACCTGCCCTCCATACTGCTGCCTCCTTCAAGCTGCTCCAGACCGAATCTGCTACTGTCTGCATTTTGCTCCTCACTCCAGACCACCGCTTCCGACCATTCAGTTACACTCCACACCGCTGCTTCTGACTACACACTCAAAGCCGCCACACCATCCTGACTTGAAACTCCCACCACACACTACACCACCGCCCAGGCAGCACACTGAAAGCCACCCTGCCATCCTGAAAAGGAAGGCCCACCACATCACTACCTCTTTTATAAGGGACTTCCTAAAATGTGCACGTGCATGCAAAACAACGCATGTGTCTATCCACCTGCACTACAGAAAAAGCTAGTTCACCAAGCAACTGCACTACCACACACCACAACTACACTACGGAAAACACTACGGAATGCATGGAGACCTTACAAAAAAACAGCACTAGTACAAGAAGCACACAATCACAAAGGTGACCAAAGTTATGCATTATATAAAATAAATGATGGCAAAGTGTGGTTGGTATATATGTAAATAATGCATCAGAATCAAACAAGCTCATAAAGGCCACTTGCCCGCTGGTTTGTGGCTTTCTGGCTTATTCAACCCCTTGATGGTATTGCTTCCTTGTATACACATATTTATTTATTTTTTGCTTTTCTTGTTCGGGTAGATCGTTAGGCAATAACCCTACCTATTTTCCAAGCACGACCTTTGTTTTCTTGCTCTCTATATTACATACATACATATATATATATACACACACACACACACACGCTTATACACATGTTATAGAGGCGCATGCACCCTTCTGTAGTTAGGATTGATTAGGCAGTTTAATGTTGCACCCTAAATTTTGAACATTAAGAACTTTGCAACCTTTCAATGGATTTGCTCGAAATTTGGCAAACACAGTCTTGGATGGTAGATCTCTTGATTTGATATGTTGCATTTTGATCATATTTACGGTTTTCATGCAGTGAAGCACCAAAAATGCATTTTCACCTTTTTGGCAAATGTCAGGGTCATTTTTCGACACTGCACTGTGCCCACACCATTTGGAAGTTCAGCCGGAAATTTTCAGGGTAGAAAGAGGTAGCCTAAGGAACAATCAGTGATGAAAGTTAACAGGAACTCTGTTCCTGTACCTTTGGCAGCAGAAGCAGAGTTCCTGTGCTTCTTCCCACTGACACTGGAACTGAAATTTTAAACCAACATAATGACAGTTTCTGGCCCTATGACCTAAAATCAGGGTTTCCATAACAACATTTGACTTGTACAGTATAATTTTGCTAGAAATACTTCAATATCTCTAACTGAATCTACTAGTGTCTAAATAGATTTGTAACATGGCCAAAAATGCAGAAGAAAATAAAGAAATGCCATTGGAGGAATCATCATGTGGTACCTCGCTAACCATAGTCTAATACCACAGTAGATCATGGTAGCGGGCGAGCAACGCTCAAATAATTAGACAACAGTTGTCATGCAGGTGGCGCTGCACAGAAGTGGTCAACAGACAGCACTGTGTGCACAGCCGAACATGGAAAGGGCTTAGGTGCGTGCCGTCCGGTCGGAGCAGAGCAAGTGACGTCAGAGACATCATTGAGTGAGACTGTTACTGTAGGACACAGCAGTGTGAACAGGAAGAGAATAGTAGAAACAGAGCAGGGTTTGTTAAGAAATAAAAAGAATGTCAGTAGGCCCGAGGAGAAGCAGAGGAATGGCGGTGATTAGAACCCGCTGGTGAACACCACGGTATAAGAGTAGTAGTGGAATGGCGCATGATGCAGAGACGCAATAGGAGAAATCTGACATGGCAGAAAAGTGCTCGTCAGTTGTAGCTGTGGCGGGGTGTCTATGATGGCATGGAATGCAGAAATACAGAGTGCAACATCAAGCAAACGCAGAGGTATAGTAAAAGGCAGCTGAAAGGAACGGCAAAGACACAGAGAAAACAAATCACATAGCGTCAGCAGTGTATATAAGAGTGCTGTATATTATGGCCACTTCATGTACATGCAGCAAAAAGCACATCAGTACAATGATAGAATGCAAATGTGCAACATGCACGCACACGCTTTGAACTGCATAAGCGTGACAGACAGTAGTGAGACACAGAAAACTGATATTTTCCTCGGTCTTGCAATGATAAAAGTGTTGTGAAAAGTCCTCCAAAAACCTAGCCATATTACAAGCGGTTAAGCCACTCAAAGGATGGGTCTACAGTGGAATTAATCCATGGTTGGTTGGTTGACCCATCTGGTCAGCCGGCCCTCGTGGTCCAACCTCTCTAACCATGGATTAATTCCACAGTAGACCCATCCTTTCTCGTGGCTTAATCTCACACGTGTCTTCACACAGCTATCCTTAAGATTGAAGATCTTCATTCTGCATTTCATATTTGACAGTGCCGAGTTCCTGTACTTCTTGTCTACCACTTGCACCACTGGGAACAATCCAGCATTAGTGTGGTAAAAAATATTAATCTGTTTGAAAGTTATTACATTTTAAAATTCTGAGCATGTGCAGTTCAGTCTTTTAGTAAGCCACAGAGTTTCAATCAAGGATTCTTGCTCATGAACAAGGATTGCGAAAAGAGAATCTCAGAAAATCCTTTACGAGAAAATCCCTGTTCGTCGGCCACCATTTTGTTTTCTCGCTTTAGCGAGGGAGAAAACAAAACCTACAACCTGCCCCAGGGAAGTCTTTTGTAAAAATAAGGCATGGGTTTTGGTGGGGGTATTGTCCTCTACCCACCTATGCCTTTGGTTTTATGTAACTTAGTAGAGAAAACTGTTTTTTAAAGTTTAAAATCCCTTTTGCCAGCCGATCTGGCAAAAAGGATCAACTGGCTAAAAGGGATTTTTAAAAGGTCCCTGTGCTGTTTTTCCTGGTGACTGGGAGCCCCTGATTCCTTATTAAATTCATTCCTGGTGTTTAGTGGCCCCTCACCCTCTGATCGCCTCCCTGCTACTTTTAATAATTGTATTATTCTGACACCGGATGCCAACCCCGTGTCGGATAACCCTGTCCGCAGCCCGTTACTTTTTATTTTCCATCTACCGATATCAGGGTGCCCAAACCCTGTGCCAGCTTTCAACCCCTAACCCTCCCGCAGTTTGGGACAATGGGACGCCAACTCCCAGTGTCCCGAAATCTGTTTTTAAAATGTCCCTGAAATAAAGAAAATAGTTCCCCTGTCTTTTTCCCCCTAAAAAGAAAGAAAACAGTCCCTCATCGTCTCACTGTCCCCTCCCCATCCTGACCCTCCCACTAAGCACCCCACCACCCTTACCCCATACTTACCTCCAGAGGTTGGTGGCTGCGATCTCCTCTGGACGGGACACGCCTGCACTCTTCAAACCGAACCGCAAACTGAAGAAACAGCGTGTAAAAAGCACGTTATAGTGGCTGTCAATGGGTTTTCAACTTTCTTTGGTATCTAGCCCATTTATAGGTATTGTTTCACCACATTTTCAACATGGCCATTCTGGGAACTCACCTCATGAACACTGGCACTGTCATTTTGTTTCGGTCCTGAAAAGTGATTTTGCGGTCACTCTGCGCCTTTTTGGGACCAATTAATGAAACAGTGCCACTGTTCATGAGATGGTGTCCCAAAAGGCAACGCTGAAAATGTGGTGCAAAAATACCCTAAAACAGCAGCGTTATGTGCAGCACTGAAATTTCGCTACGCACGGTATAACCTTGGCAAATTTTAATATTTTCACTACAAATTTTCAACATTGCCAGTTTTTCCACATCACATCATGAACAGTACAGCTGTCATTTCTCACATCCTGCCTGAAGCGTGTTTATGCAGCACTGGCGGAATGATCGCTGTTGTTGCATCAAAATCGCCTTTTGGGACCGAGTAACTAAATGACAGTGCCAGTGTTCCGAGGTGGGGTCCCAAAAAGGCCATGTTGAAAATTTGATGCAAAATACCTAAAATGCCCGAGTTCCACATGGTCATTGGAATTTTCTACACGTGTGTAACTTTGGCAATTTATCACATTTTCACTTTAAATTTTCAACATTAACATTTTTCACACCCCTCATGAACAGTACAGCTGTCATTTTCAAATGCTGTCAAAAATGTTTTTTCACACCTCTGGCACAGAATGGCATTACAATTGCGCAGAATGATATTTCGATGGGGATTTGAAAAATTTCTGTACTGGGTACATGTTGTGAAGTGATAAGAAGGTTATGTTGCACATTTGGGGTGAAAATGATTTAAGATGGTACAGTTATGACTATTCATTGCAATTTCGCCACACCTGCTCAGAATTTAATGTGTGGAAGTGAAAGTTGAGACCTGTGTTTCCTCAACTAGATACATATGTGCTTCCACTGTAACATATGGACACTGTTGTACTATCTCAATGGAGAGATGGTTCGCTCTGCACTCCCATGTATTATATGAATACTGTTATAAAATCTGGATGGAGGCGTGCTCCCACAGTAAAATGAGGATGCTATTATGCTGCCTCAAAAGTAAGGAAATTAGTTGCAAAACGTAGTTAATGCATTAGTTAGGATTGCGCAACAAAAGTAGGAAATGAGACATTAAGGTTTCACCGAACACCCACCCTGCCCTCATGGAGACCAGGAGGTGTCAGGGGTGGGTGGTACTAAGTCGCAAACCCTAACACGCACCCCTCTCTCCTATACTGTTGCCACACAGCTTATTTTACAATGGAATTGGGTGAGCGTTAGGGTTGCGAGCCAGTACAGCCCCGACATATCCTGGTCAGGGGTGGGTGTTCGTGAAACCCTAATGCCTCATTTCCTACTTTTGTTGCGGCAACCCTAAGTATTGCATTAACTAAGCTTCTGCAACTAATACATATATATATATATTAACTATATATATCATATTTTATATATATTACACACATACACACACATAAATATATATTTTATTTTTGGCCAGGAAAGGCACAGCAAGCTGTGATAGTTTGTTTCAGGTGCATTGGGGTTACATGGACTTATTTCATACTGATGGGCAAATGTTGGTCATGTCACCATTCCAGTGATAGCCAGCTGAGGGGACTATAAAAAGACAGCACTGATGGGAATGGGGAGGAAGTCAAGGCAAAATGGCAAAAACAGTTAACAGTGTTCTAAGTCAGGGAGGATTCGAAGTCAGCCCTTGCAAGGCTTTCCAGTAATTCTGCTATCAAGTCTAGCCAGGTGCTAAGGTTGGATTTCACTGCGCACATTAGTTGTAGACAGCATCAAGCTGGATACGTGTTGCTGTCCCAGAGCATACACGCACACACACACACCAGAAAGCAGCTATTTGGACACATGCAGTTGCTTTAGTCCAAGGCTTTCCCAACAGGTGTGGCTGCACAGCACTTGTGTTTGATTGTGTTTGAAGAATGTAAATATGGCTTATGGTTCAGAATGTCAGTAGAACTGACTAGTCACAAGAAAAGGAATACTATCTAGTACCATCCCTACTCCTTCACTGAGCTAACAGTGCTGAATATTGAAAACACTACTGCCCCAACCCTACTACCCTTACACTATTACCACTAGTGTTTAAAGGACATCAGTGAGCCTCTCTCCACTTTAACTGTGCTCATTCCTACACTTGATTGTGCAACATCCAAAAGTTCATTTCATTATGTTTGGTGATATTTCAGCTGATACAGTACAGTTTTTATAAGGGTGTTCAAATCAAGACTTTAGTACTTGCCCAGTCAGGACTGTAGCTGAAGTTCCACTTGCCCATTCATTACAATGAAATCCGCTCTCTTTTTGCACGTGCCCTTCAAGGAAATTTATTTGCCCGGACAGGGGGCAATGGGATTTGTACACCCCTGTTTTTATGCTTTTAAATTTTCACGAATTAATCCTGCAATCCTTCTTTTTGACCTCCGTACTGGTAGCCTCTTCAGGCACTAGCCAGGTTTAGAATGCTGCGCCCATACGGGCAATGTAACAAGCATTCTTTCACGGACTTCAACCTCTTGCTGCTCACTTACAGATGTCTCAATAGGACTGCTGCTCCTTGCAAATTGATTTCTACTCATCAGCAAGATAGTCTTAAAGGTCTTTCTTTGTTCCACTATGCTCACTTGACCAAGCCTTTCACCTTATGGCCCCACACCTGAAAACCTCGCACCTTAACATCTGAGTCCTATCAAGTTTCTGCCTTTAAACAGAAACTAAAGCTTCCTTATTAAGTATATTTCAATTCTATATTAGCCGAGATTGCATTTGTACAACCTGCACTTTGCTTTGGCACCTGGTCTTGCTTTGGATGCATTTGTTAATGAACCTGGCTCAAGGTCTTTGAAATTCTCTCTGCATAAACGGAAGAACAAATGGCAGTAGGTGTGCACTGCTGTGGGATAACGCACACTGCATGGCATGAAACATCACTGTATGCCTTCAACCACCCAAGAAGTGCTGTTACGCAATGTAACCCACACCTTAGAGTGTCTTATAGCAATAACATGGGTCCAAATTTAATAAGTAAAAGATAAATGTTGTCTTTAAAGCTATTTTAATGTAATTTTAAAATGCATCCTTACACCACAAGAAAATAGCCTCTATTGACATTTCTTTAAGTAGAATTTACCTAACATATATGGATGCCATGGAATACTAGAATTGAAATTCTGTTGCATTCCAGTGGTGCAATGTTCACCACACACACCAGAAGTCCTCATACGGAGGATGGCCTCAAAATTCTCTGTGGCAGGGTAAATTTGCTGGTAGGTTTCAGTGCACCGCACCCATACTGGTGATCCAAGAAAAACAATCATCTTGTGCCAGCTATGCTTACTTTGTTTTGCCTATCAGCAGCTTAATTATTATCATCTGCTGTACTATCATATTTTCCTCCCCAGAACGCATCTGAAAAACGCATTTTGCTCAGGATGTCTTCCTGGTGAAACATTTCAATAAATAAATAAAACTAACAGACAGCCACTCAGGACAGAGGAAAGCCACGCATATTTTATTGACCTCTTATTTAACTTAGAAAATGTTCTCTACATCGACAACCCAGGTTTGGGATGCTTGGGTCATCGAGGGCTGACCCGGCGGAAGGAGGAACGAGCGTTCCAGAGGAAGATCGAGCATTCCAGAGGATGCTCTCCTCCTCCAGAATGGAAGGGTGACCTCTCTGCTGCAATACTGCCACTTGGGTCACCACAGGTTGCAGTGCAGACAGAAAGGCAGCAGAAGGAAGGAGACATCCCGGATGCACACATCACGCTTAGCAAGGACGTCTTGCTGTCCTTGCATGCAATGTCTCTGGGGTAGGGAGATAAAGGAAAAATGGCCCAGGCACCCAGGATGACGGCAAGTGGAACTCCCTGGGCCTCCATCTCTTTGGTTTGCAGCACCAGCCCAATGAAATGCATACGTTTGGGGGTTGCCCACCCTGACCCCGCCTTGGGAGGCAAAGCCAGAGCTCCATGGGGTCTGTTACTGCAACCGGGCTGGGGTGGTTTTTTTTTTCACATGGCTGAGGGAATTGGGAGGGGCCGGAGAGTCTGGGGCATAAACAGAAATTACAGAAAAAAAAAGAATAAAGTGCATGGTACAGCCTTCAAATAGTCCAACTAGCAGTTTAATTTTCCTTTTATCACACTTTGGTTCATGTAAAACCCTGGATGTAAAACCAGTTCTGCGGTTTCCTGTCATTCAACTACATTCATATTCTGCCTTCTCAGTAATAAAAGATCACATTTTTTTAAACCAGATTCTGCTGTGACTATCTTTGCATCTGTACCCCTCTGATGAGAAATTCACCTCTGAACCACCTCTGTCTATAGCCATTTATGTAAATTTCACTTACGGGCATTAGTACATTCCTTATAGTTGTACACAACAAGACTGCAGGTCAGTAGCACCACATGACCTGCTGTCCATCCACAGAAGTAATCTGGATGCTCCACTTCAATTCCTATAGGCTATACCCCACCCCAGGCTTTCTGTGCAGGTAAAACCACAATAAACACTGCGCTGGGACACACAGAGCTACTGTATTTTTAGGTGTCTCAAATAGCGTTCCTATTCAAAACCGACAAAAGGCTACACCGATTCCACTTGGATAAGATATTCCAGACAGGGCCTTCAGTAGCTCATCTCAGTAGGAGGAATGGGAAAGGTAAGCTGGGAACATCGATACATAGACAGTGTCAGCAGATAAGGGCCTATGGCCCACCCAGTCTGCCCATTTGAGCTTGTAAGTTCAGTTTGTTTCCTAGAAGTCTGTTGCCCTTACCCTGACCTCCAGAATTCCTTTATGTCTATCCGTGATTGTTTCAGCCCCACCACTTCCTCTGGCAGGGTGTTCCACTTGTCCACCACCCGTTCTTGAAGAAATTCTTTCTCATGTTTCCTCTGAATCGTCCTCCCTCAACTTCATCCCATGCCCTCTAGTCCTGGAACATCTTTTTACGCTTAAAAATAGTGTTTTCCTGCACCCTGTTCCTCCCTGTAAGATACCTGCATGTCTCTATCATATCCTCTCTCCTCCTCTCCTCCAGGAGTACATGTTCAGTTCCTTCAACCTGTCTTCATAGGACTTGTGATGCAATCCATGCACCATCTTTGTTGCCCTCCTCTGAACCTTCTCTACCCTGTCTATGTCCTTACGTGGTATGGTCTCCAGAACTGTACACTGTACTCCAGGTGGGGCCTCACTAGTGTCTTGTAAGCGGAATTATGACCTCCTTTTCCTGCTGGTGATGACCTGCCTATACACATCCCAGCATCCCATTTGCTTTACCTGCTGCCTTGTCACACTGTTTCCTACTTTGAGGTCATCAGAGATGATAACCCCAAGATCCCTTTCCTGCTTGGTGCATGCTATATCCTCACCCCAACTGATATATTGTGCCAGGGTTTTTGTGCCCCATATGCATTATCTTGCACTTCTTTGCATTGAATTTCAACTGCCAAACCCCGACCATTCTTCAAGTTTATGCAGGTAGCTTCTCATTCTGTCTACACTCTCTGGTGTGTCTACTCTGTTACAGAGCTTTGTGTCATCAGCGAACAGTGAAATTCTGCCTTCTAGGTCCTGCATAATGTCACTGATGAAGATGTTGAATAGGACCGGTCCCAGCACTGATCCCTGTGGTACCCACTGGTCACTCTTCCCTCTATGGGTGACAGCCATTTACCACCACTCTGTGTCCTGCCACCCAGCCAGTTACCTACCCACCACACTACTGTCCTGCCCGCACCCATATTCCCCAGTTTGTGTAATAGTCTTCTATGTGGCACAGTGTCAAAGGCCTTGCTGAAGTCCAGATAGGCCATGTCCACTGCCCTCCCTGATCCACCTCCCTAGTCACCCAGTCAAAAATTCAATGAGGTTGGTCTGACATGACCTCCCTGGTGAAACCATACTGCCTTGGGTCCTGTAGTCCATTGACAACCAGATGTTCCACCAATCTCTCCTTCAGTAGTGCTTCCATGATCTTCCCCACTACCAAGGTGAGGCTGACTGGTCTGTAGTTCCCTGCTTCCTCTGTGTTCCCACTTTTGTATAAAGGACTACATCTGCTGTCCTCCAGTCTTTGGGTACCTCCCTGTTTCCAGTGATCGGCTAAACAGGATAGCCAGAGGTTCAGCCACCACCTCCCTTAGTTCTTTAAGGACCCTGGGTGCACCCATCTGGCCCCATTGCTTTATCAACTCTTATTACTTCCAGTTCCTTCAGGATCCTTTCTCGTGTAAAGGGACTTGTGTCCATTTCTGCACCATTCTCACCTTGTGCTCCCTTCAGACTCATTACCCTCCTCTTCCTCAGTAAAGACTGAGCAGAAATATCTGTTCAATATGTCAGCTTTACTGTTGTCATCCTCCACGCCTCCCATCCTCCCTTCAGTCTCACTATCCCTCCCTTTGTCTTTCTTTTTCACTTATGTACCTGTAAAGGTTTGTCCCTCTACCCACTGATTTTGCAATGTGCTCTTCTGTCTGAGCTTTGGCTTCCTTACTGACCTCCCTGCCTCCCTTTGCTTCTCCTGGTACTTCTCCCTATCCCCTTCTGCCTGTGTCTTTTGTATTGCCTGAATGCAATCTTTTTGGCTTTCATTTTCTTTGCTACCTCTTTGGAAAACCATAATGGTCTCCTCTTCCTTTTCCTCTTGCTAACCTGCTTAATGCATAATTCTGTTGTTCTTGTAATCCACATTTTAAATACTGCCCACTGTTCCTCAACCCCTGATTCCTGTCCCATTCCCCTAATGCCTCTTTCAAGTATCTCCCCATTTTCCCAAAGTCTGCATCCCCTAAAATCCAGGATACATGTTTTGTGTGGTTTGGTTCTGCTCTTCTGTGATTTCAAACCACAATGACTGGTGGTCACTGTTTCCCAGGTGCTCCCCACTGTTACCCCCATCACACTGTCCCTGTTTGTGAGCACAAGGTCCAGTATTGCCTTCTGCAGTTGGTTCCATGACCAGTTGCTTGAGGAAGGCACCCTGAAGGAGTCCAGGATAAATCTGCCCTGAGTTGATGCTGCTACTGGGATGCTCCAGTCCACGTCTGGAATATTGAAGTCTCCAACCAGTACTACCTCACCCTTGTCTGCCATCCTTTGGATGGCTAGCATCAACTCCTATCTGTTTCTTCCTCCTGGGCTGGTGGTCTATAGACCACACCTGTGCTGGATAGCTGTCCCATTTTCCTTTCCAGCTTAACCCACAGTATCTCTCCCCATTTGTTCCTCCTGGATCTCTGTGGCCCTTATGTCATTTTTCACATACAGTGCCACTCCTCCCTTCCTGCCTGCTCTGTCTCTTCTGAATATGTTGTAGCCAGGTATGGCCATCTCCCAGTCGTGGTTATCATTACACCAGGTTTCAGTGATGGCCACAATGTCCAGGTCTGACTGCACCATGACAGCCTCCAGATCTTCCATCTTGTTGCTAAGGCTCCTGGCATTTGCACACATGGCTTTCCATGATTTGACCTCCTAGACTGTTTCACTGTTTCTCTCCAGCCCCTTCCTTGGTTGTCATTTATTCCTAGTTTTCCTTGCTGTCTGCCCTTCTGCTGAATTTTGCCCTTTCTGCTTATCCACCTCTTGGGCACTAATCTCCATCTTTTGCACACTGCTTTGCAGAGATAGCCCTCCTCTGGTTCACTGGTTCCACTGCTGCTAGCTGTGGGGGTGAGCAAGTAGGTACCCTCCTTGCTGGCCTGCCACCCCTTTGCTAGTTTAAATGCTTGTCAATGTAGCATTTAAACTTATCATTGAGTGCTTGGATTCCCCTCAGGATGGATGCAGGCCGTCAGGCTTGAACAAACCTCCATCCCTCCAGGTGGGTCCCCAGTCACCAATGAATCAAACCCTTCCTCACAGCACCAGTTCTTCAACCATGAGTTAACGTTCCTGGTGCATGCACTCCTATGCTCCCTTGCCTCTCACAGGTAGTACTTCTAAGAAAGTGACAGAAGTAGCTACTTGCTTGAGACCCTCCCAGTTTCCTAAACTCTTCCTGAACTTCCTTTGGCTCCCCATTTGCCAGGTCATTAGTACCTAGGTGGATAATGACATCCAGCATCCCTCTCGTCTTGCCTTCTCAGTGATCCCCAGGATCTTCCTTCCATCCCTCCATGCCGTGGCACCTGGTAAGCACCTCACCTCCCTGTCCTCCCCTCCTGTGTTCCTAGCTGGATCCCTCTTATGATGGAGTCCCCACCAGGATTCGTTTCCTCCTCCTCTGGGGTCCACTGCTTTCCCCTGAGGAGTCACCTCCTTGGCTAACCTCCACATCCCTTTCCTTCCACTTCTCCGTGCCTCTATTTGGTTGTCCTCCATTTGCCAGTGTGGCATATGAGTTCTTAGTGGAATAGGATCTGGGATGTGCCTCTGCCTGACCGCTCTAACCCTCCCTGGGCCCACTGTCATCCAAGTGCTCCTCGTTCTCGGCATCCTTTGAGGCAGTTGTATTGGACTGGGTGGTCCCTGGATAGGGTGATGGTACTCTGACCCAGTTTACTTCCTCTGAGTTTGGCTACCTCCTCCCGAGTCCAGAGAGATGCATGCAGATAGGAAGCACCTCAGTGTCCAGAAGGTTCGCCTGAACATGGCTGCCCCAGCCACTGCATTGCACCACTCCCACATTATACTGCAATTCCACTACTTGTCTGCTACTGAAGCTCTCCTAGTTCCCTTTTATTAATTTACTGTCCTAAAAATCCTGCCACTGATCCTCAGATACATTTTTTTTAAAGAAAAGAAACCAATAAAAAATAAATGAATCAAAACACTTGTCGTGCTGAGGGTGGGCTTCTTCCTCCTTATGCCCCTCCTACTTCACACCCTTACTATACCCTGTGTTTAGCTCCTGTCAAATCGATTTAACAGGGCATATAATTAAGAGTTGAGGAAGGGAGGTTGGGGAAGGGAGGGGCGAAATTTGCATCAATTAAAGACAGCACAGAATTACACCACCACTATGTTTTAAATTTTCAACAGCCCAAAACAATTATAAGTAAAGACAACAAAGAAAGTATAGTGTCACTAAAAGCCCACAATCTAAGTATAAAAGAAACATAGCGATTACCAGTTACTCTAAAGCACTGAATTGAATATGTTTCCTTCCTTCCCTTCTGGCTTCTAAGGTATAATAGTTGTAACTCCTGTCTGTGGATTGTGTTTCAGGCACACACACACACAACACAAACAAACACACAGAATTTTGCATCCACTTCATTTTGCAGCTAACATCAGAGCCAGAAGCAGCCCACTGGATTATCATCAGTCAGTTGAGCCACTGGAGAGTCTCAAACTGGAAAAATATTTTCAGAGGCAGACTGCAAGGTGAAGGAAGACTGTGCACTCCAAGCTCAGTCATGACAGACTGACAGCAACCAGGCCTGCAGTGTTTGATCAAAGGGTAGAGACAGCATGTGTTACTTGTATCCCTACCGAGGTCCACACTGCTCAGATTGTCAACTAAGGAGAGTCAGAATTTTGCTGTAATTCAGTTATCCAGAATAGACAGTTCAGACTTAAAGGGTGTCACACAGCAAAGTTTCTTTTAGCACCAGCACACTGACTGCAATGACTTGACTACTGTTCCTGCCTGGCTACTTACGTTTGTAATCTGTGGCCCAGGTCACTAGTGTTTTATAGTTTGATGGCACTAATGAGAGTGCCTGGCTGGCTGCAAGCAAGCAAACAAGCAGTGGCACTGTCGCAGAGTAAAATGTGTGCCCGTGTGTGTGTGTGTCAGACTATTAGTGACATGGTCTGTGTGGGGTGCATGGGCAGATGTGTTTAGAGAGGCTGTCCAGTGAGCATTAGTGCCACAGTTATAGTAAGACCAGAGGAAACAGCTGGTATCACTCACTTGTTATTATAAAATGTCAAAAACAAAAACAAACTAGAAATGTAATTGGCCAAGAGATGTCACCTGACCATGCATTAAATCTCTATAAAATGCACATTCTGGTGCAGAATCTCATTTCCTCTCAAAATAAAACTATTTAAGAGTCATTTTATAAGTGTAATAAGCCCCTCCAGGGTGTGCATTGTTGGATTTTAATGCACTTCCCAGTGATATAAGGACACTCAACCTTTGGCCTTATGCCTAACTACACCTCTTGAGAGTACATTAAAATCCAATAATACATAACCTGTCACGGCTTACTACTACATATTCAATTGTGACAACTCACTTGAGATGTATTCAGTTACTTCAATTACAGTACAATTGACAGTACTTTATTTTGCAGCACCCAGGCCAAAAGGAGGCAGGAATGTACCAATTATCCACCCTCTGCCCATGCCAGGCAGTCAGAAAGGTCAGCACTACACAGTAAGGCTAGAAACATGGGGTGGGTAGTGTGGTATAGACCTGCAGAGACATTAGCTCTTGCGGGTAGGATAAGGTATTATAGGCAGATCAGACAGACCAATGGTCTTCTTCGCCATCAACTTCTGTTTCTATGCAGCACCCAGAAGTTGAGAGCAGCAGACACAGGCAGGCTTTGCACTCCCTCTGACTGCGAGGAGATACAATCATAAAGAGGCAAGAGTAAGACAAGGAGAAGCAGAAGTACAGTCAAAGCAGCAGTCTGAAAGACAACGCAGACGCGCAGATCTAGTCAGGAATGAGAATCAGAAGGATTTGGGAAATGCACAAACAGCCAAAGGTCAGGAATACTATATGAAGGCATTGAGCCAGATGGTGTGAGGCTAATGGCAGAGTGCCTTTCAACACACCTAGGAGCGTAAATTCTCAAGAAACAACATGCCTTGGAGTGGGTTGTAAAGCTATAATACAGAAAAAAAGCTTTTTTTTTTCATTATGGAAAACGTTTTATTTCCATGTAATCAGGCTTTACTATGTATAATATGCAAGTCTGGTAATGAAGACTGGGGCAGCTTAATCTGGTTCTGCAAGTCAGTTTGCATCTGTCCCAGGTTCGCCTTCCCTTTCCATGGTCACACCTGGAAACGAGCCGTGGCTCAGTGTGCCTCTCCCGGTCACAAGCTTTCAAATTAAATAAATTAAAAGACTGGATACCTCAAAATTCCCTAAGGATATCATTAGTTTTGAAGAAGCCTATGCCCTGTTATAGGGTACTTTTCTTCAAAACTGATAAACATTTTATGGGAAAAAGGTTTTATATTTGTTTATAAAATGGGATTTAAAAAACTAACCAAGCTGAACAATTTCTTTGTTTAAAACACAGCACATGACCATTGATTATTTACAGAAACTACACAGTCTGGAACTACTGACCCTAATCTACCCAACAGCAGCCTTTTACAGCAGCAGAAATCACTTCCCAGCAGCAGTAGTACATCAGCCTATGTTCAAGCACCACATTTTATGCCTTAAAGCCTCGTTTTGTAGAATAATCCACATTGCTGACTTCAGCAAAGTACACTGTACTGCACTGTGCTAAGAAATGTACTTCTATTTTTCAAAGAAGAAACTTGTATGTAAGTTTCTCAGCATCCCATAACGGATGCCATGACTACCAAGTCCAAAGACGTCAGACTGGACATCAGAATGTCACTGCTCCTCCGCTCAGTACAGAAATGCCTGTAAGAGAACTGAAAATTCAACCTGCAAAAAACACATCTGCAGCCTCGTTTCATGGAGCCACTGTACAACCACGATGAACACATCCCGTCAACCAGACTTTCAAAAAAAAAAATTTATACCTCGGCGCTGTCTGCAGACAGATCATGCTTCCTGAAGTGATCTGCGCAATGCAGCATGACACTGAACTGCGCAATGCAGCATTACAGTTTCCCTCTAAAGTGCATCACACTCAAAAGTCATCCAGGTGCCCGAAACACTGAAATATCCAGGAATGAGGCAACATTCATACTGCACAAGGAAGCCAGCATGGCTCAGTTGGTAGCACATCTATCTGCCTCTGGACCAGAAGGTCATGGGTTCTCGTCCCACATCGGGATTGGACTTGCACCTAAAAAAAATTGCTAGCATCCGAGTGCAGTATTGGGGGTGCTGTACTGCTGGGGTGTGTCTTCCTTGAATGAGACATTAAACCAAGGTCCCTTCTGCCCATCCTGGTGTTGTCCTGGTGGGTGTCCAGGTGGAAGTAAAAGACCCCAGGGCACTCTTAAAAGTAAGAAACATTCCTAGTGTCCTGGCCAGCATTCTCCTTCCCATAAACCGTTCATGCAATTACCCAGGCTGTGTGTGGCTGATGATGTGCGATATGGCCGCCACCACACATTCAGTCACTTCACTACCAGTCTAGCATTGCTTGTAAAGCGCTTTGGGATACACTGTGTATGAAAGCGCTATATAAGTGCTGATGCTTCTTCTAGTCTGTCTGCCTTACAAAATAAGACACAAGCAACTGTCAGCAGCTCAGTATGGTGTATATATGGCCACTACTCCATGCACAATATATGCACAGTAATAGTGATATGGCATGGTTATTTCTGCATAGTATAACAAGCCTGACAAATTAAGTACATGGAACTACTTTATATAGAGGATTTATTTTCAATAAATTACAAGCATAAAAAAAGCATAAATACCTGTCCTTTATGCACTTTCTACATTAACCCTCCCATTTATAAGCGTAATAAGCCCCCACAGGGTGTAGGGTTCCCAGTAATTAATGCATGTCCCAGGTGCAGCTTGAGGACACTCAGCCTGTGGCCTCATGCCTCACAATGTACCAGGGGCATGTATTATTTACTGAACTGTACACCTGTAGTGGCTTACTACTTACAGTACTTCTGTTAGGCTGTTGCTAGGTAGAACAGTTTAGGTCAGTGACTGAACCATATGTTTACTGAGAAATATTGAATGGTCATGGGATGTATATAGACCAGGTGAAGTTGCTAGGATCTTAAAAGACTCTGAAGCCCATTTTATAATGAAGCAATATGCACAGCAGGTGTGTGTCATGCTGGGATACCATTACACGAGGTGGTTGGGCATGAGGCCACCGGCAGAGTGCATCCAATACCAAGAAACAGGTTCACCCAGTTAAGGGGAAACAACCAAGCGATGTAAGATAGAGAGCAGGAAAATGGGCAACAGGAATATGAGCAACATGCAATTATGTGGCCCCATGCAGAGTGAATACCAACTGGCACGATCACAACATGCGGTTGTCACCAACATTTTCTGGGGCTCTGCCCCGCAACCCTCTCTACACAATACCCATCACAATGTTTTAGAAGATGAGAACTTGTCGGCCCGATGGAGCTGAGGGTTGAAGCACTGGATACCTCACCTCGCGCTCATGGCAACCTGTGTTGGGAACAAGCACAGACCTCCAGGGTTGGCAGGGTTGGAGAAGGACTGAGCATCCAGGGACTGCTCTCCTTCTCCAGGGAGGAGAACGTAGTGGTGGCACTTGACTGGCCCCTAAGCCGGAGGCTGGAGGAGCAGTGCACCGTGGGGCAGACACCTGGAGAAGCGCGTACACCTCCCTCCACTGGCATCACTGCATGACCCTTCTCCACAAAATACAGGGAGAAAATGGAAAACAGGAGTCCTCGCCATGGATGACGACTGTCCCCTTGCAGGAGCCGCGGAGGGCACCTCACCCGAACTGGATCTGGTCTGTTGGGTTGAGAGTCTCCCGTCCCGCCCACGAGGGTAAGTCATGAGGGCTGAAGGGGGGGTCTCATACCGGTTGGCGTGTGTGTGTGGGCGCTCAGATGGCAGGTGGGGACTCCAAGAGAAACAGCATCAACAACAAACAAACAAACAAAAAAGATGACAACTTCACTTACACCCCATCATCAGGGCACCCACAGTACCAGACGCTTAGATATCCATGAAGCCCAAATGACAGACACCATCATGCCAATGCCCATATTCTGATGCCTTCATTTCGGCACCCTCTTGATGGGATACCCAAAAATGACATTATCCAGCACAATACACATTCCTGGAGTGCATTTGCTATCATACAATAGCTCATTTATAAAAATAAAAAGGTATATTTGAAGGAAAAAGCCTCCTGTCATGGCCAGTAGGTGGTGCTGCTGGTAGATGAATCAAGTGTCTCTGTACACTCTCCTACCTCCACCCAGTTCGTGTAGGTTTCTCCTCTCTTCCTTGGTTATAACATAAGTTCCTAAAGTGCCGTCTTCTGATTCACCCAAACAGTTCACCTGACCATTGATTAATCTCCAATATACCCACAGCTGCATGTTCACATGGCTTTATTCGATTTCTTTAGGTACAACTCTAACAAAGCATTGCCCATGTTATAAGAGGATTAACCCACTCCAGGGTTTGGGTTTACTGAGCATTAATCCATGCCTGGGTGGCTGAAATCACTCAGCTTAGCCTTGTGATTCCAACCCCACGGCATGGTTTAATGCTCAGTAAACAATACCCCTGTCGTGGGTTAATCCCTCCTCATTGTGGCATTTGTGAGCAGGACTGGGACCTGAAGAAATGTATTTGAAATTATGGCAGTTGTGAGCAGGACCAGAAGTGGGAGAAACTCGGAGTGAAGGTGGCATTGGTAAGTACACACACTACACCCCACACTCCCCATTTCAAGTAAATTAACCTTTTAAAATACACTCTGCTCTTTTAGGTAGCAGCAATCTAGAGACATGGCAAAGTAATTTCTTTTTAAATATGTGGGGAAACCGCCAAACAGTAAGTGGTACATGGTCTGCTTTCTAAAAAGCAGATGCATGGTTTAGTGTTTGGCATATGGAGCGGGTGGGGGGTACATCAAGCTACCACTTTCCTTTTTCCCTTTGTAAAAGCCTGCCTGCTTACATTTCTATTTACTTTATCGACGAGTTGAGGTTTTACTAAGCAGGCGCATGAAGCTGCTGCTGATTTCTACATGGGATGTGGTGATTTGTTTTTTGGGGGGCAGTTCATGTGTGCCACACTTGATACAGTGATACTGTGCTGGGATACTGTTCAAGGTGGCCAATGACTTATCAGTTTCCTAGAAACCTTTTCTGTGATTGTATAATTTATTTTCACGCTCTGATTCTGTATGACAAAAAAAACATTTGCAAGGTATAAATACAGACAACATATTAAGTAAGTAATAAGCCATGCCAGGGTGTGCATTAAACAATTTTAATGCATGCCCCAGAAGTATCTTCAAGGCACAAGACCACAGACCGAGTGTCCTTACACCCCTGGGAAATGCATTCAAAGCCTCTAATGCACATCCTGGAGTGGTTTATCACACTTATAAAATGGCAGTTATGTTATAATAATTTTATTTAAGGCAAAAGTGGGGGTTGTTTTGGTATAAAAATAAGTAGAAAAAATGAATTTAGAAAGGAAAACTTAATAAAATAGTGCTCTGTAGTATGTGGCCAGCAGTTGGTGCAGTAGTACTTCATGTAGAGGTGTGTGTAGGTAATTTGCAGTTTAAATTGTGTCACTCTTGTGGCAACTACCAGCCCTACCATGCTTGCTCAGTCAGCCCCAATCCCATTGATCCCCACGTTGTGCTTAAGCGCGAGATTTCCTCGCTGTGCTCTAACCTCAGTACAAGCATTTATTAAAAGACACCAGCCTGACAGTACGCTGTGTTCTGTTCTGTGATACTGATGTCTGCTCTCTATAAAATGGTAAGTTTTGAGGGTTTATTTTTTTGAATTAAACTTTCCTGTCTTGTTTCATCTAACGGAATCAGCTCCTTTTGGTCACTCTGCTCGGCCCCGACCTGCCCACTTCAGTTCTGCCCCACTTGCCGTGTTTACTGATGATCTGCAAGTTTAGAAAGAATACCCACTCTCATACTGCCTGGTACCGATGGTGGGTCTGTAATAGATTTGCAAATAATGATTAATTTTAATGTCTGATGCTGTCCTTCCTCGGGTTATGTTTTAGTTGGTTAGTTAATCTCAGGTGCCACATGCTGTGGTGCTCGTGGTGGTTAGTGGCTGACTTGAGAAAAACAGTGGTGTTCATGCAGAGGCCACAGATGCTAGCAGTGTAGCTTACCTGTTAAAATGTTGCATACAGTTTACAATAAATTATTTTGAAAATGTGTGGTAGTTAGGGCTAGGATTTTCAATATGCAATTTCTACATGCCTTTTTTTTTTTTTTACACTTTTGGAAGTTTGTTGCTATTTTGCCAGTAAGCAGGTATTTTGGGTGAGGAAAATGAGATTCGACAGCTGACCGTGTGTTTAAAAGAATTAATGCACTGTCAGGTGATAACTCTCAACCAATGAAATTTCTAGATTTTTTCTTGCCATTTTATAAAATAAATATAATGTGGTCTCACTTATGCTAGCAGGGTGTTGTAACAAGAAGTGTCTCCCTGTCTTTATTTAAGGGGCTTGAAAATTTGTTGGAAGAACAAGGAAATAGGGTATTTTTTTGGGGGCTCCTGCCAGGTATCCACCCTGGTCACGGCCCGGTCTTCCACCAACTGTCACCTGGGACCCCCGGTCACTCCCAGCTATTCCCCAGAGGCAGGACCGCAGAGCTGGGACCCCTATCCAGCCCCTGCGAACCAGTAACTAGTTGGGGGACCCCAGTGGCAGTGGCTAATGAAGCCCTGAGGAAGGCTTCATAGAGCGGAGGTGCCCATTTTTCCCTCTTTAATTCTTCCGAAGAGTCAGGCGTGCAATGACATCAACGCACTAACGGCAGATGTCCGCCGACTCTTCTCCCAATGTAGATGCCCATGGTCTGCTGAACACCCAGCCTCGCTGGGTGTCAGTACAGCAGCGGCATATGACCCTTACCCACCCGAGGAAGGAGAGCTGTCGCGGGATGCTCAATCCTCCCTTCCCCTGCCAACCCCGGCAACTCGAGTCCATTCCCGAACCGGGTCGCTGGTGTGGCACGAGGTGTGGCGTCTAGCGCCTCAACCCTCAGTGCCACTGGGCTGGCAAAATGGGGTATTTCTGAAAAGTGCACATTCTGTTAAAGAGTCCTGCAATTGCTTTCCTTGATTTTTGGCTAAAGGTATACTGACCTCAGACATTGTACCCTCTGTTTGACCTCCACTGACCCCCATGATTTTACGCACACTTATCCTCCTCACTCACTTCTCCACCTTAGTTGTACCATGTAACCTTTGTCCTTCCTGCATGGTTGCCCACACCACCTTTGTTATGCTGGTATGTTCAATGCATATATTGCTATGTGACTGCTATCTGTAAGTGTTCTCTTAGTGTACATATTTACAAATGTATCATTCTACTGTATGTAATGCCTTTATTTTAATTTTTATATTATTATTCTGCGTTTGATCATGTACCTGTCCAGGTTCATCTTGTAAATGAGTTTACTCAAAGGCGTTTAGCCTGATAAAATACAGATTTTGATTGACTGAAAAGTGCAGACGAGCTTGGGTACCAACTTTCATACAAAGTACCACCACCGGTGAAGTGCTCACATTACATGTAGCTCTGTAACGTCAGCACTTCACCAGCAATTCAACACAAATGTCCTTTTGTATTAATTTTCTCTTAAAAATAAAGTTCCTTTCTCCTACTCCTCTTGAAACACCCCATACCCCTCCTCCCCACCTAAACCTACTGGCATGAATAAAATATAACCCATCTCCTCCCCACTCCCCACAGGCAGCACCCATCCACCACCACTCTTCTCACTCCAGCCCCAGCAACAGAGAACCCTTTCCACCTCCCTCAGAACACCCAATCCCAACCTCCTCCCCATGCCATCATGGCCAAATTAGACCCCCTCCCAGCACAGACTACAGCACCCATTCACCCTTCACTCCCTCAGGATGCATTTCGAGGAGGGATGGTGACTAGTGCAAATCCTCCTCATCACCTCTGCTGGCAGCCATCTGAATGAATGGGAGCATGCATCTACAGTAAAGCAGCAGGCTAACTGCACTATTTTCTACGCCAGGCCCTGTCTGAAGAGGCAGGTAATGGGAGTAGTGGAGTAAATGCCAAGACCTTGAGTGTGCAATGCCTGTGTTTTGTTGGTGGGGGTTGCAGTCTGCATTTGAGACTGCTGAAGCCTGCTAGAGAGGACAATTGCTGCTTCTGTATTGCATTACCATGTATGGCTGGTTGCACTGTATTACAGTAAACTAATGGAATAGTACCTTAAACATTAAGCTAATCCGTTGCCTTTGGTTCATCTTTGGTAGCCCTCCTCTGCACTGCCTCCAGCAAATAAATGTCCTTAAGAACCATGGATCTGTACAGGATGGAATGAGCTCTAGCTTGTCGCCAGTTATATTCTGAAATCACAGTATAAAAAGTTCCAAATGTTACCACTGAAGTAATGGTGTGGTTCAATAATCTCGTAAAATGACACAAGGCTGGGGTTTCGCCATAGCAATCTCCTCCCTTATGAGAGTTTTATTGCAAAGTATGTTTCCACTGTTATGCTCAAGAGTCCCGTTAAAGGTGCTTGGTTCATGCATTTACTTTCACTTTTGCAAAAACCTTTATAGCAATTCTGAAAGCACAGCATTTTTCAGTACTGCCATAGAGGCTATTCACAAAAGTTAAAAGTACAAGCATGAACAGAGATGTCAGTGTAACCCCTACAAATGGGGGTTCCCAAAAGACTTCAGGAGCTTGCTTGAATGCTCCAAGCCTGAATGGTGTTTGGCGTTTAAGCCATTTATCAGTAGTGTTTTAGAACCTCTGGTACTGTCTCTTTAAGAGCTGTCTGCTTGCAGGCATAATTAGTTTGTATGGGGACTGTGTGTTTCTTTGATTGAGTACCACTCAAGCTGCTGCAATTCACTTCATTTTGCAGTCACTAGAGTGCAAAGGAACCTATCTGAAAGATGTAACTGTTTGCCAGAAATTATTTAGAGTAATAATGAAATTACAGTTTGTCTAACCTGCTTTCTTTGCAGTCAGAACTGTGTCTGCTAGTTCCCCATTCTAGTTTTGAACTGCTGAACTGGACCAATCAGTGTGGGGTAAGCTAGCTCTAAAATGGTGCCTTGGACGAATCAGAACTTGGACTCATAATCTGAGCCAGCCACAAGAGGATTGTATGGGCAGTGACTCTGGGAGATGTAGTTTAGACTTCAGTGCCTTTTGGACCAACAGCAGCAGTCTATTGTGAGTGACAGCCAATCCAGTCAAGAACTGGGAGGAACTCAAAGGAAGTGCCGGTTTTGTCGGTTGGAGTTTCAGTTGAGCTTTGGCAGTGAAGAAGGAAGGAGCCCTGTGCTTTTTCTGTGCAGTTTTAGTCAAAAACGTGTAAGGCCCAGAGTTCGGGTCTGCAGCTTGTGTAACAGCTTGTTAGGACTGAATCCGTCCTGTGAAAAGAATCAAAGGATATCTGAAGAGTAGAAACCAGGCTCACCCTGTAGAAGACTGGAGGAATTGCTGAAAATTTCACTCGGTCTGTCAGGAACTGAATCTGCTGTGTGTTCTCCGGGTATTGTGCAGTAATTGCGATCGGGATACAGATGCAGCCTGCCTGGTATAGTGCTTTCTTTATATGGATGTGTGAAGAGGTTTGTGTACCTCAAGTGAGCCCTGCTGACATTGAAGGACCCTATCTTATTTGGAGGTCGTGAGTACTAATTCAGGGTCGCTCCCTGTTGAATTGACACATTAAATCCAAATGGAATTACTGTACTGCTGACTGTTTAATTCTCCTTTCTCTGTGTGAAGGCCCCTACCAGCTGCCACGGTTTGGACTAGCCACTAGGGCTTGGGTACCCAGGGACAGTAATGATAGGGATAGGCCTGTGCACAGAGCCATAGGTAGATTATTAGAGTGATAAGCTAATTAACCTGATTTCCCCTGTCCTTGTTATATCCCCCTAAATAAATCAGAGCTGCTTGTTTCACAAAGTTATACTGCCTGAGGTATTTGTCTATGTTAAAGTACTGTACTGTGATTGTTGCACTGTATCTCATTTCACAGGAGGTCCCAGTGCGGAACCAGACCTGGGGTAAGTGTATACTGTGAAGTAATTCCGATATATTGTGTGGGCCACTAGTGGGAAGAAAGGGTTGCAGTGTCCCAGAGAGGCTGTGACCAAGTTAGTTTAACTATTGCAAACCCTGACCTCAGGGTGGAGGCATCCGCCATTGGATCCAGGCCCCTCAACCTGTTAGTGGCAAATCAGGCAGGGTAGTAGCCCTGGGATAGCGCCATCTAGGGGTTACATCTTGGAGGCTCACCGCTGGGATTGTGTGTCCTCTAGTGGCCATATTACTGAACCACTGTTAAAAAAAAATGGGTACCCTGACAGAAGTGGCTGTGCACCGGCTGGTGGAGTGGTGTACTGGGGAGGAGATCGACCCCAAAATGCTATGCTTATCCTGGACATCCCCTGGGTATCAATACGGACACTGTGCAGGAGTACTTTCCAAGGTGGAAGGTTTACAAAACCCTGCGGTGGTGGGTCGGCATGCTAATCTGCTCACCCACACTTTCCTGGCCTAGTAGAGTTTAAGGATCCATGAGATAGCTCCAAAGTGCCACAGACCATTACCCCAGAGGAGCCCTCACTGCTTGGAGAGTGATAACTAAGGACAGTAAAGACCGGGGGAATCAGCCCCCACCACTATCTGAAACTTTTGAGGAGAATTTGCTGAATGGTTGCTGGGAGAGGGAAAACTGTGGAGGACTTGAAAAACTATTCTTGCCACCTGGGGTGTTCCTCCCCAACACCCTCTCCTGCTCCAGTGCCCGTAATGGTGGCTGAACCAATGCAGACTCCTATTTCTGCACCTGCCATTAGTCACGACTCTTACTGAAGGTTGAGGATCTTCTCTGGCACCTCCCACCCCCAAGGGGAGGATGACTGAGGAGACCTGGATGAACTATGTTGCCCCAAGTGCTAGAATGGCAATGCCGGGAAGGCGGCGAAGAGGGTTAGTGAGAGCCTCGAGGTCCTGCCTGGCTACCATCTGTGCTAAGCGGGCCAGTAACCCTGAGCGACTGCACAGGCCTATCTTGAGGCCTTGGAGAATGTGTATGGGAGCCCAGATTCGATGAGGACCTATGGTGGAGAGTAAGAGATGCACAACAGTACCAAGGGGAGTTGTTGTTCTGTATGTATCTCGGCTGGAAAAATTGTTGCAAGAATGCCTCAGAAAAGGTAGTTTGCCAGCGATTGAACTGGACCGAACCAGGCTGGACAGGATCCTTAAGTCTGCCCCCTTCTCAGAACTGCTGTTGCTTCAGTTACCATGGCAGATCGACTGGAATCCCACCCTCCTATGATGAGTTAATGAGAGAAATTAGAGTTGAAAAAGGCGACCTCGGGAGGGACCTGCACCAATAGCTCTTGGCTACGACCCGGTGACTGAGGTGACCCATCAAGGTGAAGTTCAGGGGCAGAGGTTGGCAGTCAATGAGTGCTCTGACAAGAAAAAGATATGCCACAATGGGGCGAATTGTTGAGAGAGATCCAGGAATTCAAAAACAGTCCTTTATGAAGGCACGCCTGCAAATACGGCCCTGACCTATATCCGACTGCATCTGCTATGGGTGGGGGGGTACCAACCATCTATCTCTTGCTGATAACAGCTCCGAACTCGATTCCTGACTATGGGAAGTGGAGAAACTGACGAGATGTCTCCAAATGCTTATCACTGCAGATGAGATGGCACCAAGGTTTCCAGTTAGTAATACCCCCGCCCTGGCTCCCCAGTGTGGCGCGCCAGCTCAAACTCCAGAAAGTATGTTTTGCTATAATTGTGGGAAAGATGGCACATGAAAGGGAATGCCAGTCCCCAAAGACACTGACAAAGTTGCATATAGGCTACAAGGAGAGCTGAGAAGAAATCAGTGGTTAAGAGGTGCACGCATGATCCCAGTGAGGGCACCAAAATGCTAATTCACGCCCTTTGTGGCAAGGTCAGTTGCCCAGGCTCCCACTACCGCCTCTCCAGACTGGTCCAGAATAGTGGGTCCCTCCATGGAGACCACTGTAAAGGTGAATGGAGTGTCTACAAGAGCTGTATTAGACAGTGGCTCCCAAGTGACAATTATGTTCCAGGATTGGTATCAGAAGCATTTGTCAGACGCACTTCTTACAACCATTAGAAGGACTGCATGTATGGGGGTTAAGTGAGAAGGCCTACCCTTATTCCGGGTATATCCGAATTTGGCTGTCTTTCCCCACCTCCGTGGCTGGAGTGGCCAACAAGTAGAGACCCTAGCCTTAGTGTGTCCCCCACTGGACTGTATGATGGTGTCCTTTGTTGATTGGAACAAATGCTCATATGTTCGGAAGGCTGGCACAGTTGTGTTATGAAAACAGGGGTCAAAAGACTAGTAGAGCTTTAAGAGTTCGGCTTTAATTAAGAAGGCCTATGAGGCACAGAGAAATGCTGAAAAACAGAACCAGAGGAACCGGTCGAATTGTATGGAAGAAGGATTCCGAGTCTCTGATCCTGGCGCCAAATGCCCAGTGTACCTTACAGGAGAGGTCCGTATCAGAAAGGATGTTAAGAATAAAATATTAATGTTGGATGCACCAGGCGATGGAAAATTGCCAGAGGGACTGCTGGTCAAGCCTAGTATTTTGCCCGCTAGAGCCCATGCTTATGCCAGAAGGGTAATGGTCCAAGTTCATAATGTGTCTGAAAGAGACATTCGAGTAAACAGAGGTGCATCCTGGCTAATGTGCATTGTGCAGACACTGCAGTGCTACCCAGCAGCAAGAGTTCAAGGAAGAATGACAGAGTAACGCCTGACTTGTTTGATTTCGCGACTCCGCTGCCAGCTGAATGGAAAGTGAGGATCAGTGAGAAGCTTGCCCAGAGAGACCAGGTGTTTTCTTTAAAGGAATGTGGATGTAGGATGCGTAAGGAGCTGAGCACAATATCCGGCTGCATGATCTAAAGACCATTTCGTGAGAGGTCTCGACGCCTGGCACCTGCTGACATAGATGATGTGAGACAGCATCTGCAAGAGATGTTAGCTGCTGGTGTAATACAAGAATCCAGAAGCCCTTATGCTTCCCATTGTGGTAGTGAGGAAAAGAATGGAACAGTAAGGATGTGTGTGGATTATCGCACCTTAAACCGCGGACTATCCCTGATCAGTACACAATGCCCGCATTCAGGATGCTTTGGACTGCCTAAACGGAGCAAGTGGTTCTCTGTGCTGGATCTCCGTAGTGGTACTACCAGATCCCGATGGCCCCAGAGGACCGTGAGAAGACGGCTTTATCTGTCCGCTTGGCTTCTATGAATTCATGAGGATGCCTCAAGGATTTCAGGTGCCCCAGCCACTTTTCAACGATTGATGGAGCGTGCAGTGGGGGACATGAACTTACTAGAGTGCCTGGTATACCTAGATGATGTTATTGTATTTGGCAGCTCACTGGAGGAACATGAGAGCAGATTATTTAAGGTATTGGACCGACTGGAGGACTTTGGCCTTAAACTGTCCATTGATAAGTGTCAATTCTTTCAAACATCAGTAAAGCAAGGGACACATAGTATCCACCGAGGAATAGAGACCGACCCAAGTAAAGTTGAGGCCTTGACCACCTGGCCACAGCCCAAAAATCTAAAAAGAACTGCAAAGATTCCTGGGATTCTGTGGTTATTATCGGCGCTCATCAAGGACTATTCAAGAGTGATCCGCCTTTACTTAACTTACTCAAGGGTATCCCCAACCCACAAAAATACCAAAAGTCAGCGGCCCCTCAAGACTGAAAGAGTGTATTTTCATCCGAGGAAGTATTTGGGGCCCGCTGGACTCTGATTGTGAGACTGCTTTTCATGAGATCATATATCAACTTACCCATGCTCCAGTGCTGGCCTATGCCGACCAAGAAAACCTACGCCCTGCACACTGATGCTAGCTTGCAAGGGTTGGGGCTGTGTTGTACCAAGAGCACGAGAATGGCCTGAGACCAGTGGCCTTTGCCAGTAGAAGCCTGACCCCATCCGAAAAGAACTATCCTGTACATAAGTTAGAGTTCCTAGCTTTGAAGTGGGCTATTGTTGACCAATTCCATGAGTACTTGTATGGGGCTAAAATACTAGTAAAACTGACAATAATCCTTTGACCTATGTGCAGACCTCAGCTAAGTTGGATGCCACTGGCCATAGGTGGCTTTCTGCATTATCTACATATGACTATGCTCTAGAATACCGACAGGTCTGAACCACATAGATGCTGATGCTCTCTCCCGGAGGCCTGTTCCCAGAATGATTGGGTCCGATTGGCAGAACCTGACATTCGGCATCTCCGAAGTTTGACAGGGAGAACAAATGTCCACGGACGAGTGGACTGCATGGTGGATTGCTTGGGAGCCTCTGAGAATTGCATACCTGCTGCTTATTGCCACTTTTCTGCAATAGACATTGTGCACTGCCTCAGCTGGACAATGACAGTATTCGGGCGGCTCAATCCCGCGATCCCATGATCAAAGCAGCTTTAGAAGCCCTCTATGCAGGAAAGATGTGTCCAAATTACGCCCACTGATTTGAGAACTGCACTGTTATACAAAGAAGGTCCTAAGTTGAAACTGATAAATAAACTGTTATACAGAGAAACAGTAGACAGAGGGGACAAGTAGACAAACAACAACTAGTGCTGCCCACTGCCTTAGAGACTCAGTACTGAGGTCCTTGCACAACCACATGGGGCACCTTGGTATAGACAGAACACTTGACTTGGTGAGATCCAGATTCTATTGGCCTAAGATGGGGGCTGATGTGGAGCAACACATTCAACTTGTAGTCGCTAGCTTACAGAGGAAAGCTTTGCCCCAGAGGGCTGCCCCCTTGTTAACATAACCACCAGTGCACCCATGGAGCTGGTCTGTATTGATTTTCTAAGTTTGGAGTCAGATCAAAGAAATATCAGTAATGTGCTGGTGGTCACTGACCATTTCACGAGATATGCCCAAGCTTTCCCACCAAAGACCAGAAAGCATCCACTGTAGCCAAGTACTTGTAGAAAACTTTTTGTTCACTATGGGCTCCACAAAGAATCCATTCTGATCAAGGAAGAGACTTTGAGAGTCGCCTTATCAAAGAGATGCTTTCTCTGTGGGGAGGCGAAAGTCCAGAACCACTCCTCACCACCCCAGGGGGACCCACAGCCTGAACGTTTCAACCACACTTTGCTAGATATGCTAGGCACCCTGCACCCAAAGGACAAGCCTAGATGGAGCCAACAAATTAGCACCCTGGTACATGCTTATAACTGCACCAAAGTGATGCCACTGGATTCTCCCCTCACCGCCTGATGTTTGGAAGAGAAGCTCGACTACCAGTAGATGTGTGTTTTGGGGTCTCTCCTGATGGGTTCAAGCTGACAACTATTTACAGTATGTGCAAAAGTTAAAGGCCCAGCTAACTCATGCGTACTCAACTGGCTCAAACCATGGCTGCTAAAAGAAATCTGGCCAACAAAGAAAGGTATGATAAAAGGTGAAAGCACAGAACTCCAGGAGGAGATCGGGTATTGCTAAGAAATCTGGGACTGCATGGCAAGCACAAGATTGCTGACAGATGGCACCATCTCCTCACATTGTAGTGGGCAAACTAGGTGATCTGCCAGTGTACAAAGTAAGGCCTGAGAATAATTCAAAAGATGTAAAACAATGCATAGAAATCATTTACTGCCCATTGGACAAATCCTGATTGAGTCTGAGCCCCAGAAGATGCCCCTCTGGACCAGTGACTAGAGCTGCTGCTAAGAAAAGACCAAGGAAGTCTGCACCTACAGAAGCAGAGTTAAAGTGTTCCCCTGCACAAGTCCCAGTTGAGCATGACTGTCAGTCCATATCAGAAGAAAGTGAGAGTGACTTTGAATACTATCCTTCTTACGAACTGAGTCAATTGTTTCGGGCAATCCCTAGTCAATACTGGAGATGAAGCTGGGCCTTCTGGACTGTCCAAGCCCCCAGCTTCGTCCCTGGAGCCAATGCTCCCAGAAAGTGAAGTGCAAGCATCAGATCAGATGAAATGGAATCATTGTGCATGGTTGAACTGTTTGAGCTTTCAGGGAGGAAATGATAGATTGGGGCAGACTGGTGATACACCCGAACAAGAAGAGTATTTTGAGTGCCCTGACAGTCCACTGCCAGTGTCTGAAAGCTCTCCAAGCGAGCCAAATGTTGTGGACTCAGAAACTGTAACTCCTGGAGCTGAAAGTGCCCTGTCTCTAGCCTCTCTACCCCCAGGAGACTCCCCTGACAAGTGAGGACAATGCTGAAAATGAGGCTCAGAGTGCAGAGACTGTAACAGTTCCCCTAGAAAGACTGGTCGAGCTGTAAAGCCTGTGGTGCACCTCAGTTATGATTCCCTTGGGAGGCCTGTGGATTTGCCTCTCAATGTTGTCCATAAAGGAGTGTATGTGTCCCCGAGCTCATTGCCCAAACTGGCGTCCAGTGCTAACTCCAAGTTACTTGTGTTGCTCTCTATATGGTGCCCTTGCCCCGTCCAGCCCCAAGGTAACTGATAGGAAGGGCCCCTCTCTTCAGGTTTCATGTACAAGAGGTAATAACTTGAGTTATGGTACAATGTGTATGTAATACTGTGTAAAGAGTGACGTACTGCAATGTTTCAGAAATGTGTTCTTGGTAAAATGATACATTGACTGATGACTACATGTGAGCCTAATGCAAATGTATATGGTTGCAGTTGAAACTTATAGGGTACTTGCTTGACGCGGGACGCAAGCTTTCCCAGGCCAGGAAGGGTGTAACCCTGCAAATGGGGGTTCCCAAAAGACTTCCAGGAGCTTGTTGAATGCTCCAAGCCTGAATGGTGTTTGGCGCTAAGCCATTTATCAGTGAGTGTTTTAGAACCTCTGGTACTGTCTCTTTAAGAGCTGTCTGCTTGCAGGCATAATTAGTTTGTATGGGGACTGTGTGTTTCTTTGATTGAGTACCACCAGCTGCTGCCAATTCACTTCATTTTGCAGTCACTAGGAGTGCAAAGGGAACCTATCTGAAAGATGTAACTGTTTGCCAGAAATTATTTAGAGTAATAATGAAATTACAGTTTGTCTAACCTGCTTTCTTTGCAGTCAGAACTGTGTCTGCTAGTTCCCATTCTAGTTTTGAACTGCTGAACTGGACCAATCAGTGTGGGGTAAGTTAGCTCTAAAATGGTGCCTTGGACGAATCAGAACTTGGACTCATAATCTGAGCCAGCCACAAGAGGATTGTATGGGCAGTGACTCTGGGAGATGTAGTTTAGACTTCAGTGCCTTTTGGACCAACAGCAGCAGTCTATTGTGAGTGACAGCCAATCCAGTCAAGAACTGGGAGGAACTCAAAGGAAGTGCCCGTTTTGTCAGGTGGAGTTTCAGTTGAGCTTTGGCAGTGAAGAAGGAAGGAGCCCTGTGCTTTTCAGTGTGCAGTTTTAGTCAAAACGTGTGTAAGGCCCAGAGTTCTGGTCTGCAGCTTGTGTAACAGCTTGTTAGGACTGAATCCGTCCTGTGAAAAGAATCAAAGGATATCTGAAGAGTAGAAACCAGGCTCACCCTGTAGAAGACTGGAGGAATTGCTGAAAATTTCACTCGGTCTGTCAGGAACTGAATCTGCTGTGTGTTCTCCGGGTATTGTGCAGTAATTGCGATCGGGATACAGATGCAGCCTGCCTGGTATAGTGCTTTCTTTATGGATGTGTGAAGAGGTTTGTGTACCTCAAGTGAGCCCTGCTGACATTGAAGGACCCTATCTTATTTGGAGGTCGTGAGTACTAATTCAGGGTCGCTCCTGTTGAATTGACACATTAAATCCAAATGGAATTACTGTACTGCTGACTGTTTAATTCTCCTTTTCTCTGTGAAAGGGCCCCACCAGCTGCCACGGTTTGGACTAGCCACTAGGGCTTGGGTACCCAGGGACAGTAACTGATACGGATAGGCCTGTGCACAGAGCCATGAGTAGATTATTAGAGTGATAAGCCAATTAACCTGATTTCCCTGTCCTTGTTATATCCCTAAATAAATCAGAGCTGCTTGTTTCAGCAAAGTTATACTGCCTGAGGTATTTGTCTATGTTAAAGTACTATGCTGTGATTGTTGACTGTATCTCATTTCACAGGAGGTCCCAGTGCGGAACCAGACCTGGGGTAAGTGTATACTGTGAAGGTAATTCTGATATATTGTGTGGGCCACTAGTGGGAAGAAAGGGTTACAGTGTCCCAGAGGGCTGTGACCAAGTTAGTTTAACTATTGCAAACCCTGACCTCTGGGTGGAGGCATCCGCCATTGGATCCAGGCCCTCAACCTGTTAGTGGCAAATCAGGCAGGGGTAGTAGCCCCTGGGATAGCTTCATCTAGGGGTTACATCAGCAAGTATCGATCTTCTCACACAGTTGCCAATCCTCCCCGTCAGCTGGCTCAGCACCCCCACCACCACCACGGCAATCAATACGCGACTTTAGGAAAAATGTTAGGATCATGAATGAAACAGGCCGGCAGTAACTGAAAACTCAAGCGCTGGAAATGCTTCCGTGCACAAGGCAGTGCAGAATGGCAGAAATACCACGGCAAAATGGAATAGATCCTCTGAGTGCTGAATATGTTTGGAACATATTTAGATTCTGGATGTATATGCCGTATACTCCTGCAGTACTGTACGGGTTAAGTCTCTTCCATCGACCACACTACCTCAGTGTCAGTGGGAGGGCAGGTATCTTTACATTTAAACAAAACAAAACAAACAAAAATAGCTCCACTTAAGTGGAGCACTCCTGTAGGCCCTAAGGGTCACAATTTCAGGTGAAGTTTTAAACTTGATTTCTCAAGAGAGTCAGCCTAAAATTCAAAATACATTTTTTCCTGCCTGCCTTTTGATATTGTCCTTGTTACTCAAGCTCATCTAGTCTGATGGGACATACTTAAACTGTTTGTTTTTCTAAATTATGTGTATTTAGATAGAATGTATGAGACCTTTCGGTAAACAAGCATGTAATTTCTTTTGTCAATTCTGCACGCTGTTTTTCAGTCTAATAACAGGCAGAAAATGATTATTCTGTAAAATCTTCTGTATGAAATATGACCATTTCCAGAGAGAGAGAGTTGGTGAGTGTGTGGTATCTTTCAACATCCCTTGATAGCATTATCAAGGCAAGTGCTATGCTATTTCTTTGACATCTAGGAACACACCATAATCACATGGTACCTTTCAACATCTAGGGCCCAATCATCGTAACAATGGGATCTTTCACCATTTAAGATGCCATAAAGTCAGCCACATTAGCAACAGTAATGTGTAACAACCTCAGCACTACATGACTGCAGGACAGAAGCAAACATGCAGTCTTCCATGTCATCAACCATGCCTAAAAAAATTGTGACGCTAGAAGCCAAGAACAGCTCCCATCAGTTCCAAACATCTGGCACTGGATGAGACCATCACCACCACCCCCACCAGGTAACAACAATTGTTAATAAATTACTGAAAGCCCTTGCCAAACAAAACTCCCTAACTAACATCTCATCTTTGGCAGGTGAATAAAAGGACTGACAGTGAGATTTTACCTGAGGAGGGACGTGGGTTCAATCAGCTAAAGTGTGTGCATATTTTGCTATAAACTGTTTAAACTGTCATCATCTGGACTGGGCACATGCCAATCTTAAACTATGCCTGCCTAGTTCCATTTGGCAGGAGAGGCTAGAGCCCAGCATGATTCTACCTGATGGGGGTGAGGGAGGAATTAGAAAAGAAGCGAACACAGCACAGAGGCAGCAGTTATCTTTAGATGTATGCAGATGATACCATCCTTTACTTCTGTGCACCAGCCATGACCCAGGTCAAGGCAGTCCTTCTTCCAACAATCGTTGGGGATGTGGCTCAATTCTAACTCTCTTACAGGAAGAACCCAGCTCGCACCCTAACTACTGTGGGGCCCTGCATCAGCTTTCTCTTCCGATCAAGTGTTGCCTCAGTGCGCTCGGGGAGGCAGTTGGTCTCCCACTTCTTACTCCGAGCACTATCATGGGACACCCATAAAAAATCGAAATTGAAATACCTGTAAATTTTCTTCCTCCGGCGGCTGGTCTCCGGCTTCCTTACTCATGGGCTGTACCTCTTGATGCTGATAGGAAGGCAGGAATTTGATCTCTGCAGGGGACATCCAGCCCTCCACTTCCTGTTTCCCTCAGTTCTTCCAAAAGCAGTCCAAATGTGGCAATGCTACATGAACTTGGAAACAAAAACAAGAACATTAAGGCATACATGGCCATGGTGGCCAGCCAACTATATACATTCTGGGAGGGAATCTGAAGCCAGAGACCAGCCATCTGAGAAAGAACATTTACAGGTATTTAAATTTCGATTTCTCTCTAAACTGGTCCCGGCTTCCTTACTCATGAGATATACAAAAGCAGTACGTCCCCAGATGTCCTGGGTGGGAAGAATGTCAAGTGCCCTTTATGGTCCACCACCGCCTGAAGCAACTGACAGCCAAGGGATGCCTCCGTCAAGGACATCACATCCAGTTTGTAAAATTCTGTAAATATGTGAATGGATGACCCTGTGGCTGCCCTGCATGTGTCTGCCAGAGATGCTCTCTGAAGTTGTCCCACTAAGTGGGCTATAGCTCTGATGGAATGGGCACTCACTGGGCCAGGCAAAGTTATTCCAGCCTGATCGTGAAGTCGTGGTGTTGAAAGATCAAATCCATCTGGCTAGAGTCTCTTCTGAAGCTTTTTGCCCATATTTTGGCCTGTAGTTAAATGAACAAACTTGAAGTTTACAAATAGCCTCCATTCTCTTAATATATATTTTCATTGCTCTTCTCGGTCTAGCATAAGAAATTCCCTTCCTTTTGTTTTAGGGTGAAGGCAGAAGGAAGGTAGAATTAACTCTTGGTTGCAATGGAAGGGAGACATAACTTTGGCAAAAACCCTGGATCTGTCTGAGTCCTGATGAAAAGCAGTGTATCGGCTCTTTGGTGGACAATGCTCCCAGTTTGCTGATTCTCCTGGCTGAAGTAATAGCTACAAGAAAAGCAATCTTCATTGTAAGAGCATGAGGATGACTCCTTAAGAGGCTCTAAAGGCGCTTTGTCAAAACCTTGAGAACCAGATTAAGTCTCCAAGATGGTACCATTGGCTTGATTGGAGGATGTTTCAATACTGTTGCCTTAGAAACCTCCGGACATGGGATGATGAACCCAATGATTCCCCTCAATCTACCAACAAAAGCGCTCTGAAGGAAACCTGAACTTGTAAGGTGGTTGGTTGTAGTCCTTTGTCAAACTCCTCTTGAAGAAACTGCAATAGCACAGGTAATGTTATTGGATGGTCCTGTATGCATTTGGATTGAAGCCAGAACAAGAGTTTCCTCTAGATTCTATGATACACTACAGAGAAAGAGGGGCGTGAGTTCACCATTATTTCAATAACAGGAGCTGTAGCTTAGCTCTTTGAAAGTTTCCTGCTCAATCTCCACGCTGAGAGGGACAGGTTGTTTAAATTCGATGCAGAACCAGACCCTGATGTTGAAGGTCCAGTCTGATCTGGAAGATTACAGGTGTCGCTTTCACAGATGAATGAGAAGTGGGAACCATGAATGATGAGGCCATCTGGGACAGACTAGGATCATTTCTGTTCTGTCCAGAGCCACTTTCTGAAGGACTCTGGATAGAAGTGGTATCAGAGGAAAGGCATACAGGAGACCAGACTGACCCCAGTCTAGTGAAAAGGCCCTGAGCCACCGCTAGTACGCCTTGGCCAGGGAGCAAAACTGCTTTTACCTTGGAGTTTCTTGGCATGAAAAGATCTATCAGAGGATCGTCCCACTGTTTTGTTATGATGTGGAAGGCGCTGTCCTTAGCTCCCACTCCCCTTGTAGAACATCCTTGCAACTGAGCCAGTCTGTTGTGACATTTTCCTGTCCTGGAATACACTGCTCTTATGCTTGCCAGGTGGAGCTCGGCCCACTGAAAAGAAGGGACTCCGTAGCATATTTAAGCTTCTTGTGCCTCCTGATGGTTGATGTAAGCCATCGTTGTTCGATTGCCTGTTAGAATCAGTACATCCTGATTGAGGAATTATTGTTCAGTGCATCAGGGCTAGACGCACTGCTCTCATCTCGAGGATGTTTATGCTGTACCTGGTTTCTACCAGCGACCACTTGCACTGTTCTGACAGTTGATGCAGGAGGGCCCGCCAGCCCGAGACTTGCATAGGTTGTGATTCGTGTGATGGCCCAATTTGTGACCCTCATGACGTTTGCCCTCAGAGTCCACCACTGGAGGGAGGTTTTATCTGTTGATAAATTGGGATGAGCTGGTTCTGGCTGTGTCTGGACTGGGACCATAGTCTAAGCAAATGGGTTTGAATGGGTCACATGTGGACTAGAGCCAAGGGACTGAATCTGCCAGTGATACTAGAGTCCCAATTAGTTACATGAAGGACTAAGCCTAAGCTGTTGGAGCGCCTGCAGCTTTTTTGGACTGTCTGGTACAGTTCTACATTGGTTTCGATCTTTCCTCACAGGCTGGATACAGAGTTGTCAGTGGAATTTATTCCTCTGATGCCATCTCTCTGTCCTGTGGGTACTGCAGGCCTCCACTGTGGTACCCATGTTGTTCTGTAGTTTACATGCTGCCATTAGGAGACATCATTAGGCGATACAGTCTGGTTTTCACTGCTATGCAGATGATACCCAGCTATATTTGTCCTTTACTCCCAGACAGGATGATGTAGTCTTTGCATAACAGCTGTCTATCCAAAATCAAAGACTGGATGAGTGCCAGCTGGCTGAGGCTAAACCCGGATAAGACTGAGGTGTTGGTTGTGGAACTGGGTGGCCTTGAGGGGTCGTAGGGCTGGGGTTTCATCGGGCCTTGGCTTGATGGTGTCCAGCTCTCTACCACAGACCAGGTATGTAATTCAAGCATATGACGCACGTCTGACCCCAAATCTCAGATGTTGGCTAGTTGTCAAGTCCTCCTTTACCATCTTAGAAATATTGCCCAGGTGAAACACCTGGTTCCTCTGGCTGACCTTCCTATTTGGTCCACACCTTCGTAACCACCGCCTTGATTACTGCAATGCCGGTACCTAGGGCTACCAGGGTTGATATCCACCGCCTGCAGCTAGTGCAGACGCGAGCGTCTGCCTTTGACTGGGGCATCTAGAAATAGTCATATTACGAAAGGGCGCAGGCTGCTCTGGCTGCCGGTTCAGTGGTGGATCACCTTCAAGATCGGATTACTGACCTATAAAGCCCTACATGAGCAGGGACCGCAGTATCTGCAAGATCTCCTTACTCCCTGCTGCCTCTCCGTTCACTCCGATCCGCCCGACGAGGGATTGCTAGAATTCCTAGAGTTCGTCTGAAGACATTTGGGGCACGTGCATTTTCTTTGCTGCCCCTGCCCTATGGAATTCTCTACCCTGGGTCGGATACCAGGCTGCCGACCTGGAGAGCTTTAAAACAGAGCTCAAAACATTTTTATTCTTAAAAGCCTATGGAGAATGATTTTATTACTGTTTTAATGTTTGTTGTTTTAAATGCTGCTTTTATTTGTACAGCGCTTTGGTTTCTGAAAAGCACTTAAAAAATAAATTTTACTTTAAGCAGGCAGCTAAGTATCTGCATGAAACTTCTTGATGAGCTTCAGCAGGTCCCTGAATTTTCTTGTTGGTTTGTGTCCTGGCGTCCTGCCCCAGGTGGTTCAAGGTCTGGCTCAGAGTTAGGCAACTCTTTCTCCAGATGATGACAAATCCATGTGCCAAGAGGCACCGGACTACCTCCGCCACTGATGAGAATATCATCCAAGTAAGGAAAAAGTTGTATCCCTCGGTTCAAGGTGAGCTATGACCGCAGCTAGTACCTGTGAGAATGTCCTTGGGCTGAACAAAGGCCTAATGGTAGAGTTTTGAATTGGAAGTGTTGTTTCCCCACCTTGAACCTGAGATATTGCCTGTGTAGTTCCTGAATGGGAACATGCAAATAGGCATTTGCAGATCGATGGATGCTACAAAATCTCTTTGTTGCAACTCCCTGATGATTGATGACAAGGTTTACATCTTGAAGGGTCTGCTGCAAACAAAATAATTCAGAATTTGAGGTCTAAGACTGGCCTGAATCCCCTGTGCATTTTGCACAATGAAGAATAGGGAGTAGACCCCCAAAATTGATTTCTGTGGGGAACTTGCTCGATAGCTCTCTGCTTGCAGAAGGTCTGTAATGGCATGTAACGTCTCCAGTCTTTTGGACGGGTTGCCTGAGATAGGGAGGCACCATGAGGAAATGGGGCTTGATTCAAATTCTATCAGGTAATCCTTGCTGCTAATGTCTAGGACCCATCTGTCCGGATAATTTGGACCCATTCCTTGAGAAAATTTGAAAGTCTTCCCCTACTCAAGGATGGGTCTGGATGGCTTTATTGTGACTTCCTGTTGCTGTTCCCAGTATCTCTGGTACCCCACCACCACTAGATCCCCTGAAGTTACACTGGTTATGCGTGGAAAACCATGTTCTTTATCTTCGAGAAGTTAGAGTTTTGACCCTTGTTGTAATCTTTGTCACGAAAACTCGTCTGGAGCCTGAGGACTATGATTTGTCGCTACCCCTAGACTGGGGCATGTGCACCTTAGCCGTTTCCCGGATTCCTTCACACGCCTCCTTCAGGGCTGAACCAAACAGGAGATTACCTTCTTAGGGTGTGTTCATCATATGGCTCTTCAGAGAGGTGTCTGCTTTTCAGGCCAGAAGCCAGAGGTTGCAGTGAGCCGAGGTTTGACAGAACATGGTCAGAGTGGAAAATTCCTCACCACCTCCTCAGACATGTCTGCTGCATAACCCAAGCTACCCCATTAACTGCAGCTGATGAATAACAGGAGAGTTCTCTCTGGGTCCTTAGTGAATTGAAAGGCTAAATCTGAGGCCCATGACAGGGCAGCTCTGGCGAAAAAAGATTCTGTGGTTGCCACCTTGAGAGACGCTGTCGATGCTTGGAAGGCCTTCTTGAGCCAGGCATCCACCTTTCTGTCTACCAGGTCCCCAAGTGATGCACCTACTTCAGCTGGGATGACTGTCTTCTTGGTTTGGTTAGAAATCAGCAGTCGATTCTGGGGCAGTCTAACCACTTTTGGACTGCTTCTTGTCAAACTTCAGAAGCTTAGAGATCCGCTGGGGCACTGGATATATGCGCTCTGGACCTTGCCATTCCTCCTTTAGCAGGTCCCTCGATGGCAGGAGGGATAGGGAAGGCTGTGCCCAGTTTGGAGGCAGATGGCAGGCGAAATGCCCGTTTGGCTGGAAGGGAGGCACATGAAGATCCTAGGTGAATCTCAGATATGATCTTCTTTATGAAAACATCTAGGTCCTCCAGGTCAAAGTTTCTGGATGGGGAGTCATCCGAATCTGATGATGAGCCCACTAGCTCTCCCTCTTCCAGAGATGAACTGGAGTCTGAGGAGTCTGGGGAACACTCCTTGCGACGCTTTCTCTATGAGTGCCCTAGATCTATTTCAAGAACGAGATCTTTTCTTCTCCTGTGGTGTGAGGAATGCTGACCCTCCTCCTCAGAGTATCTGTTCCTAGATCGGGATTTTTTCTTTTATCATAGTGAAGTGAGGACAACTGCCCTCTTTGGATGAGGATTGGGACTGGGTCCTTTTTGCCTTCTTGTGAGTGTCTCACATCTGGTGACCCTGGAGGTTGCCAGTCGAAGCATGCAGGGTCCAGAGCAAAGGCCCTATTTAACTTGTCTATGAGGTCTGGGGCCAGACAGGGGGCTGCAGACTGCTGGGTCTCCCTGGTTGCCAGCTGTCTCTCCAGACCTGGTGGTTGCTAGCTCACTCAAACCTGTCTCGGCTATCAATCTGAGCCAAGGAAGGAGCTGCCTCCGTTGAGTCCCTCCCATTCGATGATGCTGCCTTTCACATATTAGGCAAAATGACCCAACGAAGGTGATCAGTAGCAGGGACTTGCAGTGCTGGCATTTTCTGCCCCTGGGAGGTTTGTCAGAGGCCATGACACAAAAGGCCTTACTCTTCTTTTATTCAGCGTACCCTCCCTGAAGGTTTCCCTAATTTCTATGCTGTTAAGCTGTGATGAATTACCCTTAGTCTATGTGTCCTTAAAGTTGCTGCTTGGGGAAGGGAAAGCCTGCACATGCTGGAGGTGGACACGATGGTCTGGATTAGCCCTTGTTCAAGAAAGGCCATCGAACGAGAAACAATGTCAATGAGCAGCTGTGTTAGTACTGTAGGCCCACTGTCAATGAGCGGCACCGTTGATGAGCAACTGTGAAGAACAAAATGCCAACCTCGACAGAACACCCACAGAGCCTGCCGTTGGTGAGGAATAGCTCCTTATAAAGCACTCGGAAGCAGTTTTCTTCCCCACTCACCAAAACACGGCACTGGAAGAGGATTCTTGTGTCTCCCTGAATGTCTTCTTAGTCCAAAATCGCGGGGAAATGTCGTGGCTAAGTGGGGCCAGTCTGTGCAGCTTGCCAGGCTGAGACTGGAACCCACCCAGGAGCACAGTAATACAGCTACTTATCAGAAATCCAGAAGAAGAATAATGTAATATTTTGACTTACAGTCTGCTGTCTTCAGCTCTGCCACATGGTGATAGAGCTCTGCTTGCAGAGTACCTGCTGGTCTGAAGGCAGGAAGTAAACTGAGGGAAACAGGAAGTGGAGAGCTGGATGTCCCCTGCGCAGAGATCAAATTCCTGCCTTCCTGTCAGCATCAGGAGGTACAGCCCATGAGTAAGGAAGCCGGAAACCAGCCTAGGAGAGAGAACAAGATGCTGCATCTAACGGGTTATCCTGTTTGGGCAATTTCAAATAAATAAACAGGCATGCAGTACCATATGTCCGTCAAGATTGCACGCCATTCACCATGTTAACAATTATGCAGGAGGTCTGGTTTATGATTTGCTAGTTTTGGCCTAAATCTTAAGAACCACTTATCTGTTTTCATCCAATTTGGTATATCCATTCCATATTATAAAGCCTTGAGGAACAACGTTGTCAGGCATGTTGATGTAATTATACACAATACTGGCTTGTGATTTCATGTTCAGGTTTTGACTCCATACAGTAAATTTGTCGTTAAAGTTGACATCCTGTATTTATCAAGGTGGCATCATCATATTAGTACCAGTCTTGGTGACTTAATAAAGCATCAATTCTGTCTTTTGGTTGGCTGCTTCATATCTTTAACAGTTTGAGTATTAGTACAATTACCAACAACCTGGATCTGTTATAATACTGACTTGTCTATATTAGGTTTGGTGACAATTGGATAAGTGGTTCTTAAATTATGGTGCAAACATGACATCCACAAACAAGGCACAACTTCTGCACAATGAACATCTCTCAATGCCAAACAATAGTCAATATTAATCTACCTGAGCTGGATAGGGACATCTCTTGGGAAGATGACAGATGGAGGAGAACTACCATGTTCCTTGGCAGAGCAAAACTGCAGCCTTCAAATTAATGACTCTGCCTCAGGTGTTATAACAGGGTTTTAAATAACTGATTAGCAGTTTTTTTCTTGGGACAATACTAACTGTACAGAAAGCATTTATATTTGTTTTCTGGAAGTGTTATGTTTGCTAAACACAGCGAGGCAAGTGCTATGCATTTTCACAATGTTTTAGAACTTTATGAGCAAAACTAATCAAATTTTAGAGTTAAATAAAACCCTGTATAATGTGCCAGTCCCCACAGACCCCAAAACTGTATGGTCAAACTGTGAGTGCATCCATATGAAATCCATGAACTTCACTGGTCCATTTGCATCACACAACCTCTACTTTAATTCCAATGACCAACCTGGAGTCATTTTAAAAATATTATAGCACAAACAAGCCCTACAAAAACTGACCCTCCCTCCAGTATGGAACTATTCACTCAAGCAATACCACATCACCCAAACAGACATCCCTGTCCTCCAGTGTCTCCTCTTATCTTTCTGAACACAGCTGTTAATGGATGGGCAACAGTGAACAACAATGCTGTGTTCACTTCGAAAGATGCCTCGAAGCGCGAACTCAATGTTGTTGTTCACTGTTGCCATCTATATCCTTTCATAGTGTATGGGCAACAGTAATTTAATAGCTGACTACTTTTGGAGCATTTGAGCATGACATGATTCGGACTACTTACCCGAGAACAAGCCTCTGTCCCCGGTCACCGCTCTCACAGAAACTTTTTTTTTTTTTTTTTTTTTAAATCCATGGGCACCCACTGTGTTATGGGCAACAGTAAAAATAAATATGCTCTTACTTTCCATGTATTGCTCCACTGTTCATCTTCTAGGCTGCACTCACTGCCATGGGTTTCCCAGTATCCAGTGCAATGCAAATGGGCGCATATGCACAGATGTTCCATCTTGTTGTACCATCGATGTGGCGTACTCAAAGATGGTATCACTGTCGGCGATCACATCGACGGTACAACAACAATGGGAAATGGCAGAATTTGGTAAATAACAAAAGTTCTACCATACACTATTGAAAGGTAATGTTACGGTCCCAGTCGAATCCAGTCACTGTGCCTCCTTCATCTCAAATACTGGTGTGATTGCTACCAAGATGAGGGGGTTCTTATAGTTACCAAGCAAGAAGGGAACCTGATGTAATTATATCTGATGATCTGAAGGTGGCAGGGCAATGCAACAACGCAGCAAGCAAAGCTAGGGGATGCTGGGGTGCTGCATAGGGAGGGATTTCTAGCAGGAGAAGGAGGAAGGAGGTGTTGCTTCTGTATTGCTCACTTGGAAAGCCCCACCTGGAGTGCTGTGTCCAGTTCGGGCTGCAGCTCTGCAAGGATATTGACAGGGTAGAACCGGTGCAGAGGAGGCTATCGAAATTATGCGGGATTACATAAGAAACCATAGGAGGAGAAGCTACAAAAGCTTAAACATGTACTCCCTGGAGGAGAGAAGAGTGAGAAGGGACAGACCGAGTCCTGTAAGCATCTCATGGGGTGAATAAGGTGCAGGAGGGGTCTCTTTCACAGGAGGAGCATCAGAACACAGGGCATGCTCAGAGCTTGAGGGGGATGTTTAAGAGGGAGGTGAGGAAATCGTCTTCAAAGAAAGGGTAGTTGATGCCTGGAACCACCTGCCAGAAGAGTTGGTAGGGATGAAGACAGTGGGAGCTTCAAACATGTGTGGGATAGGCACATGAGTATAATAAGTAGGTAGGGAAGGAGGGTGGGACACCTGTGACCAAATAGGGTCAGGGTATAGTAATAAGCAGGTATACTAGGGCAGACTAGATGGGTCCTTTTCTGCAGACACATTCAATGTTTCTAGGTTTACCCTCCTACCTAGCCTCACTCTATCAACCATTCCACCTGCCGCATACTTTCTCCACTCCACAGATCCCTGCACCTTCTCACTCTTCTCACTCCCCCACCTGCACCCCTCTGCAGGGCAGTCAGCCTTCTCCCATCACCTTTCCTCCCTCTGGAGCCTGCTCTGTTCCTCTCTCTGTCCTCACTCTCCCCACTTTCCTTAGACACCAGCTTAGACTCTTGCCCCACCCCTTCTCATGTCAGCCCTCTCCTGGGCCTGCCCATGGTACCCCTTCCCCACAGCTACAATCCTTCTTTGTGGGTCTGCTAATTAGGGATGGGACAAAGCCTCACCCTAAAACCGTGCCACCCCAAACCTGGGTGACTTCAGATTTAAACAAACCTGAACCGAACAGCCTACGTCTCGCTCAGATTTTAACATTCTTTTAAATGTTTCCCAATTCTTTGAACCGCTGCAGCCCACAACAACCAAACTGTTACTCCTCCTTCACCCTCCCTCCACGTTCTGTCACCTCCTTGCCTGTGCCTCCTTTACATGCACATGTGCAGTAGTTTAAGGAGCAATTCATGTTTTGGCGTATGCACCATCCCAGTCATTTCAGGGTTAGAATGGTCATGTAATGAGTGGCAAAACTATGAGCGGGTAAGGGCAGGCTGTGCAAACCTTGGTCTGGAAGGACCACAACCAGAACCAGACATCGCGAGGGTAGAAGGGTTGTGGACTGGCTTCTAGTTGTGTGGAGTGAACAGAGGGAGGACAACTTGAAGCAGGTGGAAATGAGTCAGGAGTGGCTCCTCGAGAGTGGACATCACTGCAAAGGATTCAGTAGCAGCCTGAAGAAGGTATTTAATTATTGCTTTTAATTATTTTAAATGACGGTGCTGATCTGATTTAGTTAGAATGCTATAAAATGGTCAGGTTTTGTTTAATGGAGACCAGGCAGCAAGTGGCTTTGGGGTCATGGTGGGATATATCATAAGGGAAATAAAAATTAAATTTTATACATGGGCTATAAAAATGTAGAGTAAATCAGAAGCACACTGTTGATACACAGTCATTGGCATTTGGCACTGTGTTTTAGTTTTTGTGTAGTGTTTGGTTATACTATAACCGCTGCTGTTACATATTTGAATAGGGTATTTGATCTTATGGTGGGTACAGAAGTGCAGTTTATGCAATGTTTAAAGCAATGTGAGTAATTTTATTATGCAGCATTTGTTTAGTGTGTGTGTGTGTTTGAACAGTGTGTTATTGATTGTATGCTGCATCATGTAGCCACAGATGTGCACATCTTGTAGGCTGGCTGTATAGTTTGGGCTACTGTTGCTGCCCATAGCCCAAAGCTGCAATAAGAATTTAAACAAGCTGGCCTGCCAGCACAGTGGTTGGATTTCCATCTGCGACGCCAGTGACCCAGTTTCAGGAATGAGCCCGGGCCACTGGAGGGCCAGCCGGGAAGAAGACTTGAGCATCCCACAACTGCTTGTCTTCTCTGGGGGAGGGACCATGTTCGCAGTTTGTCTGACCCTGAGCAGAGGCTTGGGTATGGCGAGTCCTGCAGTCGCGGAGGAACAGATGTGGCGTGTGGTGTCGTCAGCACATAGCGCCTTGGCGTCTGGGCACACACTCACACGAGGGGAGAAAATGGCAGAAAAGAAGCATCAGAGTGCCGAGGGAAGGGCGCCAGCACAAACCCTGATTGCTCCCACCTACCTGACTTTGATCAGGGAACCGATGAAACAAAGTTCTCGGGCTCTACCTCATACCGCCTGAAGTACAGACCTTGGCTCCATAGAGGTCCTCGAGGGATACAGGTAGGTGGAGAGCGGAGGCACCTAGGTGTCTCCCGATTGAGAGGGACTCCGTGCTGGGGGAGTATAACAGAGAAAGTTTAAAAAAAAAAAAAAAGAATTTAAACAAGGTACGGATATCCAGTATTTTGTATAGTGTCTAAAACAAGAATCTGTGTTGCTGTTTAGGACAGGGGTGGACAATGTACAATTGTCACTGTCAGAATTTTAGGAAAATATATTGCAAAGCCAAGCCTCATATGCAAGGGATGGGACATGGTGAAAACTGGACCTCCAGAGCTGGACTGGGCCAGAGTGGTAAAATCCAGATTGGTTAATGTGGCCGAACAAGCCGGACCGGCACAAGTTTCACAAATATTGCTGGTCTGGACACTCTGACTGGATGGATCAGTCCGCTTTACCTATTTGGCCTGATCTGGTCCCGGTGGCCTAGATTTCATACCATCCTGGACAGGGCTGAAAACCAGAATGCCAGAATGGGACTGAGAGATGGGTACAAGCCTGTCTGGTCCATCCATCCAGTGTGGTCAGATCAGCAATATTCACACAACCTGCACACACCCGGCTGGCTTTCTGCTTTGCAGGTTGGTAAAAATAAATAAATAAATAATAAAGATGTTTTAACAGTAGGATGAGATGCATCTCTTACAGTATACTTTTCATTGTTATGCCACAGTATCGTTACATGCCATGATATTTTTCTCCTGAAGATGTATTTTTCCTCACCACTTATCAATATAAGCCCAAGCCAGGCAAATCAAATCCTTAGCAAAACCAAATCCAAACCCATCCTGGATACGGTAAATCAAACCCGAATTCACACCGACATTGCCTCATCCCTTACTGCTGATGTCCCAAATATTGTTGCACTTAATTGTTAAACTGTTGTTTCAGCTACACTGAATCATGTTGGTGCACACAGTCTCAAACTCTATCACCAATTACTATTACTGTTATTTTGTACTTGAACTATGCTGCACTCACTGTTCACTGCCTGCACTTTATCTTGTGGACTGCTTTTACACTGTGGTGTACATTTTATGTACAATTTCTTGTATCCCCTTTCCTTTACCGTGGGTCAGATCTTGAAATCTAGCCTTGGCCCAGTGTGCCTTCCTGGTTACCAATTTTCAACAAAATAAATATATAAACAAACTTTAAAAGGCATTTAAAAATAAAAAGCACAAATGGTTGTCAATTTTCAAACAGTATCATGGGGTACTCTGCAAAGCAACAGTACAAAATTTTCCATAAAATGTTAACCTTCCAAAAGTCTAACTTGCTCATACACTAATACTACCAAAATTATCAGAATAAAACACTATCATTGGTATCCTGAGCAACGTTTCTACTTTTAAAGAAATGGATAGAAAATGGTAGACTAGACACTGTGCAAACATTTTCACTCACAGATTGAAAAGGAATTACAGTATATTACAAGCCGCAGAGCCAATCTGATCTGAGTATATGCTGAAAATTTAAAAACTGTTGCTTTCTGGCCAACTATGCTACTGAAATGTTGAAGAGAAATCCCAAATCTGAAGCCAAATCCAAACATTTAATTTCAACAGACATGCATAAAGCAGCCCTCACCATCACATTTAGGTGATTCGAGCCCAGACACAAAAAACTAAATAATCATAGCACAATGGAGAGTTTCAGTGTAAACACTGGTCATTTAGTGGTTAGAAGTAATATGTGTGAGCCTTGTTTGGGGCTAGAGCCACAATACTGTGCAACTCTGGGCAAGTCACTTAACCCTTCAGGCTCCAATTCACCCGGCTGCAGAAATGAGTCGAAGCAGGACTCCTCACAGGACAGACAGTCTGTCTTACCTGAACTATACCGGTAAATAAATTGTAAAAAAATGCAAAAGAAAAAATATCTAAAACATTTCCCAACAGAAATATTTTATGGGACCATTCCAAGCACGCCACCACCAAAAGAGCAGGAGAGGCTTAAAACAAAAATGACAGCGGCAAAACCACCCCTACTAGAATGATCATCAGTATAAAGCAGCAATCAGCCCTTGCACTCACACAGACCAGCAGTGTCAATTAAAACCATAGTAATGGTTTTATAAATTTACTGTTACCTTTTAAACCATCAGCAGTAATGAATGAAATTACTACCCTTCATTGCTAACTTGATTTAAACAAAATAAACTGAATGACAACAGTGCATTACTGATGATCAAATAAACCCTAATTACTACTGTCTGATTTGAAAAAACATTATGAACTGGAATAATGCACTCCACTTTATAACTTATGGTAAATACACCCACCTTCCAGTGGCTAAAGGCCTATTTTCCACCATTCACTGCATACTGACAATTTCAGTGTGCAGCTCAATTTATCGAAGAGTAAGGAGTTTCTCTGGTGTCCAGGACTACCTCCCACATCAACAGAAACAGGTCCACGTAACCCACGCCACAGAACACAACTAAAACAATCCATCTCAGCTTAGTAAGCCTTTCCTTGGTAAAATTACAAAGTTTTGTACCTGTGTGGTGTCACAGGGGCAAATCTTTGTAGCCACAAATGAAATGTTGCCACCGCTACTAGAACTACAGTAAGTTTTAGAAGGTACTACTGATACCATTTTGGATCAAGTGCACCATCATATACCATGTGCTGGTAAGCAAGATTTCAGTCTACAGGTGCTACGTATGAGCGATGTATATTATCAGTATAATGTATGGTAGAACGTTGTTAACCCACAAAAACAATTTCCCAGTGTTGTTAACCCATCGGACGGGTTAACAACTGGGAACTGTCTGCGATGTGCCATATTTTCTCTCTCAGAACTGATGGATGCATGCAGCGGTGATGGAATGACCAACGGCTGCAGCAGTGACTTATTTAAAAGCAAGGAGCCCTCTTCAATCTTTCTTGGGTCCATACACTATAAAACATTGTATGGTCCCTCTATCGACAACCAGTTACTATTAACCATCTTGAGGTTGCCATGGCCACTCTGCGTCTCTCGACAGTTAATAGGCTGGTTACCGACAGAAGATCATACATTATCCTGTATGTTACCCATCATTATGACATCACTCTGTTAACCCTTCTTGAGTATGTCATGTCAGTGGTATAACAAAACAGAATGCTCACAACAATCAATGTTCCATAAAGTAATTCAGTTAAGATTACACAATCTTGGTAGCCCATACACTATAAAATACAATGTATGGTCTGTAGTTAACAAACACGCTGAAAACACTTCTTAAGGTTTACAATGATATCATGGCAAACTCAAAGTGTTTACAGCATGGTTATTTTTAAAACTTTAATTTTTCTTTGTTAACATAACATGCCTTACAAACATAACTTTATACACATAAGTTGCACCTTTATGGATTCAGTTATACATAGCAATATATCAGAACAGTTTGATGTTACAATTAATATTAGCCAACATTTGAATTAATAAACATATATTGTTTTAAGGGATGAAATCTGGCCTCAGAGGCATTATATATGCAACCCATCTCCTCCCAATTAATTCAAATACATTTAAAGTTTTATTCAACAGTACTGTAATACGTTCCATTTGGTAAATCTGGACCATTATATCTTGCTATTGGCCCAATTGTATTTGATCTGGAGAAAGCCTTTTTCTAGTTATGGCTTTTGGGCTGCAAGGATTGCCAATGTAAGTAATTTTCTGCTATGTGTATCTCTGCAGCCCTCAGGGTAATCTGAGAACAGTAATAGAAAGGGTCACCTTGATCTCTGGTGAGATAATGTATTGTAATGCTTGCTCTAATTGTATTATAAAAGGGATAATTTGGGCAGTCCCACATTATGTGGAACAGTGCCGCTGGGAGACACCACAGCCCTCCAGCATTCTGGTAGATGGCCCTTTGAAATTTCACTTGGATGAGGGGGGTTCTAAAGTAGCTTATAGCCATTTTCCAGCTAAACTACTTCCACTGGGTGTCTCCTAGGCCCCATCTGATCTGTTCTGTGTGTTTATCCCAGACAGAGTCCGAATTTGTATTCTACATCTCTCTCCCAGGACTGTCTCACTCTGTTAATTGGTGGGGTCGAATAGATTATTAAAGCTGAATATATTTTGGGATTGTGTGTTCCCATGGCATCTGGCCCAAGACAGCTGTTTTAAATAGGGATATAATCTCAGGTGGGGAGGGTCCAAACAGCAGTATCCAGGTAGTGTCTCTACTAAGTGGCGGACTTGAAAATATCTAAACCTGTCCCGAGTGGATAGGTTATATCTCTTGATTAGCTCTGATAAGAGATTACCACCCCATTTCCAGTGTCTGCCATAGTAGATGCAGTCCCTGATGTTCCCACCTCACAGTATCCTAGGTCCATTTGGGCAGGCTAAGCTTTGCAGGAATGGGATTGAATATAGGAGAGGTCTCTAGTGGGAGAGACACCTGTCTTCCCTTACCTCGTACCAACAGCTAATCATCGTTTCTGTGAGGGGTTGAGTTCCTTCCTAGGTTGGGATATTCTAGGGTGGGCTAGAAGGCACATATTTATTTATTTGCTCTAGCCTTCTACTGCCATTTCTAAAGATTTCCATTTCAGCTTATAGCTGTCTTGGAGCCAGTAGAAGGCTGTCCTGATCTGAGCCGCCTGGTAGTATCTTTTGAAGTTTGGCAGTGCCAATCCTCCTTTTTGTAGGGAGCTGTAAAGTGGTTGGGCTTATCCAGGGTCTATGCGTGCCCATATATAGTTTGCAACTTTTCTATTTAGTGTTATAAAAAGTTTTTGGAATGGGGATTGGTAGTGTTCGGCAAGTAGAAGAAACGGGGTAAGATTACCATTTTGACTGCCTCGACCTTCTGAATTAGGGAATGGAATTATGGCCCAGCTCTCCAAATCTGTCTTTGTTTTAGATAGTAGGTAGTTAAGGGAGAAAAGGTTCTCTGCAATGCCACTCATCATCACTCCCAAGTATCTGATGGCTTTCATGTCCCATCTAAGGGGAACTGGGTTTTTTGTGGAGAGGGATGTAGTGTATTTGCAACACCTCAGATTTGGTCTGGTTTATCTTGTAACCTGCTAGTTCGCCAAACTCAGTCAGGACCCCCAAAGTGGGCTCAAAGATTGTTCAGGGTCTCCTAGGTAGACCAAAAGGTCATCCGCAGAGGGCTAGCTTATGGTGGTCTCCCTAAGTCCACCCCCACACCTGGTTTTCCTCTTAGTGCCACTGCTAGAGGTTCCAGATACAGCACAAACAGAGGGGAGATAGGGACACCCCTGCCTAGTCCCCTAAAAAGGGTATTGGCGATGATATACTCCCATTGATCTTAATATGGGCTTTTGGTTGATGGTATTTGTTTATCATTATTTTGATAAAGGCTTCAGAGAAGCCCACTGCTCCAAGTGTCAGTCGCAAGAAAGGCCATGCCACCCGGTAAGGCCTTCTGCATCCAAGCTTAAAAGGAGTAGGGAAGCTTCACCAGGTGGCATGTCTCAGAATGTGTAGTGTTCACTTTATGTTGTCCTGGGCCTATCTCCCAGGGATAAAACCCACCTGGTCATGGTCTATTAAAACGGGAGGGCCTCTTAGAGGCACCTGGCCAATATCGCCACGTATATCTTGTAATCTATATTCAATACAGATATAGGCCTATAAGTTGAGCATTGCTGCTTATCCTTATTAGGCTTCAGGATGCAGGACATTGTTGCGTAATTCCATGTAGGGGGAGAGGCACCCTTGCATCTCCTCAGGACCTCCAGCAGGGTGTCCTTTATCTGTTTTTAAATGTTTTGTAGAAAACAGTTGAATACCCGTCTGGACCTGGGCTTTTGTTACTCTTAAGATTTCCAATTACCTGATCTATTTCCTTGCTGTTATGGGAGTCTATAGACATCCGTAACCCATTTGAAATTATAGGGATGGGGAGTTTTTGCAGGTATTGTTGGATTTGTTGGTCCTCTGTGGTATACAAACTTTTGATAATATTTCTGGAATGCTTGGAGAATTTGGTCTGGCGTTTTATATATTTGGTTGGTGTTTGGATCTTTAATTTGGGTTATATTGACTGGGCTAAGTTTCGTCTCAATTTATGCGCCAGAAAACGTGAGGCTCTAGGTCCTGACTCAGTTTCTTTGGCGGAGAAACTGCAGGGCCTGTTCGTCTTTCTCATCTAACAGTTTATGTATTTTTGTTTGGTAGCTAGCAGAGAGGCGGACCACCTGATCTCCTACTGCGATGCTGCTTATGCAGATCTTGCAACTGGGTTTGGAGATGTTCCATCAGGGCAGTTTGCTTCCTCTTGTGATTTGCAGCATATTTTATTATGTTGCATCTTAATACTGTTTTGAGCGTGTCCCATAATACTGCTCTTGAAGTTTTGGAGTGTCATTCTCCAGTAGGATTTGCCTAATTCTATTTTGAATCATTTCATTAAATTCAGGATTGTTTAGCAAATAGTTATTAAGTTTCCAAAGGGTTTGTCCCTTTCTGTGGACCAATTTAGTTTTAATACTAACTGACTGTGGTCTGATAACACCGATGGTGTCTGTAGGCTTTCTACTACTCTGAACTGGTGTTCTTTCGAATGTGAAAATAATCGATCCTAGTGTAGGTCCATGGGGTGGTGAAAGTGAGTGCATTCCCTTTATCTGGATTAAGAGATCTCCAGACATCAGCCCAGTGTACTCTCTTGAAATACACGGACCCTGCTTTTGTGCTGGGGATTTCTGGAGGTCCTAGAGGAGGAGGTGTCTAAGTGACCATAACACTGATTATGATCTCCTCTTATCACCAGGAGGAGACCTCTTTGGCCTTGTTTATGCAATTGTCAATATTGTTAATGTATATCATAAACAGTAAGGGACCTAATATAGGTCCCTGGGGCACAACTTTCGCTGGAGGGGTTTAAGAGGTGCTATTTCGCTTCGGGTTTTGACTTGCTGAAGGCCCTGTTAGATAGTCAGTGAACCAACACAATGATGGAGAGTCCATGCCTATAGTTTGCAGGGAAAGGAGGAGCAGGTTATGATCAACTGAGTCAAAAACCTTGCTTAAATACAGAAATCCAGCACAGACATAATTCTAGTGTCTAATTTCCTCTGCCAACCATTAGTCACTTTGGCAAGGGCTGTGATAGTGCTATGATTAGCTCTAAAGCCAGACTGCATCGGGTTTAGTAGATTCATAGTTTCAAGATAGGACCACAGCTGTGCATTCATGATTTTCTCCAGTAATTTAGACAATACAGGAAGGAGGGAGATCGGCCTGTAGTTATTGAGATCACAGGGGTCCCTTGATTTAAAAGAATGATATGGGCAGTCTTTCATTAGGTGGCAGAACACCCCAAGACAGAGATAGATTAAATAGGTGAATAATGGGCACGGCTAGTATATGATAGGCAATCTTTATAAAGTATGGACTTAAGGAGTCAGCACCAGCATTTTTCCTGGTGTCCAAATGCAACAGGAGATCCTCCACCTCTTTTAGTGAAGCAAGATGGAATGAGATAAAGGGTACCAACCTGGGTATGTAGGAAGCATGCTGGGAATTGTCAAATGCTAGGCTCTATGTGGCAAAATGATTATTGAACTAATCTAAAATAGAAATTTGGGTACCTGTAAATTTTCTTTCTCCACGTCTGGTCTCCGACTTCCTTACTCCTGGGCTATACCTCCTGATGTCAGTGGTAGGTAGGACCAACGCTGTGCAGCGGGGAATAATAAGCCCTCCACATCCGGTGATCTCCAGTCATTCCCAGTGCAGTCCCCTGATGTAATACTACAAGAACTTGGAAACAAAAACAAACAGTTACGGCATAAGAGGCCTCAGGCCAATGACTATATACATTCTGGGAGGGCATCCGAGAGCCGGAGACCAGCCGTCGGAGAAAAGAAAATTTACAGGCACCCAAATTTCTATTTCTCTCTCCTGAGCTGGTCTCCGGCTTCCTTACCCTAGGATATCCAAAAGCAATGCATCCCTAGATGTCCCGGTGGGAAGAATGTCAAGTGTTCTTAGGGTTCTACCACTGTCTGCAGTACTGGTGGCCAGGATGCTTCCGCATGAGGCCATCACATCCAGTTTGTAGAATTTGTAAATGGATGACCACGTGGACGCTTCTGCATAAATCTGCTGGAGATGCCTCTCTGAAGTTTGCCCATGAAGTGGTCATCGCTCTGGTGGAATGGGCTCTCACTGGACCAGGTAGAGCTACTCCTGCCTGATCATACGCCATGGTGATTACTGATCTAATCCATCTGGCATAGAGTCTTTGACACTTTTATCCACATTTTGGCCTGCAGTCAAAATAAACAAGCTTGATGTTTTGAAAAGCGTCCATTCTCTTAATATAGATTCTGATAGCTCTCCTTGGATCTAGAGTATGAAACTCTTTCCTTTTGATTTTTCGGTGAGAACAGAAAGAAGGAAGTATGAGCTCTTGGTTACAGTGGAAGAGAGACATAACCTTCGGTAAGAAACCTGTACCACCGAATCTGGATAAGAAACGTGTAGGGCTCTTTGCTGACAGAGCCCCAGTTTGCTGATTCTCCTGGCTGACGAATGGCCACCAGAAAGACCACTTTCATTGTAAGATGCATGACTGATGCTTCCGGCCAAAGGCTCAAATGGCACTTTTGCTAGGGCCTTGAGGACAAGATTACGCCTCCAAGGTGGTACAACTTGCTTAATTGGGGTGCTTTAACATTGCTGTTTTAAAACCTCCTGACAGGAGGGTGAGATCCCAGCGTATCCCCTAAGTTGGTGAACAAAAGCACCCCAGTGCAGAAACTTGAACTGTAAGGTGGCTGGCTGCAACCCCTTGTCGAATCCCTCGTGAGAAATTGTAAAAGCACCAGGAGGGATATTGGATGATCCTGTATAGCTTTAGAATGGAGCCAGAATAAGAATCTTCTCCAGATCCTATAATACACCTTAGAGGATGAGGGGTGTCGAGCTTACCATCACTTCAATAACCGGAGCAGTGTATCCTAACTCTTTGAAAGTTTCCTGCTCAATCTCCAAGCCGAGAGGGATAGATTCCTCAGATTGTGGTGTGAGACCAGACCCTGATGAAAAAGGTCTGAGGTGAGCTGGAAAACGAAAGGCTGTGCCTTTGACAGCTGAATGAGTAGTGGGAACCAGGGGTGGTGTGGCCACCTGGGACAGACTAGAATCATCTCCGTACTGTCTCAGGCTACCTTGTATAGGACCCTGGATAGCAGTGGGATCGGAGGAAAAGTGTACAGGAAGCCAAGGCGACCCAGTTTAGGGAAACGTGTCCTGAGCTAATGCTAGATCGCCTCTGGCCAGGAGCAGAACTGCTGAGTCTTGGTGTTTTGTTGGCATGCAAACAGATCTACTTGTGGACTGCCCCACCTCTGTATGAGGAGTTGAAGGGCAGCCTTCAGCTCCCATTCTCCCGGAGAATGTCCTTGCAGCTTAACCAGTCTGCTGTGACTTTTTCCGTCCTGGTATGTACACTGCTCTTATGCTTGCCATGTGTTTTTCTGCCCAGTGAAAGAGGAGAAGAGATTCCTGAAGCATCTTTGAGCTTCTTGTGCCGCCTAGACGGTTGATGTAGGCCATTGCTGTTCGATTGTCTGTTAGAACCAACACATCCCTGTTGCGCACCTGCTGATGGAAGTGCATCAGGGCTAGATGAACTGCCCTCATCTCTAGGATGTTTATGCTGTACCTTGATTCAGTAAGGGACCACGTGCCTTGGGTTGACATCTGTTCTAGGTGAGCCCCCACCCGAGGCTTGCATATGTTGTGATTCTTGTTTGATGGGGATGGCCTAGTCCTTGACCTCTCATCACATTTTCCTCCGAGACCACCATGCGAGAGCTTTTTACCTGCTGTGAAACTGGGATGAGCTGGTGCTGACTGTGCCTGGACTGAGACCACAGCTTGAGCAGATGCATCTGAATGGGTCACATGTGCACTACAGCCCTTGGTACCGAGTCTGTCAGTGACACTAACGTCCCAATTAATTGCAAAAGGACTGAGCCAGCAGTTGAGTGTTCCTTTGAATTTGCTGATGAGTTTTAACAGGTCCCTGAACTTTGACTCGGGGGACCTTGTTGTCCTGCATCCTGAATTCGTCCCAGGAGATTCAGGCTCTGGCTCGAATTGGGGAACTCTTCTTCCGGTTGATGAGAAGACCATGAGCGTGAGGCACTGGACCACATCCGCCACTGCTTGAACTGATTGGTCGAACTGGAGCCTTGATGAGGATATCGTCCAGATAAGGGAACAGCTGGATCCCTGGTTCCGTAGGTGGGCTATCACTTTACTAGAACCTTCAAGAAGGTACTTGGGGCTGATGACAGTCAGAACAGGAGAGTCTTGAATTGGAAGTGACGTTCCCAGCTTGAACCTCAGATACTGCCTGTGCATGCCGTGAATAGGAATATGCAGGTAGGCATCTTGCAGGTCGATGGATGCTAGAAAGTCTCCTTGCAGGACTTCCTTGGCAATTGAGGCCAGTGATTCCATTTTGAATGGTCTGCTGCACACAAAGCGGTTTAGAAATTTTAGGTCTAGGACTGGTCTGTGACCTCCGTGCGCTTAGGCACAATGAAAAATAGGGAGTAGACCCCTCGGTTGACCTCTGTGGGAGAACCTGTTCGATAGCCCGGCTTGCAGAAGATCCGTGATAGCTTGCAGTATGGCTTGTCTTTGGACAAGTTGTTTGAGATAGGAGGGGGCACAACGTGAGGTAATGGGGCTTGACTAGCATTCTATTAGGTATCCCGTGGATAATGTCTAAAACCCATCTGTCCAACGTTGTCCGGGCCCATTCCTCGAGAAAATCTGAAAGTCTGCCCCTACTCGAGGATGAGCCCGCATTTCCTCATTGTGCTTTCTTGTTGCCATTTCCTGTGTCTCTAGTATTTCCCTCCTCTGATCCACCTCCCTAAAATTCCACTGATGTCGGAGAACCATGGTCTTTTCCTGAAAAAAATTGGAATTCTGTCCCTTGTTGTAACCTCTGTCACGAAAACTGCACCTTGTGCCTGAAGGCCAGGTTTTGCCCTGCCCCTGGACTGGGGCATATGAACCTTCGCTGTTTCACTGGATTCCTTCACCACCTCCTTCAGCGCAGACCCGAACAGGAGGTTGCCTTCATATGGTGCATTCACCAAATGGCTCTTTGAGGAAGCATCCGCCTGCATGCCCAGAGCCACAGGTTGCGTCGAGCAGAGGTTTGGTAGAATATGGTCCGTGCAGCACATCGGACAGCCTCTTCTGATACATCCGCTACATAGGCGGAGGCCAACCCATTAGTGCAGCTGGTGGATAATGGGAAAGTTCTTTTCTGGATCCTCTGTGAATTGAAAGGCTGAATCTGATGCCTAGGATAAGGCGGCTCTGGTGGAGAATAGGTTTGCTGTGGCGGCCTTAAGGGAGGTTGCTGAGGCTTGAAAGGCTTTTGAGTGATGAGTCCACCTTTCTGTCTACTGGGTCCTTAGCGATGCCCCTCCTTAGCTAGGATGACAGTTTTCTTGGTCAGGTTAGAAATCAAGTGGTTGATTCTGGGGCAGTCTAACCACTTTTCGGATCTTTTTGTCAAACTTGAGAAGTTTGGAGAGCCGTTGGGGAACAGGATATGCACGCCTCGGACCCTTCTGCCATTCTTCTTTAGCAAGTCCTCAGTGGCGGTGGTATGGGGAAAGCTGTAGCAGGTCTTGAGATGGACGCCACAAAACCTGTTTCTGTCAGCGGTGACTGGGTGGGGAGCAAGGCGAATCTTGGATATGACCTTTTCATAAAGAAGTCTAGGTCCTTAGGTCGAAATTTCTGGCCGGGAGTCGCCAGAATCTGAAGAGGAATCTACTATCTCCCTCCTTGGTGGAAGAGCTGGTGACTGAGAAGCCCGGGAATATCCCGTGACGTTGCCCTTGTGCCGCCTTGGTCCACTCCGTGAACAAGACCTTTTCCTCTGCCTGTGGCTAGCATAATGGTGGCTGTCCTCCTCTGATGATCTGCCCCATCTCTAAATTTTTTTCTTGGAGCGGGAGCGATAAGAGGATAGCCCCCTTCGTCTGAAGAGGATGGGGAGGGGTCCTTTTCTCCTGGCTTTCTTGTGTGGTCTCCCATCTGGTGACCCAGGAGGGTGCCATTCAAAGGAGGAAGGATCCAAAGTAAAGGCTCTATTCAATCTGTCTCTGTGACTCGGGGTCCAAGGGAGGGAGGGTCCTGGGCGTTGCTCTCGCTCAGACCTTGAGGCAGCTAGTCACTCCAGACCATTCCGGAATACTTGACTGCGCCTGCTTGGACCTCTCTTGCCCATTTGCTTGAGATGAGATGGAGGTGGTATCCGCTGTGCTGTCCCCACTAGCTGCCACTGCCTTCTCACATGTGAGGCAGAGTGAGCCCGTGAAGGTAATCAGGAGAAGGGACTTGCACGCAGCATTTTTACCTCCGCTTGATTTTTCTGAGGCCATAATCCTATAATCCCCTTTTGTGGGGTCAGAGAGGATGAAACAGTCCTTGAGGCCCTGCTAACTGCAGCTGTAATGGCCCCTTTAAGTACTGCTGTAATGGCCCCTTTACACTGCCTTAAATTGTACAGTAATCCCTGTATGCCCCTTTAAGCACTGCTAGATAATCTGTCCAATTGCTTGTTTGGCTGGGGGCTATGAGTAACCCCTGAATGTTCTGATGATAAGCGTGGCAGCGTTCCTCAGCGATTCCCTCAGCGAAATCAGCATGGCGCCAGGAAGCGCTTATCTCGCTTGCTACCCTGGTACTTTTGGCACCAGAATCATGCTAGGGCGCAAGCTACGACAAGCGATCTCTTAATTCTGCTCCGACCACTGTCCAACAGCTGAATCGCACTGTAGTGCGAAATTGTAGCCTGGCACCTATGACAGCCAAGTCCATGAGATCCGACCGAGCAGGCTGTCGCGTGGGAAAAAAGCTGAGAGGGGTCTGCGAGGTGAGACCAGCCTGTGTAGCTTGCACAGCTAAGGCTGGATCTCACCGAGGCTACCTCATTGAAAAGTCTTTAGAAAAGAAGATTTCCCTTACAGTTTCTTCAGCCCTGCCATGTGTGACAGGGTTCTGCTGCAAGTACCTGCTTCACCGAAGGCAGGAAGTAGACTGGAGATCACCGAATGTGGAGGGCTTGTTATGCCCCTGCTGCACAGCGTTGGTCCTGCCTACCATTGACATCAGGAGGTACAGCCCAGAGTAAGGAAGCCCAGAGACCAGCTCAGGAGAGAGAAATCTCCAACCTATCAGTGATGGTTGACTTCCAGAGTTACTCTTAGTCGGAAGAGGATTGCCAGAAGTGTGGCGGACAGATCCTTAATAGTTTTCCAGAATTTAGCTGAACTCTTGGCAGCAGAGTCAAATTCGAACGAAGAAGGCAGCCTTTGATTCTCTGACCATTTTCGTCAGACATTTTATACTTCCTAAACGGATTCCAGTCCATAAGGGTACTGAATCAGTGAGCTTTTTCCAAAGCTTATCCCTTCAAGCAGCATAGTCTTGAGTTCAGGGAGAACTATCTACAGTCTTTGTTCCTTACAAGGATTTAGCCAGAGGAGCATATTTGTTGAGAGCCTCTGTCAAGATATCATGGAAGATGTCGTACGCGGAGATAACTGTTTTGCCAAGTAAAATCCTGCCAACGCAAAACAGTATTTAAGCTTGTCAAGGTAAGCAAATAAGTCAAAGTTACGCCTTGATCTCTTCACAGAGAACTTTGATGTGGAAGGGTTTATTGACAGCTCTTACTCCAGCAATGAAGCAGTGATCGCTGACGCTGTGAGAAAAAGGTGCCGCATGGGTGAAGAGATGAGGTTTACTCACCATGATAAGGTCCAGTAGGGTGCTGTTGCTAGGGTTCCTTTTATTGGGGTGTGTCGGTTCAGCAATAAGATGCGTTAATCCATGATCATTACAGAAGGATCCAAGTGGAGCTGAGGCATTAGATAGCCAATTGAGGTTAATGTCCCCTAGGGCGATAGTTTCGGGAAGCTTTGTTTCAACCTCGCAGTTAGAGGTCAGAAGCTGTAAACCTGCAGATGGAGGGTCTATAGCATCCTAATATACAGAGTGCGCTGGTCTGCGACTCTCCACCTTGAACAACAAGCACTCAAATTCACTGGCGACAGGTGGCTATGAACTTGTCCTTAACATAAATGGCCACCCGTCCACCTCTGGATTGCCTGTCAGCTCTAAACAAGGCATAGTTAGGGATGCTGACCTCCCTGTCCGAGGTGGCTGGTCTAGGCCAGGATTTGGAAACCACTAGTACATCAGAAGAGGTCTGGCTCACCCAGGCTTGGATCATAGTAAACTTTTTAACAAGCTGCATACATTAATATGCAAAAGCTCATGCCTTTGACCCTTGCTAGATCAGTTAGCGAGGCTATAGCTTCAAGAGGGCCGGGGTTGAGCTCAACATTGCCTGAGCACAGTAGAAGGATCAGTAATAATTTTCTAAGAGCAGCAATAGTTAGCTTGAGATTCTTAGTTTTTCCGTCTATGAGAATTGTTAGATCTGAAAGTGCGAAGCTTTGCCACTGTAACTATCCTGGCCTAGCACTGTGAAAACTAACACCTGACTGCAACATGCAGAGGGTTGTCAATGTTAGGCATAGCAGGAGGAGGACCCTGTAGGGGAAGTTCAGTACATGTCTTACCAAAGGGACTAAGCCTAGGGTAAGGCTGCAGCAGGACATGCTCAAGGTCACATAGGCAATCAACGGATAGGCTACTATGCACATTATGATACAATGGGAGCTGAAATCAGTGCAAGGTGGCAGCTGGGATGGCTGATGAGGACCAACCAGCACCACAGCAAGCAGCGACAGTAACAGGAGCCACGGGATCCTTTCATGATGCAACCTTAGGTAAGGTACTGCCACTTATATGTCATGAAGCCAATGTTAGGCTACTAGGATTTTTATAGCACGATGTAAGCTTTAGTACAGCATGGTCTGGTAACTTAGAGAACCAGGTCCTAGGCAGCAAATATAAGCATAAGACATACCACACACAGGAACTAATTCCACATATAATTGTTATGCTTAAACAGGGCTCTGCCTGGCTTATTAGAGGTCCTGAGAAGAGCAGAGCAAGAGGGGAAATCAGAGAACTGTACTCATTGGAGAAGAGCGATACTGGTAAGCGTGGGGAGGTAGGGGGCGGAAACTAGTGTACTTAATAAACACTGGAGGAGGGGATAGGTGGGTGGGTGGGCGGAAAGTTGCAGCAGTTGTCGTACTTTGCAAAGCTTGGATCCGATGCTTGTGGTTTCTGGGCGGCGGCAGGTAGCGCCTGCCACCCGCTGGTGGCTGAGTCTCCTCTGCTTCAAGGAGGGAGCCTGGAGAGGTGTTCTCGGCCTTGCAAAGACTTGGATCTGATGCTGTAGTCTTGGGTGGCGGCTAAGGTAGCACCAGCCACCGGTGGCACAGTCTCCTCTGCTTCGATGAGGAAGCCTGGAGAGGTGTTCCTCAGCCTTGCAAGACTTGGATCCGTTGTTGTGGTCTTGGGTGGCAGCTAAGGTAGCGCCACCCGCCTGTAGGCACAGTCTCCCTCGGCTCGATGAGGGAGCCTGGAGAGGTGTTCCTCGGCCTTGCAAGACTTGGATCTGATGTTGTGGTCTTGGGTGGCAGCTAAGGTAGCGCCAGCCGCCTGGTGGCACAGTCTCCCTCGGCTCATGGAGGAGCCTGGAGAGGTGTTCCTTGGCTTTGCAAGACTTGATCCCATGCTGTGGTCTTGGGTGGTGGCTAAGTAGCGCCGGCCACCCGGTGGCAGAGTCTCCCTCAGCTTCAATAAGGGAGCCTGGAGAGGATTCCTCAGCTGACCTATGAATCTTCTATTGATCTTAGGGACAGAACATTTTGTGGGAGCTATACAAAATGCAGTAATGAAAGGAGTACTTTTCTCCATTTCTCAACTAACAAAAGCGAGAAAAATTAAGTACAGAAAAAAAAAACAGCCTATCGAGTGTCACTGGACTCCCGAGACACCCGAGCTGTACTGACTGATGCACATTAATCTTCTACTCCCCTCGCGTCAGCCTATAGTAAGAAGGCGTATCACACAGCTGCTGGGTTTGGAGCTCTAAAAAGTATAAAAGTATATGCAGCTTGATACACTAAGCAATACTGATTTAAAACACTATCCGAGTGACTCAGCACAGTGCCAGTGCAGATTTCTCCATCAGTTTTTCTTATATGTGTGCGGCCTTGAAAAAAAAAAAAAGACAAAATTGCCCACAAATGTGATGGTTTACTGAGATGCCAAGATTTCTGTAGCGACTTTTTATCCAATGAGAATGCCACTCATTATCGGTCTCTCTTGACTGTGTGTCAATGCTTTAGCACAAATTAATGTTTTACACTTATCGTGGTATAGCTTAAGTTTTCTCATGGTGGAAAAATGTCTGGGACCCCTTCAGACATTGTGGCCAACATTTTCAAAATCCTAGTGGGAACATAGATGGCCCTCAACTGCAGGGCTGACAAATACTTAGGAAGTGGCTTAGTGAGCACCAAGGATAGCCACAGTAGCCAATGGCTAACGAAATAAAATGTGGCTGATAAAATACAATATTGCTAGTGAGAAATATGTCAGTTTACTGTATTTTTAACACAAATACTACACTTTGCAGTATCTGTCTAAATCTTTTCCCCAGCACTCAGAGAGTGATTTAACCTAGCATGTCCCACACTCTGATGTGTTGTTCCTTTATGAGTACATAGCCAGGAGTGTGTTGAACCCTTATTCTGTCACTTCTGTCTGAATATAAATCAAGACCGAGAGACAAAAACACGCTCACAGAAGCTAGAACCCCAAATGCAGCACTGGAGGAGAACGCAACAGGCAAAAATATCACTGAAATAGCAAGTATGTAGCCAAGACACCCCAGAATTATTCGAATCAAGAGCTTCACATCATAGATGTAACGATGACCCTGATGAAGTGTCATGCCTATGACATGAAGCCGAGGCTTAATGCAGTGAGCCCTTTTGAGTCACAATAAACTTTTGTGGGGTTTTGTTGCATACTTGCCATCTGAGTATTTTTAATGTTTCTGTTTTCTGAGTGCTGCCTGTTTCCCTCCTAAAATAAATCAAATCCCAAAAAACAGCTGGGCTAAGCGGACGGTGGCGCTGGTCACTACACCTTGTGCCACGCTGGTGACCCAGGTTGAACAGGCTCGGCTGCCGGAGTTAGAAAGGGTGAGAGAGGATTGAGCGTCCGAGGATTGCTCTCTCTCGCAGGGATGGAGGTTTGTCAGCCCGCTCTAACTGCCCTGTGGCGGTGGTCGGAAGGCACGTGCTGGCTCTACATCAATGGGGAGGGGACGGAGAAAAAGGGAAAGGAGCAGGCAGGCTCCATGATGGCTGCACCAGCGCCGGCTGGCCCCCAAGTCTGGATTTCACTCCGGGGTGGTAAGCCAGTGCCCCTTCACCCCAGCCCTGCCATTGGGGGGAACCTGTGGTGAAAACAGGGGAGTGTTGGGGAACGGGCGTGGCTGGAGACAGAGTCCTTCCAAGGGAGGAACCTGAGCCACCTGCCAGACTCAGGGAGTAAAACACCTACATAGAAAAACAAACAAAATAACAGCTGGGCTGGCTTGGGAGCTGAGAGACAGTGCCCTGTACTCTGACGTGAGGGAGACCAGGGATTGCAGACTTCTGCATTGTGCCCTGTACTGTATGCCATTGCTGAGAAGGAAGTGGCTGAAAGTCAGTGTCCCAGGTGGCCGCTCAGAGGTCCATGTGAACTGAGCTGGGAGGTCTCAGTCCAGCTTCCAGTGGATAGACATGCCACATCACAAAAAATAATGAAAGACCTGACACCAATTAGATTTTTTTTTAGTCTTGCATCAGAGGTCGAAGATTAAACTGGCATGCAGAATCAAGTGCTCTACCAGAACTGGTGGACCAGCCAGGAAAGGACGGAGAATAGGGTTGGGGCAGTGTAAAGTTTACACAATGTCAGCACCTGCTCTGTTATGTGTAGAGAGACTAATTACGCCCCATAAACATTAAAATGAACTAAAGACATTTTTGAGGTTAAAAAAATCTAGGAGGTGGGCTAACATAAGGGTGCAGTAACAGTATAGTATGCTGCACTGGGTACCAGGATTTAGAAATTTGGGGTGTGAGGAGGGTATTCCATTTAATTATCACTGACTGCCCAATGGAGGTCTCATTTTCAGGACCCTGCTTCAGCTCCGCTTTTAAAGCTGGGACTACTGAAACAAGGGAACGATAGACTTTGTCAGCAGAAGACGACCACTTGTCCCACCCAGTTCTGCCCAAACAGTCACCTGCCTAGTCTGTCTCGGCATATCCTACCTGGTCTCCGTGACCCTCCCTCCTCCCTGCCCATTTCCTAATATTCCCGATGTCTATCCCATGCATGCTTCAAGCTCCTTACTATTCTACATCTCCACCACTTTCACTGGCAGTTCCAGGTGTCTACCACTCTTTCACTTAAGGAGTACTTCTAACATCTCTCTTGAACTCCCCTCTCAAACCAGTTTCATCATGGCATTCTCAGGTCGGGATGTCCTATTAAAAGAGAATTTCTGGTTTCTAGCAGAATATTCACAGTTAGCAACAGCAGAACTCAGTTACACAAAATTCCTTCCAAACGGAAATCAAGAATCTTCTATTCTTCATCACAGAAGGCATTTTCATTAAAACAAGATCTTTTCCAGTCAGACTTCATCAGCTGGCGCTATACACAGATCTGCCACGAAGTCATAATCCTCTGCTTATAACATCAAAACCAGTTGGCATGGCAATCATGCTGATGTCAATGAAAAAAAAAAGTGTACTTTCAGGGCAGGTTTAAGAAACAAGAACAGATGTTGCCTAAGGGGTAAGGAGCCTGGTTTGTGTAGATTCTCTTTAGTAATAAAGAATGGAATCATCCCCAATTGTTTAACCAGGCGAGACACACTAAGCTGAAAGCTTGTTTACAGGTGCAACCTGGGAGCACAGGGAAGTTAAGTGACTTGCTCACAGTATGCAAGTGGGGGCTGTGGGATTCAGACCCAGGTCTCTAGCTCAGAGCCTTAAACCACTGCATTATACTGCCTCCCTCATCCAAAATTCAACTGGGGAAGGGGATATAATGAGATGTACATTCTGCCCATACTAACTATCATTGTTCTGCTGTAAACTTGAAAGTTAATTTAAAGAAGAACAACGCTGACATGAAAGCCGTTTTCCCAGCAGAAGCTTTTTTTTTTTTTTTTAAATACTAGTTCCAATGCTGTTATAGTATATGGGAGCCTTCAATTCTACACCGATTTGCAGCTCCCAAAAACTTGTTGTACTACAGTTCAAGGTCAAAAAGTTGTTGTAGGCTTGAAACAACATTCTGATGTCACATCGATAGTACAACAACTTTTGTTTGACCTGTCACCTCATTACTAAATCTTGGCGCCACAAAGAAGAAAAAACCTTGGTAAATATGGACGGTGGTTAGTGAGGCGGCAAACAGTGGATTGAGTCAGTTTGGACACAGAGAGCCATAAACCTCTCCGAGGCACCAAACTGAAGGGCTTCTCTGTTTTCTTTCTTTTTTTTTATTACGCAGTCGCAGTGGCCACCGACGAGCCGGATAACGGAGCACAGCCTGTGTGACGACAGATACCGTGGGAGCAACAAACGATCAGACAAGGAACACAGATAAGTTCAAATTAAGGAAATCTGAAATATCGGTGTAGAATTGAAAACTCCCATATACTATAAAAAGCAGTGGATGGTGAACATCCACAACCAAGTCTAAATCCCATCTCGGGCAGTTGATGACATCAACAAGACCTCTAACTTCGCTCTGGGGTCTCTGTGATGTCATCACCTCCCCTCGATGGAAACACAGCCTTGTTGTGAATGTTCTCCCATCCACTGTTCTATATATTGTTCCATCTATACAGGGTTAACTGTAAACTCAGTGGATGCATTCGATTTACACTCTGGTGTCAAATGCCATTTAAAACTCATTCCATCTTGTGCGACAATTTTGTGTCGGGTTAAGCAAAGGATGGTTCTGATGCCACATGGCTACTGGCAAGAATGGGTTAATTGTGTGAGTTAGTTTATGTCCCTGTCAATCACAGAGTTCTACAGTAAATCATGGATGCATTTTGTCAACAGTGGCAGAGCTGGGTACGCATTCAAACTACATCACACAGTTATAAATGGTACTTACAACCTGTTCAGACATAAGAAACATGCATTGGATAACTAAACAGCCTGCACAGGTGGAACAATAACAGAAATGAAAGAAGTATTTCAAAATCAGCTTCTACAGGAAAATGTATTTACTGCTTAAGTGCAGTTTTCCTTTAAGGGCACCTAGTGAGTAAAGCTGTGGTGGTATTTGAACCAGGGCACCAGCCGGTGGAAGATTATATACCAAGTCATGCTCTGTTTCAGGAGAGTAAGGGCCTGCCGTTTCAGTACATGAACAACGCCTACCACCAGCTGATTCCTGACATGGAGGGTGCTCAGCTCACTCTCAGGTGAACTGGTCAGGATTTACGCCTGCAGTTTGGGGAGGAAAGTTCCAAACAAGTGGGAAATGGTTGCCATTATTTGTTATGGGGCTATTCCTTATGAATTCTACCTCCAACATGAACAGACCAGATTTCTTGTGTTCCCGCTTGAGAAACTGTCCTCGCTGAGCACACACACGAAAACAGACACCTCCAGGCACAAAGTAAAATGTGGTTACTTCAATTGTCAGGTTTTTCTAAACTTCCTTCACTGGTTTATTTTTCATTTTCTGAAGCACTGTGAGGTGGGACAGTCAGTGCTTGCAGACTCGGCCCTTGTGGAACACAGCAGACCCGGTCACGTTCGGTTAATAAAGCAGTGATGGATTGCAGCTCGAGCTGTTTCTGTTCTCACACAAGGATTATTTCTAAAGCTTACCACAGAAAAGAAAGGAAGAGAAATGTTGTTTCAAGCCTCCAAAGACAATAAATTAAAACAGAAATTGCATCTGACACTGGGGTTTTCCTTGGCACTCTACTGTGAGATGAATACAGAATACTAATTTAGGAGCAGGCCCATACTTGAGGACAGAGATGCACAGTGCTTCATTTGATTCTGGTGTTCCCAACCTGCCACCCACGCTACAGGACCACTACAGCAGCAGAATTATCAAAAGCAGTCTCCAACTAATTATTTTCGCACACCCTCCCAAAACACATACAGAACTGGAAACAAAATGACCCAGGAGTGACCCAAGTCCAACAAGTAGGGAGACTGCAACGAGCAGAAAAACAAAGTGGATGTTTATAGAGTTGGGCTCTTCATCAGAAGAAAAAAAATTCACACATGTGGTCCGTCTAGGAATGGAATAGGATGGGAGGGGTGGATGGCCCTCCTGTCACATGATTACTACTCTTAGAAAACTACACTGTACTGTACAAATATTGTTCATGGTCAAAACAGTGTTCCTTAAACTCAGTCCTCAAATTTAGGTATGAATGTCTCTGCTAATGAAACATATGCGGTCCAGTTCTAGTCACAAGAACTAGTTTCAATATCAAAAGTTTTCTGAGGAAGGTACTCAAGCTGCCAGTTTAGTAACTACAGTATGTAGTTCAGGAGCTGGACTGTTCATTTCAACTCTGGATTCGGGGCACAGGTACTCACTTATGGGTCACATTAAGCAAAGTGACGACCTAGAATCGCTGGTCCTCATTTTGAGCATAAAGTACAGTTACGTAGAACTTACTGTTATAGTAGATCTTCAAGAGGAGCTCGTGCAGCAGGCAACACTAGTAAGACTAAGCCGCCAGGCACTAGGACCACATAGAAAACTTCTAGCTAGCAGTCTACAGCAGAGGACTGCCCCCAACGTCAGCATGCCGACATCTGTCCTACAGTATAAAAGGGTGGTCCCCAGACCAACCTCAGTTCTCCCACTGAAGACCCTGGCATGGCCAGAAAAAAGGAGAACCGAGGCGGCTCTTCGTGGCTGTATCAGGCAGAGTAGCCAAGGAGGAGAAAAGCAGTTAGGGGGTAGGAGGGAGGCAGAGAAGCAGCGCTTGCTACAAGAGCTCCTCAAAGATCTACTGTTAAGGTAAGTTCTTATGGAACTGCACTATTTTTCTTTGAGGAGGCTCTTGCAGCAGGCAACACCGGTAAGATCGAGTCCCAAGCAGTAACAGAATGGACACAGTCAGTAGGGAGGAGGAAAGGAACAGGCAGAGGGCATTCATGAAATGAGGCCCTGAAGGACTGCAAGCCCAAAGCCAGCCTTGTGCCTAGAGGCAATGTCCAAACTGTCATGCCCGATAAAGGTATGGACAGAACTCAAGTGGTGACTCGCCAAATGTCTGCAGCAGACACATTTCTGAAAAGAGGCTACTGAAGCAGCCATACCCCTGGTAGAATGGCCTTTGACCGGTCCCAGCAAAGGCCTGTCATACTAAGCGGAAGCAGTACACAACACAATTAGCCAACCACTTGGACAAACACTGTTTGGAAACAAGAGCACCTTCTCCCATGGGCAAACGAAAACAGCTTATCAGATTTATGGACAGAACGGTGCAGTCCAAATAGTACCAGAGTACCTGAACATCCAGAGTATGAAGTATGGCCTCCCCTTGATTAGAGTACTCTGTAATAAACCGCAGGTGGATGGCTTGATTCAGTGTAATCTCAGACACCACCTTAGGCAAAACGCACGATTAGTACACAAAGACACCCTGTCTTTGTGACAAACCAAATAAGGTTCTTACACATCAGAGCCTGAAGCTCAGAAATCCTCCTGTAATGAAAGTGACAGAAACAAAAACAATGCTTTCCACAACAGGAAGCTGAGCTCACAGCTTGTGGCTGGTTCAAAAGGAGGCAAAGTAAACTTTTCCAACACAAACAGAAGATCCCATGTCAGGGTAGGATCCCTAATGGGAAGTTTCAAGTGCAAAATACTCCGCAAAAAGTGCAGGAAGGCTGGCCTGTGGCACAGAGGGTTGAGGCATTGGACACCACACATCACGCCATGCCGGCAACCCGGTTTGGGAAGGATGGAGCAGCCTAACAGCAGCTTCTCCTCTTGGGGTGGTTTTGCCCCCAAATAGTTCTGCTGCCAACGGGTGGAGGTCTGCTAGCAGCACAGGCGAGAGGGAGGCAGTGTCAGGAGGGCACCTCAGAACGTGGGCGCCGCACATGCCTCCACATGCGCGCCCCTGGGAAAGACGGCAGACAAAATGGGGAAAAGCACCAGTTAAAAACATAACAGAAAAGAAAAGTGGAAAATCCAGTTGGGCAATAGCTTTGCCTGCAACAGGTGCATGGTACACAGAGATGGCGGAAAAGTGTACCTAAGTGAAGAGTACCCCAGACAGGAGTCTAAAAGTGACAGGAGGCACTCCAGGATGAGGTTCACTGGACAGGTGAATGGATCCAAGTGCGAGCAGTGGCCCAATTAGAGAAGCGCTTCCACTTCATGTCGTAGTAGCTCTTGTGGAAGGTTTCCTAGCTGCTACTAAGATATCTGCCACCCGGGAAGAAACTCCAAAGCAGGCAATAGCTAAAGTCTGCAGGAGCCACGTGAGAATAGAGATCTGAGGTCCAGATGGACCGGAGTTACCCTGCTCCTGGGAGAGTAAGTCGGAGCACAGGGCAGGGGCACTGAGGCCACTGTCAGTTGCCGCAGAAGTGGAAACCATATCTGATGCGGCCAGCACGGAGCTATGAGGATCATTCCCACCCCTTCGGACCGCAGTTTGAGAAGGACCTCTGCAGAAATGGAAAGGAGGAAGGCGACAGAAACCTCCCTGTCCAAGAGAGGACAACACATCATGCCAGAAAACAGCAGGACCTGGGTCAAGCAAGCAGAAATTGGGCAGTTTTGCACTGAGTGGGGATGCAAAAGGTCCAGCTCTGGTAACCCCGTCAAAGAGATCTTCACCATGGAGGATAGGAGCTCCCACTTCTGAGCCTTTGACTTGGACCTGCTTAACATAGAAACATAGAATTTGACGGCAGATAAGGACCGCTTGGCCCACCCAGTCTGCCCATTTCCTGCCTACTAGATAAGCTGCAGATCCTAGTTAACCAACAGCCTACTTCTTCCTACCCCCATCCCCAGAATTGCCTTATGACTGTCCCATGCATGCTTGAATTCCACCACTGATTTTGACTCCACAGCCTCCTCCGAAGGCTGCTCCATGCATCCACAACCCTCTGTGAAAAATACTCCTTAAATTACCTCTGAGCCGCTTCCTCTATCTTCAAATTGTGCCCCTTGTTCTTGCACACCTCTTTTTGAAAGATGCTACCCTCTTGGACTTTGTTGATTCCCTTCAGGTACTTGAAAGTTTCTATCATGTCCCCCTCTCCTCCTTTCCTTGAGGCTATACATATTAAGCTCCTTTAGTCTCCCTTCATATGTCTTCCGTGCAGACCCTGCACCATTTTGTTGCCCTCCTCTGGATAGTTTCCATCCTGTCTATGTCTTTGCAGACTGGTCTCCAGAACTGCACGCAGTACTCCAGATGGGGTCTGACCAGCTGTCTGTACAGAAGTATAATAACTTCCTGTTTTCTACTGGTGATGCCTCCCTATGCATCCCAATATCCCCCAGCCCTCATTGCTGCCTCTCTCACATTGCTTGCCCACCTTTAGGTCATCTGTCGATCAGGACTTTTGGATGCCAGGAACATGTAAAGCCACTAGTTCCAAGTTGTGCCCTATTGCCCAGTACCATACTCTCATGGCCTCTCGGCAAAGGGGTAGCAGTTAGTCTCCCCTGCTTGTTGAGGTAGTAGACCACAGACATTTAGTCTGTCTGTACCAGGAGCAGAACACGTGTGTTGGTCCCACTGGACTCAGAAAGTCCGCTCATGCACTCTCATATGTAAGCAGGCAAGGAGAACCATGGCTATAGCTCGCTCATGTGCCCCAGTAGACACAGGAAGGATCTTGCTGGACCTAATGGGAGGAAGATACTGGCTGGGCCTGCACTATCAGATGCTCTGCCCTGTCCTGTGGCAAGAAGGTGCTGCCCAGTGAGGAGTCTAGGACTGCTCCTATGTATTGAGGCGCTGACTCGACCACAGACGAGACTAGGGAGGTTAAGAGTAATCCCCAGGAGCTGGAATCGCCGAAAGGTGGATTCAGGGTCTGGATTAACTGAGTTTGGAGGGGCTGTCAACAGCCAGTTGTCCAGACAGGGAAGACATAATATCCTCATTCCAAAGAGCCGAGTCACCACTGCTAGGCATCTGGTAAAGGCTCAGGAGCCGAGGAAAGGCCAAAAGGAAAGCCCTAAACTGAAAGTGGTTCCCTTGGGAACAGAAGTGGAGGAACCTTCAGTGGGTGAAAAATTACTCACCATAGTAATGCTGTTTCTTCTAATGAGTCTTGCTGTATTCTGACAATATGCAGTTAGCCCCAGCACTTGAATTGCCCGGAGAGAAAGAGTTAACTCTATGCAGAAGCATAGAACGTTGAGCTCAAGCTTGGTTTTCAAACCTCTGTCTCTGGTACTACCAGTGTAACCATCAGATTCTTTACTCCGCCTAATAGTGACATCGCCCGGAGATTTCTCTCTGCTCGGTTTGAATTAGCGTTTCGCTTTTTTCTGACCGATTTATTATTTTCAGATTTCCAGCCTCTGTCTACGGTACAGGTAGTGTGGTAGATAGGTGGTGACTTGTGTTTTATTTAATTCAGTGGAAATTGTTTTTGTCTCGGTTCTCATCGGTCGTTCCGGTTAGGAACCGACCTTTCTGATTGTTTCTATTGTTTTAAAATTTTTCTGGGATTTAGTGTGGTGTTCTGGTGCCGATCGGTTTCAAAAGAACCTGACTTTTCTGGTTCTTTTACAGAACTCAGTAACACAGTTTGTAACTCAATCGGTTGGTTATTACCTGGCTTAAAAGCTTTTAAGGGTAATTGTTCAGGTTGGCCATGTCTGAAAACCCAAGAAAAAAACGGTCCCACTAGGTTTCAACACTGTTCTGAGTGGGGAGGCTTTTGCCAAGGCTGACCCCACCTCATCTGTGTTTACTGTCTAAAGGGTTTGACCACCTCAAAACAGACTATCACATTTGTTGATGCCGGTTCAGCATTACAGGTGTTGCAGGCCCAGAGAGGATGTGGGCATGTGTAGGGAGCTAGCTCCTGACAGAAGCAGAGGCGTCCCTTGTGTGGAAGAGGCGAGCACTTGCTCCCGGCGATGCTTAGAATCTAGATAGATGATTGAAATCTAGGGGCTGACGTCGGCAATGCCAGGACCAGGGTAGCGACAGGCAAAGACCTACTTCCTGAGGAGGAAACCCCAGTCGAGCAACCTGGCTGAGGACCTGCAGAGAGTGAGGGCCTGAGCGTCCGTGGCTGGTAGGCAGGGAAGAAGCCGATGCCCTGAGGCCACTGCCGCCTTAGAATGGCATGAGGGCAGGTGGCTGAGAAACGCTTAGCCCAGAAGAGGTAGTGGCTGCCTCAGGAGGATGGGCCACCTCCCTGTGGGAGGAGGGCCCAGGGACAACTGCAGACTCATGCAGTGACCAAGAGCGCAAAGCTGGCCAGGGCCGGTCCCTGTGCTTATAGCTTGCTAGACTTCTCCTTCTGGGTGGAAGAAGAAGTCGACGCCCGGAGACCGGAAGAAGAGGAACTTTGCACAGAAGTTCCTTCTCCATCACGGCTAACTTCTGCTACAGCAAGTAGCTTTGAGGGTCTTCAAATGGCATCTGCATGTTGCCTGTTTGCAGTCCTGGCAGGCCTCAGTGTCGTGGTCAGGCCTAGGTTGAGCAGGCAAAATAGTGTCTGTCCTTGGGGGGATGCTTGACACAAATACACTTCGTAGATCAGTCTGAAGATGAAGCTGAGAAGAAGACAAACAAAAGCAGAGTAACACCCAAAACAATGTTTTTTAAACGAAGAAAATAAGAAATTGAGAAAATGGCAGTCAGCTGAGGCAGGAATCCGTGAGGTCCCGACTTGCACAGGTTGACGGCAGGAAAAGAATGTAGATTGGTCTGGGGACCACCTTTTTATCTATAGGACAGACGTTGGCACGCTGATGTTGGGGCGGTCCCCACTGTAGGCTGCTAGCTAGCTTGTCAGTGTCAGTGGCTCAGTAGGGAGCACACTGCCTTCTGAGGCTGGGAGATCAGAGAGCTGTGGGGTTCAGTTCCCACATCTGGCACTTGGGTTAATATCCCAGTACTGACACTGCAGTGCAGCAGGAGAGGGTGCTGCACTTCTGAGGTGCCGCTTTAGGATGAGATGTTAAACCGAGGTGCCAACTGCCTGGATTGGTGGTAGTTCAGGTGGATGTTAAAGATCCCATGACACTTACCGAAAAGAGTAGGGAAATTTCTCCGTGTCCTGGCCAAATTCCTTCATTCACTAAAATATACCACCAACAGCTTAATCTGGTTCAAGGTCAGTTGGCTTTCATCTGTATCCTCCTCCGGTCGTGCCTGAAAATAGGCAGGATTTGTCTAGTGCACTTATCCGGTCAACAAAACAAAACTAATAAATAAATAAATAAATAAATATAAGTTTTCCGTGTGGTCATAGTGCCTGGCTGCTCAGTCCTACCGGTGTTGCCTGCTGCAAGAGCCCTCTCTGAAGAAAGATAATTTCTTTCCATTTTTTTTTAATCCGCCCAGTCTCTCCCTGCCTTCGGCTGTCTCCAGCTACCACCCTGCCCCATCCTCACTAACCCCAGCACTTCCACATTCCCTCATATTTTGCCTTCCCAGGCAGATGAGGCCAGGAGAGGCATAGTCCTCAGGCCCTACTCTGGATCTTGTTGAGAGTAGTGGAGCTGCATTGTGTGGGGCCGGATATGCTGGTAGCCATCATCCATGGTGGAGGCTGGGATTTTTCCTTGCTTGTCTCCCAACTCCTACCTCCACCCAAGGCATAGACGCAGCCTTCTATTTGTCCTTGTGCACAGATAGCATGCCCCTGCAATAGGAACATGAACCCTGGCCCAGCTCCAGGGTCGGTGTGCCACTGTAATCTTCCACCAGCCCTCACCATCCAAGGTGCACTGCCCCACGGCACCTACTTCACCACACGCCTGCTCCAGAACTCGGCTGTCTGAACGGTAGCACACTGGCACGTGAGGAGCTCCATAACATTTCCTTTTTCAGCTGTAGTTCTCCCGATTCCCAGCAATGGCTTATACTTAATGTAGTTATTTTGCACTACTCGTAGTGAAAATGCAGTGCAGCCAGAGGACTCCAGGTCGCACTTCCAGAACACCACTGCTATAAATACCCAAACTGGGTTTGAAATCGGTAGGACCAGTGGCTCACAACCATCACTCTGAATCAGGCAATCACTAGTCATGCCATCGCTGGCTTGATAAACCAACACCATGATGTAAGCCTCACCCACACTACCTGGAATTTAAACCAGAATAGACAGTTTTATTCAAATCCATGCTCTGAGACAGCACCCAACAAGCTGATACAACCACTCTGGAAGGCAGGTGGTGATAAGAAGCAGTAGTATTTTATTCCCAGAAATCTGGCAGCATACATCCAGGGGAAAAAAGTTACTTCCAACTGTTGAAGTCCCTGTTAAAGAGCCTCTGCATGAAACACTGGGCCCATGGCTCCCAAGGATACGCCTTTTTGGCTCATATTGAACTAACTTTATTTTACTTGATGTGCACTGGATTTCTGTGAATAATGGATTACTGCTTCACACCACCCAATCCCCACAGTGGTTTTGTCAACCTGTTCACACATACCAGTTTTTGGCAACACACTTTTTTTTTTGTTTATTCTCTCTAAGCCCCCTTCTACATCACAGCAAGTTCCATCTCCTCAGGGTCCCCAAGGTGCCTTGCTCATCAGAGTTCCAGCCCCTCACAGATGCTCACACCTATGCTGCCTCAAAATCAGGCCCCGTGGGTGGGGAAAGAGGGGAACCCCTCCTACATCAACAATCACTGTCAGGTTGGCTTCTGAGGGTTCCAGGACAGTCCATCTTGATCCACGGAGGCCGTTGTCAGGCTGGCTTTGGGGTCTTTTCCATTTCTCTACTCCCTGAGGCACTGGCACTCGTGAGATATCCAAGAGGTATGTGCACGCATGAGTGTACCACTGCACCAGATCTCAGCCTGCATCCTCCCTCCCACGATACCCTCTAGTGCATTACTACCTGTAGTCACCCAGGTAGTATTACGCGGCACCCTCACTTCCAGAGGAAAGCGACTGCTGGGACGCTTAATCCTCCCTCCAGACCAGCTCTCGATGACCCAAGTTTGTTCCCAAACTCGGGCTGGTATCATGAGCAGCAACACTACCACTGCAGCAATGATCTCGTGCATCATACTTTTAATAATCTGTGCACTCTAAAATTCAGTGCCAGACGGTATAAAATTTGCCAACATTATTTTTCAATAGTTACAGCTTAATTGTATATTTTCGCACACCAGCTGTTTTGTTTTAGGTCAGATATTTACATAACAATACAAAATAAGATTTTGGAGTATCCCTAAACAAAATGAGTTTTCCAGTCTCCTTTCTGTGGTGAATTTCTGTGCTTTTTTTCCTGCAGTGTCCAACTTCTGGATACCTTTTCACAGTTTTAGAACTGTAACTGTTTATTTCTAAGTTTGCAGTATTCTACACCACTGGAAAAAATGTTTTATTCTAAGCATCATCTATGCCTCACATAAAAACAGAAACCTTTGAGGCGCTGGGCGCCACACCTCGCTCAACGCCGGCGAACCGGGTTCGGATCGGACTCGGCTGCCAGGGTCGGCAGGGGAAGAAGTTGAGCATCCCCACGATGCTCTCCTCCTTCGGGAGGGACACACGGGTGTTTAATGCACCTGATGCTCAGGGAGAGCCGGTGGAAGACCGACTCGGGCAACGGCAGCTTCCATTGGGAAGCCGGAGGGGAGGACACCACTAGGGCACTTTGGCAGGCGGCGACGCACGCCCGCCTGAGCCAGACGCCCTCTGTGGGATGGAGGGAGGGACAAGAAAACCGAAAACCTCCTCGTGCCCGGATGATGGCGCCCAGCCACCCAGTGTAATCACAGACAGACCCGCTGTGCAAAGGTGGTGCTCCGTGGAAGAAGAGAAAGGAGGTAGGGGACACCGAGCACTCTAGGGGCAGACTTGGGCAACATTGAGCAGGGCCTGAAGGAGTGGAACTAAGAGGGCATCCAGGAGGATAAAAGAATTAAAACAAACAAACAAACAAAAACAGAAACCTGTCATAAATGCCGGTTTCACAATGCCTCGTGTGTGGACTGTTGACTGCTCACTGCAGCAGCACCCTTCTGCAGTGTGGCGTGTGGTACATAGTTTCATTACATCAGGGAAGGTGAAGGTTGCGGTGACTACACAGAGTTTGATCAAGTACAGGATGTTGATGGGATGGGTCGATGCCACAGAACATTAACTCTGCATCAAGGGGATGATGAGGGAGGGAGCTCTGTATCAGGAAGCAACGCTAGGTTGTAACTGGAGAATTCAGCCAGCTCCAGGAAACAGCACACTGGAGCTCCTACTGAATTAACTCTGCCATCTATTTCAACATGGACTCCTGTAAGAACTCAAGCAGACAGCTTGGCTGAACATCAGTTCCTCAAAGTGACAGCTTTTTATGCCCAAATCTGTCCCAGGAACAAAGAAAGGATAAGGCCTACCTGCCGCCCAGCGGTTAGATTTCTGCTTGCAGTGCCGATGACCCGGGTTCAGGAGTGGACTCGGGAGTCAGAGGGCCAGTCAAGGAGAAGATCAAGCATCCTAGGGACTGCTCTCCTCCTCTGGGGAGTGTCCGCACTTCACGGACCCCTGAGGAAGCTGGGAGTACTGCCGTGACCGGCGCCACTGCGTTAGGGTGGACACTGGACATCACTGCACGCCCCGCCACCAGGGCTCAAGCATTGAGGAAAAAGTCACCCCTCAGGCATGACAACCCGCCGGTCCCACTGTCCACTGCCTCAGACGCCTGTGGGGGGTCCTGCTCCAGTGACCAGGGGTAGCGGGCTTGCCCATAGTGTCCATAGGGGGTCCTCTCGCACCTGCTCATGGGAGCAGCAGGCAAGGAGGGTCCGAGAACAAGGGGGATCCAGAACAAAACAATCTAAAACAAAAAAAGGAGAGAGAGAGAGAAAGGATGCTTCAACCACTGTGGCTAAAATGCAGCCTTAGCCAACTGTGTTAAGTGTAAGCATACATAGCATGCCACAAGCTAAGCAATTCTGATTCCGAGCTGACCAATATCACAGCAGACTATTCATGCAAAGTCACTTTCAACTGGGGTGCCTTTAGCAGGCCAAAACAACAATCATTACTAATTTGTAAGGTCTCCTATTAATCCCCCCTGTCTCGCTGCACTGAAGCATTTACACAATATGTACAGCACCGTTACTAGTGTAGACTCAGATCCTCTTGTCAGCCCATGGATATTTGGCTGTGTGGGGTCCTGTAGGTGGTGGGACGGGTAAGGTGGTACAAGTGTCCTTTCAAAGTGTAAAACGTTCACAATAACAGGCCATCTAAGTACCAGACACTGAAAACAACTGGATATCAACTCTAGCTCTGATCCCTGAGGAGAAAAAAACCAAAACCTGACTTCTTGACCAGACTGATTTCAAAAGCAGGGTATGGATCTTTCAGATGAAGGTTGAACGAATCTCTTGATTTTCCACAGGAAGTTTCCTTGTTCCCATGGCAACCCACCCAATGATGATGCTGCCATTTCGTTTGAGAAACACTCCGCAGTCATAACAGTATGACTCCACCCAGTGCAGTGCTTCTGATACTGCGAAGGTGAAAATGTCAGTAAAGCTGCCAGAACATTAACGTATTCGAGGGGAGAGAGGAGATACTTAGTGAGGCCTATGCTCAGTGAGAAATGGAGATCTACGGACTCTCACTACTTACAGAACAGCATAAAACTAGCATACAGGTACACTGTGTCTGCTCTGTGTTAGTCAGTATGGCCATGTACATTTTTAACAATTTATTTCAGTTGTGGGACCTACCCCAACAACCCCTCTGTTTTTCGGGGGATTTAACACGTATCAACTGACCCCAAGACATGTAACTAGCAAGAGCAGTTCCACCAATGTCCACTTACACCGATCTGTCAACTTCTGTCAACCACTGAACTACTGTAGGCAATCAGATATCCCAGTTACACAGGAATCGATTGTAACATGGTTTTACTAGCCCAAAACCTAGTGCAAATGCGCAGGGCTAGTGCAGCTCTCTACTAGTCCGTCTTGACCAGTGCAGGTTTGTCTTGGCTGTTTGAAGTTAGAAAAGTCCCTACTTTAGTAGGCTCTATTATGCAATAAGGCATAACCGGATGTGTAATTATGGGCCAGTAATCGCATGTCTCAAGTCTGTTGATTACAGTGGGCACAAGGTATTTATGTCAAATTAAACTGATTTGATAAGTCAGATTATCATACATACATAATCCTGAAGTGTCTTATTGCACTTAAAAAATGGTCCTACCTAAAATGTAAAACAAAACAAACAAATTACAGTAGACTCCAGATTTTGGGACAGGACAGATCCCCATCCTTGCAAACCTTTTGCCTATAATTTTACCTGTCTGATGAACCTCATTTTGCACTGTTCAATTTATATCTCTGTATGATGTTTTATTTTAAAGTTATTGTTCTATTTTGTTCTTCGCCCTCTTCCCATCCCCGGATGCATCTGGAAATGAGCTATTTATTTAGCTCAGTACGTCTCTCTTAGTAAAACTTTTGAAATGATTAAATAAATAATCCAACTCCCGAAAACAAAAATCCCTATATTATGAATACAGGGTTATTACTCGTTTTCATCAGCGTTTTCTTTTTTTTCATTCCATACTGCTTTTTTCCATTTTTCTCCCCATACCCACCTCCCCTCACGGCATGAGCGTGAGCGCTACGTCACATCTCACGCTTCTGTGTCTCCCAGTTTCTGACACTGCCCTCGGCCTCCACTAGAGGGCAGCCAGGAGCAGGACATCAACCCTTCCCTCCCGGGAGGAGAGGAGAGCAGTCCGTTGTCCACGCGATCCTCTCCCTCCCCTGCTGACAACCGGCAACCCAAGGTCACTCCTGACCCAGGGTCTCCAGCATGGCACAAGGTGTGGCATCCAGCACCTCAGCGCCACCAGGCAGGCTTAAGTCAGTGGTTTTCAACTTTTCCAGTGCACACTTGCTATTGATTGCTAATAGTTACTGTGCCGGGTTTGCACCTGGTTCTTTACCTGTTTCATTCTGTCCTAATTAAACTGCAGATGTGGAAAGTCTGAGTCAAGCCTGTGAACAGAACAAGAGTAGTCATGAGTGTCAAGCGAAAGAGAACTGTGCTTACTATAGTTCAGAAAATTTGCATCTTGATCACCTAGAGGTGAGTGCGGGTGAACTGTATCAGTGTGGAGGTGCAGCATGAAACATGACTGAAAATGAAATCATTGCCTTAATGGCCAGCATAATTGAGGGTTTAAGTGACATGGAAAACGCCTCTTGCAAGCGAGGATGAGCTCAGCAGGTCTCTGCCTACTTGGAGACTATGGCATGTTTTGAGAAATGTCCTTGCTTGGTAGAAACCAGCAAGACACAGACCCCTGCACCAAATGCTGCTGAAATATTTAAGAACCAAAGCAGCAAAGAAGCATATTGCATCCCAAAAGCAAAGCATGCTAACAGACTCCTTTTGTTGAAGTGAGTGAGAAAGAGAGTAAGCCAATATTTATTTTCTTTCAATAATGCCACTGTAACACTGGAAAAGTTTAAAAGAAACACATTTGTAAAAAATTAAAACACACAGCATTCACAGCATATAAAGTTTCCATTGTTTTACACTGGTTTTAACAGTGGTCTCTCCTTCTAGCGAACTCCCGATTATCCGAACAGATCGGATATTGCCCAGGCTGTTTGGATAATCAGAGTCTACTGTGTTTAAAAGAAAAAGTACCATTTTCTACTGAAAGTTATTCCAGAAGAAAGGAAAGTTACAGTATGTACCAGTAACTCTTGATGTCCTTGAACATCATCACTTCAAAAAGCCAAACTCTTTATCCTTGGAACAAAGGCATGGGACCCTCTAGGAACCAGAACTTTGCATCCAATGATGATGGCTAGCAGCATCTGCAGCTACTATATATAATGTCAGCAACGCAATCTGCTTCAGTAGTTGTTTTACGAGAGAGACAGACAGAAAAGAAAATATTACCAAGTAATAAAACAGAGACTACAGGAACAAACAGTACTAGGGAGAAATCCTGGATGGGAGTAACAACTAAATAATAATGGTAAACTATTTCTCCCTAGTGTAACCTTATTTTATTTTGTTTAAACCAAGAAGAGGGCATGACATGACCACTAGAAAGCCATAAAAGGACAGCAGTGATAAGAAATCTATCTAACCCAATATCCCTACAAAGGGGAGGAGGTATACCAGTCAGTATAAACACTCCCAAAATGTACAATGTCCTAAATAACCGGAACACTGCAAATGGTCAACTCCATACGCTGATGAAGAAGGGCTTCCAGACAAAACATGCATGAGCCCGTGGAGGGCGGAAATAGAAATAGCTCTATGGAGGAGATACTCAAGAAGAGAAAGAGATACTTTTAATTAACTTTATTATCTATTTAGAATCGGTCTCCTCAAAGCACTATTCTGAGTGATCAGGAGCATCGCCCTAAGGCACAGGTGACTGGGTTCACATAGAGCTTGCAAGGACCACAATCTCTCAAGGACTGTCAGTCAAACAACCGTATCTCTCCTACAGAACATATCTCGGAGTAGTGCTTAGTGAAGGTATGAACACCACTTTAAGTTATGTGTATAACCTAACGATCAGTCCTACAGATCATGCAACTAGGACCACCCTAGAAAAGCAGTTTGAACAACCACTTTCCTGCCACAAAGTGGCAGTGCTGAACTCTGATTAACAATCCAGCTGGGCATACTGTTTGGAGGACAGTCAGCTTTACAATTAGGGTAAAATGTCACATTGCAAAACACCGTGTTATCAATCAAGCTGAAGAAGAAGCTGAGAATCCTTCTAACATCTAGAGAATATAACAGGACCTCCTTTGGTCATGGCGTTGGGTACCATGGCAACAACACTAAGGAATAGTTGAGATGGGACCCTGACACCATCTTAGGCAGAAACATAGCATGCATACAGAATACAACTACACCCTTAAAGACTGTATATGCAGAGGGCAAATATTAGAGCATGCAGCTCCAAGACTGTGAGCTGAAGTAGTGATCCACAGAAAGACAGTCTTTCACATGGGATTATTTAGCTTGCATGTGACTCCCAGCTCAAGAGGTGGGCAAAATAGCTCACTCAACACTGGGTTTAGGACATAGGTCATTAATGGTCCTCTTTCATGGGAGGTCATAAAAGATGTCTGATAGAGATTCAAAGACAGCCATCATCCTGCTACCCTTATCTCCCTGGCAATGGGGAAGGGGCCTACTGTGACATAGCCATTGCGGCCATCTCAAAGGTGTAGCATAGCATCATCAAAAATGCTGGGAAGCTCGATATACTCACAGTGGAAATCCCACAAGAGTTCATGAAAAATTGTGAAACTGCATGAAAGCTGTGCCATGCACCACTGACACCAACATCGCACCATGGACACAGCTGGCACCACAGTCAACATTGTTGCCTCATCATGGCATGGACTGGACATATGAGACACTAAAGGGTCTTCACACAGCAGACCTCGTTCAGACTCCATTGGAGGCTCTCACATCACCTAGGCAGGGCAAATAGAGACCTAGGAGTAATTATATCAGATGACCTAAAGGTGGGCAAGCAATGTGAGAAGGCAGTAAGGAGGGCTGGGGGATACTGGGATGCATAGGGAGGCGTCAACAGTAGAAAACAGGAAGTTGTTATCCCTCTGTACAGACAGTTAGTGAGACCCCATCTGGAGTACTGCATGCAATTCTGGAGACCCCATCTCCCAAAGACACAGAGTGAGAGCTGTTCAGAGGAGGGCACCCAAAATGGTGCAGGGTCTGCACCAGAAGGCATCTGAGGAGAGACTAAAGCAGCTTAATATGTATACCATTGAGGAAAGGGGAGGGGACATGATAGAAACTTTCAAGTATCTCAAGGAATAAAAGTACAAGAGGGCAGCATCTTTCAGAAGAAGGGATATGCAAGAACAAGGGGCACAATTTGAAGATAGAGGGCGGCTCAGAGGTAATGTTAGAGTATTTTTCACAGAGAGGTTGTGGATGCATGGAACAGCCTTCCTGAGGAGGTTGTGGAGTCAGAACAGTGGAGAATTCAAGAATGCATGGGACAAGCGTAAGGCAATTCTAGTGGTGGGGCAGGAGGAAGTAAGCTGTTAATTAACTAGAATCTGTAGCTTATCCATCAGGTAGGGAAATGGGCATACTAGGTGGGCCGCTGGTCCTTATCTGCTGTCAAATTCCATGTTTCTATGTTTCTAAATGCTGGATGTCAAAATCCCAACAATAAAGCACCTTCAATCTCAGTCCATGAGGAGAAATTCGGCATTGAGGAAGAGATGAATGGACTAGGCCCGACTTGATAGCAGCAAAGTGGGACAGCGCCAAAACAAAACAGCTAAAACTAGCAAACACAATTTCCATAAAAAGCAACAAGTAGTTATACTAAACTGAACAGAAAAAAAAAAAAAAAAAAATACAGTGAGCTAGAAAGAACAGCTATAAAGTTCTGGTCCCAAATGAGTTAGCCTGTGCTCTGCAATGGCAAAATAAAAGGAACTGCTAGTTAGGGGCCAGGATGCTATTTATTGCATAGCAGCAATGTGCACTCAGTGCTCCACATCAGTGTTGTGGACTCTAAGAAGATATAATACTGCCAGTCCATAGGATGTTTGTATGACATGTTCACACACGCTTACACGCTACAGAGTTACGTTGTTTTTAACTTTTCATTTTGATTAAACAGTATGTTTGTTAGGGTTTATTTCCTATTCTGCTCAACCTGCCTAATCTGCCATCACCCTCCAGCCCAGTGACGTACCTCCACCACTTGGCCTGGAAAAGTATATGACGGGCAGTGCCACAGTCAGTTTACAGAGGCCTGCGGGGGTGCCAGTGTCATCCTGCAGGCCAGGGCCCCTCCTCTACTTTTACGCACCAAGTGTGGCCAGCATGCAATGACACACCTAAGTTTGTGTGGCGCAGGTGCAAGCTGTAAGTGTCTGGTGGCCAACTCCCTTTTTGCTGTTTGTCTACTGTGCTGTCCCCAACCTCCTCAGGTGTCAAGCAAGTAGTGGGACATATTTTCCTCACCTCACGGGAGGAAAGCTGTCCAGGAATGCTCAATCTTCCCTTCCTGGGCCCCAAGCCAGGTAGAGTCTCCAACCGGACCACCAGCATAAGGAGCAGTACTGCTGGGGTTGTTTAAGAGGTGGATGATGACAGCTGCCAGTGGTCTTGCTGGCAGCCAACAATAGATGTACCGGGGGTGGAGATACTGCAATCATGTAAGCAACATCAGAAATCATAACCGTAGTCGGCCTGTTGGCAAGCAGTGAAACCACTCACAATGCTGGCAACCCAAGTTCAGTAACAAGATCAGGTAGTCGGAGCTGGCCGGGGAGAAGGGGATTGAGCACCACAGGGATTCTCTCCTCCTCTGGGTGAGTGGGTCATCTTAGTTGCTGCAATACTGCTGCCTAAGTGACCACAGCTGTCAATGTAGTCAAGGGCGCTGGGGAGGCTGAGACAGGCTGGCATGCACTAGGATGCACATGCTCCTTCAACCTCCCATGCATGCCTGCATCTGTGGGGACTAGGAGAATACCAGGGAAAACACCCTGTTGATACTGATGATGGCCCGGTGGACTGAACATGGACCAACCCAGGAACCCTCAGCAACTGCCTGCCAAAGTTCATGCAGGTAGGAGGTGAAACCACCCATCCTTCCTGCCGGGGGGAGGGGGTCTGGTACCAGTGATGCATGGAGGTAGGTCGCTGCAGGGGACTGGAGACAGGCAAAGCCCAGCACACTGGGGATTCTGAGGGATAGTGGAAGCAGCGGCATGGAGGGGCATAAAACAAAGAACATAAAAAGAAACCAAAATCTTTACAAGAGATTTATTTATAGAATGAGATGACTGCTAAATGCATACTAAGCTGCAACAGCTAATTTCCAGCTGCATTTAGTGGGACAGGAAAAAAACAGGATAGAAAAAATGAAACAATATAGCAACTGATGTGCAAAACATGCAATGACTTAAGTACAGACAAAGGTGTGTGCATAAACAGCAGTCAGCAGACCAATTTCCAGGTTAGCTCAAGGCGATGAGACATATTGGAGTAAGGGTTTGAGACAGGAAATACAATGGGTAGGGCATATGGTGTAACCCCTAGGCAGCGTTCGCCTAGAGCTACACCCTGCCTTGCCTGGCCTAAATAAGGTTGAGGGACTGGAGTCTCGAACTTGCTTCAAATTGTTGTTTCCATGTTGACAGATAATGCGTAGGGCCTCCACTCAAGGTTTAACTTTAAAGTGGGCTAGATGTTACCTGGTACAACCCCTGAGATGTCATACCACCCACTATTACCTTTTGCCACATCAGCACATGACTCAATATACAGTTCCCGCATTTCAGACATTTGGTTAAGATTTTCTCTAATAATATGCTCACGACACCATGATTTACAAAAAGCAGTAGCAACAAATTTATTTAGGGGCCAGGAGTGAGGGATGAGGGAATGGAAAGAGGCTATGCCTTCACATTATTTACAATTGATTAAGATTGGCAAGTGCTGGTGAAACCCACCCAGCTGGGTATATTAGTTGCAGTGAAAATCACATTTCAGTACTGTATTTTTCCCCACCAACCTTGGAGATAAACCAGAGCCTGGCTATCTAACTAGCTACAAGACAGATTATTTTCAGCAATACCACACTGGTACCAGTATCCCACTCTGTCAAACCCTGATTCCACACAACCTGGGTACCCATTAACTGTAAAGTTTTCAGACATGGTGTAGGCCTGATGGACAGTGCAGCTGTAATGAGACCAACATGGTTGGGGCCCTAAAGAAATCAAGCAAATCTACTACAAATGGCAAGAATCACATCTTGAACTACATACAAGTCAAAATCGGCGGTGCAGGGATTGCCCTGCAGTACCTGCAGTGTATGTCCTCATTGGTTAAGCAATGAATGCTGACTCCAAAGATTAATACACAGGACAAAGCTAACAGCCAGGTAACAGAATCTGACTGCAAAGGGTCTTACAGCTATTGAGATGAAAACTTGCATTTTAAACTTCAAAGCCAGCATCTCTTTAAAGGCTGGAACACTTTACTGGATGAACAGGTAGGAGCAGGGCCAGCAGCTTGACCCACGTCTAGCTGTACTCCTCGAGGGAAGTGCATATGGCAGTGTCTCGGCTGGTGGCACGCTGCCAGGCTGTCTCCACAATCATTTTGAGCTGAAGAAGCTGCATTCAGTACATTTATTTGTCAGGCAATGCATTTGACCCATGTGGAGCTAGGATTACATTTCTTACAGGCCAGACCATGCTTAAAACTTGTTTTTTCTCACTCGACTCCATATTGTCCTGGACTGAGCTTAAATTGCCTCACTGCTACTTCCAACACTTTCTTTCAGATTGAGCCTGTGTTAAGAATCACTGCCTCTGTGCAGAACCTTTGCTTGTTGGCAAAACAGACACAACAAACTCTTTCAACGCAAGCATTGATACTTAGACGCAACTTTATTTACTTTAGCTCCTTAGACTCAACAGTGCTTTGGTAACTTGCTTCCTTGCAGCTTCACTGTAGCACTTGGCAGTGCTGATTTTCTGTAGCCTTTCTATGCTCAAATACAATAGGCAGTCCCTGTGGCTCTTTGCTGGCACTTGCAGCTCCCACAGTACATAACTTATTGCTGGCCCAACAGGCACTGTCCAGAACATTCCACGTGGTCAGGGAATTCCCAGTCAGTCCTGTGACATAACTCAGTTCAGATACATTTATACATTTTGCTTTAAACTCTTGTCCACTTACTAGCAGATGTCCACCGTTCCAGGCATTGATCAAACGCAAGGTGCAGACACACAAACACACACACACACAGTTACAATCCGGTTACTTTGGGCATTCGCCTCTCCTTGCTGATACTTTTCAGTTGCACAGTCACAATCATTAGCTCGAGCTGGGTGGCCCCTTAAAGCTTGGCTAAAATTGCACTTTCAGACACTGTTTTACTCACTCAGATTACTTAGCAGAATTCATCAGTACTCACTGCTGAGGCAGATTCAACTCTCTCACAGCTGGCTTGTGATTAGGTCACTGGCCTCGCTTTCCCCAAACGTGGAAAGGCTGCAACTAGGCTGGAGGACATTCTGCTGGCAGCCCCCAGGCTAGGAACTTCTACTGCAGGCATCTCCTGATCTCTCCTTTTGGCAGGAGAGATTTCCTCTCCTGATGGAGAGGCTGACGCTGGATCACCAGGTCCATTTACTTTGCTGGGGCCTGAGCCCACTCCTGTGGGGGCTCCTGCTTGAATCTCCTCTGATCTCCCCTTTCTGCTTGGCAAAAGGCTGAAAACACAGTCTCTTATAGGGCTCTCCTGAGGCTCCCGACTGGCTGAAGCTTTTGGCCGCATAGCCTCTGACTGGCTGGAGGAACTGTCAGTCACAAAATGAATTATGCATGAACCTCACTTGATGCACAGTTGGTCTGCTGTTTTGGCACCTGAATTTAGGTCCCTGTAGGTCCCCATGAGCACCTGATTTCCCATAAGCTTTGGCTAATGTCCCATAAGTCCTGGCTTTGATATTCTGGCTTTCTAATTGGCTGTGGCTGCTTGTAATGGCTGCTGTAAAACACAGTCCTTCAGAAGAATAGATATTGGCTTGAGTCAAAGTCCTGGTGCAGCCAGAAATGATTAAATATTTGCCCCAATGCCCCAGTCCATTAGCCCTGGTAGTGTGCTTGCTGTTGCGGCACAGATTAGCTAAACTGCTCCAGTCCATAAGCCCATCGCTGCTGCCAATTTTGCTTGCGCAGATTTGCAGCATGCAGGCTGTCTCATCAGAGTCCCAACATTTGTCTGATGCAGCCAGAATAAAATATGTAACCCCTGCAAATGGGGGTTCCAAAAGTCTTCCAGGAGCTTGCTTGAATGCTCCAAGCCTGAATGGTGTTTATGCTGTTTACCATTTATCAGTGAGTGTTTTTAGAACCTCTGGTACTGTCTCTTTAAGAGCTGTCTGCTTGCAGACATAATTAGTTTGTATGGGGGACTGTGTGCTTCTCTGAGTACCACTCGAGCTGCTGCCAATTCACTTCATTTTGCAGTCACTAGGGTGCAAAGGAACCTATCTGAAAGATGTAACTGTTTGCCAGAAATTATTTAGAGTAATAATGAAATTACAGTTTGTCTAACCTGCTTTCTTTGCAGTCAGAACTGTGTCTGCTAGTTCCCCATTCTAGTTTTGAACTGCTGAACTGGACCAATCAGTGTGGGGTAAGCTAGCTCTAAAATGGTGCCTTGGATCGAATCAGAACTTGGACTCATAATCTGAGCCAGCCACAAGAGGATTGTAAGGGCAGTGACTCTGGGAGATGTAGTTTAGACTTCAGTGCCTTTTGGACCAACAGCAGCAGTCTATTGTGAGTGACAGCCAATCCAGTCAAGAACTGGGAGGAACTCAAAGGAAGTGCCGGTTTTGTCGGTTGGAGTTTCAGTTGAGCTTTGGCAGTGAAGAAGGAAGGAGCCCTGTGCTTTTCAGTGTGCAGTTTTAGTCAAAAACGTGTAAGGCCCAGAGTTCCGGGTCTGCAGCTTGTGTAACAGCTTGTTAGGACTGAATCTGCCCTGTGAAAAGAATCAAAGGATCTCTGAAGAGTAGAAACCAGGCTCACCCTGTAGAAGACTGGAGAAATTATTCAATTGCACTCGGTCTGTCAGGAACTGAATCTGCTGTGTGTTCTCCCGGTATTGTGCAGTAGAACATCGATAGAGAAGCAGCCTGCCTGGTATAGTACTCTTTTTTTTTTTACCATATAAATGTGTGAAGAGTCTCTTGGAGCTTAAGAGTAGCCCTGCTGATATTGAAGGACCCTATCTTATTTGGAGGTCGTGAGTACTAATTCAGGGTCGCTCCCTGTTGAATTGCCACATTAAATCCAATTGAAATTACTGTACTGCTGACTGTTTAATTTTCCTTTTCTCTGTGTGAAAGGGCCCTACCAGCTGCCACGGTTTGGACTAGCCACTGGGGCTTGGGTACCCAGGGACAGTAACTGATAGGGATAGGCCTGTGCACAGAGCCATAGATGAGATTATTAGAGTGATAAGCTAATTAACCTGATTTACCCCTGTCCTTGTTATATCCCCTAAATAAATCAGAGCTGCTTGTTTCAGCAAAGTTATACTGCCTGAGGTATTTGTCTATGTTAAAGTACTGTACTGTGATTGTTGCACTGTATCTCGTTTCACAGGAGGTCCCAGTGCCGAACCAGTCCTGGGGGTAAGTGTATACTGTGAAGGTAATTCTGATATATTGTGTGGGCCACTAGTGGGAAGAAAGGGGTTGCAGTGTCCCAGAGGGCTGTGACCAAGTTAGTTTAACTATTGCAAACCCTGACCTCTGGGTGGAGGCACCCGCCATTGGATCCAGGCCCTCAACCTGTTAGTGGCAAATCAGGCAGGGGTAGTAGCCCCTGGGATAAGCGCCATCTAGGGGTTACATCTTGGAGGCTCACCGCTGGGATTGTGTGTAGTCTAGTGGCCATATTTACGAACCACTGTTAAGAAAAAATGGGTACCCCGACAGAAGTGGCTGTGCACGCTGGTGGAGTGGTGTACTGGGGAGGAGATCGACCCCAAAATGCTATGCTTATCCTGGACATCCCCCTGGGTATCAATACGGACACTGTGCAGGAGTACTTTCCAAGGTGGAAGGTTTACAAACCCTGTGGTGGTGGGTCGGCATGCTAATCTGCTCACCCACACTTTCCTGGCCCTAGTAGAGTTTAAGAATCCCATAGATAGCTCCAAAGTGCCACAGACCATTACCCCAGAGGGAGCCCTCACTGCTTGGAGAGTGATAACTAAGGACAGTAAAGACCGGGGGAATCAGCCCCACCACTATCTGAAACTTTTGAGGAGAAATTTGCTAAATGGTTGCTGGAGAAGGGAAAACTGTGGAGGACTTGAAGAAACTATTTGCCACCTGGGGTGTTCCTCCCCAACACCCTCTCCTGCTCCAGTGCCCGTAATGGTGGCTGAACCAATGCAGACTCCTATTTCTGCACCTGCCATTAGTCACACGACTCTTACAGAAGGTTGAGGATCTTCTGCTCTCCCACCCCCAAAGGGGAGGATGACTGGGAGACCTGGATAGACTATGTTTCCCCCAAGTGCTAGAATGGCAATGCTCGGAAGGCGGCGAAGAGGGTTAGTGAGAGCCTCCAGAGGGGCCTGCCTAGCTACCATCCGTGCTAAGCGGGCCAGTAACCCTGAGCGACTGCACAGGCTATCTTGAGGCCTTGGAGAATATGTATGGGAGCCCAGATTCTGATGAGGACCTATGGTGGAAGTAAGAAATGCACAACAGTACCAAGGGGAGTTGTTGTCTGCGTATGTCTCCGGCTGGAAAAATTGTTGCAAAAATGCCTCAGAAAGGGTAGTTTGCCAGCGATTGAACTGGACGAACCAGACTGGACAGAATCTTAAGTCACCCCCCTTCCAGAACTGCTGTTGCTTCAGTTACGCCTGGCAAATCGACTGAATCCCACCTCCTATGATGAGTTAATGAGAATTCGAGGAGTTGAGAAAAGGTGACCTCGGGAGGGACCTGACACCAACAGCTGTGACTTCTGAACTCGAGTGACTGAGGTGACCCATCAAGTGAAGTTCAGGGGCAGAGGTTGACTGTCAATGAGTGCTCTGACAAGGAAAAGATAAGCTACAATGGGCTTAACTGTTGAGAGAGATCCGGAATTCAAAACAGTCCCTTTATGAAGGCCACGCCTGCAAGTATGGGCCCTGACCTATATCCCGACTGCATCGCTATGGGGTGGGGTACCACCCATGTATCTCCTGCTGATAACAGCTCCAAACTCAATTCCTGACCATGGAAGTGGGAGAAACTGACGAGATGTTCTCAAATGCTTATCACGCCGCAGACAGAGAATGGCACCCAGGTTTCCAGTTAGTAATACCCCGCCCTGGCTCCCAGTGTGGGCGCCTCGGCCAGCTCAAACTCCAGAAAGTATGTTTTTGCTATAATTGTGGGAAAGATGGGCACATGAAAGAGAATGCCAGTCCCCAAAAAGACACTGACAAAGCTGCATATAGGCTACAAGGAGAGTCTGGAGAAGAAATCAGTGGTTAAGAGGTGCACACATGATCCCAGTGAGGCACCAAAATGCTAATTCACGTCCTTTGTGGCAAGGTCAGTTGCCCAGGCCCCCACTACCGCCTCTCAGACTGGTCCAGAATAGTGGGTCCTCCATAAGAGACCACTGTAAAGGTGAATGGAGTGTCTACAAGAGCTGCATTAGACAGTGGCTCCAAGTGACAATTATGTTCCAGGATTGGTATCAGAAGCATTTGTCAGACGTACCCTTACAACCATTAGAAAGACTGCATGTATAGAGTTAAGTAGAAGGCCTACCCCTATTCGGGTATATCCGAATTTGGCTGTCTTTCCCCACCTCAGTATGGCTGGGTGGCCAGAACAAGTAGAGACCCTAGCCTTAGTGTGTCCCCCACTGGACTGTATGATGGTGTCCCTTTGTTGACTGGAACAAATGCTCATATATTCGGAAGGCTGGCACAGTTGTGTTAATGAAAAACAGGGGTCAAAAGACTAGTAGAGCTTTAAGAGTTCCGGCTTTAATTAAGAAGGCCTATGAGGCACAGAGATGCTGAAAAAACAGAACCAGAGGAACCGGTCGGAATTGTATGGAAGAAGGATCCTGAGTCTCTCGATCCTGGCCAAATGCCCAGTGTACCTACAGGAGAGGTCCGTATCAGAAAGGATGTTAAGAATAAAATATTAATGTTGGATGCACCAAGGTTATGAAAATTGCCAGAGGACTGCTGGTCAAGCCCTAGTATTTTGCCCGCTAGAGCCCATACTTATACCAGAAGGGTAATGGTCCAAGTTCATAATGTGTCTGAGAGACATTCAGTAAACAGAGGTTGCATCCTGGCTAATAATGCATTGTGCAGACACTGCAGTGCTACCAGCAGCAAGAGTTCAGTTGAAGAATGACAGAGTCACGCCTGACTTGTTTGATTTCGCGACTCCCGCTGCCAGCTGAATGGAAAGTGAGGATCAGTGAAGCTTGCCCAGAGAGACCAGGTGTTTTCTTTTAAAGGAATGGGATGTAGGATGCATGCAAGGGCTGAGCACAATATCGGCTGCATGACAAAACCATTTTCGTGAGAGGTCTCGGCGCCCTGGCACCTACTGGCATAGATGATGTGAGGCGGCATCTGCAAGAGATGTTAGCTGCTGGTGTAATACAAGAACTAGAAGCCCTTATGCTTCCCCCATTGTGGTAGTGAGGAAAAAGAATGGAACAGTAAGGATGTGTGTGGATTATACGTACCTTAAACGGGCGGACTGTCCCTAGATCAGTACACATGCCCCGCATTCAGGATGCTTTGGACTGCCTAACAGGGCAAGTGGTTCTCTGTACTTGGATCTCCATGATGGGTACTACCAGATCCCGATAGCCCCAGAGGACCGTGAAGGAAGACGGCTTATCTGTCCGCAGCTTCTATGAATTCATGAGGATGCCTCAAGGGATTCAGGTGCCCCAGCCACTTTTCAACGATTGATGGAGCGTGCAGCGGGGGACATGAACTTACTAGAGTGCCTGGTATACCTAGATGATGTTATTGTGTTTGGCAGCTCACTGGAGGAACATGAGAGCAGATTATTTAGGTATGGACCGACTGAGGACTTTGGCCTTAAACTGTCCATTGATAAGTGTCAATTCTTTCAAACATCAGTAAAGTATGTAGGACACATAGTATCCATCGAGGGAATAGAGACCGACCCAAGTAAAGTTGAGGAGCCTTGACCACCTGGCCACAGCCCAAAAATCTAAAAGAACTGCAAAGATTCCTGGGATTCTGTATATCGGCGCTCATCAAGGACTATTCAAGAGTGATCCGCCTTTACTTAACCTTACTCAAAGGTATCCCCAACCCACAAAAAATACCAAAAGTCAGCGCCCTCAAGACTGAAAAGTGTATTTTCATCCAGTGAAGTATTTGGGGCCCGCTGGACTCTGATTGTGAGACTGCTTTTCATGAGATCATATATCAACTACCCATGCTCCAGTGCTGGCTATGCCGATCCAAGAAACCTACGTCCTGCATACTGATGCTAGCTTGCAAGGGTTGGGGGCTGTGTTGTACCAAGAGCATGAGAATGGCCTGAGACCAGTGGCCTTTGCCAGTAGAAGCCTGACCCCATCCGAAAGAACTATCCTGTACATAAGTTAGAGTTCCTAGCTTTGAAGTGGGCTATTGTTGACCAATTCCATGAGTACTTGTATGGGGCTAAAATACTAGTAAAACCAACAATCCTTTGACCTATGTGCAGACCTCAGCTAAGTTGGATGCCACTGGCCATAGGTGGCTTTCTGCATTATCTACATATGACTATGCTCGAATGCAAAGCAGGTCTGAACCACATAGATGTTGATGTCTCTCCCGGAGGCCTGTTCCTCAGAATGATTGGGTCCGACTGGCAGAACCTGACATTCGGGCACTCAGCCGAAGTTTGACAGGGAGGAACAATGTCCACAGACGCAGTGGACTGCATGGTGGATTGCTTGGGACCTCCTGAGAATTGCATACTCTGCTTATTGCCACTTTTCTGCAATAGACATTGGTGCACTGCCTCAGCTGACAATGACAGTATTCGTGGGCTCAATCCCATGATCAAAGCAGCTTTAGAAGCCCTCATGCAGGAAAAGATGTGTCCAAATCACGCCCACTGATTTGAGAACTGCACTGTTATACAAAGAAGGTCCTAAGTTGAAACTGATCAATAAACTGTTATACAGAGAAACAGACAGAGGGGGACAAGTAGACAAACAACAACTAGTGCTGCCCACTGCCTTCGAGACTCAGTACTGAGGTCCTTGCACAACCACATGGGGCACCTTGGTATAGACAGAACACTTGACTTGGTGAGATCCAGATTCTATTGGCCTAAGATGGGGGCTGATGTGGAGCAACACATCCAGAACATGGTCGCTGCTTACAGAGAAAGCTTTGCCCCAGGGCTGCCCCCTTGTTAACATCACCATAGTGCACCCATGGAGCTGGTCTGTATTGATTTTCTGAGTTTGGAGTCAGATCAAAGAAATACTAGTAATGTGCTGGTGGTCACTGACCATTTCACTGAGATATGCCCAAGCTTTCCCCACCAAAGACCAGAAAGCATCCACTGTAGGCCAAAGTACTTGTAGAAAACTTTTTGTTCACTATGGGCTCACAAAGAATCCATTCTGATCAAAGGAGAGACTTTGAGAGTGCGTCTGATCAAAGAGAGATGCTTTCTGTGGAAGTCGAAAGTCCAGAACCACCTCACCACCCCCAGGGGACCCACAGCCTGAACGTTCCAACTGACTTTGCTAGATATGCTAGGCACCCTGCACCCAAAGGACAAGCCTAGATGGAGCCAACAAATTAGCACCCTGGTACATGCTTATAACTGCACCAAAAGTGATGCCACTGGATTCTCCCCTACCGCCTGATGTTTGGAAGAAAGCTCGATCACCAGTAGATGTGTGTTTGGGGTCTCCTGATGGGGTTCAAGCTGACAACTATTTACAGTATGTGCAAAAGTTAAAGGCCCAGCTAACTCATGCACTAACTGGCTCAAACCATGGCTGCCAAAAGAAATCTGGCCAACAAAGAAAGGTATGATAAAAAGGAAAGCACAGGAACCCAGGAGGGAGATCAGGTATTGCTAAGAAATCTGGGACTGCATGGCAAGCACAAGATTGCTGACAGATGGCACCATCTCTCACATTGTAGTGGGCAAACTAGATGATCTGCCAGTGTACAAAGTAAGGCCTGAGAATAATTCAAAAGATGTAAAACAATGCATAGAAACTCACTTATCGCCCATTGGACAAATCTTAATTGAGTCTGAGCCCCTGAAGATGCCCTCTGACCAGTGACTAGAGCTGCTGCTAAGAAAAGATCAAGAAAGTCTGCACCTACAGAAGCAAAGTTAAAGTGTTCCTCCACAAGTCCCAGTTGAGCATGAATGTCAGTCCATATCGGAAGAAAGTGAGGTGACTTTGAATACCTATCCTTACGAACTGAGTCAATTATTGCGAGCGCAACCCCTAGTCAATACTGGAGATGAAGCTGGGCCTTCTGGACTGTCCAAGCCCCAGCTTCGATCCCTGGAGCCGAAGGCTCCCAGAAAGTGAAGTGCAAAGCATTAGATCAGATGAAATAGAATCATTGTGCATGGTTGAACTGTTTTGAGCTTTCAGGGAGGAAAATGATGGATTGGGTCAGACTGGTGATACACCAGAACAAGAAGAGTATTTTGAGTGCCCTGACAGTCCACTGCCAGTGTCTGAAAGCTCTCCTGTGAGCCAAATGTTGTGGACTCAGAAACTGTAACTCCTGGAGCTGAAAGTGCCCCAAGTTCTAGCCTCTCTACCCCATGGAGACCCCTTGACAAGTGAGGACAATGCTGAAAATGAGGCTCAGAGTGCAGAGACTGTAACAGTTCCCCAGAAAGACTGGTCGAGCTGTAAAGCCTGTGGTGCACCTCAGTTATGATTCCTTGGGAGGCCTGTGGATTTGCCTCTCAATGTTGTCCATAAAGGAGTGTATGTGTCCCCCAGCTCATTGCCCAAACCAGCTGCCAGTGCTAACTCCCAAGTTACTTGTGTTGCCCTTCTAAGATGGTGCCCTTGTCCCGCCCAGCCCCAAGGTAACTGATAGGAAGGGCCCCCTCTTCAGGTTTCATGTACAAGAGGTAATAACTTGAGTTATGGTACAATGTGTGTGTAATACTGTGTAAAGAGTGACGACTGCAATGTTTCAGAAATGTGTTCTTGTAAAATGATATATTGACTGATGATTACATGTGTGAGCCTAATGCGAATGTATATGGTTGCAGTTAAAACTTATGAATTACTTACTGCTGAACGCCAAAAGCTTTCCCAGGCCAGGAAGGTGTAACCCCCTCAAATGGGGGTTCCCAAAAGTCTTCCAGGAGCTTGCTTGAATGCTCCAAGCCTGAATGGTGTTTAGCGTTAAGCCATTTATCAGTGAGTGTTTTAGAACCTCTGGTACTGTCTCTTTAAGAGCTGTCTGCTTGCAGACATAATTAGTTGTATGGGGGACTGTGTGCTTCTCTGAGTACCACTCGAGCTGCTCGCAATTCACTTCATTTTTGCAGTCACTAGGAGTGCAAAGGAGACCTATCTGAAAGATGTAACTGTTTCCAGAAATTATTTAATAATAATGAAATTACAGTTTGTCTAACCTGCTTTCTTTGCAGTCAGAACTGTGTCTGCTAGTTCCCATTCTAGTTTTGAACTGCTGAACTGGACCAATCATTGTGGGTAAGCTAGCTCTAAAATGGTGCCTTGAACGAATCAGAACTTGGACTCATAATCTGAGCCAGCCACAAGAGGATTGTATGGGCAGTGACTCTGGGAGATGTAGTTTAGACTTCAGTGCCTTTTGGACCAACAGCAGCAGTCTATTGTGAGTGACAGCCAATCCAGTCAAGAACTGGGAGGAACTCAAAGGAAGTGCCCGGTTTTGTCGGTTGGAGTTTCAGTTGAGCTTTGGCAGTGAAGAAGGAAGGAGCCCTGTGCTTTTCAGTGTGCAGTTTTAGTCAAAAACGAGTGTAAGGCCCAGAGTTCCGGTCTGCAGCTTGTGTAACTGCTTGTTAGGACTGAATCCGTCCTGTGAAAAGAATCAAAGGATCTCTGAAGAGTAGAAACCAGGCTCACCCTGTAGAAGACTGGAGAAATTATTCAATTGCACTCGGTCTGTCAGGAACTGAATCTGCTGTGTGTTCTCCCGGTATTGTGCAGTAATTGCGATCGGGATAGAGAAGCAGCCTGCCTGGTATAGTACTTTTTTTTTTTTTTACCATATAAATGTGTGAAGAGTCTCTTGGAGCTTAAGAGTAGCCCTGCTGATATTGAAGGACCCTATCTTATTTGGAGGTCGTGAGTACTAATTCAGGGTCGCTCCCTGTTGAATTGCCATTAAATCCAATTGAAATTACTGTACTGCTGACTGTTTAATTTTCCTTTTCTCTGTGTGAAAGGGCCCCTACCAGCTGCCACGGTTTGACTAGCCACTAGGGCTTGGGTACCCAGGGACAGTAACTGATAGGATAGGCCTGTGCACAGAGCCATAGGTAGATTATTAGAGGATAAGCTAATTAACCTGATTTACCCCTGTCCTTGTTATATCCTCCTAAATAAATCAGAGCTGCTTGTTTCAGCAAAGTTATACTGCCTGAGGTATTTGTCTATGTTAAAGTACTGTACTGTGATTGTTGCACTGTATCTCGTTTCACAGGAGGTCCCAGTGCCGGAACCAGTCCTGGGGGTAAGTATACTGTGAAGGTAATTCTGATATATTGTGTGGGCCACTAGTGGGAAGAAAGGGGGTTGCAGTGTCCCAGAGGGCTGTGACCAAGTTAGTTTAACTATTGCAAACCCTGACCTCTGGGTGGAGGCACCAGCCATTGGATCCAGGCCCTCAACCTGTTAGTGGCAAATCAGGCAGGGTAGTAGCCCTGGATAAGCGCCATCTAGGGGTTAGCATATGTATCTAAACATTGTCCCCCCTTGTAAACAACTATCCCCAACACATTACAGCAGGTACATTTATTTACTGAAACACTTTTGTTTTTCAGATGCAGCCAAGAACAAGCTGCCCTGAGGGCAGAACACCCTCATTAATATTCATATGAATCGGAGCTCTGTGCTCATTAATATTTATGAGCCCTGATCCAAGAGCTCTGCGAATCTCTTTATTTGCCCAAGCAAGCTTTCAGGGCTCTCCTCCTGGTCAATGGGTCCCAATTAGGTGACAGGGACTCCGGGACGCTGAACAATCCCAATCGACTGCAATGACGCGGTTGGGAGATCAAGAAGCACCGCTCATGCCTGCAAGATCCCAGCTGGCACTGGAGTGCCCAAACAAGCAGCGGGCGCAGTTCAAGTTTAGCCCCACAGGCTGAAGCGTTACAATGGGGCTAATGTCATCAGGCATATAGGGCACAGGAGGACACAAACAAAATTGCAGACACTTCCTGGAGTACCAGAAGAGCGCCTGAAAATGGGAGCAGGAACTACAGGGCTGCAGGTAAGTCCCATTTTGACAGGGGGTTACATAAGAATAGGAGTAACTTCAACAACCACACAAGAGGGCAGAGGATGAGAGCAGAAGCATGTCAGAAGCGTCTAGACCAACAGGCTATGGAGAACTGGGGTAGCAGACAGTGCCGAGCAGCTCCTAAGTGACACAGTTCTCCACCTCACGGCAGGAACTAGAGGAGGAGAGAGGGAGTTCCATACAATAGGGAGCTGAAGAGGATGCCACCTGGCCAATCACAAATGACATCTGGGGTAAGGATAGAGCAGGGGTTAAGGTGTCAGAAAATAAGGAGAGCGCACAACACGTGTCAGCAGACAGGACAGGCATTCAGGGAGGATGTTAGACCAGTACCTAAAGATCAATAAGACAGAACTGCAAGTGATGTTGACCCTCATAAGAAGGCCAGCCCCGGGAGAAGAATAGGTTCAGTAGTATGTGTGAAGGGACAGCTGAGGCTTAAGCAGCAGAAGCATGATAAAGTGGTCCAATCTGGACAACAAGTTCTAGGAGGCTGCACCACAGACAATGTCACAGAGTCAACAAACAGGGAGGATTATTTTCTGGATGACTGCTTGTCTGGCTGTAGCAGGTAGGCAAGCTTCACTTCCATGAAGGGCACCAAGATTAGAGAGGATCTTGAAGTAAATCACCTTGATGCTGACAGAGAAGTCCAGGGACTGGATGTCTAACCAGACACCAAAGGACTTGAAAGATGTCACATGATCCAGTGAAGAATCATCAAAGGTTTATACCAGGGAGCAAGAGGACAAGGTTATTAGTTTATGTTTAGAATCTAAGGTCATGACTACAGTTTTGTGGCATTCAGGATCAGTTGGGTTGAGGAAACCATCACTGAATGATGTCCAGGTCATACTGAATGTAAGATTCAAGGAGGCAGTATCTGGGTCACTGGCATAAGGAACTGTATCACTGACATACATATGTATATAGGATGAGGTACAAAATGGGGCAGATCATTAAGGAATACACAGAAGAGAATGGGGCCAAGGACTGTACCAAGGGATCCCCTTTCATGTCTAGATGGAAGGGAGAGGTGAAGTCTCCCACAAGGACAGAATGGATCCTGTTGGACACGTAGGATTTGAACCAGGAGATAGCCGCTCAGACAAACTCGCTCTAATCAACTTGTTCAGTAGTAGGGATGGGAGATATTCAAAGGTCTTAGAGGGTCAATGAACAAGACATGAAAAGAAACCTGATCCATCCCAGCAAGATGGAGTCAGTGATTCTTAGCGGTGACATATCGCTAGAATGAGTAGACCTGAAACATGACTGCATCAGCCTAGGAAAGGAGGATGAAGACAGGAAACCAGCAAGTTGAGAGTGAACAATGTGCTCTTGTAGCTTTGCAATTTAAAGAAAAATAAAGAAGCACAGCACACACCAAGACAGGTTTCAACTTAAGATGTGGAGACCTCCCCACTCCATTTTCTCTTCCTCTCACTTTCCCACCTGTTGTCTATTTGCCACTTTTTCTACCTTTCTGAACTCTTGATTTCTTCTTGGAGTGCAGTCTTCTAGACCCTGGCCTTTAAATAGCACTGTGTGCTCACAGCAGACTGCAGAGAATTCACAATTTATTAGACAACTGTCAAATATCATTTTCTACATACAGCCAGTTGGGTATTTTTTCTCGGCTCTACAAAGAGCAATTTTTTTTCCACTGCATTTGAGTACAATTTGCAGCTATAAAAGGATTGTGTCAGTGGACAGCTAGCAATTCTAATTAAATACTGTACGCATCTGTAATTTAATGAATTCATCCACTGGTACTGGAAGACCTACAAATATTTTTAGTATTTTTCTAGAATCATTTTCTAAGTGTTTTCTAACATGATCTTCTTAGTAATCAACTTCTGTATTTCTAAGCACTGATGTCATTAATGTTACGTACTGAGCTCTACACACTTTAGCTGGTCACAAGATGGTAGTGTATAGTAGAGCATTATTCTGTACAGAAACCATCCTTTTCAAAATGCTGCTGTACCACAGTTCAAAGGTCATGGAATGTGATTGTACCCTTCTATGGTAGAACAGCATTCTAAAACCTCTAGAGACTGCACAAGTCAGTCTCATTGTAAAGAGAAACACACAATGTACGCATTTCATGAAAACACTATACAAAATACAGGATGAGCAACTTTATGCATAACCAGTATGTTACCAGTATGTTCTCGCCTACCGGGTTCTGATTCCCACAGACCTCTTTTTTTTTTAACCAATTATTTTACCAGGTGAGACACACTAAGCTGAAAGCTTGTCTGCAGGTGCAACCTGGGAGCGCGAGAAGTTAAGTGACTTGCTCAGGGTCACACAGTATGCACCTAAGGGCGGAGGGATTCAAACCCAGGTCTCCAGATTTGCAGCTCAGAGCCTTAACCCACTCGCCATACTGCTTTCTATTTCTTTAGCTGTTTTCCCTGTTTTAGCCCACCCTTACGTCCTTGGTTGGAGTATGCGTGTGTGGAGGCATGCACGCATCATGCACTGTGACGCCCGCCCCCACTCTATCGATCACCCATTACCCACCTTCGCTCACGGACCTCCACCCAGAGGTGGCAGGACTGGGAAGGTGACCCCCGGAGAGGAGAGCCGCGTTAGGCAGCTTGATCCTGCTCCTCCCTCCATGCCAGCTCCCCGACAACCTGAAGTCCGCTCCCAACCTGGGTCACCAGCGTAGCGTGGAGGTGAGACGTACAGCGCCAAACCTCAGTGCCACCGATCTGGCATTCCCACAGACCTCATGAGCTTCACTTTCAAGGTCAGAGGGAATCAGTACCTCTGTGTCAAAACACACTGGTTCTACATAGTTGCCCATCCAGTATTCTATATATTTTATAAGTGGGGTCAAAAATAAGCATGATTAAACCATATTTAAATCACTGTCCAGTGAGCATACACCCACCACCCCCGATGAAGCCCCAAATGTGAGCTGCTTCACAGGGAATGTCTGTTACACATCTTCACCGTGTAGTAATAAAAGTTTAAACCTGTCTTGGTGAGTGCTCTGCTTTTTTCTTTTACTGTGCATAGCACTCTGATGCAGAAGAGCCCTTAGCAGTGGGAGTACTTAGTTTCATTCTTTCTTTCTTTTACAGTACTTTTGCAAGTACAGAGAGAGAGAGCTAGGTCTGCAGTTCCCAGTAGGGTTTGGGAACCTACCTTGTGAAGAGGGTGATGACTCTCACAAACTTCCAGGCTTGGGGAAATGTGGTAAAGAGGAAGGAAAGGTTTAGAATAGGCTTGTCATGGTATGAAATTCTGATGGCATGATAACTGTTGCATGTAATACCGCTGTTATCATCATACCGCAGTACCGCTGAATAAGTAATCTTTCTGCACAAAAAAAAAGCCTTTGAATTCAGTTGTCCTTGAAATGCAAAACACCGAGGTGAAAGGTCTCAATACCACGGTATACCACGGTGTACTCATGAATCACGGCTACTATGGTATCAAAACGCCTACAGTATCAATACCGTGACTTGATATCATGGTATACCGTGACAACACTAGTTTAGAAGGTAGGAGAGACAGTAATAGTGCGGCTGCTGAAGCAGCTCTAGGTCATCCTGGCTGTTACATTTTGCAGGGTCATGGCCTGCAGAGTTTGGAGGGTACAGCAGGAGGACGGTAGAAGGTAAAAAGGGAAGAGTGTGGGAAAGCAGATAGAAGTGTTGGAAGGAGAGGATCAGCGATAAGGGATTTGGCACAGCTGGTGACGTAGTTCCTAAAAGCACCAGCAACTTCAAGCAAAAAGGCCAGCCTGGTGGCGCTGGAGGGTTGAGGCGCTAGATGCCACACATCACGCCACACCAGCTACCCAGGTCGTGGGGAGCTATACGCCTCGGGAGGAGTTCTCAGCTTCATGGAGCTTGGCTGCCCTGGTGGAGGTCGAGGATTGTTTATTTTGTTTATTGTTTTTTATTGGGAATATTCAGAAAGACCTTTGAGTCAAGACTCATTTACAAAGGTTCCAGTCATACATTAAGGAACAGAACAACATTTGTCAACAGAGATGACGGTACAGAATAGTACATGTTAAGATATGATACATTGCATTACAGTTCATGACAGTCAGGATTGATCTGTAAGATACAGTACAAAGCAGTCAAGGATTGATCAGTTGGAGACATAAGTAAGAATAGTAATTGATACGTATTTTAGCACAGCCACCAGGTTGCAGAAGTACTGTAACAGGCTGATAGTCAAAGAGAGTTTTGGGTGGGTTTTGAACTGGACTCAGGAACAGTTTGGTGCGGTGTAGGACAATATCCTGCAGGGCAGGGTCAGGGTCAATCACATATGTTAAGAGTTCTGGAGGTGCTCCTTACACTAGCTTTAAAGGGACCTAGCTTTGTTACATTGGCTATTTGGATCGGGAGAGAGTTAGTCCAATAAGGGGCTTGGTAGCTGAAGGAGCTTTGAAACTGGGAGGTACGAGGGTGAGGTACCCATAATAATGGCTTGTTTGAGTTTTGCATGGATCTGATTGGAGATGCTGGGCAAATAATAGCGGAGAGTGTGGGAGGGGAGACCTAAGAGTATCTTCTTTGTCATAAGACAGGTATGATACCTGATTCTGCTGTTCAAGTTTAGCCACTTGTGAAGCTGTAGAGTGAACAGGTGTGTGTAAGTCGATCGCATCCGAGGATGAGACGGCAGGCTTTGTTTAGCACAAGGCGGAGTCTGTTTAGTGTGGAGGTGGTGCTGCACTGTATATGGTAATACCGTAGTCTAGAGTGAGAAGACAAAGGAATTGACGGCAAGCCTAGGGCCTCGGGAGTAAGGCAGTGCTTATACCGATAAAGTACTTCTAATCTTGAGTTTAGGTAGAGGCAAGGTGGAGAATGTGTTGTTTCTAGTTCAGGGCTGGGTCTAAGGTGATCCCTAGGTATCTAAAGTTGCTAACTTGTTCAAGAGGGTGTGGTTGACAGTAAGAAGTGGGGGACAGAGACTCTTAGTGGGGTTCTGTGGGTGTGAGAAGATCATGAGTTTTGTTTTCTTGTAGTTGATTATTAGTCGTTGGGTGGTGAACCAATGCTCTGCTTCATGGAAACTATGTTGGAGTGTTCGGTGAAGATTAAGTGGGTCGGGATCAGAGGCGTACAGGACAGCATCATCCGCATAAGAGGAGCAGGTTTCGAGATGGCCGATGGGAGGGAGTTTAGACATAGACTGAAAAGTAGGGGCCAAGAATCGACCATCAGTGGAACACCAGAGCGGACAGGAGGGAAGGGACAGGACAGTACCTACGTTGACCTGTTGAGTTCTGTCTGATAGATTGCTGGTGAACCAGGTTAAGGTATCGTTGGAGAAACCACTGGAGGAGAGAGTGTTTAGCAGGAGGGCATGGTTGACAGTGTCAAAGGCTTTAGAGAGGTCTATGAAGATAGCTCCTGTGAGATGGCCATGATCAAGGGCGAGGTGTGTGCGTGGTGAAAGCCAGGAGGGCGGTGGTGGTGCTATGCCCATTGTGAAAGCCATGTTGTTGGTTGCAGAGACGACTGTATTTTGTGAGATGCTCAGTGATTTGGTTGGCGTATATGCACTAAGGCTTCAGATGTGGGGATGGATATAGGGCGTAATTTTTTTGTGGAGGTGCGTCCTCACTCTTATAGATAGGGGTAATGGAGGCCATTTTCCATCGGGAAGGGAATTCTCTTGACAAAGGGAGCGATTTAGAATATGAGTGAGGGGGCAAAGGACTTCAGAGAGAGAGAGTGAGGTAAAGTCTCAGGTCTAGTAATCACAGCAGTTAAGTGAGCGGGTTGAGGGCTTTGGCAGCCGGGAGGGGCTTTGGCTAGGTGTAGGGTTTGGCAGCCGTGGCCAGAGAACACGAGGTGAAAGGGAGAAATGAGGGAAGTAGGGGTGGTCCCAGGCTGGTGGGGGGTCAAAGAAATTAGGGCGGAGGACATGGTTGAGATTTGGTGAAAGCGAATTAAGGGCTGAGGCTATGCTAAGGGATCCGTGGGAGATGTTACTGTCCATTTCTAATTGGTCCGGGGCTGGTTTGGGGATTTACCACAGGAGTTCTTTAATATTATTCCAGAATTTGTGCCCATCTCTCCAGGTGGATGTTAAGGATACTTTGTAGTAGTCTGATTGGCAGCACGGAAAGCCCATGTGCATTTTGTGCGAGCTCCTCACATCGCTCGTCAGCTGGCAGTTTGGTTTCATTAGCAATATGCCAAAGGAGCCACCTGTCGCAACAGAACCAGGAGGTGATCAGAGAACCAGGGACCTGGTTACCTTTGATCATCTTCTTGTTAAGGGGCTGAATTTATCACATATTTTATTGAAAGTGGAGGTAAATAGAGCAAGCGACGATCTGGATCTGGGGTGTTTAAGAGGGGGTCCAGTCCCACTTCTAAGGTGGTCCCTGAATTGGAAGAGTTTGCCAGGGCCAAGCTTGTGTTGTAAGGTAATTTTGGGGGTGTTTGGGGCACAGCCGACCAAGTGCAGAGCACAGAGAGTGATCACTAGAGCGTTAGGAGCACCTGGGTGTTGGTTATTCTGTGTGGGTGGTTAGTGAAGATCAAATCCAGGAGGGAGGATGTCCCTGAACGGTTATTGACACAGGTGGGGAGGGACAACCTGAGTGAGGTTAAAGCTGCATGCATCATCAATATATGGGGCAGCTGTCTTTGCTAACCAATTTATATTGAAGTCACCCATGACAATTTTTTCGTAGTGAGGTGGCAGAGTGGAGAGACAATTCAAAATGGCCTGGAAAGCAAGTTTTTGTTCCTTGGGAGGAATGTAGACAATGGTGAGTAGGAGAGGGAAGTAGACCTGCCTAGGGTTAATTTTAGCATTAGAGCTTGTGCCTCGTTGTTAGCTTGTGGCATAGGAGTAGCTGGCCTGACAGCCAGTCCTTAAGATAGAGAGCAGCCACCACCTACGCCTACCCACTCTATCAGGCGGTAGAGTAGGTAACCGGGGAGATTAACAGCAGAGTCTGGTATGGAAGGAAGAGCCAGGTTTCTCCCAGTCCAATGACTTGGTCCAATGGCACCGCCCAAGACACGCCATGTTAGGCTGAAGGAGGGCGGAAGGGACCTGGCACTGGAACTGCGGTGCATGTGTGCCTCCACGCGCATACGCCACTGCTTCTGGGGTCTGGGGAATAGGCCACACACTGGGGAGGAAACGGAGGCCATCCGTGGATGAAGCCTCCAGGCCGGGCTCTGGGGATCTGCAGGGTGATGGCGCTCTAAGTCCCCAAGGACCCCGAAGCTCGTGGATGGCAGACAATGGGGACAGCCTGCCATCGGAGGATAAAAATAGTTAACAAAAAAAAAAAAGGCAAAACTTTGAAGCAAAGAAAGGAGTCAACAACTCACAGAAAGGAAGGAGTGGTACAGAGATGTGGTCAAACAGACTGAATTACCATCCATAATTTAGATGGACAGCTTATATCTGAGGGTGGATTAAAAATGACTTCACCAGCTGTCTACAGTTGCTTAAGGCAGGCCTTTTGGAGTTGCTTATATCGTGAGGAGGCCAGTGTAGTAATCTGTAGGCCTTGTGAGAGCCCAGGATGCATGCTATCCTGTCTCAACTCAGCAAGAGCCACACAAATAGATGATTTGATACCTTTTAATGGACCAACAGAGAAAATAGGTGCTTTTAGGTGAGAAGTTCTGTGCTAGTCAAGCTAAAGCACCTATTTTCTTTACAACAACTGTTGGTCCAATAAAGGTATCAGATCATCTATTTGAGTGGTTCTTGTGTTACAAGGACGACACGGAACAAGAATTTCTGTGCCCACTCAACATGATACAGTATGCAGAGACCCAGGGGAGATGAAAGCCTTCACCAGAGTTCTGTGGAGGGGTAGTGAAAGCCTTAGACCTGAGGAAGCTTCTGTGTAAGTATTCAGTGCATCATCAACACAAGGGCCAACATAATAAGGGACCAGTCTGTGCTGAAGAGATCAAACAGTAGGAAGGAAGGTCCAAACTACAGAAGGAGTGGAAGAAGAAGGTTCTGGGGGGAACCCGAGAACTATGAATTCTCCTAGTGGAGAGAAAAGGGCTGTGGCCACTGAATATATGTGGCAGGACACCTGCAGCAGCTATCCTGTGGGGGTAAAAAGGAGGATCCAGTTAAAGAATGATTTGGAGATTTAGGGTTCAGACAGGTAAGCTTCTCTATATGATAGGTGTGGTACAGCTTGAATGTCCAAGATTATTATTATTATTATTTTTTTTTTTTGTTAGGATGGGGTATTGAGGTTGCAAAAGAGCTGGAGCTCAGAGACAGCCAGGGAGGCAGAGGTTGAGACAACATCCAGGAGGGCTTCATTGGTAGTATCAGGTGCAGTAGGTACTAATGAAGAAGAAGGAGTGGGGAAAGGAGTTTGCCAGTTAGTAATTCATAAGAAATGGGACCAGCAGAGGCATGAACTATAGCAAAGTTAAGGCTCTAGATTCTAGAGTGCATAGATGGCTGCAGTACAGCTCTTCCACCCTTGATATGACAGGTATGTTATAACTAAAACTTGCAAAGTAGTTTGGAGATGAGGGAGCTGAGTGGCTGGGTGGTAGTTACTAGGGATGTTTGAATACCTTACCCTGAATATTTGGCATATTCTATTTGGGGGCCCCAATATTCATGTTAGTTAGTCAGTGGTCATTTAAAAAAAATACATAAATAAAAAGGATAACAAAACAGCCCCCACCTTCCTCTTCAGCCCAGATCCCTTACTTTTTGTCCTATTTATGCCCTACGTCTCCATTCACAGGGCATGAACATGTGAAACGCAGCATGTCGTCCAAGACCCCCCGCCTACGCTGCCACCAGATCTCCACCCGGTAGCAGCAGAGACTATGGGGGCAGCGACCTCTCCAGGAGAGGAGAACTGCCATAAGCTGCTCAATCCTGCCCCCATGCTGGCACCGGCGACCCAAGGTCAATCCTGAACCCGGCTGCCTGCACAGCATGAGTAAGGCATAGTGCCTCAACCCTCTGCACCACCGGGCGGCTCAGCCCAGATCCCTTGCAAGAAACCAGCATGACCCCTCATCCTCAGTTATAACCCCAAGCCTACCCCATACCCACAAGTTGATAAAAGTAGAAAAATATCTCAAGCGATGGGTGGTTGGGCACAAGCCACCTGCTTCCACTGCTGGCCGCCATCTTTTAGGGCTTGATTTAATTTAAGGAAAACAAATATGTCCCCCACCCCCTATCCTGGTAGAAGCACCCCACCTCTAACATTACCCCCCACACCCCTAACCCTGGCAGCAGCACCACACCTCCAACACCCCTGTACCCAATTCAGAAGCGCCAAGCTGGCAAAAAATAAATGGGCAACGACTCCAGCTGCCTCCTCAAATGCCGCCTCTAATGAGTGAAAGCTGTATGCTTGCCTCATGATCAACTGATTTTACTCTGAACAAGCATGTGAGTGCTGTCATTCATTAGAAGGCAGCCAGTCATTAAAAGGAGGTGGGCGAAGTCTGTTGCCTTATTTGTTCTTTGTTGCCAGCTCTCCGCTCAGAACTGGGTGCTGTGGGGAGGAGGGCGGATGCTGCTGCCAGGGGTGAGGTAGGGAACATATTTGTTTTTCTTACAAACTAGCACTAAAACATGGCATCTGGCAGTGAAAGCAGGCAAGTTGTGTTGGTCGCCCATCAGATTATGAGGGCTGGGGAGAGGAGGTGAGCTTGGGGCTATGAGGGTAGGGGATGGAAGACTGGTTTATTTTAAGGGATCTGGGCTAGGGCAGCATTACAGGGATTGCATCGACTGTTCATGAGTCAAGTGGAATAACAGTAGCATGGATGGGCAAATAGGAAACAGTAAAAGTGCACAGTGTCTGTTGGGTGGGAGACGGTGTTATTGGAATAACAGAATCAGAGTGTGAGTGGAGCAGAAGCTAACCTTAGATTAGAGAGTCAAGGTCTAGGTTAGATTGACAGACAGACGAACAAGTTCTTGAATACCTAAAGGTTCATTTATCCCCCACCCCATAAGACTTCCACCTTAGGCACATAAGCCGCCACCAAAGATAGTGATGGAGTTATTTATTTATTTATTATTTATTTAGCTTTTGTTGACTAGACAATCCTGCCTATTTTCAGCACAACCGTGAGAGGGGATACAGATGAATGCCAACTGACCTTGAACCAGATTAAGCGGTTGGTGGTATTTTTAGTGAATGAGAAATTTGGCCAGGACACGGGAAATTCCCTACTCTTTTCGACAAGTGCCATGGGATCTTTAACATCCACCTGAACTACCACCAATCCAGGCAGATGGGACCTCGGTTTAACGTCTCATCGAAAGACAGCACCTCAGAAGTGCAGCACCCTCTCATGCTGCACTGTAGTGTCAGTACTGGGATATTAATCCAAGTGCCAGATGTGGGAACTGAACCCACAGCCCTCTGATCTCCGGCCTCAGAGCGGAGTGCTACCTACTGAGCCACTGACACTGACTGAAGTTGCAATATCCTACTGATCTGCCTCCCAGCACCTATCCCAATCCCAAATCTGGTGATGTGTGGCGCTTGACCAGCTAGTCCTGATCGCTCCATGATTTTTGTAATATAAAAATGTTATTGAGTGTCTCTCATGAGACAGCCTGTGGGATGATCCCCAAGGTTTCAGCTACAAGATGTTAACCTGAAAGCCAGGAGATAATTAAAGACTAGAGGACATAATTAAGGGTCTCCTGTTTATCTGACTTAATTTTAGCTGACCAGCTGCCAGGATAGAGATCATAAACTTTTATGACGTTTAGAGGAAGAACAGTTACTTTCAGCTGGTGTTAGAAAGCTATATGACAGCTAAGTGAGAAAACTGCAGAGTTGTAAAAGTTCTGTGATGTCTTTGAAAAGCAGGAAACCACTCCAGATCAAAGAAGACATTTGAGAAATGAGTTTTTGCTAATGTCACCTTATTTAATTTACCTCCTGGTGATAAGACATCCTGGTTGTATAATTTTTAATATTTTAAAAGGAAGAGGTAGGTGGCATCATAGAAGGGGTGGAGACACAGGGTTTAAACTGTATTCTGTATTTCCACTTACTGACATTCCTGTTTGGACTCTCTTGAAACAACAGCTACCTAAAGCACTGCAAGAAGGTATACATTAGATAGAAAAGTCTAACTGTATGTTGGTAGAAATTGCACTTTAAACCTTGTTCTTTTAAGTGATTGTATGCTTTGTGATACATTGTTCTGTATTTACATTTACATATTTTATTCATTTGAAGTATAAAACTCTTATTTTAAAGAGACTGCATGTGTCTTCTAAGTCCTTCCTTTTGCCTGTGATGCATGGATGGTTAAGATTTTGACAACACTGTTCATAAGTTTAATGGCATACGAACTGGGAAAAGGTAAGAATTTATCTAAGGTCTTTCATAGAGTTTTAAGGGTTCATTTTGTATACCTGGTTAGGTGCCCATGGCGAAAGATATCTGGCATTTCCCGAAGAGCAGAATATCTGAGCCTGTACATTTGGGTACACTAGCAGAAGGTTCACAGTTTGAATCCCTCCAGAACTTGAGGCCAAAGGTGATTCGGACCCACAAACAGACAGGAGGGTTACCCTGTTCACAATACCCCGCTCGGAGGTTGGCACTGTGGGAGCAGAGGGCCTGACCTGCTGAGTGGGTTGTGACAATGTGAAGTAGTTTGATGCTTTTTTTCTTCTTGGTAAGCGCCTTATCAAACTCATTATAATTTCACAAGTCTCACACTTCTTTTACAGTTTTATTTATATAAGTGTGTGCCAAACCTGCAATCTTGGCATTCTACCCAACAATAAGTAGTTGCTTCCTCTAAACAGCAAACTAGGCAGAAACCCAAATGCAGCAAAACAAAACCTTTAATGGTTCGAAAAAGGAAGGGGGTGTCTACACCAATAAAAGCAACACCAGACTTTTCAGAGCTAATTAGATACACTAACCTAACCACAGATCTATGCAAAGTCAAAATAATGTCTCATTCGTTTTGGGATCTGAATTAGGAAACTGTCATCTGTGTGGGGTAGGGGAGAGGATGACTGAAATCCTTACCTGCAGCAGAGTCTAAGTCTCCCTTTAAAGGATGCCTCACCCTTACTGGAATACAAAATATTTCTTTCCCTGTCAGGAACCAGTATTACATAAAAGTTTGCAGATCAGGATTGGATTTTTTTTGGGGGGCCTTACAATCTAATTCTGATCAATCAAAACAAAACAAAATGTTGTTTCAAGGCCTGTGTAGTGCTCAGAGTTAGACAGACTAGGAAAAAAAAGCATGAATACTCTCGCTCACCAACCAAGGGCTAGGCCAGCCAGCCCCCACCCCCACTGCTGCTTTCATGGCCTTTGCCACATTTCTGTACAGTCTATGGTGTTTTCAGGGAGAGTATCAGCGGGTGGTGTGGTAGTTAATTAGCAAGTGATGGTGGTCACTGGTGATAGTCTCTGGTGGAGCAGGCAGATAGCCTACTTATAGGCATGGCCCCAATCCCTGCTTGTACCAGCCCACAGCTTCTCCCCTACCTACAGGCCACAACTGTGCTCCAACAGCTGCCACGATTACCCGCAGTTATGCTGTTTTTCTCATGTGCTACTCTGCACTCTCCTGTGCCATCAGTAAAACTAACATGTGCCCCACTCTTGTGCAGTCAGCCTCAGCAATAACAAGGAGCAGAACAGCACTTAAAATGATCACAGCCTCAGGGAGGGAGGTGCACTTAAGCTCGGTCCATCTGCAGTTCCTGCAATCAGACTCAGCAGCACGTTCCGACCCTGCAGGTTTTGACCCAACAGGAGCGAAAAAGCATAACATGAGTTACAACTGGAGGCGGTAGTGCAGCTCTGATTAGCAAAAACGGCAATTTACGTACAAGAGAAGGCTAAACTGGTAAGTCTGTCGTTCCATCTAAAAAGCCATTTCCGTTAATCCGTCTCGAATTGCTGAAAATCTTTGGCCCCACAGAGGCAGCCCTAAGCATTCAAGTAAGGGAAATTTCTGCTGTCACCCCACAAGCTGGTGAGAGGACACTACAGGAAGCAACAAATGTCTGCTTTGCTAGTCCATTTATCGTAGAAGGTGCAAGCTGCACATTTTCTGGCCCTTGTTGGTTTTGATCAATGTTCAAGTAAGCCAAAGCCATACTGAACTGAGACAAGCTGTTCAACACCAAGAGCCGATGACAATTAGCATTCTGTGAATGTGTTGAAATTCTGTGCTTCAGATACAGATGATGCAGCTCAAAAATTTCCAACATCCGCGACACAGCACTCCCCCCTCCCAGAGAGCACACTCCATGTAAGCTGCTAGCAAGCCACATGACTCGCCAGCAGCCAATCAGCAACAGTAAGCCTGACAAGCCCTCCCGACACATCTTGCCACCTATTTCCATTGCTGTCTCACAGGGAAGGATCTGGCTACACCTTTTATGTTAAAAAGAGTGGCGTGGGGGACTTAAATCAGAGAATCATGCAGCTAATTCACTGAATTTAACTTTAGTGTCAGACAGGCAGGCTAAGCGGAATTGTGTTGCATAGGACAGGAGGGAGTGCACAAAGTGAGCCTGAAAGGCACAGTAAATTTAGTCGACTAGTAAAGGTACATGTGGGATTCTTGAAAATGTATTTGACCAGCATTTTTCTTTACTGACTGCTGGTGGCGCAGCAGCACAGCAGAAATCCATCTTTCTATTTTTGTCAGGTGTGTGAGCCTGCCAGCCAGTCAGTGAGTGACTAAAAAGTAGACTGTTTTGTGAGACATAAGGTCTCTCAGCGGAGAGGGTCTGTCAGTTATGGAGGGCAAGTGGTGCTGCTCTTCCCTGTCACCTCGCAAGTCATGGTACTATGGTTTGTGTGTGTGCATCATGTGGCATCTAAGAATCGTGAGGACTATAATAAGTTATTATGGTTACTGTCCGATTGCATCAGTATATCATAGCTATCCTGTCTGCAGTGCATGTGTTGTCACGGTGTATAAAAAGCATGAAAAGAAGAACAGGAAGACAAAGTGATCCAGAGGGGAGGAAAGGGCAGATAAATGTCCCACCATGCCACTTTCACCAACTACAAGGGCTGCTAGCAGTGGTGGTGGTGAAGCGCTGATCACTCATGGCAGAACAGGAACACAAGGTGCTACATCAGTGTGTGGACTGAAAAACCTAATGGTATTATTGTAACATGGCTATCGGCAATGGTAGCTGCTGATTGGTGAGAACAGCTCACCTGACCATGCATCAATTCCCAAGTAATCTATCCTTGGGAGATTTTATCCATGGTTGTCATCCAGCACGAACACTATTTCCAGGGGCAGCAGTATTAGGAGCAAGCTTCACAATGTCACCCAACTGTAACCAGAGCAGCATTGGAACATGCAGCCATCCGCACCAACCTTGCTACCTCTACTCCCACTGTCATCACCAGTGGCACATTCTGGATTAACGCGGTGTTGCAGACAGTGACGGAATATCACCACCATTGTGCTGCAGCACTAACGCCCTGCAGCCAAGTTTGGCTTGCATCAGGATCCCACCAGCATTGGAAATGGTTTTGTTGGATCAGTGACAAGGCTCATGACCGGTGGCACATTCTGCATCGGCACTGATGTCGAACATAGTGATGGAGACCATTCACTCGCCAGCAGGTGCTGCTGTGGGAGGGTGAGAACGACAGGCCAGGACCAGACCATGCAGCATGTCACCAGGAATACCTGAAGGAGGGCAAGAGGGCAGGAGCCATGTTACAAGCGAATTACCCCACTCCAGAGTGTGGGTTAACTGGAAATGAATCCACACCTGGGTGGCTGGAAGCACTGTCAACAGCCCCGCATGGATTAATTCTCCAGTAACCCATGCTCTGTTGAGGGTTAATCCTTACATATAAAATGCACTGCATGCTGAAAATAGAAGACGGAATTAGAGAATCAATGTTTTGACCATAGGTCTTCTTCGGATTCATCTAAGGAGAGAGAAAAGCAAGACTTGAGAGTCATGGTCTTAGAGCTATGAGAACAAGGGCTGAATGTAGAACAGTGCAAGCAAAAAAGAATAGTTACCCCCATTAAAGGAAGACTCCTGTATATTTATGATTTGGATAAGTCTGATGAATTTATTATGCATTACATCAATTACTATTCATATGTCAAAAAGAGATCAGTCATTTATTCTGTTGCAACACATATCTAGAGTCTGAGGCTCTGACGCAAAGTAGTAAAATGTCAAGCAAGCCTCCATTTACATTTACTTGAAGAAATGAAGAAAAAGATCAACAAGGAACACTTTAGGGTGGGTGAAACTTGTACTGGGAACTTCTTTGATAATAGAGTGAAGTGCCAGCTGTAAATCAACTTGTCCTTCTTGTGCTGTCATACAGGTTTGGTGTCCTTGACTGGCCATGGAATGAACTGGACGGTTGGACAGAACAACAAGAAACTTCTCAGTTAATTTACAGAAATTAGTGTGTCAAGATTATAAAATTCCAAGGTCTAAAGGAGGCATGGGCCTCCGTAAGATTGATTACATATATATATACATAGTGCAGAATCGGCAGCCAGGTTGTTGACTGGATCTTCTAGATCCAGCTATATAATGCCTGTGCTGTGGACTGCACTGGCTGCCATGTGTTTTGGCGAATCACCTTCAAGGTCGGTTTGTTGACCTATAAAGCCCTACATGATCTGGGACCTACCTACCTGAAAGAGCTCCTTTGCCCCTACTGTCCTTCGCCCCCTCCGATCCACACAATGAGGATTGCTAGAGATTCCCAGGGTTAGGTTTGAAAACATCTGGTGCTAGATCATTTTAGTTTTATGGCACCTACCTGTGGAATTCTCTACCTCGTCAGGTGCTGAAATGCCCGACCGTCCCTTAGTTTTAAAGGAGCTTTGAAGACCCACCTTTTTAGCACAGCTTTTAATGATTTATATTAGTTTTAATTTTATTGTATTTATTGTTTTAAAATTGTACAGGCGCTTTGGTTCTAAGAAAAGCCCTTTTAAAAATAAAGTTGAATTGAACTGAATTGAAATTGAAATGAGTCACCTGTAATATAGCCCCTCCCATTCCTTGATGTCACTGCAGCAACAGTGCAGAAGAAAACATGAAGGTATCAATGTTGTCTGTCCTAATTTTAGTTTAAGTTTGCAATGGCTTAAGACAGTTCTGTCATGCAACTCACACAGGGAGTAGTACTTGTATATAATACTGTATGTGTAGAGCATATAAAACATATAATAGTATAACATTCACAGGAAACAAAATCTGTTTCTTTGTACTGCTCATTTCTCTCTGTGAGACCATTGCAACATGCTGTGGAGAGCAGTAGACTGAGTCAGTCAATCAATCAATCAAGCAGTCAATCCGTACTGAACCAGGTGAACACCCTTGAGAAGATTCAGTTACAAGGTAGGCCTAAGCAGTTCCTTAAGGATCACACAAGACTGAATTCCTCCTTTGAATAAATGATACAACCCCATTTCAGCAGCCTGAAAGTGGAGAGCTAGATCACTTACTTCATAAAGTGCAATGTTTTACATTTCAAATGCTACTTAAATCTGAATTTCTAACTGGAAATACAAAGACAGAGAATGCATATGACATGGGAGGAATCAGCTAAGCAGATACAGAGCACTACAAACACTGAAACTGATTAGTTTCTTTACCTACAACAGCTGAAGTGTAGCATCTAATTTGTGAGGGACAACCTACTTCAAATGCTGGCATTACAAAGTGGTGGGGGCTGACACAGCTTGTCCTCAGTACCTTCAAAGTGAAGTGCTGTAGCTCTCATCACTGCTGGTGATTTATAATGGGAATGGGGGCACTTTTAAAGTCACAGACCTGAGGGGCCATGACTGTTCCCAAGGAGGTTAAGGGAACTTGTTAAGGGTTAGAGGGTAAGGGACTTTAGTAGATTTGAACCAGAGTCTCCCAGTTCTTGTGCCTGTGCTTTAACCACTAGATTAACCTTCTTCCATATGCTGCAGCTAATACTGTCCTGGTAACCTATTCCTTGTTATAGCTGAACTCTTTACTGCCTTAAAGCAACCATCCAATCACTGACTGCCTAGTCACAAAGGAATGGGGCATATTTGCAAAATGTTTCTCACTGCTGGTGTCAATCAAAACAGAGAATGCTAACACACAAAGAATATAATACAACAGCTGTAGTACCACTTAAAACTCTTGCTGTACCCAGAGTCATTTAAAGGGTAAACTGTTTTGTTAACAGACACAGTAACACAGCACATACAGGCACTTCCGTATATGAATACTGTATATACACATGTCAAATCAGTGCTGCATCACACTCACATGGTCCTAGTCCCCATCAGACCTGCACTTCAGGATGTTCCTTAAAGGGTTCCTCCATTACTCAAGTGGAGAACCAAACATTGTGGGTTTGGTCTATTGGTGGAACTGCATTTAGTGCAGCACCATTATCTTTGCTCTGATGACATCATCCTCCAGCAGCATTGATGGTAAAATGGAGGACAAACACATTGATAACTTCTGGGGCTATATATTTTTATTTATAATCTAGATTTGGACAGCAATAGGACTGCTGGCAACTGGAGGAGACACACAACAGTTACACATAAGGAGTTGGGAAAATATTGGTGTGAAACTATGGGAGACTTCCCTTTAACAGTACATCTTGAAGAATCTCCTCCACTGAGCCACATTTAGGGCCAATGATTTTCCACCTCCACAGAAAACACTGTTAAAAATGGAATTTGTCAGTTTTAAAGCAGCACTTGGGAGACAATTTTTCATGAAAACTCCACTTTGTAATAGCTTTTGCACAAACCCCTCCATTTTGACAAGCTTGGAGGATAATCATACCAGCAAGAACTGAAGCAACCAGAACCTAACCAGGCACACAGGTGAGGACACAGAACCCGGAGTATGAATGCTGTAAGGGCATCAGAGGAATAAAAAGCATGCAACAGCAGGCAGTGTGGTCACTCCCAGATCGGGTCAGGGTTTGCCCCACAGGTTGTTGGTCACCCTCACTTGGCCCAGGTTTCTGACCCCAGGTGCAGTCCCTTGCATTTCCGTGCACTGAACCTCTGCTTCCACTTTCTAGACCATCTTTCCAGAACCTCCGGGTCCCCTGTAGAGTCACCCTCCCCATCTCCCCATCCACCACCGCCATCCAGTACCCGCACCTCCTGGTGGTTCCCCGCCTGCTGAGTTAGGAATGCGTTCTGAAAGACATCCAACAACCTCTGTTCCCTGGCCACTGAGCATGCCATAGTCTCTCAGTCTGTTCCTGGCATGTTTAAGTCCCCCAACACCACCACCCTTCCCCTACCCAGTCTGCAGTGTCTCCCAACATCTGCCACCAGACTCTCCTCCAGCTCCTCCGCCAGCGCAGAAGGTCTATACACCACTCCTAGTTTTACTCTCTAGCCCCCCGTTATCAAGGTGACCCAAATCGCCTCCATGGTTCCCTCTGCCTCCTCTACCCCCCATGCCAATACAGTTTTGACTATTACCGCTACCCCTCCTCCTCTCCTTCCATCCCCTGTCTTTCCTGAACATAGTGTAACCCTCCAAGTTCAGGTCCCAGTGATGTCCTCACGGTGGCCCAGCTCCTCAGTTAGCATCACCTGGAGCTCAGGCATTTTATTGCCCAAGCTCCTGGCATTTAACAATAACAATACATATTTTCATACAGAGAAAGACTTGAGTTACAGAGTAGTTTTGGGTGTGTGAGAAGGTTACAGCCACAGTTATCATCATGCATCAGTCCTTACAAATATGTTGACAGTCGAATTAACAAACTGTGCATAAGAAATGTAATTTTACATGGTAAGCTCATTGTTTACTACTGGCATGGTTCAGTGGAAAGTCAGCTGTGGTACTATGTCTAGAGGAAGCACCGTGGAACCTGATAAGGTGTTTGGAGGATCTGGATATTAGGAGGATAGAAGCAAGTGGGGGGTCACGAGCTGATAGTAATGACAAGTGCTAGTATCAGACATATAGGCTTTGAGGCTGGTGCAGAAGTTCATCAGTGAGGAGGCTTTCTGCACTAGGAGTGGAAGTTTGTTCCACACTTTGTCACCTTCCTCCTCCCAACGCTCACAAATCATTTTCGACATGTAATAAAAAGCACAGTTAAAGAATACTAACTAATGATAATTGCATAAAAAGAATGTCAACTGGTTCAAAAAAAAAAAAACCTCTTCATTATCTTCCTCCTCCATCAAAAATCATGTTTTCCTCATCATGGGTTACTGCAGCATGTGTACAGTAAGACTCATATCCATCACTGTTGGAGATGCAGACATCACAGTTTAACCGAGTCATCACAGCACCACCAGCAGTATGCAGGAGACAAAATTAAGCTTTTCAATCACTAGCCAGCAGGTCTACTAACTGGCAAAATTCACTAGTCCCACAGACTTTTCACTACCCCAGCTGGTGCACTTCTTGAAATGTTACCTTCTCCACTACAATCCCTCAGGGCTAGTTAAAGAAAAAAATCTTACTAGCCCGATACAAAATCTACCAGCAGTTGTCTAGTGGGCTGGTGCCAATTTCAACCTCTGGTATGCAATACTCATTGAAGGAGCGGCAGAGATGTTTCTTACATAACTTGCAAAGCGGTTAGAAGGGGGTGGAGAGAATGTTCAAGGATCTTGGGAAACTTGAGGAGTGATCAAGAGCATGACAGTTGGGGTTCAATACCAAGAAGTGCAAAATCATGCACCTAGGGCATAGGAACCTAGGCACAGAGTATTGGATGGGGGGTATGGACAATCACCAAGTAGAAAGGGACCTTGCAGATATCATAACTGATTACCTCAAAGTGGCAGGGCAATTTGACAAAGTAGTTGGTAGGGCTACTGGGATGCTGGGGTGCATAGGAAAGGCATCTCCAGCAAAAAGAGGAGGCGGTGTTGCAGTTGAATTGCTCGCTGGTGAGACCCCACCTGGAGCACTATGTCCAGTTCTGGAGGCCACACTTCAGAAAGGACAGAGACAATGTGGAGGCAGTTCAGAGGAGGGCAATTAAAATGGTACAGGGGTTGCATAAGAAGCCTTACAAGGAGAGATTGAAGGATTTTAACATGCACACCCTGGAGTAGAGGACAGCGACAGATGACATGATAGAGACTTATAAGTACCTCACAGGGTTGAAGAGGGCACAGGAGGGGAGTCTCATTTCAAAGGAGAAATAGCACCAGGGCTGGGAGCATACAGTGAAGCTGGACTGGGGACATTTGAGGGACGTAAAGAAATGCTTCTTCACTGAAAGGGTGGCAGAAGCCTGGAACAGACTGCCAGCATAAGTGGTGGAGGCAAAAACAGCGGGGGCTTCAAGCATGCGTGGGATAGACATAGAGGTATATTAGACAATAAGCATGGAGGAAGGAGAGTGACGGAGAGCAGTTAGGGTCTGCCAAGACAGATTAGGCAAAGAATATCTGGGCAGACTGGGTGGACCAAGCAGTTCTTTTCTACGGATAAATTATTTCAAGTTGATCATACAAGCATTTAGCATGGCAACACTACTGGGTACCACGTATAAAGATGCATTAGTTTCCTGTGGAAGCATAGACTTTAGCCTTATAGTGGTGCAACGACAACTTTAAGAAACCAGCAGGAATATAAATGCAGACAACCTCCTGGTCTTCCTTCTCCTCACGTCTGCTGACTTCCCGCCAAGGCTAGATTTTGATAATCGAATTCTTTAGTCTTTCTCAAACTCCTCTTAACAAGGATTAACTTTTAACTATGCATTAGATGATTCACATGTCCAACAAGTTACATCTAGGACTACAACTACTACCACTCCTACACCTGCCTGGTGGCAAGTCTCTCTGGCCTCCTCCCACTGGCACCACAGTCCAGCTCAACACTCCCAGCAGAAGTGGAGCAATTCCTTTTCCTGATAACAACTGAAAACAGCATTCATGCTGTCCTCACCAACAAGCTCAATGTGATCCTGTGTGCCAGTGGAACACAGAGAACAGTCAGTACATTATCAGTTAAAAAAGACCCAGAACAGGCAAATGTAACACCCTACACTTAAGGTTTTAATTTTCTTTTTGTTTTTTGACGCATAACTTCTTTAGGGGCAACCTGTTATCTCAGAATTTGAAAATCAATGGGGCCAGACTCCAGACAGGATGCAATACTTGACACTGAGGTTAAGCAGAGACCACAGGGCAGTATAGCCTTGACATCAGCAACAAACAGTAACTATTATTGTAGCTCACACTGGGCCATGATGATCTTAGTGGGATTTGCAGACTCTGCTACAACACCCCAAATAGTAATCCACTATAAGTTACTGTAATTAATAACAAACAAAGAAACCATGCATGCTGACAATGGAAAACAGTCAGAATCCAGTTTTTAGCCTTAGGTGTTCTTCAGAATTATCTCTAAAGAGAAAAAGGCAAAGTTAATGACTAACATTGCTTTTCCATTTTACAGATAATTCCGAAGATGACTTATAGTCACAACATCAATTCCTATTGCTTTGTATAAGCACTAAGACACGACAAAGGTTAGTTGTGCTGCTTTTACCACTCCAGGGGTGAAGCAAGGCCACAAGCAGACTGTCTCCAGAATTCTGAAAGTGTGGTAAAACCAACACAACCAACGCACCAAAGTTTCTTATTGTATAAAAAATAGGCAAGTTTAAAAAAAAAAAAAAACACACACAACAAAAATTTGCTAAAATCTGTATAATAGTCCCTCCACAGATGGGTTTCATCTGTCAGTCAACTGTCTTTCTACACATTCAATACACTGTGAGATTGTTTATCATGGAATACAAAAATTCTAAACTCTGCAGTATTCCAGTAGTAGAAGCCTCCCCCCACACACACACACAAAAACACAGAATGGTAACATGGAATACATAAATTTAAATTCTGCAGAGTTCCACTGGCATACACACACACACCCAGGCCTCAAATGGAGCCAGAATTCCATTTCTTCTGTTGCATAATATGGAGCAGAAAGTTCTCTGGCAGACTGACAAGGATAAGCAGGAAGATTTTCACTCTCTTAAAGTCGTTTCTACACGGCACCTACCTGCACTGTAATGGTTTTGTTGTGCTTGCTCCTGCTCTGGTCTTTCCTTGCAGCATAGGCGTAGTTTGGGGCATGGCCCCAAACTTGTTCTGACATGTTTTTTTCAGTAATTTTAAATTACACAAAAATCCTACCCCTGCCCCCCAAATATCAAAGTCAAACTACGCCTATGCCTGCAGCATGTGCTTTATACACCACAGGTCACATTGATTCCAGAGGTAGTCTTGCAATGCCCTCTGGGATCCCCTGTTCTTACCAATGCTGCACTTCCTTATGCTGGGTCCTGAGGCTCATGCATGCAATACTGTGCCAGAGTTTGGTTACATATATTTTCAGATACTAGAAAGAAAGCTGAACTTGGGAACTAGGCACTTTTCAGAAGCGGGGCTAAAGTGCTTTAAAAGTGCTCAGAAGGTGGAGCATTGATACTGGGCATGCGCGTATGCATATTTATAACCCTATGAATATGCATAAGCACATGCTATATCACACCACTTTCCCCAGTATCACAACATCACTTTCCATGCACTTTTAAAGTATTTTTTTAGTCCCCATTTCTGAAAACTGCCTAGTTTCCACGAGTTCAGCTTCGTGCTAGTATCTGAAAATATGTCGCTGAACTCAAGCACAATATTGCAAGCATGAGCCTTGGCAAGGAAGTGCAACAGTGGTAAGCAACAAGAGATCCCGAGGGGGGCCTCGCTGAGACGCCCGGATCGATGTGAACATTGGCGCCCTTATACATGGCAGCACTCAATAGGGAAATGCAATGGCGAAGCAGGGAATGCCAGGCCATTGAATGCTCACCTGTGATGCAATGCGATGTGGCGTGGCTCGCCTCTACTCAACAAAAGGATAGCATTCCAGTTGCTCCATTACCGCTCATTGCGGTGCACGCCTATCGTGTAAAGGTGCCTAAAGAAACACCAGCAATGGAAACTCTGAACAGTACTTGACTTTAAAAGTTTTTACGTGTGCAAGGAGGGGCTCATGAATGTAAAGAACTTTCCATGCTTTATTTCGTTTACTTTAATGGACTTTTATTTTTAGGGCCTATAGTTGAAGGGTTTTATATACGAGTAATGGTGGGAGCCGTGTCTGTGATGGAAATCAGGAAGAAGTGAAATGGCTCACAAATTGTGTATGCAAGTTGCATAAATTCCAAATCTCACTGCCTAAACTTGTTCAAACCTCTGCAGCTGTGGAGAATTAAGATATGGGTCTCAGAGCTTGTTTAGACAATCAGGAAGCAAATTACCAACCCATTTTATAGTCTATTTTTAGTGTACTGTAATACTTATTACTGACCGCAAGGCTTTTTACTCACACTCACACACACACACACACACACACACACACACATACCCATTAGTCTGCTTCACCCCATGCCATGCTCTAGGAGCCAAGTGATTTGGCTAAACTTTTGAAGCCAGACTGAATTTATAGGCGCCAAACCAAAGTCAGCAAATAGCCCATTCTCTCACCCTTGTGCAGTGCAGGTAAAATCTGCATTTCACCTCCCTCTCTTTTTGTTCATGAGCCGTGGAAGGCCAGCTGCAAGTACAGTATTTTAATTTATTGTTTGCTGTTGGTTGTACAGGAGGTGTGTCCATCCTTCACAGTGCTCACTGCTTTACAGGGGTAGGGTACAGCATATTTCTGGAAGTGGGATGAGGGGCAAACTACTCAGACTGGAGTGGTACATGTCATTTACAAAACAACAAACTGACACTAATGCCCCAAAGCAGCCCAAGCTGCAGGTCAACAATCCACCCTCATCATATTCCATTAATTGGGAATATAAACATCAACTCCACGTATTACAATACTCAAGAAAACATAAAATGTCTTATCTAGCTTCTGATCTGGCTCTGGATGCGGTACAAGACTTCTGGAAAGGAAGGACTGCAATGTGTTGTTGATGGAACAGACCCGTTTTCCCAGAGCCTATAAAGAGCCTCTAGAATGGTGTTTCCTGTACCTTTCAGTCAGTACAAACTGTACCAATCTGCCCTGAGCAACTCCATGAAGGCAGGCTGCTACTGTCCTGAGCACTTTTGTATTACAAGTAACATACAACGTAGTTGCCTATATTTATTATTTACCAGGACAGTCCAGTTAAAATGGAATCTCATTTTCAGTGGGGTCCTGTTTCCATCTAGTTCCACAGCTCACTGGACTGGAGCACAGAAAGGTACAAAACTGTTCTATTTTTCTCTTAGTGTCTACCCTATATCCTGACATGTTTTGACTTATGTTGTAAGAAAAAATAAATTCACTTTATATTGCCTTTAAATGACTTCATCCCTCTCTCCTCTACTGATACTGCTCTCTTTCATACATACTTTGGGAGGCAGTATAGCGCAGTGGTTTAAGGCTCTGAGCTGCAAATCTAATGACATCCAGCAGACCAGACCTGGGTTTGAATCCCACAGCTTCCACTTGCATACTGTGCGACTCTGAGCAAGTCACTTAATTTCCCTGTGCTCCCAGGTCACTCCTGTTAAAAAAGCTTTCAGCTTAGTGTGCTACTCCTGGTTAAACAATTTAAAAAAAAAAAAAAAAAAAAAATACTCCCTGGGCCTTCTATGATGCCAGCTGCCCATTCCAGGCCATTCAGATGAATGGTACTGAATGATGTTAACTGTACCATGGAATGCCCCTGGAAATGTAGGTGCTGAGGAGAGGGGAACACAATGTAGATTTGAAGGCACAATAAAACAAGAGGTACTTCCTAAAATATGATTAAAGCATATCTGTGCATGGTGCTCCACCACTTGTGACCTGGGTTTGGAAGTGGACTCGAGAGCTGGATAGGGTGACCAGAGGCTGGGAAGCAGCAGTGCTCCCAGTCAGGGAGCTACTGTGCAGAGGTTCTGCCGCTATAGAAACCTGTGTGGACCAGGAAGCCTGACTACTCCACAAGGTGATGGTGTGTGTGTGTAACTGCAAGAACTGTGCCTCTGTACCAAACAGGAGGAGGAAGGACTGCAGGAGAAATCGGGATAAAAAACACATTTGTGCCTCTATCAGCGTAATGGCAGCTGGCACCATCAGGCCCTGCTCTGTATGGAACTCGAGCAGTACACTAAAGGCTGCAGCACTCCTGCTCCCAAAGGTGCAACTGTATGATGTTGTACCTGTGTTGGAACCCCACTGGCTGGATGGTGGGGACAGCAGTAGCAGGGGCTGAGGGTAGACCGATAGTGAGCCATAGATGGCTGCACGAAAGCCAAAAAAGCAATATGAAGGAAAAAAAAAGAATACATCACTGGCATGGAAAGTACAACAGGTGGCATCAAAAGTACACAAACAATTTCCTATCACCTTTAAATAAACTCCTTTAGACTCTAGCAGGTTTTGAACCTGTGATCTCCCAGAGTCGAAGTGGGTGTGTTTACTTCAAGGCCACACTGCAGCTTTGCTGCAATGACTCATTTCAGGGGAGGCCGAGCCTGACCAACAGCTGGCAGGTCTGACTCGCTGGAAGGTCAAATGACCCTACAGGTCACACAGTCATTAAGCAGATGTGGTCAGGGTTGTTCAAGAACAGAATCCAGGCTCTCAGGCACACAGGGCCCCATGTCCTTTACTGGACAGCATGTCAGGATCCAACGCCATCAGTGTGTCACCGCTCTGGGTTCTGCTGCTGGTACAATCTGCTACATGGTACCCTCATACTAATGGGATATAGCACAGGCACCAGACTACAGGGCTTCTGGGATTTTCACCCCAGAAGTCACAGAGATTAATTTTATGAGGAGCACTGGTGATTACAGTAAACAGTTAACTGTATTACTTGCCCTAGCGCAGTAATAGTCTATACTAAAGTTTTGCTTTAAATAAAGTAATCGGAGCGAGTAATTGGATCATAATGGGGATTACTTTTTATTTACTTTTCATCTGTACACGCTCAACAAAACAATGTTCTATGGACCAGCAGTCGCTTTCTTCACTTAAACATGGCTCACATACTGCCTTCCTGTCTTTCTGAGACATTGCCAACATTTGTGATGTGCCCCTTTTGTTGTAAAATGAAGAAAATAACCAGTAATCCATTATACTATAGATTACCATTTAGGCAAAGTAATCCATGATCTGCAAGGATTACTTTCAAAAGAAACCTTAACAGTGTCCGGCCTGCAGTCAAGGCGTCCGTTTGCAGCGCCCGACATCCTGGGTTGAGAGCGGACCCAGGAATCGGAAGGCTTGATCGGGAGAAGGATCAAGCATCCTATGGAATGCTCTCCCTCTCTGGGAGTGTCGGTGCAATGAGGACCCCGGGTGGAGGCTGAGGGTCCTGCGTGGCTGGCACAGGAGAGGCAGACATGGGCATCATTGCGCGTCCCTGCCTGCAGCGAGGAAAAAACACTGAAATATTGGCCACTAATGATGCCCCGCTCCTCCTCAGACCCAAAAGTCCGCCAGAACAGGAAGGAGGTCCACTCCCGACCTCCCCTGAGAGACAAGCCAGGGCTTCATGACCCATGTTCTCGTGGAGGGTCTGCAACAGCCCCATCTGGGGAAGCCTGGAGATGATGGGAGCAGAGGGTGGTTGGGACTGGAGCCAGGGCCATATAAAGAACAAAGAAAAAAAAAAAGAAACCTTAACAGTTCTAGCTTTGGCTGGAGCTGAACCTCAATGCTGTAACTGCTGGATCACGCAGCTTTCTCTCAAGAGAAATCTCATTTCCACTTTGCAGCTGTCAAGGTTCTGCAGCCCAGACCAAAGTAAGCACTTTAACAACACTGGAAGACAACACTTCAAAGTCAGGCCTTTAACCTCTACATAACACAACAAGAACATTACAAGGGTCTCGGTCACAAGCCTACTACAATGCAGGGCTTCGAGTTGGCATAAGGCCAACGAACACTGAGGTTTGTGACTTGTTTTCAAATCAACAGAGGACACAGAAGCCAATGCCCATTGTATTTGGCACAGCTCATACAGGCTTCCCACACTTCTCTAATAATACTAGCGCAGCCTGCCTACTTAGTCTTGAGTCTCAACTTGAGTGAAGCGTAGCTGTGCCAGTCAAATCAACTACCATGAATCCACTTATGCATAATTCGGATGTGTGCAATTTTCAGATATACAGTATGCACATTTTCTTCGGTCTCAAATTGTTTCCTTTTCAAAGCTGTTCATTGTTTTCAGTTGTATGCATACCACATTTGGCCGTATACAGCCTTTTAGCTTCTTTCTTGGTATTATGTCTTGATTGAGGGAACTGCTCAGCCTTGAGGTGAAAGTAGGTACTATATGGTGTTGAAGGTGTTGCTTAAAAAGGCGTGAGGAGGCCTATAAACTCTGTATACTGTCTGCCAAACAACTGAGAAAACCAACAGAACTGGACTCTCCACCGAGCAGGAACTGCAACTGCCTGTATAACCTTCCCTGTTGGGAATAAGCAAGTCACTGAACCAATAAACAATCTCCTGCATGCTTTTGTTTGCTTTTACAATAACCATTTTATTACATTTCTAAAACAGAAAAGCATAAGGCAATGTACAATAGGTAAGACAATCACAGCCAACAATATTCTGGATATATGCAATTTCAGACGTATGCACAAATATTGCTGTCCCTAACAGTGTGCATACAAGAGGACTGGATTGTACCGGTAGTTGAGTACGTCTTTTAGGGCTAGTCTGTGTAGCAGACCAGTTTCTATTGCAGTCTAAACTAGAATGTGATTTTGAGCTATGCTACTGAAAGCACTGGGTGGTATATAATGGAGTTTTATGGTGCAAAGAAGTGTCAAATAGCTTGCTAGTTGTTACTACTTTGATTTTAACAAATTAAACACATCATAGTAAGCCCCAATTTTCTTTCTGTCCCTCCCAGGCACGAATAACCTACTGTGGCATCTCACATACAGTCAGTAGAGGCATCACCAGCATACAGCTTTCCCTGTGGATAATGGTGAACCCTCCATGGAGCCAAATGCAGTGATTACTGATGCTAGAAATGTGCGCCTCCCACCTGTTAGGAACGTGCTGCCACTGACAGCATTTCCCAGCCTTGGCCATCCGGCAGCAGCATCTCAGCCTCACTTCTGAACTTGTCGTCGGCAAGGCAAGAGCATTGCTCTGCAACTGGGCCATCAGCTGGTAGGGATGGAACCCTTTCTTATTACAAATAAAATACAAGCTGCTCTCTGCTTCTGGAATGATGCAACTCTCTTGAGCAAAGTAGGATAAGAACGACACCTGGAAAACAATAACAAAAGCGGTCATGTCTGCTACAGACTTGGAACAAGGACTGCCGATACAGCAAGATGAAGAACATCCTCATCTTCACTTGATACAAGATTCAGGTGCAGTGTTTGGTGATCTATTTTTCAGTGAAAGAAAGCAGATTCATGTGTCACTAAAGACTGATTTACCAACATCCGTCATGATTTTATGATCCAGGCCATTACCCATAAGGGCTGTAACCAAGGTGTAAAAAGAAAAAAAATATTCTAGTGACACAGGTGATTTTCCAAGGTTTGTAAACAGGCCAGGAGCAAATTAGGATGCACAAATCATTAGTGTGGTATAAAATACACCACACTGGTGAGCTACAAAGACACGGCTATATTTAATTGTTTCTCCAAGGAGCGCAATTCCCTCATCTGAGCACCTTGCTACTACCTCTGGTCATACCAGGTGTAGCATGTGTGCTGAAAAAATGTCTGCAAATTTCAGTAAACCGAGAAAAGATTTAGAAAAAGTCCTATATGAAAACCGTGCATATGAAGCAGGCATTGCGGGAGTGCATCAGGACCTCTTGAGATGTGCCACTTTTCCTGGCACATGTGCATGATATTCAAGCTTTTGAAACTTATGGCTCAGGTATCCAAATGGATGCTTCAGGGCCAAATGTCTGTTACATTTGGGTGCATATTCAGTACAATTTGAGGAATGCCAGTACCTGAAAAGTCTGGTGTGCTACTAATGGCAGCCTCCTGGTTGTTAAACTTTAAAGTCTAGATCCTAGTTGGCAACACAAAACTCTGCATAACTTGGAAGCAGAGCTAGAATTTTCATCTAAATATTCATAGCTGAAAAACTGATAATGCTGCCTCTGCCCAAACAGGAATGGGTACTGTCACCACCCACTCTTTGCCATCTGGCTTTTGCCCCTCTCAACTGGGATACCACTCATGCCCTCGGCATGCTGCCATCAACCAGGACTAGAACTCTAGGACTTTTTCTTTATGGTCTCCTTGGGTTCACATGTGTGGACCAGTGCCCTGGGTAATAAATATGCAAAGGCATCTGGAATATGCTGAAATAGCAATTCTGCAATTTTACTGGTGCAGCAATTTTAGAGTAGTGCTTAGTTTCCATACTCGTCTATGCAGAAGGTAGGTACACTCCAGTCTTCTTTCTCTCTGTGTTTTAGGGAACTCAAGTTTACATTCTGTGTGTTCCTCTCTGCCTGTGAGAGCTCCCAACCCCAGACAACCACCATGAGCCTGCACTCAGGGCAAAACAAAATTTTAAACTATAAGTCTCCTTTTCTGTTCTTCATTGAGAACTCTGCTTGCTTTTAAGTCCCCATTGTAAAACAGGTTACTCACCTGTAACTGTAGTTCTAGGAGTGGTACATAGTTTGCATCCACACTTTGGCAGTTACACTGGAGCAGTCCAATTTGCCAGACATCTTTAAGATAAGCTTAGCCTACCACCGGGCAGTACCCCCCGACTCCTCCCATGATGTCAGATCTTGTAGGCTGGAGCAGGAACCTGTGTGCTGCCTGTCAGAGAGGCTGGGTGGGTTGTCTGGATGTCAACTATATACCTCTCTAGAACTACAGTTACATGTGAGTAACCTATTTTTCTAGGAGTGTGGACATAGTTCACTAGCCACACTCTGGCAGACTCCCAGCAGTTCTCTGGGAAGGGATGGTAGAAATCACCACTACTTGGTGAACAGAGACTGAAGAACAGAGGTCCCAAAACCAGCATCCTGGCTTGCCTCAAGGTCGATGCGGTAGTGGGAAATGAATGTGTGTGCTGATTTCCTGCAGCTCTCCTGTGTAGGGACATCCCTGCAGCTCTCCTGTGTAGGGACATCCCTGGAAGCAGCCATTGAGGCTGTGGTATGTCTGGTGGAATGAGCTCTAAGCCCTACAGGAGGGCTCCCTACCAGCCAACCTAAAGCAGAGGTCAATGCAGGATGTGATCCACCTGCCAATCGTCTGCTTTGCTGCTGGTTCTGCCAGGTGATGCTTCAGCATAAGTAACAAACAGCTGGTGAGCCTCTCCCGAACTCCAGCCATGCACTCTATATAATAAGAGAGTGCCACCCCCCGATGTTCAGGGCATGGATCCTGCAGTCAGCCTCCGAAGATGGGTTTGTAAAGTATCACAGGTAAGTTAATCATCTAGTTAAGGTGAAACTCAGATACAACCTTCATGAGGAACTTCAGGTTGGGCCAAAGGATGGCTTTGTCCTGTGGAAGACCAGGTAGGAGTCTCCACTGAGAGGGCCTGGTGCTCCCCAATCTTTGACTGATAACGGCCACAGGAAGGCCATCCTCCATAAAAGGTGTTGTATCCCACACCTGTGCGTAGGCTCAGAAGGCTTCCCATGAGCATACTCAACACCAGCAGTATGTCACATGATCGACATGAATAACAAACCAGGGTGATAGGTGCTCCAGGTCCTTGAAATGATGCCCAACCAACTTCTCCGGGCGACTGTCAGCAGCCCATGCCCAGTAAGCAGAGATGGCTGTCAGGTGCACCTTAACGGTCATCACCGCAGTCCCAGCTGAGAGGGGGATCAGAGGTAGTCCAAGATGCTCACCACATGGCAGGCTAGGGAATCAAGCTCCTTACCCTGACACCAAATAGCTGCTCAGGAACCAGGACGTGAGGTGCAGGAACTACAGGTCTAAATGCAGGACTGTCCCTATTGTCAGTCAGCAGATCCCTGTGGAGAGGCAGCCACCCAGAAGGTCTGCAGCTGAGGAAATCCAGGTACCAAAATTGCCGAGGCCAGTCTGGAACTATCAGGATCATCCACGCCTCCTGGCCTTAACCACTACCTTGTGGATCAAGAGGAAGGGTGACACAAGTCCTGAGGGTCCAGGGCCTTGCAAAGATGTCACTTAACAGTGTCCTAGACTGTGGGGGTGGGCACATAGCAGCCTCAGGTTGGCATTCTCCCAGGAGGCAAACAGGTCCACAAAATACTGCCCCACAGGTAGAACAGGTGCTTCACTACCTCCGGATGCAGAGGCCACTTGTGCGACATCTCTCCTAGCTGTCCAGTGTCTGCCAGTTGACTGTTCTCTCCTGCGACATGGATCACCAGGAAATCTGCCTCAGGCTGCACATGAGGCTCCCAGTGTGGAGGCTCCCATCACAAGGGAATAGAGTGAGACATGGTCATAGTGTTGTCTGTTTGAACATGCACAATCTGACCCCTGACTACAACAGCAGATTCTGTCAGCACAAGTCACACTGCATGGAGCTCCAGCAGGTTTATGTGTTGATGGGACTCCCAAGTAACTGTTCTGTGGTCTCCCTGGTGTGCTCCCCACCCCACCAGAGACATGTTCTTCATGAGCACGATGGTCGGATCTGTGCAGAAAAATACAGGTTACTCACCTGTAACAGGAGTTCTAGGAATGGTATATGTTGTTCATCCACACTTATTGGCAGGTTCCTTGCGCTTTAAATCTTGCGGAAGGTCTTCAAGCTGGCTCCTCCCACCCCGGGTGGTAAAACTCGTCTCCCCCCATGGCGCTAGATCTGGCCGCTGGAAGCTCAGGTTGTCGTCAAGCTGGGGAGGTCGAGGGAATGTGGATGAACAACATATACCATTCCTAGAACTCCTGTTACAGGTGAGTAACCGTATTTCTAGGGACATGGATGTTGTTCATCCACACTTATTGGCAGACTCCTAGCAGTTCTCCGGGAGGAGGGAGGCAAGGCACACCCCTACTTAGGAAATAAAGACTGGAGAACCGAGGCCCCAAAACCAGCATCCCAGCATGACTCAAGGTCAATGTGGTAATGGGTAATAAAGGTGTGTGCTGACTTCCAGGTAGCAGCCCTGCAGATTTCCTGGATAGGACGTCCCTGGAAGCAGCCACCGATGCAGCAGTATAGCCAGGTAGAATGAGCTCTTATCCTCTGGGGCTCCATGCCCGCCAACTTATAGCAGCGATCTATGCAGGAGGTGACCCACCTGCCCATCGTCCCGACAGCTGCCAGGTCTGCCAGGTGCGGTTTCAGCGTGGTGACAAACAGCTGGCGAACCTCTCCCGAATTTCAGCCGTGCGCTCCTTATAATAGGCGCCCTTCTAGGGTCCAGAGTATGGAGCCTATATTCGACCTCCGAGGTGTGATTGGGGTAGAACACCGGCAGAGTCAGCACCTGGTTAAGGTGAAACTCCGACACCACCTTCGGAAGGAATTCTGGTGGAAGCAGGACAACCATGTCCCTGTGGAAGACCAGGTAAGGAGACTCGATGCAAAGCGGCTGGAGCTCTCCCATCCTTCTGGCTGACGGATAGCCACCAAGAAGGTGGTCTTCCACGACAGGTGAGAGAGATCACACCTGTGCATTGGTTGAATAAGCTTGCCCATGAGCTTTGCCAGTACCAGCAGTAAATCCCATGGAGGTGGAGGTTCTGCACGGAGGGAAATGTGATCAAGGCCTTTGAAAAGCGCCCGACCACCTTTTCCTGTGCCACCGACTGCTCCCCGGCCCGCGCCCGTAAGCAGAGAAGGCTGCCAGGTGCACCTTTAGGGTCGTCGACCTAAGCCCTTGACTAGAAAGGGACCATAAATAGTCAAAATGCTTGCCACAGAACAGGAGGAAGGGTCAAGCCCTTGCTCCGACATCAAATGGAGAATCTCTTCCATTTGAAGGCGTAAGCATTTTCTGGTCGACTCTTACAGGACGCCTCAACAACATTGAGGACCTCGTCGGGAAAGACCCAAGGCCTGGAACTCTAGCCGCTCAGGAACCAGGCCGTCAGGTGCAGGGATTGAAGGTCCGATGGAACACCTTCCCTGATTGACTGAGAGCAGGTCCGGGCGAGCTGGAAGCTGCCTCGGGAGCCTGTAGCTGAGGTTGAGAGATCTGGGTACCAGAACTGGCGGGGCCAGTCTGGGGCTATCAGAATCACTGCGCCTTGTCCCTCCTTGTCTTGAGAAGCACCTTGTGAATCAAGGAAATGGGAAAGGCATAAAAGAGGCCCGGGTCCACAGCCTCGAGAAGGCATCCCCTGCAGCGAGCCCTGCTGAGGGGCGGGCATTAAACAGCCTCAACCGCATTCTCCCTGGAAGCAAACAGGTCCACCTGAGGTGTGCCCCAGTGGGAGAACAGATCTTGTACTACCTCCGGCAGGAGAGACCACTCGTGAGATACAGCCCCTATCCGGCTCAGGCATCGGCCAGGGTGTTGGAGGCTCCTGCCACATGAATGGCTAGGAGATCCGCCTCCAGGCTGCGCGAGTGACCAAATGTGGAGAGCTTCCTTGCATAGAAGCATGGAGCGCTCCCGCCCTGGTGGTTCAGGTAGTACATGGTTGTGGTATTGTCCATCTGGACTCGGACCACTTGACCCGGAGAAACGGAGCAAAGGCGGTGAGAGCTAGGTGGACCGCTCGAGCTCCAGCAGGTTGATGTGGCATCGGACTCCCGCGGGACCAGAGGCGCGCACTCTGTGTTCCCCAGATGGGCACCCCAACCCATCAGAGAGGCATCGGTCGATAGAGACCGCTCAGCTCAAGGCGGACAAACGGGATGCCCTCCTGCAGATGGAATGGAACGGTCCACCACTGGAGAGGTTCCACATCTCCTGGGTCACTATCACTAGCTGGTCCAAAGGATCGCAGTGTTGTGACCACTGACTGGCCAGTCCCCACTGAAGGGCGCATGTGCCAGCGCCCAATGGACCACGCAGGTACAGGCTGCCATGAGACCCAGGAGGCGAGGAAGTCCCGGGCAGGGGCGCGATTGCCCAACCAGAAGTGACTGGGCAAAGGAGGTAAGAACCTGCCCTGTCCGCGGGAGCCGTGCTCTGGCTCAAAGAGATCGAGCTCTGCCCGATGAACAGGATCACCTGCTTGGCTCGAGTTCCGACTTGGCCTCGTTGATAGAAGACCAACTTGAGAGCAAACCTGAGGGCCAGATCTCTGGACCGCTCCACCTCCCATCTGGGGGCTGCTATCAGCCAATCGTCCAGGTAAGGTGCACCTGGACCCCGCGCCTCAGGAATGCTGTCACCACTGCCATGCATTTGGTGAAGACCCTGGGAGCTGGAGATAAGCCAAGGGCATGGCTCGGAACTCAAGAAGGATCCCTCTCCGAAAGCGGAGGAATCTCTGATGTGACGGACGGATAGGGACGTGAAAACGCCGGCCTGTAGGTCAGGAGAGCAGAACCAACGCCGTGTTCCAGAGATGGTATTATCTGCGCCAGAGTGACCATCCTGAAGGTTCGAGACCTTAGGAACTTGTTCAGGTCGTGTAGGTCGAGAATGGGGCCAGCCCCGTCCGCTTCGGAACAGGAAATACCTGGACACAAACCGGGTCTGAATGGGGGTCCTCTACCTCCGTGATCACCTCCTTTTGGAGGAGGAGGCGATGTCGGCTCGGCGAGCCGCCAGTGAGGCTGCGGACCCGAGGCCCCCGAGGTGAGACAGCTCTGAAGCGGGGCCTGCTCGAATTCCAGAGGTAGGCCTTTTCCCACCACCTCCAGTACCCATCTGTCCGTGGTAACAGCGGACCAGGCGGAAAGGAAGTGTCTGAGCCATCCCCACGGGGAACCAGGGTGAGGTGACAGGGATGGGCGACACCCTCAGCCCGTCACTGGGCAGGCTTGGAGGAGGGACCGCCGAGGGACCTCCTGGGCCTTTACCTCCCTGCTTCCTGTTGGAGAAGCCGGCAAGCAGGTTTGGGATACCAAGCTCGAGCCTGCTGGCCCTGGCGTTGCTGGGCGGGCGCGCCCACGGCGCAGACGAAAAGGGCTTAGGCTGTGGCTTGCGGCCTTTGTCCTTCTGAGCGGAAGAGACCGAGTCCAAGGTAGCATTGGACTTCTCGATCCTCTGCAGGTGACCTTCCACCCCAGGGCGAAGAGGTCAGTCCCCAAAAGGAACATCCGCCAACTTGTGCTGGGTATCCGAGGTAAAGGTGGATATCCTCAGCCAAGCAACAACGACGCATAGCCACTCGCGGCCGCCACCGACCTGGCACATGAGTCCCGATGTCTAACGCAGTCTGGAGCTGCTGTTTGGCCACTGCCCTGCCCTGGTCCCGCACCTGCCTGACCATAGTCTGCAGATCTGCGGGAAGATGAGGACAACCTCATCCAGGGAGCCCAACAGGCGTGAGAAAATGTACCATGAGGACGGCCAAACTGGCCTGACTAAGGCCGAGAGAGGACGCAGCATAGACTTTTCGCCCGGCATAATCCAATTCTTGGATTTTGTCGGGAGGTTTGTCCACATCCCATGCTCCTGGCATGCCAGAAAACGCTGTCGGTAACCAACCCTCGGCCGAGGGGTGTTCAAACCGGACAGGGAACCGGTAGGGACCGGATACTTCCTGGCCAACCTGGCCAAGGCGCAGGGCAGGAAGCAGGACGCTGCCAAAGTTCCAAGGCCGACCACTTGGCTCCGCCACCGGAAAGGCCTCCAGGAGAATCCCTCGGTCCAGAATCTCCGTGAGGGGATACCTGGCCGTTGAAACGGTTCGACTTCATCCCGTGGACTCCGAGATGAGTCGAGCAACCCTAAGAAGGACGAAGGGCTATCATCCATTGACTGCTCCTCCGAGGACTCCAAGTCTATGCGCTTGGAGAAGAGGAGGAACCATCATCGGACTCAGAAGAGTCCTCAAAGAGCTGCCTCGGGCCTGAGCCACCCTCCACCTGCCGAGGTTTATCGGGAGTGAGGGTGACAGACAGCCTATGGGGCAAACCCAAGGCCGACTGAGAATTTTTGGTCGAGCCCCAACTAATGGCTGTGGAGGCGGAGGTTCCACCAGGATCGGTGGGGCAGCTGGAATTGGCAGAACAACCGCCTGAGAACAGGCTCCTCGACTACAGCGAGGGGTTGTTTGACTGCTCGGTGACAACCACTTAATGGCGGGGAAGGCGACTGGGTTGGCTTATTCCGGTCAAAAGGAAGCTGTTGCCACATGAGTTCCTCGTACTTCCCGCAACTGCGCAAGCCTCCCTCATCCGAGGAAGACGGTGGCGCCGCTTGCCGAGACCGAGACCGCCTATGGCGGCGGGATCGGTTGGACCGCCAAGATGTCAGGAGACCCAGAGTCTCGACCAGGCCGAGGAAGGCGAGGAGAAGTGTCGGAATCGGCACTCCCTGGCTCGGACGATCCCACTGAAGGCTCCGGAACCGGAGGCACAGACGAGCCGACGGGATCCTCAACTCCCACCGGGGAACCGGGGAGGGAGTTCTCAGCTTCTCCAGCCGACAACCTTTCCAACGGGTCGAGAAAAACTTCGACCGCTGTCGACGGGAGTCTCGGCCAACTGGCCTGATGGGACACCGTGAAGCTAGTGGCCGAAGCTGAGGGGTCGATCAAGTCGACTGTCAACAAGGGAGGGGATCTTTCCGCTCCCAAGAGCGTCGACGGAGAGACTTACTTTTGCTCTTTTGGACCTGGAAAAGGTCCCGAGAAGCTGGACCTCACCTTTGGTCAAGAGGGTCAGACAAAGCTCCTTAAAAGAAGCAGAGTACGAGGCACCGAGAGAGAGCGGACAAATGCCGCAGCCGAGCTGATCCCACGAGCCCGCCGCCAGACACCGCCAATCAGGCCTCTTTAGATTTCACGGTGGAATTCTTTTCTCAGGGCGCCCCAGTTGTAATCGGGCAGCACGGTCTTCAGGGCGTGAGGCGAAAAGGAAGAGCACAAGTCGCAGGCCCGCGGGTTGTGCTCAAGGCCAACAGTAGACGCATTTGAGGAATGCGGATCCGTCCCTAGACATCTTCTGCCCGCAAGGGCACTCCAAAACCGGAGTCGATTTGTCCATCGCAGCCACGAGGAGAAGAAGATCAAGTCTTTGAGCAAAAACTTTTGCTTTCAACTTTCAAGAATTAGGAACCAGTCTTAAACGTAGCGCGTTAAGGAGGGAACCTGAGCTTCCAAGCGTAAGTGGAAGATCTTGGCGCCATGGGGCGGAGCGAGAGTTTTACCACCCGGTGGGTGGGAGGAGCCAGCTTGAAGACCTTCGGCAAGATTTAAAGCGGCAAGGAACCTGCCAATAAGTGTGGATGAACAACATATCCATGTCCCTAGAAAATGGGATTCCTTCCTTCAGGTTTTCGTGGATCAGCCACCACTGGATGACATCCCACACTGTCTGGGTCACCATGAGTCCAAGTGGCCTAGGTGATGGGACCACTGACAGACCGACTCCCAATGGGGTGACACAACTGCCAGTGTGCCTAATGGACCATGCTGGTGCAGGATGCCAGGTACCCCAGCAGCTACAGAAAATCCCTGGCAGGACACAGACCCCAACCACAAAATGATCAGGCAAAGGAGTAAGACCCAGTGCCGGTTTGCAGGAGGCGGCCTTGGCCCACAGGGAGTCTAGTTCTGCCCCAATGAACTTTATCATCTGCATGTGTACAAGTTCGGCTTTGCATGGGTTGACCAGCTGGCCCAAGTCTCAGCAAGACTAGAGAGCCAGTTCTCTGGACCTCTCAATATACATCTGTCTAGTAGTCAGTTGTCCAAGCAGGGACACACCCGACACCTAGGCGCCTCGAGTAGGCTGTTATCGCTACGCACTTGGTGAAGACCCTAGGAGCCGAGGAGAGTCCAAAGGGCATGATGTAGAGCAGGTACAGCACTCCTTCCTCTTGGACCTGGAGGTACCAGCTATGGGATGGATGGACAGAGATGTGGAAAAATGCATCCTGGAGTTGCAGGAAGCAAAACCACATTCTGCTCCAGCAATAGAATTATCTAATTTCTTCATGAAGAGGAGGAAGGTGTGGGTCAGGTACCCGCCAGGACCAAGAGGACTGCCTTTTCTTGGAAACTTGTTACAGATTGATATGAGCAAACCCCACGATGTTATACTGAGCTAAGTAAAAAGTTTGGGAAGGTGTACAGTCTCCAGTTTGGGTGGAAGCATATTGTGGTACTGAATGGATTTCAAGCCATCAAGGAGGCTCTTGTGAAGAAATCTGAGGACTTTGCTGACCGTCCCACATTTGCCATTTTGAACAGATTGGTTTTGGAAGCAATAAGGAAGGGATCCTGTTTGCAACCTATGATAAAACCTGGAAGGAGCAGAGAAGATTTGCACTTTCAACCTTGCGAAATTTTGGGATGGGAAAGAAATCTAGAGAGGAGAGGGCTGCTGAGGAGGCTGCATATTTAAACACAGCCTTTCAGGCTGAGACAGGTTCATTTGACCACGTGTTCGATTAGTCAATGCAGTCGCTAATGTGATCTGTTCCACTGTGTTTGGAGATCGGTTTCATTATACAGATCCAACTTTCGTGAACTGGTACAGCTCCTCAAGAAGACTTCAGTTAGAAACTTCATTAATGGCTGAGGCCCTGAAGCAGCCCACTCCATTTACTTCTCTGCCCAGCAGCGGAGCCTGAACTTGGGGACTGCCAGAGCCTTTAGATGTAAAGCTTCCTGCACTACAGCCTGCCTGTTGTGTAGCGCCCGCCCGCCTCCCCAACCACCTTCCCACCCAGGGCGGGCGCTCATTTATTGTTGCTGGCAGGTCACGTGTCATATCACGTGACCTACCCTTCATTTTACTGTCCACTTTCCCATTTGCAGCTTATACACTCCAACCATTAGGGTAGCTGCACTTTCCACTCTGCACATCTACCCACTCTCTACTCCTTCCTAGCAACTGTTGCAATCCCTGTCCACTAGAGGTCTCTGCAGTCCCTCCTAATCCTTCCCATCAGCCCACCACTAGGCCCCCTGCAAGCCTCAAACCTTGCACCCTTATTCCAAAGTCTGCAGCCTAACCACCAAGCCAACGAACCAGGCCAATATCTTCCTTTACTTTCAAGCTCTTAACCCTTCCTTCTTAAAGAACAAAATTTATGTCCTCTGTCCTAAAGCTGTTCTCAAACCTAGTACCCTTGCTATCAGAGTCAGCAGCTCTACCTCTTAACCATTTTATCTGGCTATCTGATTCCTACTTTCTAAGACTTTCATAGTCTCTCACCCCCGCCAAAATATTTAACCACCTCTCTTGCTGCCATTGCAGGCATTGAACCCTGCACCTCACTGTTTCAGTCAGCAGCTCCACCACTCAGCTATCACATCAGACTATTGTTTGTTCAAGTTCAAGTTTATTGCAGGAAAACTCCATTGAGCAAGCTCATTCCACAAGGAGGTCCTGGGACATAAACACTTAAAGTACAAACACAGATAGAGTAATAACAGTATATACATGAAAAGCACGTTACATGATACAGGCTGGATATACATACAAGGGTACCACATACGGGTTACCGCAGGTGGTAAACATTGATATGAGACAGGGAAGCAACTTACAGGTTGCATACTGATAAATGAAACATGATGACTGGTGTGTGCAATACATATACAGTATTTTGGCAGCTAGAACAAACAACAGTCTGCAACTGATATGGGGAGGAGTGATTTGATAGAGTAGCAGTGGAGCGCAAGCAAAGATAAAGCCAGGGTAGAAGGGAAGGGAAAGCAGTTAATATGACAAATCAATTATACCTTACCAGTGGATAAATATGGCACACATGAGGAAGGAAGAGACTTAATGACAGTTACAGGTGTCTTTATTTTGGCTGAACTTAGCGATTTGTAGAAGTTTATTGAAACTGTGCTAGTTAGTTTCAATACGGTTTGTAGTTGGTTCCAAATGGAGGAAGGGCTATGCAATGGCACGTTTACCAAAGGAAGTCCGCGTCCTTGGTATGTCAAGCATAATAAAGTCAGATTTTCTTAATGAGTATGCACTATGTGAGATACTAATAAAGGAAAGAGAAATAGCTTGGCACTTTCTGCAGGAGCAGTTTAAGAGTCCATAGCCCAGCATGGAGCAGGCGTCTAGTAGTAAGGGATGTCCAACCAACAGCTGCATATAAGTCACAGTGATGTGAACGGTAAGGAGTTAGTAATGAACTATAACGCATCGGTGATAAAGGATGTCCAGTTTACTTAGATTTGCAAGAGTGGTGGAGGAATAGATTACATCGCCATAGTCAGTAGGGGAGAAAAGTGGCCTGTACAAGCTTGTTTCGAGTTTCAAGGGGAAAAGGGCCTATTTCTGTAGAAGAAACCTAACGCTTTTAACCTCTAGAGACATCCATGATATTTGTGATAGGTTTTAGGACTCTAAACCCTCTAACCCTCATAGTCTGCTAAAATATTTTCTGAGTGTTACTGCAGGCTTTGAGCCCTGCTCCCTGCTGCTGCAGCCACTGTCTTGGGTCCTTTTCTATCACCCTGGGCAAGCCTTGAACCTGGTGCCCTGTGCACTTGAGGCAAGGGCTCTGCCACTGAACTAAGGTGGCAACTCACTTAGAGGTAGACCTTCACTACCATCTTCCCTCTATCTCCAAGTTCCCCATCTTTCTTCACTTCAGCTCTCACACCCTTACCAATCATGCATGCACACCTCCTGCCTCTCTCTCTCCTCCTCCTTTTGCCTTCCGCCAACCCTAATGTCCCTGTTAACCTCAGCCTCACTACTCTAGTGCTCCTACCTGCCCTCCTGCCTCCCTCCTCCTATGCCACTGCCCTCCCTCCACTCACCCCATATGCCTCTCCACCCTCACCCCCATCTAGACACTACCTTCCCTCCCCTTTGCTCCCTCGGGTATCTTAATACCAAGCCTTCTCAGCCTGTGCTGCCCTACCCACCCCTGTGCTACAACCCCCTTCCTATCGCCCCAGCGTAAACTCTTCTTCTGCCACCCTCTGTCCAGAGCAGCTCTCCTCCTTCTGCTCCTGACTGGTAACATACATCCCAATCCCGGCCCAGCTTGCAAAGGCTCCTGAAAGGAATCCACCGGCTTCATGCTTGCCATGAACATATGTAGCCTCCTTAAAAAAATTCAACTCTCCAATTGCTGGGTTGGTTCCTTAAACCTGACGTTATCTCAATAGTTGAAACTTGGCTGTCAGACTCTACCCTGACTCCCTGGTCTCACTCCTGGCTACTCCCCTCTGTCGAGAGGACACGTGTTTGGTAAGCGAGGTGGGGCCATGCCATTATGTCAAACACCCTCTGTTGGACTAGCCCTCCCAGCCCTGGTCCTTGACTTCGGGGCTCAGGCCCCAACCCTAAAACTATCTCCTGATCCCTCTAGGGGTCCACTCTACCTGACTACAGCATACATACCTCAAAAAATCAAGCACAAGCACTAGGCCCACTAATCAATTATCTTACCTCCCTACCCTCCTCCGACCAAATCCTTGTGGGGACTTGAACATCAATTGGCTCAGCCCTTCATCCACTTCCTCCTCGTGGACGCCTTTACAGCCATTGACCTAACCCAACTAGTCTCCCAACCCACTAGAGTGAATCCTAGAATGGGCTCTAGTACACTCCTGGATGTGGTCCTCACAAACCGCCCTAACCGATCCGAACATCCAAATCCTCCCAGACTGCCTTAGTGACCACTCCCCAGTTCTCTTCTATTGGTCAACCTCCTTGCCCAAAGCCACAGCACAAACTACCCTTGGCGATGTCTTAGACCTGGTGGGCTGAAAGCCTTAAGCAACTCCTAGCCCTCATTGACTGGTCCCCTATACTAAACACCCCAGATATTGACACGGCCCTTGCCTTCTTTATCCACACCTTCAACTCTGCTTGTGACATTTTTGCACCATAACTGCACACCGATCCAAAGTAAGGCATGCCCCTGAATTACCCCCACCTCGCCAACTCCTAAGCACAGGGACAATCTATGGCACACTGCCACGGAAACAGGTCGCCCAGCTGACAGGCTGGCCTATACTGCTGCCGGAACAAATGTACATGGGCCATCCGCCGGCGAAGGTTGAGCACTAATAAGCCTCCCTCACTTCCTCATGGGGGAGCGTTAGGACCTTCTGGGACAACATTAAGCAGCTGAATGGTGCCCGCGTTCCCCCACGCTTATCAACATTAATGGTTCGGTCTCTTCAGACCCTGTCCATATTGCCAACCACCTCAACAAATCTTTTCACAGACCTTGGCCCGGTGCTCCCTTATAATTTCTTCGCCCCTCCCTCCAGGTCTGCCCCTATTCTCCCACACCTTGTTCTACCTGTGCCGAGTCACTGCCCAGGAAGTCAGACCTTACCTACTCAAGGCCTTAAAGAGTAACACAATTGGCAATGACTCTTGATCCCAGTCTTCTGTCAGGTTCTGGATCTGGTTATCTCACCAATCACCAGCCTCTTTAACAAATCCTCTGCCTAGAAGATAGCTACTGTCACTCCAATACACAGGGTGGTGATAGGACCCTCTCTAGCAATTATCGACCTATCTCAATCCTCTCTCCGCTCTCTAAGGCCTTAGAAAAATTGTGGCCACCCAAATCTCTGAATACCTCGATAAATCTTATCTCGTGCCCTCCTTAGATCTTAACATTTATGTGCATGCAACATGTTGTTATATATCCTACTCTGGAGGTCTCTCTGACTGTATGTTCCCACTACCTACTCTGATTGTAACCCTATGTAATCTAGCTCTGTAACACAATATGTCATCTATCAACTTGTACTGTTCTGTTACTTGTATGTTATTTTAACCCCCAGGTCGCCCCTGAAAAGGGGACCTCCGGCCCAGTGGCCTACCCGTCAACAAAATTCAATAAATAAAATAAATAAATATAGCATCCTCTGCCCAGAACAACATGGTTTCAGAGCAGGCCACAGTACCAATACTGCCCTCCTGAGTTCTCTAACTCTTCACCTCATTGACTCCGGCTCCCTAGCAGGTGCACTGTTCATTGACTTATCAAAGCCTTTGATACTGTCTCCCACCCCTCCTGCTAACTACCCTTAGTCACTTAGGCTTTGCCACTGGGCCTGTTTCCTGGTGCTCCAGCTACCTGTCGCCCGCTCACAACATGTGAAAATCGACGGGAAACTTTCCAGCACCTGCCCTATCTGCTCTGGAGTCCCTCAGGCTCCATTCTTGAGCCCTTGCTCATTTCCCTTTTCTCAACTCTCTGCCCAGTGCATGTACTGATAAAATCCTTCTTCACGCAGCTGATGCTGTACTCTTTGCCTCAACCGTAATCCAATCTCACTTCAGGATTCTCTGCAGGAATCCTACAATGACGCAGAAGCCTGGTTTACTGAGCACAGGCTCATAATTAATCTAAAGAAAACCCAAACCATGCTCTTTGCCCACCCCCAAAATAAATCCAGTAACTATCCTCTCACAGTCCACTCCACCTCTAAACACCCCATTGAGCTAGTTCACTCTTATAAATACCTAGGTATAACCTTTGACCCTGCCCTCTCTTTCATGCCCACATCTCTGCCCTTGCCTCAGCCTCTAACACTCGGCTGGGTATCTCTATCGTCATAAAACTGCCTCCCACAGATGCCCTCCAACTTGCAGTCACATCCTCTGTTCTATCTCTGGTAGACTATGGCCTACCTGTGTATGGTGCAGCAGACCAGACTGCCCTGCACAAGATCCGCTTCACCTTAAACAAGGCCTGCAGGCTCACAACTGGGGCTCCTTAGTCTAACCCACACATGCCGCCTGTACACCATGGCTAATCTACTCAACCTTGATGAGCCTCAAATACCAAACCTGCCTCCTAACAAAAAAAAATCACTCCTTGGGCTATCCTCAGGGTCTGTCAACCACTATCCACCGTGCAAACCCTACAGTGCATACCGCATATCCCGCAAAGCTACTGGTTATACCGAGGCGAGAACGCCGCAAGGTCAAAGACTTACTCCTACAGAGCCCCCTGTTGGTATAACGCCTCCCCGCCAGAGTCACTGATGCCGCCTCGTTATCTTATTTTAAAACTGGTCTTAGAAATCACCTGCTCTCAACACGCAGCTGTACCTGCCTCTAAGCCTCCTCCATCTCCTCCCAGACAAGGCTCACTGAGCCGCCTCTGACCTTCTGTCCAGCTCTACCTTTACTTGCTACTATCTTCCCACACTCTCTTCTGATGTCTTCCACCCAGCCTATCCTTATTCTGCCCACTGAATCAGTCTCCTTGTAACTACTGTATATTGTCTACTCTGTAACACGCACTTGTAAGCCTGTTGTATATTGTGTTTGACAAATGCCTGTATTTTTGGCTGATTCCTAAATGTACTCCAATCTTTGTCTGCCTTGATGTTTGTTTCTTGTACTGTTTTGTCCTCACTGTGACGAGGTACCTTTTGTAAATGAGCCTCTGGCTCAAAGGTTGTTAAACTGATGTTCTAATAAATAAATAAATAAATAAATAAATAAAATAATTTAAGTGACCATCCCGGACTTGTGGTTCTGCAAGAACTGGTTCAGATGTGCAGATCCAATGTGGGGTACCAGCCCCATCTGTTTCAGGAACAAGAAGTACCTGGACACGTAACCCTGCCTGGCCAGGGTGTCCAGGAACAGGCTACTGCCCCTTTGCAAGGAGCTGAAAACTTTCCTCCCAAAGGGGACAGCATGTTCTGTGACACCCTGGACTCTGAATGTGCATGAAGGCAGTAGGGCACGAGAGCTCGAAATCCAGAGGCAACCCTCTGCCCACTATATCCAACACTCACTTTTCCATTGCGATTATGACCAATGTGGCAGAAGTAATGCAGCTGACCTCCTACACAGACCGCAGACAGGGATGGGATGGGTGATGGATGATACCCCAACCCATCACTAGGTGGCTCTGGAAAGGTACCACCACCCTGCCCACCCCCTTAGGACACTGGTCCCTGGATTTGGGCTTGAGCCTCAGATGGTACTGTCCTGGTGGGGCTGCTGCAGAAAGGATTAGTACTGAAAGTATGTTTCTTAGGCTTCGCTTTTTGGGACCTTCTGGGACAATACCAAAGAATCCAGGGTAGCAATTAACTTCTCAGTATGGGCGAGATGCCCTTCCACCCCAGGGCCAAATAGTTCGGTGTCCAAGAAGGGACACCTGCCAGCTTTGCTGTGTGTCTGCCTGAAGGTGGACAGACGCAGCCAGACTCCCCAACACATGAAGATAGCCATTGCCATGGCATAGGCACATGAATGGCACATGTCTAAGGCTGTTTTTTTTTTTTTTTAACTTTCTATTTGTCCACCTCTTCTCACCCCAGAGCCACGCTCATCAGGAGACACCTAGGTACCACCTCAAGACTTGCCTTTACCTAAATCCCCAGGGTTCCCCATGGAGCCATGAATATACCCCCAGGCAGGTACAGGATGGGACCCCAACATCCCGATAACTGCAACGTCTCATCGGGTCCCCGGGGTCAGGCAGGTAGTCGCCAATTAGTGTTGGTACCAGTGCTCCATCCGCCCGTGTTCGGTGGTGTGTTTTCCTCCTTTCTGAGGAGGTGCCATCATCCCTGATGTCAAAGCATTCCCACCAGCGACTGCCACTCCCAGCCCTCTTTTTGCGTGCTCCTGTGCTCGCTGCACTCTAGCTTCGCCAGAGCCAGTAAACACCTAGCGTAGTGCACCCCTCCCTCCCAGGAGAGAGAGAACTGTCCATCGGACGCTCAATCCTCCCTCCCTGCCGACCCTCGATGGCCCGGCTCATTCCCGAACCCGGTCGCCGTGTGGCGTCCAGCGCCTCAACCCTCATCACCACTGGGCTGGCCCGGCCCAAGGCTGTTTGAAGCTGGTGTTTAGCCAGCATTGATCCTGGACTCCGATAACAGTCACCAACAACTGTTGCTCAACTGGAAGGTGAAGGAGGATAGACTCAAACACTCCCATCAGGGAGAGACTGAAAATGGCCATCATCATAGCACAGCTAACCTGACGGAGACCCAAGGATGCCATAACGATAACTTTTAGCAACGTGGTCAATCTTATGGGACTCTTTGTCCAGAGGCTTGCCAACGCCCCTGGCTTCCCAGCTTATAGAAAATCTAGTTGGTCACCAGCCCCTCTGCGGAGGTGTATTTCAAGAACCTGAAAGGGACCCTGTTGGGACTGCAAACTTGCAGCCCATATAATTAGAGTGTGCTGGGCAGGATAATGGATGCTACGTAAAGTTCTAGGTTGGTCCCAAAATTACCTCAGCCACGGGAAAGGCAACCCTGGGGACTCGCCTCAATCTAGAATGTCAGTAAAGGGATACTTGATCCTTTTCAGAACTGGCTCCAGCGGGATTGACATGAACTCCAAAATACATCGGAGAAGCCGTAAAGACACCAGGCCTTGCTACAGAAACCTCCTCAAACGATCCAGTAGAGGAGGAAAGTGTCCCAGAGAAGGGCATGGACTTGTGGTCCAAATTCTCAGAGGACTCCTCAAAAACGCCTCAGCAACCATTTCTCACCACAGTCCACCCCAGAGTGATCTGCACAGACAGCTGGTCTGGCAAGCCAGTGGCCGAATAGGCCTCCTTGGTGAGTGCCCACCTTCAACTGCGGTGGTGATGGCTCCACCTGAAGTGGTAGAGAAGCAGTTGAGGGAGAACCTGCACCACTGGCACCTGCAAAGCCCACTGTTTACAGAGGAACCCCTCATAGCACCTGTGCAGCTTGTGATGGTGCTTCTCCTCATCTGAGGATGAGGAGGTCAAGGAGCGCTGATGGCAACGCCTCCTGGTCAAGTGGGCTCCTAATCTAGACTGTCTCGACTGACTATAGACAATTAGCAAAGTGTTCCAACTGGTTGTAGTACACCACATGCCTGCCCACATTAAGCAGCATAGGTGTTGAAGGCTCTACCACTAGTGAAGGCTGCTCCTGCTGTGGACTGGATGGGGACACCAAATGATCCAAATCATCTTAAGTGAGGACTGGGAGTACCAAGGTCTGAGAGATCGCCTCACCCTCATCTGACAACCAGTCAACAAGCTCAACAAAATCTCCATGGCCTGCTCAACTGAAGTTGAAGTTGACAGGCTCAATGAGGGTACTGAACAGTTCTCGACCTGCCCTTTGACCAAAGGCCATTTGATCACCACTGAGTGGCTGCTAGAAGAAGGACCAGGAGGACTCTAGGTCCCACGAACGGCACCCAGCAGCACTTACATATAAAAACACTGGTGGGCACTGCCCCCAAAGGTCTGTAGAGCAAAACACATGGCCCGAAGCCTCCGGAATGACCTCTGACACTAGCCCCACAGATCAACGCCAAGACCAAGGAGATGACTGCCACAGACATCCCAGCTTTTGCTTCAACAGCTGTACCAACTTGGCAGCTGCCAAGGCCTTCTTGCATGCCATATAGACAAATTCTTCAGATCCCATTCCAAAGGGCAGCCCAGACATAGACGAAGCTTCCTATCCTCAAGGGAATAAGGAAGCACAGACTTACAAAGGCCACATCTGGTGATGTCTTGTTGTCCACCCAGGCAATACACGACTTGTTGTGTGGATCGGTAATGAACATCTTCTGTCAGCATCGCACACAAAATCTGAATCCCAGCTTCCATTTCTCCACCAAAGAGCAATGAGAACAGTTGAATTGACTGAGGTGAAAAGCTGCAGAAGTTGAAAACTTCATAAGTAAAATTTGCATATGGTGTGAAAAAACTAGGCAGAAACCAAGAAAGGAGATGACCTGCTCTACAGCAGAAAGAAAGATCTGGCATCATGGGGCACAGTCAGGGGATATACCACCTGGGTGGTAGGAGGAGCTTAGCTTAGTAACATCCACAAACCAGACCATTCCAGTGGAACTGCCAGAGTGTGGATAGTGAACTATATCCACGCCTCCTAGAAATGCTAATTTAATCAGTGGACCCAGCCCAGGGATCCTCCTGCCCAAAAGAATGTCAAAGTTTAACCATCTGGCTGTTAATTGAGAACCCCCACCTGTTTTGAAGAAAAACAAAACTCTAAATCGTGTTCTCTTTCCCACAAAGACCCTATGGCATCTTGAGGATTCTTTGATAGAGCCACCTCTTAGCTATTTATGATACAGTCATAGTCTTCCATCTCTGAATGAGAAAATATTTATTTTAAAAACATGTTTACCCTCTTGGTGACCTACTTGACATCCCTTCTTCCCCAGGCAACCAACCAGCACTGAACTGTGTCCTCCACACGCCACAGTTATCCCCAAGTGGAGGAGATAGGGAAGACAGGCATACCTCCCCAGAACGCTAGTATTGGGAAGAAATGAGCAGCTGTGCCAAGCCAGGTTTTCAGCTTTGTGTCCTGCCAAACATACTGGACACAGGCATGATGACAGCTCAGCAGGACGCGAGGTGCATGATGAGGTGCTTGTCTCCTAGCCTGGCTGGCATCTACCCACCCACTTTGCCTCTGTAGCACTGCCAGCCATGGTCACTCAGGTGGCAGAACTGCAGCTGGAGCAGTGACCCTCCCTATCCAGAGGAGAGGTCCTTTGAATGCTCAATCATTCTCCCCTGCTGGCCCTCCTGACACCCCAGGCTTGTTTCTAAATCTGGATCACAGTCGCTATGGGTCATAATGCCACCACTGCACTACCTAGGAAAATATTTCCATCAGAGATATGAACCAATATGCTAGGCTGTGCATTTGAGAATGAGTAGTTGTCTTGATGTGCAACCAGAATAGCATTCTGGGTGGCCTTAGTTCAAGTATTTTTCTGGCCCCTCCCCACAGGTGCACTGGGCTGTAAGGCTGGAAGAGCAGTTGAATTCTTAGGGGTTGGCAACCCTTTCAATACACTGCACAGAAGGTGAGAATGATTTTCTTTGTTCAAAATAGCATTAAGAAATGTGACTTTATTTTATTAATTTATTTAGAATTTGGTAACCAGTAAAGGAAATTTAAGCCAATGCTCATTTCCATGTAACTCAGAGGGGTACAAAATGAAATGATGGCAAGGGTGCCTGCACAAAAACAATAATTAGACACAGAATGCATTAAACCAAAGTACAATAGCACAACGGAATAGACCAGCACAAGACTGAGGGACAGCAAATAGTAAGATATGAGCTAAAATTCATCAGGCACTAAAATACAGGATCCAGGGATCCAATACGGTTCATACGGTATGATAAACTGGGTATCGTAAATGGTACTGCTACTGTACTAACTGTGAGGTGGCAGGAAAGTAAACACAACTTGGAACTAGGGAAAAGTATATAACAAAGCTTGAAAATCTATGGGAAGTCTAGAGCAGGGCAAGACAAAAAGACAACATAAGAGGGAAAAGCCACAAGAAGGGTACAGAGGAAGTGGAGATAAAGAAGACGCTGTAAAAGATGGATGCATGACTGGCAGTGGGAAGTAGTGAAGGAGAGTGTTAATGGGGATTCTGAAAGGATATGAGGAAGGCTGACAGAGGAGGGCTTGAGTTAGCTACAGACACATTATGTATTTGTTGTGTCTAAAAGATTTAAAGGCGACTGCAGAAAGCACTAAAAGCGCCCCTCACACACACACACACCCTTCCAAACCTTCCTGGCAAGCAGTATGCCACATGGGCAAACATATGAATTACCCAGGTCATCTAAAACATGCTTTTAGAACTCCTTAATCGATAATAGCAGTTCGTGCCCCTGCCACCATTTCAGACTGTATGGTGTGGTTGCATCAAGCAGTGTATTCAAATACTGTCTGCCACATTTATCAGTTCTCTCCAGAAGTTTAGCAGGTTTCACATTCTGCCCATCTGTCTGAGCTTGCTTGTTTTATTTGGCAGCTAAGAAACAGAAATCTCTGTTCGAGTGTTTACAGAATGCAGCAGTGACTAAAGATGCAGTCTCTGTACACATAAGGAGCATGTACCAAATAGGGATACAGATCTGAAAAATAAGAATTGAGGCCTTTAGATGCTTCAGTAATCCTCCTGTTTGGTTTTCTTTGTTTCTTTGCATATCTTTTCATTACTGCTTTTCTTTTTTTTTGGTCATTAGTAAAAAAAAAAAAAAAGTATCAACAGATTCCTTGTATTGCAAAAGTCATAAGATCTTCACTGGCAAGACCTTCAGTGTATTTCAATAGGAAACCCGAGATCAGGTAGCCAAATTTTTTTTTTTTGTTAATATAACAGAACCTGCTTTCTCCACTAAAATATTACAGATTATAAACACAGAAACATAGCAGCTGATGGCAGAGAAGGACTACAAGGCCTACCCATTCTGCCCATTTTTTCTACCTATGAATGTGTCATAGGCCTTTACTCTGTTAAGGGCCTATCTCTATTCATACTCATCTGTATAGAAACATATTTTTATGCCTATCCCATGCCTGTCTGAAGCCCTGCACTGTATTCATATCCACCACTTCCTGAGGTAGGCCGTTCCATGCATCCACCACCCTTTCTGTGAAAAGAACTTCCTCACATTACCCTTAATTGGCCTCCCTCTAATCTCATGCTGTGTCCTCTTGTCCTGCTATTTTTCTTATATTGAAACATGTTAGACTCTTTCACCTTGTTAATGCCCTTAAGATGTTTGAATGTTTCGTCATATCACCTCTCTCCTCCTTTGCTCTAGGGTATACATATTGAGCTCCGTTAATCTGTCCTCATGTTTTCTGATGCAGTTCCTGCACCATTTTAGTTGCCCTTCTCTGGACTGCCTCCATTGTGTTAGCGATCATATGCAGGTCGTGCCTCCAGTACTGCAGCAGTACTCCAGATGGGGCCTAACAATGTTTTGTAAAGAGGGATTATTATCTCCTCTTATGACTTGTGATACCCCTACTAATACACCCCAACATCTATCTAGCCTTACCTACTGCTTTAGTGGTCTGCTTTGATGATTTCAGGTCATCTGTGATGATGATGATGCCCAAGTCTCTTTCTTCCTTGTGATTGCCAACAACTCCCTCCCAACCTATAGCTAGCTTCAGGGTTTTCTTCCCTATGTGCATGATCTTGCACATTGTCATCGAGGAAGAGGTCAGGAAGCACAGGAAAAACCAGGAGCAGTTGTAGAATTTCAAAAGTATTTATTAGTAGTAGCAATAACATAAAAAATAAACATGTTCAGTATAACTATTTACAAAGGCAGAACAGAGAAGATCCATCTGAGTTTTCTTTCAATCTCTGTTTCTCCCAAAACATTGCACCTCTCTCTTATAAGTCTTTGCAACCCCTCCTTAACAAGCATCCTGTTTGTTTCTAAAATGTTCTTGTATGTTTCAGGCCGGTGCAGCAAAACCACAATGTCCCAGAACTGAGGCCTCTTATCCACAGCTTCTGAATGGGGCTTAAAACTGCTCTCAGGTTAACCCTTGAGTTCCCAATAGCTTTTTGCAATCATCTCAAACTATAATTCTATACATTTCAACAGTAACACTATTTAATTTCTAAATAAAGGGATCCCAATATCAGTTACATTTCCACCTAATGATTTGTATATATTTTTATACCAACAGATATATGCAAAGGAGGAAAAGGCAGAAACAGCAAGAGACGGTTGAGAGACAGTGAGCAGCAAGAACTGTGAGACTGTCAGGGTGATCAAGTCCTAGGTCTCATGGGAAAACCTGGTTGCGCAACCAGACAGACAAGAGACAGGAAAGGAAAGAACAGAACAGATCACTGCATTCAAACTCTCCATAACAACTGGGACAGGCCCAGTTGCCACTCTTCCTATCATTTTGTCAGTTTTTCCAGATCTCTTCTCATTCTGCCCACCCCATCTGGATCATCTACTTTGTTGCAGATCTTGGTGTCATCTGCAAACAGGCAAGCTTTACCCTCCAGTCCATCTGCAATGTCACTGATGAAGATATTGAAGAGGACTGGCCCCATGACTGATCCCTGAGGTACCCACTTGTGACATGCATATCTTCTGACTGTATACATTTACCACCACCTCCGCTTTCTGCCTGCCAACCAGTCTGCCACCCAGTTGACCAACCTCTGACCCACCCTGAGCCTACCCAGATTAGTAATCAATCTTTTATGTGAACAGTATCGAAGCTTTGCTGAAGTCAAGGCAGGCGACATCAGCTGCACCCTTGGTCCACCACCTGGTTACCTAGTCAAAGAAATCTATGAGACTAGTTTGACAGGACTTTCCTGTTGTAAACCCATGCTGTTCTGGATCCTGTGCTCCTATGGATTCCAGGTGTTGCACTATCCTTTCCTTAAGGAGTGCCTCCATAATCTTGCACACTACTGAGGTAAGACTGACTGGTCTGTAGTTCCCTACCTCCTCCCTGCTGCCACTCGTGGGATGGGATCACATAACCCTTCTCCAGTCTTCTGGGACCTCTCCTGTGTTCAGACTCATTAAACAGTTCTGATAATGGCTCTGCTAGTTCCACCCTTAGCACCTTTAGTACCCTGGGATGTATGCCATCTGGTCCCATTGCTTTGTCCACCCTGAGCTTAGTGGCTCTTGTAGGACCCTTTCTTTTGTAAGGGACTTGTGCACATTTCCTCCCGTGTCCATGGTGCTGAGATGTGGGCCCTGCCCTACCTTCTCCCTCAGTAAATACTGAGCAGTAGTATCTATTTAGGATAGATGCTTTTCCTTGGTCTTCCACACACACCCCTATCTCCTCTGATCTTAACAATACCCTTTCTGAACTTTCTCCTTTCATAATGTATCTATGGAAAGTCTTGTCCCCTCCTTTTACTGTTCTTGCTAGTGTTTCTCAGTTTGGGCCTTTGCCTGCCTTACTGCCTTCCTGCTTCCCTCAGGGAAGTTTGGTATGCCTCCTATCTTTGTCCCACTGCATTCCCTTATATTTCCTGAAGGCCAACCTTTTGGCTCCGATCTTTTCTGCTGTTTTGAAAACAAAAGTGGTTTCCTCCTTCTTTTGCTCTTGCTTTTCTCCCTAACACAATGGGATGTTGTTTCAAATATTGCATCGTTAATGCTTGCCCACGTTCTGTAGCCCCTCACCTGCATTTCTTCTTGCCAGGGCTAGTTTAATAAGAAACATATGATTTATTTTCATAATCTGTGATCTTTTGTTACAATTTAGCAGGTGATGGTTAAACCAGATTTTATTTGGGAAGAAGACAGAAGCCCATTATGGTTTTAAAAATTGTAAAATGATACAGATAAACTGCAATATTATGAACATATCAAAGGCAACACTTGCTGCTGGAAAGGTATTTCTTGTGGGAAAACATTTCTATACTTTCTCACTGAAATACACTGGACCTTAAGTAGTTAACATTTTCTGACATTACAATACTGTTAAACTCTTACTAGTAGTTTGAAAAGTAAAGGTGAATACTCACAAGTTTTCCTTTTATAACTATTTTATTTATTGAAAATTGGTAAGGCACACTAAGCCAAGGCTTGTTTCTGGAGTGCGGGCGAGCGGAGTAGGGGAGACAAATGATAAAAATATACAACAAAAATAAATAAATAAATAAAAATAAACTTAGTAGTTAGGTGCAACATAGAACACAGAAAAGGACAGCAGAAAAGGATCAGCACTCCATCTAGTCTGCCTGTAGTTCCCTACCTGCCCTGGGACCTATTGTCCATATGGGTTTTATCCCTCCCTGTCCATCCCCTACTCTCTCCATATGGTTTCCAACCTGAGTAACCACCAAACCCTTTACTCTGCTCTTACTCCTCTCCATATGGTTTCCAACCTGAGTAACCACCAAATCCTTCACTATGCCCTACTCCTCTCCACACAGTTTCCAACCTGAGTAACCACCAAACCCTTCACTCTGCCCCTACTCCTCTCCATACAGTTTCCAACCTGAGTAACCACCAACTCCTTCACTTGCCCCAGCCATGCTTGAAACCATTTATGGTCTTGGCGCCCACCACATCTGCTGGCAGACTGTTCCACGGCTCCAACACCCTTTCCATAAATTGAACTGCCACATCCCTCTTAAACCTTCTTCTGCCAGTTTCCACTCATGACCTCAGCTTCTTGAATCTTTACTCTTGATAAATAGGTCCCCAGTTCACTTTGTTTATTCTCTTCAGGAAACTTAAATTCTCTGTCATGTCTCTCTCTCTCACCTGGTCTCCGTGAGTACATGTTCAGTGCCTTAAGATGATCCTAAGAGCTGTCCTGTTAGCCACAAATTATTCCTCCACTCTGAGTTGCACATATTTAAAGTATACATGGAGGCAAGGAGCATCAAATACAGCAAATAAATATAAAATTGTGTGAAGGCTGAATTAATAGCTTACGGCACTGGTACAGATGCACCAAGTCAAAACAGGCGAAAGGCACAGCCTAAAATGAGTACAAGCCAGCTAAGATCGGGGGAGGAGGGGCAGTTAAGAGGTTTCAGCTGACAGCTGACAGAAAAGAGGAATGAGGAGAGGCAGAGTGTGGGAGGAGACTGTTCCAGATGGGAGGAAGATGAGATAAGAATGCAGACTGCGGTGACTGAGCTGGAGCATGGAATGGAGAAGGTACGGAAGTCAGAGAGAGAAAAGCATATGAGGCAGACAGAATAAGAGAGATAAGGAGGAAGAGAATGAATATTTAGACACCAGAGATGGACAGTACACAAGTCAACAGGAGGAAGGGAGGGATAGAGAGGAAGTGTAAAGGGAGCAGTGATGAATACAAGGAGGAGCATTAGCACCAAAATGGCAGAAGGTACTGCATGGGTGTCTAGTCTGGCAGGACGGAGGAAGTGGCACTGCCATAGACCACAACACGCATAGTCAAACCCCTGGACTACCATCTTAGTGACACTGACCAGTTCATGGCAGACTTGGGATGAGAGACAGTAAGTCTTATTTATCGAGTATCTTATCATATCAGAGTAGTAACAAAATACAAATTCATATACTGCTTCTAACAGAATGGCAAATGCATGCCTCAGTTATGGTCTGTGCTTTGAAGCATTTGCCTAGCACACACATAACATCTAAAGAGTGGGAAGGATATCCCTATCAATTAGTACATGTTTACACAGGGTACTACCTACTACAATTCTGTATTGTAAGCTTAAGGCAAATGACTTCATTCTCTGGTGTGTCCACTCAGCAATAAATGTTCAAGGCTGGCTATAACATGTTAAGGGAGACAAAATGGAAAATAACACCAAAAATCCACAGCCACATACTCAAGAGTCGCTCAACAGTGTCTCAGTAACATTTTCCCAATGTAACAGTCTAACAGTAAGCCCTACGAAGGCCATAGCAATACACAGCTATTCAGTTGCCATTCTGTGCCTACGTGGCATGGGCACAGAAGTCTTCAGTGATGGGGTTCAGACTGTATGCACTCAGTTTGGTGCACTGTCCCAACAATGAGCAGGTTGCGCAGTTATTAATAGGCCAGTAACGGGCGTAATTACTGAGTCCCCAATAAGGTAGTCAATTTGTTAATTTTTAACATAATTGGGAAAGACGGAGTAGACTTAGCAGTGCTGTGGGAGTACAGTAGACCGATTCTTTGTTCAGCGTGAGGTATCCCTCTACTGGAGCACTATTAACTGAAGGCATGGAGGTTATTTTATTGGGGAGATGGCAAACATGAACAGATAAGTGTCAGTGTGGCTCTGTTGGTAGCACATCTGCCTCTAGGTCAGAAGGTCGAGGGTTTAAGTCCCACACCAGGACTTAGGCTCATACCATAAACACTGGCATCTGAATATAGTACTGGGGAACGCAGTGTCCTTCAGATGAGATGCTACACTGAGGTCTCTTCTGCCCATCACTGGTGCTGTCCCGTGGGTGTCCAGGTGGAATGAAAGAACCCAAGGCACTTTTCGCAAGAGTAGGGAATTTTATCTGGTGTCCTGGCCAATACTCCTCTTCCCATAAAACAGTACAGGCAACTGTCCAAGGTTGTGTGTGGGTTCTGATGTATAAAATGGCTATCACTACACATTTACAGTCACTTCACTACAGTCTCTCATTGTTTCTAAAGTGCTTTGGGATACAATGGGGATGAAAGCTTTATAAAAATTCTTCCCTATTCATGCTTCTACAAACTGGTTGAAGGTATAGGGATGTAATATAGCCCTCACAACCTAGGTCTACCGGTTTTAATCCAGCATTTGGTACCAGAATGTTGGCTTCCTTACAGTAAAACAACAATACCATGAAGACAATCCTAAGCTTTCCTGAAGAAGTCACAGACCCTTTACACTCCAATCATGTCTGCAAGTTTTGTTCATCATCATTTAAATTTCCTTTATAAAAGACCAGCCTTTCTTTTTATGTACTGTATAAACACAGCAACATAGTAATTTAAGTTGGAAGAGACTCTAGAGCAACATGCTAATGTACTTACTTCACAGGAAGGGATGAAGCCTGCTCTACAAACACATGCCAGTTTTAGAATTTCCTATCCACTCTGCTACCCAGGGTCCAAAGTGATTCCCTAGTAGAATTTGTCCAGGCTTACCTTGAAGGCCTATACTGTTTTCATGTCCACTCTTTTCACTGGTACGTTGTTCCAAAGGTTCACCACCCTCTAGGAGAGAATCTGCCTCCTAATGTTACCCCTGCATTTACCACCCTGAACATCAGGGCATGCCCCCACATCCTGTTGAAGACACCAGATCAAACATGTCCGACTGTTTGATCTTGTCAGTGAAGGATGTCATGTGAACAAACCTGACCACCTGCTGTGAATGGAACACTGCCCTTTAACCAGTCAACATCTGTTTCCTTGCATGCCCGTGGCCATTTCTAGCAACAGGCTGGACATAGTGCATATTCATGTCTTTTACACGGAAAATAGCATTATTTTGTTGTACATGAAATTAAATGTCGGGAATTTAATACAAGTGAATGTAAGTTTAAAGCACTTTGAAAAAGGTAAGTATTCCCATCTCTTTCCTGTTGCTTTAAACTGGAAAATGCTCCTGCCCTGACAGTGTCCATCAGTTTGCTGAGGCTTTTGGCGCCACATCAGAAAGTTCACGTGAATATATTTTCAGGACCTTTACCCTAGAAACTGGGTAGCATCAGGTAATGAACAGCATTGCTGGAAAGGTTTTTTTTTTTTTTGCATAATCTCACCTCATTATGCAAAGAGACTGCTAGCCTGGACAAAGTCAAGAAGAGTATGACAAATAGCATGGTGCATGCACATGTACTTTGTTGGAGGAATACAGAGTCTGAATTAATCTGTCCGGTTAATAGAAGATTAAGTCATTTCAAAGCCCATAAAAGTCCGTGTGTGTATGTACAGTATTTGAGTATCGGATGTCCATGAGCTGCTCGAGAAAGCCTGCATCTTTCTTGCAGACATAAAACAAAAGTGAATAATGTTGGCAGGCCCACTGGCGCACTCAACAACGCTATAGCTTGCAATGCCAACAACCGGGTTCGGGAATAAGCCTGGATCAGAGTGCCAGCTGGGAGAGGATGACTGAGTATCCCAGAGGATGCTCTCTTCCTCCGGGAGAGACGACTGTCTCCACACACCTCCCTAGACGAGTGCTCACACTTCAAATGAGCATGCCCATTAGCCAGCATGCCGGGGAGAGACAAGAAACGCAGCCATGCACCATGATGGCTCCAGGGCAGCTAACAGACGCTGCACCCTGCCATCCCAGGCTTACCACAGCAGCACAATGAATGGCTTATCCAAGGGACCTGGTCCAGCCTGAGGACTTCCACCGTGGGAAAGGGATACCATGGGGCACACTCCTGGAGACAAGGTAAGCCCTGGGAGATGGTGGGGTGATGGGGCTGCCTGAAGCACCGAAAATGACTGCCACTGGTTGAGTGGAGGATAAATAGTAAACAAAAAAAAATGTGAATGTCATGTCAAACAACTTAGTTCATTTATTTAAAGGGGCAGGAAGCGTGTGCTAATTGGCAGCTGTTTATAAAGCTCTTATAGTGTATAGTAGAGCATTGTTCTATATAGAAATCCATCCTTTTCAAAATGTTGTTGTATCACAGTTCTAAGGTCATAGGATGTGATTGTACCCTTCTGTGGTACAACAGCATTCTAGAACCTCTAGAGACTGCATAAGTCAGTTTCATTGTGAAAAGAGAAAAAAACACAATGCACACATTTCACATAATACAATACAAGCTACAAAAATACAGGTTGAGCAACTTTATGCTTAACCAGTGTGTTCTACACCTCGGGGTTCTGATTCCACCGACCTCTCAAGCTCAGAGGAATCAATCAATCAATCAATCAAATCTTTATTTATCCAGGCGATCACCATTGAGCAAGCTCATTTACAAGGTGGACCTGCTGTTGGCAGGAAAATTGTACAGTTACATATAAATATACATAATACAAAAGGAACAACATGTTTACAACACTGATAGAGCAGAGTATTTACATTCCAAGTCACATGTACAAGAAAGATACACATAACACAATCCGAACATAATATATATATACAGTTCCCACAGGAGCAGGATGTATGGATGTCATATACAAACCACAGAAGAAAAAGAAAGATTATTTATATTCCTGTCCAGTAGAAACACATTACAGGCCTGGATGGAAATTCCTAAGCTATGGAGGTGCATAACAGTGTGTAAGCCTTAGGTAAATGCGGCAGAACAGGGTGGTGAATAAGAGGGATGCAGAGAGTGCTAAGGGCAAGTGGGCAGAGGAGGGGGAGTAGTAGTGGCAAGGGCTGATTTGGGTAAGCAGCTGGGACTAGTGGTGAGGAAGAGAGGAACAATAGTCAAGCTGCTGGAGCGATAGAAGCAATTACAGAATTTCAGCAAACATTTTGTCATAGAGGGTCTTAAAGAAGGCAGGACTGAGAGGTGAGCTAAGTCTCAATGATTTTTGTATCCTATTCCAGAGAGTAGGCAGGGCATAGCTTATGGCGGCCCTTCCAAAGCGTAGTGTTGGCTCTTGGGACATTCAAAGAAATCAGTGAATGACTTCTTAAGGCATAGTTCCTAATAGCACTAAGGGAGACAGTCAACAACGTATTGTGGGAGTTTGTTGGTAAGGGCTCGGAGTGTCCATAGGGCTGCATTTCTATATCGCCTGTATTGAAGGGAGGGCCACCCTATGGCTGCGTGAAAGAGCAGTGAAGTGTGGAGTACAGGAGGCCAGTTATAAATCTCAGTGCTCTATGATATAATGCATCCAGTTTTGCAAGATATGAGGCAGGGCAATAGCCATAAATGAAATGGCGTGATCAATTAAAGAAAGGAACGTGAATTGGACAAGCTGTCTTTTGCATCTGTGGTCAAGAGGCGTTTAATTCTGAAAATTAGACCAAGCCTCTGCCTCAGTTTTTTCAGCAGTTCTCTCAGTGTTCCACAAAAGAGTTTGTTGTCTAGCCAAATACCAAAGTATTTGAATTTAGTCACAAATTCAAGATTTTCTCCTAATAAAATAGAGATTGATGGTAATGGACTAGCGACAGCAGAGTAAGCCCCTCGGCCTGATGGTGAGAAAAGAATGGCCTTGTTTTTTTTGCATTTAGTAGTAACTTTTGCTAAGGAGCTGGTACTGCAGAGTATTAAAGTCACACGCAACTCAGCGCAGGCAGCTTCAGGAGATTCCTGCTTAAGTAGAGCACCGTGTGGTCAGCAAATAATGAATACTGGCATCTTTGATGCCTGCGCCCAAGCTGTTGATATAAATGGCAAACAGTAATGGGCCCAGTATGGAGCCCTGGGGACACCTCTTTTTACTGGTTTAGTGGAGAAATTTCTCCATCAGCCTTAATTTGTTGCTGTCTATCAGAAAGGTAGTCTTGGAACCATCCCAGTGCGGTTGAGCCAATGCCTATAGTTTTTAAAGGTGGAGAGGAGCACGCGGTAATGAAGCAGTGTCAAAAGCCTTACTGAGGTCCAGAAACACGGCACAAATTTTTGTTGTCTAGTTCCGCTACAATCATTAGTAATTTTGCCAGTGTCGTAATTGTACTATGCTTAGCTCTAAAGCCAGACTGCATTGGGTTGAGTAGTCTAGCATTGTCTAAGAAAGATCTCAGCTGCGTATCCACAATTTTTTCCAGAAGTTTTGAAAGTATGGAAGAAGGAGATTGGTCTATAGTTATTTAGGTCACAGGTGTCCCCTGCTTTAAACAGGGAATGATGTGAGCAGTTTCCATGCCTTGGGAATGGAGCCTTGTGCTAGGGACAGACTGAATAGGTGTGTTATAGGTGTAGCAAGTATACGGCACGCTATTTTCAAGAAATATGGGTCGACGGAGTTGGCCCCAGCATTTTTTTAGTATCTAGTCGTAGAAGAAGATCTTCAACTTCTTTTATGGTGGTAGGTGAAAAGGAGAAGTCCATGTTATTGCTACTTGGTTCTGAAGGCTGAGTGTTGGTCTGAGGAAGAAGGTTACTTACAGGTGCGTTATCAAACGCTAGGCCAGCAGTGGCAAAGTGATTGTTGAAAGCCTGCAGTATCTCTAATTTATCGTTAATGATAATATTATCAGTGGTAATTTTGGAAGGAAGCACTTCCTGGAGAGTGGCCAGATAGCTCTTTTATGGTGGACCAGAACTTGGTAGGGCAGTTTGACGTAGAGAGTAGCTCGGTTTGATAAAAGTTGGCTTTGGTCTCTCTGACCAACTTAGTACAGACGTTTCAGATGCCCTGAAGAGACACCAGTCTGCTGGCACAAGATTTACGAGCCTTTTTCCAGAGGTAATCTCTTTTGAGTAAGGCAGCCTTCAGATCCGGTGAGAACCAACAACAGGTTCTGGCTTTTATTCGTGCTTTTAACCAGGGGAGCATGGCTGTTTAGGGCCTGGATAAGATTTCATGGAGAACGCCATAGGAATCGCCACTGACTTAGTTAGGCAGAAACTCTGCCATAGCAGAGTTTTTTAGATCACTGAAGTATGCAATAGGATCAAGTTCCATCTGGATCTTTTAGTGAAAACTTTAATGTAGATAGAGGTTGGTAACAGTTCTTATGTCACCAATAAAGCAGTAGTCATTAACGTCACTACGAGGATGCCAGCATGGGAAAAGGAATGAGGTCTGTTAACAAGGAGAACATCCACAGGGTGCTTCTCACTGGATTTTTTGTTGATGCGGTAGGCTCAGTAATAAGTTGAGTGGGCCCATGAGATCGAGAATTGTTTCAGGGTAATAAGACCTTAGTCAGCCAATCATAGTTAAGGTCAGCCTAGTATGATTGTTTCCATTGGGGTAGTACCCAGGTGGGATGACAGGTGTGTCAGAAGCTGCGGTCCTGAAGCTGGAGGTCTGTTGCAGCCTATGATGTGAGAATGCCACTGATGGGAAATCTCGACTTTAAGAGACAGGCATTCAAATCCACAGACAAGGAGGTAGCATCTAATATAGATATTGAGAATTTGTTTTAACATAAATGGCTACTCCTCCACCCCTGGTCTGCCTGTCGGTTCTGAAGAGGAGGTAGTTAGGGATATTTATCTCTCTGTCTGGGGTGGACGCCTGGAGGCATGTTTCCCAAAGCACGAGTACGTCTGGTGCAGTATGAATAATCCAAGCCTGGACTGAATCGAGCTTCTTTAAAGACTGCACACGTTAGTATGCAAGAAGCTAATTCCTTTCAAAGTCGTGAGTTCAGAAGGAGATGAGAGCACTTTCGTAGGGCCAGGGTTAAGTTCGCGTCACCTGAGCACAGGAGAAGAAGGAGCACAATTTTTTTCAGGGCAGCAAGGAGAAGTTTAAAGGCACGAGTCTTTCTACGTCTGGTATAGGTTTGAGTACATGGGTCCAAAGACTGAATCATCTTATTGTGCTGCCCCACGGATACATATCCTAGGATCCATGCAGAATAGCACCAAGCCATACCTAGTTTGAATGGATAGGTATAGGACCATGTAGAGGATATTGGTTAGCAGTTCCACTTCGAGGAGATTCCACAAACTCTGAGGGGATCAAAGGCGTACAGTGGCAGCATAATTTGTTCATAGTGTTGGTATATAGGGAGACTAGCATGGTAGAGCATGTACCTTTGTTGGAATCAATTCTGTCAGCCTGCCTAATCACATAGGGTATTATACAAAGACTGGCGAATAAGGTAGCCAAACAAGGCCTGTCATGGTTGCCCTTTATGTAGTAAGAAGCGTACTGCAGTAGCTTCTGCTATCTAAGTTATATAGGTCCCAGGGTCATTTAAGCAATAATGCACAACAGGGTGTGTGTTGTGCTGGATAACCGTCACGCCTGGGGTGATTAGGCACGGGCCGCAGGGCGAAAAGTACTAATCACCCCAGAAGTGAGTATCCCCACAACACACACCCTGGAGTGCATTATTGCTATTATACAATGGTTTCATGAGTCAAAAAAAAAAAAAAGATGAAGAAATATGTTTAAAACTAGTTTGTTTGCTGTTTCTTGTTTTTTTTTTTTATGAAAAGAGTGTACTGTTTAAAAAATAGTGCTGATTTCTTGCCAGTAGGTGGAGCTGCCCTGTTTATCTGTGGCTCTGCAGTCCCGAATCTGCACATCAATCTTTATGTGTTGTTTATTTCTTTGGTCAGGTGTACTGTTAAGTCCAGTGTTTTTTTGTTTTTTCAGCTTTCATTTTTATTTTAAGTCTTTCCCACCTGTCGGTCCTGCGATGTTAAAAACAGAAGTGGCAATGATCAGGTAAGACACACTAAGGCATGGTCTCACACTTGCCATTACTATGTGTGTGTGTAGGGTTGTCAGCGAGGAATGCCGTAGCGTGCGGTTAGAAGGGGGTAGCAGATTGAACTGAGGGCTTCTGTAACTGTTGTAATTTGTGTCAGGGGAGCCAGAGATTCCTGCAGAAAACTGGTTGCTGTGAAGCTGAGGTCTCACAGTTACTGACTGAGGCTGTATGCGCTGTGGCGGAAGACCATTGATGTGAAGGCAGAATTTGAACGGCACTTAAAGCTGGTCAGGAAAGAGCTGTACCAATATAAAATGGTACATTTCAGGATTGGAGATCTTTTCTGTTTTTAAGATTTTTAGTTTTATGATGAAGGCGCTGGGAGTAAAGGCAGGCAGGTTGCGAGTGGGGAAGCGGGCTGCCTAAAGAAAAAGGATCACTCATTGTGTGGGCAGTGTGTAGTGATTTAAAAATATGTTCATGCGGTCATCTGTATGCTGGGACTAGAGCCGTGATGTTGTGCTGGGGATAACATCATGGGTCCAGTGCCAGAGTGACCAATGGGAGCCCAGGATTTTTCTTTGCCATTGTATAATGTTCCATATGAGACTTGTTTGGGAAGTTTAAAACAGAGTTACGCAAGATAAATGTATACCACCCTCAGCTAGAGAATCAAACCCTTCTGTGGCAGAACACACTTGTGCTTAGCTACCCATCCAGTATTCTCCAAATTCTCAGTAATGATCGTAGCCCCTAAATTACTGATATTTAACTGTACCTGAATAAAGGCGATAAGAAAAACTGTACTTTGTATTGTTTTGTTTTTATGGGCAGCGTTCTGTTACAGTTCTCTTCACTGGAACTTTTATTATGTCACAGTTTGTGAACAGAATGCTAAACATAAGCAACTGTCCCATCAGAACTATGCTTACAGTTCTGTGCACAAACCATGACAGATGAGAACTGTAACAGAATGCTGCCCATAAAAACAAAACAATGCAAAATACAGTTTTTCATATCACTTTTATTCAGATACATTTAAATATGGACAATTTAGGGAATGATATATTATCTGAGAATAAAAACTTTATAAACAGCTGGCAATTAGAAAGGATTTCTGTTCTCTTTAAAGGTCTTCCTCTTCAATGTAAGAACAATGTAAAGAATATGGTACACTTTTTTATTTTATTTTATTAATAGGAGTGATTTTCATTCCCTAAATAAGGTGCTCAACTGGTACAGTAGTAGCCAAAGCCATGGTCAGATATTTCGTGAAATTTCTGAAGAGTTTCTCTGCTGCCCCAACTTGGAATATCAGAAAGCAGATTTCTCTAGAAATATCACAGGAATTTCAGGAAACACCTGACCATGTCTTTGGCTGTGACTGTACCATTCCTTTGCTGTGATATTCTTATCAAACTGTGAACGAAGCATGGTGGAAATACCAGACTAGCTAAGATGGCAGAAACAAAGCTGGCAGGTGGGTCTTGTTGGGAGGAATGATACCAGAAAGTAAGTGGACAATGATTACCTGACCTTAAAGTACAAAGTATATTTATTTTGCTGCTTTAGTGGACTGTACTTTACTGTTGGTGCAGTTGCACTTCTGTGTTTTGACAAGTCCATTCTCATATTACCTGGATTTGAGATAATGTACTTTCCCTGTTGTATTCTTTGTACAACATGCATTTTTACAAATTTAAACAAAACTTATTTCACTCTCCTCTCTTGATGCCTGGCGCCTTCCCCAGTGTGCCTCTTTATATATCAAATTCTGGTTTGGTTCCAAGCCCTCCCACCTTGCATCCTTACTATCCTCTCCGCACTTCCTCTTACCCTCTCCACAATGATATTTCCCATTCCCGCCTATTCCTTCTCAGAAATCTACTGTTGGTCAGTCTGCTTTCTCATACTGCCTATGCTTTCCTTCTAGTCCCTCCTCCCCTGTCAATCCGCTCTCAAGTCTCTTCTTTGTGACTTTTCTACTCACCCACACAACTGTCCATGATCATGACCCTTACCTCCTGACTTCCTCCACCTTCCCCCTTAGTATTTGTCCTTGCCTTTTTGTTCCCCTCACGCCTGTTATACCTAAATAAATAGTTCCTTCCCCGCCTATCAAACTCAATTTTTATACCACGGTATCAACTGCAGTGACTTGCCTTACAAAGTTTATGAACATGCTCCTCTGATGGACTGTATTTGCTCTATGTGACTTCTATTTTGTTACGCTGTTAATGCTTTTCATTTTTCCCACCTCTTGACTATCTCCAGTCCTTCTAACCCCCAGCATGCATCTGGAAATGAGCTGCTAGCAGCTCAGTATGATGTTCTGGTGAAGCCAAGAAAGCGAGAGAGAGTTGGCTAGTGGTTCAGCAGCCGATAGCACAATGTATGACCACATCTGATTCTCCAGTTTGGTGGCCATCTTAGGTCATTCCCTTACTGAGTCAATGGTGGTCAGGCTTGTAGCCAAGGTGGGTCAACCATGGACAGACATGTAACTAAGGTGATGTATTACATCCTTTGGGGGTGGACAGCATATCACTCTCTAAACCCCCTATGGCCAACTTGCATGCATATTTTTGTGGAATTCATGGCTGGCTGCCACCTGTACCATTCATGGTCTGTGCTGGGTGTTGTGATTTGCTTGGAGAGCCAGTGGGTGGGTGGGCCTCTAACAGCACAATCATTTTTTCTCGTCTCAGGTGTAACTGCAGTTTACTACTACAACTGGACTTACAGGTATAAGGCCACATGGACTTGATAGCTATTTAAAGGGTTACGTTGTCCTATTTCTACTGTAGGTCTATGAAATATTTCTACTGCCAGCTTAAGCAACATTTTCTAGGACTTCTAGACAGACAGCATGGCTTTACTAGTGGGAGATCAGGCCAAACAAACCTGACTGAATTCTTCAACTGGGTGGCAAAGTTAGTAGAGAGGGGTCAGGCAGTTGATGTCTTGTACCTAGACTATAGTAAAGCCTTCAACTCAGTCCCATATGGGAGATTAATAAAGAAGTTGGACAACTTGGAGGTGGGAGATAATATTATGGGATGGGTGAAAAATTGGTTGAGTAGAAGAACCCAGAGGGTGGTCCTAAATAGAGAATCCTCAGGGAAAGGGAAGTAACGTGCAGGAAGCCCCAGGGATTAATTCTAGGGCTGGTTCTCTTTTTTGTAAGTTAGTATGCTTTTTTTTTCCTCTGCCTGCCCGGCTCTCATGGGTCCTGACCCAGTCACCCAGCACCATCACTGCCTCCTCCACTGACCTACCTCGCTCCATTTCATACTGGCTTGTCCCTCAGGGCGGGCTGTCGGAGGTGGACTGCAGTACCTGGAGACTTGGTCGGTGTAGTGGAGAAACAGCCACAATCAGCGGTGAGGGGCCTGTGACAAGAGATGGATATCCTCCTGTAGCAGCTAGGATTTTGCAAGAAAGTTAGTTGGGTTTTCTTCTAGTTTCCCAGCCCCTAGGACACTGAGCTGCTGACACACGTGCCACGCAGTAAATGTACTGTGTGTCAGAGCATGTCAGTGTCCTCCGCCCAGATCACTGGCTCCTACTGCCCCACCACCTGTGGCCAACCCAGGTGGCAGTAGTCAGCGGAATCTGAACCCCCTCCCTCCCTGATGTAGACATCATCCTCTAGGATGCTCATCTGACCTCCCCAGCCGGTCCTCTGAAGGCTCTGGCTCACTCCTGAACTCTGGTCACTGGTGTAGCGAGAGGTAGCGCTACTGCTGCACCAGAGGGCCGCCAGAGTCAGTCTCTTTTAACATATTTATGTGTGATATAGGGAGGGGTGTTTCTGGGAAAGATATGCTTCTTCACAGGTGACACCAAGGTCTATGAAGACTGGACACGAGCAGGGTTAAGAACCATAAAGAAAGATCTGGAAAATCTGGAGAGGCGTCAAGGGAGTACCAACTGAAATGCAACACAGAAAAGTGCAAGGTCATGCAAATTTATTTATTTATTGAATTTTGATGACGGGTTAGTCCCACTAGGCCCCGAAGGTCCATTTTCAGGGCAACCCGGGTACAGAAGAAATACAATACATACAATCAGGTGATCCAGAAGCAATACAATACATACAGTCAGGTGATACAGGGTTACGAAGTAGACAAGATAATGAGGATAACAGTACAGGCAATTATTCAAATCAGAGACCATAAGTGCAACACTTGAAAGATTTAAGGCATGATTTAATGTAGGTTAAGGTGAGAAGAAGGGGGATGGGTGTTGTGATTAGGATGGGGGTGATTATCCTATACCCTCACAGTGGCATGAGCTTGTCCGGAGCAAATGGGACTTAAGCCTAGTCACGAAAGATTGGTAGCGAGGGGCTTCCTGTACTAGAGGTGGAAGAGTGTTCCACAGTTTAGGGGCTGTGAGAGCGGAAGGTGCCTCCTTGTCAGTCTTGATTCTGGGATTGCCAGTAGGGATCGACCCGAGGTCCTGAGCATTCGAGGTTAGGCTTAGCCATGATTATTCCTTGTTAGGCTTGGTGGACCACCGGGCTCTGCAATTTGCATGCATGGCAGAGCAGGGATACTGTAGACGAGCCTCAAAGAAGGCCATTGCAGCTGGGCTAGTGAGATGCCGAGCTGGCTTCTTGTTGACACATTTCGCAGACCTCGCAACCTCGTTGTACAAGACCCAGCCTGCCACCCCGCCTTTGCCATGCCCTGGATTACCGGGCAGCATAGGTTAAATGTGGTAAGAGGACACTGGAGGTGATTGCTCGTGTAACCTCTGGGATAAGTTGTTTTTTAGCCTGTACATGGTGCCGATTTGACGTGGATAGACCTTGTTACCTGGTCAACGTGGGGCTTAAAGGTGAGACCCTGGTCAATAGTTAGCCCTAGGTACTTTATGTTGTCAACTACATCTATTCGCTTATCCCCAAGGGTAGTAAGTTTTAGGAATTGTCCGATCCTGGCCAAGGGATCTAAGACCAAACAACAAGGCTTTAGTTTTGCTGCATTGAGGATCATTCTGTTTGATGTGAGCCAGGCCTCGAGTGTGTTTAGGTCCCCTTGTAGGAGAAGGCCCAGATCATGTGGTGTAGACCTGGATCGGTAGATGATAGTATCATCTGCATATTGAACTACTGAGCTATACCACACAGTGCCGGTTTAGGTCATTTGTGAAGAGAGAGAGAGAACAGGAGGGGCCAAGAACTGAGCCCTGAGGCACATCTCCTTGATGAGTAAAGGGTGGAAAGCTCTCCCTTCCAAATGACCCTCTGGGAGCGGCCTGAGAGGTAGCTCTTGAACCAGTTTAGGCCTGGGCATCAAGCCCAATGCCTTGAGGCTTTGTAAGAAGAAGGCTGTGGTCCACAAGGTCAAATGCCTTGGACAGGTCTATGAAGATAGTACCTGTCGACATACCCTCATCCATTGCCCTGAATAGGTCCACTGCGAGTTTGATGAGTGCCGTGTCTGTTCCATTTGCCTGCTGAAAGCCATGCTGTGAAGGGGCTAGGATTTGGTGGAGCTCCAGGTAGTCTCTCAGTTGACCATAAACTAGTCTTTCTTGCAATTTGGCGGGGTACACAGCAGGGAGATGGGCCTGTAATTGCCAATTTGTCCATGAGAGCCACCCTTGTAAATGGGGACCACATTGGCAGCCTTCCACTGGTATGGAACATACCCTTCAAGTAAAGACCTGTTGATGATCCAGGTCAGAGGTTTTGCCAGAGACAGTGCACCTTCCTGGAGTAGCCTCAGGCTGATTCCATCTGGGCCACCAGAGCCTTTGTGTTTGAGGGCTATCAGAAGTTTACGGACCTCGCTCATTTTGCCATTCTCAGGTGAAATTGGTGTCTGTTCAGAGAGGAGATTCATCAAAGGTCTGCACAGGCATGGGTGTTGGTATCCCTACCTTGTATGCATTAAGGTTGGTGAAGTGGTGGTTGATTGCTGAGGCTATAAGCTGGCAATCACTGATACACTGTCCTTGTTCCTCAATTTGACCTTGTGCCTCCTTGGAGTTGCCCTTAAGCAGTTCATTGATTTGTGCCCTGAAAGATTAGGGTTCCCAGGTGGACCGTTGCAGGTGGGTTGCATACTCCTTTTGTGCAAGTTCGATGTCTTGATTACATTTATTTCTTTAGGGTTTGTGGGCAACCAGGTCTGCAGGAAGGTGGAGAGCTGGAATTTCTTCCAAGCCTTGTCCTTCTTTTCATCTGAGATTTCACAGAGTGGGAGATCCATTTATGGCAGCCTCCTTTGTACAAAGTTTCCTGTAGGTGGCAAGAGAGATGCCGTATTGAGGAGTGAGTTTTGGAAGTAGGCAAGGGCCTCGCCCATCGTCGGGAGGAGCCTAATCGGCTCCAGTCCAGGCTACTTAGGTAGTCATTAAATTTTGCTGGCATGAAATTGGAGGTCACAGATCATGCTAGTATCCTGGGGATTCTTTGGTGCTCTGTTCTTCCAAATACAGAATATTGAGGAGTGATCACTAATGGTGTCAGCCAATATACCTGTTTTCTGTATGCTGAGGAGTTAGATACCAGAGCCCAGTCAAGAGTAGTATGGTTCCCCATTTTATAATTAAGCCTGGTAGGTAGAGAGATGACCTGTTAGAGGTTTAGCCTTGGATCACACCCTTGAGGACTCTTGTTGGGGCCAGTGGCCCAGTTCAGGTTGAAACCCCTTATTATAATTGGGGCTATGAGCAAAAAACAGAGTACAGAGTAAACAGGTGGGGGTGGGAGAGAACAGAGGAGGGGTGGAGAGAGCACAGAGGAGGGGGAGGAAGGAATGTTAATAATGGAAAACATGAAATTATCGACACAGTTTAGTAGGACTATGAGCAAGGCAAAATTGGATGCTGGGTGTGCAGGGAGCAAGAGAGATCACTAGTAGAAGGAAAAAGGCATTACAGCCATGCGTAGATACTGGTTTGCCTTCAACTGGACTACTGTGTTCAATTTGGAGTTTGAAAAGGAAGTACAGGGCCAGGCTGGAGATGGTTCAGACAGAAGCTACCAAAATAATACAGGTGCAACAGGGCAGGTCCTGAAAGATGCACTTCAATCAAATCTTTATTTATCCAGGCGAACATCGTGGAGCAAAGCTCATTTACAAGATGGACCTGGTTAAGGCCAGTCAAAAATAAAGTTACAAACATCAGTGACAATACATTATTAAGGCAACAATTAAATACAGAGCTCATTTATAGGATGGGCCTGGTTAACACCAGGACACAATAGATTAAATACAACAGTGACAGTGCATCATATGAAACAATACAAGGTAGGTGTTCAATGCAGCAGCAGAGTAAAACAGAAGGGAAAAGTAGGAGTGGGGAGCTGAGGCCATGGTGGGTACAGGAGATCATAGGGAGGAGACAGGAGCCTAGGCCAGAATACAAGGTAGCTAGCTGCAGTTGCAACCTACTTGGGCAGAAGAAATTAAAGGGTTTGCTCACAACCAGGATGGCTCCATAGGGACAGCAGTACTTAGTCTGCACTGAAGGCAGCTGACAGCTGAGCACCTACGACTCAGGATAGGTTATAGAGTGAGGTAAACAGTTAGTGTTTCCTCATAGTAAGAGCAAATAAGGTCTTGAAGGAATCCAAGCTGACGGGTACGCTCAATTTCAGAGATATTTTCAATTTATTCCATAAGGTTGCAGTACAAAACTAAATGCCGCTCTACCAAAGCGGACGAGACCTGGGAATACAAAGTGTGAAAGAAGAGGCACTTCTTAAGGCATAAGCTCCTGGTGTGCTTAGCGGAGACAGTCAAAGATATAATGGGAAGCTTTTTGTGACAGCTCTAAGAGTCCAAAACACGATTTCTATTTCTTCTAAACATAAGGGAGGACCACCCCACGGCATACAGCAAGCAGTGGTGGGTAGAAAGAGGAAGGCCTGTTATAAATCTGATAGCTCTGCTGATAAAGTGTGTCCAGTTTAGCAAGGGAAGCTTTTGGGCACTGACTGTATAAGAAGTCTGTATAGTCAACCAGTGATAGGAATGTTGATTGGACCAGGCGCTTTTAGCATCTGTAGTCAAGAACCGTTAATCCTAAAGAAGAGGCCCAGCCTCTGCTCTTTAGTTTCTAAGCAAGTCCTCAATATGCTCTGAAAATGAAACATTTTGGTCCAGCCACACTCCCAGGTATTTGAATTTCATGACAAACCCAGGTTTTCCAAGGACTGCAGTGATCTGAGGTAGCGCCCAATACTAACCAATGCTCACAGCACAACTATAGGGCGGAAGAGCATCGCTTTGTCTTTTAGCATTTAACAGGAGTTTTGTGAAGAGGAGCGGATTCTAAAGACAGCTGAATTCCTCCTTGAGGTCTGCACAGGCAGCTTCAGGAGTCGGGCGACTAAGGTACAGAACCGTGTCGCTCATGAACAGGTATATATTTGTCTTGGATATGCTATCACCAAATATTATTAATATAGATAGCAACAGTAGGGGCCAAGTATAGACCCCTGTGGCACTCCCTCTGTAGAGGTTTTCATTGGGAGAGCTCACCCTCAGCCTTAATCTGCTGGAACCGTCCTGAGAGGTAATCGGTGAATGAAAGCAGTGATACTGTGTCCAGTCCTATGCTCCTCAATGATGAGAGAAGCAGACTGTGATCCACAGTGTCAAAAGCCTTGCTTAGGTCTAAAAATACGCACAGATGAATTTTTACTGTCCAGATCACGGTATCAATCATTGGTCACTTTAGCAAGTGCCGATAAAGTACTGTGTCTTGTTCTTGAAACCAGATTGCAAAAGTATTTAAGAGGTTTTCGATTCAAGATCACTCCTGAGCTGGGTACTCACTATTTTCCTATAAGTTTCGATAGAACTGGCAAGAGGATATCCGCCTGTAATTGTTCAGGTCACAAGGGTCACCTGACTTGAATAAAGGAATGACATGCGCAATTTTCCATATTGAGGGAATAAGCCCTGCGACAAAGACAGATTAAAAGGTGAGTGATTGCACGGCAAGGACATGATAAGCAATCTTAATGAGGTAGGGATCCAGTGAATCAGCACCCAGACTTTTCTTTGAGTCCAGCTGAAATAGAAGGTCTTTGACCTCTTTCAGAGATACAGGTTGGCAGGAGAAATCAGAGTCATCATCTTGTACTCCTAATTGCAGCGCCCAGATATGCAGGAGAGTTGTCAAATACAAGACCAGCCAAAGCAAAATGATTGTTAAATGAGTCAAGGAACCCTTTTACTCACATATGGTAGTGTTCCATGAAGTGATTTTTGTAGGTAGGAGTTGCCAGGTGTGTGCCCCAACATTTCCTTAATAGTACTCCAGAATTTAGAGGAGGATTTTATGGGGGAGACTAGTTCTTTACGGTGAAAGCAGCCTTCGTTCTCTTGATCATTTTTGTACAGAAATTCCGTACTTTTCCTCAACTGACACCAGTCTGTGTCCAACTTGGTTCTGCAAACTTTTTTCCAGAGTTTGTCTCTTGCTAGCAATGCAGCCCTCAGTTCAGCCGAAAAACAACAACAAGTTTTGTTCCTTACACGAATAGTTACCACTGGGGCATGTCTGTTTAGTGCCCGATCAGAATTTCATGAAATATAACATATGCTAAGTTTACCGTAGTTGGCTAAGAAGAAGTCTTGCCAGAGTAAGGAGTGTTTCAGGTCACTGACATATGTAAACTGGTCAAGTTCTTCCGTGACCTTTTGTGTTAAATTTAGCTGGTGGTACTGAGTTATGATCTGATCTAATACCAGCAATGAAACAATGGTCGCTGACATCAGAGAAAAAGGTGCCAGAATGAGTGAATAGGTGGGGCTTATTAACTAGTATGACATCTAAAAGGGTACTATTATTTGGGTTCTTTTTGTTCTGGCATGTAGGCTCACGAATTATTTGTGTCATCCCATGAAAGTCACAAAAGGTATTCAGTGGAGTCAAGATCCTAGATAGCCAGTCGAGGCTGAAGTCCCCTAAAATAATTGTTTCGAGGTTACCTTTCTAGTAAAGATCCAAGATAATATAGAAGCTGAAGCCCAGCTGAAGGTGGTCTATAACAACCTATTATGCAGAGCACAAGGAACTGCTTTGCTCAATCTTTTTTTTTTTTTTTAACTTTCTATTTTTCTGCGCCTCTACTGTCTCCTAACCTCCACTCCTTCAGGCCACCAAGGTGCTCTGCTTCCCACCCTACCGACTGCCCGGAGTCTGCTCCCTGAGTGCCACGCACTCGCGAATCCTTGAGGTCCTTTGATGGCCTAGACTGCCCCTCGGGCGGGCGCAGAAGGGAACCCTCCTAACCCTCCTCTATCCCCTGAGTGATCGAAGCCGCACAGTGGAGTCTGCCCCTTCTGGTCGGCGGGTGGCGAAGCAGGCACGCGGTCATCATCTAGGAGGATCTGGAGATGTTTTCCTCCTTTCCTCTAGCGGCCGGCGATGCAATGTCAGTGCACTGGCGCTGCAGACATCTGCCAGCTCTCCCCTCCCATGTTAATGCCACCGCTGCCGAACACCCAGCCTCCTGTGGGTGTCACTGCAGTGCGCGCATATCCCTAACTCCACCGAAGGAAGGAGAGCTGTCATAGGATCGCCAATCCTTCCTTCCCCCTGCCAGCCCCCGCACCTAAGTCCATTCTGAACCCGGTCACCGCCGGCACGAGGTGTGGCCCAGCACCTCAACCCTCAAGCCAACGGGCCCAGGCTAGCTCAATCTTAATGGTCAAACATTCAAATTCGTTTTGACAGTAGCTGGGTCAAGGCAGGATACAGAGTATTTATCCTTGACAAAGATTGCCACACCTCTTCCTCTAGTCAATCTATCTGCTCTGAAGAGAGTTTAGAAGGATGTTGCTCTCACTATCAGGGGTAGCAGGCCTAAACTGTGATTCAGAGACCACCAGTACGCTCTGGCAAAATATGGATAATCCAAGCTGGGATCAAGGTAACCTTTTTCGTGAGACTGCAGACATTAACATGCCAGAAGCTCATTCCTTCCAATTTGTATTATCTGGAGGGAGATGACAGGGCTGCAGAAGGACCAGGATTCAGCTCAACATTACCGAGCATAGAAGAAGAAGTCAGAGTATCTTGGAAAGTGCAGCAATAGTTAGCCTGGAGTATTATAGCCATGGTTCACCTGGGCGGTTTGCTAATAACTGATTGCCAAACATTTCCCTTAGGGGTGTACTGACCCAATGCTAGGGAGAGCAGTGCACTGGCAGAGAATTGCACTTGGGAGAGCTAAAGATGTACAGACTGGATTATAGGAGAAGAGGGTGACATAATGACTGAAATGTTCAGGAGTAACTCCCTGAAACTGGTGGGGGCGTTAAGAAGAATGTCAGGAAGTACTTTTTAATTTATTTATTTACAACATATTTTACCAGGTGTTGACAGAGCCCAGGAAGTTCATTTCCAGCTCCGACGGGGGGTGGAATGCATAGATCAATTACAAGAAAACACTGTACAAGCTGAAACATGTGTACATAGTGCAAGTGGGTACATTACAACATTGCTCCTGGATGGCTGCAGGAGAAGGTACATAAGTGAACAATGCTGGTAAACTTATATTCACAATGAGTAAAGCAGAGATATCTAAGGCGGAGCAGAGGCATACAGAAAGAGTGGTGGTATTCAGCAAGCTTCCACAAGAGGTCATCAGAGCTGAAACAGTGGGTGGACTGGAAAGGGATGAGACAGGTAACATGGGAATAGGGAGCATAAGGGGCAGACTAGATGGGTTGGCGGGTGGACAGTGACAGTCCTAAAATTACACAGTCTTGGGTTGACTGGATGGACCACTAGGCCTTTATCTGTCATCATTTTCTTTATGAAACATTATAACGTGGAGCATTTCAGGCTCCTAACAACGCAGACACTGTAGCAAAGAATAACATGTCACTTGTTATTTTTGACCTATCACCACCACCATCTTGGTGTGGTCTACGCTCTCCAAAGCCACACAACAGTATGTCCAAACTAACTGCTTAATGGGGCCTTTTGTGGCAGTGGCCAGTCGAGAACACTGATCCAAATAGTGAGCGACTCCCTGAAATTGCTACTGCCCCTAACAATCACTTCACAAACCTCGAGGCCTACAAGATCAGCCTGTCCTCTCCAACCTCGGCTCCCAATGTAATCGAGCCTACTCACCTAGATCATCCCTCCTTCCATCTAAGACTGGTAAAGAGAAAGAGGTCCAAACCCTCCTAAGGGCACTGAAAGGCAAGGCTCAGGAGGGACCTGATGGGATAAACCTCGGGTCCAGTACTTAAGGCTGAGCCCCATCCTCTCCAGACCCCTGACCTGGCTCATAAACAGATCCCTACTTGAAGGTACTATTCCAGAGCAGTGGAAACAGGCCAATGTGGTCTCAATCCACAAGGGTGGCTCCAGGGGAAACATAAGCAATTACAGGCCTATTTCCTGCTCAGTACACTCCAGCTACAAGAAAGTTAGTCTATGGCCAGCCGTGACTACCTGAGTCTCATCAGCTACTAGCCCTTTCACAGCATGGTTTTAGAACCAACCATGGACTGATACAGCACTAACCATTTCTCAAATGACGCGCTCAGAGCAATGGATAATGGGACACCCACTGGCGCCCGCCTTTATAGATCTGTTCAAGGCATTCGACCTTGTTGATCACAAACTCCCCGCTTACTAAAACTGGATAAATTGGCCTAGACCCCTTGCCCTCAAGTGGTTTGGGAGTTACCTATTGGGCCGATCCCAGAGGGTCATCTGAAGGGTGCCATTGGGTCCTCTACCTCCTAACAGAGGGAGTACCGCAGAGCCGATGCTCGCCCACCCTCTTCTCCATATTTACGAATCCACCTAAACCTCCATTGTGGAGGTAGCTCAGTCGTTCAGTGCGGGATGACACAGTCATCTATCTATCCCTGGGCGACATTGCAGCTCTAGGTCCCTTCTCCTGCTGACCTCGATCTCTTGAGGCCTGGCTGAGAGCAAACAGAATGGTCCTAAATGCAGGCAAACTAAGGTGATGCTATTCGGACACGCCTTTGGTCATGACAGGTCTAAATCTCTGCATCTCACTGCACTCTCGGAAGTGACATCGAGGTTGCACCCACTCAAAATACTTAGGACCAACATTGACCATTGTCTTACCTTCGTTATCACACCGGATCAGTTACCAAGACCATACACCGTAAACTTGGTACCCTGTACCGACTAAAGGACCAGCTCATCCTGAGACCAGGACCTCAATCGCCACAAATGTTCTCCTCCCACCCTGACTTACGCTGCCCCGATCATACAGGGCATGGCTAAGCAGGATGTCACCAGGATGCAAATCCTGTATAACAAGGGTTCCGGTTTGCTATCCAGGACCACGCTGCGAAGTCACCATTCTGGCACACTTGCCCAGTTACGCTGGCCCTCTCTGACCGCCGCTTATTACCCCTGCTCTGTCTGACCTTCAACTTACTCAGCCCATTAGTTCCACCCAGCATAGTAGGAACTATCGCAATCAAACATAACCCCAGGAGCCACGGACATCAGGACTAACACTGCTTGAAGCTCCCAGAGTCAGGACTAATGCTGGTGGCAGGTCGTTCTCCCATACAGCCCCCACCTGTGAAACAAACTCCCACCCCAGTGCAGAAAGCCTCCTCACTGATGAATTTCTGCACCAGACTCAAAGCCCATATGACTGATACTAGCATTTGCCATTGCCACGGCTCATGAGTACCCCACACGACTTGCTTCTATCCTCCTAAAATCAGATCCTCCATGCACCTCATCAGGTTCCACGGTGCTTCTCTCTAGACATCGTCCCCACAGCTAACTTTCCACTGAACTATGCCAGCCGAAAAACAATGCGCTTATCATGTAAAATTACCTTTCCTCCGCACCTATTGTTAAATCTATTGCCAACCTAATTGCAAGGACTGTAGCATGATGATAACCATGGCTGTAACCTGCATACACACCTGAAACTACTCTGTAACCCAAGTCTTTTCTCTGTATGAAAATATGTATTGTTATCCTGGTCGCCCTGAAAAAGGGACCCTTGGGGCTCAGTGGGCTTACCCGACACCAAATTTAATAAATAAACGTAGGTAGTTCAAGGTTTCATAGAGGACAGTTCTCCCTCCACCTTTAGCCCCAATCCCAACTCCTAAATTATCCTATAAGCGAAAAAGGCAGCAGCTCCACGATATAAAATGCCACTTTCAGCTGGTCAATAAGGGGTCACACTAGTGATGCGATCTGTGCCTTCCCACAATGCTGAGAGCATTACTTCCACAATTCTTCCAGCCCCAGCCAACCTAAAATGAGAGACTGGAAGTCACTTCCAAATGCAGGTCTCCTTCCTGGAAGTGACAACAAAAAACTGGGCCACCACAGTTTTTTTTTTTGTCAGATGAGATGGCACGCACTTCAAGAAGCTGCCATCAAAGGATATTTTGTCTCCGCTAATCATTTTCTATGCCATTCTGATGATGAAAAGATAGGGCAGCTGAACATCCTATTAGCAATTCTTCATATATGACTGTGGTTTCATTTATTCAAAGTTTGATTTGCATCTCTCTAGATGTGCTATCTGCACTCACGGCAACTGAGCTGAGTGTGTTGCTGTGATGGTATTAAAGATATATATATATATATATATATATATATATATATTTTACATTTTAAAAAACTCTGTATGGAAAAAGGAGAAAAACTAAACTGATGAAACAACTGCACAAAAAAGATATTTGCCACAAACCGGGACAGACAGGCCCCTAATAAGGTGAAGACATGGACCAAAATTGGTAGCACTTTAGATCAGAGACCAAACAAGCACTATAAAAATATTCTTAAGATGTTTTGTAACGAGTGCAAATGCAAATAAATGGGGAAAAAAATACCTGAAATAGGTGAGCTACTGAGTGAAAATGCAAAGAACTAGCACAATTTGTGACCATTATCAATGTGAATGATTTAAATCCAAAGTTCACTTAGATTGCCAATAAAAGAAACATACATTTCTACTGGCCCACCAGCACAATGTTAGCACTCACTGCCGTGGATGCCAATGACCCTAAGTCACTGGAAGGCCGGCCTGGGAGGTGAGCTAAGCGTCCCACTGGATACTCTACACCTTGGGGGAGGGTGCTCGCCTGTGCTATTCTGCCATCACCTTGGTGACCAAATGTGGGGTGCACCTTAGCAGACAAGAAGGAGGGGACGCGCAACACTCCAAAATGAGTGCGCTTGCGCAGTACATGCACCATGTAGCTTCCTCAGCATCCCAGGGGCTTGGGAGAAAACTGAGGGAAAAAAACACCAGATGAGCAGGAGGATGCCTCCGCCCCACACACACACCAACAGGCCCCACATCGCACCGACCACGACACTCCTTGCCAGACTACTGACCGATTCTCTGTCTGTGGGTAGCTGGGTGCACCCGTAGAAGCAAGGTAAGCCTCCAAGAAGGCGGGTTATGGGTTGGGTGGAGGAGGAGGACCAATGTGAAACCAGCCAGCAGCAGGGATGAAGTACAGAAAATAATAAAAAAAATAGTTTTAGATTTAAAACACTGATGGGGACTTTTCTTTTGAGAGTGCTGTGATTACTGTAGACACAGAAAGAATCTTCTGATATTACAATTCTAGAGCAGAAAATGCTCACTTAAACATTTAAGAAAGAAATGCTTATAATTACTACTGTTCCTAAGATCGAGAGGACATTGTTCCAGAGACTGAGATTTGGAAGCTCAAGCTTTGGAGTTAAAAATAGAAATTCTTAGATATGGGGGTAGAAAGAAAAAGAAACTCTAGAAAAAGCACTTGCCAAGGCCATGGAACATGACAGAATGTCTCTCCTGTCTCAAAATAAAGAAAAAAAATGATTCAAAATAAGTGGTAATATTTACCATGGCATCCAACAACTGAGCATGAATGCATTAGAAATTCACACTCGCAGCCTCCATTGCAACACAAGCTTGTAATACCTTCAGTTGGTGGGAGGGACAATATAGGGGATAAACTTAGTAAATTGCCATTATATGCCCTGCCAAAACCAGTAAGATTTTATGAATATAATAACTAAAAAAAATTTAAGTATGCACACTTTGGCAAAGTGATCCAAGCAAGAAGGTTTATTTTGCTTTCAGTGAAGCCTCTGAAAGTGTGCATCTTGAAATATTACTGTGTACTCTTTTTTTCTTCATATCATTATTTCTACTCCTGCGGCTCGGTCTGTCATCATCCAGCTGCCGACCGCACCCCTAACGAGCCCCGTCGGCTCACCTCACCCGAGCCAGCACACACAGTACCCTCAGCAGGGGACCCCCATCCCCGGCCCGGATCTATTACCCATGTGCGATTCCTTCAGGTCCGAGGGGTGTGCGGCCATCAAGCCGCCACGACCGACCACCATTTTCTGCCGCATTTTTCTACCCAGGAGTCTGGATGCGCAGTGGCGTCAAGGCACTACATGCCGACATCTGCCGCATTCCTCCCTCTAGATGCAATGCACTGTACAGCCCCGACACATCGGGGCCACTGCAGCACAGTGCAAGCTCCGAACCCACCCCAAGGAGAAGAGAGCAGTCAGCAGATGCTTGATCCACTCCGCCCCGGCCAACCTCTGACAACTGAGGCACATTCCCAAACCCGTTGCTGGCGAAGCACGAGGTGTGGTGACCAGCACCTCAACCCTCAGTGCCATCGGGCCGCACATTACTGTATACTTAAGACTGGGATGGACACTTATGGTCCTGGGTGTGCACATTCAAACTGTCATGAATCCAAACGGTGAGGTTCACAGGATAGACCGTGGTCTGATGTGCTGGAGAGGGCAGACAGAGTCAATGTACTTTTACAGCGCGAAAGCAGGTGGGTTTACATCTAAATAGTCCCCTATGCTGCAGGACTATGCAAACTGGATTAGATTCCTTTTCTCTTGTCTGAAACTGCAGTTGCATGGTTCTTATTTCTAAGATGACTGTCCCTGGCAATTACACATGCACAAAACAGGAAAAGCCGAATCTGCACACAAGTGTATTCTTGTATTGAAGGAGCTCAGTGAGGTACTGGCTGCACATCTGACAGTCCTGTTTAACAGCTCATTGGTAAAATGAATGGTTCCAGAGGACTGAAGGAGGGCAGATTTACTCCCACTTCACTAATGTGATAACAGGGAAGAGGCTAGCAATTATAGGCCACTCAGCCTGACTTGGGTGGTGAGAAAGTTAATGAACTGCTGAAGGAAAGGATTGTGGAATATCTTGAATCCAGTGGGTTACAAGACCCAAGGAAACATGGATTCACCAGGTTGGGGGGCATCATGTCAAACAAATCTGATACATTTCTTTGACTGGTGACCAGAAATTCAGACAGGGAGGAGCAGCGGACATGGCCTACCTAGATTTCAGTAAAGCTGCTTGACAAAATTAACACCCGTACACACAGTAGGCTAGTAAGCAAGCTGGGTAGTTTAGAAGTGGGTCCAAAGGTGGTAAACTGGATAAGAAATTGGTCAGGGATAGCGACAGAGGGTGGTGGTAAATGGAGTTCACTCAGAGGAAAGGAGGGTGACCAGCGGGTGCTTCAGGGATCAGTGCTGAGACCGGTACTGTTTAACGTCTTTATAAGTGATACTGTTGAGATGCTAGAAGGTAAGGTCTGCCTTTTTGTGGACGACATCAAAATCTGCAACAGGGTGGACACTCCAGTGGGTGAAAAGGATAAGCAGGGACCTGAGAAAACTCCGAGGAGTGGTCAAGGAGTATGGCAGCTGGGTTTCAATACCTAAAAGTGCAAAATAAATGCACTTTGAGGCACAGAAACCCAGGGCAGAGTACAAATGGAGGAATGGCACGGACGCACCACCAAGCAGGAATGACCCAAAGGTAGCCAGGCAATGCAACGAGGCAGTTGGTGGGCTGGTAGGATACTGAGGTGATAGGGAGGCCATCACCAGCAAAAAGAGAGGTGGTGATATTGCCTCTTTATAGATCACTAGTAAGATTTCACCTAGAGTACTCTGTCCAGTTCTGGAGATCACATCACAGAAGAGTGGTAGAGGTACAGATGAGGGCAACTAAAATGGGCAGGGTCAGCATCAGACGCCCTATGAGGAGAGACTTATGGACCTAGGCAGTAGGTAAGGCTAGGGGGATGTTAGGGTGTATTAGTAGGGGTATCAAAAGTCGGAAGAGGGAGGTACACCCTTCATGAAGACACTGGTTAGCCCATCTGGAGTACTGGGTGCAGTACTGGAGGCCACACCTTCACAAGGACATTAACCAAACTTGAGGCAGTCCAGAGAAGGGCAACCAAAATGGTGGAGGGACTGCATCAAAAACATATTAGGACAGATTAACGGAGCTCAATATGTATACCTTACAGCAAAGGAGGGAGAGAGGTGATATGATCGAAACATTCAAACACCTTAAGGGTATTAATAAGGTGAAAGAGTCTAATATGTTTCAATATAAAAAATAGCAGGACAAGAGGACACAGCATGAGATTAGAGGGAGGCCAATTGAGGGTAATGTGAGGAAATTCTTTTCACAGAAAGGGTGGTGGATGCATGGAATGGCCTACCTCAGGAAGTGGTGGATATGAATACAGTGCAGGGCTTCAAACAGGCATGGATAGGCATAGGGAGCAATACAGATGAGTATGAATAGATAGGCCATTGACAGAGCAAAGGCCGATGGCACATTTATAAGGTAGAAAGAAATGTGCAGACTGGATGGGCCTTGCAGTCCTTATCTGCCATCAATTTCTATGTTTCTATGTAAATATGTACACCCTGGAAGAGAGGAGAGAGAGAGAGGAAAATGATAGAGACCTTTAAATATCTCAGGGGTAAATAAGGTGAAAGAGTGAAGCATTTTTCAAAAAAAGGTGCTCAAGGACAAAGGGGCAGAATAAGAAGCTGGAGAGGAGTAGATTCAGTAGCGCTGAGAGGAAGAATTTCTTCACAGAAAGAGTGGTGGATTCCTGGAACAGTCTTCCTGCAGAGGTGGTAGGGCAAAACAGTGGTAGGGCTCAAGAATGCATGGGATAAAGTATCAGGAAATTTTAGGGAAAGGGAAGGTAGGGTGGGTGAATGGTCTGGAGATCAAGTAGGATCTGCAGTAATACTACAGCAGGGCAAAATGGGCAGACTAGGTGGGCTAAATGGTACTTATCAAGCCAGCAAATTCTATTTCTATGTATTTTAAATTGTATATCGTTTTTTTGCTTTTCTTCTAGATGAGGGTCCTTCTTGAAATTCCTGTTCCAGCTTTAGGACCGCTTGTTTCTCTTCTACTTTTGACTTAGCCCTGACTTTTTGACTTTTCTTCTTTTTTAGGATTATGGCTTAAAGGGTGAACACTATAATTTGAAACATTAGTTTTTATTGTATATACACACACACACACACACACACACACACACACACACACACACATACAAAGAAGCCAGCAGAAGAAGGCCATTTGGTCTATCAAGTCTGCTCGTGTTGCAGGGTCCACAGCTTGAGCTACTGTCCCTGCCTCCTCTCCCCTCCTCCCATCCTCCCTACCCATGACCCTTACACTCCCCATACCTGTCCCAGCCCTCTTAAAGCTGCCCACAGTCTTCAATCAGACTGCCTCTTCTGGCAGCGATTCCAAGTGTCCACCCACCCTCCTGTGAAGAAGTGCTTCCTGACCTCCTCCCAACCTCCCACCCTCCAGCTTAAGACTGTGCCCCTCGTGTTATGGTTGCCACCATCTTAAAGAGACTCTCCTTATCAACCTAATTATCCCTTTCAAGGACTTGAAGGTTCCAATCATGTCCCCCTCTCTCTCCTGTCTTCCAGGGAGGACATGTTCAGTGCCCTCAACCTCTCCTTGTATGCCTTACCCTGCTGACCAGCTATCATCTTTGTAGCCCTCCTCTGGACCTTCTCCAGCAGGTTAATGTCCTTTTGAGGTGTGGGCACCAGTACTGAACTCCACACTCTAGATGTGACCTTACTAGTGACCTGTACAAGCAGTATAACCTCCTCTCTCTACTACTGATCCCCTAGATATGCATCCCAGCATCTTGTTTGCCTTTGCTGCTGCTTTCTTGCACTGCGTGGAGTGCTTCAGGTCTAGTGATCATCATTCCCAGGTCCTTCTCCTCCTCCTTTGATGCAGATACTCTGATTCCATCCAAGTAATACTCTGTCCTAGGATTCTTGGCTTTAGTATGCATAACTTTGCATTTCTTGGCATTGAAGCCAAGCTGCCAGATCCTGGACCACCTCCCTAGCTTTTCAGATCTTCCTGTAGGTCCTGTATCCCTTTAGCTGTGTCCACGGTCCCATAGAGCTTGGTGTCATCCACAGAATAGGCACATTTTGCCCGTAATGCCATCTCTGTCATTGATGAAGACACTGAACAACACCAGCCCCATCTGTTGTATTTGGAACGTGCTCAATTTGAAATATAGCCGCTCCTTTAGTGGATGTTTTTCTCCTGTACGTCCCGACTTCCTCCTGCCCACTGTGGATATATGTATTTTTTCCTCTTGGTATACTACTGGTAAATTATAGATTTAAATATTCAGAGTAACACTGTATACCAATACATATGGTTTTTGCACTTAGTCATTTTGTCCTTTGATAAATATGAATCTAAGTAACCAGCTTGTTGATGGTGCTTATAAAATACTGATTATAAGTATAATGGGGACTCTGAATAATGTTCGGTCTCTGTAATTGACATGAGACCTGAGCCAAGGATATGTTTGTGCACCTTTAAAGCAGTAATATTTGTTAGTGACCATACCATTTTTTTTTTTTTTTTGTTACGCAATAATGTTTCTCGGACAAAATATCAAGATACCCATCTTCCTTTTCAGTTTCTTTCATTCCTAAACCAAGATACAGGGCTTTGAAGTTTTAAAATGTTTCCAGCCCGTGCCATGCCTGCCCTGAGGAAACTGAATACCTTGGTACAGTGCTGTGCTGATTAGCTTCAGAAACATGTGGTAACACCACATTATGAAAGTACATTCATACAGCAAGTAACCTCAATGGGAGAGATTATTAAAACTGCGAGTGAAGGCCATCTTAAATGACATGAGTCATTAATTACAAAGTTAGCTACAGACGTTGTTTTAACAACAGTGGAGAAAACAAAAATACGTTGAGAACAAATAATGTCAGAAATACATTTTGCTATAAAAAAAAAAAAGTGATATGATGAAACTTGTTACCACTAACAAATACTGCTGCTTTTATATAATCCATATAAAGGACCAGTCTGAGCACTGGTGATGCCCTTGCAAAGATCCAGAGTGAATCAAGTGTTGGGGTATTGGTGCTCAGTTGCTGCAGAGCTCCAGACCAGTGTGGTGTGTTTTTGCACATTTATTTGCATTCTGTACTCTTTAGTGTTTCACTGCATAACAATAAGACAAACTGTGCTGGCAAATCCTTTGGGAAAGCCTGTATGGCCCTTGGTCTGAAGCACCACCCATTTTGGCCAATGTGCTGGCTGTTCATTGGGAAGGAACCCAACACTCCACTGTAGTGCAGTTCCCACTTTGATCTGCCTCATGTAGACTAAACCACTTTTGCCTAATGGGAAATACCTGAATTTAAATCAACTTGATCCTCAAATTCCCAGCCTTGGCACGGACAGTCCTACAGTTTTGTTCCAAGGTTTCTAAGATCCAGTCCAGCACTTCTGGTCAAGTTAGGACTAGTAAGTGTCAGTCTCTGTAGAGCAACTCTCCCAAGGTTGGGAGCAGAAATAATGGAAGACTGGCGAAACAAGCATGTGTTCTAGTATCCATGAAGCAGCCCCACCAGTAGAGCCATACTGAGGTGACTCCATCGACAGCCCACCTGAGCCATTGCCACCACTATAACGTACAGAAAAGAAACACTGTCTACTGACCCAAGACATAGATTTTCTATCTTTATTTGCATCACACAGCTAGAACTGCATCACCCTACATTATCAGGGCTCAGCTGAAAAGGGACTCTGCATTACCAGCCCATTCTCCTTCCTGTTTATTTATTCATTCATTCTTTATAGCTCAGGGAGAGCTAAATTATTAACAACCCTCCTCATTCCTCTGCTAATATAATGTTTCCTTTCTGTAATGACGGTCAAATGCTAATCACAGTAGTAGCTTCTGTTTCAGTAGGCAGAAGGTCAAGCACAACAAGCGCTCGTGTCACAAGGCACACCAGGATAGCAGGACTTCAACCGCATGGGACCTTCAGAAATGGCAAGGTTATGCAAATTCTCAGGTGCTTGTGTAAGGACCTAATCGCGCTCAAATTGGCATCTAATGTTCAGGTTACCAAAACTAAAGCAATGCATTTTTAAAGAGCAAGATGGAAGGCCTTTTCCACAGCAGGGCAATGTCTCCTTGAGGCATATTGCAAAAGATAAAACAGAATCATTTGATAAATAGAAATATCTTTGTTTCACTAACTAATCTAATATTTTCTTTATAATGTGTTTTATTCACAACAGTAATACAAATGATCTTGTTTTATAAAATACTGTGCTAGTTTTGGAGTTTTAGTTTTTCTCAAACCAATTTTAAGACTATGAGTGGCAAGTGTTTTTTTTCATGTTTTCAATGTGGACTAGAATATTCATTTTTTATTTGCGCTTTTCAACTGAATCTTAACATAACCCACCTACTGTACAGTCAAGATCATATGCCTCTATACACCATACATTATTCTACCATCACGCACACTCACCCCTACCTCTCTGCCCGAGACTTCCTCAGTATCCGAGCCGAGCATCATGAGCCATGCTGCTGATGACCCCACACTTTGGCTTTCCCAAAGATTTTTATTGGCTAAGAAAACAGGTAGACTACATATTTTTGTTCTAAGGTTTTCATTTAACTAATTCAAAATGTTCTTTCATAACACTGACATCCTCCTATTTCCAGAGCAAAATGCTAGTTTTTTGGAGAGTTAAGGGGACAGATTTTCAGCCTGTTGTGGGACTAACTCCCATGACACAGCCATCGGGGTGTGTGTGTGTGTGTGGGGGGGAAGAGACACCGCAGCACCAGGTCTTGATTGCCACATGGGCAACTAGTGCAGCTGTGGAGAATGTTACACCTGGTCCAATCAGATGTAACATTTTGGAGCAGCTGTACAAAAAAAAAAAAGAAAAGAAACAGCCCAGCTGTAGTAAATCATGAAGCTGGTAACCAGCTCTGTGATTGAAAATACAGCACATGCAGAAAACCCTGCGGACCAGCACGTTTTCCGCATGGGTGCGAAAATGACTGTATCTGAAGATCCAGCTCAAGATTTGTTTTCTTTGTAACCAGTTTGAGGAGTTTCTCCGCAACCTGTTTCTACACTTCTCTAAGGCCCTGTCCATACTACGCCTGTAACGTTACAGAGTGCCCAAACTGTTACCACAACGGTTTATGCTACACCTGTAACGTACAGGAGTATGCTATAACGCCATTAAAACCACACATATGAGGTGGTTTCTAAACGTGACGGGTTAAGAAACCGGTCCACCGCGGTAACGCTACCGGCGGTAGTGTGGATGTGCAGCAACGGTCCCCTGCAGCGACCGAGCACAGGGCGAAGCATATTGTGGGATCGGGTGCTGCCGTAATGGTCGCCCGGCTCCCGATTTGTGGACTGGCGGTGCGGTCCTGTAGCGAACACCACCGAGGTGTGGGCGCTGCACCGCTCCCGGCCCGTAACAGATTGCATCTGTTACCGGGCCAGAAGCGGTGTAGTGTGGACGGGGCCTAAGAGACACAGTCTTTTCTTCTTTCTCCTCCTCTTTTTTTTTTTTTTAAAATGCACCATGTACCTAACGAGGTTATTGTCATTATCTTCCTTCCCCAGCACTGTAAGGCATGTGCAGTCGAGGGTAACCTTCACCTGGTAATTTCTGCTTGTGGATTTACAATACATTCATTATCTTTACACGGACTACCACCAAGGCATACTACATGGTCATTCAAGCTCAGTATGCTGCAATACTGCATGTCCTGGGATGGGTGGTTATGCACTTGGCTGCTCCTTATGCCTTGAACCAGCCATACTTGGCAATTAAGCATACATTCCACCCAAGTACTGTTACTGCCAAACTTCTGTCATATGATTATTTTTACCAGCTATAATAATCAACTGTAATATTTATATTTATTTGCTATCTACATGTTTTTTTTCCTATACCATTGACAGCATCATACATCTGTGATCTGTTCCACATAAACGCTGTAAATACACAAGTCAGCATTTCTAAAATTAAGTTGACTGGATTTTCCCAAACATAACACATTTTTGTGCTCACCAGATATTTACAATGATCAATAAAAATATAACAGAAAAACATTCTGGAACATCATTAAAAAAAAAACCACGGGCCCTATGAACAGTCTCACTGATGGGTAATGGTATTTTGTTTGGGGAGCTCTCCATACTGCCACCAACCAAAGTTGCAATACTTAACAGGTGGCATGGTTTGCAGGAGGAGGACTGCCCTCTGACAGCGGTACTGCATACCGTTAAGTAAAGTGCATTCCAAATGGTGGTCACATATAGGCTGTGTGACCACTAATATGATGGAAGTGTAGCAGCCACAGGGGCTGGCCATGACATGGCACCAGGAGTATAGTGGCACGCCACGGCCCAAGCCCTGGCAACACAGCACTACTGCAGTTACTGCCCCAACCTTCCTCCGTGCTCCATACCTTATGGCCTAGCCTCTCCAGTCTTCCCTAGTGGACCAGTGACCCCGAAATCTCACCCGTTGCTGACAGACATCCCTAGCATCTAGACAGTGCATTCCCACTTCCCTAGCCCCATTTCTGTGTTCTGCTCTAACCATTCCCCTGCCAGAACAGTTGTCCAGACTCATAAGGCAGTGGCCCCTTTAAAGAGCAGCTGAGACCTTCAGGAGAATTTAGCAAAATATTTAAACATAGTTCAGCTTGTATTTTACATTATTTCTCTATTTCTCCTCCCATTATTTATCACGGAGGTCATTTGCATGAAAACAGGATCACTGCTCCTGCAGAGTTCTACTGTTTCTGTTACTTTCTCCATACCGGACGTCATAATGCACTGCCTGTGACATCACAGTTACTCCCATGGCAACAGAGTATGATGTCACAACAGAGGATTATGACTTAAATTAGGAGTAAGCTATAGAGGCAGATGAATATCATGTATTTATGTACATTTCTGTAATAAATAATGGGAAGAGAAACTATAGAATATATATGGAATATAAGCTAAATTGTACCTAAATATTATGTTTTTAAAGTTTTTTAAGGCGTCAGTAGCTTTTTAAGAACCGCTCCAGCAGTTCTGGTCCTGGGGTTGCTGCACCTTGTGACCAAAGAGGAGGACGCTGGGAACTGCTGTGCATCGCATGGCACCTCTGCACACACCAGCACCCAAATTAATTCTGCCTCACCACTCCTTTCCCTGTGTTGCCAGACTGACCTATGTGCTAGCGTAGGGAAAGTCTTGCAACCCCTTTATGAATGGCACAAAGATACGCAGTTCAGTATGTACTGCAAAGCGTTCTTGGACCGCTTGTGTCCCAAAATTGTGAGTATGTACTACAGCCCCAGTTCTTCATTTACAGTCCTATTTTCTGTCCACATGACCAAAGAATCCAAGACATACGAACATACCAAAATGCCAGCAGAATAGGCCTAACGTTTTTTGCATCTGCTCGCCTGTTCAGCCCCACCCTGGGAGCTGACCCTGCTGCCCTCGCCCTCTCTGGCTTCTCCCTTCCCAGTCCCGGACATTCTCGCTGCACTGGACTTTGCTACCAGAATCCTTCCCTGTACCTGTCCCACCCCTCTTGAACCCCTCCACCGCCTCTACCTCCACCAGCCCCCGGCAGCACATTCCATGGCTCCACCACCTCTCAGTGAAGTAGCACCTTCTCCTTTCTCCCTTAATCCCCTCCAGCTTCCACCCATGCCCTCTAGTTGCCCCCTCCTTCCTTTGGAGCACCCTGACTGCTCCTCCCTTATTTACCCCATTCATGTACCTAAAGACCTCTATTATGTCCCCCGTCCCTTCTCTCTTCCAATGTGTACATGTTTAGCTTTTGAGCCTCTCCCTAAGGTCCTGCCACCCAAGCCCCAGATCATTTTGGTTGCCCCTCTGGACCCTCTCCAGGAGTTCAATATCCTGTGGCCTCCAAAGCCAGTTATTCAGAGGAGAATCACTTCCTCCTTCTGAGGTGATCCCCTAGCAATGCATCCCAGCATCCTGTTGGCCTTGGTCTCTGCCCTCCTACAAGTCTCTGAGTTGTTCATCTTGACATCCACCACCACCCCAGGTCCCCTCAGCCATCGAGACTTGTAACATCCCCCTCCCCGGGTGTACACTTGGCCCGGTTTCTGGTTCCCAGGTGCAGTATCTTGCATTTCCCTGCATTGAACCTCAGCTTCCCTTTCTAGACCACCGTTCCAGAGCCTCCAGGTCCCCTGTAGGACCACCTCCCTCCTCCGCATCCACCACCGCCCCAGTTTTGAGTCATCTGCAAAGAGATTCACCTCACTCCTGATACCCTTCCTTATGTCAGAGATGAAGGCATTGAACAAGAGGGGCCAAGGACCGATCACTGAGGGACATCACATTGTATGTTTTGTATTGCATGGACTTCAGTATGTGCCACTTATACCGTATGTGCCTAGCACAGACAGCCGCTTAAATGACATTTTCCATTTTCCAAAACCTTTCCATTAACTGCAATGGTAATCATATCTGATAAGCCTGCTACATCAGACACCAAAGCTGCTTGTGGAGGTGTTGATGAGCCTATCCAACTGCAACCCAACCTGGCATCAATGGGTTAATGACAGAAGGTGCCAAGCTACAGTTTCCTGTCATTCTGGGCTGGTGTCTAGCACAAGCAGTGCTCCCAAAGCTACTGTTTCATGGCGAGACCCTCCCTCCCTCTAGCAACATGGAGTCGGTTGTCAGTATGACAGAACTGAAAAGACCCCGCACCACTACTATACTGCTGTCCACCTCCTCTGTAGCAATACCCAAGTTGCGGAGCTCAGCGATGGTGGTTATTCAGTGTGGCAGCGAGTGAGCAAGCACAGGATCAGCATCGGTTCGATCTTATGATCGACAGACTTGTGAACTGGCATCAAGTCGAATCCAGGAGCACTGGAGCAGTATAGCAGCACAATGCAGTACACAGGTTGCAGGGCAGGAAGGCAAATGAGCAGAGACCAAGCTGGCGTGGTTGAGACATCGACCAAGAGAAAAATTACTACTGCTACTCTGGGATGGAGAGGAATGCTAGCAATAGATGACATATAACATTATACTATTACCACGCAAGCGAGGGAACAAAAGGCCACCCTGGATAAATCGGACAGCCGCTTATAATGGAAAAAGGCCACACAAAATGAGTCTGTTGTAAGTGGCTACTCAGTATTACTCCAGGTGCTGATGGTGACACTGAGGTGGACTTTGTGGCCATCAAAGAATCGTGGGCTTTGGAAAATAACTGGGAACTGCTGGTCCCTGTGTATTCATTGTTCAGGAGGGCAGAGGAACAGGTAGAGGAAGGAGAAGCCATTTTGTCAAGGATGGCATCAAGGTGGTAGGTGATGGTGCATAAGGGACTGTAAGGGGGTGAGTCACTGGGGAAGCAACTCACGGCAGCCTCAGGCAAGAAACTTCACTTGGGGGTGACCTATAGACCTTCAGGGCACGAGGAAGACAGGGACAGAGAGCTGCTCCAGGAAGAACCTGAAAAAGAGGAGTGGCAAGGGAGGGGGATGGTGGAGTAGTTGTGGTGGGTGATCTGAACCTGTCAGACATATACTGGGATGTTCCAGTGGCCAGGAATACCAGAAGTCAGGTCTTGCTGGTTGCCTTCCAGGGCTGTCTACTGGTACAGCTAGTTAAGGAACCCACCAGGCAGACTGCTAGTCTAGATGTGGTGCTCAACAACCTGGAAGTGGCAGAAGCTGTGAGAATAAAGCAGCCACTGGGGAACGGTGATCATGACTCCATTTGGTTCAAACTGGCCCTTGGATCTGGAAACCCCAAGTGAGAGCTAAAGTCCAATTTTAGAAGGGCAAACTTCAACAGGTTGAGGGAGCCAGTCAGGGAAATGTTAGTAGGGATGGGCAACACAGATGGGGCAGAAGCTAGATGGTGCAATTAAGGGCCCATTCTCAAGGCATCTAATTTATGCATGAGAATAGTAACCAAAAGCTCAAGTTCAAGAGACCATTGTGGTTCCCAGCAAGGGCAGGAAGGTGAGGGCCAAGAAAAGGCCTCTAAAAAGTATAAGAAAATCAGAGGGAGGAAGAATGGGGAGAGCATTTACTGAAAAACAGATGCAAAGATATCGACAAGGGAAGCAAAAGCAGACAGAGTTGCATACTGTGTAGGGATCAGCAGAAAAATACAGGTTACTCACCTGTAACAGGAGTTCTAGAATGGTATATGTTGTTCATCCACACTTACTGGCAGGTTCCTTGCCGCTTAAATCTTGCCGGAAGGTCTTCAAGTTGGCTCCTCCCACCCACCCGGGTGGTAAAACTCTTGGCCATCCTAACGCCAGATCTAACCCAGCTGGAAGCCAGGTTGTGCGTCGAAGCCGGGAGGTCGGGTGGGTTAGATGAACAACATATACCATTCCTAGAACTCCTGTTACAGGTGAGTAACCTGTATTTCTAGGTACATGGATATGTTGTTCAATCCACACTTACTGGCAGACTCCTAGCAGTTCTCCGGGAGGAGGGAGGCAAGGCGCACACCCCTACTTGGGAAATAAGGACTGAGAACCGAGGTCCCAAAACCAGCATCCCGGCGTGACTCAAGGTTGATGTGACAGTGGGTAATGAAGGTGTGTGCTGACTTCCAGGAAGCATCCTGGAAGCAGCCACCGATGCAGTGGTATGGTGGGTAGAATGAGCTCTTATCCCTTTGGGAGGCTCCATGCCCGCCAACCTGTAGCAGAGATCTATGCAGGAGGTGACCCACCTGCCGGGTCGGGCCGCTGGCTGCAGGTCTGCCAGGTGCGGCTTCAGCGAGGTGACAAACAGCTGGCGAACCTCTCCCTGAACTTCAGCCATCTGCTCCTTGTAGTAAGAGAGTGCTCTTCTATGGTCCAAAGTATGGAGCCTATATTCGGCCTCCAAGGTGTGATTGGGGTAGAACACTGGCAGAGTCAACACCTGGTTAAGGTGAAAATCCGACACCACCTTCGGAAGGAATTTCGGTGGGGCGAGGACAACCTTTTCTCTGTGGAAGACCAGATAGGAGACTCGATGGAAAGCGCCTGGACCTCTCCCATCCTTCTGGCTGACGAATAGGCACCAAGAAGGTGGTCTTCCACGACAGGTGACAGATGTCACACCTGTGCATCGGTTCGAATGGCTTGCCCATGAGCTTAGCCAGTACCAGCAGTAGATCCCACAGAGGTGGAGGTTCTTGCACTGGAGGATATGTGATCAAGGCCTTTGAAAAGCGCCCGACCACCTTCTCCTGTGCCACCGACTGCTTTCCAGCCCCGCCCGTAAGCAGAGATGGCTGCCAGGTGCACCTTAAGGGTCGTTGACCGAAGCCCTAACTAACTGAGAAAGGGACCACAGGTAGTCCAGAATGCTGGCCAAGGAACAGGAGGAAGGGTCCAACCCTTATCCTGACACCAAATGGAGAATCTCCTCCATTTGAAGGCGTAGCATTTTCTGTTCGACTTACAGGATGCCTCAACAACGCTGAGGACCGAGGCCGGAAAGACCCAAGGCCTGGAACTCTAGCCGCCAGGAACCAGGCTGTCAGGTGCAGGGATTGAAGGTCCAGGTGGAGAACCTTCCCTGGTTGACTGAGATCAGGTCCGGGCGGGCTGGGAGCCGCCTTGGGAGCCTGGAGCTGAGGCTGAGGAGATTTGGATACCAGAACTGATGGGGCCCATCTGGGGCTACCAGAATCACCTGCGCCTTGTCCCTCCTCACCTTGAGAAGCACCTTGTGGATCAAGGAAATGGGGAAAGGTGTAGAAAAGGCCCAGGGTCCACGGCCTTGAGAAGGCATCCCCTGCAGCGAGCCCTGCTGAGGCGGCAGGCATGAAACAGCCTCAGCTCGCATTCTCCCTGAGGCAAACAGGTCCACCTGAGGTGTGCCCCAGTGGGAGAACAGATCATGTACTACCTCCAGCAGGAGAGACCACTCATGAGATGCAGCACCTATCTGGCTTAAGGCATCAGCCAGAGTGTTGAGGCTCCCGCTGCCCAACCAGAAATGATTGGGCAAAGGGAGGAAAGAACCTCAGCCCTTTCCGCTGGGAGCCGTGCTCTGGCTTGAAGAGAGTCGAGCTCTGCCCTGATGAACTGAATCACCTGCATTGGCACGAAGTTCGATTTGGCCTCGTTGATGAGGAGGCCAATCTGAGAGCAGACCTGGAGGCCAGATCCTGGACCGCTCCACCTCCGGTCTGGAGGGGCTGCAAACAGCCAGTCATCCAGGTAAGGTACACCTGGACCCTTCAGCGCCCAGAGAATGCTGTCACCACTGCCATGCATTTGATGAAGACCCTGGGAGCTGGAGAGAGCCGAAGGGCATGGCCTGGAACTCATAGAGGACCCTCCACCCTGAAGCGGAGGAATCGCTGGTGGGACGGACAGATTGGGACGTGAAAGAACGCATCCTGGAGGTCCAGGAACAGAAACACATGCCTCACTCCAAGGATGGAATAATCTGAGCCAGAATGACCATTCTGAAGGTTCGAGACCTTAGGAACTTGTTCAGGTCGTGAAGGTCTAGAATGGGCGCCAGCCCCATCCGCTTTTGGGACCAGGAAATACCTGGACACAAACCCTGGGTCGGTGGAGGATCCGCCACCTCCCTGATCACCTCCTTTGGAGGAGCAGGACAATGTCAGCTCGATGAGCCGACAGAGAGGCTGCGGACCTCGAGCCCCTCTGTGGGCGACGGCTCGATAGGGTGGGGCATGCTCAAATTCCAGAGGCAGACCCTTTCCTACCACTTCCAACACCCAGCGGTCTGTGGTGATAGTGGACCAGGCGGAAAGGAAGTGGGCGGAGCCGTTCCCCAGGGGAACGGGGAGTGATGAGGCTGGGGCAACACCCTCAACCCGTCACTGGGCAGGCTTGGAGGAAGGACCGTCCGAGGGACCTCCTGGGCCTTTCTCTCCCAGCTTTCTGCTGGAGGAAGCTGCAGGCAGCTTTGGGGTGCCAAGTGCGAGCCTGCTGGCCCTGATGCTGGTGTTGCTGGGCGGATGTGCCACAGGGCAGAAGGCCGAAAAGCTTACACTGCTGCTGGCGGCCTTTGTCCTTCTGGGCAGATGTGATCGAGTCCAAGGTGGCATTGGACTTCTCGATCCTCTGCAAATGACCCTCCTCCCCGGACCGAACAAGTCAGTTGTCAGGAAGGGAACGTCTGCCTGCTTGTGCTGGGTATCGCCGTGAAGGTGGAGATCCGCAGCCAAGCTCTGCGGTGCATGGCCACTGCAGCCGCTTACTGACCGGGCACAAGAGTCTCCAATGTCTAGAGCAGTTTGGAGCTGTTGCTTTGCCACTGCCCTTCCCTGATCCCGCATCTGCTTGACCAGAGTCTGGAGGTCAGCCAGAGATGAGGAATCACCTCATCCAGGGAGCCCAAAAGGGTGGGAAAAGTGTGCCATCAGAACGGCCGAACTGGCCTGACGAAGGCCTAAGGAGGAAGCAGCATAGACTTTATGCCCAGAGTAGTCCAGTTTCTTGGACTCTTTATCGAGTGGCTTGTTCACATCCTAAGCGTTCCAGAGCGACGGAAAACATTATCGGTCACCAGCCCCCTCAGAGAGGGTGCTCCGAGAACCGGAAAGTGAACCAGTGGGAACAGCATACTTTCTGGCCATCCTGGCCTAAGGTGCTGGACAAGAAGCGGCTGCTGCCATAGCTCCAGAGCCAGGCCAACAATGGCTTTGGCCACAGGAAAGGCCTCCGTGGGGAATCCTCTCAGTCCAGTATCTCCGTGAGGGATACTTGGCCCATTTTGAAACGGGTTCAAGCTTCGGCCCCAGTAGATTCTGAGATGAGCCGATGCATTCCCAGGAACAGGGATGGGCTCTATCCACCGATTGACCCCAGTGGACTCCAGGTCGAGGACCTGGAGAACAGCAAGGCATCATCGTCAGACTCTGAGGGAGTCTGCAAGCAGCTGCCTGGGGCCTGAGCCACCCTCCACTTGCCGAGGCTGATCAGAAGCGGGGTGACTGACAACCGATGGGCAACCCCAGACCGACCAAGAATCCTTGGTCGGAGCCCCAGTTTTAGGTTATGGGGGGTTCCACCACAATGGGTGGTGCAGCTGGTTTAGGCCGAACAACCGCGCTGGCTTCGGCCTCGATGACAAACAAGAGGTTGTTTCAGCCACTCTGGTGACAGCCACTTAATGGCGGGAAGGCGACAGAGTCGGCTTGTTCCCAGTCTAAAGGAGCTGCTGCCACATCAGATCCTCATAGCGCTGTAGTGCAATTTGCACCAGAGCCTATCCTCTGAAGAGAACGAAGATGAGGATGAGCGGCGCCCGCCGCCTCGGTGCCAAGACTGAGATCGCCGGTGTCAGCGGGATTGGCTGGACCGAGAAGAGGTCCAAGACAGAGACCTTGGTGTTTCAAGGGTGGGTCTGGGAGGGAGTGGGGAAACCCGTTCCTCCATCGGTTCGGGACCTTAATCAGGGACTCCGGCACAGGAGGCACAGGCAAGTCCTCGGTTTCAACGGGGAACGGTGAAGAAGGGTTGTCGGCTTCACCAGTCGACAGCCTGTCCGACAGGTCGAGAAAAATCGCGGAGTCTCGCCGGCTGACCTGACGGGGACACCGTGAAGCCAGTGGCCTTAGCCGCAACCTCGACCCAAGTCGAGTGTCGACAATCCGGGAAGGGGACCCTCTGGCCCCACGAATGTTGATGGTGGACTTACCCTTAGAGTCCTTCTTCTTGGATCGAGAGAATGTCTCAAGCCCCTCTCCCTTAGTGGAGAGGGACTGATAAAGCTCTTGAAAGAAGCCGTGTAGGAGGAGCCCAGAGGAGCGGGATAAATGCGCGATCGGGAAGAAGTAGATGCGGCCTGGGCGCCTCCTCCTCGAGGGCAATCATTTGTTCAAGCTGTTCAGCCGAGCCCGCAGCCGTGGACACCGCCCAACAGGCCTCCTTCGACTTTACCGGAGGAATACGCCTCGGGCGCCCAAGTTGTCATCTGGCAGGGCGATCCTCAAGCACATTGGCCGAGAAGGACTTGCATAATTCGCAGGCTCGCGGATCGTGATCGAGCCCAAGGCAGCAAACGCACGTGAGCGGATCGTCCGACATCTTCGCCCACAAGGGCAATCACCGAAATCTGGAGTCGACTTGTCCATCGTGAGCTAGAAGGAAGAAAAGACCAAGTCTAGTAAATTTTAATATAAGTTTTGATTTAACGAACGAGTTAGGATCCAGGCCTAAAACGCAGAGTGCAAAGGAGGGAACCTGAGCTTCCAAGCGTAAGGAAGATTGGCGCCATGGGGCGGAGCCGAGTTTTACCACCCGGTGGGTGGGAGGAGCCAGCTTGAAGACCTTCTGGCAAGACTTAAAGTGGCAAGGAACCTGCCAGTAAGTGTGGATTGAACAACATATCCATGTCCCTAGAGCAGGTCTTTTATATATTAGGAAGAAAGGAAAAAGGATCATGAATCATAAGGCTAGCTGAGGGGGAGGAAGGGTGATAGAGGAGGATGGGCAAAGGCCACTGTCCTCAATGATAACTTCTACTCAGTTTCCACTAGGGAGGATGGTGGGCCCTTGCCAGAGAGTTGCATCAGGCAGCCACTAAGGGGTCTAGGAGATGAGGCAGCCAACATTTACAAGCAAAAGGGCTGGCAGCCTTAAAGATCAGCTGCAGCTGTATTATAAACATATCACAAACGTTACTCCTTTTCCCTAACATAAGGGCAACCAGGCCTTATTTATTACATGTGAAATGAAGAAATTGCCATTTGTCATTTTCTGATATTATTTTAATGCTCTCCTGTTTAGCGGTTTCACAGAAAATCTCAGACATTATTTTTGACCAGTTAGCTAAGTTAGAGAGAGCTTATTTATTCGTTAACACGACTAATTTTCTCAAGGTCCTGTAGCAGTACCAGAAATTTGAGGAAAATTATGTCATTTTGCTTGAATGGAAAGAGCACTCACCCAAGATTCCACCAGCTGGTCTGAAAATGACCAAGGGTTTTCTGTGAATGATTCAAAAAAAGACAGCTAGTAAAATAGCATGTGAACATGATAAATTACCATTCCTGAACATTGCTTGCAATACAGTATATATGGAGTGGCTGTTCTCATGGTGAGAAAATAAAATACGTTAAAAGCATTTAAAAACACTGCCATTGATCTTTAAAGATGGATATGGCCCTGGGACCAGATAGGCTGCATATGAGGTTACTCAGGGAACTGGCAGTAGAACTGGCCAAACCCCTGGTAGGTATATTCAACAGCTCACTGGGATGTTGGGGGGCCCTAAGGACTGGAAAGTGGTGGACATGGTTCTGCTCCATGGTGGGGGGAGACAAGGAATAAGCAGGGAACTATGGAGTCGTCAGTCTTACCTCTGTTGTAGGGAAGCTGATGCAGCCACTGGTCAGAGAGGACCTCATGGACTACTTGAGAGCAATGGGCTACAGGATAGTAAACAGCAAGGAGACACTGAGGTCTTGTCAGACTAACCTGGTAGTTTTCTTTGACTGGCTTTCAACTTGCAACCATCAGGAAGTCTTTTGCACACTAGGCGTATTATGGATTCTAGAGCTGTTTTATTTACTCTTTTTTTTTTTTTGTCTCTTGGTTTGGGAGGCCAGTGTAGTTTTGACAGGCAGGGTTTCCGACTTGCCCTTGTAGAGCGCTTAGCCAGGAAAGAATCGGCAGGGGTTTGTTTACATTTAGTGCTACAGAGGAAGGATTTGTTTTTTTTTTGTGATGGAGTTCTTAGCTACTGGATCTTTATCTATGGGTTACTGTAGGATTTAGCCATAGTTAAAGACCCTAGGTAGCCAATCAGATTTCTGGAAAATCGGACTCCATTGTATGATACTATTTAACCAACAGTGCCATACAATAACATAATGAATCTTGTGGTATTGTAAACCTTTGTAGTTGAAGGACAAGATGTGTATGCATGAAGGTAAGTGGGGACATGAAGGAAAAAACATTACAGCAGGCAAGCATCAGTAATCACCAAACTCGGACATTGCAGATGGAATGAGACTTCCAAAATGATTCTTAAATTTACTCTGTGATGCAGCAATAATAAATCTAGAAGCCACTAAAACATTTCTCACCCTAGAGGTCATTTCTGAAAGTATTTAAGCTCCTTACCTTTTTGAATTAAATGTACTTTATTCATTTTCAATAATGAGCATACACAAACAGGACTACCCCCTCCCAAGTACAGTTGATACATGTTACAGCTCAGCATATCGGCCGATGAAAAAGAACATAACCTATCTGTATAATCTGGGAGGGCATATTCATGCCAGACAAAGCCTTGGTGTCATGTTCTTGTATAAGGTATACATATATCCACCCAGCTGATAGGGTGTATCTGCTTGCTGATCACAAACAATTCAGTCAAGGGTCACAAGTACATAGAGCTTTTTCCACATATTCTCATATGCTTTTAGCCCGTCATTCATGCTTGTTATAGATTTCTCTGCTTTCAGTGGAATAGAAGTTCAGTGTGCCACCTGTAGAAAGGTGTATCCTGATCTGGCCAGTGTCATAATACAATAAAACCCTGCTTATCCAACCCCTCTATCCGAAACTCTCAGATATCGAATGTCTGCTCTGTCTCCGCTGCTCCCTACTGCTGTCAGTGTAGTCATTTAGTGGGCCTTTACCTTGATTGCAGTCTTCTTATGCAAAAAGGCTGTGATTGGGATCCAGACAGCCTTACTGCCGTCGTGGTTTTGACTTCAAACCACTGAAGATCTACTTTGGGGAAAAAAAGGTGATCTGTAACAACAGCCCCCAGAGAGAGAGGAGACTAAACAGCAAGAAGAAATGCTGCAGAAACTAAACAAAATGGACAAGAACCCCCAAAAGAATGAAAATAACAAGACAAGAGGTACGGGGGGGCACATGAACAAGACACAGGTGGCATACAAACAGAGCATGGGGGGGAGCAGAGAAGCCATACGGAGCAGCAAAAACAATGACAAAAGGAGGAAGTGACTGGTGTGGGAGGACAGACAAGCTGCAGAGTGGCAATGGAGAGGCGGGGGAAATCAAGGACAAAGAAGTCGTGGCAGCAACACAGAAAGGGAGGGACAAGCCAAATGAAGTTTCCTACACGCAGGAACAGGGAGTAATAGCATTTGTCAATGCCAAATGTTGTCTTGCTGGCACTGGCATTGGTAGTACAGGAGTTAAAGAGATGCATAATAGGAATGCAGTGAAGTAGTGAACTGACACCAACCTCACCCTGCAGAGACTGACAGGCATTGGGGTGAGCCTTTGGGTCATCGGCCATAATGCTTCGTCATTTCCCCTCACACTACCCTGCAGACACAGACAAGTGTGACGTGTGCCTTGGGAGACTGGGCCTTACGCTCACTCCATTCCATAAGGTAATATGCTGAGATGGGTGCAGTATAGGAGAATGGGGTGAACTTTGGGTGAAGAGTCCAAGGCACACCTCGATGTCTGTTACTGGTTGCAGGGTGGGGTGGAATAGCATGAGCATTACAGCCGACAATCCCAAGTCACACCTCTGCGCCTGTCAGTCTCTACAGGATGGGCGTTGCGGTTGGAAACTCTAATGCCCCTGGTGTTTGTTGGTATTTTCACTCAATTTTCAACATGGGTTTTGTGACCCCACCTCATGAACAGCGGCACTATCAGTTTGTTAGCCGAAGGTGATCTTTGCACAGCAACTGTGCCATATTTGACGCCACAGGTGTGAAACACATTTTGGGCAGGATGTGAAAATGACAGCTGTACTGATCATAAGGAGGTGTAAACAAATGGCAATGTTGAAAATGTGGGTGAAAATATGAAAACTGGTGAAGTCACGGTGTGCGTAGAAACTACGCAACACATGCGCATAACACAATTATTTGGGGATTTTTTTAACCAAATGTTCAACATAGGCATTTTGGGACCTCCGCTCATGAACAGTGTCACTGTGATTTTGTTAATCTGTCCTGAACGTTGATTTCCCACAACGACCGCACCACTGTGCACCACATGTGTAAAACACATTTCGGGCAGGATGTGAAAACGACAGCTACACTCTTCATAAGGAGGTGTGTGAAAAAATGGCAATGCTGAAAATCTGGAGTGAAAATATTACAAATTGTTGAAGTTATGAGCTGCAGTGGAAAATGTGCAATGCACACTAGTAACACAGTCATTTTTTGAATTTGTTCACCAAATTTGCAACATAAGCCTTTTGGGACCCCATCTCATGAACAATGGCACTGTCGTTTTGTTAACTGATCTCGAAAGGTGGTTCATGCAGTGACCGTGAAATGACCAGTTGGGACTGAATAACGAGATGACAGTGAATGTGTTCATGAGGTGGGGTCCCAATAACCCATGTTGAAAATTTGGGCCAAAATTAAAAAAAAAAACAAAAACGGCTAAGATACCCACCCTAAGTTGACCCCCACACCATTTATGCCATTATACAGCTTACCAGCATTTCTTCATTTACAGTTCGGCTTTGAAGGAGTCTAGATGTGTTCCGCTCCACGAAGATGCTTAGCGCCACGTATGGGGTGAGGTGGATGTGTAAGGTGGGATCACAGAGAGTGGGTCGGGAGTTTGGGGAGGAAGGTACCGTAGACAACGGACAGTTTCTTTTTTCAATACAAAAAAAAAAGACACTTGCACGTGGGACAGTTTTCTTTCTTTACAGGTGAAAAAAAACAAATGTTAGGCACAATGAGGTGGGCTCCCAGTGTGCCCATGACTTTCAGGGGGGGCCTGATGTTGCTTGGCTTGGGGTGGGCTCTGATGTGCTACACAACAGGGGTGGGTGGGGGCAGGAACATGCCGACACGGTCGCTTACTGTGAGCAAGCAGCACACTGGGGTGGGCTCCAGTGTGCCACACAATGTGGGAGGGAGAAATGCCGACATGGGGATTGCACCCCAATGTCGGCTTCCTTTGGGGACTGTGTGGCGGCATCTCCTCCACCATGTTTACTGAAATGTTTCACCAGAAAGGCACGTACTGGAGGCGTGTCATCTGTGCAGATGCATGACGAGCTTGTCTCCGAACTGCAGCTGCACATTTGTTTCAAGTTGGTGGCACTCTGCAGATACTTGTGTCAGCACTAGCATGCTGGCTCATTGGGGAATGAGGGATGCACCTACTAAAGCGTGCCCTGCATTCACCAACACTGACACACCTCTGCATTTCTCCTACTACCAGAAGATGTTGCTTGCATAATGCGCTAATATAACACATGAAAATGGGGAGGAACACCAGGAGCCCGATTTGCCTGCTTGCTGAGCCATCATACTTTTGGCAGGAGAGCAATCTGCCTGCTGTACATCTTCCAGATTAAACAGACTGTTGGGGAGCCAAAGTGTTTTAACTGCCCAGTAATCTTATCTGCGGTAATACTATACGATATTGTTACAGTTGCCTTCATGTGCAATGAAGACACACTGGAACAACAGGAACCAAATTATCTTAACACCTGTTTATCCAAACATTTTCATGTCCCCAAAGGCGTTCAGATAAACAGGGTTTTACTATATCACATTTCTGGCACAGGCAGAAATGAGGGCTATATGTATTTCTGTGCCCCTATAAGTTGGTTTTATAGTCCCCAATAATGCAAATTGATGGTGTGAAGGCTTCTTCCAGACCTAACTGGGGTCCAACCTGTCCTTAATATTCTTCCATGGGGCTGTGTTTTGGGCAATGCCCAAATATATGCAATACTGTGCCCTGCCCTCCATGGCATCTGGTGCACACATCTGACTGTAATTACTGTCAAATATTACATTTGTTACTGCCAAAATTGCTATGGTAGGAGGATTCCGCAAAGAAATTAGAGGGATTGGAGGTCAGCCTTTGAAAGTGCTACATCAGAAATGCAGGATTCAGTCAGCAAGGCTAAAGGCAGGAACACATACTGTACCTGCTGTTCTCAGTCACTGCTGATTGTATTGTGAGGCCTTCTGGAACTATGCAATTCTGCTTAAAGTTGAGCCAGTCCAAATTAATTCATGGGTATTTGCATATGCTTCCATGATGCTTTGCATTATTGGGTATGTGCAATTTGTGTTTATTTTTTAAATTGGCTGTATGGTCAACATCACATTACAGGATAACCCTTTCCTCAGTGCATTTGCTCTGGGTAGGGTTTTAAATAGCAGTATTGCATCGCATTCTGCGATGCAAACCGACTTTATCTTGACCCATTTCTTTTCGGATGTAAAAAGTGCAATCCACTGACTGTAGGCCTTCTTAACTGCCCGTATAGCCTCCTTCAGCCAACCCGTATATTAAAAGTCTCACACTCGTGGCCCTGGGTGCCGGCAATTGCTCTTAGTAGTGCTTTGCAGTATAACAATACCGCAAAGCACTATTGGGAGTGATTACAGCACACCACATGTGAGAATGTTAATATATTATGGGCGTGCATGGCACCTAAACTCCATGGCACTTGAGGGGATTTAAACACCAGTCCCCCGGCTCCATTGATTCTTCTGCACAGACTGCGCAACTGCTGCACTTCCTCCGCGCCTGTCGGGTTCTGAGTTTTGGTGCGAAGCTACTTGTTGCTGCTCAGGAGTCACACAGTATGCAGTAGAGGTTGTGGACTCAAACCCTTGTCTGCTGGAGTGGGGACTCTTTCTTTGGCAACCACCAGGTATGGCCCAGTAAGTGCCTGTTTTAGGGAAGCTTTGTTCAGAGTCACAGTATGCAGTAGAGGTTATCGAGTCAAACCCAGGTAGGTCTGCTGGAGTGGGAGTGTGGGGACTCTTTCTTTGGCAGCTAGGTATGGGCCAATACAAGTGCCTGTTTTAGGAGAGTTTTGCTCAGAGTTGCACAGTATCGGTGGAGGTTGTAGGAATCAAACTTAGGTCTGCTGGAATGGGGACTCTTCCTTTGGCAACCAGGTATGGCCCAATACAAATGCCTGTTTTAGGGGAGGTTTTGCTCAGAGTCACAGAGTATGCAGTGGAGGTTGTGGGAATCTAACCCAGGTCTGCTGGATGTTGTACCAAGCTCATTACATTACTTTAACCTAGGCTATACTGCCAATTAGGCCTGTGTCTGTGTCTGTAGTGTGTACTGAAACAGATCACATAAAGACAGAGCTAATTTTAATGTAAATTTTATTCAGGATACTTTTTTAATTGTATGTATATACAGTCATTTTAATTTTGCTAATCAAACTGAGGCAAGTGCTATGCATCTTCACAATTGATTAGCACAAAATATTCACAGCTTATTTAAACCCTGTCTGGGGTTCTTTAGTCATACTGTACCTTTGCACAGAGTGGCTGATCCACTGCCACACAGACTAAGCCTTGAATGCACAAGGATCGGATCCACAGAGCTACTGTGGTGGTGGGAGGCCAGGGAGCAAAAAGTGCTGCAGGTATTTTCGATCATGTGTTGGAATCAGGGTCAGGAAAAAGAGCAAGCAGAATGGAGTTTTAATCAAGGAAACTTCCAAGACCAGGATACAAGTCAGCAGACGGGTGAGTGTGGGTTGGAGGAAGAAAACAAACAAAAAAAACATCAGGGTGTGGGGGACTGCCTGCAACAGTGTGTGTGTGTGTATATTATATATACATATGTGTATGTACACGTCCACAGAGTTCAACCTCCTAAACATTTCTGTTCTAACCACTGTGTGTACACATATTAAAGTGGTGCAAACCACAGCACTGGTAAAGCACACCTTTAGTGGGAAATCATGTTGAGGCACCGACTCTCCCCACCCAACAGAACACTAGAGAACATCTGCAAAAGGAAAATGCAAGCTGAATTAATTTGAGCCAGGACTGAAAATTAGAATGTCCAAAATGTTCACAGTTTAGGAATCCAGAGTAGGTATTTCCAATGGGATCTGGGACTATGTGGCTACTGCTTTCTATAGTACTTATGCATAAGGGCTGGAATAGCACTGCATTGCCAGAGCTGCTCTGGCTTCAGAGGCCACATGATAATTATATCCTGGTGCATTCCCCATGGACCAATCAAGAGTGGGAGTACACAGCTGAATGGACAAGGGACACCTTCTGTGACAGTAAGCCAGAAGGCATCAAGTGTAGGTGACTGGCTCAGAGATCAGGCAGTCTGTTAGAAACTGTGCTGCCCCTCCTCCCCAACACAGAAGATTAGCAGCATCGCCCCCAATGTTCTGGAAACCTGCCATCAGGACTCATGGCAGACAACTCAATCAGCTGTGCTGCTGTCACTGGCCTGCTCGGCTGGAGTTAATCCACTGCAGTGTTGAATAAACAGACAAAGCTGACAGGGGCAGTGGGAGGGGCACGCCATAGGGAACGGAAAACAGGTCACAGAGTAAATACATCAGCAGCAGCATTACAGTAGTTCTTACTCTGGCATACAAGACATGCTCCAGAAATGTCCTGCATCATATGATTCACTGTTGAAGAGGTAATACTTACAATCACTCTCCATCTCAGCTCCCTACTGTAACGGACTTCAACTCACACACCTCTCAGATGAAAGGTGACAGAAGAGAGGGTATCACAAAGGACTAAATAAAAATAAAAAGGTCATAATCAAGCCTCCAGAGGAGAAACTGTGGTGCACGTTGTTTAGATTCATTGGTGGTATCTATTACAGCACACAGTGTCCCTTTATTCATTTATTTTATTTTAATTTTGTTCATTGAGAACATATTGAGCTGTGAACAGCTTGTGTCTAGGTATGCCCTACGGAAAGGTGCATGATATTAGCAAAATGGAATATGGAAGTACAGTAATTTAACAGTCAAATAATGTACGGCATTAGCATATGAGAGTTTGTGCATACAAGTAAAGAACAGACAGAAAATACAGCTACAAAAAATAAAAAATTCAGCAAAAACTGCTGACTACAAAGTACCAATTGACAGCTAGAGTGAAAGTCTGATCAGTTCTCCAACTTGCTTCTTGAAAAACAGCCATGATGCACAGAACAGAACCCGAGAAGGGAGGCGGTCCAGCGGTAAGGAGCCTCCAGAAGAACACAAGTTTGTCTAGCAGACATGTAATGCCAAGGAGTAAGAAATGACCAGGGTTTGAGTGACTGAAGGGTCAGGAAGTGGGAGACTACAGCATAAGAAGGAGGAGGGTATGAGCTTGTGGAGGCACTGGCAAGGGCAGGCATAAATAAGAATATTGTGGCCTGGATCGAATCATGGCTATGTGATAGGAAGCAACAAGTGGTGATCCGTGGGAGTTGCCTAACTGGTCAAATGTTACAAGCAGGATTCCACAGGGTTCGGTCCTGAACCAGCCTTGTTCAATTTTTCATTACCTCAATGAACTGTGGTGATGGCATCTGGATGTCTTAAGTTTGCCGATGATGCTAAAATTGGATTTATGGTTAATTCACCACAGGAGGCAAGTCAAATTGCAGGATAACGTGCTCAAATTAGAGGAGTGGGATAATAAGCACAAGTGAAGTTTTAATTTAGATAAATGTGCAATGATGCACTTTGACAGGTACAACTCAATGGAAACATATGCATTAAATGGTAAAATTCTTAAGGATACTGTGGAGGAAAGGGACTTAGATGTTATGATCAACGACTTCAAATTCAAGAGCCAGTGCCAGTCTAGTGCTACAACTGCATCCAAAATTTTGAATAGCATCAGAAGGCCGATCACTTCCAGGGATAGCAGTGTAATGATAACCACGTTATACAGCTCTGGCGAGGCCACACTTAGAATACTGTGTTCAACTATGATCACCAAGTACCATGAGAGAGATCGGTATTCTGGAAAGGGTTCCAAAAGTGCAATTTATGGTTGCTGGACTATAGGGATAAGGGATTGAGCTATGAGGATAGATTGAGAATTCTGGGTCTGTATACATTGGAATACAGAAGACGACTAAGGGAGACCTCGTTTGCTCTTTTGGCTCACTGACCAACAATGATCTTGAGACTATTTAGGGCCTTGAATTGAAGGAACAACATTATAGTACAAAGAGCCCACAGTTTACAGTTAAAGGAGAAATATGTAATACTGTGTGCAGGGCTACATGGTTTAATCAGAATAATTGCAATCTGGAACAGTTTACCACATGACATGGTGGGTAGTAAGGACATGGTGACCTTTAAGGACAAGCTAGATAAATATTTACAAGTAACACTATCGTTTCCCCTTGTGTAAAGGGGCAAGCATGATATAGGTCATTAGGCCTTCTTTTATTTTATTTTTTTATTTATTGAATCTCAGATTAATACCTTTGAGCAACACTGCTCCTTTACAAAAGGTTCCCATCAATAGAACAACAGGTAATTAGGCAGTAGAGTTACAAGATACATTTCATAACATAGAAGAGGAGAATAGCAATATACTGGTAAATTAAGACAGATAAGAAGGAATAACAATGTTACAGGGATAAAATGGCAGGCATACAAGTTAAACAATATAATTACAGGGTTATATATATATATATATAACTAGGAATACTGGGCGAATAAGGTGAGGGAAAGAGGGTGATGGGGGGTGTACAGGAGCTGAGGGGTGGGGATGCCAGAGGAAGGAAGGGTACTGGGGGGAGGGAGGGAGGGAGGAAACAGGACAAGTGCAAAGGACATAACAAGGTTGGAGGAGAACAACCCAGAGGGTATGTATAGAGAGGAGGTGTTTACTGCAGGCGGAGAGATGGCTTGGAGGAGACTGGCCGGAATTTACTGTCCAGTCATAGGGGATGCATCACAAAGACTTTGGGATGTAGAGGCCGAAATGAATTAGGGGAATTACAGGAGAGCAAGAGGAGGGGTTTGGGAGAGAAGTGCAGCAGATAAGTCGGATTGGGCATATTCAAGAGCAACCTTAGGAAGTGGGATCACAGTCACACTCGCTGCCTGAGGAGAGATCACGCATAGTTGGGACTTGAAAGGGACAAGCTTTGGTTCGGAAATGAGGGCAGCACTAAGGGAGTTTATCCAGAGGGGCCCTGTACCCAAAGGACCTCTGCCCTTGTGTTTGTGTGCAGGAATGGGACTTGGAAAGCAGCTTTACTTGTACCTCTGGCGAGTCTAGCGTTGACAGAAGGGCTGAGGAGAGACTGCATAACAGAGGTTGCAAGGCCAAGGGTGGCTTTTTTCATGAGCAGGCATATCTGGAATTGGATCCTGTTGCTGAGATTGAGCCAGCTGGTATTAGAGTAGAGCGCCATGGTAGATTAAGCGATGGGCCCCAAGAACAAGCCTGCAGGCTTTGTTGAGGGCAACTTTATCCGCTTAAGCGCAGTGTCACAAGCAGCTCCACAGACTTCTAGACCGTAGTCTATAACAGACAGGACTCCGCTGGTTGCTGCCAGTTTGATGGTGCTGTCAGTGAGGCAGTGTTTGTGGCGTGAGCTCTCCCAGTCCAGCAATAGCTGCCTTGGCAATGTGGGTCAATATGCAGCCCATAAGAAAGAGCAGTCAAGTGTGACCCATAGGTATTTGAAATTGCTGACTGATTCCAGACAGAAATTGTTGCGATTGTGATCTTGATGGGATGCAGCCTTATGTCGGTTTTGGGTGAGGCAAACAACATTGCCTTAGTTTTTTTGTAGTTCAGTAGAAGTCTGGAATTAAGGAACCAGGCCTCAACTGCTGTAAAGTCAGCTTGCAGAGTTTTTTGAGAAGATCAGGTGCAGAGGATGTGTATACAGCACAGTGCCATCTGCATATAAGAGTATGTTGTGTATTGGCAAGCTTTGGGAAGGTCATTTAGGAACAGACTGAATAGCAAGGGCCCAGGATAGAACCTGAGGTACCCCTATGGAAACAATTTGACGGTCGGACAGAGTACCATGTATTTTGACTTGCTGAGTTCTCATGGAAGGTAGCTCCTGAACCAGCAAGGGATATGAGAGAAATTCCTATATGGCCAGCTGACTTAAAGTAGACCATAATTAACTGCATCAAAATCCTTGGTGAGGTCAATGTAGATGGCCCCACCAAGGACCTCTGATCCAGTGGACCATGAATAATAGCAACTAGTGAATCTCCACAAGGGTCAGAGTCATCATGCCCTTATGGAATCCATGCAGTTGCTGACACTGAAGTTTGTATCTGGTGAGGTAGTTGACTATTTGGTCATATACTATTCTTTTGAGGGCCTTTGAAAGGGGTGGGAGTATTGATATTGGTCAGTAGTTACAGTAGCTACATTGAATCGGTCGCCAGTTCTGAATACGGCAGTGACAATGCAGCTTTCAGAGTTGTGGGAACTGGCCTGTGATGAGCGATAAATTAAGTACCCTGGTTACAGGAGGGAATAGGGACGTCCAGGGTTTGGATGAGTAGCTTGGGGACGAAGCAAGTCACTACTGTAGTTGTTTTTTTTCAAAACACTTGTTTTAGGCATTTGTGAGCTTCAGCTAAAGTGACTGTTTTGGCGTAAAAAGGGTGGGTATGTACTGGCGAGTGAAGGGGTGCTATTGTCACAGTTTGTTCCTAAGAGGGGCTCCATGAAGCGGGGAAGAACACTGCTAAGGTCGTAAGGTTTTGTTGAAGGCATTAGCAATGCCTTTAGGGTCTTGGGTGACAGTTCCACTGGTGTTGATTATTGTGGGAGGAGCTTTGCTGACTTTCCCAGTTAGAGATTTGATGTTTTCCCAGAACATACAACTGTTGCCCCAGGTAATGTTTAGTTTATTTTTAAAGTCGTGCTCTTGGCCAAACGGATGGCACTGGTACACTTGTTCTGGATAGTTTTATAATTTTGCAGGTCAATAGAGACCCAGTACTTTGGCCTTGTGCCATAGGATGTCCCTGGACTTGCAGTAGTGCAGTTGCAGGAAGTATTAAAGATGTTGATAAAGCACTCAAGTGCTATATCAACATCAGTTGTACTGTAGATGGCGACCAGTCTTGTGAGCGAAGGTGTGCTTTGAGTGAGGAAAGCTGCCCTTTTCAGTACACCGAGGTAATAGTTAGAGGGGATTTAGGAGCCTTATTGGACCAGGTGCAAATGACAGGGAGCAGTTGCTGGGGTGTCAAGAAAGTACACAGATGTTGGATATTCTTTCTGGCGGTTGGTTTATTAACCAGTCTAGTAATTATGTGCAAGCGCCCGTGCAATAGTTTGCCCATGTGGGGGTTCTCTGCTCGTTCAACTCTGAGATCTATGAGGTAGAGGAATAGATTAGTAAGAATTTGCAGATAAGCCAAGTACCAGCAGAAGCCATCTCTCCAGGGAAGGCCATCCCCATGGTTTGGTCCTCTGCAAAAATAGAAATATGTTGAGGAGATAAGTAAGAATTTGAAGATCAGTCAGGCACCATGCATGAATCCCCATCCCTCCAGGAAGGCCATCCCATGGTTTGCTCCTCTGCTAAAAAGGAAATGGGTCAAGGCGATCAACAAGAATAAGAAGATCAGCCAGGTACCATGTTCCAGTTCATGTCCTTTCAGAGAAGGCCATCCCCTTGGTTTGCTCCTCTGCTAAAGAAATAGACCAAAATTTGAACAAATGTTAGGCCTCCCATTCAGCTTGAGCCAACTGAAAATTTTAGCTTCACAAGACGCACTATAGGGTCACAAGAAGGCACATGACGGGTGTTCTAGGCATGAAAACCACAGCTTCTGTCCCAGCTTAGCCTAAGTGGAAGTTCTGGAGACTCAAACACCACCAGAAAACAGAGGCTGCTAAGTCATGTACTCAGACAGTTTAGCAAGAAAAGGCAGCAAAACGCAGGCAACGACTGAGTAACTAGGCATATGCAGTATAACCCCAGAGCTGAAACAAACAGATTACAATCAAAGTTACTGTCTTCTGATACTAGGTGGGAAGATTAGAGCAGAGATGAAACAGTGAGATGTTGGGGTGCATTAGTAGGGTATCACAAGTCGTAAGGAGGAAGGTAGTAATCCTCTTTACAAGACACTGGTTATGCCCCATCTGGAGTACTGGAGGCCACACCTTCACAAGGACATAACCAAATTGAGGCAGTCCAGAGAAAGGCAACCAAAATGGTGCAGGGAACTGCATCAGAAAACATATGAGGACAGATTAATGGAGCTCAATATGTATATTCTACAGCAAGGAGGGAGAGAGGTGATATGATCAAAACATTCAATCACCTTAAGGGCATTAACAAGGTGAAAGAGTCTAACATGTTTCAATATAAGACAAATAACAGGACAAAGGACACAGCATGAGATTAGAGAGAGCCAATTGAGGGTAATGTGAGGAAGTTCTTTTTCACAGAAAGGGTGGTGGATGCATGGAACGGCCTACCTCAGGAAGTGGTGGATATGAATACAGTGCAGGGCTTCAAACAGGCATGGGATAGGCATAAGGGAGCAATACAGATGAGTATGAATAGATAGGCCATTGACAGAGCAAAGGCCGATGGCACATTCATAAGGCAGAAAAATAAATGGGCAGACTGGATGGGCCTTGCGGTCTTTATCTGCCGTCAACTTCTATGTTTCTATGTTAGATGTGCTGTAATACATTAGAGGTATTAGATGTAGCTACACTTTTGCACGCATGTACTTGAAATGTTAACAGATTATCACGGAATAGGCTGTAGCTGAACCCATAGATTAGAAACTGTTAGAGAAGCTCTCAATTGATGTTTAAAATGTGACTCATGGTTGTTCTCTGATACTCCTGCAAAATGTTTAATTTTAAGCTTTTTTCCTTTAGGTATTAACATGGCTCTCAAGTCCCTTTTGGGACTTGATTCCTTTATAGGCTGGACATTGATGGAGAATCCCAAAATGTTAAGTTTGCCATGCGTCTCATGGGTTCATTCCAGACATATTTGGAATTTTATTGGCTAATATGAAGAAGGTACCCTCATATGTTGTAACAAAATATAGTGGATGCAAAACTATATATACGTGTATTGTAAGGGATCACCTAGTATTCCTAATTGTGCTTAACCTATTGGTGGTCTGTTCACTATATGGATTATATATTGTCAAGACTTGTGATAAAATATAAAGTTTTAAAAAGGCAGTTTTAATCACAACTAATGAATACTTGTGGGTGCCAGAGTTTGGTACTGAAATGTGCAAGTGGATGAGTGAGCAGGCAACAGAAAAGCTGGCAGCGCATCAGAGCGTGATATCTGCATATGGCCACTAAGTGATTTAACAACAAAAAAATAATTCAAGCTGTGGTAGCATGTGCCCGCCTGTCTTGGTGGTCGAGTACAAACCTGTGTTAAACAGCTGACTGAATCAGATGACTGCGTGTGAGTGTCTGTGTGTGATAATCGCAGTAGAGCTGCCTAATCTTGTCATGGGCAGTGTGCGAGGACTATTGGCAGGAGTGGCAGTAGATCACAGTGAAATCAAGTGAGGAGTGGCAGATGAGGATGGCAGGCAGGATCAGATCTCAGCACAAAAATACTTAACATACAAAATTGTTTGTTACAGAGAGGATTTTCAGTTTTAATTCTTTTATAGTGAGTAAAGAGTTCTGGCAAACAGGAATGATGCAGCTAGTGTGTTAGATAATTAGGCCATGACAATCTCACTAAGTGGGAGAAAAAATGGCAGCTGTTAGTTTTTTCAAATTCTAGGTCAATGGCTTAAGGATTTTCTTGAATCCTATGCCAGGTCAGCACCACTTATTTTCATCCATGCATTAGACACTTCTAATGTGGCTATAACCAATCAGTATGCAGGATTTTCCGCTGCCTATTTGATAAATAAAAATAATATTTCATACTCCTCAACACTTATAGTGCAGTATAACACACAAACTCTATGGGAATACAGTACACTATAGAAAGGGAAAAGAACACTTTTGAACAAGAAGAGTACATAAAGAATAAGCTAACTAAAGTCTAACTAGAGCCTAAAAGTTAGTTTAAGCTTAAGAACTGTGATCTCCCAGTCATAGCTGGAATGACAGCGATGTTGAGGCTTCAGTCCCAAGGTACTACTGACTCTCACAAGAAATTACAGTCCAGAAATACCTGTGCCAGGCCAGCCCCTCTGCACGCATCATCTGTCCTGTCTCTCTTACATTACATGATGGACAATTCTTTAATCTGTGAGCTGTCCTCCAAGACAGACCTATTCCGAGCTGGTTATGCAGATTCAGACCTCCACCCTTTTGTTAGTATGGCCCACTGTTCTGCAAGGTCTAGCCTACAATGGCAATTTGTTGATTTATAAACAATAGCCACTTTTAGCTGAATGCCCGCTATTCTCTGGGGAGTTCTAACGAATGTCTGCCCTAGACCCAGCGAGGCGAAAAAACCCCACCATTTGTCGGTTCCCATACCTCCCATATCATCAGCTAAAATATTTTAAAGAAAAAATAGATAATAAAAATAAATAAAAATCGCACTGGTGGCACACCAATCCTTAGTAGTAGTCACCATCATCAATGTGGACTAGGCAGACTGTCTTTCTGGGCTTACCACCATTTTAATTTGGTTAAAACACTCACTGCTGTGGTAACTACTATTTTGTTGCCACCATGTGCATCCCAGTCAGTTACTCTCCTGCGCTGCATCACCCTCCAGTGCGGTGGGGGGTGAAGTGATGATGAGGTGGTGCTGGGAAGGAGAACCACACAAGGAAAAAGGCAGACAAGACTCCGCAGATTTGTTTTAAATGAGTAGCGGGCCTACAGACTGAGTAGCAATTGCTGTGAATCAAGCAAGCTACAGTTAGTGTGATCAGTGATTGCTGGTTATTGGGTCGCAAATTCAAAAGTGAACCTCTTATTTTGTACCTTGCTTAAGGATGGGACCTTCATTATTTCTAAATGAAAGCTTTGAGTTAGGGAGCATTGGAAGACATTGTTGGTGTTCAGTAAAGGAGGACCACACCCTTTTTCTAGTTTATATAAAATATTGACGACATTGTGACACAGCCACACCATAAGACATTAACTTGGCTCCTACATAGACTCACTGGTTTATTCAACTGTTTTATTTGCATATGCAAATCTGCGTAGGTTGGGAGCTATAGTACTTACAACCAGAAAATATTATGTTTTACCATGCTGCAACCTTTCTGTTCATTTGGCACTCTGCTATGGATGCACTTAAACGCAAATCCCCTCGCAGGACTTCCTGCAATTAGCCATAACCCCTGCCTTGTGGAATAATCTCCAGCTCCTAAATTTATGAACACTATCTGTCTTCAGATCTTAAATCCCTATTGGACTACTTTACACAGGAGAAATGTATTTGCTATACATAACCTGTTTTCTTATTCCTTCAACATTTACAGCCCTTCACAGCTCTCCTTGTGATGCCTGCTTTTGTGTATTGTCTTCACATAGCACTTGTACCTTTTTGTTCCATTTGATTGTAGTCCTTCATGTATTATTATCACACTTTAGTAGACATGCTGTATAGAATTGCTCTCCATTTCTCCATTTGTTCTGTATCTACTGTCATTCTACTTAACACTTTATCCGGATGTATTGTGTTGTTTTTATTTTTTTATTCTCATTGAAACCAATGTACGAAAATCATTTTTTGCATCTGCCCAGGACCACCTTGAAAATGGGCTTGCTCAATGGTGCTATTCTTGGTAAAACAAAATGACTGATTGATTTTCAGGACACATTACTCTGTGGAACATCAATTTTATTTGCAACAGTAAATAATATGTGCTGCCCAGTCGTTTTTTCAGTTTGGCACTGAATTTTGGGAAATGTGTTCCCATTTCCTTTTAGGGCACCTTATGTCCGGAGTCACAATCTACACATTTTCTTACTTTTTATCTTTCACCATTTCTCAGCCAATACACAGCCTGTCAGGTGTGGTTCTATTTCACTTATGGATGTTTTAAATTTACTTGACAATTCTTTTCATGTCTTGGACTCATCTTTCAGAAAGATGCTTTGAGATACATAATGAATTAAGAACCAAGAAAAAATTAGAGACAAATTCAGGCTACGATAGTGACTGGTCACGATTTATATTTGCTGTGCCACCCCTCCCCAATTGGCACCTGGAAACTAACTCCAGCTCAGCGTGCCTATCCCCAAGCACCACATTAAAAAAACAAAAACAAAAAAAATATATAGATAGATAAATATGCAGATTCCTGCATTTTCCCATTGAGATCAAAAACCAATTCAAGGTCATTAGAATCAACGTCATGAGCTATAGCAGTAATTTCATTACAGAGGCTCCCTATTATAAATAGACCAACTGAATGCTAACATTTTTGTGTCAACATAATTAGCTACTGTATTTTACGAGCCCCTGACCAGTAGTCATCACTTTTTGATACAAACTTTAAATACAGGAAGAAGCTAAACTATATACTAAAAGATACTTTAAAATTCAATTTAAATGAGGCAAACAGCTTTTTAGATTTATGGCACTGCATCATTAATTAAATGGACGACTTTTGAACAGTGAATGCAGCAGTAAGTTCTTAATCCATGACAAAGTGGCAAAGCACTACAAGGAGTGCACTGCTGGGGTGCTTGTTTTCAGTGCTTACATCTGGCTGTTAGGTCTGTAAATTTACAAATCTTACTCCTGATTATGGCAAGCTTTTTTGTTCACAGAGACAGACCTCAGTTTCTGTAATTGAGTGCACTGGTGTGCGTTTCCCCTAAGATCCAGTCTACTACAGTCAAATTAATAAAAGACAAACTCATGCTTGTGCCTCACATGTACTGGTATTTTTTTGGTGGGGGGTTTGAGCATCCCAACATCATATTGTTACAGGGAGGCTAAGAGCTGCACATGGGCTATCCGGAAGCCAAAGTGGCATACTACAAACAAAGCTCTCACACTCCTTCTCGGGGCTCGGAAGCAAATTCTGGAGCAACACTAAGGAACTATCCGGGAAAAATGTATCCCCTACCCAGTGCAGCTTCTAATAGATGGGGTTATCTCCCAGGACCCAAAATCTGTCACCAATGCCCTCAATACAGCCTTCACAGACCTCAGCCATATCCTCCCCTAACTTCTTTGACCCGATCAGTAAGCACCCCATTAACACTTCTCCCACCCTTGACCATACCCTTTTCGCTACAAATCATCTCCTGCAATGAGGCAAAATGCTATATCAACAAAGCTCTGGTAAACTCTTGCTGTAGTAGTGACTCCTTGGATCTCAAGCTCATCCAGCTTACGATGGATGTGACCCTGCCCCATCTCACCAAAATCCTTAACTTATCCTTATGCCTCATCCAATTCCCACATCTTGAAAAGAGCAGTTATAACTCCCATCTTGAAGAGTGGTGACCCCACTTCCACTAGCAACTATAGGCCAATATCTATCCTGCCCCCAAAGGCCCTAGACAAAATTGTGGCTGACCAGCTCACAGACTACCTGACCAAACACAATCTGCTTTGTCAGGAAAACAAGCATAGTTTCTGGAGGGGTCACAGCACCTCCACTGCCCTCATCATTGAATTTACTTCATATAGACACGAGGCCCTGGAACAGGGCTCAGTGTTAGGGCTCTCTATGTTGATCTGACCAAAGCCTTTGATTCAGTCCAGTCACGTGCTTCTTCTCCTCACCCTACCATCCCTGAATATCTCCCCAGAGGCTACCTCCTGGCTCAAAGACCATTTCTCTCAGGGTTTTATTTAACTCAAAACATTGATTAGCATTTTGCTCATAAAAGTGCTAAAACATTGTGAAAATGCATAGCACTTCTCTCTACAAACATAACACTTCTAGAAAACCTACATAAATACTTTCTGTACAGTTGGCATTGTCCCAAGAAAAACTGCTAATCAATTATTTAAAACCCTGTCTCTGGCGGCCCTGCAGGTAAAAATAATACAGCCTTATCCTCCAGTAGGCTAGTCCTAACAGGTGTCCCACAAGGCTCCATTCTAGGCCCATTACAATCACCCTCTTCCTGAGCTCCTCCCTCAATCCTGCAGTGGAAGCTACTGCTTTATGCAGATGATGCTGTAGCTTTTGGAAAACTCCCATTCCAATGTTCTACAATCCACCCTGCAGGGTTTCTTTGGGAGTTGGAAACCTGGTTCACCAACACCACTTTATACTTAACTACAAGAAGACTAAATATATGATCGCCACCCACCACCAGAACCCACTCTGTAACACACCATTAATAGTCACAAACTCCCTTGGCATTGCGCTTAGAGCAGGTGTACTGCTTCAAATACCTGGGAGTCATACTGACACCTCCCCTCACGCATACAAGAAGTCTCCTCCTCTGTCTGTTAACTCCAGGCTGGGGATCTTGTACAGACATAGACACTGCATTCCCTGCAAGCGATGCATCTAGCTGCATTTTCCTCAATTCTACCCTTGGTGGACTACGGCATAGTTATTTATGTGTCTGCTGACCATACTGCCTACAGCATCAACCTCGCCTCAATAAAGCCTGCTGTCTGGTCTCTAATTGTGACAGGTTAACCCATACTTGTGAGCTTTACAAATATACTGGTTGGCTAAACTTCAAGCTAGGTTTAAGTATCACATCTGCCTCCTTGCAAAAATATACTACACAAACAGGCACCAATTGGCCTCCACCCTTTATACAGTCTCACACAGGAGGGCCCCAAGGCCTCTACAAACACCTCCTACAAGTACCTCACTGGAGAACCTCCCTTGGTCAACGGTCCTTCTGATATCGTGCCCTTGTGGCTAAACATACCATCCACCATCTCCCTTGCATCCAGTCTGGGCCAATTTAAAGCAGGTCTCAAGACCCTTCTCCTTAACTCTGCAACTTGTGACTGTATATAACTTGCCCCCTTCGGACTCTCAAACAGAACCATATTATAAGCAGGTTCCTGCTGTAGTGCACTGAGGTAGCACCTGGCATAGGGACTTCTTTCTTCTCCCATGCTAAGGCTCTCAAATTCATTGTAAATAATCACGACTCTGGCCCATTTTAAGACCCTCCAAACTATATACTATACTGTCATATGTACATAATGTTGACCTGGACCGTTTTTAAGATCCCCTGCTGATGTAACCGTACAATGTATACTGTGCCAAATGTTTTGATTTGTAATATTTAAGTGATGTTTGTGTATTTTCTTTTTCTTTCCTACTGACGTGGAGCCTTTGCAAAGCGTCTATGATTCAAAGGATTGTACTTCGATTCTTTCAATGAATAAATAAAAATATCACCAGACTGATTCTGTATCTTGTATTTCTTCCTGTAGTGACTCTCAAAGCAACTCAGGGACTTCCTGGCCAAGAACCGATGAGCTTGATTCTGACAGTCCAAATGCCCTGCAGCAGTGCAGATTCCACTGGGACAGCAAGAAAGGAAAAAGCCTACGCTTTCCTTTTCCTGAGATTATTAAACAGTGAGAGTTCAGCAGCCAGGAAAATTCACAAGGTCACTCTTTGCACAGTGATACTGGGGCGTGGGGGAGGGGTAACAGACAGTAGCAGGTTACACTAATAGCCAAAGTCAATAAATGATCAGCAGCACCCAATCTGGTAGCTTAGCACTTGTAGCCCATGTACTATGCCCTCAATTTGTCAACAATGTTGAAAACCCACAGCTAAGCAAACTTTAACTAGGTGAGCATATGTCACTGCAGGAAAAGGGGATCAAGACAGAAAAGGGAGGCGACCGTGGCGCTAGAAGGTTGGGCGTTGGGCGCCACACCTGTGCCACGCCGGCAACCAGAGTTCAGAGCGAGCTCAGGTGCCAAGGGTCGGCAGGGGTGGGTAGAGGACAGCGCCGTGAGGCAACTCTCCTCCCAGGGGAGGGCAAGGATAACCCAGTGCACCAGAGCTCCAGGTGGAGATCAGGAACGCTGCAGTGCATTGGACGTACATTGTACAGCTGCATGTCGAGGTAGGGGCCATGCGCCATTGCATCAGGCGGCCCACAAGGGGAGAGACCACCAGAACGAGGAAAACACCGGCTCTGTGGAACAGGTGATGGCACCTATCCCCATGCCCTCTGCCGGGGTTCACCTCTACTGGCATTTCAGCTCCCCACTGTCCTCATCTGCAGTCAGAGACTGCCTTAAAGAGCACCAAGAGTAGGGCGACCCACGCCCGGATGGGTTAAACTGGGGGTGCTGGCTGCAGGAGAGGGGGAAGAGAAGGGCACAGTTCGAGGGCCTCAAGTGGGCAGAACATGGGCAGGATGCCTGAGAGAGGGTCAACAGGCCATGACCGGAGTGAAATAAAGTCAACAAAAATACAGAAAGGGAAGGGGCAGACAGAGGTTGCCAGAGTAAAACATTACAATGATGTCACAAGCAGCCAAAGACAGAGCTACTGAAGGATAACAGAACCTTGTCGTTATGGGCTACTTCATACTATTGCCTCTTTATAAAAAAAAATTAAGAATAAATAAAACAATCAGAGCTACAGTAAGCACAAACAGTGCCTAATAATGGAGCTATAATTAAAATCACAGAAAAATTTCTGATGCAAGATTAAAACAGTGTACAGAGAGATGACGAAGTTTGATTGCTTTACAGTGAAATGCAGAGAGGATTACTGATGAATAGGTCTCATTTGTATTTCTTTGAAGATGCAACATCTCAGGGACTGGGGACCCTACTTCTACCCAGGTTTACAGCAGGTAGGAATGACAATCATGAGGTTAAGTGACCTGCTGAAGGTTATACAGTAAGTAAGTGGGTGGTGAGATCTGAGCCACAGTAGATTCCTTCTCCACATCTGTGTTTCAGCTACTGCTATAGCAGAATTGAAAATTTATCTGTTTCTCCACCTTTTAATTATTTTTTCAGTGGAAAATAAATAAGCTTGTCAGTTTTCAGACCTGAACACTTAAATTCCCCAAGTGGGTTAGCAATGGATCTTTAGCCCCGCTTACAAGGTTTAATTTGCACTGGAGCAACGTGCGCACTAGTGCTGCTCTGGTGCAAAGGCAGCCATGTAGATACTTACTGGATCATGGTAAGTTGCTCAATGCAGCTGCTTCTGGATCTACACAAATCCTGGGGGTGCTGACAGGATGAGCGGTTAAGCAGCCTGTGCGGACAGGGTGCACCGCCACTCCAACGTAAAGTCAAGCAGCAGGCGAGCCCTCACGCAGTCATGGCTCCTCACCAGTGTGTCTTGCATCGGCTCTGAGAGGGGCTATGTAAACTCACAACATGAGCTCAGGTTAGAGCAGCGGTGCAAGGTAAATCAGGTGGCTGTTTAAATGAAACTTTAGTCGCATGCCCTTATTAACAAAGGCTTGGAGCATAAACAAAAAGCCATGATGGGCAACCAGTATAAGACGTGATATAGTTTCCTATGTTGGCTGCCAATCACTGTTTTTTGTTTATGTTCCAGCCTGTGGTTTAAAGGCCCGTGACTAAGGTCAATTAGGTAAGATTCATAAGTAATAAAACACAGCATGGTGTGGATTACTGCACCTAGCTCCACATCATGTGAGTTTTGAGACAGCAGAGTTCCTAACACAGAACACATAGAAACAGAGAATTTGACGGCAGATAAGGACCGCTCACCCACCCAGTCTGCCCATTTCCTACCTAATAGATAAACTGCAGATCCTAGTTAACCAACAACCTACTTCCTCCTACCCACAACCCCTAGAATTGCCTTATGTCTGTCCCATGCATTTTTGAATTCCCCACTGTTTTTGACTCTACAACCTCCACAGGAAGGCTGTTCTGTGCATCCACAACCCTCTCCGTGAAAAATGCTTGTCACATTATCCCTGAGCCATCCCCTTCTATCTTCAAATTGTGCCCCTTGTTCTTGCACATTTATTTTCTGAAAGATGCTACCCTCTTGACTTTGTTGATTCCCTTGAGGTACTTGAAATTTCTATCATGTTCCTCCCCACCCTGTCCACAAAAGTACACATATTAAGTTCCTTAAGTCTCTCTTCATATGTCTTCTGGTGCAGACCCTGCACCATTTTTTACTCTCCTCTGGACTGCCTCTATCCTGTCTATGCCCTTGCGGAGACTGGGTCTCCAGAACTACACGCAGTACTCTAGATGGGGTCTTACCAGCTGTCTGTACAGAGGATAACAACTTCCTGTTCTCTACTATGGTGATGCTTCTTCCTATACATCCCAGTATCCTCCCAGCCCTTCTTACTGCCCTCTCACATTGCTTGCCCACCTTTAGGTCATCTGATAGGACTAACCCCAGATCCCTTTCCATTTTGTTGTTGTTAGTATCTCACCCCATAGTGTACTCTTCCCTGGGTTTTGTTACCCAGGTGCATTACTGCACTTCTTAGCACTGAATCTATGCTGCCATACATTTGACCATTTCTCCAACCTTGCCAAGTCCCTTCTCATCCTTTCCACCTACCTTCGTATCAACCCTGTTGCAAATCTTTGTGTTGCCTGCAGAGAGACATACTTTTCCTTCCAGTCCCTCTGCAATGTTACTTACAAAGACATTGAAGAGGATCCGTCAAGAACTGAACCCTCATGGTACCCCACTAGTAACCCCCTTTCTTCAGAGTGGACTCTGTTTACTATTACCCTCTGTGTCCTGTTACGCCACCCAATTTTTACCCAGGTTACCATCTTGTGAAACACTCCCAGGCTGGCTAATTTGTATATTAATCTTTTGTGTGGGACTGTGTCAAATGCCTTGCTAAAGTCGAGGTAGACCATGTCCACAGCCCCTCCCTGATCTACTACTTTGGTCACCCAGTCAAAGAAATCTATTAGATTCATCTGATATGACCTTCCTGTTGTGAATCCATGCTGCCTTGGGTCCTGTGCCCTGTGGCCTCTAGGTACTCAACAATTTTTTCTTCAGAAGTGATTCCATCATTTCCTATCACTGAATTCGAACTAACAGGTCTGTAGTTTCCTGCCTCTGCCTTGCTTCCACTTTTATGAAGTGGAATCACAGCTACCATCCTCCGGTCCTCAGGACACCACCCATCCTCCGTGATTTGCTAAAGAGGGTAGTCAGTGGTGTCACTGGTTCTACCCTAGTTCTTTTAGAATTCTGGGATGAACCCCATCAAGGCGATTTGTTTTGTCCACCTTCAGTTTTAAGAGTTCAGAACTCTTTCTTCTGTGAATGGGCTGGTATTAACCACCCTATCCAGAGCATTTCTGTTTGGTTTAGGTGCCTCCCTTCTTCAATTTTGAATACTGAGCAAAATATGTGTTTAGTATCTCTGCCTTTTCACAGTCACCCTCTGCCCACTCTCCCTCCCTTTATTAAGCCTCACTATCCTCCCTTGGTCTTCCTTCGCTCCCTAATGCACCTATAAAAGTGTTTTATCCCTTCTTAACTGAGTTGGCTATCTTTTCCTTGGTTTGGGCCTTTGCTGTTCTGTCTGCCTTCCCTGCTTCCTTCTGCTTTAACTGATACAGTTCTCTGTCCTGCTCCTTCTGCGATTCCTTGTACTTCCTGAATGCTTTCTTTTTCTCCTAACCTTCCCTGCCACCTCCTTTGAGAACCACAATGGTTTTTACATCATTTTGTTTTGTTCATTTGCTTCACACAAAGGCTTGTTGCCTTAGTGATGGCAGTTTGATTATTCCCATTGTTCTGCCACCCCTCCTTCCTGCCCATTTGCCAGTGCATTCCTTAGGCTTTCGCCCATTTAGGCAAAGTCAGCCCTCCTAAAGTCCAGGACCTTTGCCATAGTATGGCTTGACTCTGCTGCTGTGTTTATCATGAACCATACTGTTCCATGGTCGCTAGTTACCAGATGGCTACCACTTCTACATCTGTGATCCTCTCTCATTTGAGTACCTGGGGCATAGGTTGCAACAAAATCCATCCACAACCTCTGAAGTGTGTTATCATGCCAACAAAATAGGTACAGGCGTATGAAAAATTAAACACACACACACAGAATGTAGTGCAAAGTGTGGCTTGTTTCAGCAAATGCCCAAACAAGCACGCAGTTCCTGGGAGTAACATGTTATTGTGGGTATAGCGGCCTGAGGTAAACTAGAAGACTGTTAACCCCAGTCCAGTTGTTAATCCCTGTAAATTCACTTATTTGGGCATTATTGCAATTATAACCCTAGTTGCAATTTATTTATGTTTTGTTTGTTACTTTCTATTTTAACTTTCTGTCTCTGCTGCTAATCGCTGATTGTTTGTGTTCCAAATAAGCATTATGACACAACACAGCATGGTTCTGCTAGAGAATTAATCCATGCCTTTGGGGGGGTCAGGAACAAGGCCACAGGCTGAGTGCCTCCAACCACCCAGGCATGTATTAATTCTACAGTGTAGAACCATGCTGTGGCGTCCTGTCAATCGCTTATTATATGGCAAGTGCATAAAATCATTTTACATTCTAGCAATAATTCACAGACAAAGAGACTATTTTACATGCCTGTACTGTAACAAAAAATAGGTTTAGACATGGTGGTGACATAGAAAATGTTGCTGATAACTGTAATATCATGAGTAGAAACAGAACAATTTTCAACCAGTAATTCTATACATAGCTTTACATTTACCAATATGGTACTTTTTCTCCTAACTTACTGTCAGGATCAGTGCTAGGTACCTCAATTTTTGTCTGTGTGTATTACAGGTTATGGGTTGCACTGCGTGATGGGACACATGCTAGGGTATATCTTCATGTTTTGTTTCTGTAGTTCCTTGGCAGACCAACAGATGGCTGTGAAACAATGCTAGCAACACAGCACTGTTTATAGCCATATGTTGGGCTACCATGGAACTGCACTTAAACACAAAGTGCCTTGTTTCAGTTTTGGTGATGAATGAGGGAATTACTACAGCAAGCATGGTTTATTAGGAAATTAAACCATGGTCATGTGGTGAGGTTTTAACCAATGTGTCTTTTGCTTAGTACACCCATACAGCAAGCCATATTCCAAGTCTTGGTATAAAAGGGCTTGTGACTAAGATCCACAATGTGAAATAAGAAAGCAGTGAAACACAGCAGATTGCTGTATCCCATGCCCACAGTTCATTTGCAAGTCATGAGGCATATGAGTGCCCTCAACCCTGGGAACCACCTGAGCATGGGTTCTTATTGAATCAACCCACAAACTCTGGAGTGTGTAATCATGCTTCTGAAATAGGTACTGTAGTGAGCGAAAATTAAAAACAAAAAGTACAAAGTGTGGTTGTTTCAGTAAGAATGCACAAACAAGCAAACAGTCCATGGGGATGAACATCTGGATTGTTTGGGGGTTAGGCGGTACAAAGTGAACCTGAGGACCATTAACTCCATTTCGGGTGTTGATCCCTGAAAAGCCTGCTTGTTTGAATGTTACTGCAATCAGAACTCTAATCACAGTATTATTACTTTTTTTTAAACTTTCTGATGTTTTTACTTTTGTTTATTGATTCACACTGTGGTTCTGTTGGCTGTACAGGGAACTTCTAGGTCAATACCTGATACAGCACTAAGAGAGAAAAATGCTGTGCTTTAATGAATGATTGATTTATAGCGAGGAATAAACCAAGGTCATGTGATCAGATTCCAGCACACAGGGTATAGGATTTTCCCAACTCATATATATAGATGCACACACACACACACACACACACACACACACACAGTATATCTATATGCCTCTCCCTCAAATATATTCTAATTTTTCTTGGGGGAATTAAAAAACCAGCGAGCCACTTAGCATCTCTTCAACACTTACATTGGGAAGCCAGGCTGTCCTTGTTAAACTCTCCATTAGAAAAGAACTTCGGCTGGGTAACTTTAGCAGATTGCCCTTTTCTTAGCCACAATACAATCCAGGCTCCCTAACTCAGACTGCACTGCATTGATTACATATCTATGGCACCTGCCTAGAATCAGAACCAGTACAGAGTACAGGTTTTGATTGTGGTCTCTGGGGTTGTCACCTTTGTTTGATGTACTCGTGATCCTGCAGTATCTTACAATACAAAACTGATGATGTCAGCAACTTAAGTGTAAAGGTTAACATGAATAAAAACAATGTGAAGGCCAAAACCATGGAGCTCCTCCTCCTCCCCAATGAAAAAGTAAAATATTCTACTAACTACCAAACATTTCCATATTACAGACAGTGGTTAGCGTAAACACTTGGCTGAGCCAAGGCTGGCCAAAAAAGCCTGAATCCGTCACGGTTCTCTGGACTGGTTCAAACACAGCAGCTCAGTAACTGTGTTCATTGTTGGTCCCACAGATCTGAAGCTGTCAAAACTCTTATTAGGGATGCAATGCTTCAAGTTGAGTATCACATACATGGAAAAAGGGACATAAAGGATGACATGATATACTGTATTTAGTCCTCAGTAATATGAGAAATGAAATAACGGACTACGTAGTTAGAGAGCCTCTGGGTCTGAGTGACCATAATATGGTCGAATTTAAAGATTCTAAGAAATACACCTACCTATAAAGGAGTAATTAAAATTAACAGCTGGAGTAAGGCTGATTATAATGCAAATGAGAAACTATATGAGTAGATGGAACTGGGACAGAGAACTTGAGATCTGAGCATTCAGGAGATATGGACAGAAATTAAAAATAAAGTGGAGTGTTGCTCTAACGATGCATATCAGAAAAGACAAAATATAATAACCAGGGCAAAACAGCATCATGGTTAAACAAGAAGGTAATTTTTTATTTATTTTATTTTATTTAGTTTTGTTGACGGGTAAGTACACTAGACAAATCCTGCCTATTTTCAGGCACGACCTGGGGAGGATACAGATGAATGCCAACTGACCTTGAACCAGATTAAGCTGTTGGTGGTATTTTAGTGAATGAGAGGAATTTGGCCAGGACACGGGAAATTCCCCTACTCTTTCGAGAAGTGTCACAGGATCTTTAACATCCACCTGACCTACCACCAATCCAGGCAGATGGGACCTTGGTTTAACGTCTCATCCGAAATTTATAAGAAGAAAAAATATGAATATCTAATAAGTACAAGAAGCCATCCGACAAAAATTGGCAGAAGTTTAAAAAGCGGCAAAAATGCAAAACAGCTATCAAAAATGATGAGCAAAATGAAATACGAATAGCAACCATGACAACTGACAATCAAAAGACTTTTTTCAATTATATTAATAACCACAGAAAAGGAGCCAGAGGAATAAGCCCATTGTGTGTGTGGACGGAGTTTTACCTCTGGTAAGCAGATTATGTCAAACACCTTTCATAAGTATTTCTTGAGTCTTTTCAGTTACATTTGTAACAATGATTAACAGCAATGGAAATAGAGCATTCGATTAGGTGCAAAGGCAGCAGCTGATCAAAACCAAGCAGGTATTAATCCCACAGTAATGCCCGCTCCTGCTATCCCTGACACAGCCACTGAAAGCAACGCTGCATGCAATATTCTCGGCATTGCAGTAAGTAGCACAATGCGCCTGCAGAACAGAGAAAGGAATATCCCTCCATGGATGCTGTTATAACCACGCAGCTAGAAATGCTAGAAATCGGAAGCAGACACATGAAATACATAATTGTACCTGGAAATCACCGATATCTCCAGTAATATGCATCAGTCGTGGGCTTCATTAACAATATGGGGAAAGTAGACAGTGTCAAGTGAGCAGCGACCTGCAGAAAACCGATGTGTGGATCGCCAACATGCACAAAATATGCAAAGTAGATAGTACCACATCCCACCATTAGCAACAGACATCGATAGCGGCAGATAAGTGAAATAAAATATTTTTGCACGCATACTTATTGAAACAAAACACCGATTTGACTAATCGTGTTGCCTTTCAATCAGAAACCTTTTAATATTTATAAAGAAAAACACCACCATATGAATAAATGTGGTTGTCACAGAATCAGAAGTTGTCTATATTTTATTGCAAAGCATATTTTGTTCAACAGTGCATGTATCTTTTTCTGTAACATATTACAGGAAGTAATGCAACACTATCCACTTCCACAATGCCCATGTTACAAAGCATTAATCCTCCAGAGTCGGGCTCTACTAGGATTAATGCCTGGTTGCGGGTGAAGCACCCAGGCCACAACCCCACCTCAACCAGGCATTAATCCCTAGTTGAGCCCTCCTCTATCAGGATTAATGTTACACAATAAATCATACTGAAACTGAAAATAAGGAAATAAACTTCGGCAAATATTTGCCAAACCTAAGAAATTGTGAGTAAATAAATCACCAGGGCCAGATGGGTTATATCCACAGTACTCAAAGAACTAGATATGAACTCTCAGGACCCTTATCCATCCTATTCAGTGAATCACTTCGGGGGGTCCCAAAGGACTTTTGCATAGCCAATATCAAACTCATTTAAAAAGGTGAGAAAATCTGATCCCCAGAACTATAGACCCATTAGTTTAACTTGCATCATAAGAAAGATCACGGAAGAATATATTAAAGAACATCCTAAAATGTATTAGAACAACGGGCCAAATGGACACATCCCAGAGGGTTTCACTCCTGGGAGATCATGTTAGATCTATCTTTTGTGTTTCTTTGATGTGTTTCTTCTTTGATGGAAGAGTGATGCCTGGATATAATGGCAGTCACAGAAACATGGTACACAGAGAACCATGACTGGGATGTCAACATACCAGGGTACACAATCTAAGGAGGGACAGAGAAGGTGGAGGAGGAGGAGGAGTTCTCTATGTAAGGAAGGGATCAAAGCAACAGAACTAAGGGTAAAACAGGGATGAGAGGAGGCACTGTGGGTCACCCTGGAGACTGAAAATGGCACCACAATCCGCACAGGGTTTGTATACAGACCCCCGCCTCAGGGAGGAAATGGACAAGAAATGATAGAAGGCATCCTTACGATGGCAGAGAAAGGGAAATATTGCTGATGGAGGACCTGAATATGCCAGATATTAACTGGAGCACCTCAGCTGCAGCCATATCCAAGAGCAGGGCCATTCTCAATGCCTACAGGGGCATGCCTCAGACAACTAATTTTGGAACCCACTCAAGAGGAGCAATCTTAGACCTGGTACTCTCAAATGGGGACAGAGAGAGAATCTCAGATCTAGAAGTGGGTAGCCAACTGGGAACAACTGACCACAGAACAGTGTGGTTCACAATAAACTTAGCTGTCGAGTCAAGCCATACAAAAGTGAAGGTACGGACTTCAGGAGGGCTGATTTTGTCAAAATGGGAGGCGTCTCAGAAAAGCACTAGCAAACAGGCAAGAAGCTGGGGTGGAGCAACAATGGGGAAACATCAAAAACGCCATCACAGAGGCAACAAGTCTTTGTGGAAGCAAATAAACAAATAAAATGAAAGAAAAACATCATGGTTCTCAAAAGAAGTGGCAGGGAAGGTTAGAGAGAAAAGATAGCATTCAGGAAGTATAAGAAACACAGAAGGAGCAGAACAGAGAACTGTACCAGTTAAAGCAGAAGGAAGTGGGAAGGCAGTCAGAATAAAAGGCCCAAACCGAGAAAACACCTAGCAAACTTTCGGTTAGAGGGGATAAAACCTTTTACTAGGTACATTAGTGAGCAAAAGAAAGACTAGCAGGGATACTGAGGCTAATAAAAAGGAGGGTGGTTGGGCAGAGAGCGATAGTGAAAAGCAGGATACTGAACTAATACTTCTGCTCAGTATTCACAATGGAAGAGCAGGGGAGATACCTAATCCAGTCAATAGAAACACTCGGGATGGGGGTTGGTAATAGTCCTTTCACAGAAAAAGGGTTCTGAAAGAACTCCTAAAACTGAAGGTGGATAAAGCAACGGGCCTGATGGGATTCACCCCAAATTCTAAAAGAACTAAGGGAAGAACTAGGAACACCACTAATTACCCTTTTATTAAATCATGGGAGGATGGTGTGGTACCTGTGGACTGGAGGAGGGCAGATGTGATTCCCTTCACAAAAGTGGGAGCAAGACAGAGGCAGGAAACTACAGACCTGTCAGTTTGACCTAAGTGGTAGGAAAATGATGGAATCACTTCTGAAGGAAAGAACTGTTGAGTACCTAGAGGCCAGTGGGGCACAGGGCCCAAGGCAGCATGGATTCACAACAGGAAGGTCATGTCAGACAAATCTAATTGATTTCTTTGACTGGGTGACCAAAGTAGTAGACCAGGGTGGGGCTGTGGACGTGGCCTACCTAGACTTTAGCAAGGCATTTGACACAGTCCCGCACAAATGATTAACAAACAAATTAGCCAACCTGGGAATGGGTCCCAGGATGGTAGCCTGGGTAAAACACTGGCTAGACAACAGGACACAGAGGGTAATAGTAAATGCATCACAGTGAAGAAAGAGGGGTTACTGGTGTGGTACCACAGGGTTCAGTACTGGGGATGGTCCTCTTTAATGTCTTTATAAGTGACATTGCAGAGGGACTGGAAAGAAAAAGTATGTCTCTTTGCAGATGACACAAAGATCTGCATTAGGGTTGATATGCAAGGTGGGGTGGAAAGGATGAAAGGGACTTGGCAAGGTTGGAGGAATGGTCAAATGTATGGCAACTCAGATTTAATGCAAAGAAGCACAGTAATGCACCGGGAAACAAAAACCCAAGGGAAGAGTACTAATTGGGGGTGGTCGTATTACCACAACAACAAAAAAATGGAAAGGCATCTGGGGGTAGTCATATCAGATGACCAAAAGTAGGCAAGTAATGTGAGAAGGCAGTAAGGAGGGCTGGGGGATACTAGGATGCATAGGAAGAGGCATCATCAGTAGAAAACAGGAAGTTGTTGGCCCTTGTACAGACAGTTGGTAAGACCACATCTGGAGTACTGTGTACAGTTCTGTAGACCCCATCTCTGCAAAGACATAGACAGGGTGGAGGGTGTCCAGAGGAGGGCACTAAAATGGTGCAGGGTCTGCACCAGAAGACATATGAAGAAAGACTAAAGCAGCTTAAGATGTATAGCCTCAAGGAAAGGAGGAAGAGGGGGACATGATAGAAATTTTCAAATACCTCAAGGTAATCAACAATGTCCAAGAGGGTAGCATCTTTCAGAAAAAGAGATGTGCAAGAGCAAGGGGTACAATTTTAAGATACAGCGGTGATGGCTCAGAGGTAATGTGAGGAAGTATTCTTCACAGAGAGGGCTGTAGATGCATGGAACAGCCTTCCTGAGGAGGCTGCAGAGTCAAAACAGTGGAGGAATTCAAGAATGCATGGGACAGACATAAGGCAATTCTAGTGGGGGTAGGAGGAAGTAGGCTGTTGGTTAACTAGGATCTGCAGCTTATCTGTTAGGTTTGAAATGGGCAGACTAGGTGGGCTAAGTGGTCCTCATGTGCCATCATGTTTCTATGTTAAGCTGGTAGGGCTTTTGGAAAGCGGTCTCCCAGTTTATGTGATGTACTTGGATTTTTCCAAAGCTTTAATTTGGTCCCTGCTGAGTTGATTAACAGCCTCTTCAACTTAAAAACTGAAACAGTTGCTAGATAGATCAAAGTCTGGTTAAATAACAGATAACATATTAGCATCAGGTGATTTGTATCTGACTCGGGTGGGTAACTAGTGGGGTGCCCAGGATTCTGTCCTGGGCCCTACTGTTAATATCTTTGTATTGTCATTATACTTCTAAACATTAGTAGATTACAAAGTTTGCAGGCAATACTAAGGTTGGTGCTGTTATACAACAGCATGAGGATATTAGAATAGGCATGTGGGCTGATCAACATAAAATGAAATGCAATATTGATAAATGTGCTGTGATGCATTTTGGGAAGAGTAATATGTTAGCCAGATGTATGTTAAATGGAATAACACTAAATAGAGCAGAAAGTGAGAAAGACCTAGGAGCTTGGTTACCAACGATATAGCATTTAGACACCATACAATGGAAGTAGTCAAAGGAGCCAATAGTGTGTTAAACTGTATACTGCAGCACATCAAACACAGAGATAGCTCAGTGATATTACCACTGCAACATACTTGTGAGACCCCATTTAGAGTATGAAGTACAGCTGTGGAGTCCCTGTCGCAAGAGAGAGATGTAAACTGCTTGAAAGAGTACAGCTGAGGGCGGCAAAAATTTAAAATATCCGTAAACTAAATTACAAAGAGAGGGTTGAAAATGTAACACTATATACACTTGACTATCATAGATTAAAAAGGCTTTTGCCTGGTATATGCCACATTTAAAAATCGGGATCTCTGGGAGTGTATAGGTTTAAAAAGTAAGAAACACACATAAGCACTAAAGCCCACAGCTCTCAGTTAAACGGCGTAACATTATAAAACTAACAGGAGAGATCCTGGATTAATCAGAGAGTAGTGACCCTTTGGAACAGACTCCCATCTGACATAATGCAGAGTGACCCAACCACAGTATTTGAAAATAAGTTAGATTCATATTATGCAGCCATGCAATCCCATTTAGGACAACTAGGTCCTGAATGGCAAGACTTTGGGAAAGCTACTGTCAGTACTTACACTTATGAAACTTATACTTAATGATCATGATAATTTGAAGCATTACAAATTTTAGGGAAAGGGTGAATAATCTGATAGAAGACAATAGAGAACACGAAATCTTAGTCATGCTGAAGTGGACAACTGCAAAGCAGTGGAGGTGAGAAACTTAATATTTGTGTAATATATATATATATATATATATATATATATATATATATATATATCACACATACATATACACACACACACACACACACACATATACACATACATTATATATACTATGTATATATATATATATATATATATATATATACACACACACACACACACACACACACACACACATACACACACACACACATATCATATATATATTATATATAGCGAGAGATATCAGTGGAAATACTGTGCGCTACTGCCACTATGTTACCATGACATCCCCAATTCAAATTAATTATTTATTTCAAGTTTAACTAGGAAGACATACTGAGCCAATAACAGCTCGCTTCAAACGCGCCAGACAGGAGGGGTTAAAATCAAGGCCGCCATTCAAATAAGAAGAGCCTTCTTAGTTGAGCAGTGACCTAGTTTTTTCAAATCAGGCCATTAGAACACTGCAGTTAGTCTCTTAAAAAAACACAAGCCCCACTGAAGTTGGTGGAATGCCATGCTGGCTCTCAACTACTGCATCACAAAATGTGCTAGCGCAGGGCAGTGCTCAGAACAGAGAAGTGGAGTGACTGGCCTCGCTTTCAGAGAGCTAAAATACGATCCTCCTTTCCCTAAAACCAGCAATTATAAAACACAATTTTATACAGCCTGCAATGTGAAGGGTGTATGGCTCATTCTGGGGCTCGGGCGGGGGACGGGACTTAAAAAGGGCATGAAAGGTGCTCTTTAAGAGAAAAGGACTACAGTTTAAGGAAACGGTATGAGAAGTCAGTCTGGCCAACAACACATTTAGAGTGTGTGTGTGTGTGTGTGTGTGTGAGGAAATGGAGATTAGTGCTACAGAGAGAGTAGAAGATAATAAGATAATGGGGGCAAGGGAATGAGAGATAGGGACTAAGGGAGCCAAACCAGAATTTGGATATAAAGGAGACACAGTGGGCAATGGACAATATGGATCAAGGGAGGAAAGGAGGAGTAATGAGATCAGTGGTGGGTATGTGTAGGACAATCTAAACCAAAAGGAGGAGTGAAAGAGGGTTCAAGTCTGGACAGGGTGGATATGGGAGCAGAACTGTAGCCTATGTCACCACAGTCAAAGATAGCTGTGATGCCTTTCAATGACTAAAACTTGTAATTAGCTCCCATGAAGCAATGCCACCACACATGGCTCCATCTGAAAGTAACTGCTACTGCCTTGGGACATTAAAAGAAGAACAGTACAATCCATCAGTCCGATGCCCCTGCAGTGGCACATCACTGCTGTGCTGGTGTCCTAGGTTCGAGAGCAGATTCAGGCAATGGTGGCAGCATTTTGCAACCCGGAGGGCAGTACATTACACCCCACCACGGAGCTTGCTGTCCCATCAGGGTATCTGTTGCACGGCGAGTCCAGCAGTAGCTTTGCAGACCACTGTAGGGCCAAGGGCACTAGAGAAAATGAAGTTCAGTGAGAACTTACCTTAACAGTTGATCTTTGAAAGAATCTCCTCCATTGGGCCACACCTTTGGAACTGTAAACCATCAGAATCAGGACCAACGGAAACATTTGTAGTCGGGTCCACCACAATGATGTGGCGTTGCGCCTACATAATGTGGGCAGCCCCAACACTCCTCAGTTCCCAGTTAGAGATACGCCTCAGAAAATCTTTTACCATGAGGAACCAGGAAGCCTAAACCATTATCAGGCAAAGAGCCATGGGACTGGAAACAGAATGCATGGAATAAGGCCATATAAACAGCATCTGGTTCATCCCTCAGAAAAAAAAGAGGAAGGAGGGAGGGTACACTAATGCCCAATGGAAGAAATTCTCTCAGAGACATTTCATTATGTTAAGTTCTTACATAACTGCTCTGTCTTCATCAGTGATATTTAGTTTATTTATTTATTTACAAATTCAGATTACAACCTTTCAGCGAAACAGGTTCTTTTTCAAAGGCTCCATGTCAAAAAAGACAAGTCAAATACATGAAACACAAGGGAAATACAAGATGAGGAATGATAGATTAATACAAAGGCAACAATTTGGTAAAGGAGAATAAAAAATAACAGTCATATAACATTTGTCATTACAGGTACAACTATAAAGTGCTGGTGGTAATTATGGGGTACTTGGGTAGTGCGGTACATAGAGTAAGTAGGCGCAAGTGCTTTTAGATTCCTAGGGCTTGAGGAGGGCAGGGGTTAGGGCGCAGCCTGGTGAGGCATTGTTGGGAGAGTTACTTTAGTGCACTGCAGCTGTGGTGGGGGTAGTGGGCGGGGCAGTCATGAGTGGGGGAGGAAAGGGAGGTACATTTCTTAGAGCAGGGGTCAATGGGATAAGTTGGAGTGGGCAGCAGAGAAGGGGGACTACAGAAAGGGGATACAGAAGGAAAGGTGATTTAGTGGATGGGGTGGTAGTATCTAAAGGAGGAGAGGACGAAAGGTGCAAGATTAAGCAATAAGATCTGGGATCAGCTGCAGCAGACATAGCTGATTTCTTGGGCAAGACAGGTGGAGAGCCCTTTTGAATGGGCCTGGTTTGTTGATTTCATGGAGGGCGCCGGAGATCACGGAGCCATTTAGGACCATGGAACGCTAGTGATCTTGGGGCAAACATGGTGCGCTTTGGGCACCTGCAGCAGTCCCATAGCTGTGCCTCTGGTGTTTTGGTGGTTGCAGCAGGTTTGAAGAGGTTGGTGGTGGAATCGGGCATTTGACCAATGAGCGATTTCTTACCTGGCACACAGGCTTGAATTTTAACCTTTGCTGAAGTGGAGCCACCCAGTTTCTTTATACAGTGAGCATGTATGGGTCAAGTAGTCCACCCTGAGGGCTAGTCAGCAGGCCTCATTTAGTAGGGTTTTGATTATCTTCATAGGCGTATCTGTGCTTGCCCCATATATTACCAATCCATAGTCTATGACTATGGACTAGGATATCCTCCATTGAGCCACACCTTTGGAGACGATTCCCAAGCAGTACACAGCACCCAGAGAGGATGGCACAGTCTGATATGTGATCAGGACAGAAGGCCTTACAGAACCACAAATCCAAAGCCAGCACATCTAGGAGAGACGATGTCCAGACTGTAGTGCTTAGTGAAAGTTTGTGAAGTGCTTCATGAGACTTAAGCACATATGTCGGCAGTAGGGACATACTGGAAACAAGTGACAGAAATGGCCATACCCCTCATGGACTAACCACAAATCACATGAGGAAGTTCCTTATCATACTAGCTGTAACAAAAATAACTTGCTGTAACAAAGAAAAAAAAATTATACACTTAGCCATTTGGACAGGCACTTTTTGCATACAGGTGCACTTCTTTTCCAGGGTGAATGAAACAAGAGGACCCTCTCACGAGTTCGAGCCATGCCGTTTAGCCCGTCATCAGCCACCACGGGTCTTCACCAAATACATTGCAGTGGTGGTGATCTATCTACGATGTCGGGGGTGGTCAGAGTTTACCACTACCTCGATGACTGGCTTCTGGCAGGTCACTCCCTACAGGTGTCAGCGTGGCTCAGTTGGTAGCACATCCGCGTCTGGACCAGAAGGTCGTGGGTTCTCGTCCCACGGGATGGACTTGCACCTAAAATCGCTAGCATCAGAGTGCAGTATTGGGGTGCTGTACTGCTGGTTGTGCCGGCCTTCGGATGAGACGTTAAACCAAGTCCCTTCTACCCATCCTGGTGTTGTCCTGGTGGGTGTCCAGGTAGAAGTAAAAGAACCCACGGTAATTGTTCGCAGTTAGGGGACATTCCCGTGTCCTGGCCAACATTCCCTTCCCATAAACTGGTTCATGCAATTATCCAGGCTGTTTGTGGGTGATGATGTGCGATATGACCGCCACCACACATTCAGTCACTTGACTACCAGTCTAGCGTTGCTTGTAAAAGTGCTTTGGATGTATGAAAAGCACTATATAAATGCTGATTCTTCTTCTTCTTCTACAGGAGGTAGAGAGGCGGGATCTGGCCCTCAGACCTCTCTCAACTTGGCCTCGTAATCAATGAGACCAAGTCAGAACTCGTGGCCTTCTCGTCCCTTTCCCCATTACAGATCACCGGAAGTCTCTTCAAGCTGGCTCCTCCCACCCACCCGGGTGGTATATATCTTGGCTGTGCCCCATGATGGCAGATCTTAGACCGCCGGAAGCCAGGTGTTAAGCGCCCGCAGCCGGGAGGTCGGATGGGTCCGTGTGGATGAACAACATATACCATTCCTAGAACTACTGTTACAGGTGAGTAACCTACTCTTCTAGGATCATGGATATGTTGTTCATCACTGACAACTGAACTCCTAGCAGTTCTCCTGGCAGGAGGGAGACAAGGTGCACACCTCCCTACTTGGGAACAGAGATTGGAGAACTGAGGCCCCAAAACCAGCATCCCGGCGTGACTCAAGATCGATGTGTTTTGGGTGATGAAGGTGTTTGCTGACTTCCAGGTAGCAGCCCGACAGATTTCCTGGATAGGGATGTCCTGGAAGCAAGCCACAGATGCAACCGTATAGTGGGTAGAATGAGCTCTCATCCTCTGGGAGCTCCTTGCCCGCCCAACTCGTAGCACAGACCTATGCATGATGTCATCCATCTTGCAACAGTCCACTTCACTGCAGGTCTGCCAGAAGCAGTTTCAGCATAGGTGACAAACAGCTGGTGAACCTCTCCATGAATTTCTGCTGTCCTCTCCTTATAATAGGAAGAGCACATCTCAGGTCCAAAGTATGGAGCCTCTATTCGGCCTCAAGGTGTGACTAGGGTAGTATACCAGCGGAGTCAACACCTGGTTAAGTGACACTCTGAACCACCTTGGAAGGAATTTCAGGTGGGGGCACAGGACAACTTTGTGCCTGTGGAAGACCAGGTAAGGGAGTCCACCGAAGCTCCTGGAACTCCCCTGTCCTTCTAGCTGACATGATAGCCACCAAGAAGCCATCTGCCATGACAAGTGCAACAACTCACACTTGTGCATGGGTTCAAATGGTTTGCCCTGAGCTTTGCCAGTACCAGCAGTAAATCCCACGGAGGTGGAGGTTCATGCACTAGAGGATATGTGATCCAGGCCTTTGAAAAAGCACCCGACCACTGTCTCCTGCACAGTCGGCTGACCGGCCTGCACCCAGTAAGCAAGAGATGGCTGCCAGGTGCACTCTAAGGGTCGATGACCATAGACCCCTTGGAAAGAGACCAAAGGTAGTCGAGAATGTTAGCCACGGGCAGGACAGAGGGTCCAGGCGCTTGTCCTGACACCAAATGGATAACTGCTTCCATCTGAAGGCATAACACTTCCTGGTCGATTCCTTTCTACATGCCTCCACCACAGTGTGAATTATCTTTGGAAAGACCCAAAGCCTGGAACTCTAGCCGCCAGATACCAGGCTGTCAGGTGCAGGGACTGAAGGTCCAGATGGAATACCTTCCCTGATTGAGTGATATCAGGTCGGGCGTGTACAAAGCCACTCAAAGGGGCCTGCAGCTGAGGCTGAGGAGATCTGGATGCCAGAACTGGCACGGCCAATCTGGGGCTACCAGGATCACCTTCGCCTTGTCCCTCCTCACCTTGAGAAGCACCTTGTGGATCAAAGAAAATGGAGGGAAGGCGTGAGAGGAGGCCTGGGGTCCACGGCCTCAAGAAGGCATCCCCTGCAGTGAGCCCTGCTAAGGAGCAGAGCATGAAACAGCCTCAGCTTGGTGTTTCCCTGGAGGCAAAAGATCCACCATCGGGTTTGCCCCAATGGGAGAACTGGCTGTAAGCTACCACTGGATGGAGAGACCACTCATAGGATGTCTGACCTAAGCAGCTGAGAGGATCCACAAGATGGTTGAGGCTCCTGCCACATGGATTGCTAGGAGATCCGCCTCCAATCGGCTCACAAGGGTCCAGATGCAGGCGCCTCCTTGCACAGCACATGGGAGTGTGTGCCACCCTGTTTGTTGAGATAGTACATGGTTGTGGTATTGTCCGTTTGGACTTGAAACACTTGACCCAGGAGCTGAGGAGCAAAAGCTGACAGTGCCAGTCTGACTGCTCTGAGCTCCAACAGGTTGATGTGGCATCAGGACTCCTCAAAGTCCAGAGCCCATGGGCCCTTTGTCCCCCATGTGGGCTCCCCAGCCCATTAGAGAGGCATCGGTCATGAGAGCGACTGTCGGCTCAGGGCGGACAAGCAGGATCCCTTCCTGCAACCGGTCTGGGATGGTCCACCATTAGAGTGTCCCACATCTTCTGGGTTACAGTGATCAGCTGATCGAATTGACCATGGTGCTGAGTCTACTGGGAGCCAGCTCCCACTGGGGGCATGTGCCACCGGCCCAGCGCCCATCGAGGTGCCCGCCATGTAACCAAGAAGGCGCAGAAGTCCTGGCAGGGCGCAACTGCCCAACCAGAAATGATTGGGCAAAGGAGGAAAGAACCTCCGCCCTGTCCACCGGGAGTGGAACTCTGGCTTGACAAGAGTCAGCTCTACCCCAATAAAGCCCATCACCTGGAAGGCAATAAGTATGGATGAACAACATATATGCCACTCCTAGAACTACTGTTACAGGTGAGTAACTTGTTCTTTCTGCATCTCTGAGTGCAAGTAACATAGTATTTCAATGTTTTATGCACATCAAGAGTATGCAGCAATACCTCACCCTTATTGACATGCTCATCGTAATAAATAGGATGGACTAGTACGTAAAGAGACTGTCTCTGTGAAAAATGTGCTCAAAGGTAGAATCCGAATGATGAAATAAACAAACATGCCTTATACTGCAAACCCTTTACAATCCATGAAGAGTTGGCAGCAGCCATTACATGTGCAAAGTATAAAACTAAGGTTAAGGAATGCTCAGAACTGAGCACAAAGAAAGAATGGAAGAGAAAGACACAGATAGATAGATTTGGGGGCTGTGGTGGATCATGTTTCACTCCTTGTGGAAAACAGAGCTACTTCAAGTAAAGCTAATGCATGAAACAGAAGGCTGCGTTCCTGAAAGGAATGATTCCAGCAAGTTGGAACAGCCTGCCAACTGTGTTAGTGGGCACCAAAACCATTACTTGCTTTAAACATGGTTGTGACAGAACTATGGGCTTAATAGTCAGCCAGGGGTAGTCACAAGACAGGGACATGGGGCGGGTAGCATGGGAATAAATCCCATGTAGAGAGTAGGTCTCAGGGTAGGATAATACTGTGGGCAGACTAGAAGGACCAATGGTCTTTTTCCGCCATCAATTTCTGTGTTTCTGTGTAGCTCTAGCTTCTCTCCAGCCTGAACACATGATTTTTAGTAGTAGCAGCAGCAGTATTATTATTGGTTGTGAATACCATATTGTTAAAATTAAGATGTATAGAGCTTTCTATGACATGTACTACAACTGCATGAAATTTAATCTCCCACAGGGTTAAGTTATTGGATTCTGAATCATCATGTGCCTTCCAGCGTCAAACAAATGGCCACTGGCAGGCTGCTAGATCGAACTACACAAGCTGTAATGTCCTCTACCTGAATCCCAGCTCCTAGGTAAACATTTTCTGTGAACTGAATTGAAGGTCTGAAAGAGTGTGCCAGACACTGTGATCAGTCCTTGCATCTCTGGTTTCAGAGCGGCAGCTCTAACCACTCAACTGTTAGCCAAGTGGTTAGACCAAGGTCTTTTCACTGCATGTTGCAATCTCAACTTTCACCACTGGACGGTAATCTGCACTGTCTATGTGCCAGCGCTATATACAAGTACATCACGTCCCCATGCCAGGGACACCATTTCATTAAATGGGTGCCTGAAGCATAAGCATCTCAAGTCTGTTTAGAAAGGACTCAAACCCTAATAAATAAAGGCATTTAAAGATTGGAGTCACAAGCTTTCACACCTTTATATACATTTTACACAAAGTGCTTTCTAAATGAACAGTCTATAAAGTCGCGTCAGGCTCCCTTTGAAATAAACCTGGCTACAGGCACAACATTAACTCCAATGACACTCCACTTGCAGTCACTGTATCAGTCAGCAGAGGACTGTGAGTCTCCAAAGACAAAGAGGAATGCCCATTCAGTACAACAGGGATTCTAATCAGATTTCAGAAACAGTCTTAAATAACAGAGATTTATTTATTCTGGTGTATAGTATACTGCACTGAGGTTGGATTGATGGGGAGGAAGTACAGCCTGGTTAGGCGTATATAAGACAGGAGACCCAGTTTTCAGACCCATCACTGCCACTTAGTCACTGTGTGACTCGAGCAAATCACTAAACCTCCCGCATGTAGAGATTTTATAGTTTTGGCGTCATAATCCTCAGCTTGTGACATTGCAATAATTTCCATGGCAACAAGCTGCGATGTCATAAGCAGAGGATTGTGACTTTTTGGCAGGAATAATCAATGGCGACAACAATTAAGCCAAAGGAGAAATGGTCCTGTTTAGACTGCACCAGTAATGAAAACAGAAGATCCTGAAAAATCAAACTTATTTTTTTTGGGGGTTGTGCTAATAAGTTTGGCTGATGATAACCGACTCCTTCTTCAGCTCTTTCTGCTGTCTGCCATTAATTCCCTCCCTCACTCACCACTGCTCTTTCTTTCTATCAGAGTATCTCAATCCTCGCTATAGAATCTTGATGCCTCCTTCACACCCTTCCCACTTCTCTGGCCTCTCTACCCTGCCTCCTCCTACTATGCACTCACAGTCGCCACCCCTGAACTCAGCCTCTCAAGCCCAGGTTTGAGGCCAGTTAGAAGCACTCTAAGGACCTTGGGCCACACTGGCAGCCGGGTTCAGGGACAGACTCGGCCTGCTGGTGTCATCAGGGAGGGAGAGGATCGAGCATCTGGAGGACTGCTCTCCTCTCCTGGGGTGGGTAGTGGCCCTGCTGTCACTCCACAGTGGTCCTGATGGAGACTGGGGGTACTATAAAGGGAGCAATGACACTCATAGGGTAGAGCTGCAGTCCAGCGTCGGCATGCAGGTGCACAGGCGTCATTGCGTATCCGATCTCTAGGAGGACCCGTACAACAAGAAAATTGCTGCCACCATGGATAGCGATGGCAACCTCCAGTGCCGCCCGCCACACACCCATAGCCAAACTCCTCTCGCTTAGCTCTCCCAGTCCCTGCCTTGCCTTGGGTCGGTTTGTGGAGTCACCGGATCAGGGCGTGTGGGGAGTGTCTGTCCCAATTCCCGGTGAACAAGGATTAGGCAGGGTGGTTGCGGCGAGAGAGGTCTGCCCAAGAGAGGTTCTGTGGGTAGAAGTGAAGAAAAAAGTCTAACAAAAAAAAAAAAAAAAAAAAAGAGGCAGTCTACAGATTAACTTGTTCCCTTACAGTTGTTTCCTGTCTGGCCACAGTTCGAGATGGAGCCTCTGGATGTTTGTGATTTCAGCTTCCTGGCTTGCCATCCAAGGCTTAGACATGAATATTCATTAAGCCACCCCTTCTCCCTTGCCTATTAAGGAAAAGCTAGATGAGCCTTGCAGTGCCTGAGGAGTTTGACACCCTTTCGAGAAGACCAGAAAAAAGGCCTAGAGAAGTGCCACTTTTCCTCACCTCTCCAGAGGTGGAGAGAGGCTTCTGACAGGCAGCATGGAAAGACCACAGTAACCTGTGCCAAATAGTGGGCATACCAGCTAATCCCCACATGAGAGGCACTTGAAATAGCAGGGAGTGGTGGGCCTCCTCTCAAATGAGGTTGACTGGGACTCTTGCAGGCCCACTCCCAGCTCGGCAGCAGCACAAAGCATAAGAATCCGCCTACTAGAAATGCAAATCAGCAAGGTTATCTAGGTAAAAGCAGGCCCAAGACTGAACCTCCATGGGGTCAGGTAATTTACTGGTGCCCATTTTCTGACCTGTGGTGACAAAGTAAGGCGTGAAGTGTTTTCTGTAACCAGCCCCTTGTTCTGGATGAGAAGGCCAATTAATACTCGCGCAGTGGAAGGATGGGGGGGGGTTACACCCCAAGCCATGTTTCTCTATTCACAGGACTACAGTCGCATCCCCACTTGATGATGTCAAAACACTATTTTGGGGCAGGGCTGTAGAAATCAGCTCTTGAGCTATAAGCGGGACATAAGATACATTTGTCAAAAACACTGAAAACAAAATATTTGTATGGTTCAAATAGACCCTCAGGCAGGCAGCTCCTATGTGTGTGTGTTGCCTGTCCAAAACATGTCAGCTGCTCTTTAAAAATAACACAAAAGGAAAAGAATATATATGTAATTTTAGTGTCGTTCCCCTCTTAGTCCCAATTAGTCCAACCCTCACCCAGTCCCTCTCTCACCTTCCTGGGACTTACCTCTCCTCTACCGACACCCTGGCTTATCCTCAGGGTGGGGCTGTGGGAGGGCTCTACCCCAGGAGATTCAGTAGGTGCTTAGAAGGGAAGCACCTTGGTTAGTGTTGGCGGGGTCTGCGGTGAGGCGGATGTGCTCCAGCAGCGTCTGGCATTTTTCTGTCAGCCCTTATAGGGATGCCATGAAGAGTCCTTGATGTGCATTAGAGCACATTGGCATCCTCTGTAACTCTGCTGCTCTGCCACCTGCGGTCATCCAGGTGGCAGCAGTATAATGGAATCCGCCCACCCTCCCTCCACGAGGTGGAGAGCGCCTGGGAGATGCTCAGCTCACCTCCCCAGTTGGCCTTCGATGAATCAGGCTCATTCCCAAACTTGGGTCTTCGGCATTGCAAGTAGCAGCACTACTGCTGTGCAGGCAGGCCAGCCCAGAGAAGAATATATTTTGATGAACAAGCAACAAATAAATACAATCTAAGAATGGCACATTCCAGCCATGGCTTTGTTTTGAGATTTACCAATGGGTTCTAGACCAATAAGCTACATTATAAGACTGAGTCCGAGGACACAAATGGGAGCACGTACAAGGCTGCTGCACACACACACACACACACACACACACGCAGGAAAGTTTGTACTTCTAATAAGTTTGTTTCTGGACACTCAACATTCAGGCTGCTATGACCAGTTTACAGAATGCATACCAGTTAGTACATGAATGGGTGACTTTTCTTCTTTTAAGTATCTTAACCATTTAGCTACGTGTTACCCCCCCCCCTTAGTTTTCCACATGTCTCATTTACCTCTCCTAAGAAGAAGGGCCTACAGGTAAAAGAGAAGGACCCTCAACCCCACCAACCACTGCTCCTTCCCCTACACTTACACCAACTCCAGCCTCCAAAAGGCTAACACTTCAGTGTGACAGAATTCCAAAACCCTTTCTAGACTGTGTATGGTCATTGTACTGCTCCAAAAGTGTACTGTTAAGAAAGCCACCTATAGTACTTTAAATACACATGAGAGAGACCCTGGATTACTTATATAGCAATCATGAGCAAGGACCTAGGGAGAACCAGCAGAAGAGTTGAATCTGGCAGTCATCTGTGTAAAGCAGGCTCAGCCACAATCACATTTGGTTTGTGCTTTTCCTCACAAATGTGAAGCCCTGTGCTTGAATGTTTTATTGCCCCTACCCCACCCTTAACACCATAATGACAAGGGTAGAGGTGGGCATCAACAGGACCTAGGATCTGCAGTGGAGGATGGCTCTTACACAGAGAGACATTGCTCAATATAAGCCAGTTTTACCTCGGTATTATATATTTGCTTGTTAAAATAATGTATGTAAACCGCACAGATATTAGTAGCCTCTAAACATTGACATTTTCTGTAAACAAATACCTCACAGATAAACACATCTACCCATGTTATGCCTTGAATAATCAGCTTTGGCCAACTATAATCCTGCTGTATTAATGACCTCAACTCCAAACTCTGTGACCCTTGGATTTTGCCTCTGCTGAAAAACTGTTTTTTCAGTGTGTGGACCAGCTGGTGTTACTCTGTAAACAAGACACTGCATCCCAGCTGGTGTTACTCTGTAAACAAGACACTGCATCCCAGCTGTAAGACCTGAAACTAGCATAAGCTCAATCAGCCAAATGCTAGTAGATTTTTCCACCTATACTTCAACCACTTGCACTGCCTCTGTCGACCTCCTGCTGCGACCCCCAGCCCTATCACCCCACCTCCAGGACTTACCCTATCTGCTTTCTTCTTACCTCAATAGGCAAGTGGCTGCCATGGACTGTGGCTGCAGCACCTGTGGGGTCACAGTGTCATCCTGCCAATGGGGGTTCTTTCCACAAGCTTCTCCACCTTGGACTGAGACAGCGGCATGCAATGGGGCAAATGGACAGGGTCAAAATGCTGTATGGCCTCAACACCTACCCACAGCTTGCGACTCTGGTGACGCTGCTGCACCTAGCCTCGCTAGGTAACAGCCACACAGTAGTGTACGCCACCCCAAAGGAGGGAGTCGTTAATGAATGCTTGATCCTCCTTCCTCTGGCCAGCCCCAGAGCGACTCTGCTCCATTCCTGAACCGGGTCAGTGTGGCAGGAGGCGTTCAGCGCCCCAGCCCTCTGCACCACTGGGCGATTTAGCTAATCCATTCTGTATTGGGCACGTAACAGTTTCCTTTGAAGCAGCCCTGCTGTGCTTGTATTGGAGGAGGTAACATTTCAATACGTCCATCAGCTGGGCCAGTAGAATGCCCGTGTGACCAGTGAATTTGGGTTTGAGACTACAAGATTAATTCTGACCCTTACAGCTGTGCATCCCTGGTGAATATTACCAATTATCTAAACTCGGCCATTCACAGCATGGTCACTGATCTTTTGCCGGATTAATCACGCGGGATATTGCAAGACTGATACAGTAATGAAGGAAAAATGCTAAAGCACTAGATACCATATATGTCAACCTTCACATAAAGTGCAGCTCTATTTTACATACTGCACTGGCAAGTGTCACAAGATAGTTTTTATTCATTGGTGTATTATGGATGTAAGTACAATAATGAAAATATGAAATATATGGAAGAAAATCCGTATATTCATATGTAATATGTTTATAGTTTTAAAAAGTGCAGCGTTTCAAAATGTCAGAGTATAAATTGATCACTGCAGTTTTAAAATGTGACAATATTTACAACTTGCTTCTTGTGGCAGTACTAGCCTTATAGTAATTAAGGAGTCTTTCACAATATGAATCGTGAAAATATAATTTAGGATAAATACATTAAGGAAAATAAAAGTGGGTTGGCAGAAAACAACAGTACAGATCATTAAACATAATCAGTTCCTACACTTCTGTCTCAACCAGCAGTTTTCCAGATGTATTGTACTTCATACACTCAACCTCTTCTGCTACTGTGTCACTGTTGAAAAATGAATGTTTCCGCGGTAAGATCTAGCACATTTAGCCACGAGTCATCACTGGAGTCTGCAGCTACAGGGAGTAGTGAAACACATTTAATTAAAAATGCCTTATCAAGGCAACAATTAGTTTCTGAAATTTGATTAGTGGAATTGTTAAAATGTAATTAGCAATCATTCAGTTTTGATTAGCAGTTTCTAAAAGTAGTTATAAACTATGCCAAAACACATTCCCAACCTGCTAGCCTATATCCAGGCACAAATAAAATTAAAATACAGTTGCAGTCACAGGCACAGTCAGATATTTCCTGAAATTTCTGTGATATCTCGGAGAATTTCCTGCCTGCCTGCAGTACTACTGTGTGCCACCAGACAGAATCTCTTTAAATACTATATTGTGAAATATCTGAATGTATCTATGGCTGTAACTACCAACCAATCAATAAACACCCCACCCTGAAACATTACCTGCCGACACAAACAACATACTTGTCCCTACCTTCTCATTTTAGATGAGCCCCGCCACCACTTTAACTTAATTACCCCATCTGTATATCGAGGACACTCCAGAAAATGCACAACTGCCCGACCTGCTAACATGACCTGGACTCAGAGTGCTGGCTCCCAGGTTTTATTTAACTCTAAAATTGATTAGCGCTTTGCTCATTAAAGTGCTAAAACTTGTGTAAATGCATAGCTTTGCCTCACTGTGTTTAACAAACACAGCACTTCTAGAAAATCTATATGAATACTTTCTGTATAGTTAGTATCATCCCAAGAAAAAAACTGCTAATCAATTATTTAAAACCCTGCTGGCTCCACTTAACTTATCCCTAAGGTGCTCATGCCACCTTACATCCCTAACAGACCTCCAGGAGATTCAGCTGCCTCTTGCCTCACACTTCTCCTCGTGCTGCCACACTGCACATCAATGGAGCAACACTACAGGCCAGAGCAATACAGATCTTTGAAGAAGCACAATAATCTGCACACTAAAGCCTCTGACAAGTTTTAAAAACAAACTGTAAACGATAGATGCTGAAACAGTAACCACTATGTCACAGTTACTGACTGTATTTCTACGGATGATTAAACCACCACCAGTTGTTCATAATTAACTGCAGCACCCTCTCGCTTTCTAAAGTGCATCCTTGGTGCGTGTTTGCTTACTACCAATCCTTAGCAGCAGTCAAAATCCTCAACATGAACTGAGCAGATTGTCTCTCTGGGCATACCACCATTTAACTTGGTCAGAACTCTCACGGCTATGTTTCTATTCTTGCCACCCAATGTGCCTCAAGCTGCACAGCTTTGTCCTCCAGTGTGGTAGGGGTGGAATGGTAGTGGGGAGGAGCAGGTCAAGTCAGGAAAAAGGCAGTTACTGATTTATTAAATGGACAGCAGCTCTGCAGACTGATTAACAATTACTAAGAATCAAACTACAATTTGATTAGCAATTGCCATTTATAGGGTTGCAAATCGACTCCATTTAATTTATACCATGCATGCCAAGCCCATATAGGTCAGAATATTAACCCTGTCCCCATTCAGACTGTTGAACCTACACTGCTGGCCCTGAACCTCTGACCTGGAGGGCAAGCTTTTTCTTTTTTTTTAAATCATTTTGTTGATGCTGATGCCTCATCTTTGTACATAACAGAACAGGGCCACATCCAGCCCAGACCACTATCCTTGGTCAGTAACCCCACAACTTACTCCTCTAATGGGGCTCCTCAGGATGACCACCTCATCTAGAACAGGATCCATTATGGTGTGTGTGGGTGGGGTTCTCAAAGAGTGCCACTGGTCCATCATTCTGCTACCAGTTAGGCTTTTCTTATACTCCTGTCCTTCCTAAAAAGGCCCTAGTGGCAAGGGTTCTGAAGGCAGCATATGCTGCAACTCTGCCTCTACACAGCTTAGCAGACAACCTCCTCTGTCCCGCATAAAGTCCCTAGCTACACCACTACTGTGGTCACTCAGTTGGTGGAAATATTTTTGAACTTTTTAACCAAGAAAGGCATACTGAGCTGAAGTTAGTTTCAGGAGAGTCCTGGAAGGTGGGTTATAAGGGCCTACAGTAGTTTACTGATGGGGAATGCTGGCCAGGACACCTAGGAAAATCTCCTACTCTTAACATAAATACCCATGCATCTTTATCTTCGACTTGGACAGTCACCAGAGATGGACAGGAGGGACCACAGTTGAAACATCCATCATACCTTCCAGTGTTGCACTGCAGTTTCAGTACTGGACATTGGCCAAAGATCCTCGCATGAGACTAAAACCCACCTTCTGATCTTGCCTGCCCAGAGGAGAGCCACGCATAGCCTGAGCCACCTGACTTTGCACTGGGCTACTGACACTGCTGGAAGCATGGAAGAAGGTTTTCTTATTACCAGTAGCAGTAGATAGCTATACTGTATATAGCTTGTCAGTGTCAGTGGCTCAGCAGGTAGCACACTGCAGCTGAGGCAGGAAGATCAGAAGGTGGTGGGTTCTAGCCCTCCAGGAACATGGGATAAATCCAGTACTGACACTGTAGTGCATCAGGAGGGGTGCTGCACTCCTGAGGTGCCACCTTTCAGATGAGACGTTAAAGGGAAGTAAACATTGCAGGGGTCTCTCAAATTGTGAAAGCCATAAAAGATATTTCAAACAAGGTATGGAACTTCTTTGTAGGTGTCAGAGTCCTGAGATATGAATATCTAAATACACTGTAAATCAAAACAAGGCAGCAGCCTGAGGACAGAAAGTGGCGTCACTGAGGGCAAGTTGTAATTAACAACATGAGCTGGCCCCTCAGTGACATCCTCCTGTTTAAGATTACATGAAATGGCTGCTGCTTTGCTTTCATTTACAGTCAATATTCATATCTCAGGACTCCTGAACCTACAGCTAAGCCATAGTACCTCGTTTGAATCGTTAGCGCTTTCACAATTTGAGAGCTCCTCATTGTTTAATTCTCCTTTAAACCGAGGTTCCGTCTACCTGTTCTGGTGGTTGTTCAGGTGGACGTTAAAGATCCCAATGGCATTTTCTCGAGTAAGGTAGAAATTTTATATAACAGAACTACACAAATTCATTTTATAGCATATAATATTGCAAAATATCCAATACAAATACAAAAACCTGAAACCAATCATATTATGCAGGTTTTGGTAATGCATACTGGATATACTGGACAAAAGAAGGCCATCACGGCCCATCGAGATTGTCCCTATAACAGTGGGTCAGTTTCCTTCATTTTTGTTAACCAAAAATGCAATTTGTTTTAAAGGATTCAATATTTTTGAGTTTACTATAAATTCAGGAAGTTGATTCCATTTCTGTGGTGCCTAACACTAAAAAGTTGTCTCTTTTATTTGTATTAACCCGTTCTCACACTTAGTTGTTTGTTATGTAGTCTACCAACTATGTGTTTATTGTATATGACAATCCACATCGTTTCATCTGTATTGGACATTTTAATATATTAAATAAAATAAGTCCCTCTTAATCTTTGTTCGAGAGGTGTACTCTGTTTTTTGTCAATCGTATGTTCAAGAGTCTTTTTTATTTAGTCTAGGTATCATCTTAGTCAATCTTCTCTGTACCTGTTCCACTCTATAAGAGTTCTCTTAAGATATGGATTCAGTATGGAGAACCATAATCCAAATAGGGTCTGACGTACGATCTATATAAGGTGACCAAACACTGTTCAGATTTGTTTACAAAGGTTTTATTTATCTGCTTCAACATAACGTTAAGCGGTGTTGCCACTCTGTTGCAGTGTGAATCGGCAGATAATTTAGTATTTATCAGAATCCCAGATCTCTTTCACACTCAGAGTATTTGATTTACTATTTAACCAATAGGTGTTTTTAGGATTTCTATTCCCAAAATGCAAAACCACACACTTACCAGTGTTGAAATCCATGTTTCCCTTTGCCCACAGTTCTATAGTTTCTAGATCATTCTGAAGAATGTTTCCATTTAAAATTGTATCTACTCTTCCTCACAGTTTGGTGTCATCAACGAATTTAGAAATAAAATTACTGGAAATTATATTTAGGTCACTGATGACTAAATTAAACAATGTTGGTCCCAAGACCGAGCCCTGGGAACACCACTAGTCACCTTGGTGGTTCAGACAAAAATTGTTTACCCTATCTGTGTTCGACCATATAACCCTGAGATACCCAGTTTAATATATATCCTGAAAGACCAAACTTCACATTTTCTCAATGAGTAATGAATGGGGCACTTTATCAAAAGCTTTACTGTAGTCCAAGTATAACATCTGATGGAATATGGTTATCAAATACCACTAATGTTATTATAAAAGGAAATCAAGTTTGTTGTACACGAAGATCCTGTTTTAAAACCATGCTGTGTTAAATCCTGTATCCCAATAGACTTATTTCTGAGTCAATGTGTGATTTAACTATTCTTTCCATGGCCTTGCTAATTAATGATGTAAGACTTATTGGTCTATAATTTTGAACCTTTGTTTTGTTCCCTTTTTTTTTTTTTTTAAGTTGGGACCACAATTGCAGAGCATCAGTCATATGGAATACTGCCTTCTGTCAATGATCTGTTAAATATTAAAGTTAATGGAACAATAACTGAATCAATAGTTTCTTTCAAAAACCTTGCATTGATGTTATCAGGTCCTGAGCTAGTAGATTTTTTTAATTTGAAGTGACATTTCTTACTTCCTGCTCATTAATTATTGGATTGATGGATTTAAATTACACCTTGGATAATAATGATCTTTATTATAAAAGACAGAGGAAAATATTTGTTAAATATGTTGGCAATTTTTGATCATCTTTAACAGATTTCCCATCAAATGTTATTGGTCTAATTTTTCTAGAGTCTCCTTTTTACTATTTATATAGAATGAAGTGATTTTTGTTTGACTTTGAATGTGCTAAAGTAAATTCTAATTTGTTTTTGCTGTTTAATTAGTTTTTAAAAGAGTTACTGAATTTTACATCTAACCCTAGTACCCAGGGTACCACTGATTTTAATTTCTTAAAAACGCTCTTTTAATTTTATTTGTCTATGTATATCTTTATTAAACCAAATAGGTATTTTACCTTTTTTGTTATATTTGTTTTAAAGGGAACACAGGTCTGTTCTAGCTTATTTATAGTTTGCTTAAATATGTCCCATGCTTGGGTTGTAGATTTATTTTGAAACTCACTTATCCAATCAATTTGATTTAATAAAAGATTAATTTGTTTAAAGTTAGCTCTGTTATAATTTTTTGTAATATTCCTGAAATTGTTTTACTTTTAGTAATATTTATATTTAAAACTACTGCATCATGGTCACTATTTTCAATGGGGCAGAAATATCTATATCTGACACTAAACTTCCAGAACTGGCAATAATTAGATCCAATATATTATTACCCTAGTAGGGTCTTTAATTGCTCTAGGCCTTGGTCCATACATAAGTCAGTTAGTAGCTTCTTCTGTGAAGTTACTCCAGTGAATATTTCCCAATTTATTCCTGGCATATTAAAATCACCCATAATTATCACCTCGTTTTTTCTACAATGTCAGATATTTGGTTAATTAACTTCGTTTGTATATTAAAAGCCAGATGAGGAGGTCTATAACAGACTCCTATAACTAATTTGGGTTGTCCCTTAAATTGCAATTGTACCCACAATGATTCAATGTTGGAATTATTTATCATTTCGAAGATATTATATCATTATGTACAAATATACAACCCTCCTCCAATTTTATTCTGTCTGTCTTTATGATACAACTTATAGCCAGGAATCTCCTTTACCCATTTGATGCTGAATCCCACCATGTTTCAGTTACAGCAATAATGCCAATATCCAATAATTTACATTTACATTCAATTCCGCCATACTTAAATTATTCAGGATCTTGCATTAAAGCTCAGGACTTTACAATATTTAGTTGCTGGCTGTTTAACATTGGTGTTTGTCCCTTTTAGAGAATTTAGACCTTTCCAATTCTCCCCTCATAATCTAGTTTAAAAGTATTTATTTCTGCTGCAATTTTTCTACTGAGTACATTATTATTCCTTCTACTCAGGTGACGTCCATCCCAGCAAAAAGTGAGTCCTTCACAAAAATCTTCCCAGTGTTGAATACATTTTATCCCTGCTTCAAACACCACAGTCTTAACCGGTTGTTTATATTTTTTGATTTTATTTGTAATGGCATGAGTGGCCCTAGGTACTGGTAGTATCTCTGAATAGCAGACTGTACATCCTTTTTCCACCAAGAGATTATTTAGTGCCACATAGCTTTCCTCTAATTTATTACTATCAGATTGACAAACATCATTAACCCCTGCATGAATTATTACTAGTGGGTTATGTCCTGCTTGGGATAATATAGGATTTAACATATCAGTGATATCCGCTATTTTAGCCCTCTATAACTTAAACATGTTTTATTAACTTTATCAGGATTTCAGATTGCCCTATCTATGTGCTTAATTATTTAATTACCTAGTACAAAAATTTGTCTTGATGGAACATTCAATGACACAATGATTTATATCCATTAAATTTTCAATTCCCTTAGTTATTGATTGATTGTCAATTCTTTGCTTTGATTTAGAAGCTAGAGTCAATGAGCTATCAAGGTTTATTAATGGTTCCTGAATGTTTTGGTCAATTACAATTTTCTGAGTCTCCAAATAAAATACATCTCAAGATGATAGTGATTGTAAAATGCTGTTATTTTGATCCTTAGAAAGTATCTGAAGCGGTCTTTAATTGGAATTTCATACTTGTTAGCTTTACGTCCTTTTAATTGTTCTACCTGATGTTACTGTTGCTCACTCATGTTCCTCTGTGTCCTCCTCTCTAACCCTTTTTCTAATGACATCTTGTTTTTATTTGTTGTGATAATTTCAGGCACCAATGGTTCTTGTAACAACTTTAATTCTTGGTTAACAGTGCTTAATGTATCATTATTTATTGTTGATAACTTGTAAAATTTTGTTTAGCTTATTATGGCGTCTCAACATATCTGCCTGACTGTTTTCTAATACAATTAGTCTTTTCCAAAAGTGCCTAGTTCTTCTTCCATGGCTTTGTTAACTAAGCATTTTTCACATTCAGAGTTATTTTCCATGGTAAGTAAGACATCTACTAGTTTGTACACAAGGCATATTTGACATTTTAAACCAATTTCCCTCGATTGCCATAATAGTGGGGTTTACATGTTTATTAAATTCCATATTGATATATGGATTTTACAGTTTAAGCAATCACTACAGGTTTACTGCTCAATAGTGATTTCCAAAATCCCTAGTTGCTATCATATTATTTATAATAAATAACTCAATCTGAAATGCAGTTTACCACAAATGGTGCTGAAGCCGCTGAATCCGCTGAACACGCTTAAACACGGCCTAGGCAGCGTGTGTTTTCAGTGTGTCTTTACAAGATTTAAGCTGGCCGCCTTGCTCACAGAAGGGTGAGTTAAATGTCCCAGATGCTGGAAGTGGTTTCCATTGTCACGAGACTATTTTGCTGCCAACAGTGAAAACTTAAAATAATAACTTGACTAAAAAGCTCTGACTACTGCAGGTAAACCTACAGGTCAGAATGTGTGGCGAAAAGTGAATTTAGCAGCAATTTGAGTCGGTAGTTCAGATTTCATAGCTACCACTCCTCCTCCTTCTGTTTTCAAATTATAACAGGGCTCCAAATGAAACAATACATAAACTGCAGATTTTAAGAAGGTTTATTCCTTATTCAGGCAAATAAGTTAACAGAAACAAAAATATAAAAGGTTAGCCTTATACAGCAAAATAAAACAAAAAGAGCATAAGAAGGTATATGCAAATAACACACTAGAAAACAGCTAGTGCTCCACCGACAGGGCAATGTCGTCCTTTCCCTGCAGTCACCAATACAAAAACATGTTTCCAAATGTACTAGTATGCATCTGCCCAGCAATTACCTTACTATATTATGAACATACTACTGTACCAGCAGAAACAGACCATCCGGTCTATCTAAATCTGCTCAAGTGTGCAGCAAACACCCCTAGTTGCTGCTGCCCACTGTCCTCCTTTTCATCCCACTACCTGCCACCCCCCGCTCACTCTCCCTATTTCCTCTCTCCATGCCCTTTTGAAGCTGTTCACAGATTTACATGATACCACTTATTTTGGTAGGGTGTTCCATTTGCTACCACCCTGTCTGCGAAATAGGGTCTCCTCATTTCCTTCCTAAATTTTCCTGCCTCTATTCTTAGCCTGTGCCTCTGGCGACCCTTCCCCTCCTTAACTTAGAGGCCCCCATCTGTCCTAGCCTTATTAATTCCCTCAGATACTTGGATGTCTCTATCATGTCCCCCGTCCCTTCTATCCTCCAGGGTGTACATATTCAGGTCTCCCAGCCTGCTGTCATAGTCTCTCCCTCCATTCCACATATCATCTTTGTTGCCCTCCTCTGCACCCCTCAGTAGCCTGATATCAACGCTTTAGGTATGGCCTCCAAAACTGCACACAATACTCTAAGTGCAGCCTTACCAGCGACCTGTAGAGGGCAGGATCACTTCTCTTCACCTGGGCGAAAACCCCTTGCTATCACCCCAGCATTTTGTTCACTTTTGCAGGCGCTCTCCTGTGCTGGGCAGTGTTGTTCATGGTCCCTGTTATCATCACCCCTAGGTTCTTCTCCTCCTCAGTGATCCCCAGCTCCCCCAGCCAGTATTCTCTCCTTGGGTTTTAGCCCCAAAGTGCATAACCTTACACTTCTTTGCATTGAACCCCAGCTGCCACCTCTCTGACCACTCCTCTAGCTTGCGTAGTTCCCCTGAGCTACTTCCATCTCTCCTCCATCCACCACTGCTCCAATTTTGGTGTCGTCAGCGAACAGACTTACCTTGCTCACCACCTGTGCAATGTCTGATATGAAGAGCCCAAACAATACTAGCTCCAACACAGAGCCCTGTGACACCCCACTCATCACCGTCCTTGGGTTGAGGCTCCCCTCTCACCACCACCCGTTGTAGTCTGCCATAAAAGCCAGCTTGTAATCCAGTTTATAATTTCTGCCCTACACCAGTTAGCTTCCCCCCAGCCGCCCATGAGGCACTGAATCAAAGGCTTTGCTGAAGTCCAAGTAAAGAACATCCACCGCATGACCCTTATCCAGCTCACCTGTCACCCAGTCATAATATTGTATGAGGTTGGTTTGACAAGACTTCCCTGAAACAAACCCATGCTGCCTCCCATCCTGTAGGCCATTGTCCTCCAGGTACACCACCAATCTTTCTTTTAGTATCGTTTCCATGAGTTTGCACACTGGAGGGAGACTTACCGGACGATAATTACCAGCTCATCCCTTGGTCGCTCTTATGTAATGGTACTAATACTACTATGCCCATCCTCCAGTTCAGTGGCACATCCAGATTCAGTGAGGTGCTGTACAGATCTGACAGCAGCTCCTGCCACACCTCCACCATCTCCCTCAGCACCCTGGGGTGGATACCATCGGCCCTAGTGCCTTATCTACCTTCTGAGCCCTCAATCCCTCTAGGACTCTGTTTGTCTCAATTCTTCCATCTGTCGCCTCCTCTCCCTCTGTATCCACCCTCTCAGCCCATGCTGTAGCAGTCCCCAGCCTGTCCATAGACACTGGGCAAAATATTCATTTCAGTTAGCTTCGCCTGCTCCTCCCCTCTTCCGTCCACTCCCCACCCCTTTTTATCCTCAGTGTTGTCTCCTTGCTCTTCTTTTCTCCCTGATGTATCTAAAATGTCTTGTCCCCATTAATTCCTGTGTGCTAATCTCAGCTCCCTCTGAGCCTTGGCTTCTCTCACTTTTCTGGTCACCTCCTTGGACCATCTTACATATTCCTCCCTGTCCACTTCCTTCCCCATCCTCCTAAACCTCTAATTAAGCCACTTGTTTGCCTCACCACCTCCACAACCTCGCTGTTCAACCAGCATGGTTTTCTTGCTCTGCTCCTTTTACTTTGTGCCTTGGTGCATGCTTATGTTGCCTCTGTAACCCCCAATTTAATAATATTCCATTTCTGCTCCCGTTCATCTCCTGCCTTATGCCCTCCAGTTTCCCTTTCAGTACTTCCTCATCCTCCCAAAGTCCGGCCCCTGAAGTTTACCACCAGGTAACTGATTTCTCTGGCTCCCGCACTTGTGATATTAAACCACACCATTTGGTGATCACATCGACTAGTGGGTCTCTATCTTTATTTCCCTCACCGCCTCCCATTCTACAATACCAGATCTAAAGTGTTCTTTAGCCAGTAAAGTATAGTAGCCAACTCGTCCAGGAGCACTTGCTCCTAGCACTGGAGGTGACCAGAATGCTCAGTCAACCCTAGCAGTTGAAATCCCCACGATAACCACCTTCCCTTTTCTACATACCTTTTTGATTTGTCCACTAACTTCCCTAGCTCCCTCCAGACTGGGGCGATGGCCTGTATACGCCCAAACTCAATTTCCCACCCCTTCAGTCTAAGGAGCTGCAGCAAGATTGCCTCTGTTCTCCTTTTTCTCCCTCGTCCCTTGTGATTTGATCCCGTCCCTCACATGACTGCCAACCCCCCTTCCTCCTTGACGGTCCTTCTATATAATTTGTATCCTGGGATTGCCAGATCCCAGTCCTGTTCTCAGTTGCCAGCGTTTCTGTGACTGCTACAGTATCCACCTCCACACTGCTAAGAGTGCCTGTAGCTCGGGAGATTTGTTTCCCTAGGCTTCTTGCATTCAATGAGACCACCCTCAAAATGCCCTTTCTCTTCACTAGCCTCCATCTCCTCCCTTCTACTCCATCCTTTTTGTCACCCAGTCCTTCCCTGCTAGTCTGGGGGTAGGCTGTGACTCCACTCTGCTCGGATCCCTGCCTACCTGCTGTCCCCTGCCACCCCCATCTAGTTTAAATCCACCCTTGTCACAATATACCTCCCCAGTCTTTGCTTTAATACCTCCTTCCCTGCCCACTCAGGTGTAGCCTATCCCTTGCAAACAGATTGTTATTATCTCAGGTACTGCCTCAGCTGCCCACAACCCCATACCCCTTAATTCGACACCATTCTACCAACCATGGGTTCAACTCTCTAATCCTCCTTTCTCCTGTGCTTGCGCGGAGTACAGGAGCACTCTGGGAGAGGCCACAGACTCCCCAGTCTCTTCACACAACCTTCCACTTCCTCAGTCCTCCTTGTTACCTCCACCATTTCCCCCATAGGTCATTTGTCCCCACATGTACACAATGTGTGGTTTCCTCCTACCCTCTTTATGCACCTTAGGATTGCCTGTCCTGCCATGTCTGCCTTTAATCCTGGTATGGACTCTACCCATATCCGACTGTGCCTCTCCACCTTGCTGCCCCATCTGATCCCCTTGAGTATGGGTCCCCAACACCAGTACATCCCCATTCTTACCTCATTCTTAAAACAAACAAAAAAAAGCCATCTATCAGCCCCATGCCTTCTGAAGCCAGGTACCGTAACCTTCCATATTGGGTTGGTTCATCCTGTATCTCCTAGGGATCTAATACACTGTCTTTATCAATTCTCGTGCATCCCATCATTTTTATCAGGACGACTAAGCCACCAGCTTATGTTCAAAACGATTCTTCTTGCTTCTTTACTGAACTGGTAAATATGCTGCCATACATTAAACATTCCTTCAATACTAAAACCACCCACCCCAATCCCATGAGTAAGTTGGACTGTAGTATATTGATTATTGCCCATGCCTGTTCTTATTATCTCCTTTCTTTAATTTGTTAAAATGTATTAAACTCGTCATTACTTTTACCCAATGCCTCCACCACGCATTTATAATTTACTGTGGAAGGAAGATTTTCCTCACCCATACAGTATTTATTTCTTTGAAATCAATTCAATAACCCCCATTGTCGTCCTTTTTGCTACAACACATATTGGCATCTATTCTGCCATATAACCCATTTAATTATTGAAAACAATAACCTAAGGATGCCTTTATGAAACCCTGACAGTAACTTCCCATGCTAACAAGTAGTAACATGTCATATGTTAATTTCTAAACTGGGGTACACCCAGGTATTCAGCCAATCTTCCCCAAATTCCATCCATATAAGGGCAGTCGAAATACAAATGCACCATGGACTCTAATATGCCCGCACAACCTTGTCTTAAACATTCTTTCTGCCATCTCCTTATGGTGATTATTTCCCCTTGGGTTTAAGTGGCCATGGCAACAAAGCCAGAGGGTATCCCACTTTTAAGGAGAACCCTTGCCTCCACCAGTTGTGCCGTCATCTCCTCAGTTTGTATCCCATTTGGAAGACTGAAACATGACACTCCAAAATTCAGTATGTAACACTTTTTATACAATTCTTTCCTGGCCATATGCCTGATCTCTTCTTGAGTTACTTTCCATCCCTTTAATTTCCTCAAAGTTCTAACAGACATGCAGCGGTCCCCTGCGGTATGCCTCTAAAGACACCCCACTGCAGTGTTTCCACTTCTGCCAAAAGGCACCTTTCCCAAAATGTATGGGCCCAGGGCAACTGTTTCCTAACAGAATTGGCAAAAAATCAGAATACACAAAATTCATGAAAAGAAAAGCACCGGATGAGACATGTTCAGTCGTCCCCGCTTTACAGGCCAGTATGTAACACCTCTTCAGACTGGATTTAGTCTACTCTCCCATAATAAATGGAATGCAATATTATACAGTTTAGCTACCAACTTTATAGGCAGTGGAAAATATAACTCAGTAGTAAAAACAATGGCAGAATACAGGTTTTAAATATGTACACCTCCCCCGCATCATGGGGAAGGACTTCAACCTATCCATTTTTCTTCTGCTTTATCAATGGCCTCTTCCCAGTTCAGTGTAGCAGAATCCTGTACCCCAAACTGAACTCCTAAAATTCTAACTAGAGGCCCAGCCACTGATACACCAGAAAATTTACCCTCGGATATCTGCCTGTATACTTAGACCACCACTTTTCTCTTTATTAATTTTTGACCGGATATTTCTGAGAATCTCAGCACAATTTCCAATGCTCTCTCACCTGAAGGAATGTCTGCCACCATTTTAGTGACATCATCGGCATAAGCCAGTACCACTGGAAATTCTAACTGTGTTGGTCCCTAATGCGAGATACTAGCCACTGAGTTTAGTCTTTTCAATAAAGGATCAATAGCGAAAACATAAAGAATAGGGCTCAGGGACATCCCTGTCTCACCCTCGCTGGATCTTTATGTACTTCCTACCATCCCATTCACCACCGGGCTAGTGAATGCATTTTGTACAAAATTTGTATCCAGTATATATATATAAAAATCTCCGAATTCTGACTTTTCAAAAACTCAAAAGACATTCATGTGAGACCGCACTAAAAGTTTAGACTGGTCTATTGTTATTAAATAGCCAGTAGTGTCTGAGCAGTCAAACACCTCTTGTGTACATTTAAGATTATCTATCATTGATCTCTGTGTGATGCTGCGTCTGTGCCGGTGATATAATGTACTGAGCTGTTCTTGCTAATCTCATGCATTATGATTTCCAGTCCACATTTATTAAACTAATGGGCCTCCAATTATCTCCAAATCATTCTATCCTTTTTATATAAACGCCTAAAAGACTGTCTGCCAGTGATGCTGAAAGCCACCACCCTGCTAGAATATCACTGAATACTAAGTATTAAGCTATCTAGAAGTTTATTCTATTACCTTTTATAGAATTTCCAGATAGTCCGTCTAGACTAGGGGATAGTCCATTTTAACAAGGCAAAAGCTGTCTGTAGCTCTAATGTGGTAATCAGAGATACAAATGAGACTTTTCTTCCTCGGAATCCCAGAAATATCCAAGTGTTGCAGAAACCTTTCTAATATATATGGGACTTGTACTGTCCGATCCAAATAAATCCTGTACCTGCTGAGCCACAACCTGTTCAGTCCCTGAGGCATCGTTGCTCAGATCCCCAACCTCGGATCTAATTTCTGCTGTACATTTACATTCAATTCTCTGATTGCAACTATCGGTAGGGGTTTGTATACCCTCCTCGAAGTTCGAACTTTTGCTCAACATGTGGATTGGCCCTATTATATTGATATTTGAACATCTCAGTTTTCACCTCTTGGATTGGAGGAGGAGTCTGCTTCTAAGCTTAAAATAATTTCGGTATTTTTTATTGAGGCTATTTTGCCCTCTGACTGCAAACTGTTCTGATATCCTTCTTGGTATCTTGCCACAAAATAGTGAATTGTCATAGTTCAAATACTGACAATCTTGCCTCCAGTTCTGCCTGTATTCCCCCATGTCTCCTGGTCCTCTAAAGTTGAGACATTAAGCCTCCACACAGAACTAGGTTGTGGTTTATTAGTAAGTGTTCCAAAGTCTCAATTGGTATCACCCTAAAATCAGTTATAGGTACCAATGTGATGCAAAGAAAAATATCTATGTATGTGGATAGCCTCCCTTTTACAAATATGTTCCGTCCGAGGACTATACACACAGCTGTGCAATCATTAATCAGCATTTTATACATCCTATTTAAAAAGTGGTATCTGTATATAATTTTGTGTATTACCGTTTTATCCATTAAAGGACAGAATACAATTAAAATCCCCCAAAAATGACTTTGTGGTATATAAAAAGGTTGTTCTTTTTCATCAAATCTATTCTTTGATACTTAGCTTGGAAATTATAATTATTAATCAGCCTTAAATCATAAGAATGATATTTATCATCCAGAATAAGCGCCCTGCCAGTGACCAGATCGATCAGCTGAGAGACTATAAGACCTGGGGTATTAAACAGGATGCCCAGTCCAGAACAGGCTTCTTAGCCTAGGAACCAGAATGAAGGGCCTCCCAACCAGTCATTCTTCACCTTCTGCTATTCACTGAGGTGTGCAGTCTTGTATCGTGGAGAAAACATATCCCCAAATTTAAGTCCCGTAGGATAGAAAATGTGGTACACCTTTGTTCATTATTCTTGACGCTATTAGTGTTCAGCGACCCAAACGTCAAGTTGAAGTTCATAATCAAGTAACAGAGCTCCCCTGCACTCCCATCATGTCTTCAGAGCTTGGCTTGCCTTTTTTTATTTCTTGGATCTTGAATCAGACGATGTACACTCTATGACAGTCATCATATCTCATTGGGATGAGGCAATGAATCCATACATCTGAGTCCTTCTCCCTTCATCCCACTGTTTTCTCTTAGATAAGAGGGCAAACCTGTTTTTAGTATGGACTTCAGGTTCATTTGACCTATTTAATATCACAGGTTCATGTGACCTATTTAATATCATACCTCTCTCTGAGAGCAACTGCGAGTCCATCATTGTGTTTTCTGGTGTTCCCGTTTATCTATAAGTGGGGAGGAATGCTTGTGGGTCCCAGTGCAGATGTGGAAGGAATTTCTTGATCCACTGGCCTATTTTGATCTGATCGCTCTGTTCCTTCTGGCGCGATTCCAGCCTGAGGGTCCTCAGTTTCTACTAGTGTATCTCCCTCAGAGGTTGCCAGGCAATCCGTTACTGACTCATATGGGGTGGCGGTGCTTTATCTGCTGGTGCCTTTTTTTTTTTTTTAATTTCTTTTTATTAAAAGGTTTTTGTTACACTTGGTCAAGAGCACATTTCAGACATTTTCTTATAGTGCCATATATCTCCAGTCAGTTTATATGATTGACAGTTTATACAATTTTACCCAAAGGGTTGAATGTTTAGTGTGATAAGTATACAAAGTTATAGTCAAAGATCATTCAAATGGTAAAGCTCCAGCTCCATTTCATCTAAATTTTACCTTATTTACCCTTATGTTTTATTTATTCCTTATTATCTTTATATTTGGGTGAGGCATTTCCTCTCTCTTGATTAGACCCCCTGCTTAAATTAAATTCTCTTTCTCTCAACTCTTCTATCATTATTCAGTTCTTCATTTCTGATCCCTCCCATAATAATTCTACTAATACTAGAGTCAAAATGTGATTCTACCACCCCTGGTAGAGCACCCATCTCTGCCATCTCATCATGTATGTTGGAGCTTTACCCTGGATTTCTGCATTAAGGATTCTGTAACATACATTTCGGACATGACAGATCTCCAGTCTAATACTGTTGGAATGGTGCTAGTCATCCGACTACTGAGTTATTGACTTTTTAACCGCCAACAAACTAGGAGGTAAAAGTTTGTTCCATGGAGAGGAATGGTCTTGAAAGATCCCCAGCAGTACCTGCTCAGCTGTTAATTCTACTTCTTGTTCTAATAAGCTAGTTAATTCTGTTTGTAGGGATATACATAGGGCATCAAACAAGGACACTGCCAGAAAATGTGTCCCAGTGTCACCTGTAGGTACCTACATTTTAGCCCAGCAAACTCCATATTCTTCCGGGAGGAATTTAAGCAGGACTGCTGGAGCTCTAAAAAGCGGAGAACTACAATTCCATGCAAATTTCTTCCAAAATGGGAGGAAGTGGTCTTAATCAAGACTTACAGCTGATCTCTCCATAGTTATTTCTAGGTGGAGATCGCTGTTCCATTCTCTGTAATATGGATTTAGTTTATTCCTTTTCTTCATTTCTCAATTCTCTGTATATTATTCTGATTAAATGCTTACCCAAATTCCCTTACAGTTTCCATAAATGTTTTGAGGAGTTCCAGGGCTGGATACTGGATCTTGGGTTGTATAATTCGGTTTCTCAGTATATGGTTCCTAACCTGGAAATAGAAATAGATCTCATCTCACGAAGACTATTTTGGGACTGTAGTTTTCAAAGGAGTATCGTTGGGGATAAAAACTGGAAAACGTGTAAGACCTAGTTTTCTCCATTCCTGAAATGTGGAATCCATATGTATGGGTGTAAATGTATCATCTTCTGATATTAATTTAGTGTATTCGTATATATTACGGAGTGGCCTAGTTTGCTTGAACTTTTCCAACACTTATAAATTTGAGCCGTAATGCCCGTTAAGTAGTGGGTGATAAAGACCTCTTCTGAAGAAAAATATTTTTTTTTATATCAAATAGATCATTTAGGTGAAATCGATATCCGTCCAAAGTGAGTAGGATTCCAACCATATTAAGATTATCCTAAGAAATTAGGCTTTGGAGTATAATTTAAAGTCCGAAGATTAAAGCCTCCTGAGCCAGGATAGTTTAAGAACAGACAACTGTATCCTAGGGCTGCCTTACCCTAAATAAACGTGGAGATTAATTTATCCCATGATTTAAAGTAACATGTTGCCGGTAAGAAGGGAATGTTCTGAATTAAGTAAAGTAGTCTAGGGAGTATATTCATATGCACTATTTCTATTCGTTGATGGAATGTAGTAAGAAAGGAGATCCATCTTTCTAGGTCCTTTTGAATAATGTTCGTGAGGAGTTCATAATTTAAAATTTCCAGCACCTCTGGATTAAGAGGGATGTTAATTCCTAAATATTTTATTTTTTTGTAGTATGTCATTTAAATGGGTATTCTTTTTCAATTGTTGGGTAGGAATAAAATTAAAGGCCAAGATCTGTTTTTTGTATTGTTTAGCATAAAACCCGCCAGTGTTTCATATCGTTTCAATATTTGCCAAGCTGCCAGAACTGATAGAGATGGAGATAACAGGGTTAATAATATATCATCAGCAAACATATTTATTTTATGTACTTGTTGTGCTATTGGGATCCCTTCTACTTGAATCATATTCCTCAACTTTGTTGCAAAGGTTCCAAATATAAAGGCAAACAGGCGAAAGAGGACAACCCTGTCTCATGCCTCGACTTAAATCCGGTGAGGATAAATTCCCATTTACTCGTCATAAATAGCCTTGGGGATCTATATAATTTAGTGAGTAAGGTGATGAATAAATCCTGAAAGTGAAAGGCCTCAAGAGTCCTCCACAAAATGACAAATAAACTCCTGTTGAAAGCCTTTTCGCATCTAAACTAATAAAACAGAGGCAGAGGGATTTTATCTGCTAGTGCTTCTAAGTTTCATGCCTTAATTTCCTCAAATTGAGCATCTGTTGTCTGTCACACCTTGGTCTGGTGTTTATATCTGCAGCAGCTCATCTGCCCCTGGCGAAAGCCGCCTCCTAATCATCTTCTGTTGATTCATTCTCTGGATTGTTACGAGACGCCTATGGACAGTTCAAAATGTGCGAGGTGTCTTCGCACAAGTTACAACTTATTGGGGTGGAGAAGTTAATGGCAGCATGTCCGATTCCCCCATAATGAACATTTCATCTGATCACATGCTGCTTAGATGCGTGTATGCACTGCATCTAAAACAAGATTTTGTCTGGCCAGAATAAAAATGAAACCACGGTCCCTACTAAAATAAAAAGAACTTGGTAGATGCTGAATACTGCCATCTGCCTGTGGAAGTCTCACTCTGATGCGCCATCCCCAGTCCATATCTCTTAAGAATTCACCATCAGATCCAGGAGTCCCAAAAGTACATCTCGAGTTTAACCAGTATAGAATGTCTTGAATCGCCACACCTTCATTTTTAAACAATACAGTGATTGTACAAAATGCTGGCTTAGAGTGGAATTGCTATAAAAGCAGACCATTCTGGAAATGCCTCACACTCTGGCACCGCTGCCAAAACAGTTCCAATCCTGATGGGGTTTTAAAACTCATGTCATAAATTGGGTCCCCAGAAGTGTGTATACATACATAAATTTCATGCGCTGAGAAACCCATACTCTCTTTCAAAAGACTTTTCCCAACATGAATCCCATCAGGAAATGAGTCCAGGCCGCCTCTATATTTTATGCGCATAATATTACCTTTTTGCTGGTTCTTGAGGGGTATGGAATAATCCGTGCAAGTTTTATTATTTGTAGATGTTCTCCTTGGGTCTGTCCTGGCTGAGTTGGGACTGCCTGACCTACTACTTTGTGACCTCGTGCTGCCTTGGTGCGATGGGTTGGGGAGGTGCAGAACTTGAGGTTCAGTAACAGCTATTACCTCCAAAATCATTTACTCCTTGTTGTATTAAAACACTTCACCTGTTACGGGCATTTCCTGATGCACACTTTCCTCCGCTATGGCATTATTTTGCAGGGGAATATTCAACCTTGGTGAGTTCAAGAGTTCCAAAGAGGAGGAAGGGCTAACGGATCTTCATTTCTAAAAGTGTTCTATCAGGGAAACCCAGGGTTGAGATTTGGAATGGCGAACCACCCCGCACTATAAGGTTTCTTTCCACAGTAAGACCAGTTATCAAAATATTCTTATCATAGTTTGGTATGCCTTGCAAAATGCCGTGGGCCCCTGTGCTGATTTAATTTCCTCCTGTGCCCTTATGGTCCTACATGTGCATTCCTCGTTTGCTTTTTACTATTAATTTCTCTTATAAGATCTCTGTATCCCTTCGTTCAGTTCCATCTGTACAACTCCCTCATTCTGCCCCCATCATTACACACTTCCACGCCTCAGATTCAAAAAACAGTCTCAAGCAAAATAATTCTTTCAGGTATAATGGATTTACTTCCCTGATTGAGCACGTTTCCTTTTGCTCCTTCTGCTGGTGCAGTACGGTCCACATCAACCAATTGGGCATTCCTAGGCCCCATTCTGGTGTCTTCTTCCCTCACCTTTGTCAGTATTTGTATAACTTCCACCGCTGCTCCAGCTGCACCATTCCTCAACATTTCTTCGACCTCGGCACTCCATGGACTAAAGGCGGATGCTCTTGTATCCAACTCAGAGCCGCATGGAAACTGCAGTTATACAACGTTTCTTCCTCTTCCAACAATGCCTAGAGGTATGCGCTTCTATCAACGTATATCGCTACATTAGGTCAGCTTCTCACGATGAGATACTATAGCGGTTTCTGGACTCAGACGCCCAGCGATGGCTGGACATTAACTTCTACAATCGAGCAAGCTTCCTCCTTGGACTGGGTGGGAGGAAGCGGTCTCCTCCACCAGGTCTCCATCTTCACTCAAACTGACCAAATGGAAACACCACAGCCCCTACCACAAGAGATGGGGAGTTTCACCAATTGTCTGTTCAAATTCCCCATTCACTAAAATACACGAACAGCCCAATCTGGTTCTGTAAACCAGTATACATCTGTACATATATTCTCCTTCCCTTGCCGGTCACACCTGTAAACAAGCCAAGGCTTAGTGTGCCTCTCCAGTCACAAACTTTCAAATATGCTGACCCAGGTTTTCCTCTCCAGAGTTCAGCCACCTTCGTGTTCACGGTCAGCACACTGGCAGTACAAACAGTGGAACACCCAGGTCCACCACACAAGTATCCCTGGAGTCAGCGCAGAGTCCTGCACCACTGGGCAGCCTGTACAGGACTACCCCTAATACAGCTTTTATTAAAATTACAGTGTTTTAATTAACAATAAAAAATGAACAAAAGCACACCCCAGTCTGGTGAATGATGAGCATTCCAGCTAGACGTGGCACATCAAACTGTGATGCTGCTGGCTTAACAGAAACTGGTAGCAAAATAAATACTGAAGGTTTGGCAATGATCTATTCTGCCTGGACAAAAGAGATTGCAGGATTTATAATAAGAAAAAAAAAGAAAAGAATTGAATGAATTTTGCATCAGTTTAAAACCTTAGACGGTTGGGTCCCATGTGCCTTTAAATTGACACAGTTCTTTCAACTTATGACACCACTTAAACCTCTCTGAAATGGAACTGCTCTGTTAACATTAAAGTGCATCAGAGGTGTTTCTCAGAGGTAGAACAAATAAACTATGTAACCTAGAGATCCAGCCAGGTGTCATCCCCCAAAAGTAGGAGTTACGGGGGGTATTGCTTCTGGGGAAGGAATCCAGCTCTAGTTTTCCTGTCACTCCTCCAAGGTGAGAATTATAATATTGTGTACAACACCTGGGCTGATCCATTTGTGAGAGATCTAATACAGATTTCTCCAGTACTCTCCATATGAACATACGAAATTTGCCAGCAACAGTGCCTAGAGGTCTATCAGTCTGCTCAAATGCAGCTAGCACCCTTAGTTTGCAGCTGCCTACTGGATACCACTTCTGCCAGTAACATTCCACCCAGCTACCACACTCTCTGTAAAAAGTGTCTCCTCATCTCCCTCCTGAACCTTCTGCCCTCCAGTGTCATATCATGGCCCGGGTGTCCCGCCCTCCCTTACTTTAAACAGCCCTCTGTACCAGTCTTATTTATTCCTTTCATATACTTAAAGGTTTCAATCATGTCCCCTCTCCTCTAGCGAGTACATGTTCAGCTCCCTAAGCCTCCTCTCGTATGGCAAGTCCCCAGCCCCTTGATCATCCTTGTCACTCTGCACTGCACCCCATCCAGTAACTTAAAGTCACTCTGCAGATAGGTGCCAGTACTGCACGCAGTACTCCAGGTGCAGTCTAACTAATGACCTATACAGTGGCAGAATTACTCTCCTGAGGAGATACCCCTTGCAATGCAAACCAGCATTTTGTTGGCTTTTGCAGCTGTCTTCCTACACATGCAGAGTTGGTGAAGTATGAGTGAAGGTTTGAATTGTTAAATGAAGACTTCCATTGTTGTTAACAATCTAACTGCTATTAACTATATTAATAGTGTGATGTACAGCACTGCTCCTAAATCTACCTAGCCAGGCTGCATGCCCAATTCCATGCATTCTGCTACAATGCCTTGCACTGCTCTGCCCCACCCACCAGTACTCTCTACAATGACCTCTACTTTCCTTCACTTGATTCCTGACATCAGTCTCACCATATCTCTATCTCTCTCTCTCTCTCTCTCTCTCTCTCCTCTCTCTAAATTCCCGTCAGCTCTTTCTCTTCTTACCACTCCCCTGGAGGGTTCCATGTCATACAGCAATCACCAAATGGCTTCGCCATTAGGGAGGATCTGGAAATAAAAAGGTGATGTACACTCGTGGTGAAGACAACTGTGCTGACCACATCTCTGTGTATGCAGGGGCTGGGCCTCCCACCTCCCCAACTACAGATTCTCCAACTCCGGGGGGGTGCATGTCGAGGAGGGGTGAACTTGTAAAAAAAAAAAAAAAAACCACCAACGCAAAATTACTCGCTCCCCAGACCCAAACCCTGCCAACTGTAGCCAGTCACACTTACCACCACGACACACGCACCAGCTCAGCAGACTTCTGCTACACTGCCTCCTACATACCCTCCCCTCCTCTTCCGCTCCCTGTGGTTGTTCTGGCTGCCATCCTTTCGCCCATTGCTATCTTTTCAGGGTAGCTCAAAATACAGGCACTGAGAGTTGAGTCGTTCATATCTGAGTTGCTCAATCTCAGTCACCCATATGATGGATATACCCCAGTCTCATCCTCCTACTCCATCCACGCATCAGATTAACCTTCCTTGCTGTCCTTCTCTACAAACCTGGACAGTTTACTTTCTACTCCCACCTTCCCATTCTCGAACAACCTGCTCTTGGCTATTCATACCTCCAACTCCTCCCTTTCTTCAATGTCCTCTTTTGTGACTTCTCCACCTGTATCTGCTCCTGCAACTAACCCTCCACTGCCTCATCCCTCCTTCTGTAACTATGGATTCTTCCTTTACTAAATACCACCTTCTGTTCCTTGGCAGCTGCCATGCCTGTATCATGCTGTCCCCTCAATTGTGCCAACTCTGTTGCCACCTGCCTTGATGGGACAACTGTTATACCTGGATTCTTCCTCTGGTACCCTTCTACGGGCAACATTTTATTCCCAGGTAGCTATCATACTTCCTATTATAATATTATTGTATTTTATATCATTCTAGTTCCAGTCTGTTTTTTGTACAGTACTGTTGCCGTCTCATTATATCTAGTTTGAGCTGAGTATTCTGAACTGATCGGTTACATCAGGGTTGTCTCATCTGTGTGCTGCTTTGTCTGTCTTGGCCTGGGATGTCACTGCCAGTGGTGTTGTCTCAAATTGACCCTGCCTGTAATGAATAAATAAAGGTGTTATTGTTGTGTGCCATACTGATCCAGTTGTGCGGGGCTACATTCGTTTTCTCCGTCACTCTTCCTGACTAAAAGTTATCATAATTTCCACATGGAGGCAGATCCAGTTTGGGGGCTTCAGTTCAGATCTTCCTGTCCCTCTCACTGTCTGGGGTCATTATAAACAATCACACTGATACAGATCCATTTGTTAAAGATCCAGATCAGGTTTTTCTAAACTCTCTTAGATTCAAGGTTATTAAAAGTAAATCCTGATCCATTCGAGGGAAATCTAGCTTGTTTATCCCAGTGTCACTCTCCCAGGAGAAGGCTAATTTTAATTCTAATCCCACGGAATGCAAAGCTGCTGAAACATTGATCTAACTGGAGAATTTACCTTTGTTAACCCCAAGAATAATAAAGGTGCAAAAATAAATAAAACACAACACCACACACGCTGTAGTACTGCATAGGTGCAACAGACACTACAATAGGCCTAGTGACTGGAAACCTCACTGGTCCCAACTGTGTATATACTGCAATGTTACCCATCTTCAATACATCCAATACAACTTCGTAGGGCCAGCTAAAGCAACTTTTATTGATTAGATACAAAATTTACCAAGATTTGCGGGATGGGGCAAATTTTACTGTTGCAAAGCAATGCATCATTTTGAGAGATCTTGTGTTCTGCAATTATGTCACTGAATGAGGCGGGGTAGAAAGTAAGATGGCAGCTCCTGCTGGCAGTTTAAGTAGGCAAGCTTTTGCAACAAAGTATATTTTCAGAAAGCTTGGTACAGATGTTTGTGTTAGTAATTCTTTCACATTGTTTGTATAAAACTACATCTCCCTTTGAGTCAATCTATCAAGTGAGGAGCCCAGGTTCCCTACAAATGAGTCTCTTCAGTGCAGACTGGACCCACTGCAGTTGCAGAACACTGGCTGAAGATTCAGCATGCCTCCACTACTCTACCCAGAGCCTCCCATGGGATTGGGGGGATATGAGTGGCACTGGTCACCGTCCTGCCCTCCTTCAAGTCACAATGTGGGTGGGACAGCCTACATTATAAGGAGATGGGTGGAAACCAAAACAGAAATGACAATGCAGTTGAGAACAAGGGAAAAATGATGCCCAGTACTAAAGCCATGCAGCAATGGCATGCCATCACTCCAAACCTCAGCTATTCGCACACTGGATTGTAGGAAGTGGTGGTATTCTACTGTGGGAGAAGTCACAGGCATGTGTTAAAGGGGAGCCAGACTGGAAGGACTAGTGTACAACAGTGTCAAGAGCAGCTAGCTGAGGCCTTAAGGCAACAGAGGCAGAAGAAGAAATACAGGTTACTCACCTGTAACAGGAGTTCTAGGAATGGTATATGTTGTTCATCCACACTCATTGGCAGGTATCCTTGCGCTTAAATCTTGCGGAAGGTCTTCAAGCTTGCTCCTCCCACCCACCGGGTGGTATAACTCGGCTCCGCCCATGCGCCTTCGAGATCTGCCCGCTGGAAGCTCAGGGTTGAAGGTCAAGTCGGGGAGGTCAGGAGTCGTAGGGATGAACAATATATACCATTCCTAGAACTCCTGTTACAGGTGAGTAACCTGTACTTCTAGGGACATGGATATGTTGTTCATCCACACTCATTGGCAGACTCTTAGCAGTTCTCCGGGAGGAGGAGGCAAGACGCACACCCCAATACTTACTTGGGAAAGAGAGACTGGAGAACCGAGGCCCAAAACCAGCATCCCGGTGTGACTCAAGGTCGATGTGGTAATGGGTAATGAAGGTGTTTGCTGACTTCCAGGTAGCAGCCTGCAGATTTCCTGGATAGGGGCGTCCTGGAAGCAGCCACCGTTGCAGCAGTATGGCGGGTAGAATGAGCTCTTATCCTCTGGGAGGCTCCATGCCCGCCAACTTATAACTAGAGATCTATGCAGGAGGTTACCACCTGCTTATCAGTCCGGCTGGCTGCAGGTCTGCCAGATCACGCTGGCGTGGGTGACAAACAGCTGGTGAACCTCTCCCAATTTCAGCCGTGCGCTCCTTATAATAAGCGGCGCCCTTCTAGGGTCCAGAGTATGGAGCCTATATTCGACCTCCGAGGTGTGGGAGTAGAACACCGGCAGAGTCAACACTGGTTAAGGTGAACCCCGACACCACCTTCGAAGGAATTTCTGGTGGGGCAGGACAACCTTGTCCTGTGGAAGACCAGGTAGGGAGACTTGATGGAAAGCCTGGAGCTCTCCCATCCTTCTGGCTGGCGTGATAGCCACCGAAGGCGGTCTTCCACGACAGGTGAGAGAGAGCACACCTGTGCATAGGTTCGAATAGCTTGCCCATGAGCTTTGCCAATACCAGCAGTAGATCCCATGGAGTGGGGGTTCCGCACTGGAGGAAATGTGATCAAGGCCTTGAAAAAGCGCCAGACCACCTTCTCCTGCTTACCGACTGCTTCCCGCCCAGCGCCGGTAAGCAGAGATGGCTGCCAGGTGCACCCTGGGTCATCGACCTAAGCCCTTGACTAGAAAGGGACCATAAATAGTCCAAGATGCTTGCCAGGAACAGGAGGAAGGGTCCAAGCCCTTGTCCTGACACAAATAAACCTTTCATTGAAGGCATTATCATTTTCTGGTCGAAACTCTTACTGGGCACCTCAACTACATTGAGGACCTCGTCGGAAAGACCCAAGGCCTGGAACTCTAGCCGCTCAGGAACCAGGCCGTCAGGTGCAGGGATTGAAGGTCCGGATGGAACACCTTCCCTGATTGACTGAGAGCAGGTCCGGCGAGCTGGAAGCTGCCGCGGAGTCCTGGAGCTGAGACTGAGGAGATCTGGGTACCAGAACTGGCGCAGGCCAGTCTGGGGCTATCAGAATCACCTGCGCCTTGTCCCTCCTCGCCTTGAGAAGCACCTTGTGGATCAAGGGAAATGGGAAAGGCGTAAAAGAGGCCCGAGGTCCACTGCCTCGAGAAGGCATCCCCTGCAGCGAGCCCCTGCTGAGGGGGGCATGGAACAGACTCAAGCCGCGTTCTCCTGGAGGCAAACAGGTCCACCTGAGGTGTGCCCCAATGGGAGAACAGATGCTGTACTACCTCCGCAGGAGAGACCACTCGTGGGATGCAGCCCCTATCGGCTCAGGGCATCGGCCAGGGTGTTGGAGCTCCTGCCACGTGAATGGCTAGGAGATCCGCCTCCAGGCTGCGCCACGAGTGACCAAATACGAGAGCTTCCTTGCATAGAAGTGGAGCGCGTCCAGCCCTGATGGTTTAGATAGTACATGGTCGTGGTATTGTCCGTCTGGACTCGGACCACTTGACCTCGGAGGAACGGAGCAAAGGCGGTGAGATGAGGCGGACCGCTCCGGAGCTCCAGCAGGTTGATGTGCATGGACTCCGCGGGGACCAGAGGCCATGAGCCGGTGTTCCCCAGATGGGCACCCCAACCCATCAGAGAGGCATCGGTCGAAAGAGACCGTCGGCTCAGGGCGACGAGCAGGATGCCCTCCTGCAAATGATCTGGAATGGTCCACCACTGGAGGCGTTCCACATCCCTGTGTCACCGACTAAGCTGGTCAAGGATCGCAGCGTTGTGACCACTGGCTGGCCAGTGCCCACTGAAAGGGGCGATGTTCCAGCGGGCCCAACGGACCACGCTGGTGCAGGCCGCCATGAGACCCAGGGCGCAGGAAGTCCCGGGCAGGGCGCGATTGCCCAACCAGAAATGATCGGGCAAAGGAGGAAAGAACCTCGGCCCTGTCCGCCGGGAGCACGCTCTGGCTCGAGAGAGTCGAGGCTAGCCTGATGAATAGAATCACCTGCTTGGCTCGAGTTCCGACTTGGCCTCGTTGATAAGGAGGCCCAGTTGAGAGCAGACCTGGAGGCCAGATCTCTGGACCACTCCGCCTCCTTCCTGGAGGGAGCTGCTATCAGCCAGTCGTCCAGGTAAGGGTACACCCGACCCACGCGCCTGGGAATGCTGTCACCACTGCCATGCATTTGGTGAAGACCCTGGGACCTGGAGACAAGCCGAAGGGCATGGCTTGGAACTCGAGAGGAATCCTTCGCTCGGAAGCGAAGGAATCTCTGGTGAGGCGGACGGATAGGGACGTGAAAAACGCGTCCTGCAAGTCCAGAGAGCAGAACCACACGCCTGCTCCAAGGATGGTATTATCTGAGCCAGAGTGACCATCCTGAAGGTTCGAGACCCTTAGGAACTTGTTTAGATCGTGTAGGTCAGAATGAGGCGCCAGCCCCGTCCGCTTGGAACCAGGAAGTACCTGGACACAAACCCTGGGTCTGAAGGAGGGTCCACCACCTCTTATCACCTCCTTCTGAAGGAGGAGGCGATGCTCGGCTCGGCGAGCCGCCAGTGAGCTGGGGATCCGAAGCCCCGAGGCGACGGCTCTGAAGGGTGGTGCCTGCTCGAATTCAGAGGCAGGCCTCTTCCCACCACCTCCAAGACCCACCTGCCCGTGGTAACAGCCCGGACCAGGCGGAGCGGAAGTGCGGGCCGTCCCCCACGGGGACCAGGGGTAGGTGCGGGAATGGGCGAGCACCCTCAGCCCGTCACTGGGCAGGCTTGGAGGAGGGACCCGGCCGAGGGACCTCCTGGGCCCTCTCCTGCCTCCCTGTTAGAGGAAGCCGGCGGCTTGGGTTTGGGATACCAAGGCGAGCCTGCTGGCCCCTAACGTTACTGGGCGGGCGCGCGGGCACAGGGACGAAAGGGCTTAGGCTGTGGCTTGCGGCCTTTGTCCTTCTGAGGCGGAAGAGACCCGAGTCAAGGTAGCATTGGACTTCTCGATCCTCTGCTGGGTGACCTTCCACCCCAGGGCGAAGAGTCAGTCCCAAGGGAACATCCGCCAACTTGTGCTGGGCGTATCAGTAAAGGTGGATATCCTCAGCCAAGCCACTGACGCATAGCCACTCTGCAGCTGCCACCGATCTAGCACATGAGTCCCTATATCAAAGCAGTCTGGAGCTGCTGTTTGGCACTGCCCTGCCCTGGTCCCGCACCTGTTAACGTGGTCTGCAGATCAGCGGGAAGATGAGGATGACCTCATCCAGGGAGCCCAACAGAGCATGAGAAAAATGTGCCATGAGGGACGGCCAGACTGCCTGGCGAAACCCGAGAGGATGCAGCGTAGACTTTGCGCCCGACATAGTCCAATTTCTTGGACTCCTTGTCAGGAGGTTTGTCCACATCCCTGGCGTTGCACCGGCGCCCAGAAAAGCGCTGTCGATGACCCAACCCCTCAGCAGAGGGGTGTTCCAAAAACGGACAAGGAACCGGTAGGGACCATGCTTCCTGGCCATCCTGGCCGAGCGCAGGGCAGGAAGTGAGGCGCTGCAAAGCTCCAGTGCGGACCCACTATGGCCTCGGCCACGGAAAAGGCCTCCGTCGGAGAATCCTCGGTCCAGAATCTCCCGTGAGGATACCTGGCCCGTTGGGAACCAGTTCGAGCTCCATCCGGTGGACTCGAGATGAGCGAAGCAGTCCTAGGAAGAGACGACGGGCTATCGTCCATTGACTGACCTCCTGAAGACTCCAAGTCCAGTCGCTTGGAAAAGGAGGAATCATCTTCGGACTCGGAAGAGTCCTCGAGAAACTACCTCTGGCCTGAGCCACCCTTCACCTGCCGAGGTTGGTCGGGAGTGAGGGTAACTCACAACCGATGGGGTAGACCCTTAGCCGACCGAGAATCCTTGGTCGGAGCCCCAATTGGTGACTGTGGAGGCGGAGGTTCCACCGGACTCGGTGGAGCAGCTGGTTTTGGCGAACAACCGGCCTGGGTATAAGCTCCTCGGATAAGTCGAGGGTTGTGTGCCGGCCGCTCGGTGACAGCCATAATGGCGGGGAGAGGCGCAGGGGTCGAAAACCTCCCGGCCAGGAGAAACTGTTGCAACATAAGATCCTCGTACCGTCGGCGTAATTCTGGAAGCCTCCCTCATCCGAGGGAGGGCGAGGGCCAATGACGCCGCCGCTTACCTTGAGTGCCAAGACCGAGACCGCCTATGGCGGTGGGATCGGCTGGACCCGAAAGAGGTCGAGACCGAGACCGAGTCCCGGAATTTCGAGGTCGGGTGCGGGATGTGTCGGCGGAACCGGCACTCCCTTCGCTCGGATGGTCCATCCGAGGCTCCGGAACCGGAGGCACAGGCGAGCCACAGGATCCTCAACTCCTCCCGGGGAACAGGGAGAGGAATCTCGGCTGCTAAAGGCGACAGCCGTCCAATGGGCGAGAAAATCTCGACTTCATCGGTGGGAGTCTCGGTCAACTGGCTGGCGAGGACACCGTGAGGCCAGTGGCAAGCCAGCGGTCGACCGAAGCGGCGGTCGGCTGACCGGGGAGAGGACCTTTCCGCTCCCAAAGCGTCGACGGAGGACTTACCCTGTCCCTCTTTTGGACCAAGAATAAGGTCCCGAGCGTAGGCCCTTCTCCTTTAGTGGAGAGGGACAGACAAAAGCTCCTTAAAGGAAGCCGTGTAAGAAGAGCCCAGAAAGCGGGATAAATGCAGCGGCCGAGGAAGATCACGGCCCGCGCGCCTCCTCTTCGAGGCGACCATCCGCTCGAGCTGATCCGCCTAGCCCGCCGCCCGCGGACGCCAACGGGCTTCATTGGACTTCACGGAGGAAACGCTTCTCGGGACGGCCCAGTTGCAATCGGGCAGCACGGTCTTCGAGGACGAAGGCCGAGAAAGATGAGCACAGGTCGCAAAGCCTGTGGGTCGCTCAAGGCCCAAGCAGTGAACGCGTGGAGTGTGGATCCGTCCGAGACATCTTCTGCCCGCATGGGCATCTCGAAATCCGGAGTCGATTTGTCCATATAGCCCGCGAGGATAGAAGACTGAAGTTTTCGCAAAATTTATTTTTAAATCCATAAGCGGAGAAATAGGAACCAGTCTCAAGCGCGGAAGCGTTAAGGAGGAACCTGAGCTTGCGGTAAGGGAAGATCTGGCGTCATGGGGCGGAGCGAGGTTATACCACCGAGTGGGTGGGAGGAGCAAGCTTGAAGACCTTCCGGCAAGATTTAAAGCGGCAAGGATACCTGCCAATGAGTGTGGATGAACAATATATCCATGTCCCTAGAATTAGCATTTATATAGCACTTTTCAAACATGCTGTATTTCAAAGCTCTTTACAAGCAATGAGAGACTAGTAGTGAAGTGACTGGAAATCTGTAGTGGCAGCCATTTTCACAAACACCACCCAGGCACAGCCTTGGACTGTTTGATGAACTGGTTTTATGGGAAGGAGAATACTGGCCAGAAACCGGAAATCCCCAACTCTTGCAATAAGTGCCTTGGATTAGTTTACTACCACCTGCACACCACCAGGACAGCACCAGAGATGGGTAGAAGGGACCTTGGTTTAATGTCTCATCTGAAGGACAGCACACCCCAACAATACAGCATCTTCCTAATAGTGCACTCTGGTGCAAGCATTTATAGTATACACCCAATCGCATGTAATGTAACCTCCATTGAGGCTATAAAACAAACAAAGTGTTGCTCAAAAGCCTTTAGCTAGAAAGCGTGAAAGTGCTGAACTGTGACACGAGCGAACCCAGTTTTGCTTCCCATCCCAGTCATTGGCTCATCTGACGCTGAGCAACCCACTTGACCTCCACTACTTCAGTCCTAAGTCTATAAAATTGAGAAGGAGGACCCTGTTGTAAATCAGGCGTGTCTATCTCCGTTGAGATATCATGGTTGTAAATAAAATGAATAAATGTGTAATTATACAATGGCAAGAAAGAATCCTGGGCTCTGATTGGTCAGTTGGCCATCACAGCAGGGATGTTATCCTGGCATAACATCCCTGCTATTCTGATCTACTGTCATCATTATGGCTCCTATGGATGATGATGCTCATGAGCCCTTTTTCCATCTCCTCTTAAGAAACAAAAATATTTTTCCACACTGATAAAAACTTTCTTTAAAATTATTTTTATTTTATATATAACAACAAGCCATTGTATAATAGGAATAATGCCCTCAGGGTGGGTGTTATGCTGGGATAACATCCTTCTTGGGTGTTAGGCGCCCTCGGCGGTGGCCTCAGGACCCAACCATCCGAGGTGGGATGTTATCCAGCATAACATCCACCCTGTCGAGCATTATTCCTTTATTTTATAACAGTAGCACTAGAATGGGGAGAAATTATTACAGTCCTTCAAAAAATGTAAACTTGGTTTTCAATATTATTTGTTGCCAGTGTAAAAGGACAAATTGCTCCTCTGCTTACAAGTATATATCTACGGGATATGCAGAGGTAGGTTCAAATGATACATAATTTATCTGTTGTAGTTGCCACTGACCTCAAGTAACCTCACAGTGATGGTTATGAGAGGTCTATGGCAACTACAACAGATAATGTATCACTACCGACCTCGGCATATTTCATTTATGCAATAGGGATAGAGCATGGGTGGGAATTCATTTTGTTTTAAAGTGTAGGTTTTCTGTATTTTTTGTGCGTTTGGGGTTCAGTTTTGTTATGAAGTTGCTCCGCTTCTGGTATGTGCTGTTATAGCTGTAGCCATGCAGGCGGCGATTTGACATCCATAAGGTTGTATGGGTGACTGAAAAAACTGGGAGAAAATGGCGTCCAAGTTTAAGCGAGTGAATGGGGCAGACAGCTTATGTGCGAATGAGAGAGAACTGCTTTATCTTTTTTTGGGTATGGCTAAGAATTGGAGCAGGAGGATCGAAGCAGAATGGAGAACAGGAAGGCAGTATGCAGGGGAGCAGGAAAAGACAGCAGCGATCGGAGATTTAAGATGACAGGAGGAGCAGGCTATGGAGCATGTAGTTGACTTGAAAGCCGTTTTAAAAAGAAAGTGGAGAACAGCAGTAGCAGTTGTTTTAGGGTGGAATGAAGAAGTCATTTCTGTGTTTGTCTAGGTAGAGGTAACTTTGGATGTGAAGGGGTGCAGAGAAAAAAAAATTAAACTGTTGAAAAAGTCCTGGCCGGAGGGGGCACACTTACAAAGTGTATGTATAAACAGCTTTTGACATAGTCACTGTGTGTATAAATAAATGTATACACACAGTAGCTCAGATAAACTGATTTATCACACTGGATATATGTCCACCCTATTGTATAAATATATATTTTTATATCCATCTCCCCAGGTAAAAGTGGTATTTCCAGTTACGTTACAAGATGTTTGAAAAATGTAAAATAACTCCATATCAAAACCTTCAGGCTTGGGAGTGCAAAAATCTTAGTTGCAACATTTTAGTTCAAACAACTAGTAGTACAGTATCAGTTTGCTCAAAGAAAGGCAAGATTTGTCATGCTACCTTCCCTCATAATACACAGAAACAGAATTTTACAGGCAGAAAAGTCCCTCGGGTTATCAGTCTACGAGTCCTAACTTAGTCCCCCACCAGATAAGCAATTCCCTCTGTAGTAGGGATCACCCTCTGTTAAATTTCTACAGTGTACAGTATATGCGTTTAAAAGTTACTGACAGTTTGAGCATTCAAAATATAATGGACTGCAGTGAATAATACATATAGCTCTACTAGCGATTGGCAAGCCATACATGTAGCGATAGACAGCGTTATTTTAGATGGCAGCCTCAACAGTACGATAAGCAAAATAATCTATATCAAACCAAACTATTACTTCAATGAAGACAATCAGGGCTGGATGGATTCTTGATGTTATATGAGAATGAGTTGCATTTTGCAAGCAAAATGCAGAGGAGCATTTTAAAAGCTCCGATTTGGTGGGAACAGCACAAGGGTGTCCTAAGGCGTAGCAGCCGCTACTGTTGAGAATCAGAGGTTGCACTGCTTTCAGAATGATACTCTCTAAATTGCTGCTCAGCGTACTTTATTTATCCAAGAAATGCTGGGACCAGATGGCCAAACTGGCATGACTGTTATAGCTATGTGGCTATTAAGTGACAAACCTGTGGCTACCATCTCCTTATCTGCTGTAGAGCTGCTGTTTCGTGAATGAATGAATCCACTGCTGCCATGAACATCCTTGTACAGTGAATTACTTGCAGCTGTTCAGCTTTTAGAAGTACAGTAGTGCTTGTGTGTGTTAAGTCTACTGTACTGAATAATGGAGCACTTTTTTCCACCCTGCTGTATCAAAGGACCCCATGATAATAAGATCTCATATGCCATGAGGCAAATTAACCAGTGTTTTACTCATATTTTTGATAAATTAAATCTGAGCTTTTGGAATGCCTGCTGTGCCATCGACTGTCAAGCTAATGGTCACCAGCACATACAAAACAAACAAGCGGCCTCCGTCCTTGCCCTTCTTCAACAAATACAATTGGAATCTCCTCCAAAGCATATGGTCTCCAGATACTATAGAGTCCTCACAGATCTCCATCCACCTTGATGGACATTACCCAGGTGGCATGGGAGGCAGAGCTACCACTAGACTTATCCCCAAGGATTGGCTCCATATCTGGAGCAGACAACATCAAGCCACGGCTTCATATAATTGTAGGAAATATAGCTGGAAGGTGGTTGCCAGTACTTTCATATCCCACAGATCACTGCCAAGTATTTGACATCTCAGGAATCTTCCTGCTGGAAACAATGCGGCAGAGATGTCAACCACTCATGCGTCTTCTGGTCTTGCCGGTTTGGCAAGAGGTGGGCAGAACCTTGGAAGAGTGGTTTCCCAGTGTGGGTTCCATTACACGGAACTCGCCATTTTATTTACACTTCCTCCACAGTTTAAACAGAGACATCAAACCTATCTAGTGAGCATACTTCTACTGGCTGCTAAAAATGATAACTAGGCTGTGGCTACAGTCCACATCACCAGCAATTAAACAGTGGCAGGATACCATCTATGATATTTATCAAATGGAAAACACGACTGCTAATTTGCAGGACAGGACTGCAACAATGAACAGATGGAACATTTGGTTCCTTCATATTACCACACATAGATCCGAACAGATTCCTTAATTCAGTTGATTTTGAGGAGGATGTAATTCAACCTGTTGGACCAATTAAACTGATACTCCAGCAAGCTGTGTAGAATATTAAGTACCCCAGCTACCATGATACTGTCTCTTCTGGATTGACCCCCCTTCTCCGCCCCTCAATAGTGGAACTCTAATTTATTATACTCAAGTTTCTGAATGCCCAACATGTCTAGGTCTGATATTTAGATTGTGTAATTTGTTTGCAACACAAGTGCCATATATGATTGTACCACTGAAAACTTCAATGAAATGTTAAATAAATAAAAACAAAAACCAAATGGAAGAAGCAATAAACATATCCCTCAACATATCCTGCAGTTAGATGAAGGCCATTCAAGGCAGAACTGTGTTGTCAACAAGGAGCTAGATTGCCATAAGCCCCAGGGTGCACATCAGGCATGGCACACAGGGCTGGCAGCAATCGAACGGATTTTCTAGCCTGTGAGCAACTGCTCAAAAAATTAAGACCATCGCTCTGTGGTCTAGCTCTTTTGCCATTCCTCACCCATGCTCCTCTTCTAGACAGTCTGCATTCTCCTATAGGCTGCCCTCACTCTGTAACAAGCTCCTGGCTCTCTCAGTCTCTCCCATCCTTTAACTCCTTCAAATGTGAGCTGAAACTTCAACTCCCCACCCACTTTCTCCTGTTACCCTCCTTCCAGTCACCTCTGAAGTCATTATTCTAAGCCACTCAAGTTATTGTTTATGGTTCTATGCACTGGTAGAGTTCACTGCACTTTAATTGTGGTACATGCAAATTGCTCTTAATTTTTTTTCTATTATTGGAACACATTGCTTGTCTGTCTGTTCAGATGTTGTTTTGCTATTGTCTGCAGTTGTTCTGCTCTATTTCCCCATCCTTGGGTTGCACTAGGAAATGACAGCATGCCTTTCCGCTCATAACTGCATCCGAGCTATGAAACATTAGGAGCAGTTGCGGCAAAAGTGTTAGGCGTACTGGCAGAATCAGTCATGCGATGCAAGGCTTGCACAAGTCCTCGCCACCTTTCAAAATCCAGCTCAAGGTGTTAAAGCTCATTAGAAAATGGGTAGAAAGTTTCCAGCCTCTGACTGGCTGACCACGACTGGCAGGGGTACATTTATGTGTAGCCCCTAGGTGGCACTACTTCCTAGGTTACACCCTGCCTTGGTTGTGGCCCTTACCAAGGTTGAGGGCCTGGGTTTCCAAAACTTATTTTTACACTATGTACAATTTTTTTTTTTTTTTTTTTTTTTTTTTTATTATATTACACTGGCAGTGCCTCCACCCAGAGTATATGGTTTAATGGGCATAGCCTCACCCTGTACAGCCCTCTGAGATGCTGCACCCATATCCAAGAACCACAAGCATGACCCGATACACATTTCCCCATAATCTGTACCTTTACCATTTACTGAGTCTCTAATAATATGCTCATGACACTGCAGCTATAAGAAACAACAAATGGTTTATTTAGGGGATAGGTCTAGGAGAAGGGAACTGGGGTAGAGTTTATTCATTTACAATATATACAATGGGTTGATTGGTGCTGGTGAAGCCCTCCAGCTGGGTAATTCAAACATCGAGCAAATCACAGTTTCCCCAAACCTTCTGATGTCACGGAGCCCTGACTAACTAACTAACTAGCTAAAATAATCACGTTGTTACCCTTTAATGCCCACACTGGTACCAGTATCCCACCTGTGGGAGGACCCCGTAATCCCACACAGCCTGGGAGTCAGTAAATTATCCTTGAAAAGGTGCAGGCCTGATAGACGATTTGCTGTACGTTGGTTAGCATAAAAGTTAGGGTCCATTATTGAAAGATTAACTTGAGGTAGACTCTGTATCCCTAACGCTGTCACTGCTGAATGCAGACCTTTCCTGAGCTCCTCGGGCTGAACTATTTACATGACTTAAAGCATTGGTGCAGAGATGGCCCTGCCTTACTTACAGTTTGCTGTCTTGATTTAGATTGCAAGCGCTTCATCCTGGCAGGCTCCTCGAGGACCAAGAATGCTGGCAAAGCTAACAGCCACCCTATGCCCAAAAACGACTGCAAGGATGGAACAGCTTGTGCAGACTGAAACACGATACCTTGGACCTTTGGCTGGACCCTGTCCCTAGGCAGAAACACTCAGAGAGACACATCCGGTTATGTTCCCATCCAGTACGTTTATATACCTTATTCATGCATTTATAGGATTCTGAGGTGTCAGAATAATCTGTTAGTTGCGTTCAGTATATTTATAAAATCTGGAGCTTTGATCTCACATATACACAAGGCCAGTCTTTTCTGAGACTGTTCTTCTCACACTGGAAAATAAAAAGTCTGACTTAGCTTGCTCTGGACTAGCAGCTGTTACACTGACTTGGGCTTGAGGGCATAGCCCACTACCATTGCAGCACTTGAAATTCAACTGGGCTTGAGGCATGGCCCACTACCATTTGCAACACTTGAAACTTGACTGGGCTTGAGGCATGGTCCACTACCATTTGCAGCACTTGAAACTTGACTGGGCTTGAGGCATGGCCCACTACCATTTGCAACACCTGAAACTTGACTGGGCTTGAGGCATGGCCCACTACCATTTGCAACACCTGAAACTTGACTGGGCTTGAGGCATGGCCCACTACCATTAGCAACACCTGAAACTTGACTGGGCTTGAGGCATGGCCCACTACCATTTGCAGCACTTGAAACTTTACTGGGCTTGAGGCATGGCCCACTACCATTTGCAACACCTGAAACTTGACTGGGCTTGAGGCATGGCCCACTATCATTTGCAACACCTGAAACTTGACTGGGCTTGAGGCATGGCCCACTATCATTTGCAACACCTGAAACTTGACTGGGCTTGAGGCATGGCCCACTACCATTTACCTTTACCTGAAACTTGACTGGGCTTGAGGCACTGGCCTACCATTGCAACACCTGAAACTTGACTGGGCTTGAGGCATGGCCCACTCACCATTTGCAACACCTGAAACCTCTGGGATCTGGGCTTGGAGGCATGGCCCACTACCATTTGCAACACCTGAAACTTGACTGGGCTTGAGGCATGGCCCACTACCATTTGCAACACCTGAAACTTGACTGGGCTTGAGGCATGGCCCACTACCATTTGCAACACTTGAAACTTGACTGGGCTTGAGGCTTGGCCACTACCATTTGCAACACTTGAAACTTGACTGGGCTTGAGGCTTGGTCCACTACCATTTGCAACACTTGAAATAACTTAGCCTTGACTGCCTTTTGCTTGGTGCAAACAGACGCTATGGTTCCTTCTGACGATACATGCTTGCTGTATACACTTGTACTGCTTGCTTGAATTACTTTAAGCTTATTTGCCTCAAGATTCTATTCCTTTTACCAGATACTGTAGGTGCATCAACTCGGACCAACTGTCCATGTGGCTGTGTGCTGGCGCTCAACTCCCACTGATTTAAACGGTTAGCTAGCTTTCCTGAGCATTTATATGATTAACTGAAGTCACTTCCCATTGCTATGGGCTTGCCTGTCCTATGCAGATACTTTAATCGCCTTGCTCTATACTTAGTGACCTTTCATACTGCTTTGATACTGCATTTGATAATACAGGTTTACTCGCTCAGACCTTGATAACACTTTGTTAGTGCTGCTGGCTCAACTGCTGCAGGGGTTCGACCTTAACATGCATTTACTAGCCGGGGCATAGTGCAGAGTGCCTCGGACTAGTGCAGATACCTCCTTACCTGTCCGTGTGGGCTAGTGCATTCAGCAGAGTTGGTTTTACTTCCAGTCATCATAGCGGTCCTGGGGCAAAATCCCACCGAGCCCATGGAACTCCGGGCGGCTGCGAAATCAGAGACATAGCCAGTGGTTACTCTCAGAGACCCGAACAAGCGCTGGCAACTTCTCGTTGTTTGCCCAGTCAAGCAGTTCCTCCTAGAGGGTGGGCATGCAGGCTGTCACTCACTGCTTTCTTTGCATCTATTGGCCAGCCCAGTTTGCAAATCGGCACAGAGGAGGGAGTAGCATGAGGTGGGAACAGCGCTTCACATCATCAGAGTACTTATTGGCTAAAGCCTGTAGCCCAGGTCTGTAAGGTGGCAGACTGGCAGCAGTAACCGGGAAGCAAGTACTTTGGGGTGTGGCTTTGAGGTGCATAACTGGATTTAAGGAGCTGTTTTCGTTACCCAAAAGTGCGGAGGATTCAAATTTTGGAAGGACTACGTGTTGCTGCAAGGTTGGAGGAATGGCTGTTTGGTGAGTGAAGAGTAGGTGTTTGCGGTCCCAAAGGTTCAGCGGTACCACAGTTGCAGTCTTGGATCCCAGAACTGGACATCTGACTGTGTATGCGCTGCAGACTGCAACAAGGCATTCATACCGGAGCTAGATCACCTGAAACTAAAGAAAGCCAGCTCAGGTAAGCAGTGCCACATGGCATTAAAACACTGTGCAGTATGGCATGTAGGTTCTTCTGAGTTAGTTATTTAATTTTCTGTGAGGTTGTGTGTGTGGGTGATGGGGGTTGGAAACCGTCTAAGGCAGTGGACTGGTGTTGAAAAGCATAAAGACCAGTATTGTTCTGAACTTTTGACTGTGAGGTTGGGGAAACAGAAACTGTTTGAAACTGAAAAGAAAGTGTGTCTGCATACTCCATCATAATAGGCGCAACTAGTGTCTTAACTCAGCCGTGGACTGGTTTTCTGTGTAACATTTGCTAACTAATTTGCAGAGACATTATGCTGACTAATTTGATTTCTGAGAGCAAATTTTTGAGAGCTTTGTTATGCGTGTGCTTTTCCAGTTCCTCGCTCAGCTCTCCCTACCGGGGGGGTATGTGGCTTGTTATGGGGCTGGGCTGAGCATATCTGTCTTTTATTGCCGAGCAGGCAAGGTAAGCACACTGGGACTTGGATCACCTAAAATGTAAAATGCCAAGCTCAGGTGAGGCAGTGGAATTAATTTTAAATGCAGACAGTATTTATCTGTTATACAATTGAGGTTCTGACTGAGGTTGTGTGGGGATTAGGAAGCAGTGTGAAAATGTTTTGCTGTCTAAGTTGCTCTGCCCATATTGTGTTCTGTTGCCTGGGGTGATGTCTGTGGTTTGTTGTGGGCTGGGCATCACATGTTTCTTTTGGGATTGTTTGAATATACAGAAGTAATCAGAGTAAGTCAAGTGTCAGTTATTTACTGTTCTTCTGAGGTTGTGTGGAGCATTGGGCGCAAAGTGTGCCGCTGTGATGTGCCCTGTAATTTTATCTATTTTGCCAGCACATCCTGACTTATTTTGAGATTTCCCTCATTTTGTACTGTTGTGTTGCATACAAGGTGGGGAGGTGGGTTTCAATCGATGTCTGTGGTTTGTTGCGGGGCTGAGCAAACCACTGTGGGTTAGTGCAGTTTAAGTCTGACTTCTCATTATTCATTGTCTGTTAAAAGCACATGGTGACATGAGTGCGGGCTAGTGCAATTTTAGACTGACTTGTCCTGCTGGTTAGTACAAAAAAGTTAAGGTCAAGCCCTGCTCTTCTGGAATCAATTCTTTCTTCAATGCTCTCACCGCCTTGAGGCAGGATCAGCCCTCTCACAGCTGGCTTCATGAGTTACTGGCTCACGTTTTCCCACCACATGGAAGGCTTGGTTCTAGCCCTGGAGGACATTTTCTGGCAACCCCCAAGCTAAAGGCCTCTGCTACAAGCTTTGTTCTTCCTTCTGGAAGGAGGAGGCCCTTTCCCACATGGAGGCTCCAACTTGTCTGCTAGGACCATTTTGCTCTGCAGGCTCTAGCCCCACCCCCGGGAGCACCTGCTGGATCTGCTCGACAGACAAAAACACTATATGGCTCCTCTGAGGCCCCTGACTGGCTGCTGCAACCTGATACTTCCTCTCTGATTGGCTGAAGCACTTGTCAGTCACGTATATGAATAAGGCAGGAACCTCACTCGATGCATTACAGGCTCCCAGTTTTGGTGCTTAAACACTAGTCCCTGCAGTTCCCCATGAACACTTGTTACTTTCCATGAGCTTTATGTAAAAGTTCCACAAGTCCTAGCTTTATCCTTTGCCTTTTCCTATTAGTTGCTGCTGCATGAAATGGCTGCTAACCCACAGTCCCAAAAGCAGAATCACAGGCAGTCCCACATTAAATCTCTGGTGCAGCCAGACAATATATTTATGTTGCTCCACTGCCCCACAGTCCATTAGCACTGTTAGTATACTTGCTGTCAGTGCACAAAGAAAGGAATTGCTCAGTCCGTTTTCCTGTTGCTGCTGCTAACACCTTTGGACCCTGTCATGCAGCAGCAGACAGACTGTTTTATTAGAGTCCCAAATAGAACTGGTGCAGCCAGAGAAAACAGGTATTTATTTAAACACTTTCCCCCTTGCTTAACAATCCCACCAACATACAGCAGTTACACATTTATTTTCTCCTTTCTTTCAGCTGTAGCTGAGAACAGCTACCAGAGGACAGAACAGACCTCAGGAATATTTAAATGATCGGGCTCCTGGCTCATTAACATTAATGAGCCCAAATCAAACTCCTTGTGGAGCTCCTTTAATAAGGAGGAGAGAGGCCTCTGTGTGTGCCATATCCATGGTCACGGGTCCCTTAGCTGATAAGGATCCTGGGACCGGGACTACTCCCAGATTGACTGCAAACTGATGCGGTCAAAATTAAAAGTCGCAGATCGCACCTGCATGACTCCCACTGCCCTGAGGGCAGACAACATAGTGGGAGACCGCAGTTCGGTTTCTTGAGCCCCACAGGGCTGAATTAGACTTTGGGATGCATGGCTGGGGCACCAGGGACAGGACAAGACCTGGGGACCAAAAACAAATGCAGGATAGGGAGATGCCAGGAAGAGAGCAGGAGGAACAAAGGCTGCATGGGTGGCAGGTAAGCCCCCACAGGCAGGGTTACATATGAAACACAGACCCGGAAATAACTAGTCCAGTGCCAGCCTGCCCTTCCAGGAAAAATATGAATCGCGACAGCAAATTTTCAAAATGTTCATCTGCCAATTTTTTCTTTTGCTTACTGAACTCATCCCCGTGTAATTTAGTTTTGAATTTTCAGGTCTTATGGTTCCTCACATTTTCACAGAAACAACAACAACAGAAAAAAACTTTTACTTTTTAAATGAACAAGCTAGCATTGCCTGCTCAATAGGCACCAGTTCCCTAAACTTCTTCCTCACCTCGGCCCGCCTCCACTTTTTTAAAAATGAAGTTTAACTTGCTGCTTGCTGTACTTTCCTCTCCACTTCCTCTTCATCTCTGGCTAAGCTTCCGCAGCTGTTGCATCTGGACCGCGATCCTCCAGCGCCCGCTTCCTGTACAGCTGCAAGCTGGCAGTGTGTCTCCATCTGTGGAGCCGCACTAGGGAAACTACTGCTCCTCTCATCCTTGCAGTAGTCGATTCCTTCAACCAACAACGGAGCATCGGAAGAAGGAAGGGATAAACTGAAGTAGGGGCAAAACAGGACAAAACAGTAAACACACTTCTACTGCTCCTTCAGAAAACAACAAAGGGTATCAAAACAAGGAAGAGGAAGAAGAACGGACTGAATTGGGGGGCTGAAACAGGATGGAATTAAACACAACAGTGCCCTCTACAGCCAATGACAGCAGTAGAGGGACTACTTGCAGAAATTCTTATTAATTTAAATAACTCTTTAAACTACTTTTTAATCCTAAATTTTTGTTTCCTAAAACACAAACCAAATTCCATTTTCAAAGCACAATAATACCCTCCAGGGTGGGCAGTATTAGGCTATACCGGACCTTCCAGCGGCTAAAAGGCCTTCCACCTGGGCGGTGGGTCTCAATACACCCCTCGGCGTCCAGTATAGCCCACTCCTCGAGGGTATTATTGCTTGCATAGGCATTCTAGTAAATATATCTCACCTGAATAATAAATATGATGAAACACGTCATTAATCTAACTTCATTTCAGAGGGCAGGGCTTAAAGCCCTCTATCAAGCTACGCCTGCACTCTTGGATGGGCTGACACAACAAAGTAAATGGCTAAATCCTCAAGTACCCAAATATTTGTCAATACAAAACTCTCTGTACTGTAAGACTTTTCCTGCTGCTTACTAGTTCTTTTCCTTTTAAAACAAGATTTCTTGTAGACTGCTAGACTTGCATGTTCTGCATTGATGTCGGTGATCTTAAGTTAAATGAAGAAATATTTTCCTGCTGCAGGAGTCATAGCCATGGATAAAAAAAAAAAAAAAAAAGAGTGCTGCAAACCTAAGGTGGAGCCATTCAACCATTAACTGGAAGTACTGATGCAAAACAGGCTTACAAGTATTTAGGTTTTAAAGTCAAACCGTTTTATCAGGTTGTATATCAGTAACAGGGCAAACAGCAACATAAGCCCCAAGACCTCACCTCCCCAATGTTTTGTGATGCAAAAAAGGGCCAGTTCCTCAAAGGAAGTGTTTTTTTGCATTACAGAACATTTGAGCCTCTAGTCTTTGTTGCCTTTGCACACGGGTTGCTGACAAGCTAGACTAGGTAAGAGGATGAATATGAACTTTTTATATATATATATATATAAAATTTCTTTTTATCATATCACTATTTATACTCCTGCAGCCTAACCTGCCTACATCCAGATACCAGCGTCTTCATCCCCAATCAGTCCACAGGCTCACTCACATACCGGCTAGCAAAGCACTGCACCCACGGAGGACCTCCTCAGTCCCCGAGCCAGGCCAGTGACCAATACCACAGTGCGATTCCATGACAGGCCCCTGGTCGCCAGTCTGGGCCATCAAGCTGTCTCAGTTGTCTGCCATTTTACCCTGATTTCTGTCCCCTTAGAAGTGCACATGTGCAATGACATCAAAATGCCAACGTGCTGGCGTCTGCTACTTCTCCCACAAGTATTTCTGCTTACTGTAGTGCTCCCGATCTCCGCCAGGGCAGCTACGTGTAATGGTCTTAAACCCTCCCAGGGAAAGGAGAGCAGTCCTACAGACACTCAATCCTTTCTCCCTCCCTGATAACCTGGCCTCCGTTCCCCAAACCGTGTCGCCGGCATGGAGAGAGGTGTGGTGTCCAGCACCTCAACCTCAGCCTAGTTGGCCTCTGAATTTGAGCATTTAAACCCTGCAAACTTTTAAACTTTGTTATCTTCCTAGAAACAGCAGAAAGGAGTATGAAAAGGCTGGTTCCACCTTGTTATGTAGTATTTTATTATTTTTTTTTTATTTTACACCTTTGACCATGAAAGACGACTAAGTTGAAGCCTCTGCCTCCCCAGGTGCTGCTCTGGAAGCATATGGTCACAGAGTATGCAAATGATGAAGCTGCTGGATTCAAACCCACTTCTCAGGTTTGTAGCTTAGTGCTCCTAACCACACTACACTGCCTCCCATGGCATGAGGGCAGTCTAACCTAACATTAGAGCACTGTATGTACAGTATCTGCTAGGTCCAGCCTGCCATTTAAAAATGCTCACATGGTTCCCACTGCATGTAAATACAGGGTGGTGGTTGTGCTGATTGAGGTCGGGGTACACATTATTCCTTGGGGGGTTCCTATATGTACTGAACATATGCATAAGTGGCTTTGATTAAAGAACAGAGCACTGGTATCAAAACTGGGGTAACAGCAGTGCAATAAGGAATGGCAGTGAAAGACAATACTGAATGGTTTTATAAAAACAAATTAGGGTGATTAGCAAACTTTACGGTGGTGGCCCACCACACTAAAATAGTGAATGGGGAACACTGGCTCATGCAAGTCTTTAAACTGGCCCATCATTACGAATGTGTGCCCTGGTCCACAGAGTCTCTAATGTATGAGCATGGGCCAGCAGCACACTGCATGGGGCAAAGCAGAACATTTTTCTATGCTTTACATTTATTTTTATTTTACAATTTCTTCACCCAGGATAGCCCAGCTGAAATGTAATCAATGATTTTTCAAGGGAGTCCTTTTACCCATTTTGTAATTCAGTGGGCTGAAGTACTGAGAAGTTAAATTATTGTGCTCATGGTTACACGCAGGTGAGTCTCTGGTGGGATTTGAACCAGAGTCTCTGCAAGCTTCTAAGCCTACATTCTAGCCTCTAGATCACACCACCTGCTAACTAATGACAACAATAAGCCTCAAGAAGGATGCTGCTTTCTGACTGTGACCCCTCAATGAAAATGGCAGGATATAACTGCAGGACCAGGGTATTAAATAAGCTGAACAAACTGATTAGCCCTTTCACACGTGCACTGCTAATCAACTGTGAAAATGCATAGCATACGGCACAGACTGGTTAGCAACATGAAAAAAGCTTTATTTTAGATTTTTTAATGTATTTTGAATGTGTAACCTTGAATTAAAAAAATGTTTAGCAGTCTAGTGCTATCCAGTATAGAATATAGTGCAGCGTGATATGTGTAGAGTTTTGCCATGCTATACCAGCTATTTAATGCCCTGAGGACATATTTACAAATGACATCTGCTATTCCAGCTCTATGGCAACAATTTTGTATTTCTCATCCTTAAATAACAAAATAACTGTTCAAAATGAAGTCATTTCAGGGTTTAAACAATCTGTCTATCTTAATGGTACTGAGCAGTGGAGTATCCACTCGGCATACTGATGACCCGGTACAGTTTTAACTACTTTTAGAAACCGCTAATCAAAACTGAATGATGGATTTTACTGAATATATTCACAAGCTAAATCCAGCTTCATGTACTCTTGTGTATCTTGTTTTAGTGTCCGCCATGACAGAGATCTGAATCACAGCATCGACACAAGATAATGTGAGCGAGTAAGTCTCACTCAAAGGGCGACCTTGCAAATCCCTGCCAAGTACAAGCCAGTTGGTAACTGCTAAATGTGCATGTTCTGCAAGCGTGAGAGGGTGACAGTCATGAATGACAGCTAGAGAACTACTGTTCAGTGTTCCCATTAAGACTGCAGATCTGGGGTTCACTTTACACTCTCCAAAAATTTCAGGGTACAAACTAATTACAAGGTTCAACTGTACCATTTCTACAAAAATATTTTGTGGGGTACATGTTCTACAAACAGAATTATAGGGGTACAGTGTACCCCTTCACACAAAAATGCACTTGAATTTCATAATTTGTACCTGAATCACACATATGATTGTCGTGAATGGGAATGCTGCTACTGTTCACCATCTAATTTTATGTTGACTGTCACGCTCATCAGGAGATTTACTTTGATTTATAATCTCAACTATGACTGAATCAGAGGTATCATTTTTAATACATCAGGCATTTCAGCTTCTTGGCAGCACTACACACTAAGGAGGCAGTATGCGCAGTGGGTTAAAGCTCTGAGCTGCAGATCTGGAGACCTGGGTTTGAATCCCACAGCCGCCTAGGTGCATACTGTGTGATCCTGAACAAGTCACTTAACTTCCTTGTGCTCCCAGGTCACATCTGGAAACAAGCTTTGGCTTAGTGTGCTACTCCTGGCTAAACAATGTTCCCTTTCCCATTAAAACACAGGCTCCTCCTTTATTTATCCAAGTGCAAGCGCAAATTATAAACACGTGCAATACAAGCGGGTGTGGTACTAGACCACAAGATTTGGTATAACACCAGTGGCCCCAGTGCTTCAACTGAACCTTAGGGCCAGCCTTCCTTTTAAATGGGACTACAAATAATATGGCCAGATATCTGGGGTCAGAATCTCTTCTAGCCTCAGTACCTTATTCCAGCTAAATTTGAGAAAATACTTAAACAAGTAAATGAGGATATTGGCAGATGGAAAGTCCTTCCTTTGTCCCTGGAGGGAATAGCCACAATAAAAATGAGCACCATCCTTGATTCCTAGTCATGTTCCAGAACCTACCAATAAACACCCCAGAACGTTTTGGAGGCATGTCCAAAACCTTCTGCTCTTATTTGGGCCAATGGTAGATAGAGTAAACAAAGACTTCTGACCTTACCAGGGCGTGGGGAGGCCTGGCTACACCTGCCCTTAAGTGATATTATACAGTAGCCCAATTAGCCCTTATTGTTTCTTGGTTAAGGCAACAAACAGATACAGGATGACTAGAAATCGAGGCAAACAACTTTCACCACATCCCATTACTTACTCAGCCACATCACCCTATTCCACAGAGAGTTTGGGCAGAACTCCCAAATTCTTATATTAAGCACATGCTTAGGGTCCTGCTTAAGGCAAGAACTACAGCAAACTCCCAATGAAACAGGCCCCTCTCCATTATCAAAGCGGATCTGGACCTTCTCCAGCCTCAGACTGATCCAGGCTTCCACAGGTGGAACAGACTCTGCTCTAACCAAGTATAAAGCTCTGGTCCAAAATCAAAAGTGTGCATCATTTAGAGAGCTACAAGAAAAATATTGAGTTCCACAGATTCTTATAGGTCAGACATTATTTAACGTCCAATAACCTAATACCAAGATAGACAGGGACCGGACATCCCTTGAAAACTTCCTATGCAGAGCAGTGTTGGAGGCAGAGGGCACTATCTCCAGGGCCTATAAGGCCCTCATGGGAGAAGAGTACCCAGAACCGCAATGGGAGTCAGTTGGGGCATTAATCCCAGATGAATGGAAATGGCTCTGGGAGAAGAGCCGAAAGTAAGCTTCCCCAGCTGGAGGGAAATTTAGGTTGAAGTCTGTCTCCAGATTTTTCCACACCTCCATAATTGCATAACATTTTGCTGTGGGTAACAGCAACTTGTGTTAGGCGGAACTGTGGGAGAAGGGCTCACAGTACCACATTTTCTGGGCTTGCCTGAAGATTATCTCCTTCTGGAGGCAGATATGTAACCAGATTAGTAAAGTATGGTAGACCAGCATTCCTCTGAACTTAAAAAACTTAATCTTGGGGATTAAACAAACAATCTGGGAAACCTGAAACAGCAAGGTCTACTGAGACTACTAGGCACCATAGACCAAAAGGAAACTACAGTAACTGGCTGCCGTCACCATCCCATCAATGGAATCTTTGTCTCATAGGGTAAAATAAATTATAAGGGTCGAGCGATTAGGGCCACCTTTAAGGTTAAATTGGAAAAACTCATGGAGCTATGGTCCCAATGGGAATCAAACAAGGATGGTAATCAGTACCAGCTGCCAGAGGGAATTCATTTATTGAAATGTTTCACCAGGAAGGCACACTGAACAAGTTGCTGTCTCCCGGTGCAACCTGGATGAAATAAATAACCTAGCATAGCTACACACCTTGGCTTAATATATCCTTGCCCCTACTCAAGAATAACCAAACAATACACTTGTTGCTTTGAAAGTAGTTCATTGTGGGGGCATGGCCAGTAACTATCATGAGAAGAAGTGTTTGAGTGGAGCTCCTGCTGTTATACATAAACCTCATAAAGTCCATTTCACCGGTTCTGCAAGATTTCATCAATATTGTCAGATACAGCACGTGGTCTTTTAACAAAACTGGCACTTTTGTAGTCTGAAACCTGGGGAAGCCTAAACAAGTGGCACAATCAGAGCTGGGAAAGACAAGGCTCAGCAGTTTGGTGAACAAGCACATGGTGGAGAAACGGGCCTTGCAGCAGAGGGGATATCCAAGACCATGAACACTGCCCTACTGTAGGTGATATATAAACAGGAAGGTTGGGTCCCTGGGAACAAGATTCACTTCTATGGAAGCCAGGATCGACTCCCTGCAGCGATGCCAAACTAGCGATGGAATCAGTGATAAGTCTGCAGTGGTGGGATTAATCTCTGAAAACAAGCTGCTACACTTCTGCTAAAAAACTTGGAGAATGGAGCAACAGCTGTCAATATAAGACCAGTTGGTGTGCCACAGGAGATAGAAGGGCCAACTTGACAGGATATGTACTGTACTAACCTTGCTCAAACAGTGTCTGGATTTAGACCTCCAGCCTTTTCTTTTAAAAGCATACAGAAATACCTCATGGAGAGTCAATTTGGAGAATCAGCAGAGAACCATTATGTTGCTCACCTGTGGACCGCACATCAGAGACCAGAACCTGGAGTTGCTAAATTCAAGGGACCCTTGAAACTTGAGGATGGCACTCAGATATACTTCTTCCCTGATGCGAGTTTCACAACTCCTCAGAGATGGAAAGAATTCAAAGAGGTTCATGCAGGATTAAGGGGTTTGGGCAACACGCATGCACTACAGCTACCAGCCCGCCTATGAATCCACTATGGGGTAAGACATTTCTTTACTGGATCCTACTGAAGCAGACAAGAGATAGGAGATTATCAAAAAGGCTTCCGCATCCCTCCCAATCACAGCCTCCTGATGGGAAAGACTAAATAATCCCTGAACTATCACTGAACTTTATTCTTACTGTTAAGAGCTGTCATACCTTTTAAATCTAGAGACCAGTATTGTTCCTATTAGTACAGCATATTTTTTATAGAGACTGCCATTTCTATTTTCTGATATAGATTTTTGGGGCTGGTTTGGGAAATAAAATTACTTTTATTGCCTGGATGGGTGTTGGCTTAATTCTCTGGGTTTGGCTTTGGGTCCCTGCAGGAAGCCACTGAGGCACAAAAGCGGATGCTGCCTCGTGGCTCGGAGACTCACTGCGCTATAAGCACTCCTTCCTACCATCCCCAGCATGAAGTGGATACAGTGATAAGTCTTATGAAGCTCTACCTAAGCTTCTCTTCTCTTTAGCGAGACTCTCTTTTCTCGGATTTAAGATCAGTGCTTTTACCAGTTATGATAACTTGGCTCTACTTTATACTGAGGTAGATACACAGTACTAACCCACACGCCTTCAGATGTGCAAAGGTTTCAGCTCAGTGTATGTTGTTATTGTCCACCTGTTTGTTGTAAGAAATGGTACCGCTGCAGGATTGTCTATTGAGCTGTAAAACTAATCACTTTACATTTAAAGTATAATAGTTTGTTATTATTAAATACTAGCTGCTAACATTATTCTTTTGGTATAAGGGTTTGTTTTCTTCTCTTCAGCAGGTTCTTCCCACTGACATGTCCAAATATAGACCTACACCATTATCATTCTTTTGACTTACGAGGACTACAAAATGCCTGTTTTGGCATTATATGGTGAATCGTTCACCTGGCAGGATGTTTGAAAAGACAATCACTGATTCAGTCCATAAGCCTGTCATAAGTCCTAAGCTGTGGGATCTTTTCTTTCTCATTCACATGAACTTCGACCCTCACTATGGGGTAACAAAGGATGCAGAATACTGGCCTTCTAAAATATAATTTCTATAACTGTCAAATCCTATACATTCAAACCAAGGCTGTTCTTTAATTTGTATTGAACACTGAAAAGCGAACAAAGTTAAAAAGTAGTATATTCAAAATGATAACAAGAAAGACTTTATAACCGCTTTCATAAGACAGTGTTGAGGGTTTCTACCACTGCTGGCATACCCATTTTAGGTTCCTTCTGGTTTGTTAAATGCATGCATACCAGCTAGATGACAGAAGTAACAAAATAGTCAAAAGATCATGGCAGCACCTTACTGTAAATGTAATCCAGAAATGTCTAAACACACCAATTCTATGACCAATTCTGGAAATAGTCAAATTCATAATGTAAAAGGCACAATGTAATTGCATGTACATCTCAATAAATCTGAGTAAAAAAAAGAAAAGAAAAAGCACTGTAGATGTAGAATGGTTAGAATTGAGAAAAAACTTGGTGTGCAGCACAGGCGGTAGCTAGAAGTGTGAATGACAGGTATGATGATTTTTAATTGCAATTGAAACTAGCAAAAAAACAAAAAACATTTTTTGTGCTGCTGTTTTAAGCAACACTGTCTTCTGTACTTGCAGAAACTAAACTGACTGCACTCTCCTAGTTCAGTTTTCATTACTAATTATTTACAGTGATACATTAGAAGTTATATTGTATTCATTTTAGTTACTGTTTATAATCCTGTTCTCCAACATGCCCCTATCTGACAAGCTCCTAGCCCTATCACCGCAGTCTTCTCCTGGACCTACCTCCACCTCAGTTCCTCAGAGGTTGCCCTCCCAGGTGGAGCTACAGGGTGGCCCAAGCCCCTCAGAGACAGAATTCAGGTAGAAGGGCAGAGCTAGGCTGGCGGTGCCAGGCCTGAGAGAATCCTCATCCTGCAGTGGTCAGGTTTTCTTCTTTCCTGTCCCCACTCCCTCAGGATGTCAGTGAATTAAGGGTGCACAAGCATATGCAAGTTAGCATGTTTGCATGACACTGCGCATCCCTCTCTCAAGCAGTGCCACCTGCAGCTCAATTGGTGGTCACCCAGGTGGCACTAAGCGTGGAGGCAACTGTCAATCATCCATCCACCCCAGAAGAGATCATCCTCCAGTCTGAGAAGACTCATTCCTGAACACAAGTCACCAGCATCCTGAGCAGTACTACTACCACCATTGTGCCAAAGGGCCAGTTTGTTATTATATCGTATTTGTTCCAGTGCTCTTCAGTTATGGTGCAATTGTCTTAAATGTTGCTGTTCTATTAAGTTCTACCTAGCTCTCCTTCCCCAGTCACAACCAAAATGAGCCCATTTACTCTCTGTATCATTCACCTGGTAATAAGTGACATTTATTTTTGCACAACCAAGCAGTACCAATCACTAAATTTGCTTGCACCAGCTGTAGTGTTATTCCCACCTTCACGTAACAGCTACCGTTCAAAGAGTCCGCTTTTGCTGCTGACGAGACTGAACTCTGGTAGACACACTGCGCATATGCAAGCAGACAGTTCTGCCACCTGCCTAGGTCATTAAATCTAGGAAGCAATGCAAAATGGCATCAGACACTTTCCAGCACAATGAGCAATCATGATATAAAGTTCAGCACAGCCTCTTCATTTCTGTAACAGTTTTGTCACGGAAAGTGAACCACACTGGTGACAAGGTGGGGCAGGCATCCACAATATAAAGCTACTCAAAGACAGCTGGAATGTGACAACTTTTTATATTTCCAAAGCTGGGGTATGGTGGTCAAAACCAGCCAAGAGTAGAAAGACCACACTTTTACAAGTTCTTCTCGGATGAAACAACACTGAAGGAAGAAACTTTAGACTTGTGTCAAATCCATTTCTGGAGGCTGAGTCATTTGTAGCCCTTTAATGAGGCTGTAAATGTTAAGAAAAACAGCCATCTGCCAGCAGACAGAATGGCAGCTTCAGAGCCTGGAATGAGCTGCACAGTGCGGGTGTGAAATTCACAGCAACACTTACTAAAATTGAAATGCTCAGGAAGAGATCTTTGAAGGCTCTCCAGAGCTCTAACACTTCACACTACCTTGCCAAAACTGAGCTGTATTTGGAAATATGTTCCCTAAGAACAGCTAGGTTTACATCTGACTTGTTTCCTATCCAACTTCATTAAAATGTAAAGACAGTGAACTTCAAGCAGTCTGGCCAACCATGGCAAGATCAGAGTCTGACACATGTTGCTCATGCCCTCCCGTCCCGTCCGTCCCCCACCCGGACTCACTGGGGACCTGTGACAAATTCTGTAAGTCCATGAGTGTTCCTGGACCTCTGGCATCAATTTGGTGCATACAGCTACATAGTGGGTGGGCAGAAATCAGCAGATTGTGTTTCCTGAAAAGCCACCAGTGCATCCCAGTGAACTTCCACACTGAGTAATGAGCATCCCGGTGGGCTGCTGGAGCATCAAGACCCATGAGTGCCCTATCCCCCAAAACTCTGACCATACATGTACTGTTTATACAGTACAATGTAGAAGACACACACACCCTCTAGGGAGGAAATAAGACAACTGCTCCATACTGTCTATTAAATGTCACAATGGCACTTACTGTAAAACAAAATGTGCTACTGATTTGCTGTATCTCTTGTATCCATTTTGTAGTTGCTCACACTTCTGTGTGCGAACTGCTCGATGGTTCATTTGTGCAGAGTGATGTGCTACAGTTTTCATGTTTGCTGAATTTCTGACACCGTCACTACTGTATTTTTCTTTATTGTATATATGCTGATCAATTTTATTGTATATTTCTTTATTGTATGTATGGCTGTTTAATTGTTGTAACCTCCTGGGTCGGCTGCCTGAAAATAGTCACTCTCGTGTCTAGTGCGTCTACCTGGTAAACAAAAACTAAATAAATAAATAAGGTCCTCCCTCACATCAGTTCAGTGAAACACCATCAACCTTTTTTCCTTAAGAGCACTTTTATGTCCTTTTATCAACTGCCCCAAGTCACATGCTGCCAAATCCCACTTTTTCATGTTCTGGATTTTGGGAGGGAAGTGATTGTATTTAGTCTCAATGGAACCAAGAGACCATTCCCATCCACTTCCCTACACCAAGTCCTGCTCCACAGGCTTATATGGGGCCTTTTTTTTTTTTTAACTCCTATTTTTTTGTTTCAGAAGGCAGATCAGACCAGATCAAAGCCACTGCTTAACTAAAAGGACTTTGTCAGTTGGCGGTGGCCTTGGTTCAGATGGCCTCTAAAATATTAAATGCAGTGGTTAAAAAAAAGCCCTCTAAACTAAGAGCATCCCAGCTCTCTAGACTCTTACATCATGACACATGCAAGCAAAGCGCTCAGTATAGGGACGTTAAGGGATCAGGGTGTTGGCTCCATGGAACGTAAATGTGATCCGCTCCTTTCAAAATCCAGGGCATGGAAAATTCAGGATCTGGCAGCACGTGACTTAGGACAGACAAGGGTCCTTGTGTGGTTCCGTGTGAGCACTAGAAAAGGTTCTCTTTAAAGTAGATGTTGAGGTTGTTACTTCTGTGGAGGATTTAGAAACATAGATACATAGACAATGATGGCAGAAAAATACCACTGGTCCATCCAGCCTACCCATGACCCTAACAGACCCAGGAGCTACTGTCCACGCAGGGTCCTAACTCACACTATCACCCCAATGCTCCCGCCCCACCGCTCTCACCCTGAGCAACCACTAAGCCTTCACTCTATCCCAGCCATGTTGAAACCATGGACAGTTTTAGCGCCCACCATCTGCTGGCGATTGTTCACTCATGTCCCTGGTTTTTGATATGCTACTTATGCTAAATAGTTCTCGTGCATTACCTTCTTTATTCCTTTCAGGAACCTGAAGGTCTCTTCTGTATCTCCCTCTCTCATCAGGCCTTCCGTAAATATTCAGGGCCTTAAGCTCATCCACATAAGATCTGCTCTGCTGCCCCGAATCACTTTGATCATGTATGCTGCACTGTCTCCAGCGTGTCCTTATCTTTCCTTAGTAGAGAACTCCAGAACTGGGCACATTACTCCAGTGGGGCCTCACCAATGATCTACAGATTGACAGTAATAACTGTCACAAACACACTCAGCAGGTCAGGCCCTCTGCTCCCACAGTGCCACTCTCCGAGTGCAAGAGTGTGAACAGGTAACAGACAGGTTAACCCTCCTGTCTGCTTGTGAGTCGGAAGCACTTTCAGTCTCAAGTTCTGCGAGATTCAAACTGTGAACCTTATGCTAGCGTACCCAAATGTACAGGTGCAGATAATCTTCTCTTCGGGGGGATGCAAGATATCTTTCCTAAGGGCACCTAACCAGGTATCCAAAATGAAGCCTTAAAACTCTATAAAAGACCTTGGGTATATTCTTATCTTTCCCAGTTTGGTAAATCCATCAAGCCCTTCAGAACAGCTGTCAATTTAACCACGCATACATCACATACAAAAAGAACTTTCAAGACACACCTAGACAGTCTTTTAAATATAAAGGGTACTTTACTTAAAGATGATAAAAGAATGAAAAATGTAAACACAGAACAATATATCAAAGAGCATACAATCACTTAACCCATAGCTGCCGACTGAATTAGAACATATAGGAATTCTGGACTGATATCAGTCCACGGCACAGCAAGGGTTAAAAGAACAAGGTTAAAGTACAAAACATAAAACTACCACAATACAATTAGACTTTTTTCTTATGTATTACCTCTTGACAGTGCTTAAGTTAGATCAGAGATCTTGTTTCTTAAGAGTCCAAAAAGATATGTCACAAGTTCAACCACAGTATACAGTTTAAAACTCTGTTTCCACACCCTTCTATGATGTCATCTAGTTCCTCCTCTTAGAATATAAAAATATACAAACAATGGTCTTCCTGTCAGGAGATATTTTAAATACTGTGACTTCAGCAAAACTAATTTCCCAAATTATGACAGTCTTTAATCAAGCCTTTCCTCTTTGATCTTGAGCAGTTCCTGGTTTCTCAAGGAACATCAAAGATTTTTACAACTTTAGCATCATGGTGGTATAACATGTTTGTCCTCTAAGGACGTCATAAAAGTTTACAGGCCCTATATCCTGGCAGCTGGGTCAGTTCTAAATAAGACAGGAAAACAGGAGACCCTTAATTAAGTCTCTCTAGTCTTTTAATTACCTCCTGGTTTCAGGTTAATATACCCTGTTATTTTCACCTAAAACCTGGGGTGGGTCAACCAGGAGCACAGAATGTCTCATGTGAGACAATCACATACCACATTCTATATTACAAATATCACAGAACAATCATAACTGGCTGGCCAGGCGTCACATTAACACCTTTCCTTCTGCTGTCAATACCCTTCCTATACACCCCCCAGCATTCTGTTTGCCTTACTGTAGGCCTTGTTACAATGGTTTAATTGTTTAAGGAGTCATTGATGGCGACCCTAGGTCTCTTTCCTAGGAGATCCTGCACAGCTATACCCCCACCCCCAATCAGTACTCTGTGTTCAGGTTCTTGTTCCCTATGTGCAGCACCTTTACTTTTTGGCATTAAATGTCAACTGTCAAATCTCTGACCACCTCTCTAGCTTTCTCAAGTCTCCCTAACCCCTCCTTGCTGCCTACTATGTTACCCTGCCACAGGGCTTAGTGTTGTTTGCAAAGAGACATCTTGCCCTGGATTCCTTCTCCCATGTTGCTAATGAACATACTAAAAGAACTGGACATAGGACCGATCCTCGCGGCATTCCACTGGTGACCTCCTTTCTTCTGACTCCTCCATTAATCACAGCCCTCTGTTGTATCCTCTCAACCTGCTTCACCCCTATCTAACCATGTCCTTCACTGCACCCAGATCCTCTGGCTTCTTCAGCAACCTTCTGTGAGGCACAGAGTCGATAGCCCTGCTGGAAAATGAAGCACAGTGAATCTGCAGCATGGCCTCCATCCACTACCCAGTCAAAGAACACCATCAGGTTGGTCTGATAAGACTTTCCTGCCACGAACCCATGCTGTTTACTATACTGAAGTCCACTGCTGTCTAGGTAGCTCACAAGGTCCTCTTTGAGTAGTGTCTCCATCAGTTTACTGGCAACAGAGGTAAGACTGACAGGTCTATAGTTACCGGTTGCTCCTTGCATTCCCAAAAAAATTATTGGAGCAGGACTATGTTTGGAACCCTCCAGTCTTCTGGAACTTCCACTGTCTGAACTGAGCTACTGAAAGCCCCCACCAGGGCTTCAGTTAGTTCCGCTGCCAATTCCTTGTGCACCCTTGGATGCAACCCTTCTGGCCTTGGGCTTTATCTATCTTTAGGGTTGCTAGTCCTTCTAAACCCTTTCATTGGTCAATACTTGCTGCCTCATCTCAGGGACTCCCCTTATAGCTGCCTTATTGCCACTCTCTGGAAGAGGCTCTCTGTCTTGCCTTGTAAATACAGAGCAAAGTAGAGGAGAACAACTGCTTTCTTCCTGTCCCCCTCAATTACCGTACCTCCCTCTGTTAGCCCTAACAGTTACTCTTCTGCCCCAATATACAGTATCTTAAGAATCACTTTTCCCCACCCTTGACTCCCTCTGCAATATGCAGCTTTATGTCTGCCTTTGCTTCTCTGACCACCCTTTTGGTTTCCTTGGTCACTGATACTCGTCCCATTCTTCTTTCCCATGTTTTTCTTGTATCTGGTGAAGGCCTTTTGGTCCTCACTGCTTCCCTGATCCTTCCAGAAAACCATACTGGTCTCTTGTACCATTTCCTTTTGATTGCCACTCTAATATGCAAGTCTTCGTTGCCTTATAAATGGCTCCTGATTGCCCCATCTTTCCCCACATCTCTGATGCTGTCCCTCCGACCAACTGGTTTTCAAAAGTACAACATTTCAACTATGCTTTCAATTATAGTACTCAATTGTGTACATATTATAACACAAGTGGATCTTCCCATCAATCAAAGCAGAGCTACTACATGATTATTGCCCCGCCATAACTAAACAGGATATTCATTAACTGTACAGCAAGCTACAGCATCTCTCGCATAACTCACTGCACATAAAATTGCAGGTGGCCACCTTGGAGCACAGACAAAGTGAAACAATTCCCCAAACTTCTCCATAAACTATAAAGCAATTAATATTTAAAATAATAACCTTATGTAATCATTGTATAGTGCACTGCTGCTTGTGTAATCATTGTATAGTGCTTTGCTGTATGTTCTGCATTTGTATTGTTATTTGTTATCCCTACTCCTCTTGTTTAAGTCCATGGGACCACCTTGTAAATGAGAACTCTCAATGGTGTCTTTCCTGGTAAAATAAAAACTGAATTGAATGTAATAACAAAAAAACAAAAAATTGCACACACACACACACACACACACACACACACACACACACAAGTGCCAAGCAAACTCCAGAATAAAAGTATTCTCAATCCTCAACACACTACAGCCTTCAGCCTCTGGCAACCAGGAGGGTGGGAGTACATTCATTCTTTTATACAGCTGATGCTACTGTCTGGCTTATTGCTTATTGTAACATGGCTAGGCAGCAGACCGTGTTGTGATTGTTACTGCTTAAGAAAATCCTGACCATGGTTTTACTCGGCACCTGGCGATACAATGCCATCTTGTCCCTCATGCTGTTGTAAAGGAGTTTGGAACTCCGTGTAAATCTACATGCTGCTGCCATACAGTACAGTAAGAACACCCAATTTCACTTCAGCATCCTGTCTCGTCTCAAGTCTGTCTGGAGCAAGAAGGTTTTAAAATTGTGGAAAGACAATACTTTAACAGACACTGCTAACTCCCCCAACATGAGGGAATTCACAGAAATTAACAGATTTCTGAAATCAAAACACGGACAACAAGTGGGACTGCAGGTATAGCTTTGTAAGGTCACATAAGACATTTCTTACAGTTCTTAGTAAGACAGTTTTCTAAACAGTTTTATTGATTTAGAGAAGGTACACCTTAGGCACACAGGTATTGTGCTTTTTTCAAAGGTAGCCAAACCAGAATGCACTAACAAAATGACTAAAGGGACATCATGCCAAGAAAATATCAGGGGTAGGGGTGCACACATAACATTTAATCAGGGCTGGCACAATTTACACTTTACTGCCCTTCCACGGCCTAAAAGCAATAACTGGATGAGAGCTGAGGATGGGGAGGTGCAGGTTGCACATCCCCACCAGCCTCCACTGCATTGGCTCTGCTCTTCTAAATCACTATAAAAACCCAACATCTCTTTCCACACTGCAGCCTCTGTAAATTTTATCAGGATAAGTATAGGAAAGCATCATAGTTACAGTATGTTGACCGCTGCATTACTTGCAGAGGTTTACCGCTGTAGAGTTCCTCAGCTGACTTCAAAATTATTTGGCTGGGGTAACAAGAGATGTTTTCAGCTGGATTAACTTGCTATATACTACCGAGGTTTGGAGGAGGGGAGAAAAAAAAAAAAGGCTCACACTCATCCTTTACGTCCTGCCCCATATTCAGGACATGATTCAACCTATATGCTACACTGTCAACCTTTGTAAATCAACGAATACCACAAACCAGTGTTCAAAATATTGCTTTTCTGTGTTAATGCTGAATAGCATAAGCATGCATCATCTGTGGTGACAGTGTGGCTCAGTTGGTAGCACATCCACTTCTGGCCCAGAAGGTCATGGTTCTCTCCCACACCAGGATTCAGATTATACCCAAAAATGCTGGCACGGGCTGTACTTTTCACTGTTTGTGTGTGCTGTCCTTCAGAGGCAATAGGTCCCTTCTGTCCATCCTAGGTGCTGTCCTAGTGGATGTCCAGGTGAAAGTCAAATACTAGGGATCTTCCCAGTATCCCGGCCAGCATTCCTCTTCCTATAAGACTGGTTCAGCCAGTTGTCCATGGATGTGTGCGGTGGTTGAGGAGCAGTTGCCACACATTTACGCCCACTTCATTACCAGTGTGCCTCTCTCAGCAGTGTTGAATTACAGGGGAGCTTTCCAGGGCTTGCCCCCAGCCTGAAGTGAGCCCCAGTAGCTTACCCATCACTGCAACTGACTTATAATGGGAGGAGGGCCCCCAGCTCCCAAAGCTCAAAGTATAATTCCCCATACTGTCTCTCAGAGTTTAGAAAGTGACACATACTGTAAATGCAAATGCCTCCTCTTATCCACAGGAAAGTAAAATTGTACTTTCTTTTCTTGACATGTTTCCCTCCCTTAACTAGAAATCAGAACAGATGCTGCTGCCTCCTGGCTGCAGGTCGCATATATTGTAAACACTTGGGAGACACTGCTTGTTATAAACACTCAGACACTGCATTTTGCAAGACATCTGAAGTAACCATGAGTCTACATCTAAATGTCTGAAACATACAGTTCATACAGTACTGCCTGGAGGCTAGTAGCAGTGGCAGCTTTCAGAGCTTCTCTGTGATGATCAGGTGAAACACAACACAAACAAGGTATCTCTTTGTACTACAGGTTCCTAGCATGGTCCATTTAAGACAACAGCAAATTCTTCAAGGGCAGAGTGGTGTGAAAACAACACAGACATCATAACAAACACTCAATGCGAGGCCACGGGGGACAAAACCAGAGCTCAAAATCCACAGCACCTCAAAAGGCCAGCCCATAGAACTTAATTACTTCATATCTCAGATTGTCTGCACAGAATTACTCCAGTGCAAGGACATTATAATATGAAATATTTCTATTTATTAAGCATGTCTTCTTATACAGCACTTGGAAATGTAAAACAAACACAGGTTACTCACTTATAACAGTAGTTCTAGCAGTGGTATATGTTGTTCATCCACACTTACTGGCAGTATTGCTTTCCTTTAAGGTGTGCCAGAAAGTCTTCAAGCTGGCTCCTCCCACCCACCGGTTGGTATGTCCCTCAGCTCCACCCCATGATGCCAGATCTTGCCCGCTGGAAGCAGAGGTTGTCTGCCTGAGCCTGGGAGAGTCGTGTGGTTCTGTGTAGATTAACAATATATACCACTCCTAGAACTACTGTTACAGGTGAGTAACCTGCATTTCTAGGGACGTGGATATGTTGTTCTATCCACATTTACTGACAGACTCCTAGCAGTTCTCTGGGAGTAGGGAGGCAAGGCGCACACTCCTATTTAGAGAACAGAGATTGGAGAACTAAGGCCCCAAAACCAGCATCCCGGCATGACTCGAGGTCAATGTGGTAATGGGAAATGAAGGTGTGCTGACTTCCAGGTAGCAGCCCTACAGATTTCCTGGATAAGGACATCCTAGAAACAGCCACCGATGCAGCGGTCGTCAGGTGGAATGAGCCCTTAGCCCTCAGGGAGACTCCCTACCCGCCACCTATAGCAGAGATCAATGCAGGAAGTGAGCCACCTGCCACTCGTCCACTTGGCACCAGGTCTCCAGGTGCGGCTTCAGTATAGGTGACAAACAGCTGGCAAACTTCTCCCGAACTCCAGCCACGCGCGCTTTCTGTATGACACTCACCTCAGGTCCAAATCTGGAGCCTGTGTTTGGACTCAAGGTGTGATTTGGGAAGAACACCGGAAGAGTCATCACCTGATTCAGGTGAGACTCCGATAACCTTGGGAGGAACTTGGGTTGGTGCACAGGATAACCTTGTCCCCATGGAAGACCAGGTAAGGAGACTCCACCGAAAGTGCCTGAAGCTCACTGATCCTTCTGGTTGATGTGACAGCCACCAGGAAGGTGGTCTTCCACAACAGGTGAGACATGTCACACCTGTGTATCGATTCGAATGGCATGCCCATGAACTTTGCCAAAGCCAGCAACAAGTCCCATGGAGGTGGTGGTTCTAAACCTTTGAAAAGCGCCAGACCACCTTCTCCTGCGGCGCTGCTGACCAGCTTGCGCCCAGTAAGCAGAGATGGCTGCCAGGTGCACCTTTGAGGGCATCAACCAAGTCCCCTTCAGAGAGGGACCACAGGCAGTCCAAAATGCTAGCCACTGGACAGGACAAAGGGTCCAGCCCCTTGCTCTGACACCAAATGGAGAATCTCTTCCATTTGAAAGCATAGCATTTTCTGGTCGATTCCTTTCTAGATGCCTCTACCATGGTGAGGACATCTTTGGAGAGATCAAAGCCTGGAACTCTAGCGCTCAGGAACCAGGCTGTCAGGTGCAGGGATTGAAGGTCCAGGTGAGTACCTTCCCTGACTGATGAAGAGCGTGTTTGGGCATAGTGGAAGATGCCTCAGGAGCCTGCTGCTGAGGAGATCAGGGTACCAAATTGGTGTGGCCAGTCTGGAGCCACCACAATCACCTGCGCCTGGTCCCTCCTGTCCTTGAGCAGCACCTTGTGGATCAATGGAAGGGAGGAAGGCATAGAAGAGGCCTGGGATCCAAGGCCTTGAGAAGGCATTCCCCTGCAGCAAGCCCTGCTGAGGGAAGCAGGCACAAAACAGCCTCAGCATTGCATTCTACCTGGAGGTGAACAGGTCCACCTGAGGGGAGCCCCACTGGGAGAACAGACTGTGAATTACCTCCCGATGGAGAGACCACTCATGAGACGCCTCGCCCACCCAGCTGAGGGCATCTGCCAGCTGACTGGAGGCTCCTGCCACATAGATGGCTAGGATAACTGCCTCCAGGCTACACACGAGAGTCCATACATGGAGCTTCCTTGCACAAAGGCAGGAGTGCGTCCCACCCTGCTTGTTGCGGTAGCACATGGTTCGGTGTTGTCCATCTGGACTTGAACTATTTGACTCGAACATATGGGCTGAACGAGTCAGCGCCAGATGAACTGCCTGAGCTCCAGCAGACTGATGTGCCATCAGGACTCCTCGGGGTCCAGAGCCCATGGATTCTGTGTTCCTCCAGATGGGCACCCCAGCCTGTGCGAGAGGTGTCAGTTGTCAGGATGACCGTCTGCTTGGGGCGTACAAATGAGATCCCTTCCTGCAGATGTTCTGGGACTAGCTACCACTGGAGGCGTCCCACATCTTCTGAGTCACAGTGACCAGCGGGTCGAAGTGACCCTTGCACTGAGACCACTGACTGGCCAACTCCCATTGCAGGGAGCACATAATTCAACAAGCCCAACAGACCACATTGGTGCAAGTCGCCATGTAACCCAGGAGGTGCAGGAAGTCCCGGCAGGGCGCATTCCCAACCCAAATGATCGGGCAAAGGAGAGAACCTCTGCTCTGTCCGCTGGGAGCCGGGCTCTGGCTCAGCAAGAGTCGAGCTCTGCCCTGATGAAGCTGATCACCTGCAACAGCATGAGTTCCAACTTGGCCTCGTTGACCAGGAGGCCTAGGGAGGTGTAGGTCTGGAGGGCCAGGTACCTGGACTGCACCACCTCCTGCCTGGAGGGACCTGCAATCAGCCAGTCTTCCAGGTAGGGGTACATCCAGACCCTTCAGCACCTCAGGTAAGCTGCCACCACAGCTATGCATTTGATGAAGACCCTGGGGCAGAGGAGAGGCGAATGGCATGGCCTGAACGCAGAGGGTTCTCGGCCTCGAAAGCGGAGGAACCTTTAGTGGGAAAGTCAAATTGGGATGTGAAAGAACATGTCCTGAAGATCCAGGGAGCAAAATCACATGTCTTGCTCTAGAGATGGTATAATCTGAGATAAAGTTACCATCCTGAAGGTGCACGACCTGAGGAACTTGTTCAAGTCATGCAGATCTAGAAGGGCACCACCCCATTCCACTTTGGCACCAGAAAGTACCTGGAGACAAACGCTGGGTGTTCTGGAGGATCAGCTACTCTGACCACGACCTCCTTGTGGAGGAGCTGGGCTATGTTGTTTCAAAGAGCCGACTCAGTGTCTGCTAATACCAAGTCCTCCCGTGGGGTGCAGGCTCAGCTTGGAGGGTACTGCTCGAATTACAGAAGCAGACCCTGACAGACCATTTCCAGAACCCACCTGTCCATGGTGACAGCGAGCCAGGTGGAAAGGAAGTGCAGAGCCAGCCCCACAGGAGGACCCAGGAGACATAACAAGCATGAGGGTGGCACCCTCCATCCCATCACCGAGCAGGCTTGAGGAGGAAGACCCAGCTGAGGAGCCACTGGGTCCTTCCATCTGGGCTTATGGACCACCAAGGCCACTGACTTGGGCCTGGGGCTCCAGGACTGAGCCAGCTGACCCGGCTGATGATGGGCTGGTTTTGCTGGAGGAGTGGAGGACCAAAGGGCTTTTATGTCTGCTGCCTGAAGCCCTTGGGATCCTTCTGTGTGGATGTTACAGTCCAAGGTGCCATGGGACTTCAATACGTTGGAGATGACTCTGTACACTGGGCCCAAACATGTAAGTGACCAGGACTGGAACATCCACCAGCTTGTGCTGAGTGTTTGCCATAAAGGTCAAGATCTGCAGCCAAGCTCTACAGCATATGGCAACCACGGCCACCACCGAGCGGGCACAGGAATCCCCAGATCCAGAGCCATCTGAAGCTGCTGCTTGGCCACAGCCCAGCCCCTGATCTTGGACCTGCTTGATCATGGTCAGGAGGTCCGCCCGGTGGAGTGAGAATCGCCTCATCAAAGAGCCTAAGATGGCATGGGAGAAGTGTGCCATCATGACAGCGAGCTCACCTGGCGGAGGCAGAGTGAGGAGGCAACACAGACTTTTTTAGCAGCATGGTCCAATTTCTTGGGGCTTCTTGTCTGGTGGCTTGTTGATGTCCCCAGTATTGCCTGAGCACCAAACATGGAGTCATCCACCAACCCCTTGACCAAGGGGTGCTCAGTGAAACCTGAGTGGGTACCAGTGGGCACCGGATACCTGCGGGCCATCTGGACCAAGGGCAGGACATGGGGCACTCAACGCTCCAGAACCGGCCAACAATGGGCTCGGCTACTGGGAAAGCCTCCGTGAGTCCCTTTGTCCAGAGTCTTTGTGAGAGAGGGCAGCGAGCCTGCTACTGAATGCGCCCAGTTTCATCCCGTAGACTCAGAGATGAGGCCGAGGATACCCATGAAGAAAGTGGGCCCTTCCTCCATCGAGAGAGATTCCCCACGGACTACCGTCGACCAGACGGGAGTGCAATGAGGAATCCTTGGACTCAGAGGAGTCCTCATAAAGCAGCCAGCCGCTTGGTCATCCTCACCCCTCCATGGATGGTCAGGTGTGAGAGTGACCGACAGCCAATGGGGAAGCCCTTGGCGGCCGAGACTCGTTAGTCGGGCACGGTCGGCGGCTGCTGGATGGCAGCTCCACCACGATCGGTGGAGAGGCTGGCTTCAGTCGAACTGAGACAGTCTTGACTGGCTCCACTGGGGAGGAAAGGTCTTGACCAGCCTCACAGGGAGTCTGTGTCAGCCTGTCGAGCGACAGCCAAGTGATGGCAGGTGTGGGAGCCGGGTCAGTTTTGGACCGCCAGTACCAACTGTTGCCACAGGAGGTCTTCGTAGCGTTGACACAACTTGCACCAAAGCCTCTCCTCACTCAAGGAGGATGAAGATGAAGAATAGCGGTGGTTCGGCTTCCTGTAGCATCGAGGCGGAAGCGCCAGTGATGGCAGAAGTTGCTCAATCCACTGGAGGAGAAGAACACAGACCTCTACCTCGGCCGCAAGGGGTGCTGACGGGTGATCTCAAAGGGAGCCGGAGTGCCGTGGCTCCTCCTGGTCTGGGTCGGTGACTGAAGATTCTGCTCAGCAGACTGAGCAGCCCCTTCTAAGGTCACAGGCAGGACTGGAGTCCTGAAAAGAGAACTGTCAGCCTCTTCGGATGACAACGGTCGATAGGGTCTAGAAAATCTCAACTGCATCATCGGCCAGTGTCTCAACAGACGGGTTTCTAGGAAGCTAGCAGCCAAGGCTGCAATTTCAACAGTGGTCAAAACCTGGGAGTCCTGAGACCAAGAGCATTCCTGATCCCAGGAACGTCGACAGTGAGTCTTCTCTTTTCTTTTCTTCGACTCCTTCCGCGAGAGCAGGAGCTGTGCAAACCAGAAGGGCCTGCCCTTAGTCGGGAGAAACTGACACAACTCCTTGAAGGAGCCCAAAAGGGTGAGCCGAACTGGAGCAGAACAAAGACAGAAGCAGAGGAGGATGCATGCAGCCCGAGCTGCCTCCTCCTCAAAGGCCGTAAGCTGTTCCAACTGTTTGGCGGATCCCACAGCCACAGAGACCACCCAATGGGCATCTTAGATCTGACCAGCGGATGTCATTTTTCCTGGTGGCCCAACTTAAAAGTGAGGCGGTCCTCAGGACCGTAAATCTGAAAACGACAGGCAGATGTCGCTGGCCTGGGTATCATGATCATGGCCCAGGCAGTAAGACACACATGGAGTGAGAGTCGCACGCGCATCTCCTGCATGCATTGGCACTGACAAAATCTGGGTGCAGACTTATCGTACATTGCAGTCGCGATCAAAGATCAAGCTGAAGACGGAAACTTGTAAGAGCAGGGTTTTAAATAACTGATTAACAGTTTTTTCTTTGGGGCAATACTAACTGTACAGAAAGCATTTATATAGGTTTTCTGGAAGTGTTATGTTTGTTAAACACAGTGAGGCAAGTGCTATGCATTTTCACAATGTTTTAGAACTTTTATGAGCAAAACACTAATCAATTTGTAGAGTTAAATAAAACCCTGCAGAGTTTAGAGTTTTGGAAGTAAATCCAAAGATTTTAGTGCTAGGGCCTACTCAACGTGGCAGCAGTAAGGAGGAACCTGCTTCTTCCAGCGGAAAGGAAGATCTAGCGTCCTGGGGTGGAGCCAGCTTGAAGACTTTCCGCACATCTTAAAGGAAAAACACTGCCAGTAACTGTAAATGTGGATAGAACAACATATCCACATCCCTAGAATACAACTTTGAAAAACAGTAACAATAGAGAAAATGTAGTAATCCGTTTCCTAATAAATCTAATCCAGTGAAGAAACTGAGGTAGTGTTGTTTCCTGCTGGAGCTGAAGGTGCAAACTAAGTTTAGAATGGGAGCACAGTACACTAGGAGTTGTAGTACTTAAGAAATCCCTATGTTACATGCAACCTCATAGATCTCACCTTCCGTGCTGTTACCATCATACCACCTAATCTCATTAAATGCCACAGTAGCAGGTAATTGTCTCAAACAATTGGACAGAAATCCTGCCAGGATGTCAACTTGCAACAGCTCAGAAGTAACCTCGGTCACAACTGTGTGTACAATATGTGACAGTAGTAGTAGTGTAAGAGCACAGTGTAGACAGATGTAGAGGAGGAAAGTGGACCCAGATGGAAGCTTCTGTATTACAGATGGTAAGGGTGGTGAGGGATGGATAACGGAGATACAAACGGTAGGGATCCTGAAAGAGACTGAAGTTTAGCGAGTGTAGAAGCAGACACGATAGCACAGTACTGGCATGACAGAGCTTATTTAGGGTCCAGCTTGTCTACTCCTCCTGCACACAGCAGTTACTATACCCATTTTCAGTAGGGACACCTTCAAGTTGAAGCAGCCGCTATCATGATATTCACAATATGGAACCATCTCTGCCATCCCTCCTCAGTACTCTGCCTCACCTGCTTGAAGCTTGAACTGACCAGTTAGTACAGCTAATGTAAAGGAGTGAACCAACAGGAAGGACTTGCATTTCAGGTTCATTTAAAAGTTATGTAATTATATTGCATAATGTGTTGTTGATATGCATATGTTATGTACTATTTTCTTATCTGCTTGTAACCACCGCTGCTATATTGCTTATGTGTTGTTATACACATCATGTACAATTCCTATACCGTACCCTTGTATAACCTGTTATCTGCCTTTCTTTTTTTTTGCACTGATGAATATGTAATTCTGTATTATTGCTCTGTACTTGTATTCCCTTCCCCCTCCCGGTCACACCTGAAATGAGCCTTGGCTCAGTGTGCCTCTCTTGGTTACCAATCGTTTAAATAAACACATGGCAAAGCATGCAGTCAATGAGAAATGCACGTGTAAGTTGGGTGGTTGGCTAGGCATATTGTGCAGCCAAGAGACTTCAACCACTTGAAAAGTGTGTATATTACCCTTGTGCACTTGACAGCTAGCTACCCTTTCAGGCCAGGCTTAAATACAAGACCGCTCTGCTGGCCAAGAAATCACTGCTTGGCCTTAGCCCACCTGCAAAAGAGCCCTCTTCTGCCTGGTCCACAACCACTATTCCATGAGGAGGGTGGCCAGGCAGGACCTTTCAGCCCCTTCATAAGACCTGTCTGAGAAGGCAATCATTTGCCAATCATGCTGCCCAATGGCTAAATGAACTCTCGATTCACTCACAGGGCTACCCAAAATTTCACTCTTTAAGAAAGCCCTAAAAAAGCTCACTCCCAACTGTCTGCTGTTGCTTCAACTATCTTTATCGACCTTGCTAAAGCCCTGACACTGTCTCACACCCTCTCCTTCTAAATAACCTAGCTACTGCTGGCCCTATCGTACTCTGCGTAGATTGGTTCAGAGCTTACCTGATGGGTCCTAGTCAGTTAAAACTGATATTTCCTCCCTGCTCCCCATCGCTACTGATGTGCCACAAGGCTCAGTGTTAGGCCCTATACTTTTCTCCATCTTCCTAAATGACCTCCCAAAGGTATGTATCTGTTCCTCTATCTATATGTGCATATCGACACTGTCCTGTTTACTGCAGGTCAGTCTCCCTTTGATGCAACTACCAGACTTCAAGCTGACTTTGACAAAATTCAACATTGGTTTAGCTGCATCAGCTCTCTCAATGCCAAGAAGACTGTCTCCATGACCTGTGGTACCAGGCAGAGACTCTCAATGCTACCCTGCTTCAAAGCCCTTGTTGAAACTTCACTAGAGGATGTTACCTCTTTTGCTATCTTGGTGTATGGCTTGACCAGCACCTTAACTTTTCTGTTCACGTGAAGGCTATTCTAAAAGAACTACGCCTAAGTTAGGTGCCTTGCACAGGAACTGTAGTTGTCTATCACTACGGTAAGGTGTGAATGTGCAGAAAATTATTCTCCCTATTTTTGACTACTGCGACATAATCTACAGTACCGCTCCCAAGACTTCCTAACCAGACTGACACCCTCTTCAACTCCTTCTGTTTTTCCTTAGATTCTCCTCTTCACACTCACCACTGTACCATATATCATACTCTAACCTATCTGTCGCTTGACAATAGGTATCTCTCCCACTCGCCAAATTCATTTCTAAATTTTGGTTTGGCTCTCTCCCACCCTCTCTCGTTTCCTCTATTAACACTCACCCCCAAAGATCACAGGACTTCCAATACCCTAGTTGTACCACGTCATTCAACTTGCTGGCCAGTTTGCATTTTCATACCAATTCTCAAACTCTGGAACCAACTGTCTCCTCAAATTCGACACTCGTCCAGCCTTCATCCTCTCTCTCTTCCTACCTACACAATTTCCTCTCTCCCAATCGTTCCTGTTTCTAGCACTGGTTCACCCCTCCTCCATCCAGCACTTTTCCTCTCTCCCAACTGCTCCTGCTCCCTGCTCTGGCCCTCCCAATCCTTCAACTAATCTTGTCAGCATTTCCTTATCTGTTCTAGCACTGGTTCACCCTCCTCCATCCGCACTCTTCCTCCTCCCAGCTGCTCCCTGCTCTGGCCCTCCCCAATCCTTCAGTGAATCTTGTCACGTTTCCTTATCTGTTCTAGCACTGGTAGTTTCTCTAGCACTTTATACCTAGATTCGCTGAGCACTGTTGCCAGACTTTGTCTTCGTAATGCCTGCATTGATTTGTTATATATTCACATATTGTACATATATCTGTATTCTCTACTATGCACTGATGTTGCTTATTCTCCTGTACCCCTCCCCAGGACACACTGGGAGATGAGCAGTTGCATTTGCTCAATGTGCCTTTCCTGGCAAAACATTTCAATAAATAAACAAACTACTACCTGTGTCACCTTGGTTCAGCCTGCGCTCTTCCACTGCTTGTCAGCATGGCTCAGTTGGTAGCACATCCACCTCTGGACCAGAAGGCTGTGGGATGTAGTACCACACCAGAATGGGCACATACCAAAAAAAACACTAGCAGCAGAGTGCTGCAGTAGGGGATTTTGGTACTGTTGGGTGTTGCCATCCTTCAGTTGAGACGTTAAACCCATGGTCCCTTCTACCCATCCTGGTGTTGTCATGGTGGGTGTCCAGGTGGAAATAAAAGAAGCCAAAGCACTCTTGGTAAGAGTAGGTGACTTCCCAGCCCAGTGGTGCTGAGGTGGCTAGATGCCTTACCGCGTGCCATGGCAGTGACCCAGGTTTGGGAATGACCTCGGGTCATCGGAGAGCCAGCACGGGGTGGGAGGGCAGGACTGAGCAGCTGAAAGGCAGCTCTCCTCTCCCAGGGTGTTTGTCACCCCAGTAGTTCCGGCTCCCATGGGGTGGATGTCCGGTGGGTAACGCAGGTGGGAGGGAGCGGAGGGCAACCCAGAGGCATGGTGTGTGTGCCTCCACGCCCGGGGCACGGGAAAAAAAAAAAAAAAAGTAGGGACTTTCACAGGGCCGTAACCAATATTCCCTTCCCATAAAACTGGTTCATGTAATTATCCAGGCTGTGTGTGGGTGCTGATGTGCAATATGGCTGCCACTATACATTTTGTATAAAAGTGCTATATATAATCCTCCCTCCTCCCACTTTGCTACTGTTAGCTCAACATTGTTAGCAGATTTGCCTTTGACTCGGACCTCCATGTTTTACTTTGCTAATTGTTATAAGATACTGCTACTTGTTGTAAATATACTCTGTATATTCCTGCTATTCGATTGTAGAAGACTAGGCTCTGCAGGCTGCTTAATATCTGTCATCACCGATTATGATGTAGAACCTTTGCAAATGAGCACACATGCTCAACAGTTTTCTCAGATCTACAAATAAAATTAAAATTTATTTTTATTTATTTTTTGTTAGTCCTTTTACCTGTTGGCACCTTGGTCTGCATTCACGTCCGGCATCTGTCCTCCTCTGGCGCCGTCTGGTCTGCCCGGCCCCAGTGAAGCCCCTACTGCCATTTGCCCGTGACTTGCCCCGCGGTGATCACGTGAAAGATCCCCTCATTTCCCCACCAAACCAGGATCCGGTATCGGCAGTAGTGCCTCTATGGCCCCATAGACGGCATCAAGCCATGAGACTGAGCACCATATTTCCTGTTTTTTCTGGCCGGGCGTGAGTGGGAGGTGCAATGACACTTGGGGAAGCAGAGGCGTCCAGACGTGTTCCTCCCAGCACCGTGCCCAAACATACCCCTTTCAATGCAGTGCCAGCTTCGCCGCCCCCCTGCCTCTGCCAGAGGTTGCAAGTCGCGCAGACAGCCGGTAATCCCTCCCGAAGAGGAAGAGCAGTCCACAGACACTGAATCCCTCTCCACCCCTGCCGACCCCTGGCAGCCCAAGTCCATTCTCGAACCCAGGTCGCCGGGCGTGAGTGAGGTGTGGCGTCAGTGCCTCAACCTCAGCGCCACAGGGCTGGGCCATAAAATTTAAATTAAAAAAAAAAAAATCACCTACAGCAGTATACTCTGCAGTGTGTTATCCACTTATTAAACATGTAAAAAGAAAATTTTAAAAGAGTGGTGCTTTGACTAAGTATGTACTATGGAGCACCACCATTGCCAACGCAACAGTAAATTAAACAAGGCTAACTTTTTAGGCTTCCATGCTATCCTTTCGCCTAGGCACAAGACATTAGGGCATTATGTGACTGTGCCCTCTGGCTCTGTCTCATCCATGAGCAAAATTTGTTTATCACTCAGTGCTGCAGCAGATCAGCCAACAACTTCGGCTAATGGGTGCCTTGATGTGCTACAGCAGCCTTTGTGTGTGCCATTTCTTCATGTCATGGGCAGAACCAGCATGGTGTGAGCTCACTTACTGGCTGCCTGGAAAACATGACATCTGTGGTCCAACGCCAGGCAAACCATGCATGGCAGGACCCCAGAGTGATTAATGGGCAACACAGAATCAGAATGTAGCATCCTCCTGCTTACCACTAGGCTAATCCAACTAATAATGTCCTGGTTGTTTTACCATCATAACCTGGTTTGCTTGCTGACAAAGCTGCCCGTGCAACTGCCCTACCTCCGACAAGGCAAATACAGCTGCTGTACTTGTATTATTGGTGACAGGATCTAGCTCATACTCCATCCTCAGGCTGTTGTAATTTGCTGAATAGTATTATTTGGCAACATAGAAACTTGCTTTATGCCATCTCCTGTATGTACTTTGTTGAAAATGTCTCTCGGATCCTGTATGATCCTTTATTATGTTTCTTTCTCTGTAATGCATACTTACTCCTGTACCTACTGGACGTGGAACCTTTGTAAACGAGCTCTGCTCAAAGGTGTTAGTCCAACATTCCAAATAAACAAATAAATAAAGAGCTGGCATCATAAGGGTTCCATGACAGACTGAATCAGACAGCTGAAAATAAAATTAGCAGCACAGCAGAAGCAAGTAAAGAGGGCTTGCTCCACGATGGTCGGTGCTCATGATAAACTTCGCACTCGTTGAAAACAACAAACTGGGCAGAAAAACTAGTCAAAATAGTCATATGCTGACTCAGTCATTGGTAAAATACACGATTTATTGCAACACAGCAAACACTGCCGAATGAGGCCTAACCTCCCAACGTTTAGTTCACTTGTGTGATCTTTCAAGAGATGTCCCTTGACAAAGCTCACGACGCGAGTGACACATTGGGAGGTTAGGCCCGCTTAGCCTTGCACAGTTTGTTGTTTCTAATTATATATAATATCGGACAACGGAGTCAGCATATGTCTACTTGTGATTGTTTTGGGTTGTGTTCTGTAGCATAGCAGAGCAGTTTATATACCAAGACTACCTAAAGTATTATAAGCTACTCATTGTTAATTTCTTCCTGTGAAATAAGCCATGCACTATATATATATTTTACTTATTTTTTATTTACTTCTCCTCGGCTTGGGGGGTTGTACTATGGTTTCCCCAATCCGGTAGTCACTTGGCCCTGCCTCAGCCTGAGCTCATTCCCTATGCCCTTCCCTCCCAGCCACATCGCATTGGGACTTACCCGCTCACCGTGGAAGGCCAGGTGAGCACCAGGGAGCTAACTTTACTGAGTCTGCCAGGACACCAATGGACCACCATCACTTGCAGGGAGGCTTTTCTTCTTATGCTTCCTCCCCAACCATGGGTGTAGGCATGCATACTCCAAGCACTTCCATGGTGTGCAATTTTATTTAAGGGTAGCAAACAGGCTCTGAACTGCTTTCTTTTCCATGAAAACTAACAAAGAAAATGCTGAACCTTTCTGTAATTTTATTCGGTTCCATGTGATAATAGCTTCTGCAAAATAGCGACTGCCACTGCCAATAACAGCTACTACTACCTTTTCCTTCAACTGTTATTTTTGCATGATTACTTGATATAAATGTGGGGGCACCCCAATCTTAAAGATTCTAACACCAAACCGCTCATTGATTTTGGAGAGAATTACATATTCGAACACCGTTATTATGAGTCGCTATTCTGTGTCATTCGCTATTTTGCAGTCACTATTTTGACAGTCGCTATTTTGCAGTAGCGATTATCACGGGATACCATTTTATTCATAGGAGTCGAAACTAGAAGGACTGGTCACTAATACTGTCTTTGCATCCCAAGGACAATACAACTTTACAGGCTCTGGGCTGGTATATGGGTGTCTTAGGAGCAATGCATGGCATTTGTATTGTGCCAAATGAGGCAACAAACACGGTCCTGGTGTACATTTGTATATTGTCTGGCTACACCCCTGCCCCCAACGGCGCAGGCATGAAATGACGCCAAGGATGTTCCGTGCACGATCTGCACCCATCACGTCTGCTGCCAGCCCGCACGACCCCACAGCGGACCGCAACCTGTACCAACCCCCAGCCACCACCAGAAGCCAGCATGTCTGTGGTCATCCCTCCTGAGGAGGAGAGCAGTCCCTGGACGTCTCAATCCTCCTTCCTCCCAGCCGACCACCGCTGTCGTTGGCGTGAGACAAGGTGTGGCGTCCACGCCCAACCCTCAGCGCCACCGGTCGGCATGCACTGTATTTTATCTATTCAGTAAACCTGATACAGTGGCTAATCCACTTTATATGTGGTTAAAAAATCTGGTACATTTTAGCAATTTCAATAAGTAACTTTAAATCTACATTTTAGTACAACAGTAACAACAGCTATAGTGGTCAGAGTTTACTCATAATAACCAGACCAGGGAGTTAATAAACACCTCCTCCTTTGGACTCTGTGTTTGCTACCACCTGGTCTGCTACTAACTGTAATCCCCAACCACTTTCCTGGTCCTTGCTCCATGTGGAAACATTGAATACTGACTGTATTTAATACAAGACACGATTGTTAATATAGCGTGTTTGTCATTTGTCTGTGTATTGATGAATGTAATTCAGATTGTACTGAGCAAGAAATCATGTGACCTACTGGGAATTGAACCCAGGCCCCAAAATACCATCGCGGTGCTCTAACCACTAAGCTACAGGCTCATATGGTTGATCAGAGGTTCTAGACACACCTCAGGCTCATATGGTTGGACCCGAGGTACCCAGACACACCTCAGGCTCATATGGTTGGACCCGAGGTACCCAGACACACCTCAGGCTCATATGGTTGGACCCGAGGTACCCAGACACACCTCAGGCTCATATGGTTGGACCCGAGGTACCCAGACACACCTCAGGCTCATATGGTTGGACCCGAGGTTCCCAGACACACCTCAGGCTCATATGGTTGGACCAGAGGTTCCCAGACACACCTCAGGCTCATATGGTTGGACCCGAGGTTCCCAGACACACCTCAGGCTCATATGGTTGGACCCGAGGTACCCAGACACACCTCAGGCTCATATGGTTGGACCCGAGGTACCCAGACACCTCAGGCTCATATGGTTGGACCCGAGGTTCCCAGACACACCTCAGGCTCATATGGTTGGACCCGAGGTTCCCAGACACACCTCAGGCTCATATGGTTGGATCAGAGGTTCCCAGACACACTTCAGGCTCATATGGTTGGACCGAGGTTCCCAGACACACCTCAGGCTCATATGGTTGGACCCGAGGTTCCCGGACACACCTCAGGCAAAAATGGTTGGACCCGAGGTTCCCAGACACACTTCAGGCTCATATGGTTGGATCAGAGGTTCCCAGACACACCTCAGGCTCATATGGTTGGACCCGAGGTTCCCAGACACACCTCAGGCTCATATGGTTGGACCTGAGGTACCCAGACACACTTCAGGCTCATATGGTTGGACCCGAGGTACCCAGACACACCTCAGGCTCATATGGTTGGACCCGAGGTTCCCAGACACACCTCAGGCTCATATGGTTGGACCCGAGGTTCCCAGACACACCTCAGGCTCATATGGTTGGATCAGAGGTTCCAGACACACTTCAGGCTCATATGGTTGGACCCGAGGTTCCCAGACACACCTCAGGCTCATATGGTTGGACCCGAGGTTCCCGGACACACTTCAGGCTTATATGGTTGGACCTGAGGTTCCCGGACACACCCAGGCAAAATGGTTGGACCCGAGGTTCCCAGACACACTTCAGGCTCATATGGTTGGATCAGAGGTTCCCAGACACACCTCAGGCTCATATGGTTGGACCCGAGGTTCCCGGACACACCTCAGGCTCATATGGTTGGATCAGAGGTTCCCTGGACACATTTCAGGCTCATATGGTTGGACCCGAGGTTCCCGGACACACTTCAGGCTCATATGGTTGGACCCGAGGTTCCCGGACACACCTCAGGCTCATATGGTTGGATCAGAGGTTCCCAGACACACTTCAGGCTCATATGGTTGGACCCGAGGTACCCAGACACACTTCAGGCTCATATGGTTGGATCAGAGGTTCCCAGACACACTTCAGGCTCATATGGTTGGACCCGAGGTACCCAGACACACCTCAGGCTCATATGGTTGGATCAGAGGTTCCCAGACACACTTCAGGCTCATATGGTTGGACCCGAGGTACCCAGACACACTTCAGGCTCATATGGTTGGACCCGGTACCCGGACACACCTCAGGCTCATATGGTTGGACCCGAGGTTCCCAGACACACTTCAGGCTCATATGGTTGGATCAGAGGTTCCCAGACACACTTCAGGCTCATATGGTTGAACCAGAGGTTCCCAGACACACCTCAGGCTCATATGGTTGGACCCGAGGTTCCCAGACACACCTCAGGCTCATATGGTTGGACCCGAGGTTCCCGGACACACTTCAGGCTTATATGGTTGGACCTGAGGTTCCCGGACACACCTCAGGCAAAAATGGTTGGACCCGAGGTTCCCAGACACACTTCAGGCTCATATGGTTGGATCAGAGGTTCCCAGACACACCTCAGGCTCATATGGTTGGACCCGAGGTTCCCGGACACACTTCAGGCTCATATGGTTGGATCAGAGGTTCCCAGACACACTTCAGGCTCATATGGTTGGATCAGAGGTTCCCAGACACACCTCAGGCTCATATGGTTGGACCCGAGGTTCCCAGACACACCTCAGGCTCATATGGTTGGACCCGAGGTTCCCGGACACACCTCAGGCTCATATGGTTGGATCAGAGGTTCCCGGACACACTTCAGGCTCATATGGTTGGACCCGAGGTTCTCGGACACACCTCAGGCTCATATGGTTGGACCCGAGGTTCCGGACACACTTCAGGCTCATATGGTTGGACCCGAGGTTCTCGGACACACCTCAGGCTCATATGGTTGGATCAGAGGTTCCCAGACACACTTCAGGCTCATATGGTTGGACCCGAGGTACCCAGACACACTTCAGGCTCATATGGTTGGACCAGAGGTTCCCGGACACACTTCAGGCTCATATGGTTGGACCCGAGGTACCCAGACACACTTCAGGCTCATATGGTTGGACCCGAGGTACCCAGACACACTTCAGGCTCATATGGTTGGACCCGAGGTACCCAGACACACCTCAGGCTCATATAGTTGGACCAGAGGTTCCCAGACACACTTCAGGCTCATATGGTTGGACCAGAGGTACCCAGACACACTTCAGGCTCATATGGTTGGACCCGAGGTTCCCGGACACACTTTATTCCTACTTGCAGGATATGCAATACCAGGAAATAATCAAGATGACAATTAGATGTTTTTGGTGCAGTACTAGCCACTGCTAAGCAATTTAAATCTCAAACTGTAGTGAGAAATAAAATAACAGAAACAGAGAAACAGACACAATGATTTCAGAAAAGGCCAAAGGCCCATCCAGCCTGCCAGAGTTCCCTATTTAGCCCTGGGGCCTACTGCTTTCTCCAGGGTGATAGCCCTCCCACCAACACAATTCTCTTCTCTTCCCAGATTCTGATTCCCAAGCAATCACTATACCCTTCATTCCGTCTCAGTCATGCTTAAAACCACTAATGGTTTTGCACTCAGCACCTCAGCTGCTAGTCTGTTCCACAGCTCCACCACACTTTTGTAAAGTAATATTTGCTCACGCTCTCCTGAACCTCCCTCCTGTTAAGTTTTCACCATGACCATGAGGCCACGAGCTGGTATTCAAGTTAAATAGTTCCCCACTGTTCACCCTGTTAATTCCTTTACAAATGTGAAGGTCTATCACATCTCCCTCCCCTCTGATCTACAGCAAGTACTGTCTTGAGGCGCCCTCATGTGACATGCTCTGCTGGCCCTAAATCATTTTTGTTACTTTGCGGCACCGTGTGAGGACCCCAGAGCGGGCACATTAATATGACCTACTGTGAATTGAACCCAGGCCCCAGAATACTATCCTGGTGCTCTAACCACTGAGCTACAGACTCACATGATAGGACCGGAGGTTCCCAGATACACTTCCTTTCTCTGGTACTGCATATGCTGCAACTAGGAATAATCAAGATGACAATTAGATGTTTCTGGTGCAGTACTAGCCACTGCTTAGCAACTTAAATCACAAATGTAGTGAGAAAGAAATAATGTGACCTACTAGGACTTGAACCCAGACCCCGAATACCGTCCAGTGTTTCTAGCCATGGGCTACAGGGTCATATGGCTGGACCTGAAACCTAATGTAAATGTACCATCTGTTGGCCAGCCCCTCCCCAAACTCCAGTTTCAATGGGATTTTCCTAGTAAAATGAAGGATAAATGACACTGCCACTGCTGACCATAAACCTACTTATATATTAGTTACACCTTCCCAACCAATGACTGTTCTAGCCTTACCTTAGCTCTGTTTGTTCTTCCTGACCTTTCCACTTCAGTGCCCCCCAGCCCCACTCCATGCTACAAAGGATGCAGGAAGGAAACTTGTCTCTCTCCTAAGAAGGCTCTTCTTGCCCTTTCTCATTAGAGTGTTAATCCCAGTTTAGCCAGGCGGATTCAGGCCACTCACACTAAATGCCATTACTGGATAAATTACACAGGTAAATGGTTTTCAAAAGACATGTGAAGGGCAGGGCAGACCGGCCAAAGCTGAACAACATCATCAGCACGGTTTAAATACATCTCTCAAGCATTAGAATGAGCCAATATAGCAGCCTACTCTAAACCTGGGGAAGGGACCACACATACACACTGCAGTAAATCTTTCATGATGTAACAGGCATTGAAAACACTGTAAGATGCTTACCACGCAGATATGTAAATATGCTCAATTAGGGCAGCTGTGATCGCACACTTTTCCAAATCAACGAGGACCAGGCACGTTTGAAATTAGAAACACCAAGTGAGCTCAATTAAATAGCGAATATATCCTGAATGTGCAGCCCAACCAGCTTTCTCCTATCCCATCTCATAATCTTTCATAGCTGACTAATAGATATATTAAGAGGGAGACAGTGTTAACTATCTGAAACATACTAACAATCTAGTTGCAAACATAGTATGGAAATGAAGCTGAAAAGACCCGGAGAGGATTGAAACTGTTCCGTACTGGTGGAGAGCACAATACAGTTTACAGCCTAGCACCTGTCGAGCAACCTAAATATACAAACTCGCTGTGCCCTCTTACAGAATGACAGAAGATGGATTCATGACAAGAAGATGGATGAATGTTAATTGGGTTGTTTTGCACATTAACCAGGTTGTTCATTGCCTGAAGGAGCTTCACTCTTTCAGGCACTATCATCTGTGCTGCTCCTCTACCCCCAGGACTCTCACTGATGACACTGTTCGCCATCTGTCTCCAACTGTTGTTAACCCAGTGCCTGCATCAGTGCCCCTGCCTCTGCAGCCACTGGAAGAGATGGAGAAGCATGTGCCTGAAGACAATATCCAGGAACTGGGGCTGGATAATGTGAACACTGCCAATGAGGGTCTTGTGGCAGGAGGAAACAAGCACACTGAGGCGGTCACCTAAGACTGCCAGGACAGGCCATTTCTCTGTTCACTCTGCCCATACTCCACACACCTTATCTAGGGCATGCCCATGTGTTGGTACTGGGGTAGGGGTTCACCAGCGGACTGTCACCACGCCTAGCAATGGCCACCCATTAGCACCAGGCACCAGACTCAGAGCGGAGCACATCTCCTCCCTTCTATGGATAGAGAGCATCTTTGGACACTTTCACCCTCCCTGCCGGCCTGCACTCCTGATGTCCCAGGCTTGAACAGCAAACACAAGTCAGAGTACAAGGGAAGTCCCTCCTGCTTAGAACCACAGAGCTGAACCCTGAACAATTATTTATTTGATTTTGGTCTTCATCCTCTCTGCCAGTTGCCTCTACTCTAGTTTTACCCATGATCCAGCCCTGTAGACTCTCTACTGGCCCAAGGAGCTCCATGGCTTTCACCAAAGCAGAGGTGCTCAGGTGTAAGAACACTGGGCTTGGCTGTACAGCATCCACAAAGTCGCACACCTCTGGAACCTCAGACTCCCAAGCTGCTCATAGATGTCACAGTATTTCAGCCCTTACTTAGTCTCCATCAGCTTAAGGCACTGTAAGGGTCCATGGTCTCTCCAAGTAACCCACCCTCGCAAACTCATGGGACAATAGGGCCAGTATAAGAGGTGTAAAGACAACACAACAGGTGCAGTGTGTACTGAATGCAAGGCTGTATGCAGGAGAACCGTTGCATCTGAAACTTCTTTACATGCAAAAAACAAAGGCTATGCTTTTCGCCTCTGTCAGCTGCTGTATCCTATCGTTGTTCTTTGGGGACGCTCCCACAAGTCAAGACCCTATCAGGTGAATATACTGGAATATATTGAAAATTCAAATATTTGGGTGCATGGATTGACGCTAAATTGTCTTTTACAGTTTACACTGAGAAATTACCAAAAATGCAGAGGCTTGGGATATTCTTTCTAATTAAGCACTTGCTTACTCTAGAGGCCAAAATAAAGACTTGTACAGACTACCTTCATGCCTCCACTGGATTATGTGGACTTCTTGTATGGGCAAGCCACAATAGCGACCCTTTCCAAACTTGATACATTATATCATTGGGCACTTAGATTTATCACTGGCGCCCTGCTTTCGACTCATCATTGCTCTCTCTATTCTTCCCTTGGCTGGAGTTCCTGTTACAGGAGACACAAAATGCTATACTATGAACCTATAAAGTCGATACTCTTAAGCTCCCGTATATATATAATTATCTGCCTGTCTGTACTATCGGTAGTTACCCCTAAGAAGTCTCACCTACATCTCCCTCTTCATCAAGCCACACTCTCCCTGTACTCTGGAATAATGCCCAGAAAACACTGAGACTTGCCTCTCCTGTTAAGTGTTCCTTTTAAGAACCTGTTTTACATCATTTTAAGGAGACCTGTAACTATTACCTCTAGGATAGTACTCGGATGGTAATGTTGTACTTAATCTGTCTGGATCTTGTAACATGCCTTATCTGACTATGTATAACCCCTAGGTGGCGCTATCCCAAGGGCAACTACCCCTGCTTGCTGGCTAGTAGCAGGTTAAGGGCCTGGGTACTGAAATGGGTGCCTCACCGGAGGTCAGGGTTGTTAGTGGTCAGCTAACCTGAGCACAGCCCTCCGGACACTGTAACCCCCTCCTTCCTTCTAGTGGCCTGAACAATATACAATAATCACTTTCCCCAATGACCCTTATTCACCAGGCACTATCCACACTGTCTGCACTTACCACCAGGGCTGGTTCCTCTAGCTCGACCCCTGGGGACCCCTGTAAACAGGGTTATGTACAGCAACTAGCAACAGTACAGTACTCTTGGCACAAAATGGAACCACAGTCAGGTTAAATGAAAAAGAGTTAGAGCTGATTTATTCAGGGACTTGAACAAGGGAGGCGTAATCAGGTTGATTGGCTAAAGGCTAAATCAATCAATCAGACAGTTATGCATGCACTTCAGAGTCCCACACAGTTACACACTCTGGGTACCCAGGTAGGAAAAAGATGGGCTAGCCAGGAACATTGCCCGGGTAGGCCGCTGTCGTAGCTGGTTGGGGCCCTGTGATGGAAAAAATGCAACATGCACAACACATGCTGTTTATAATCTGGAGCCGGAGGGCTCAGTTTGTGAAAGAAAAGACAACAAAGCAATCAGATGACAACACTTTAGATTTAGCTGTTGTTGCAGGGAGCTACCCTGATGTTTACTCATGATACCCAAATACAGGACACAGGCAGGATGAAATTGAGACTGCAGGTTGTTGAGCTGGAGTGCCAGGAGAAGTAGGCCCACACGAATCCCCGAGGCATCGTTCCTGTTCAAAGCATTTATCAGGGGCTGATCCCCAGGCAGGTCTCCTGCCGATGGCTTCTCTCTGTAGTAGGTGGACTGGCTGGGCCAGTGTGGCAAGGCCCAGACCAAATGGAGATGCAAACAGATACAGTCCGTTGGAGCTGGATGCCGCCTCCAGCAAGCAGAACATAATTCAGCACACAGTGGGGAACCAAATCATGACCCACTAACAGCACACAGCACATTTACATGTAAGAAATTCTACTACACCAGAAGATTACATCCCGTCACAATCACAAAGTCTCTGCACAAACCGGAGTTCAGAGGTGGCTGGAAATCCTGACAAGCCAATCACATTCAGCAAATCTTCGGCCTTCTTCAGGTTTCAAGCCTGGTCACAGTTCAGTGGCATTAATTGCTCACAACTCGGATTCAGTCCGAATCAACTCTGTTTTCCTCTCAGGGACAGCAGGCAGACAGGCAGGCCAAACGCAGCCCTTTTCACAGTTCTCCTTCATGAATCCACGTGGACTGCTGCTCAACTATCTCGAGCTGTTACTCCACTTCCCAACTCAGATCTGAACTGAAACTGCAAGCAGTCTGGGACTTTCCCCACGATCCAGAAGGTTCGGTTGGCTGATTGTCTATCAGTCACAACAAGGGCTCCCCTCCAGGTTCACTTAGGTGCCAAAAGCCCAAAACTACAATTCCTACAAAATTTTGCTCCCACAAAGCTCCTGGGACAAGCTCCATTTAAAGTCCCAAGGTACTGATTGGCCCATTTCGCAGTTCAGGGCCAAGATGGTGAGATAAACAGAAAATGTCCATGCTGCAAAAGAAGGCAGGTTAGACAAACTACAATATCATTATCACTCTAATAGATAATCAGCAAACAGGCATCTTCTAACATCGCTCCCTCTGCGCTAATAGGCGATGGCAGAACAGAGCGATTATCTGGCAGCCAGGTGGGACTTGAGCACAGAAACACTCAGCCCCTCCTAGATTAATTATAACTGAAATCTAGACAGTACACAAAGGCTATACAGGCACTCTCTGGCAATACATTTAAACTGCTAAACGGAGGACACCAGCCTAGCAGTGAGCATTTAGGAAAGCTCAAGGAAGACTTTTTCGGAACCCCCATTTGTAAGGGAGTTACATATGTAAATTCCTCTAAGTCAGGTCCATTTGTTGTATGTACATATGCTGTTCAATTAGTAGTCTTTTGTTGCTCGCTTTTCCTGTATTTTTACTGTCTGTATTTTGTTATGTTGTGCCCAGATCCATCTTGCAAATGAGCTTGTCTCAATTGTGTTCCACCTGGTAAAATAAAGATTGACTGACTGACTGGCTGCAGGACTGAAAAGTAAACCCAAAAGATTAAGAAAAATGGAAGGGATGGAAAGGCACACCTAGACACTAAGCAGAACTAAGTTAATGTTGTGCCCAGTGACTAGCAACACTGGATTGTAAACAATGTAACCAATGTTTTGAAGTAAGGACAGAGAACTAATCGGCAAAATGATTTACTTCTGAATCAGCCGCATCATTCTAAACACAGGAAACAATACCAGGGATATGCTGCAGCAAAGCAATCAGCCATTTCTTGCTCTTACAACAACACATGGTGCAAATTTTGCTGCGGGGGTGGGGGAGAAGGAGGGAGGGGGCTTTAGCATGGGGGAAAGTCTGACTGAAGAAACCATCAGGTAAGAAATATTTTATTGCTCAAAGCATTAATAGTACACTCGCAGGCAGCATACTACAGAGGCAGTCTGCAAGGAAAAGTAGTTTGCTCAGAAAAGTCAAGCATTTAGTACACTCAGAGCTAGAATACCAAAGAAACAGTTTGTAGGATCCCAAATGGACGCCGAGAGACAAAATATCTAATTTGTGAGCACTGTTGTGTTGGTTACAGTGAGAGTCTGAAAGGATGCTGGGCCACATAAAAGAATCACCACATTTCATGAAATCAAAGCAGATAACCACTTACTGTAGCGGGGGGGTCAAACGGCACCAGGCCACCAACCAAATGCAAGCTTATTTTGCACTGGGCAAGTAAAAACAAAAACAAAAAACAAACAAAAAACTGTCCAACAACTTTCTGTGTAGGTGAGAAGTCAAGAACAGCCCCCACTTTGCAAATCAAGACTTCAATAGGGAAGGAAAGAATAAACCATTTTTAGCCTTACAACCGCTTTTGTGAATTTTTCAAAGCTGCTCACCACCTAAGTAAGCTAATGATAGCTACTGTGCTGGTTAGTACTGGAGCAGGTAACATTTCAATAACTTGTAAATGGGCTTTGTGCTCAGTAGGCCTCATTCAGTACCAAAGAATAAAAATAAAATAAATAAGAATACACTAGTTGGGCCTCTTGAATGTCTCTGGGGTAGTGGATTTTCTCAGCCACTAGTGGCTGCAAAATACAGGTTACTCACCTGTAACAGGAGTTCTAGGAATGGTATATGTTGTTCATCCACACTTATTGGCAGGTTCCTTGCCGCTTTAAATCTTGCCGGAAGGTCTTCAAGCTGGCTCCTCCCACCCACCGGGTGGTAAAACTCGGCTCCGCCTAGACGCCAGATCTAGCCGCTGGAAGCCGGGTTGTGCGTCGAGCTGGGGAGGTTAGGGAGTCAGGATGAACAACATATACCATTCCTAGAACTCCTGTTACAGGTGAGTAACCTGTATTTCTAGGGACATGGATATGTTGTTCATCCACACTTATTGGCAGACTCCTAGCAGTTCTCCGGGAGGAGGGAGACAAGGCACATACCCCTACTTAGGTATACAGACTGGAGAACCGAGGCCCGACCAACATCTGGCATGACCCAAGGTCGATGTGGAAGGGGAAATCGGTATAGGCCTGTTTCCAGGTAGGAGCCCCTGCGGATATCCTGGACAGGAGTATCCTCAGAAGCAGCCACCGTGCAGCGGAAGGGTGGCAAAAAAGCACTTATCCCTCTGGGAGGCTCCATGCCCGCCCACCCATAGCGGAGACCTATGCAGGAGGTGACCCACCCCTCGTCAGTCCACACTTGGCTGCAGGTCTGCCAGGTGCAGCTCCAACGTAGATGACAAACAGCTGGCGAACCTCTCCCGAACTTCAGCCTTAGGGCCTCCCTGGGTAGGTGAGCTAAATAGGGTCCCATGGAACCATATAATGCCTCAGAGGTGTGAATGGGGATGAACCCCGCAGAGACAATACCGGTTAGAGGAAGACTCCGCCCGCCGCCTTCAAAGGAACTGGTGGGGCACAGGACAACCTTGTCCCTGTGGAAGACCAGATAGGAGATTCAAAGGAGCACCTGAACTCTCCTCCTTCTGGATGGCAGAGTAGCCCCAAGAAGGTGATTGTCCACAACAGGTGGGGAAACTCGCACCTGTGCAACGGTTCGAACGGCTTGCCCGTGAACTAAGCCCATACCAGCGCAGGTCCCACAGAATGGGATACTCTCCCCAAAGGGAGGTGTGATCGAGGCCAGAGAAGGGCCAGACCACCTTATCTGGCCACCGACTGCCTTCCAGCCCGTGCCCGGAAGACAGGGTGATCAACAGAAGCACCTAGAGGGTCGCCGGGTGGAAGCCCTAGTTCAAAGAACAGACCAAGAGGTGGTCCAGAATGTTCGCCTGGGACGGGAGAGGGCCAGACCCTATCCCATCATCAAATGGAGAACTCTACCCATTGAAGGCGAGCATGTTTGGCTGACCTCTAGCAGGACGCCTCAGCGTCGAGGACCTTGCTGAAGGACTCAAGGCCTGGCCCCTAGCCGCACAGGGACCAGGCCTTCAGGTGCAGGGAATGAAGGTCCAGATGGAAAACCTTCCCTGAAAAACAAAATCAGGACCGCGGATTGGAAACCGCCTGGAGCCTGGGCTGAGACTGAGAAGAGCTGGATACCAGAGCTGGAATCCAGTCTGGGGCTACCAGCATCGCCTGCGCCTAGTCCTCCTTGCCCTGCCCGTAGGTCAAGGGAATGGGGAGGCGGAAGGGCCTGGGGGTCCGCTGGCCTCGACGGGCATCCCCCACAGCAAACCTTGCTGAGAGGGCGGGCATGAAACAGTCTCGGCCTCGATTCTCCCTGGAGGAGGAGGAGAAGATCCTGTGCTACCTCCGCAGGGGAGACCACTCAAGAGGCGCAGCCTATGTCCAGCTTAGGGCATCAGCCAGGAGTTGAGGCCCTGCCATCGAATGGCTGGGAACCGCCTGACTGCGCAAAACCCAATCGCGGAGAACCTCCTTACGCTGAGGCAAGGGCTCGACCGAACCTGGCGGGTAGGTAGCACATGGTTGTGGTGTTGTCCGCTTGACTTAAACCACTAGACCCCCGCACAAACGGAGCGGCGGTGCAAGCTAAGCGGACTGCCTGGAGCTCCAGCGGTATGAAGGACATCGGACTCCGAGAGGACCAGAGGCGAAACACTCTGTATTCCCTAGATGGGTACCCCTACCCATCCGAGAAGCATCAGTCGGGAAGACCCGACTCAGGGCGGATGAATAGGATGTTCTCCTGCAGGAGCTGAAACGGTCCCGAGGGGAGCTGCCCTTAACTCCTGGGCTGTAATCACAAACTGGTCCGAGGGACGCAGCACTGTGACCGCTGGCTGGTCCGTCCCCACTAGGGGGACGATCGTCATGAGGCCCAGGAGGTGCAGGAGGTCCCGGCAGGGTGCAATTGCCCAGTCAGACCTGACTAGGTAAGGGAGGAAGAACCTCAGCCCTGTCCGCCAGGAGCCGAGCTCAGACTCAAGAGTCGAGCCTAGTCCCAAGAAGCATCACCCGCTAAGACACGAGTTCCAACGTGGCTCTGGTAAAGGAGACCAGTCTGAACCTGGAAGGGTTGTAATCAGGCCGCCGTCCGGATGGGGTTACGCCCGGACCCTCAATGCCGCAGAAACTGCTGAGCAGAGAACGAAGGGCTGGCCAGGAACTCGTGAAGGAGATCTCCGCTGGGAAAGGGAGGAGTCACCCAAGAACGGACGGAACGAGGAGGGCACGTCCTGGAAGCCCAGGAAGAAGCCGCACGCCTCGCTCTGAGGATGGGATATCTGGCAGAAAGACCATCCAGGCATGCAGAAAGATGGGCGAGCCCTGTCCGCTTGAGACCAGGAATACCTGGACACGAACCCTGAGTCAAAAGAAGGGTCCACCACCTTCCTGATCACCTCTAATTAGAGGGCCAGGCAGCCGGCTCAGCGGGCAGACATAGAGGCTGTGGACTTGAAGATCCCCGTGGGGCAACGGCTCAAAAAGGGGAAACCTATTCGCAACCCACGACAGGACTCACCCTTAGCACCCCACAAGAGGAAGGGTGCGAGCCATCCCCCACAGGGAAACCCGGCTGGGACACCGGGGCCGGGACAGCGCCCCAGCTCTGGCCACTGAGCAGGCTTAGCAGAGGAAGAGGCCGAGTGGGCTCTGGATCCCTACCTCCCTGCTTCCTTTTGAGGAAGACGCTGGTCTGGCGACAGGCCGCCCAGCCTGCTGGCCTCATGCTGGGCCTGTCAAGCCGCAGGGGCCGGGCAGCAAAGGGGCTTACGCAAAGGCTGTCAGCTGCCCTTGTCCTCCGGGCGGGAGACCGAGTCCGGAGTGGCATCGATTCTCCGGCCCCTGGAGGTGTCCTCTACTCAGGGCCGAAAAGGTCAGTCCTCAAGAAGGGAATGTCCACCAACTCATGCTGGGTTTCCAAAGAGAATGAGGATAACTCAGCCACGCCTGCGGGCGAGATGGCCACTGCGGCCGCCACCGATCTGGCACAGGAGTCGCCCAGATCCAGAGCCGCCTGAGCTGTTGTTTCGCCACAGCCCTACTCCTGGTCCCGCACTGCCGGACCGTGGTCCGCAGGTCGGCCGGGAGATGAGGGAGGACCTCGCTCAGGAGCCCAAAAGGGCGAAGAGAAGTGTGCCATCAGTGCCGCTAAGCTAGTCTGACGGAGGCTCATGGAAGGATGCAACGTAAACCTTGCGCTCGACATAGTCCATCCTTTTGGACTCCTTGTCACATCCACATCCTATCCACATCCCTAGCATTTCCAAAACATTGGAAAACATTGTCGGTGACTACCCCTTCAGCCGAGGGGTGTTCCGAGAAACCGGGCAGAGAACCGATAGGACAGAGTACTTTCTGGCCACCTGGCCGAGGGCGAGGGCAGGAAGAGGTCGTCGCCAGAGCTCCAAGGCTGGGCCCACAATTGCCTCAGCCACCGGAAGGCCTCAGAGGGTGAGCCCCTGTCTAGAATTCCGTAGGGGTAAGGAGTCCGTTTGGAAACGGGCTCGAGCTGCATCCCGTGAATTCAGAGATGAGCTGAGCAGACCCATAAAGGACGTATGGGCTGTCGTCCACAGAATGTTCTGGGAAGACCATGGGTCCTCCCTGCTAGGAAACATAGCGGAGTCGATTTCAGGTTCGAGGAGTTGCAAAAGCTGCCGCGAGGCCTGAGTCACTCTTCGTCACCGAGGGCGGGCGGGAGTGAGGGGAACAATTAACCCGCGGGACAGGTCATGGCCCGGCCTGGGTTCCACCGAGGACGGTAGGGCAGCAGGGATCAGGACGGGCAACCGCCCCGAGAGGGCACTCGACTGCCTTGAGCGGCCGCGCCGGTTGCCGGGCGGCGGTTGCTTACTAGCCGAGAATGAATCGGGTCGATTGATTCCCCGACAACAGCTGCTGCCACATAAACTCCTCGTAACGCCGACACTAACGTTATCAAGCCACCTCATCCAAGGAGGGGACGAGGAAGAACGGCAATGCCACTTGACTCGGTGCCCCGACCGAGGACGGGCGTGAGGCTAGACCGAGAGGAGACAGAGACCAGACCGCATCCTCGGGAAACTGAGGGCGGAACTGGAAGGAGTGGAGCGGCCCGCCCTCCTTCGGCTCGGAAGAAATGGCCAGGACTGCCGACCAAGGTGCCGGCAGAACCTCAGCCTCCACCGGGGAACCGCGAAGGGTTGGCAGCACTAGCAGAAGACAGCCCAGATGACGGGTCGAGAGGCTCGGCCACGCTGACAGGGGTCCTGGCCGGCTGACCTGACGGGACACCGTGGAGGCCAGCGGCCGAGCCGCATCCTGACCCGCGTCGAGCCGCGGGGAGGGAATCTCCCGCTCCCTCCGAGCCGCACGAGTGACTTAAGCCTGCGGCCCTTGGACTTGGGGCCGAGAGGCAGGTCCTAGTCCCTTCCTTCAAGGAAAGGGACTGGGCGAAGCTCCTTGAACGAAGCTGCATGAGGAGAACCCAAGGAGAGCGGGATAAGCGCAAGAATCGAGGAAGAGGGAGGGGCAGCCACCTCTCCCGGAGGGAAGAAGATCAAGCTGCTCAGAAACAGCTGATCGGATGCGTGCTCGACGATCAGAGGAATTTTCCGAGCGGGAAAATTTACCGGGCGCCTGAAGCTCCTGAACGGGCCACAAGTTCTCCAGAGAGCTGCACCGAAGAGCACAACAAATTGCATAGCTGAGGATCATGATCCAGGTCAAGGCAGTAAATGCACACGGAGTGTGGGTATCTCTTGAGGAATTAACCGGGCGCCCCGGGCCGGAAAAGGAATGAGCCATCGCTGCAGCGAAGAAGAAAGGATTGAAGTTTTAGAAAACTTCTAATTGATTTCAAGACCGAAATTTCCAGGAACCAGTCGAAAACGCAGAGCGCTAAGGAGGGAACCTGAGCTTCCAAGCGTAAGGAAGATTCATGGCACGGGGCAGAGCTGAGTTTTACCACCCGGTGGGTGGGAGGAGCCAGCTTGAAGACCTTCCGCAAGATTTAAAGCGGCAAGGAACCTGCCAATAAGTGTGGATGAACAACATATCCATGTCCCTAGAAACCTCATTTCAACCACTGAGCTGGGAGAAGGATTCCAGTTTGAAGGGAATCCTTGCTGGCTCAGACCTAACAGTTAGCATTTACACAAGCAATACAGGGAAGCAGCAGGATATAGAGAGTATCTACATATACTGGCAGTTGTTTAAGGGCTGAATCAGTATTTCACTTGCAAATTGAGATGGAAGTCAAAAGCCTTCATCACAGGCACACTAGCGCTTCAATCAATGTGCATCGTAGGCACACTAATGCTTCAATCACTGTGCCACCCGGATCCTGACAATCATTTTACAGCAGATAAAAACGGGGAACTTCTGTCACAGGCACTATAGCATGGCTGTAAACATAATCACACGCAAACACACTGCAGGTATTAACACTGGGACCAGATCCCAGCAGCCTGTAATGATAAACAGGAGCTGGCAAAGCCAGTGATCTTTAAAATGTGCTGGCAAAGTCAACATGGCCACTGGCAAAATGCCAATACAGAACCAGGCAATTACACTGACAGGCCACGATGCTAGGACAAAGGGAGATAGATATGCACTGTGCCACCTAAGGCATGGCTAGAGCCACAGATTAATTTTAACCAGTTGTCCCCACAGGATGTCTTTGGCTTTCCTTCTGACACGCAACTGATGGGAACAGTTCTTACTTTACTGAGCTGTTTAAAATTTGCTAACAAGCACTTTGTTATGGTTCAGCAAGCAATATGCTGAAAATGACAGAAGAGAAAACTGGCCTCAAGACTTGTCTCGACTGCTAGTTCCGTGCAAGTTTAAAAGCTTAGCCGAGTGCGAGAACCAGCTTTACAGACCCTTAAACCCGGACTAATGCTAGCGTAGGGAGCAATATCTCACCCTCCATGTTACACAACAGATCTGCAGTACTCGGATAGAAGAGGTGACTGCGCATTGTACTTGGGTCGAGTCTCTAGGCCTGTTTGCATTATGTGGCAATATCTATGTATGCCATAACAGGATACAAGCCCTGCTCAGTGGTATTTAATACTGAATGAAAACTGAATTCAAGTTAAACTAAATCAATGTCACAAAAACGACTTGCCAAGGTGAAACCCAACCAATCAGAAGAAGGGAAACACAGGTAAGTGGTAAGAGAAGGGGCTTCCAAGGACAAACTGCACTGAGCAAACCCCTCACCAAAAAAACAGAAAACAAAACACCATAATGCCGTCACTAGGTGGACTGATTCTGGTTAAATCCCACAAGCAGGGACATTCAACTATGAGTGATGGAAAAACACTCCTGTAGAGCGCATTCATCCCTGGCCTGCATAGATGTGGCTCAAGAAAAGAGTATATACATCCTCTTCCTTCCTACTTCAAATGAATTCTGCAGCAGACACACACTTACAGAAATAAATCATAATTGTAAATAGCCCCTCCCCACAACCACCATCATTACCACTGATTCCAGAAGTAAGGAAACCAGGAGAATTTACACATCCTAGCAGAAGCAAAGCCTCACAAAGGCACCCCTCCCTCTGTGTTATGCACCACCCCTGTGGGGGTTATGGTAATAAAAAGGCAGTGTGCTCTAGTGGTTAGGCACTAAACTGTGAACCTCTTGTATAAAACCTCAATGATGAATTACTGTAAATTAATTCCAGGAAACAATCCTACATACCATACTCTAAATCCCACCTGATGTGTGAACGGTGAGATGCAGCTAAAGCACCGCCTCACTCAACTCACATGCTGAGCACATATCTTCCAGCTCACTCAACAAACAGTACATTTCACAGGCCAGGAGAAGGTCACACTTGATATTAATAACACCGCAGCAGGACTTCGGCCGTAACCTATTTCAAAGGTTCATTCTAGTTCACACGCTAGCTCCAACTGACATCAGTGCATACTTCACCCTCTTTATAATGCTTTGTACTGTACAAAAGTCTTGCAGTATTAACCATTCATTATTTTAGTGCAGTGGACAACCACCCTTTATTTAGTTATTTATTTTAAAAACACCACAGGACATTTGTTCCCACACCATCTTATATTTTTGACCATCATCTTAATTTTTTTTAGAAAATCATCCCAAGGGTATTTTACCACCATGCAACTGACTGGGCTGAATACTGGGCACTCAGAAATTAGTGTAAATTAGCAATCAGGCATAGTAAAACCCTGCACTGTAAGCAGCCTTTTTCGATTGCAGTACACAGGAGTTAGGAGTACAACAAAGAAACTGGAATGCTTTCCTGAGGTGGACATTTTCTTCCCTTTCTCGCTAATTCCCCATGATCCTAGATACCCCACCCAGTCCCTTTGTTCCATTTCACACTGCTCGCACTGGGAAGGAGGGTCGGGCATAAGGGGCTTATGCCAATCCTGGCTGGAGGCCAGGACCTTCCTGCCCTTCAAAAAGGCCTGGCAGTGGCTGAAAGGGTGTTCAGCAGCACAGAACGGAGGGTGGAGGACGCAGAAGCATGGACAAAGGGAAAGAAATACCTGCAGCCGGGTCCGTGGCTCCTCCGTGTCACTCCTCCAATAGGCAGTTCGGCATGTGGCAGCAGCAGTGGCGGGGTCAGTCAGGTGACAGTGGCCTGACGCCGAATCGTCCTTTCCCTAGAGCCCCAAGTGGCGGGCGGGAAAGTGGCTGCCAGCCAGACCAAGTGGTGCCCTTTAAATAGGTCCAGGTGAAAACCGTGCCTGGGACCCTGTAGTTCTGCCCCTAAAGACAAGACAGCTGAGCAGCTGGGTAGGAGCGTGGCTCCTGGCCACCCTCTCCAACCCCTCCAGCAGCAGAGCAGACCTGGGCTGTGGCAGTGGGCTGGGGCCGATTTTGCAATTTACTCACAGGGTGGGGAGGGAAAAGGGCTAAGAGCGGAGCCCAAAACAAGTAGAGGGGCAACAGACATTGTGCCAGAAAAATTAAAGGGCCAGCATCCTAAGCGGGACGGGGGGCGCAATGAGCTGGGCTCCCTGGGTGATCTGCCAGCCTGAAGGGAGAAGAGTGTGCAGGCAGCGGGCTGAAGGCCCAGAGGTAAAGGCCACAGGAGTGACCAGGGATTACTGAGCAAGGAGCTTGGTTTATTTTATTATGTGGGTTTTTCTATATAGTCAAACGGACTCCAGAGAAGGCAGGCAGAGCCAACAGTAGCTCGCCTCTCTGGGTGGATAAGAGAAAACAGGGCGCTGCGATTTGACAGCCCCAAGAGGAGGTACAATCAAAAACTGAGGCTCCACCTAAGCTCCAGGGGTAGCAGTGTAGCCTAGAGATGGAAGGGCCAGTGGGAATGGGCTGGGTGCATCCAGCAAGCCTGGATCGAGTCCTACAGCTTCCACCGGCAGGCCCTCATTGGTATTCACGAAGGAGGTAGGACTGAGCAAGAGCCCTGCTAACTCAGGCGTAGGGGTAGTTCTATCGTTAATTGGGAGGGGAGGGAGTAGCCTGGTGGCCCACGGTAAGGCCGCTTCAAGCACCACCCAATCCGAAACTGTGCTGTTGCCTGCCTAGCCCCTAGAGACTGCACCTGCTGTAAGTACTGAACTGCCTGCTTACAAACTGAACAGTTTGTTGCTAACCCTAACTGTGTTATCAAATATCCATCCCAGTGTACCCAATGACCAGCTTCGCCAGAGCCTGATGCTGACCCAGGAGGTCCCTGCCCTGCCACCATCTGCAGCAGAACCACCTCAAGTGACGCCAGCCCATGCCAAAGTCCCGCCACAAGTATTCCAGCATCAACCCTGTGACGGTAAGTGGTAGAGAGCCGCTAGTGAGGTATCCAGTAGTGAGTCAGCCTCACGAGCCACCTCGGCTCAAGCTTTAGGGACCACGGTTAACGCCGTGCATGCCCTTTGTTATTTTGCCGTCATGGGAAAAAGGGCCTGTGTTGCCCGCAGAGGTAAAGTCCAAGATCATTCAGTCAGCAGTCATCTTGTTAAGAGGTCATCTGGGGCTGGGGACCTGCCACTGGTGATTGCAATGGGTTGTTCAGGGAACCATCTGTCGACCACAAGTCTTCAGCTTCTTGCTCGGAGTCGCAAGGATCACCAAGTTCTTCATTGGCCAACTAGCAGTGTTCCTCCTTTGTGTGTTGTTCATCCGGGGACGCCTCAAATATGGCCTGTTTGTAACAAGCACTTTGTGGGGTCAATGCACACCTGCTGATCAGCTGATGCAGAGGAAAGCTCAAGCTTGGTTCATCAGGCTCCATCATCTTGGCCAAGTGCATGTAGGACTGGGACTCAAAGGGGTCAACCCCTGTTCTTGGTTTGACCAATTGTTGGTCCTAACTGTATTGTTTGTTGATTACTGTTATTGTCCTGTCACACTGTAGAAAATCATTATCTTGTTTTTACTGTCCTCTTGCATCTTGGTCACTGAGTAAGCTTCCTGCCTCTCCTTCCAGAATTGAACCTTCCGCCCCTACACTCTACAGCACAAAAACATGGTTACTTACCTGTAACAGTAGTTCTAGGAGTGGTATATGATGTTCATTCACACTGTCTGGCAGATGTCTTTCCCTTTAATTCGTGCGGAGCGTCTTCAAGCTGGCTCCTCCACCCACCCAGGTGGTAAAAGCCTTGGCTCCGCCCCTAGATGTCAGATCTTAACCGCTGGAAGCAAGTTTGTGTGCCCGAGCCTGGGAAGGTCAGGTGGGTTCGTGTGGATGAACATCATACCACTCCTAGTACTATTACAGGTGAGTAACCTGTGTTTCTAGGAATGTGGATATGATGTTCTATCCACACTGTCTCACAAACTCCTAGCAGTTCTCCAGGAGGAGGGTGGCAAGGTTCACACCCCTACTTAGGAAAGAGAGACTGAAGAACTGAGGCCCCAAAACCAGCATCCTTGCATGGCTCGAGGTCAATGTGGTAATGGGAAATGAAGGTGTGTACTGACTTCCAGGTAGCAACCCTGCAGATTTTCTGGATAGGGATGTCCCTAGAAGCAGCCACCAATGCAGCGGTATGGCGGTGGAATAAGCCCTGAGCCCTACGGGAGGCTCCCTACCCCCAACCTATAGCAGAGATCAATGCAAGAAGTGATCCACCTGCCAATCGCTCACTTGGCTGCAGGTCTGCCAGGTGTGGTTTCAGCACAAGTGACAAACAGCTGGTGAACCTCTCCCTGAACTTCAGGCATATGCTCTTATAGCAGGCGAGCGTTTGTCTCAGGTCCAAAGGTGGCGCCTGTACTCTGCCTCAGAGGCATAACTGGGGTAGTACACTGGCAGAGTCAATGCCTGGTCCAGGTGAAACTCCCACACCACCTTCGGAAAGAATTTCAGGTGGGGCACAGGACAACAGTGTCCCTGTGGAAGACCACGTAAGGAGACTCCACCGAAAGTGCCTGGAGCTCCCCAATCCTTCTGGTTGACATGAATGCCACTAAGAAGGCGGTCCTCCATGACAGGTGGGAGATGTCACACCTGTGCATCAATTCAAATGGCTTGCCCATGAGCTTTGCCAAAACCAGCAGTAGACCTCACGGAAGTGGTGGTTCATGCACCAGAGGGATATGTGATCTAGGCCCTTGAAAAAGCACCAGACCACCTTCTCCTGTGCAACCAACTGCTGACCGTCCCATGCTAGGTAAGCAGAGATCACTGCCAGGTGCACCTTAAAGGGTGCCAACCAAGCCCCTTGGGAGAGGGACCTAGGTTTCCAAATGCTAGCACTGGACAGGTCAAAGTGTCCAACCCTTTTCCTGACACCAAATGGAGAATTCTCTTCCATTTGAAGGCATAGCATTTTCTGGTCAATTCCTTACGGGATGCCTCAACAACCGTGAGAACCCTGAGAGATCCACAGCCTGGAACTCTAGCCGCCAGGAACCAGGCAGTCAGGTGCAGGGATTGAAGGTCCGATGGAGTACCTTCCTGATTGATGGAGAGCAGGTCTGGGCATGCTGGAAGATGCCTCGGGAGCCTGTAGTTGAGGCTGAGAAGATCGGGTACCAAAACTGGCAGGGCCAGTCCAGAGCCACCAGGATCACCTGTGCCTTGTCCCTCTTGACCTTGAAAAGCACCCTGTGAATCAAGGAAAGTGGAGAGAAGGCATAAGAGAGGCCTGGGGTCCACGGCTTGAGAAGACATCCTCTTGAGCGAGCCCTGCTGAGAGGGTGGGCACAAACAGCCTCAGCTTTGTATTCTCCCTGAGGCAAACAGGTCCACCTGAGGGTGCCCCACTGGGAGAACAGATCGTGTACTATATCCGGATGGAGAGACCACTGGTGATGCCTCGCCCTCGACTGAGGACATCAGTAAGCTGAATCGTGCCTCCTGCCACATGAATAGCGAGGAGATCTGCCTCCAGGCTGTGCATGACAGTCCAGATGCAGAAAGTCCTTGCACAGAGGTAAGGAGTGCATCCCGTCCAGTTTGTTGAGAGTACATGGTTGGGGTACTGTTGGGGTACTGTCTGTCTGGACCTGGACCACTTGACCTGAATGAATGGAGCGAATGCGGTCAGGGCTAGCCAAACGCTCGGTGCTCCAGCATGTCGATGTAACATTGGGACTCCTGAGGAGACCAGAGCCCGTGGACTCTGTGCTCCCCAGATGGGCACGCCAGCCCGCCAGAGAGGCATCAGTCATCAGGATAACTGTCGGCTCAGGGCGGCAAATGGGATCCTTCCTGCAGATGTGCTGGGACGAGCCACCACTGAAGGGTGTCCCACATCCTCTGGGTCACAGTGACCAGCTGGTTGAAATGGCCATTGCGCTGAGATCACTGGTTGGCCAGCTCCTACTGGAGAGTGCGCATATGCCAGCAGGCCCATCGGACCACGATGGTGCAGGCCGCCATGTAACCCAGAAGGTGCAGGAAGTCCCGGGCAGGCGCAACTGCCCAACCAGAAATGACTAGGCAAAGGAGGGCAGTACCTCTGCCCTGCCTGCCACGAGCTGGGCTCTGGAGGTAACGCCACTACTGCAACATATTTGGTGAAGACCCTGGGGCCGAGGAGAGGCCAAAGGGCATGGCTTGGAACTCAAAGATTCCCTTCGTCCAAAAACGGAGGAACCTTCGATGAGATGGATGGATCAGGACCAGAAAGAACGAGTTCTGAAGATTCAGGAGCAAAACCACATGCCTTGTTCCAGAGATGGCATGCTCTGTGCCTCAGTTACCATCCTGAAGGTGCAAGACCTGAGAAATTTGTTCGGGCTGTGCAGATCTAGAATGGGGCAGCCACCCCCCCTGTCCATTTTGGCACCAGGAAATACCTGGAGACAAACCCAGGGTGTTCTGGAGGATCCGCACTCTGACCACAACCTCCTTGCAGAGGAGCTGGGCTATGTCATCCTGAACAGTTAACTGAGTGACTGCAGAAACTAAGTCCTCCGTGGGGCACGGGCTCAACTTGTGGGTACTGCTCAATTCCAGAGGCTGATCCTAGCCGACCACTTTCAGGACCCACTGTCCGTGGTGACAATGGACCAAGTGGAAAGGAAGTGGCGGAGCCAGCCCTCACAGGAGAACCCAGAGGTGGTGTGACGAGTATGAGGGTGGCAATCTCCATCCCATCACTGAGCAGGCTTGGAGGAGGAGGAGGAACCTGCCGAGGGCTACCGGATCCTTTCTCTCTGGGCTTTCTGACCGAACAGGCCACTGACTTGGACCGAGGCTGCCACGATTGAGCCTGCTGGCCCTGGGTTGATTTTGCCGCAGGAGTGGAGGACCAAAAGAGCTTGCGCTCTGGTTCATAGGCCCTTGTCCTTCTGGGCAGATGTCACAGAGTCCAGGGTAGCATCGGATTTTCCATGTGTTGGAAGTGACCCTATTCACTGTGCCTGAACAGGTCAGTGCCCCAAAAAGGGACATCCACCAACTTGTGCTGGGTATCAGCTGTGAAGGTCAAGATCCGCACCAAACCCTATGGTGTATGGCTACTGCGGCAGACTGAGTGGCTGCAAGAGTCCCTGATATCCACAGCTGTCTGGAGTTGTTGCTTCACCACTGCCCTCCCTGGTCTCGACCTGCTTGACTGTAGTCTGAGATCCACCAGGAGGTGAGGAATCACCTCATCCAGGGAGACCAACAGGGCGTGAGAGAAGTATGCCATCAGCTCAGCCAAACTAGCCTGGTGAAGGCCGAGTGAAGAGGCAGCATAGACTTTTTAGCCAAATCATCCAACTTCTTGGACTCCTTGTCCAGCGGTCTATCAACGCCCCTTGTATTGCTCAAGTGCTGGAAGACTGAGTTGGCCACCAATCCCACGGCCGAGGGATGCTCCAGGTTGATACCACATACTTCAAGGTCATCCAGGCTGAAGGCATCAGGCAAGAGGCAGGATGCTGCCAAAGCTCCAGGGCCAGGCAGACAATGGTCTCGGCCACTGGGAAGGCCTCTGGGAGAATCCCTTTGTCCAGAATCCTCTCGTAGGGATACTGAGCTCATTTCTGAACAGGTTCAAGCTCTATCCCCATGGACTCCGAGATGAAAAGTGTTTTCACCTGTGGCACAGAACGCACAGTCACTGTGCGAAATCAACTTTGTGACAGATTAATGAAATCACAGTGCCACCATTCATGAGGGGAGGTCCCAAAAGGCCATGTTGAAAATTTGGTGACCAAATTCCAAAATGACTGCGTTATGAGCATGCATTAAGCTATTTCTATGCATGCTCATAATTTCGCCACTTTTCAGATTTTCAATCCAGATTTTCAACACTGCAGTTTTTCCACCTCCTCATTAACAGTGCAGATGTCATTTTCACATCCAGCCCAAAATGGCTCTTCACAGCTGTTGCACCATATGGCAAATTTGCTGTGCGAAATCACCTTTCAGGATTGAGTAACGAAATGACAGCACCACTGTTCATGAGGTGGATCCCAAAAAGCTCATGTTGAAAATTTGGAGCAAAAATACCAGCGAACACCCGCGTTGGGGTTTCCAACCTTAACGCCCACCCTCAGACTGAGGTGTCAGGGGTGTGGCTTGGTCATCTGTATAATGCTCATGGCCATTCCACCCCACCCTCTCACCCTGCAGCCACCGACAGGCATCGAGGTCTGCCTGGGTTTTCGCCCCAACGTCAACCCATTCTCCCATAATGCACCCATCTCAGCTTATTTCCTTATGGAATGGGGTGAGTAAGGCCCAAAGACCTCAAGGCACACTGTGACACCTGTCAGTGTCTGCAGGGTGGGGTGAGGTGGAATGGCATGAGCGGTATTGCTAAGACCCAAAGGCACAACCCAATGCCTGTCAGTCTCTGCAGGGTGGGTGGGGTATGCGTAGCTCAATACTTCACCACTATTCCTATTACGCATCTAACTGATGTAGTATCAATGCCAATACTAGCAAGCAAACATTCGGCATTGACAAATGCTTGTTATCTTAAACCTGTGAGGTTTGCAAATCCTCAAGCAAGTACATGAATCTAAGTTTGCTGATTCAGACAGTATTGAGCCTAAACTTTTCAGGATCTCTGCCCACAAACTTGCAAACACTGTTACCAGGATATTTGATCTATCCTATCTAGAGTTGCAGTGCCTGAACTATGAAATCCTCTCACACAGTCCCTGTGTTTGAAAAAGGTAATCACAGACTCATCAATACAAACATACAAAGAAACCAGCAGAAGAAGGCCATCTGGTATATCTAGTCTGCTTGTATTGCAGGGTCCACAGCTTGAGCTACTGTCCCTGCACCCCCACTCCTCCCATCCTTCCTACCCATGATCCTTAGCTTCCCCTATGCCTATCCCAGCTTCTCTTGAAGCTGCACAGTCTTCAATGAGACCACCTCTTCGGCAGCTTCCAAGTGCCCACCACCCTCTCGATGAAGAGGTGCTTTCTGACCTTCCTCCTAACCCCTCCCTCCCAGCTTAAGCTGTGCCCGCTCATGTTTTGTTGCCACTAAGCTTAAAGAGAACCTCTTTATCCCTTTAAGTACTTGAAGGTCCCTATCATGTTCCCTCCTCTCCCCTCCCTCTTCCTCTCTCTCTCCACGGTGTACACGTAAAATAAGTATAGGCCCATCACCATAATTCCTGTCATGAACAAACTAAAAAACAAAAAAATTGCTGCGCCTCCGCCACCAACTGTCTCTCCTCTTGAACTTTGTCTCCTACGCAGCATGGGTTCAAAATAGACACAGCACTACCACTGGCCTCCTCACACTCACAACAGTACTGTCTCTTCCATGGCTATGGGTAGCCTCTATGATGCAGTCTTTATAGACCCAACAAAGGTCTTCAACCTGATGGACCACTCATTGCTCTACTCCAAACTTGCTGATCTGGGAATGTCGTCCACTGCACTGCCATGCTTTATTATCTTACTAATAGATCTCAGAGGGTCAAATTTGGATCCTCCCACTCAGAACCTGCCTCACCTTTGGTAGGGAGACCTCAAGGTTCTGTTACAGGTCCTCTTCTATTTGCACTGCACATAAATTCAGTTAATCCATGCCTGTCCCACTACTGTCCCATTCTTTATGCAGATGACCTGGTCCTCTTCACCAGCTCAAACAATACTGAAAGCATCAATCAGCATCTGTCCAAGGACCTTAATCCATATATAACTAGTTGACTGTAAACAAATTGCTTTTGAACATGAAAAGCACAATCCATGCTTTCTGAAACATTCTCTAGATTAAAAACTTTGCCTATCCCCTTACCTACTGCTTATCATGACTGAGCTTTAGACTCCCACCATCACCTCCTTCATCTACTTTGGTGTCACCTTGACCCCACACTTCTCACCTCACGTGATGGGTGTCTGTAAAGCTGTTACTATTGTGTCACATATAAAGTCAGTCATAAACACCCTACTCCCCAAGTTTGTCTGGCAAATATCCGTGGGCTGCTGCTCCTCAAGCTCTTCTGCAGGGCCCCTGTATTCTCTGCTGCTTCCAGTCTACCCTTCATAGGTGGGATGTCATTTATGATGATCTCATGGCATCCCACCAAAATACCCATCACTGCTCCCTGTATGCCTGGCTTGGTTGGCTACCCCATCAACTCTGCACGCAGTACACACTTGGTGTTTTAATTTATATTACTTTAAACAACCATCTGCCTTTATCCATGGCTTCACTCCTTAAGCCTGCTCGTAATACCTCCCCACCCCAGAGGTCTAGTGAGCATAACCTCGCCTGTTCCAAAATACAGCCTGAATATAGATGAAATTTAATTTGCTAATGCCGCTCCATTGTTATGGTACTCAGTCCCTTCTAATCTTTGCTCCTCTGTTGTGTCTCATTTCAGCGGGTACTGTGACTATCTGCTTAAGGCAGTTAACTGCTTTATCCTTAGGTTTTGTTGGCACAGTCTCACCAATAACTGAAAATACCTCTGTATCAATGTATTTATGTGACCCTTGTGACATTTACATATTATGTATTACAACATGGGTTCCTAAAATACTGTCTTCTGATTGGTCCAAACAGGTCACCTGACTGTGGATTAATGTCTGATATACCCACAGCTGCATGGTCACATGGCTTTATTTCATTTTTTTTTTTTGGTAAATCTCAAACAAAACATTGCCCATGTTATAAGAGGATTAACCTACTCCAGGGTATGGGTTTACTGAGCATTAATCCATGCCTGGGTGGCTGAAATCACTCGGCTTCGCCTTGTAATTCTAGCCCTCTCCCAGGTGTGGATTAATGTTCAGTAAACCCATAACCGTCGTGGGTTAATGCCTTCTTATTTTATGCCATTCCTGATGCTGTTTGAGACTGTTAACTGCTATGTCTGTACTTGTCTTTTCGCCATGTATTATCTGTACTTGTCTGTTTATACTAACTGTATACCATGTTACTTTATTATCATTTGTTTGTAATCTCCCAGGTCATGCCTGAAAATAGGCATTTGACCGCCTAGTGCACTTACATGGTAAATAAAAACTCAATAAAGAAATTCTTTATTGCTTTATCTGTTTTGATACCAGTGCTCTGTAGCTTATCAAAACTGCTCCTCCATTTTCTTCTCATTTTAGATCCATACATGCACAGGTTCAGCGTACATACTGGGAGACTCAAGGAATAATGCACACTTGCACTCAATTCCTTTAATAACCACACTATATTTCCAGGCAATGGGAACTCTGTCTCAGATGCAAGGCTTTTAGGCTTCATTTCCAAATGCATTGAAACAGCAGTGCACACTGAGGTAACAAATATTTGACAAATAAGCTTTTTATTCTATTTTACAGTGCCCTTGTTCTCTTGTCTTTAAATTCCTCCCCTTCCAAGTCTGCTTTAGCATTTTACTTTGGAAATCTGAAATAATTAAAGAAGCGCCTTTAGTACCATAGTTTTCATCAGTATTTTCAGCTGTTTTTGAACACCTAGGGCCCATATTCTAAAGTTTAGCACGTGACTAGCAGAGTTAGCACCCATACTAACTCTAGGTTAGCTGCTGAGTTTGACTGGGGCCATATTCAAAGGCCCCTGGAGTACCCAAAACCTGCAGTGCCATAGTGCTAACCATAATGCTGTGCCTATGCAGAGGAGGGCGCCCTCATGCATAGCGTGCAGCATATTCAGAAGGTTTTTGGCAGCACTAAACAGCCCCAGAGAAGCCCGCTTACTGCCACCAAAAACTTGTCTTAACACAGTGTTACGCTTGCTCCTTCCCCGCCCTTTGGACCCACTGCCTGCTCCTGTGTCTTCTGGATCCCTCCCGAGTGCCTCTGTCATATGAATGCCACTTCCCTGGTGGTCTAGTGGACTCCCACTCACCCTGCCATAATATTAGTGCCACATCCCTGATGGTCTAGTGGACCACCCCAGTTGCTCATTCCGAGTCCTGATACCCTGTTAAGCTAGTGGACCCCATTCCTCCTGATCACCTGTTCTATTCTGAGTTTGCAACACAAGTCATCCATCCAAATGGTCCAACCCTGTACATTTTCTTTACAAATGGTACTGCAGCATTAAGTCTATACTGTTGAGAACAAATGTATTTATGGAGCAGAGGAAGACTTGGAGTCAGAGCACCCCGGTGCAGGTGTAACCCCACCCAGCCACCCACCGCTGAGGACCCTGCCTCCCTCACCCCAGTCATCACTCAAGTGAAATACATATTTTAGCTCAGCAGGAGGCACAGTTCTCCACTCACCTCCTAGGCCATCCACCGCCTGATGGTCAGAGAGTGCGACTGCAACTTAGTACAGTACTTACGATCATGCTCTGTGACTGTCGGACAGTGGCTGGCAGAGGAGGTGAGCCAAAGACTTTGCCAGCTGCTGGGCTGATGCAAATTGTCAAGTGAGTAATGACCGGCTGGAGGGGCAGGGGGTCCTCAGCAGGTGGGCAGTGCTACTCGTGATGGGGGTCCTGTTTACTTCCAAGTCTTCCTCTCCCCATAAATACAGATGTTCAAGAGTATAGACTTAGCGCCAGTAGAATCATTTGTAAAGAAGATGTACACTGCTGGACCGTTTGATGGAGAACATGCTGCAAACTCAAAACAGAACCAGCGATCAGAGTGAGAGGGTCCACCATGGTATTAGCACTCATAGTAGAATGGGCAACTGGGGGCACCAGACTATCAAGGTATTAGCACTCATAAAAGAACAGGCAATCTTGGGTTGGGGCACTAGACTACCTGGGCATTTCTACTGTTGCTGCCCTGCATCAGCACAAGGATTTGCTGCACCCATGCAAATGAGCCAGTAATGCACATGCAGATATCCCTTCGTGCCTTGCATGCCGAATGAGCTCATTTGTATGCCTGGGCTGAATATGGTATAAAGCAGCCCAGGCACTATCCCATTCTGGGCAACTTATCTCCTCTGAGCCATATGCAGTCTAGGGCCGTGTTGGCGCAGCCCATATCCACTTAGCACTGAGCCAGCATGGCCCAATATTCAGTCAGTTGGCATGCACCATTAGTGCTAATAAATGGCTGAATACAGGTAAGAGCAGGCTGTGTTAAATTTTGGCGCAGCCAGCTCAGAAATGTGGGGCCCCACTTTCTAACAGGACTTTTCTTGTGACTAAAGTGAACTAAGGTACAACCAACACTGCTCACTAACTTTAGAGGGCTACTAGTGCTTAATAACAACAGTGGAGAACGGAGAATAATGACTAAAACCGGAGGCTATCCATATTAAAGGAGTGCTTCTTTTATTATTAGAAATAAAAAAAAAGAAGAAAAGAACTAAGGCAGACTCAAACACGGAAAATGGAATCTCACAAGACAGAAGAACAAGGACAACCTAAAATAAAGTAAAATGTACAACAGGGTCATAATCTGCATTGTAACCAGCACTGTGCTGTAAATACAGGTTACTCACCTGTAACAGGAGTTCTAGGAATGGTATATGTTGTTCATCCACACTTATTGGCAGGTTCCTTGCCGCTTAAATCTTGCCGGAAGGTCTTCAAGTTGGCTCCTCCCACCCACCCGGTGGTAAAACTCTCGGCTCCCCCATGACGCCAGATCTGGCCCGCTGGAAGCTCAGGTTGTGCGTGGCAAGCCGGGAGGTCGAGGAATCAGGGATGAACAACATACCATTCCTAGAACTCCTGTTACAGGTGAGTAACCTGTATTTCTAGGGACATGGATATGTTGTTCATCCACACTGTCTGGCAGACTCTAGCAGTTCTCCGGGAGAAGGGAGGCAAGGCGAACCCCTACTTAGGGAATAAAGACTGAGAACCGAGGCCCCAAACCAGCATCCCGCGTGACTCAAGGTCGATGTGGTAATGGGTATTAAAGGTTGTGCTGACTTCCAGGTAGCAGCCCTGCAGATTTCCTGGATAGGGACGCCCTGAAGCAGCCACCGATGCAGCAGTATGACGGTAGAATGAGCCTTATCCTCTGGGAGGCTCCATGCCCGCCAACTTATAGCAGCGATCTATGCAGGAGGTGACCCACCTGCCTATCGTCCGCTTGGCTGCAGGTCTGCCAGGTGCGGCTTCAGCGTAGGTGACAAACAGCTGGCGGACCTCTCCCGAATTTCAGCTGTCGCTCCTTATAAAGGCGGGCGCCCTTCTAAGATCCAGAGTATGGAGCCTATATTCGCCTCCAAGGTGTGACTGGGTAGAACACCGCAGAGTCAGCACCTGGTTAAAGTGAAACTCCCACACCACCTTCGGAAGGAATTTCGGTGGGCGAGGACAACCTTGTCCCTGTGGAAGACCAGGTAAGGAGACTCGATGCAAAGCGCCTGGAGCTCTCCCACCCTTCTGGCTGACGTGATAGCCACCAAGAAGGCGGTCTTCCACGACAGGTGAGAGAGATCACACCTGTGCATTGGTTCAATGCCAGTACCAGCAGTAAATCCCACGGAGGTGGAGGTTCTCGACCGAGGGGAATGGATCAAGGCCTTTGAAAAGCGCCCGACCACCTTTTCTCCTGCGCCACCGACTGCCTCCCGCCCACGCCCAGTAAGCAGAGATGGCTGCCAGGTGCACCTTTAGGGTCGCCTCACCTAAGCCCTTGACTAGAAAGGGACCATAAATAGTCCAAAATGCTTGCCACAGAACAGGAGGAAGGGTCCAAGCCCTGCCCTGACAACACAAATGGAGAATCTCTTCCATCTGAAGGCGAGCATTTTCTGGTCGACTCCTACGGGACGCCTCAACAACATTGAGGACCTCGTCGGAAAGACCCAAGGCCTGGAACTCTAGCCGCACAGGAACCAGGCTGTCAGGTGCAGAGATTGAAGGTCCGGATGGAACACCTTCCCTTGATTGACTGAGAGCAGGTCCGGGCTAGCTGGAAGCTGCCTCGGGAGCCTGGAGCTGAGGCTGAGGTGATCTGGTACTAGAACTGGCGGGGCCAGTCTGGGGCTATCAGAATCACCTGTGCCTTGTCCCTCCTTGCCTTGAGAAGCACCTTGTGAATCAAGGGAAATGGGGAAAGGCGAGAAGAGGCCCAGGGTCCAGAACCCCGAGAAGGCATCCCCTGCAGCGAGCCCTGCTGAGGAGGGCGGCATGAAACAGCTCAGCTTGCTCTCCCTGGAGGCAAACAGGTCCACCTGAGGTGTGCCCCAGTGGGAGAACAGATCTTGTACTACCTCCGCAGGGGAGACCACCTGTGAGATGCAGCCCTATACGGCTCAGGGCATCGGCCAGGGTGTTGGAGGCCCTGCCACATGAATGGCTAGAGATCCGTCCCAGGCTGCGCACGAGTGACCAAATGCAGAGAGCTTCCTTGCATAGAAGCATGGAGCGTCCTGCCCTGGCGGTTCAGGTAGTACATGGTCGTGGTATTGTCCGCCTGGACTCGGACCACCTGACCCCGGAGAAACGGAGCAAAGGCGGTGAGAGCTAGGCGGACCGTCAAGCTCCAGTAGGTTGATGTGGCATCGACTCGCAGGGACCAGAGGCCGTGCACTGGTGTTCCCCAGATGGGCACCCCAACCCATCAGAGAGGCATCGGTCGATAGAGAGACCGCCGGCTCGGGCGGACAAACGAGATGCCCTCCCGGATGAGATGGAACGGTCCACCACGGAGAGCTGCTCCACATCTCCTGGGTCACCATCACTAGCTGGTCCAATGGATCGCAGCGCTGTGACCACTGGCTGGCCAGTCCCACTGAAGGGAGCGATGTGCCAGCGTGCCCAACGGACACGCTGGTACAGGCCGCCATGAGACCCAGGAGGCGAGGGAGTCCCAGGAAGGGCGCGATTGCTCAACCAGAAATGATCGGGCAAAGGAGGTAAGAACCTCGGCCCTGCCCGCTGGAGCCGTGCTCTGGCTCAAGAGAGTCGAGCTCTGCCCCAATAAACAGAATCACCTGCTCTGCTCGAGTTCGACTTGGCAACATGATGAGAAGGCCAACTTGAGAGCAAACCTGGAGGGCCAGATCTCTGGACCACTCCACCTCCTGTCTGGAGGGGCCGCTATCAGCCAATCGTCCAGGTAAGGGCACACCCAGACCCTCGGCGCCAAGAGGAAGCTGTCACCACTGCAATGCATTTGGTGAAGACCCTGGGAGCTGAGACAGGCAGGAGCTATGGCTCGAACTCAAGAGGGATCCTCCGCCGAAAGCGAAGGGAATCTCGATGTGACGGACGGATAGGGACGGAAAGAACGCGGCCCCACAGGTCCAGAGAGCAGAACCACACGCCGTGTTCCAGAGATGGTATTATCTGCCAGAGTGACCATCCTGAAGGTTGCGAGACCTTAGGAACTTGTTCAGGTCATAGGTCGAGAATGGGCGCCAGCCCCGTCCGCTTCGGAACCAGGAAGTACCTGGACACAAACCCGGAGTCTGAAGGGGGTCCTCTACTCCTATCACCTCCTTTGGAGGAGGAGGCGATGTCGGCTCGGCGAGCCGACAGTGAGGCTGGACCCCGAGGCCCCCGAGGTGCGATGCTCTGAAGGGCGGGCCTGCTCAAATTCTATAGGCAGGCCTTTTCCACCACTCTCAGAACCCACCTGTCCGTGGTAATAGCGGACCAGGTGGAAAGGAAGTGTCGGAGCCGCCCCCACTGGGGAACCAGGGGCAAGGTGACGGGATGGGGCGACACCCCACAGCCCTCGTCACTGGGCAGGCTTGGAGGAGGGACCGCCGAGGGACCTCCTGGGCTTTTTCCTCCCTGCTTCCTGTTGGAGGAAGCCGACGGCTTGGGTTTGGGATGCCAAGCTCGAGCCTGCTGGGCCCTGACGTTGTTGGCTCAAGGCACGCAGGCGCAGAAGGACGAAGGGCTTAGGCTGTGGCTTGCAGCCTTTGTCCTTTGAGTGGAAGAGACCGAGTCCAAGGTAGCACTGGACTTCTCAATCCTCTGCAGGTGACCTTCCACCCCAGGGTCAAGAGGTCAGTCCCCAAAAAGGAACATCCGCCAACTTGTGCTGGGTATCCGAGGTAAAAGTGGATATCCTCAGCCAAGCCCAACGACGCATGGCCACTGCGCCGCCACCGACCCTGGTACACGAGTCCCCAAAGTCCAAAGCAGTCTGGAGCTGCTGTTTGGCCACTGTTCTGCTCCTGGTCCCGCACCTGCCTGACCGTAGTCTGCAGATCCGGAAGATGAGGGACGACCTCATCCAGGGAGCCCAACAGGGCATGTGAAAAATGTGCCATGAGGACGGCGAACTGGCCTGACGAAGGCCAAGAGAGGACGCAGCATAGACTTTTCGCCTGGCATAATCCAATTTCTTGGATTCCTTGTCAGGAGGTTTGTCCACATCCCTGGCGTGCCTCACGCCGGAAAACGCTGTCGGTAACCAACCCTCCGCAGAGGGGTGTTCAAAACCGGACAGGGAACCGTGGGACCGTGATACTTCCTGGCCATCCTGGCAGGGCGCAGGGCAGGAAGCAGGCGCTGCCAAAGCTCCAAGGCCAGATCCACTATGGCCCAGGCCACCGGAAAGGCCTCCGTGAGGAGAATCCCTCGGTCCAGAATCTCCGTGAGGGGATACCTGGCCCGCTTAGAAACGGGTTCGAGCTTCATCCCGGTGGACTCCAAGATGAGCCAAGCAAACCTAAGAAGGACTAAGGGCTATCGTCCACTGACTGTCCTCCCGAGGACTCCAAGTCGAATCGCTTGAGAAAAGGGAGGAAACATCCTCGGACGAGTCCTCAAAGAGCTGCCTGGCCTGAGCCACCCTCCACCTGCCGAGGTTTATCGGGAGTGAGGGTGACAGACAGCCTATGGGGCAAACCCAAAGCCGACCGAGAACTCTTGGTCGGAGCCCCAACTAATGGCTGTGGAGGCGGAGGTTCCACCAGAATCGGTGGGCAGCTGGAATTGCCGAACAACCGCCTGGGAACAGGCCCTCGGCACAACGAGGGGTTGTTTCGCCGCCCGTGACAGCCACTTAATGGCCGGGAAGACGACTGGGTCGGCTTATTCCAGGTCAAAAGGAGTGTTGCCACATGAGTTCCTCATACTTCCAACGAATCTTGCGCCAAGCCTCCTCGTCCGAGGAGGAGGAAGAGCGGGCGGCGTTGCTTGCCGGTGCCGAGACCGAGACCGGCCATGACGGGCGTGGATCGCTGGACTGGCGAGGGATGTCCGACGAGAGTCTCGACCAGGCCGGCGAAGGCGAGGAGAAGTGTCGAAATCGGCACTCCTTCGCTCGGACGATCCCACCCAAGGCTCGAACTGAGGCACAGACGAGCCGACGGGATCCTCAACTCCCACCAGGGGAACTGGGAGAGGGGATTCTCAGCTTTCCAGCCGACAACCCGCTCTAACGGATCAAGAAAAATCTCGACCGCCGGGCGGGAGTCTCGGTCAACTGGCCTGACGGGGACACCGTGAAGCCAGTGGTCGGCTGAGGGGTCGACATCAAGTCGACTGTCGGCAAGAAGGGAGGGGATCTTTCCCGCCTCCCAAGAGCCGCCGACGGTGAGACTTACTTTGCTCTTTTGGACCCGAAAAGGTCCAGAAGAAGTTGGACCCTCACCTTCGCCGAGAGGGTCAGACAAAGCTCTTGAAAGAAGCCGAGTACGAGGCACCGAGAGAGAGTGGGACAAGTCGCTTGTCGAGGTAGAAGCGGCCATCGCCGTTATCCTTCTTCGGAGGGCTTATCATCTGCTAGAGCTGATCCGCCGAGCCGCCGCCGCAGACACCGCCAACCGGGCCTCTTTAGATTTAACCTGTGGAATTCTTTTCGGGCACCCCAGTTGTAATCGGGCAGCACGGCCTCAAGGATCGTAGGCTGAAAAGGACGAGCACAAGTCGCAGGCCCCGCGGGTCGTGTTCAAGGCCCAAGCAGTAGACGACATGGAGGCGGATCCGCCCTAGACATCTTCTGCCCGCAGGGCATCCTCCGAAACCGAAGTCGATTTGTCCATCGCAGTCATGAGAAAGAAGACTGAAGTCTTTTAGCAAAAACTTTTGATTTCGAACTTCAAGAATTAGGAACTAGTTTTATACGCAGAGCGCTAAGGAGGGAACCTGAGCTTCCAAGCGGTAAGGAAGATCTCAAGGCCATGGGGCGGAGACGAGTTTTACCACCCAGGTGGGTGGGAGGAGCCAGCTTGAAGACCTTCCGCAAGATTTAAAGCGGCAAGGAACCTGCCAATAAGTGTGGATGAACAACATATCCATGTCCCTAGAAACATAGGTTACACCTCATTATATGGTGACCATCATTTATGTCAGTTTTGTGTTTTCAGTGTGCAGTGCAGAAAAGCACACAAAGTAATACTATTTCATGGGGGTGGAGAATACTGCTCAGTTGATCAAAATACAGTGAAAAGGTGACAGCAAAGCTAAAATACAGCAAGCCCTACATAGCCCTTCGATACCCCCTGGCATCCCTCCTCAAAGGTGCTGCAACAACAGGAAGGGGCCGTCCCTAGAGGCTAATTGAAGCCGAGGCTGGGCTTCATCTAGGGCGGCTGGCGGTGTTATTTTCTCCCAGTTATTCGGGTGGACGTGTAATGATGGCCAGCGCCCACCCTACCCCTGAGCTCACTTGTGGTGCCAGCATCTGGTACACCCAGCCACCGCTAGGTGTCTGCTATACCGAACACTATACCACCCTCCCTGGAGAAGGAGAGCAGTCAGATGCTTAATCCTTCTTCCCTGGCTGGCTCCTCCAACAGCCCAGGTTCGCTCCTCGAACCCGGCTCGCACGCCACAAGCAGAAACTAACTGCTGTGCCCACGGGCCGCAACTACATAGTGGGTGTTAATATCAGGCTAAGCAATGGACGGTTCGACTTCATAAGGAGTTATTAAGTAATGAGAGATCAAGGTTCATATAATCCTTTTGTTATATAAATATTGGATTTAAAACAAGAACTCCACACCTCATCCCGCCAGGGGGTAATGCGAGGCTCCATGGGGACACGGAGGTGGATGTGGGTAGAGCAGGGAGGCAAGAGGATGACTCTTGACACCAAGGGTCGGGCTGGCAGGACAAGGGGAGAATAAACTGCAATTTCAAAAAATAAAGAAAACAAGATACTGTAGCTGGTGTAAAAATAAATAAATAAAAAAATTCACCAGTAAATATTAAAAAATAATGTTGCAGAATTTTAGAATATAGTAAGCAGAACTTGACAAACTATGGTATAGAAAACTGCCATGTGTGCACAATGAAAGGCCTGTAAAAGCCATTAAGACCCTTTTCTAATCTGCAGCCAATCCCATCCCATGCAGGGATCAAACTGGCATTAGCCCACTTCATAGACGTTGGTAGATTTTGTAGAGGCCAGTCAAAATTTCTTTTCACGAGCCCTGGTGGCATGTATTGGAGGATTCTTCAATGAATACATCAGTAGGGCCATTGGAACTAGGCCTGCTGGCTAGGGGTTGTAAAGGCTAATTCACCCCACCCTTATCATCCCATTACCATCCTACAGTTGTGATATAAAGGGTTAAAACTGGCCTCAGGACTGCAATGGGTCATTTCCAGGCCTTAGTCCTCCATTTCAGTTTCGATTTAAGTTCACAGTCTTTGGTCTTCTGAATTGGCTTTCTTATGCTCCCCTTTATATCTGAAATCTATTGCAAATGAGGTTTTTGATGATGTATTAGTCAGTTTATACAAATGTCAAAACACTGTATTCTGCAAACAGTAGATCATGATGCTGCACTGTTCAATTTATTCTATTTGAAATGGCTTTATTTTATGGGCCACCATGAGTGCCACATGCCTACCAACTAGATCGGACTCATCCTTGGCTTGCTGGTTATAAGTTGCCATTAGCCAAATAACATTTTGCTACCTATTTCTGTGTTTAGCTACAAAAAATATTGTCCAAGCAGCCAAATTGCTACAGCAGTTACACAGACTGCAGATCAATATTCACTGTTCTTTGTCACTGTGATGAAGAGCTAGTCTCCAAACATCAAACTGTACTTTTTGGCCGACTCCCACAAATCAACACTGGGTCACCCCAGGGCTGCTGAAGTTGTGATCAATATTGCATTGTTTGTGATGGTTAGCTGCAGTCTTGTCATTTGACTATAAGATTCAGTTGACCTTTTTTTTTTTTTTTTTAATATACACATCAGGAGCAGTCCAAGGTTACTCAGTGAAAAGCTCATTTCCAATGACATCCTCATTTGCAATCAGCCAAAATGCTAATGGGTAGACTTCAGCTGACACATAGGGCCCCGATTCTCAAAGTCACTTAAATGTCAAGAGTTCCTGGGTGAGCCAAAACATATGGCTCACGGGCATTCAGCATTCCCAGGCTGGCAACTGGGATTCTTGATCCTACATGACAATTGCCACAAATGAGACTAGCTTTTTCTGGTCTAGCTTAGCACCTCAAGGACCCTTTTGTATGGGGCTTCTAACTGCTGTAAATTGGGAAAACTGTTATGAATATGCCTGGTCTTCTTGAATCGGTGCACCCTGTGGCAAAGGATTCAGAGCAGCTGCTCTGGCCATCAGTTTTGATGCAGTGCTTGATGTAAACCCCAAGGCCACCCTTCCTGAATCCAGCCTATGGACTTGTGAATTCACAAAGTATTTGTACTGCAACCTATCATGATGTCATACACAATGCACCTGGACTTCAGGCAGGTAATATGCAGACGAAAGTGAAACCTAGGGTTCCATTTATTATTTAATATATTTTCCTACAGCCTTAGTAACTTCTCTTCCTGCAGGGATCATCAAGTGTTGCCACAGCTATGCTGACTTTCAGTCTAAGTACTGCAGTGGCCTCTAACCTTCATGTGAGGGCAACTGCTATACAGCACCTCACCAGTAACCATACAAGTAAGTGGGCACTGGTGAAGTGCTGATATCACAGTGAGGACCAACATAACGAAATGGTGATGCCCTGCTTGGGAATGCCACTTCACCCAAGATTACAATTCAGCACAATGGCCTGCTTCATCCTTCTAGGCGCCTTTTATGGCTGCATGGGAGGAGCTCTGCAGACATACTGCCATCATCTGTGTAAAAGCACTGTGGAAGCATGTGACCGGACCGCTGTCTGACGTGCTTCCAGGTGCTCCTGTCATTGTCACCGCCTTGGCCACTGCAGACCTAGAGAATCTGCGAGCGTAGTATCGCACATGCGTCGCTTTCATTACCGCTGCCATCTAAGATACAGTTGACCTAGTGTGGCGAGAGCAGAGTATTCCTTTTCATCACTCTCATTGCTCTGCGCAGCTGTATCGGCTCTGACCAGAATTTGTTTCACACGTCTCAACATTCATTAGAGAACTGTAAGACAAAAAGTATATGAAACAAGTCAAGCTATAAGTAAATATTACACTTTTCAAAGTTTTCCCAGCGAGGTCAACTGCTCTCTAAAAAAAAAAATGCACATGGTGTTGATTTAGAAATACAAGTTGATTGAGAAATACAATTTAATTTATGTATTTGACCCGGAGTGTACACACACAGCTGCAAGTGGCTGGTTTCCAGTTGCGTCCTGGGATTGAGCTATTCAGCAGCCCACAACTGCATAAAGGCCTCAGGGATGCTTCTGCCTATTGGCTAAATAACTAGCTGGTACTTAGTCAATAATAGCTACTAACAGCTGGACTACAAAGCAGGATAATATCTCCTTCCCAAGCACAGATTTAAAAAAGTCTTCCTAATTACCTCGCTCAGTAAGCACCCCAATCACTGTAAAACTTCAGAGAGGGTGATCCAGTCGTGCGTCAGCAGCAGGCTTGGGCTATAGAGACAGAATGTGACACACGAGTAATGTGTTCAGTTTCCCAGAGAGTTACAAGGCAGCCACTGTTGGCCGATTCAGTGAAATGGCATTAAGTATCGGCTGTAAGCATTCCTGTCAATCAGGTGACTGCGTTAAGCAGACACCGAGGTCATGGACTCTTCAGTACACACGATGCCTCAGCAGGAAGAATTATGCACCCTGTAGTGAAGATAACATCTCAGGGCAAGTTACAGTTTCACACACACACCGTGTAGGCCACACTTAGGGTAAACAGTAGTCAAGCAGCCCTTGCTACAAACTATATACCGTCATCCAGAATATGGTCATGTTAAATGATTTCTGTTAACTTAAGAGCTGGAAGTGAGTGTGTGTGTGTGTGTGTGTGTGTGTGTGTGTGTGTGTGTGTGTGTGTGTGTAAGGGGGGCATCAGCCATCCTCATCTCAAATTTCAGCTCCATAAATATATAAAGTACTACATTCAGAGGACAAGAGAGAAAATAACTGCAAGTAATCTCTAATTTAAATCAAAAAAAGTGATGCAAACTGAAAACGAAGAACGTACTGGCTCTAAATACCTTCGTTATGATGAGTCTCAATAAAATCATGAAAATCTAAATCCTCCTCACCTATAGCATACAAAAAGGTGCCATGCTATGAACAGTATACTGGCAATAAAGTGAAATGCTTGTAATGAAATGATTGAGTTTATTCACATTATATATTCATTCCTGTACTGAGGGTGCCCCATCTTTCACATAAAACAGTACAATCTGTGCGCCACCAAAGGCCTAATGATGAGAGCAAAGCATACCATGTAGAAGAAAGACTTGGGCTTGGGTCCCAAACCTGGGTTGTCCCAAATCAGGTGACAGAAGCAGTGCTAGTGAGCGCCACCTCTCCTCTGGGAGAGCTGGTGGTCCCTATCATTACACAACTGCCTTCTGGTAGCCTATAAGGAAGGAGTCATGTGGACAGGAATATATGGCTCTAGATGGGGAAGGGAGAATGCTACTACTGGTGTGATGCAAGAATTTTCATTTATTTAAGATTGGGATTAATACCTTTGTGTCTGAGACTCGCTTACAAAGGTTCTAAGTCACACAGATACACAAGACGAACAAACAACAGTTAGTTTACATAGGGATCCACAGATTCCATAGTCGGTTTACATTGTAGTTTCCTAAGGGTATACATATATAAACAATGGTTGCATATACATTAGTGGAAACTGTATCCTGAGCAAAACAGATTGAAACTTAAGGCAATAAAAGAGTAAGTGCAGGGTAGAGTTTGAGGTCTAATGATCCACAGAATTGCTCTATATAGAAGCAGCTGGAGAAGGCTTTGTCAGCTTATCTATGAGGGAGGAGAGCATAGGGGGTGGTGCAAGGTCAGTGGGGAGGGGATGATGGGAAGAGAAGGAGGGGATTGCTGGGGGGAGAGGGGAGAGGGGGTTGGGGTAGCAAGTGAGAGGGTAGGCAGGTGGAAGGAGGAGGAAGTGCATAGGGGTAGGTCAGTGGTAGGGTGAGGGGTGAGGGACTGGTGGTGGGGACAGCGGTGGCATGAGGTGTTTGGGGGGAAGCGAGGTAATTTACCCAGTGTTCTACCACTGAGAGTGGTAGGCAGCAGGCTTTGTAACGTAAGTTAGCGGATACATTTGCAGACATTCTCAAGGGCTAGGTGGGCATGGAGTCCCAATTTGAATTGGCTAACCTTACTATACTCGATCAGTTCCTTGGGAGTTCATTGAACCATCTGGGTCCACAGTAGGAGAGTGATCTCTGAGCCTCGCGCTGTCCATTTAAACGGCACCACCAACCCCTTTCACCGCATTTTGAGTCCTAATGGTAGGCTGGGTGGTTTTGAAGAGGTAGGAGGTTGAGCAAGGTGTGAGTCCTAGCACTGACTTTTTGCCAGTAGACACGCTTGGTAGAGATCCCTATTTTGTAGAGGTAGTCAGCCCTGCCTCTTGAGAAAGGGCACAAGTATGTGTCCTGTGATCAGCCCCTGAACTAGGTGACAGGCTTTGTTCATTAGCTGTTTTACCCTTTTGAGGGCAGTATCGGTACCAGCACCAAAGAGAACAAGATAGTAGTTCTATGGTGGATAAGATCGACCAAGCTTGTGATCACCTTCCGGCTTCCGTGTCATTCAATGCCTGTGCCTGGTAAAGGACACCAAGCTTTACATTGGCAGCCTTAACGACATGGTTTCTGAACGACAGGGTGTCATCAGATGGACCCCAAGATATTTGAATGTGCAAACTTGTTCCAGTGTGTCACCTTTAAGACTCTGGATCTGTAGCAGCCCAAACTCTTTGTTTTGTTGGACGGAGAACAGCATGATCTTTTTTTTTTTTTTTAAATAGTTGAGCAAGAGTTTGTTACTGGAAAACCATTTTTCTAGTCTGTGGAAATTGTCTTGAAGTGCAGCGGAGATCTTGGCCAGGTTTGTTCCTCCAACAGAGATGACCGCATCATCAGCATATAGCATGATGTACGATGGCACTCTGAGGGTAAGGGGTTGATAAAGAGACTGCAGAGGAGTGGCCCCACTATTGATCCTTGAGGGACAATGAGGCTAACCACCCTTGGCTCTGAGAGCTTGTCTTTGATTTAGACGCACTGGGTCCTGCAAAATAGGTAGCTGCTGAACCATTCCACCATGTCACTTGACAGTCCAGTAGTGAGGAGGTTTTGTAGTAAGAGTCAATGGTTGACAGTGTTGAAGGCCTTGGTGAGGTCTATAAAGACTGACCCCACTGCCCGACCTTCCAAAGGCATTGTAAATTAGGGAGGTATAATCAACCAGTGCGGAGAGAGTTGAGGATCTTTCCTGAACCCGTGCTGCTGGGCACATAGTAGGTTGTACTTGGATAGATACTCTGTGAGCTGGTCTGAGACCACTGCTGGAAGGCTTTAGACGAGGGGGAGAATAGGATACTATTTTGAGGTGCCCCAGGCTCATATTGGACTTAGCCGTAGGGGCCTGGAATGGGGTGAACATTTCCATAAATCAATAGTAGTAGCAAGACCAGCTTCCTTAAGAGTCCATGCCCAGTGAAACCAGCATTATACTGTATATTTTGTCCTGTGGTGCTTGTGGTCACTGGTGCATGTAATAGAGTATTCAGGCACATGAGACCTCTACTGTTCTACGCCTTTGAAGTCTGTTGCAACAGCACTCTCTGTGTAAACTACATGTTTTTCCTACTCTTATACGGTCATTTTCCCCATCTACAGGTAGGCCTCCTGTATGATGTTCTTTCTTTCCCAATCTAAACTACCCCCAATCCATCTCTGTGAGTTCCTGCAATTAGTGGATAAACCCTTTCCGGTTTATTGAGGTCTGTATGAATGTCCGTACACTGCCTTTGCGATCATGCACAGTTCCCTCAACGTACAAATGATATATTAGTGAGTCCGCAGCTGAGGTATAAATGGTATACAAAAGAGTCAATATGTGTTAGTGACAAATCTCTGCAGATATCTGCAGAATAGATAAGTAGTTTAGCTGCCCTTTCAGTCCATTTTCCGCTTGTTGTGGCGTGCACAGTACTGCATTCTGCAATGCTTTGGTGCACAGAAAAGGGATAAAACTGGCTAAAAGAGACAAAATGGTTTGCACAGTCGCGGCAGATTATGCTTGAAAAGCTTACATCCAGACTACATGCAAATGCTTTGCCTTGCCCAGTATTGAGTATTACCTCAGAGAATACAGATTTAGAAAACCTCCCTAAACAACTGGAGTTAAGCCGGCAACGGTTTGCAGATTCATGCAGTTCTGTAGCTCCTCTGCTCGCTCTAGTACAACAGCTTCAAGACAAACTATCATGGTATTTGTCTGAAAAAGGTTAACTTTCAAAGCACTATTGTCAGAAAAGGACAATAGTAGGAATTACATATATTCAGACTAAATAAACGGTCTGTTAGTGGTTGTCATTATGAAATGTACCTGCTGTGCAAGTTTTCATTTCTTTTCCTTTGCATCGAGTCTGACGACTTTTCCTTGCTTCCAGGACCCTCTCAACCCTCTGTCCCATTCTCTATAGTGCTGGCTGTCCTTTCTGTACTCTTCAAATAGAAAGAGGACTTGAAGGAGGAACCTGTGAGCTGAGGAAGTGCTCAGAACAGAGTTTTTCCTGTCCATTAGCTTCTAAATATGTGCATCAGTTCTGATATGTTTGTCACTGCCTTTTATGAAATGTACAGATGTGTGTTTGAATAAAATAAATGTAGATATTTTGAATTGTATAAAAGAAGAAGAAAACGCAAAGCTTAGCCCTATCACCTGACCTTGCATTGCTATAAAGATTTTGACCTGTAGTAAGTCAGTGAGCAGTGAGGGCTCAGCGGGAGCTGACCTAACCGAGACCCTAGTGCATTCTAGTGGTTAATTTTGGATAAGGAATTGGTTTATTTGTACAATAACTCTTTTCATTTTTTGTCGTGTTTAATCTGCTACATTTATTATATTAAGTATTGCTGAATAAAGCTAGTTTTCGCTCTACATCCTGGAGTCTGCATCTTGAATCCCACATCCTCTTACAGTGCAGTAGTAATGCGCCCAATCCTATGCCAGCAAGAGACAGCAAAAGTATGGTGGGTGGCCTGGACTTGGTCTGACTGACCAGAAAGGACTTACTTCTACGACTGTGCCCCAACAAGACAGGGCAGGGCAAAGGGTAATAAGGGTACGTGGAAACAACAGTGGAACTAGACACGTGAGTCTATGCTCTTCTCACCCAATAGCAACACCTAGATCATCATGCCACCACCCCCAGAACTCTGGGTTCCAACCTAAAACCCAAGTTGTATCTGGCTTCTCTGCAGCTTGACTGGCCATACCTCCCACTCCATTCTTCTGCACAACAAGTGTATTCTGGCCCACATGGCTGCTAACTCTGAAGTGAGTGCTGCAAACCTCCTAAGAGTATCCTCTAAAACAGGGATTCCCATAGTCCCTGTGGCTGACTATGTTCCCCAACCACCCTCAGACCTGCATGCTGTCCAGCATGAGGCTATTCTCTGGCCCCGTCTTATCCTACCAAACATGATCCTTCCCACCCCACCTCTGCTACCTTGTTCATCTATATTAGATCAGACACTCCACAGTGAGGCCCTGTACACCCAGTTACAAGTCAGATGTAGGCTGCAGCAAAATGTAAGTTATTTTACCCATTATGATTTTTGTATAGTTACAGCCTAAAAGTCAAATTAGCTTTTGTTCTTGTGTACAGAACAATTAAAACTTGAAACTGACACTACCCTAGCTACAGTTATATGCACCACGTATACATAACTAGTCCCTACACCTCTGTAGGACATAGCTAGTTCATGTACTTTAGTCTCTTCGGGTTTAGGAGCGACATCAGATGGATCCTGAGTTAGTCCTGGCACAGTAAACTGTCTGGGTCCCCTACAGAACTGCAGACCAATTAGAGATGCCATGCAGACACCATCCTCCTGCTTCATGGTACTCGTGTTCAGGGTTCTCCTAGTCCGATATTTAATCACATAAGTGTGCTAGCTGGCAGTACAAAGGCCTAGTGAGGCTGATGCATAAGACACGCTTCCTAGAACATCCAGTTTTCTGAATTCTTTGTCAAAAGGCAAAGAACTCAAGTGATGTGGAATCCTAGACCTGTCATGAGCAGCTGTAATGACTACAGAGTCAGTTTTAGGCAGAGTGATATAAAAGCCTTGGTAGAGGGGACAGGATATTGTTAATTCACATTACAAGAGACATCAGAAAATGTACTAGGTCAGTAGCAGGCTGCCATTTGTAGCAGGTTACAAGTAAGCAATAACCCACGACAGGGTGTGCAGTTATTGGGGATTAATCAACATGGGGGATACTGGGATGCTTATGGAGAGGCATCACCAGTAGAAAACAGGATGTTGTTGACCCTCTGTATAGACAGTTGGTAAGACCACATCTGAGTACTGTGTACAGTTCTGAGACCCCATTTCCATATAGACATAGACAGGGTGGAGGCTGTTCAGAGGAGGGCAACCAAAATGGTGCAAGGTCTGTACCAAAAGACATATGAAGAAAGACTAAATGAGCTTAATATGTACAGCCTTGAGGAAAGGGGGACATGATAGAAACTTTCAAATACCTCAAGGGAATCAACAAAGTCCAAGAGGGTAGTATCTTTCAAAATAAAAAGAGATGTGCAAGAACAAGGGGCAAAATTTGAGGATAGAGGGGGACAGCTCAGAGGTAATGTGAGGAAGTATTTCTTCACAGAGAGGGTTTACATGCATGGAACAGCCTTCCTAAGGAGGTCATAGAGTCAATAACAGTGGGGAATTCAAGAATGCATGGGACAGACATAAGGCAATTCTAGTGGGGAGTAGGAGATAGTAGGCTGTTGATTAACTAGGACCTGCAGCTTATCCGTTAGGTAGGAAATGGGCAGACTAGGTGGGCCAAGCGGTCCTTATCTGCCATCAAATACTATGTTTCTACCTGCAGCGCTGTGAGGCACAGGGCCGCACCCTGGAGTGGGTTATTGCGCTATAAAATGGCCTATGTTTAAACAAAAATATCCAGAAAGGTATTTTTGCTGTTTAAACAGCAGAAAAGGTACTGTATCCTGCCGCCTTTGTAAAATAGTCAGTCACAAAATGTATACTGCATTGTTGTTATATATTAAAGAAATGTCAGAAATACATCACTGATATGATTTCTGACATTTCTGCTGCATAACATGCTTTGTTACCCTTCCTACGCCTGTACTGAACACCCCCACCCCACCCAAAAAACATAGAGACATTCAGTTCTGTTCTATGCAGTACAGACACAATGATCTGTGTTCGATACTGCAGAGGATGCTAATGTACAGACAGGAAACTGACACTCTGCAGAGAAGAAACATGTACAAGCAACACATGACATGCCAGTCTCTGCAATTCAACTGTAGAGCACGGACAGCTATTTGTAGGCACTGTGCGGTAAGCTGAATGGCAGCTTCACAGGATTTCTGGACAAAGGACTACACGATTGCTACAGAGCACTGTGCAGCAGACAAGCAAGGCTGCGATTTTGCAGGTGAACACTGTCGGTCGCAACACAAAGTTCCACGAACACTTTGGAGACAAGAGCACTCGCGTAGCTGATACATGCAGGAGCACTTTGTTGAATGCCGCACTTCCCTGTCTCTCCGCTGCAAGAAAGACTGCAAAATTGGTGAGCTGTTGTCTCTCTCACTCCCAGTAAAGTGACAGCGGATCACACCTCTAAGCAATGGCCACGAACTAAACAGTTTACCGAGCAGACGCGGAAAACAAGTGTCACACAATGTCACTCACTCCCTCTTCTCCCCTACCCACCTCCCTCAGCAGAGTGCTCTGCTTGGACTACATCGGAAGTGCTGTAAAACGCCTGCCACTCATACGGTAAGTGAACAGCAGCAAAGAGCTCACACAAGTGACAGCAGGTGAAGGTCTCTCCGCATTAAATTTCCATTCATATCTCTGTCCCGCTGTCATCACGTTGTCATTATTAGCCCCTTCCCTGGTACTGGCATTAAGTCACAGGCAACGGGCTGGCACGGGGCTGGTGCTGAGGTTGAGGCACTGGACACCACACCGCGCCACTGAGAGACCTCTGGAGGTGGCTGGGTTAATAAGACATAGCGTATGCTTGAGGCGGAGCCATGGCACTACATTGCCATGCCAGCCGGGCTCAAGAGGGACAGACTAAGAAAAAATACCCCAGCACACTCAAGGAGGCGATTTAGGGCCTTGGTGACCTCCCTCACATCCCCAACACCAGGCAGCCTCACAGAGGACCCATGGCCGACCTCTCCTTGAGATGGACCCTCGATCCCAGGGAAGACGGGCCAAGGTAGGAGGTGGCAGGCTCTGCCTGGGGTTGATCCAAGGCACTGGGAAGTCTCTTTCTGAGGGGAAATTAGTGGTGGAGTGTCACGGTAGGGAGCAGAAGGGTCCGAGAGTCGAGTGGGCACCTCTGAGAGATGCCTCAGTGGGTTGGTGCCATAAACAGAGTCGGGGGCAGGGAGGCACATCGTCCGGAGAGGTGTAGGTGTGTGTGTGTGTGTGTGTGTGTGTGTAGGGGGTCAAGAGAAGGAAGCTGGCTGTCACTTCACGGATTGTACAGAGAGAAGGACATAGACAAGCCACCAAAGGGGAGCTGCAGGAGACAAAGGAGGGGAGCAGGCACGGAGCAGGCAAATGCTGCTGGACGGAAAGGAAAGGGACAGCATTTAAAGCTCATGGGATGGCTGAGGACATACACTCTAGTTCACTCTGCCGCTCAGTGACTGGAGATCAGCAGGGCAGGGGAAGCCATGTACTGCTGCAGATAAAGGACCCATATAGCAGCATGAGAATTCAACAGGAGATAGGAGAGACAGAGAGAGAGAGAGAGAGAGAGAGAGAGAGAGAAGAGAGACACACACACACACACACACACACACACACACAAGCAGAAACACACAGAGCGCATACATACAGCAGCAACTCAGATGCAGAAGCCCCAAACACTCACTCTCTAGATGGGAAAACCACATAGCAGCTCTCACTTTCTCTGTCTCTCTCACCCCCGCCGATCTCTCTCTCGATGGGCAAACCACAGACAGCAGCTCTGTCTAGATACCGCTGTTTTGTGATATTTTTAAATGGCTGCCATTTGTAAATGATTTCCACACAGAACGAGTGTAGGTCTGCCCAGGGATCTCTCTTCACTGCTCCTTCACCAATAGGTGTGCGTATATCAGGGATTAATCAACGGTCACCTGATGGCTCTCTACCAATCTTTCCCTAACCCATGTTATAATACAGGGTAAATAGGAGGAATGATAACGGAAGGAAACATAGGGATCTCCAAGAACTTGGTCCAGATTACCTTAGTGGAGTCCTCCTCCTCAGCAGCAATGCCTAGCTTGTCCTGCATGAAGTACAGCAAGCCCTGGCATGAGGCATCCTTTAAAGGACACCTGGGATATTCACCACAGTGACTTCACCACATGAGGAAACAGTGGAGCTACAGTCAAACCCATAAGCAGTTTGTACTACTCTCCATCCCCTTCATCAACATCAAGTAACTCTAGACCAAATTCATCCTCTTCATCCTCAGGCTGTGGAGGAATAAGAAGGGTCATTGGACCATGGGCTGAGGTTGTAGTTGGGGTGGCAGGTGAGGGACAGCAGTCCCAGAAACAACAGGAGGCGAGATGGACGCTGGCAAAGGCCAGTGTTACAGTCAATGGCAAGGATGCCAAAAGTCGCTAAAACAGTTTAGAAATATTAGCTAGTACAGCAACATTAGCATCAGCGGTGCCAACTGGCAAAGTTAACACAAGAAGCTTTTACAGGACTGTGCTCACTGCTAAAGTGCTGGTAAAGGTCAGTGGGCTTAGAACAGAGGCCAACCCAGAGCCCGCACTCAACCTTGGTGTCTGATCTATGGTCAGGCTGGCAATGAAGACCAACAAAGCTGTCGTGATACTTCTCTTGCGGGAATGCAGGACGGTCTGAACAGTGAATGGGACTTACAATGATTGTCATAGTCGAACAGAACTTTGCTTCTTTTGATAGATGATGTTTTTCCTGTGATGGTGACAACAAGGACGCCCACCAAGGACAGTTATGGGGTTCCACAACAACAGATCCAGTGGAAAAATCTGGAAACCCTGGGCTGACACCTTAGCTGCTCAGTTGGTGTTCTCCATTTCCTGCACAAATGGCCTGGTTAAAGCCCTGACATATGGTGCAGGATTTCACGTAATAGGAAAGGCACAGGCAGAATAATAAACTATGTCATCACTGTTACGGAAACATCTTCACACTGCACTAAGAAAAGCGAGAGCTTGCAACAATGATATAACCAAATTTTACCTCAACAATAGAAATTAAGGTGTTTTTCTCCTCAACCGAGTATCTGACAGTAGCAGAAAAAGCTGAGGAGGTATGGAGTCACCCCTGATGTTATGTCAATGCGAGTTCCCCAAATGTTTCCAAGCAGCACGATGCCAGTGGCTTAGAGCTCAAGGTGCAGCTCTATGGAGGAGAAGTCCTCAAAAGATCCTTCAGAACAATAACATTTTGTTTAATTTGTAATGTGTCACAAAGAAAGGTCCACCGAGCTGTGCAAGATGATTTCCAGGTGTGTGTGCAGGGTGGGGTGGGGTGGGGTACATGTACCAGGTTTATTGACGGGATGTTGACAATGACACCAGGAAAAATCCCTAGATATCCCTTACGTTACTTGCAGTGGAACCTTGCCATCCTGGCATTTGGCCAAGATGGCATACCCGCTTGATGAAGGTTGTGGAGACAGAGGAGAGGCTCTCCTCCCTGTCTCGGCATTTCTAGAGACCCCAGATATGGAACAATCTCTGCCCAAGTAATAGCTGCAGAATTCTTGAACCATAATGTCCTTTCTACACAGATCGGATGTAACAACCCATTAGTTAAAGGCCCAGGGATTTGGAAATTCAATACCCTTTATTAGAGAATGAAGTAAATCTTAAATCAGATAAAAAATTTTGACTGCAAGAAAGTCAGTGTTTATAGTTTATGATAACCCTAACATATGGTGGGAAGACACTAAAATAGAGCTCCAGAATTTTATTAAAATATTTAAGTAAATCACAAAGTGTAAACTTGCACATCCAGTATTTACAAAAAGACAGCACTTGCACAAATTATTAACACTATCTCACACCATCTGACAAGATTATACTGCACAGATTAGTATTATTAAAGAGGACTTAAGTTTTCACACAAAAATCCAAAACGTTATTCCAACAACAGACATTTGGCACTTCTGGTAATTTTGACACAGTGTGTCCCTTTGAAAGTTGCAATAAATGAATTATGAAAAAGAAACGGATTTCTTTATGATGCTCAGCATCAATTACACACCACAAAGACTGGGATACTTAACTGTGTAGCAGATTATACAAAGAAATGTATGGTCCTTTAAAATCCAATACTGAACAAGTATCTGACTTCTTCACAGACACATTTACCAGAGTTTCTGAATGACTTTAAGAATATAATACATCAAGATATACAAAATTATTAAGTATGTGAAGCAATATCATCACAAAAATGGTACCACCCTGGCCAAGATGGCATTCCTAGTGAAATATACAAGATCCTTAGACCCAAGCAGTACTGAACTCACCCAGGCACATAACTATATTTTACAAAATAATTTGGTATAGATATTAACATGGGAGCCCTCATCTACCTACACAAAAGGGGATAAGAGGGATATGAAAACTGGAGACCTATATAAGTCTCTTAATACTGATTTTAAAATTTTAACAAAAATCCTAGCTAAAAGGTTATTAAAAAGCCCAGATAATGATCACAGAGGCACAGTCCTGTTCAGTACCAGGAAGGAGTATTTTGGACCATCTGATACTCTTAAGGAAACTGTGGAAAGAGGGAATGCTGGGAAACTACCTGGCTTTCTCTGACATCTTTAGATCAAAAGAAGGCTTTCACTCGTGAACCATGAATGTCTTTGGTTAACATCAGCCAAGTACCAAGTGCCTGTGCGCATGATCACTTGGCTGAAGGGTCTACAGAACGGCCACGGTAGGTAGTATGGTAGTCCCCTCCTAGTCGGCCATTTTCAGTCCACATCCCTGTTACCAGGACAAACTCTGTACTATGGGCTGCTGAGGCCCTTGTCTCAGTGTTCCCGTAAGTTGATAGGTGTAGTCTGTTTAAGGTTTTGGCAGTAGCTTCAGTAACTGATTACTTGTTACTCAGTACTTATATTCCGCATTATGTCTCTCTGTTTGCATTACCATTGCACTGTTTGTTTAAATGTCCCCGAGTTGTTCTTATTGTGTACACTCCTTCCCATCAAGTGCAAACCGCAGATGGGCCAATTCCTTCTGTTGTACTGTATGTGCTATGTACTTGGACATGGAACCTTGCAGAAGAGCTTTTGCTCAAAGGTTTTCCGAACAATGAAATAAATAAATAAAATAAATAAGTACCAATAGTGAATGGTTGGAAAGGCCCTTTAAATGGCAATAATAGAGGGTTAGACATTATTGTACATTTTTAAGACCCCTTCTCAGGAGGATAAACTCATCTTCGGTTACCCGTCCCTTAACTAATACGGTTGGTAATATTCCTTATAAAGTTCTGGCCTATGCGGATGATAGAGTTTGTTAGTTGCAGACAGTAATTCGTAATGGAAGCTGTTTGACTATGTTCTGAGTTCAGAAATATATCTGGGGCCTCTCTGAAATTGACAGAAATGTCTTGAAGCAACTTGATCAGTCTATTCCTACTCCTAACACGATGAGTGGAAGAACTATAACTACTGAACCTATCACAGTACTGGGAATACACTTTGAAGATGGGCAACTGGACATTATGAACTAGGAGTCTAAGATTATACAAGGTTGTAACAAAAGTAGCACAATGGAATAAATGGAAATTCTGGAAAAGAAAAGGATTTATTTAATTAAAACCTATCTTTTGTCACTATTCCTATATATCAGTTATGATCCCCCTTAAAAGTCTTGAAACTAGGATTCTTAGTATTTTTCCCCAGGCCTTATGGGACAGTTGCCTCAATACAATAAAGTGAAATATCATCTATGTTCCTGTTAAAAAGGGAGGTTTAAATAGGATTCATCCCTTTTTTTTAATAACAGTATGTTTTTATGACTAATTTAAAACCGTTACTTTATTAACATGGGTAAAGGGTGGAAATATGGTCTTATGATAGCTGCAAACCTTGGTTTCAGCCATGGGAAAGAAGCAATTTAAGGATTGTTTAGAATGACCCTGAAAGCACTTAGATATGTAAGGGAGACCTTTAGTAGACTGCGACAATGGAATCTTTCTAGCAATATGATTATGACCCTTCACATAAAAAATATTTATGCACATTTATTGGAACATATTTGTAAAGTTCTGAAGTATTTAAAAATGTCCCATTAATCACAGAGCAGCCTTGCTGGACTTTTACAAAATCCAAGGATACCCCCACAATATGGGACATACATTAGCTAAGTTGCCATGAAAAGATGAGCGTAAAATCAAACCATAAACATAAGCGGTTGTCAGAAAGGCGGTGTAGTAGGCCTGCCTGTATACAACAGCCAGAAACAAATGAACATTTTTTTCATTGCTCCTTTATTCAGGATTTCTGGAAATCTGTAGCACACACTTGGGGAGAACCAATTTGAATACAGTATTCTATGTTAATATAATATATGGAGACTTTCCTGTCCCATGGAGGAGAAGGAACAAAAGTACTTTGTGTGTTATTTTTATAGCTTAGTGGTATATATGGACAGCAAGAGGTTTATTTACATTACTATAAAAGCAGCCCTCATATCAGGAATTATTAGGAAGATTACTAAAGATGTAAAATGGATCTATTGTCTAGAAATGAAAACAATACATAGGGATGGATTGTTAGAATGTTGGAAAGGTTTCCATGGATTACAGATCGGATTTCCTGTCATATAAATACGGCAGGGAAAATTTCTGTTTTGTTTTTCCTTTCACTGTGAAATAATTTGTTCGATTTATACTTTATTGCATAATTTGTGAATGTATATAGTTTTTCTTTTGAATAAAATTTCCTCTACTCTTCTTGAAAAGTGGCAAGAGACCTTTAATTTCGTCTGAACAAGTGATCAGAAATGGGCACTAGGAACCTTGGTTTAACCTCTCTTCTGAAGTATGGCACCTCAACCCTGCAGCATCCACCTATCCACCTTGTACTGTACTGTAGTATCACTTATGGGTATTACCCTATGTACCCCTGGTGTGGGGCTAGAACTTGAAACCTTCCAAAACTTATAGTTCCAGAGGCAAGACTGCCACCTACTGAGCCACTGACACTGATAATATATACAGTAGTGTCCATTTTCCCCAATGTTGGAGTCCCCAGACCCCTCTTGATTGGAAGATCTGGGGTCCAATTATGCAACTTTCTTTTCAAACCAACTTTTACAATTACTCTCCTAACCATCATTTCTACATCAGTAAAGTATCTTTGATTATGGAACTTATCAAAATATGTGTGGGCCCTTGGAAAATCTGCAAATGACAGTTCAGACTCTTATAATATTGCATGCATTAATCAATAAAGAAAAAAAAATAAAATGTGTCCTCTTTCTTGCTCTCGCAGTGACTGGTAAGCCAGTAAAACGAGCACAAAGGGATATTTCTGTTCAACTTTGCAACCTTCAGCCACTGTCGTAACATTGCACAACTCATTCAGGAAACAAAACAAAATTTCAACTTATCTGATGAGGGCTGGGATAATGTTCATGCTTCTGATATTGAATACACCGCCACATTACTCGTTTTAGCCAACTCATACTTTGACGAAAGGTACTGTTTATGTCTCTGTTTTCTTGGGAATGCACATGCTGACCCTTGCACAGCGTATCAAAAGCCACTACTGACCACATTAAATAAATCAGTAGGAAACGGAGGCAGCTAAAATCATTAGGCAGTTAGTAGGTGTGAGGCTAAAAGCCTTTCCATACAGAAGTTTATACAGGCTCCAGTGAGGATCTAGGGTAGGCAAAGGGGCAGCTGCACTTAGAAACATGTTTGCTGTGCTGCATTTCACTTAAGAAAGCCGATTTATAGATTATAAGAAAGCAAAAGATTAAAAATGAGGCTTACTCACCTGTAACTGTAGTTCTAGGAGTGTATGGTGCACATCCACACTTTGGGCAGTACTTTCTTTCCCTTTAAGACTTGCTATAACGTCTTCAAGCTAGCTCCTCCACCCACCCAGGTGGTATCCCCTCAACACCACCTCGTGATGTCAGATTTTGCATGCTGGAAGCAGAATCAGTGTGCCACTTGTCAGGAGAGGTTAGGTGGGTTGTGTGGATGTGCACCATATACCCCTCTAGTACTACAGTTACAGGCAAGTAAATACAGGTTACTCACCTGTAACAGGAGTTCTAGGAATGGTATATGTTGTTCATCCACACTGTCTGGCAGGTTCCTTGCCTCTTTAAATCTTGCCGGAAGGTCTCCAAGCTGGCTCCTCCCACCCACCCGGGTGGTAAAACTCTCAGCTCCGCCCCATGGCGCCAGATCTAACCTGCTGGAAGCCAGGTTGGTGCTGAAGTCGGGAGGTCGGAGGGGTCATGGGATGAACAACATATACCATTCCTAGAACTCCTGTTACAGGTGAGTAACCTGTATTTCTAGGGACATGGATATGTTGTTCATCCACACTGTCTGGCAGACTCTAGCAGTTCTCCGGGAGGAGGGAGGCAAGGCACACACCCCTACTTAGGGAATAATGACTGGAGAACCGAGGCCCCAAAACCAGCATCCCGGGTGACTCAAGGTCGATGTGGTAGTGGGTAATGAAGGTGTGTGCTGACTTCAGGTAGCAGCCCTGCAGATTTCCTGGATAGGGATATCAGAGGTATGGCGGTAGAATGAGCTCTTATCCCTCTGGGAGGCTCCATGCCCGCCAACCTGTAGCAGAGATCTATGCAGGAGGTGACCCACCTGCCTATCGTCCACTTGGCTGCAGGTCTGCCAGGTGCGGTTTCAGCATAGGTGACAAACAGCTGGGGAACCTCTACCGAACTTCAGCTGTCCGCTCCTTTAGTAAGCAAGCGCTCTAGGGTCCAAAGTATGGAGCCTATATTCGGCCTCCGAGGTGTGATTGGGGTAGAACACCGCAGAGTCAACACCTGGTTAAGGTGAAACTCCGACACCACCTTCGGAAGAAATTTCGGTGAGGGCGCAGGACAACCTTGTCCCTGTGGAAGACCAGATAAGCAGACTCGATGGAAAGCGCCTGGAGCTCTCCCATCCTTCTGGCTGATGTGATAGCCACCAAGAAGGTGGTCTTCCACGACAGGTGAGAGATGTCACACCTGTGCATCGGTTCGAATAAGCTTGCCCATGAGCTTAGCCAATACCAGCAGTAGATCACGGTGGAGGTTTCTTTGACAGAGGGATATGTGATCAAGGCTCTTTGAAGAAGCGCCCACCACTTCTCCTGGCGCTCACTCGACTGCAGAGATGGCTGCCAGGTGCACCTTAAGGGTCGCCGACTGAAGCCCTTGCTTAGAAAGGGACCACAGGTAGTCCAAAATGCTTGCCAAGGAACAGGAGGAAGGGTCCAGGCCCTTGCCCTGACACCAAATGGAGAATCTCTTCCATTTGAGGGTGTAGCATTTTCTGGTCGACTCCTTGCAGGGGCCGCCTCACGACGTTGAGGACCTCGTCGGAAAGACCCAAGGCCTGGAACTCTAGCCGCTCAGGAACCAGGCCATCAGGTGCAGGGATTGAAGGTCCGGATGGAATACCTTCCTCTGCTTGACTGAGATCAGGTCCAGGTGGTCTGGAAGCCGCCTCGGGAGCCTTCAGCCGAGACTGAGGAGATCTGGATACCAGAACTGGCAGGGCCAGTCTGGGGCTACCAGAATCACCTGCGCCTTGTCCCTCCTCGCCTTGAGAAGCACCTTGTGGATCAATGGAAATGGGGAAGAAGGGAGAAGAGGCCCAGGGTCCACGGCCTTGAAAAGACATCCCCTGCAGCGAGCCCTACTGAGGGGTGGGCATGAAACAGTCTCAGCTTGCATTGTCCCTGGAGGCAAACAGGTCCACCTGAGGCATGCCCCAGTGGGAGAACAGATCTTGTACTACCTCCGGCAGGAGAGACCACTCATGGGGCGTAGCCCCTATCTGGCTTAGGGCATCGGGCCAGGGTGTTGGAGGCTCCTGCCACATGGATGGCAAGGAGATCCGCCTCCAAGCCGTGCACGAGTGACCAAATGCGAGAGCTTCCCTGCACAGAGGCATGGAGCTTTACCAAGGCCCTGAACCAACTGACCCCATAGAAACGGAGTGAAGGCAGTGAAGGCTAGACGAACCACTCAAGCTCCAGTAGGTTGATGTGGCATCAGGACTCCCGAGGGACCAGAGGCCGTGCGCTCTGTCTCCCCAGATGGGCACCCCAACCCATCAGAGAGGCATCGGTCGATAGAGACCTTCGGCTCGGGCGACAAACGGATGCCCTCCTGCAGATGTGCTGGAACGGTCCACCACTGGAGAGTGTTCCACATCCCCTGGGTCACTGTCACTAGCTGATCCAGGATCAGAGTGCTGTGACCATTGGCTGGCCAGCCCCCATTGACGGGGACGCATGTACCAACGGGCCCAACGGACCTCGCTGGTGCAGGCCGCCATGAGGCCCTGGAGATGCAGGAAGTCCCGGGCAGGGCGCGGTGCCCAACCTGGAAATGATTGGGCAAAGGAGGAAAGAACCTTGGCCCTATCCGCCGGAGCCGTGCTCTGGCTCGTGAGACAGTCGAGCTCTGCCCGATGAATTGGATCACCTGCTTTGGCACGAAGTTCTGACTTGGCCTCGCTTGATGAGGAGGCCAACCTGAGAGCAAACCTGGGGCCAGATCTCTGGACTGCTCACCTCGTTCTTGGCGCGGGGCTGCAATCAGCCAGTCGTCCAGGTAGGGGTACACCGGACCCTCCGGTGCTGCAGGGAATGGTCACCACTGCCATGCATTTGTGAAGACCCTGGGAGCTAAGAAAGGTCAAGGGCATGGCCTGCACTCAGAGGGATCCCTCCACCCTGAAGCGGAGGAATCTCTGGTGAGACCCGCCAGCTGGTCAAGGTGACCCGAGGCGCTGAGACCACTGATGGGCCAGCTCTCAATGCAGAAGGTACATGTGCCAGAGAGGCCCACACTGGAACATGGTGGTGCAGGACAACCAGGTACCCAAGCAGCTGCAGGAAGTACCGGGCAGGATGCGACTGCACTACCAAAATAATCAGACAAAGGAGGTAAGATCCTCCACCCTGCCTGCTGAGAGTTGGGCCATTGCTCAAAGGAGTCAAGCTCTGCCCGATGAAGTGGATGAACTCGACCGGGTTGACCAGGAGGCCCAAGGCCAACATGTCTGAAGGCCCAGATTAATCCCTGGACCACTCCACCTCCACCCTGGAGGAACTAGGGATCAGTCAGTTGTCCAGGTAAAGGCACACCTGGACTCCTCAGCGCTGCAGGAATATTGCCACCACTGCTATGCACTTGGTGAAGACCCTGGGGATGAAGGGAGGCCAATGGCATGGCCTGGAACTTGTAAAAGTATCCTTTCTGAATGGAACTTCAGGGACCAGCGGTGGGATAAGACGTATCAGGATGTGGAAAGCAGCGTCCTGAAGATCCACAGAGCAGAACTACATGTCCCGCTCCAAGGACTGAATGATCCGATTCAGAGTGACCATCCGAACTTGTGTGGCTGCAAAACTGATTGAGGCCATGAAGATCCAGTATTTGGCACCAACCCCCCCATCTATTTCAGAACCAGAATATATCTGGAGATGAACCCCGGACCAGCTGTGAGTCTGGGACATGGGCCAGTGTCTCTTTTGAAGAAGCTGGGTGATGTCCTCCCGAATGGCAGACAACATGTCCACAGAAATCACATCTTCCTGTGGTGCACACTGGGCAGGAAAGCCTCGAATTCAGAGGCAAACCACAACCCTCCACTTTGAGCACCCATTTGTCTGAAGTAATGACGGACCAGGCAGGCATGAAGTGGTGGAGATGATCCCACATGGGAGGTCCCGAAAGGAGAATGACAACCCCTAACCCATCACTGGCAGGGCCTGAAGGCAGCTCCAGAGCTGGACTGCCAAGTGAGCCCCAGCCCTTGGTCTCCAGTGCTTTAGGCCAGAGGAGGCTGGCTTAGGTTTGTCGACAGGCCTGATGCTGTCACATTTCAGGCTGTGGTGGTCTGGAGTGCAGAGTAAGGCAGAAACTAAAAGGACTTCTGTTGTTCTGGCCCTTTAGTCCTTCTGGGAGGACATAATGGGAGTCCAGCGTGGCAGTGGACTTCTCAGTGCTGGTGGATAGGCTCTAATAGTCCCAATCTCTCACCCGGAGATTCTGCATACTGTTAAGAATCTTAACGTGGGTAAACGCCTTGGTACAGATGGGTTCAGCAGTGAACAATACAAAACTTAATAGCTGACACTGCTCCTGTGTTAAAGAACATGTACAATCAGGTATGGATTGAAAGCAAAGCAGTTCTCCTCCTGGAACTATACCACTATAACGGTCATCCCAAAAGAAGGAAAGACCCAAAGGATTGTGGTTCATACAGACAAATACCCTGTTAAATGTGGATTATAAAACCTTCACAGCTTATATGCTGCTAGATTAATTCACTATTATTAAATCTAGTACACCCAGATCAAACAGGATTCATAGAAAGTAAGCAAGCCCCTGAAGGAGTCAAGCGGACTATAAACATAATTGATATTAATAATAACAGCATAGTCCCACCTGCATCATGAGTCTAGATGCGAAAAGGCGTTCGATAGGTCACCTGGAGTTTTCTGTTTACGGTACTTCAGAAAATGGGTTTCCCACAGCCTTCTTAGGGCTGTTAAAGCCCTCTCCACAGGCTTTTGTGAGGGTGAATGGGGAGATTTTGCAGAGATTTGATCTGGGCAGGGCAGCAGACGAGGTTGCCCCCTGTCGCCACTCCTTTACGACATTTATATAGAACCCCTGGCTCAAGCCGTAAGGGAGGAGAGGGCATGGAGGAATAGTAATTGTAGGAAGGCACATAAAATATCCTTATATGCAGACGATATCCTCTTATACATAACCAACCCGATTAATCCATCCCTAAATTATGGTCCATCTTAGATAAATTCAGCCAATACTCCGATACTCCTTAATAAACATAAAACAGAATTAGTTAATTTTCTATAATCCACCCCAAACATACAACATTTAGTGCCACTGAATTGAAGCAGTCATAAAATAAAATACTTAGCTATTCAACTCCCTAAAAATCTCATGATGCTCTATGCTGCTAACTTTGAGCCCTGGTAACTCAGCTTAGGTAAGATATTAAGAAATGGAATTACTGAATCTACCCTTATATTCAAAGAATCCACTGGTCATAATGAATGTTCTTCCCAAATACCTTTACCTGTTTTAATGTCTCCTGCTGAAAACTTACCATTAAATCAGTTTCAGGTCTGGCAAAGAATGGTCACAAAATTTATTTGGAAGCATAAAAGGCCCAGAGTCAGGAGCATAATAATGCAATCTAGTAAAAAATATGGGGAAGAATGTCCTAACCTGGAGGACTACTTCTGGACACTCAATTAAGATGGGCCCTGTTGTAGTCTGCAAGAGACTATAAAGCTCGATGGAAATCAATCAAGTGGTCTCTATAGATGGGGAACCTCTTGGTGCTAGGGCAGTGTCACCAGGAACACTGAATTTGACAACAACACTCTCTTGCTGGCAGTGAGAAATACACTGGGGACACTGCATCGCCTCTGGACCAAACAAACTCTGGGCGAGGCATGGCCACTAAGGTGGTTTGCATAGGACCCTGAGTTTCCCCAACCAAACAAGATCTCAGTTTTAGAGGTGGAGAAAACTGGGCCTGTATTCCTTAAAACAATTTCTAGGAGACAAGGTCCTGGAGTTTGGTCAGATTAAAGAAAGATTTTCCTTAGGCAGGCACACCACTTTAGGTATCTACAGGTAAGAACTTGCATCCAAACCCTGAAGGTCCACTATGGACAGAACCAATCTTCAGAAAGACTAATAGAGATCATGGAGGAAATAGGAGGTCTGCAAAGGCCCAGAGGACATGTCTCAGCCATATATGGGGCTTTACAGGATAAGTGAAGGGCAGGGCCACCCACATCCAAACTAGATGGAAACTCAACATGGGAGAGCAATTATCTGAAAGAGAATTGAGGCTAGCTTTCTACAAATTTTCAAAACCACATACTCCCCATGTGGAGAGAGTCTGCATGGAAAGTTATAATGAGGTTTTTTATTACACCAGCAGTTAAATGTAAATGGGATAAGAACTGTCCCAAAAATGTTGGAGGGATGTGAGATGAGACTGGGCGACCACTTGCATATATTTTGGTCATGTCCAAGCCTAACACAATTTTGGTCAGATATCACAAAGACACTTAGCGAGGTCTTCCACTGTGGTCACCTTCGCCCCAAGAACTTGATACTGGGAGTGATACCCAAAGAAGTTAAAGGGATAGATGAGCAATATCTGTGGAATATCCTCCTGACATCAGCTCACAAAGCGATAACGAGGAAATGGTTTTCCTGGTCCTCCCACCTATAAAACTGTCTGTCCACCGTCCAAGAGATTCAGGACATGGAAGAAATTACACACAAAATTAACCATGGACACATAACTTTGTGAGCAGGTGGACACTTTGGATGGGGACAAGACCATGGGGTGGGAGCACTGGAGGTGAGGGAGGGGGTCAGAGAGAAAGAAGCTCTCTGAATGGGAGAGCAACCGGAAGAGTAAGGGAGATATTTGAAGCACAGAAGGCTTGTGGATCATGCCTTCTGACTTTGGGATACAAGACTGTGAGGAGGTGTGGAAAGGATGAGAAGGGACTTGGCAAGGTTGGAGGAATAGCCAGAAGTATGGCAGCTTGATTCAATGCAAAGAAGTGCAAAAGAATGCACCTGGGAAACAAAACCCAGGAGAAGATTAGTAACAACAACAAAATGGAAAGAGACCTGGGGTAATTTATATCAGATGACCTTAAGGTTGGCAAGCAATGTGAGAAGGGGTAGGGAGGGCTGGGGATACTGGGATATGTAGGAGAGGCACCACCAGCAGAAAACAGGAAGTTGTTATCCTCTGTACTGACAGTTGGTGAGACCCCATCTGGAGTACTGTATGGAAACCCCATCTGGAGACCCCATCTCCGCAAGGACATAGAAAGAATGGAGGCGATCCAGAGGAGGGCATCTAAAACGTGCAGGGTCTGCAAAAGAAGCCATACGAGGAGAGACCAAAGGAGCTTAATATGTATACCCTTGAGGAAGGGGGTGACATGACAGAAACTTTCAGTACCTCAGTGGACTCAACAAAGTCCAAGGAGGTAGCATCTTTCAGAAAAGAGATGTGCAAGAACAAGGGACACAATTTGAAGATAGAGGGGGATGGCTCAGGGGCAATGTGAGGAAGTATTTTTCCACAGAGATGGTGGGGGACGATGGAACAGCCTTCCTGAGGAGGTTTGGGGTCTAAAACTGTGGGAGAATTCAAGAATGCATGGGACAGATATAAGGCAATCTGTAGGAGTAGGGAAGAAATAGGCTGTTGGTTAAATAGGATCTGCAGCTTATCCTGTAGGTAGGAATGGGCAGACTAGGTGGGCCAAGTGGTCCTTATCTGCCGCCAAAGTCTATGTTTCTAGGCTAAGAAGTCCTGCCCTATGTATCAGTGTCCACTTGCTCTACCTGTAAACAAGATTAAATGTCTGTCGAGTTTTTACATAGATCCCGTTTTACTGAAATGTAACCAGCTATGTAAGCTAAGATGTGATGTAAATCTGTATACCTGTGCTTGAATATGCAATGAACATGAATTTTAACAAAAATGCTGGTGAGATGTCCACTGATACCAGGCCCAAACAGGTCGGCTGTCAAGGAACGTCCCACCAACTTATGCTGTGCATCGCCATAAAAGTCAAGATCCTCAGCCACGCCTTTATGCCTCATGGCCACCACAGTGGCCACAGACATGGCACAGGAGTCACCAATGTCCAGAGCGCTTGGACCTGTTGCTTGGCCATGGCGTGTCTCTGGTCCTGAACCAGCTTAACCATGAGCTGCAAATCTACAGGAAGGTGGGAATAACCTAATCCAATGTCCCCAAGAAAGCATGGAAAAAACTGGCCATCATGACAGCCAAATTGGCCTGCTGTCGATAGCCCATGGACGGAAGTGGTGTAGGACTTCTTCGCTTTGCATAGTTTAACTTTTTAGACTCCTTTGTCTGGGGAAGGTGTTCAACATTCCCAATATACTCCATGCATTGAAACACAGAGTCGGCGATCAAACCTTCCGCTGAAGAGTGGTCAGTGAATCCAGGTAAAGACCTGGGAGGGACCACATACCTGTGAACCAATGGGGTCGATGGCACAGGACAGGAGGCAGGGACTGCCACAGCTCCAGAGCAGGACCAAGAATTGCCTCAACAGGAAGGCAACCCCAGGAGTCATCCCACTCAAAATCTTGGTTGCGATACTTAGCCCACTTCTGGACTGGTTCCAGCAGGATCACCATAGAATCCAAGATAACCAGAGCAGAGCCCCAAAGAAGCCGACTTCTTGCTACTTAAGAGAGCTCCTTGAAGGACTCCTGGTCAAAGGTCAGGGTCTGACGGGAATGCATAGAGGAGTCAGTGTGCAAAATCTGCACAGACAGCCTTAGCAGAAAGCCCGGTGGGGCACGCAGCCTTGGAAAGGTGCCCCCGTGCAAGAGCTTTCGCGAGGCGTTGCTCCACCCAAATGGGTGGGGAAGCAGGCTTCAGCTTGGCTGGGGAAACTGGCACAGCACTAGCAACCAGGGGAGCACCAGGGCCTGCTGCAGAGCACGACCATGGCAGAGAATCCACTGCTGCCAGACAAGTTCCTCTACTGGTGCCACAATTTATGACAGAGGTGTTCCTTGCTGGAAGACAAGGGAAGAGGTGGATGAGGAATGTCAATGGTGCCTCTTGGCCGACTGTCGAGGTGGGACCATTGAGAACGCCGGACATCCTGAGACCTCCACCGAGAAAGCAATCGTGGCCTCGACCTTAAGTGATGACGCGCAGTCGCCGAGGAGACACAGGAGAAGATACAGTATGCCAAGGAACCCCAAAGGGTTGATCTCCGAGGGAGACAGTCGGATCTGCCAGCTGAACTGGCCCCTCTTTGAGATGGCCGTAAGGACTCAGAGTCATTAACAGGTAGTCATCCTCACCATCCTCTGACAATGGGTTGACAGGGTGAAGAGGATCTTGACCAGCTGGTGACCCCCATCTTGGATGGCAAGCCTGACAGGGACACCGTGGGACCAGCGGCCTGACTTGAAGAGCAGAAGAGTCGGCAGAAGCCAACAGCTTGACAGAAGCTCGAGCCAGAAGTAGAAGTGCGGAACGGAGGAGCAAGCCTGCTCCCAATCTTACGACCTGCAACAGGACTTTTGGGATTTAGAGTCCCATAAAGCTCTGGACTCCGGAATGATGCTGTCTGAGTGAGAAAGGGCTGCCACAAGTCCCTGAATGCCCTGGTAAATGAGGTGCCCAAGCCTACTGGACAAAGGCAGATGAAGCAGCACTCAAATGGCCTGGGCCACAGCCTCTGTGAAGGCAGCAAGCTGCACAGCAGAGCCGGCCACCGAGAAACCTTCTTGCAGGCATCCTTGGACCTAATGAGCGGATCCCATTAGTCTGGGTGACCCAAGAGGAGGCGGCATAATGGTCCCAATGTGGAAGGCTGAAGAGTACAGCACAAGCCACAAGCTCATGGATCATGTTGGGACCCCAAGAAGTAAATGCATGCAGAGTACAGATCAATGTAGGACATCTTCTGGGAGCACGCCTTGCACTGTTTAAAGCCAGAACACAATTTAGGGGCATCACAATCCATAATAAAGATGGAACACAGGTAAAACCCCCAAAAAGCAAATTTTAAAAATGGTTTGAAGACTAAGAAAGGTTGTTCGGCCTAAACCTGATGCAGAGCTGTGAAGGAACCTGATGCTTCAGCTTAGCTAGGGAAACTGGCACAGGCCACAGCACCAGCAACCAAGGGAGCACTGGGCCTGCTGCGGCGACGTAATCGTGGTAGAGAATCCACTGCTGCCAGACAAGTTCCTCATACTGGTGCTACAATTTATGACAGAGCCATTCTTGACACTCCTGGACTAGCTCCAGCGGATCACCATAGAATCCAATATTCTTTAGATGAAAGGCTACTTTATCAAACATGTCTCCTCACAAAAAGTCCACATGGGTTTACCCCTCATGGTCTCTGCCTCTCCTTACCTCCCATGCCTCAGCAACCTGCTCGACAAATAAAAAGGTATGGTTCATTCCCAGGGTCAGGACTTCTTTAGCCCAAAGGTCATTTCACCACAGAGCACCAGAATGGTACAATGAACTACCCTCTGCCATTATCTCTATCTCCAATTTAGGTCTCTTCAAAGTAGCCCTCAATGACCACATTCTCTCCTCCCGTCGCTGCCAATGCACCAACTAGCCATACAGTCTGTGCACTGACCATGCCTGCAAGGCAATGCTCCTGCAGTGGGCATAGTGGGCATGTCATCCTGCTGTAGGTAATAAGCCTCACAGATCCACCAGACCCTGAGTGGACTAAGTGTGTTACGTATTATTCTCTTATGTACAATATTGTTGATTTGCTTGACAAAGTCGGATCTCGGCTGCTTTCACTCTGACAAACGAAGCTTCATTAGTAGGACCTGTGTAGCTATCAGTTTGTATAGGCCTTCATCCTTATTGTTGCTTGCATTGTTACTGTCTTGCATGTATGTGTACTCTATTGGTGATCTGCAATCATAATATGTGCATGTTGCTACTCTTTATACCCTGCTTCTGTGTTGTATATTGTTACTGTTTATACTCCTGTCGCTGTGTTGTATATTGTTTTGACGTGGAGCTTTTGGAAATGAGTCTAAGACTCAAAGGTTTGTAATTCCAATATCTTCATAAAATAAATAAATAAATAAATAAATAAACCCAATGCTTCCAATGGAAAGGAAGATCTGATGACACGGGTGCTATTGGGATACCACCCAGGTGGGTGGAGGGGCTAGCTTAAGACCTTCCAGTAAGTCTTAAAGGGAAAGGAATTCTGCCAGAAGTATGGCTAGTGCACCATATCCATGTCATAGAACTATATATTACATTTGTATTTTCTGTTAAAACATAATAAAAGATAACTGCAGACAATATAAAAAAACTAAAACCATTAAAAACATACATATCAAGTATGCACACAACCCCAGCACCCCCACTGTAAAATCCTGGATCCGAAACCGCAGGCTCTTTCATAGAGTATTGTAAAAACTGTATAGTGCAAGTATGGTAAATTAAGGAAACATCACAATTCACAGAATCAAGATAAAATACATAATCTATTCCAACCAGCAACAACAGTATGGGAACAGACTGGTTACAGAACTTGCACCAATAACACAAGCACAATATAGCAGGTTGTGGAGCTAAACAACAGCGATTGAAGGCAATGGAAGAAAAGGACATTTTAGCAGAGACTTGAATCAGGCAAGGAATCTCATCTCCTGTTTCAGATGATTGATGCACGCGGAGAGTCCATCTACCAGCTTTGGATAAGTTAGAGCAGAGACAGCAAACACTATAATGCTGCTGCAGGTTAAATAACAGGACTATCTAGGAATATACAGATCCATCAGGTCAGTAAGGTAAATGGAGGCCAGACCATAGAGGATTTGAATGTTAGTAGGGCAGACTATTACTGAATGAGCTATGGGATCTAGGGCCAGCACAGTTCAGAAGGATGGGAGTAATGTGATCCCTCATTAAGCAGCAGTATAGTCAAACTCTGCAAAACTTATGTTGTGCAGAGTGTTCTGATTAGTGTGTGTAGTCTTGGTGTGTCCTTCCCTTGTTTGCTATTAAAGAGTTTTTCTTAATTAGGCTGCTAGTTACATGGTAGTAAGTTTATGGGCCTAGGGATCTCCATGTCAGGAAGGTTTATAGCTCTTCTTTTCCTACAGTACATCCTGTCCCATGTGACGATGTGTCCAGGACCACGGTTGAGCATACTAGAGACAGAAGCCTGATGTTCTAGCTGCCACTAAATAGCTCTAACTCAGCTTTTTATTCTCTATGTACGTGTCAGGTCTAGCCAGCATGAGTGTTTTCCTTTTAAACTTTTAATTTCATCAAACTACACACAACCATTAAATGCACAGAAATCATGGCCTAGATTATCAGTTGTATAATTAGTAAAGACTCTAGCTGTCTTCATACAGAATAACCCAGTGAATTAGTCCTCAAGTATTTGCTAAACTGTAAATGCAGCCATTAGTGCTCACTGGATAAGGAAAGTTACACAGCTCTACTGTTGTAAACGGACTCTAAAGCAGTGCTTGATGGTCCGGCTACATCACTGTTTCATGAGACAGGACGAATCAGAGGAACAGGAAGAGAAATAAACCATTCTAAGATGGGGATCCCAGGGGCTATAAAGCTACCATAAAACCTGCAGGATAATTAAAAAAAAAAAAAAAAAACTCCTAATAGCAGACAAATGGAAGGACACACTAGGACTACACACATAAAATCAGAACACTGCACAATGCATGTTTTTGCAAATTCTGAGTGTCCTACTCCTTTAAGTGTCCCTACAGGAGATTTCCTGCAGCATTTTGGCATGTTCAAGTTTAATCGATAAGAAGGGAGGGTAGTCCAGAAAGGTATCCCATTGTTAGGGCGCAGTCATTAGGGTGCAAGGGATCTGGACGCCTGGGACTTTAGGGCATGGTCCACTTTGCCACCTCCACCTCAATATGCCTGGGGTGGAGATAATTATAATTTTAAGGGGGCACAGCCCCGCAAGCACAGCAGCCCACCAAAACATGCCACGATCAGTGGTCACATCAGCGCTCAAGACTATTACCTAGTGCCCCTATTCCAGGTGGCATAATGCCAGCACCCTAAAAACATTATGGGAGTTGACCACACACTGTCAGGGGTGAACCGTCAGAAGGGGGTCACAATAGTCACTGCAGGATGGTGCAAAGCCAGGCCTGTATGCTAATCAGAAAATGGAGGGGTTTTTTTGGGCCAAGGTGGAACTGCAGGCAGCACAAGTCATGCTGACATGCCAGGGTATCAGCATGAATGACAGCAAGACTCGGTTTTGAAGTATGCTTGTGTAACCCACCTTCAATTGGAGGTTCCTGAAATATCTTCCTGGGCTTGCCTAATGCCCACTGCCAGGTTGGTGTTCTGTGTTAAACAGGTTAAAAGTGCTTGCATGCACGCGCCAATTAGCCTCCGTGACTGTCTCTGTAAGAGGCATCTATTTCGTGAGGTTATAATTAATTAATCTGGGTTAGCCGAGTAGTTTCAGGCTCAAGTCCTGCCCCCAGGATGTGTTACAGCTGCTTCATTCTGCCATCGCTAAGTGCGCAGAGGAAGCCCTATTAGGATCTCTGATGGTTTGCTGATTATCTGTTTTAGCAGTAATAATATAGTAGTTTGTCTAACTTGCTTTCCTTTGCAGCATGGACTATTTTTGCTACAAGCCACATTTTGGTCCTGGACTGCCAGTTTGGGCCAATCAGAACCTCAGGGGATCTTAAAATGGAGACTGTCCCCAGAGGTCTTGTGGGAGTGAATTTCGTAGAAATGTAGTTTTTACTGTTTGGCGCCTAAATGGACCTTGAGGGGAGCCCTTGCTGTGAGACAGACAGATGGATCAACTAACCAACCTTCTGGATCACTGGGAAGACCCAGAGCTACCTGCAGTGTGTCAGTGTGTAGTTGGAATTGAGAGAGTGAACAGCTTGAGTAATTCAAGCAGTGGCTCCTGTGTGGTAGCACAGGAATTGGCGGAAGGCCGTGTCTGGCCTGCCTGCTGCCATCTTCCTGAGTGAAGAAGTCACAATCTTAATATCGGACTCTTTCCAAAATAGCTGTTGTGACCGGAATCCTGAAATGTGAGAGTGAATTTTGCCTGGTGTGCACAAGACTTGCTCCTGGAGCAAACGGCCTGTCAGGACTTGAAGACAACCACAGAGCGTCACTGATTGCGCAGAGACGCTGTCTAACTGCAACCGACTGTCATCCGAACATGATATTTGGGTTAGTCTTACTATTAAAAGTGTGCTGAATAATGTGTAGTGTGGGTTGATTTGGTTCCCCACACCCTTGAATGTGTCAAGCGAGCTGGACTCTGCATCCAGCAACTAACCGGACTGACATCCAGACCTTTCACCTGGTCTGGGCCCTCCATCTCGGCCCAGATTGCCACCACACTGCAGAGATTCATCTGACGAAAGACCTGCCTTGGGATTCAGCTCCCTGCTCAACACCATCGAACAGGATCGACCATTACGATGCATCGTGGGCCCTGCTTCCCTGACAAACCAGCTTTCCATCCCGCGGTCTTCATCGTCAATCCTGCATCCTGGTCTGGGAAGCGTGAATAATCATCAGGGTAGCTCCTGCAACAAATGCTCAAAATCATTGGTGTGTCATCTGATTTAATTGCTGTGACTAATCATTTCGGATTGAGCCATCTGGCTCCGGACTACAAATTGTGGGTTAAAGTGCATGTTGTTTTCTTTCCTAGGGCCCCAACAACAGCTGCAACACCAGCATACCCTGGCAACGCTTCAGGCTAGCCTGCATGACAACTGGGTACCCAGAGTGTGTGATTGTGCTAGAGGGATTCTGTGTGGCTGCATGTTTAACCTGACTAAATCAGATCTATAATCAAATACCAGATTACTGCCTCACCCTTGTTCACGTCCCCTGAATAAATCAGATTCTATTCTTTCTGCATATAACCTGGTTATTGCATACCTTTGTAGAGGGATACTGCATTGCCTTTACACTATTATATTCCAGGTCTTGTTTACAGGGGTCTCCAGGGCCCATGCAGCTGATCCAGCCCTGGTGGTAAGTGTGCCAAGTGTGGGTTCAGTATTGTCTTGATGTTAACTGTGAGTACTTATCTACTGACAAGAGTAAGCCACTAGTGGGGTCGGGGGGTATCAGTGTCCAGAGGGCTGTACCCAGAGCACCTAGCGCCCTAAACCTACCCTCTGGGTGGAGGCACCCATTCAACAAGCTCAGGCCCTCAACCTGCGATTAGTCATGGAGGTGGGTTAGTATCCATTGGGACAGCGCCACCTAGGGGTTACACTTGATTTTCTTTACTAACATAATCATGCAGAATACATCACAGAGATGCAACATAAAAGGCCACATGATGATGTTTGCACCCTCAGGGTTTAAAGCCCTGCCCCTGTGTGCGCCAGCTACTGGGTATTTGAGACAGTTTAGGTTGGGGTTGCAATGAAAATTGCCTGCAGGATCATTCACAGGCACATGGCAGTCATTCTAGGCCTGCTTGTAAGACACACTGCCACCACCCATCCCCGTGTGTGGGAGGGGCACTGTATCACCAGGAATACAGCTGTCAGAAGTTGGAAAGAGACAACTGAACCACCAAGGATGCAGAGATGTCCATGGTTGGAGTGCTGCATACCACAGCTGCATGGCTGATTCCTTCCCAGCACTACCAACACAGTGCAAATTTGTGCATCATGACAGCACTGTAGATTACACCTGTATGTAGTGTGCAGGGCAAGCCAGAATCATAGCGTTTATAAACCTGTGAAATGTGAGCAGTCTCACTGGATCAGTATAATCACAACAATGTGTCATCTGAAGAACTTTCATTAAATATCAGAGAATAGGAGGTCAGGGAGCTTTACTTTGGCAGAGCACATATGATTAATGCACTTAATTTAATATAGTATGGTTGGGGTACTAAAGGTTGTCACTTTATCATATTTGCCCTTGGTAATCCTTTTTCTGGTGTGCATCTTTATCACATTATGAGCAATTATCTTCTGATGTGTGCTTAGAAAGGACTCGAACGTAAACAGGTGTCACACTAAATACACTCTACTCCTGGCTGTGATATGCGATATCCATTAAAGTATACACGAGCCACAGACAAGGTGGTGAAAAAAAGTCTAATCACAATTTGCCCTGGTGAAGAAAACTAACTGCATTAATAAATATACAATTCATTTTGTTTGCATCATTGGTGGTCAGTAGCAACCACGCCGGACCACAAAGACCGCTGAATGCCTCATTTTTAACAGTTACTTTCCTACCTTTTGAGGACTCTGGCAGCCATCATAAATATTAATTTTCCACAGTTAGGGTGAGACTCACTCTGACTGGACCAAGTAGCTGCAAGCAGGGCACAGTCTACAGGTGGGCAGACACTTCAATCGGTCACTCACTCCAGCATGCAATCTAAGAGTGGCGGCAAACTCAGTCATACATCTCAACACCAGTGCACTTAAGCAAGCTGACACTAGTCTACCCCTGTAAGTGCCCCTGCAACTCGGGTTTTAAATTCAGTACTTGTACACACACACACAAATAAACAAAAACAAAAACACACACAAACTTCAACCAAAGCAGAAAACTATCTTATGGGGGTCAGGTCGTCCAAACCCCTCCAGCATAATGGGCCTGAAAATATGAATCAGTACTTCAGCCAAGAGGATATCAAGACAGAATTTAATTCAGGAAATATGGAGATAATAGGAGGAGTTCATACACCCTGCAGAAGGACAGCATTTATTTTTTTTCATTTATAGGCTCTGCCACAAGAAAATATGATGTGCAAGAAACTGCTCTAAAAATACTGGGTACCTGTATGAGGCACAAAAGCAGCAGTAACTGTATGGTAAACACCGAGAGCAAAATAAAATCCCACTGAACAGACTGGACCACTTGTTTAAAGTGGGCTACATATTCCCATGAAATGTTGGCATGTTAGTGGCCAGTTAATACTTTAAAAAAACTTTTATGAAAAATGTCGGTGAGGGACACTCAATACCCTTTATCTAGGTCATGGGGCCCACTGAGATTATAATCTCTTAAGGGTAACCTGGTCAAGAGGTGACTTCACAATCTTTTTTTTTTTTTTTTTAAAGTCTTTGGTAACCAGGTAAGGCCCACTAGGCATAAGTGCCTGTTTCAGGGCAACCTGGGAGCACTAGGCGGTTAAGTGACTTGCTCAGAGTCACACAGTATACAAGTGGAGGTTGTGAGAATCAAACTCAGGTCTGGTCTGCTGGATGTATCAAGCTCGTCACACCTCGCTCCTCTAACCTCTAGGCTATACTGCCAGCCCATACTCACACAAGAAATGTGTTAGAAGTCTAACAAAGAACCTCAGAGTAAACCACTTAAAGCAGCAGTGCATTAATCTAGTGAAAATTTTGATTTATACTTTTTATTCCATTTTAAATTGCCCTTATCTACTGATCTGTGTCATATTCTTCTTTGCACAATTTGAGTCTGTTTTAGTACTTTTTTTCACATCTGCAATAATAAAAAAGAGCACCCTTTTAATATGGCCTGGGCACGCCAGGTTTTTATTGGTATTCTCAACTGTTTTGAATGTCAATGGTTTAAAATAACTTCTGTTGTGACTAAAATTAACCACAATACAGCAGGCAGTGCTTTGTGACTAAAATTAACCATAATGCAGCAGGCAGTGCCCCCGACCTTAAGGAACAATATGTATTCAAAACAGCTGAGAATAGTGATGAAATCTGGTTTGAGCCATATTAAAGGAATTCTCCTTTATTATTTCAAATGTGAAAAAATTACTAAAGCAGACTCATAATGGAGAAAGAAGGGTATCACACAAGTCAGAAGATAAGGGCAATCTAAAATAGCATAAAAATACTGTATAGGTCAAAATTGTCACCGTATTCTTGCACTGTTGCTTTAAACAAGGGTTATCCTGAAAGGGCACTGGCAGTAAAGTCAAGTTTCATTAAGGTCATGCTGAATCCCCAGTAAGCAACAGGGTTAAACTGGGCAGGAGCCCACTGGAACTGTTTCACCACCTCTTAAATATTCTGCAAACAGTTCCACCACCTCTGTCATCTTTCTCCACTGACTATTACAAGAGAGTTCCACCACCTAGAAATCCAGTTACGAGAGTACCCCCACCTGAACATTTCTAATTTAACCACTGATAAACAAGAAATCTATAAGGCAGCAAGCCTCACTGCAAAAGCACTAAAGTAAGGTTACCCTGGGGTTAACATGTGCTTTAATGCTTTTGTACAGAAAGTTCTTTGTCTTGTAGATTGCTTGTTAATTTGAGGCTCACCATGACCCAAATAAGTAAGAAATTCATGGGGCTGACCCCCTTTGCCTGGGTTGAGATACATATGTGGTACACTGATGGGTCCCAACAAAGAGACAAACATATACCTGTGTGTGTTTTCAGCTATAGCAAACCGTGGATTGGCCTTTGGCACCCTACACTTCTACTTAAAACAGAGCCAGCTGAAATTACTTCATGGTGATTTGCATAGAATTCCCACAATAATCTGCATAAATATTGGGGCATATGTAATTTTGTATCATCTTTAAAGTTGAAGCAAACATAGCAATCAACGTAGTCTGGTCCAAGACTTGAGATCAGGCTTGAGATATAATTGCTCATTTGATCAAGGACAAAAATCATAAGATACAATGTTTTGAGTACCTAAAGGCATATGGTCCGGATCCTGATTGTTCAGCTCAGGCCACGACTGAAGGATATGAGAGGAAGCAGGAAAGGAGTTTCACTGCAGAATAAATGTCTTGCCTAGGAGAAGAACTTATTTCCTCACACAGACCTGAAACAGTCAGCAGGAGAGGAAAGACTGACCATGTAGAGTCTTGGAAAGTCAAAACAGATATACAGCCTGCATAGACACAGGGTCCTTTTGTTTAAACTGAGAGACTAGAAGGTAGATGATCGCATAATCCAAGGTCAGAATCTCAAAACATACCCACAGGAGAGGTTTTAGGCAATGGGCAAGTGAATGAAACTGGAAGATAATGATCCCCACACAATCAGGTTGTGTTCTTCAGCCACCCATAACTATGGACTCTGGCGGACTAGAACCACGGATTATAAAAAACAGAACAAGTTCACACACTTCTCGGATATTTGAAAGATGCCACACTGCCCAAACGCAGTACACATCTGCCAGACTGTTACCCAGAATGCTGATCCCACAAACAGAAACCCTTATTCACATGGTACGTAACGCAACTTCCTTTTGATGACTTACAAACAAATCCTCTCCCATGGAGCTTGCAGACCATAATAAATAAAAATCTCTATTTCAATGTAATCAAATTTTAGCTTTTAAAATCCTAACCTTCCATCTGTGTTATGTACATGCACATTTGTCTGCAGCATCCACTGGTAGTCATGAATGCACTATGCAGCATGTCCAACAATGAGCTCTACTTGCTGGGTAATTTACTGGCATGCGATAAGAAAACGTCATAAATCTCTGACAGAACTGGAAAGAAATAAGAATCGGACCAGATACTGACAAAAACTACTGCTCCGATTTTATTTATAAATCGGTGATTGGGAAAGGCACACTGAGCCAAGGCATGTCCCCAGGTGTGAACTTGGGAAACGGGTACATGGGGAGACAGAATTCAAAAGTTGCCATGGTAAAAAGAGGAGAGTACAGTGCTCAAAAATAAGGTCCGAAGAGCCAACCGTGCAAAGAGAATACATAATGCAAACAGCAGGTAAATAATGTAGAGTACAAACTACAACATGCTACAAAGGCAAACAGCCAGGTGACAATGGGGAGAGGGATGAACTACTAGTGTAGTTCATGATCGTCTGTGTCAAAATCTAGAGTCCATATGCCAGAATGGAAATCTGCCTCATGTACCCAAAGCCTGGAATAGCTAGTCCATTCCCAATGTTCACCAGAACTAGCTCTCCATGTGATTAGCAATGATTTCTACTAGAAATATTTGCAAAGGAGTCCTTGACTCGATGGTGTATTTGATTCTCAGAATTACAATTATTATTTTCAAAATGGAAACACCTACAGCAGGCTCTTAACAACAAATAGCATTTACCACCACTATCTAAAAAATACTGGCCAAAAGGCTACATATTTTGAAAACAAAAAGTATAAGACTATCCATAGATCTGAGTACCAATGTCTTCAAGGAAGAGAGCATTTTGTCCACCCACACAATTTTATTAGTTCCATGAAATGTGAGAGACAGATATGGGTAAAGTCAAGCCTGTGCTTAGTACCAACATGGGGATGCAGCAGGTAAAGCTCTGGTGGCAAAAGCAGCAGCAGAAGAAACACCCCTCCCGATAATATGCTAGATCTTTGTTGTAATATTAAATATGCAGTCCATGTTAAGTCCCTTGTTATTAACCACCAACGCTTCTATGTTAACAAGTCTCTCCAGATGCAATATTTATGTTCCTTGGCTTAAAGGCTGGTGAGAGTGCAGCAGTTAGTCTCTGATTTATACCTCAATATATCCTTTGCTGTATCTCATTCTGACAAATCAGACTCATCCCCCTGCAGTTGTGGAAATCCTGCCGGACACCTATGAGCCAAATTATGACCGACTGACACCATCTGGGGCAGAAGCAATCCTGAAATGCTGACACAAGCTTATATTTATTTACTTTTACCCCATCAATTGACATGTGCGTGCACAGCGTACTTATTTCATCCCTGCTTTTGAAAACTAGGGTGGGAAGCACATAATGGACTAGCGTCCCTTCCGATCTTAAATTACCACGTTACTTAAGAAAAACCAGCACTGCCTCTGAACCAGAAGAGATCGTTAATTCAGAGAGTGGGCCACCTTTCAAGTAAGTATACCGTGCTGTCCCAAAAACAGCATAATATGTGCTGCTACTTTAATATGCTACTGCAGTGACCCAGAATCAGATCAACACCCTGCGATGACAGGATATAGTACTGCCATAGTCGCACTGCATACAATCCTCGCTGGCCAGCAAAAAGCTGTCCCCCAAATGATTTACCAGCTGACCTTGTAATGAACCTCACTAAAATGCAACCTATATAATTGTAACATGGCAAAAATACCAGCACTGCAGGAAGAAACAAGATTGGTGCAAGGGCGTCACCTGGTACAAAACAACACAGCATTATGAGACCATAATGCGCATTGAAACTCGTGAAACGCGCCTAGAAAGCGGAAAAAGTAACTGGTGTAGCGTGATGTCGACCAACAGGTGGTGGAGCAACACAGACCATCAATTAAAAGTGATGGGACCAAGACAGCAGTGGAGCCGGGCCGCTTCCCGGTGCTGAAAGTGTCAAGAAGTGGAGAGCAGTGAGGCGGAAATTTCGGGTTCCCACCCACCCACCCCTGAAAGTGTAACACCCGCGACTACAGTGGAAGATGAGTGGCAAACTGAACTGAAAAACAAACTATGTTGAAACAGAACAAAATTTTCCTTGTTCTCTAAAAGCACCACCTATTAGTCGGCAAAATGATGAAGCGCTCTGGCAAAACCCACGGTCTTGTATGGCACTGCAATAGTGAAACACTACACACAATGGCGATCCACACAGAATATATGGAAGTAACAAAAGTGCTGTTTTCCTTGCAGTAGCGCAAGCCACTGATGTAATAGTACCCTCAGCAGAGCTCCATTGTAAAAGTAGGACCAGAGCACAGAGAGAATATAATACAGAGGAAAAGTACTATGCTATGTTAAAAGCACACCTATTAGTAATTACAGTCGCTGTGAAGACACACAGCTCCAAACAACTACAGTAGGTGTTAGGGCATAATAAAGCATGTACCGAATAGAGTCTCCCCACAATCCACACGGCATGAATGTTAGGTGAACGTGGACGGTCAGCAATAGAGCAGCCGACATAACCACCAACTTTGCAGGTCTGATCATTATTAAATAGGAATGTAACAATGTAAAGCAAAGTTGTAACACTGCAGAAATTGTAGACACTACCTTACTGTATGTGGGCGTGCAGCGTGCATCGCATGCTTCTAGTTAGACACAGCCTTAAAAGTAACAGATGTGAACCATGAATCTAGAAGTCAAAGTAATCGTTGTCCTCATTTCTGTGTCAAAGCAGGAAAACAGTATCTAAGTAATATTTGCCTTGCACTTGCCCATATTATAAAGCGCATTAAGCCACGACAAGGTGGGATCTAATGGGGAATTAATGCATGGTTGGACCATTGTAGGCACTCTGCCTGTGGCCTCGTGCCACAACAGTCCAACCATGCATTAATTCCCCATTAGATGCCACCTTCGTCGTGGCTTAATGCTTACTTGTTACTTTTATTGCACTAATTGCTTAATGGTAGGTAGACCCCCGATCGTATGGACAGTGAAAGGGTCAGTAGTTTCTGTTATTTGAACTACAGAAGCAACAGCAGCACAACTAGATTAGTGATTTTAAAACATAATTCCCAATGCATTTAAAACCACAAGAAGCAGGCAAGATCAATCATATCAGGAGGAATAAAGGGCCATCATATTTAACAAAATCTGGTCAGATCCACCACGGCTGCATAATGAAGTTAGTGAAGTTGTATGGAATTAAGGAGGTATGGAGAAACAACACAATGATTTGTATGTAATAAGATTTGTTTTAGTTTCTGTTCTAAGTGTAACCCTAGATGGCGCTATCCCAGGGCTACTACCCTGCCTGATTTGCCACTAACAGGTTGAGGGGCCTGGATCCAATGGTGGTGCCTCCACCCAGAGGTCAGGGTTGCAATAGTTAAACTAACTTGGTCACAGCCCTCTGGGACACTGCAACCCCCTTTCTTCCCACTAGTGGCCCACACAATATATCAGAATTACCTTCACGGTATACACTTACCCCAGGTCTGGTTCCGGCACTGGGACCTCCTGTGAAATGAGATACAGTGCAACAATCACAGTACAGTACTTTAACATAGACAAATACCTCAGGCAGTATAACTTTGCTGAAACAAGCAGCTCTGATTTATTGGGGGATATAACAAGGACAGGGGAAATCAGGTTAATTAGCTTATCACTCTAATAATCTACCTATGGCTCTGTGCACAGGCCTATCCCTATCAGTTACTGTCCCTGGGTACCCAAGCCCTAGTGGCTAGTCCAAACCGTGGCAGCTGGTAGGGGCCCTTTCACACAGAGAAAAGGAGAATTAAACAGTCAGCAGTACAGTAATTCCATTTGGATTTAATGTGGCAATTCAACAGGGAGCGACCCTGAATTAGTACTCACGACCTCCAAATAAGATAGAGTCCTTCAATGTCAGCAGGGCTCACTTGAGGTACACAAACCTCTTCACACATCCATATACAAGAAAGCACTATACCAGGCAGGCTGCATCTGTATCCCGATCGCAATTACTGCACAATACCCGGAGAACACACAGCAGATTCAGTTCCTGACAGACAGAGTGCAATTTTCAGCAATTCCTCCAGTCTTCTACAGGGTGAGCCTGGTTTCTACTCTTCAGAGATCCTTTGATTCTTTTCACAGGAGCAGTTCAGTCCTAACAAGCTGTTACACAAGCTGCAGACCGGAACTCTGGGCCTTACACCGTTTTGACTAAAACTACACACTGAAAAAGCACAGGGCCCTTCCTTCTTCACTGCCAAAGCTCAACTGAAACTCCAACCGACAAAACCGGGCACTTCCTTTGAGTTCCTCCCAGTTCTTGACTGGATTGGCTGTCACTCACAATAGACTGCTGCTGTTGGTCCAAAAGGCACTGAAGTCTAAACTACATCTCCAGAGTCACTGCCCATACAATCCTCTTGTGGCTGGCTCAGACTATGAGTCCAAGTTCTGATTCGTCCAAGGCACCATTTTAGAGCTAGCTTACCCCACACTGATTGGTCCAGTTCAGCAGTTCAAAACTAGAATGGGAACTAGCAGACACAGTTCTGACTGCAAAGAAAGCAGGTTAGACAAACTGTAATTTCATTATTACTCTAAATAATTTCTGGCAAACAGTTACATCTTTCAGATAGGTTCCTTTGCACTCCTAGTGACTGCAAAAATGAAGTGAATTGGCAGCAGCTTTAGTGGTACTCAACAAGAAACACACAGTCCCCCATATAAACTAATTATGTCTGCAAGCAGACAGCTCTTAAAGAGACAGTACCAGAGGTTCTAAAACACTCACTGATAAATGGCTTAAACGCCAAACACCATTCAGGCTTGAGCATTTACAAGCTCCTTGAAGTCTTTTGGGAACCCCCATTTGCAGGGGTTATAAGGAAGCCATACACATTACTAGGAAAATATATGAAGGTGTACATTTTAATGGAAGGAATAGGAAGCTTACTAAAGAACCCCAGAGCAAATGCCACTGATGTATGTGTTATCCCGGATGATACTGGCCAGACAGCCAAATTTTAAAGAAAACACAATTGCACATATCCCAATAATTCAAAGCATCAAGGAAATATATGCAAATCCCCATGATGGAACAGAAGTTGGCAGTACATGAAAAGTAATGGCTGGCATATGTTCAGCCTAGATTATTTACAGTTTTTTGTTTGTTTTGTTTTTTTTTGGGGTTGTTTTTAAGAGAAACAGGGTTTTGTCCATGAGGTGATATAGTTTTAATTAAGCAATGTGTTGATGTCAGGAAGTCAGGTGTTATGATGATGGACTGTGAGAGAAATGTGATATTAACTTTCAGAGGGTCGCTTTGATAAAGGCAAGGTAGTTATGCTTGTGATAATGGGAATATTAGGAAAGTATGTGGTCTATGCAGAAGTGGAGTACAATATGCACAGTTTCATAAGTATGTGCTCAGAGTGCAGGCAAATGTGATATGCAGGTTTGTTTTAGAAATAGATAAAAATAGCGATACATGCAATTAACAGAAAGATAGATAATTACATAGACGTATAGATAGAGGCAGAATGGAATGGCAGTGAAGTACTGAAGTGACGCCAACCCCACCCCACCCCTCAGACATGGACAGGCATTGGGGTGTGCCTTTGGGTCACTGCCCATAATGCTCACGCCATTTTCACCTCACCCTACCATGCAGACACAGACAAGAGTTGAGGTGTGCCTTGGGGTTTTCAAACTTTACACTCACCCCATTCCATAAAATACGCTGAAATGGGTATAGTATAAGAGAATGGAGTGAACTTTGGGGCTGAAGAGTCAAAGGCACACCTTGATACCTGTCACTGGCTGCAGGGTGGGATGAGGGTGGAATGGCATGAGCATTACTGTTGACAGTCCCAAGTTACACCCTGATGCCTGTCGGTCCTACAGTGCAGGGTGTTATGGTCAGAAACCCTAATGCTCTGGGCGCTTATTGGTATTTTCACTCAAAGTTTTCAGCATGGGCTTTTGTGACCCCACCGCATGAACAGTGACACTATCAGTTCATTAGCGAAAGGAGATTTTGTACAGCGACTGTGCCATTTGGCACCACAGGTGCAAAACACATTTTGAACAGGATGTTGAAAAAAAAAAAAGCTGTACATTTCTTACTAGTAACTGCTCAGCACATCAGTTGCATAGCCTGCTTATTGACATTTTATATCTGCTATGCAATGTACTGCTGCTATGGCTGTATGGCTGAGAGGGACCTGGGGGTGGTGGTGGATGTCAAGATGAACAACTCGGAGACTTGTAGGAGGGCAGTGACCAAGGCCAACATGATGCTGAGATGTATCGCTATAGGGATCACTCCAGAAGAAGGAAGTGATACTCCTCCTGTATAGCTGCTTGGTGAGGCAGCACCTAGAGTACTGCGTGCAGTGTTGAGGCACACACTTAAAGAGGGACATTAAACTCTTGGAGAGGGTCCAGAGGAAGGCAACCAAAATGATCTGGGGCTTGGGGAAAGGACCTATGGGGAGAGGCTCAAGAGCTAAATATGTACACATTGTTTTGTTTGTTTTGTTTAGTTATTTAATCAGGTGAGACACACTAAGCTGAAAGCTTTTTACAGGACGCAACCTGGGAGCACAGGAAGTTAAATGACTTGCTCAGGGTCACACAGTATGTAAGTGGAAGCTGTGGGATTCAAACCCAGGTCTGGTCTGCTGGATGTCACCAGATTTGCAGCTCAAAGCCTTAAACCACCGCGCTATACTGCCTCACATTGGAAGAGAGAAGGGACAAGGGGACACAATAGAGGTCTTCAAGTACATGAAGGGGGTAAATAGGGAGGCGCAGTCACGGTGCTCCAAAGGAAGGAGGGGGGACCAGACGGCATGGGTGGAAGCTGGAGGGGGGCTCAGGGGAGAAAGGAGGAGGTCCTACTTCACTGAGAGGTGGCAGAACCATGGAATGCACTGCCTGGGGCTGGTGGAGGCAGAGACTGCGGAGGGGTTCAAGAGGGTGTCGGACAGGTACAGGGAAGGGTTGTACAAGCAAAATCCAATAAGCGGGAATACCCTGGACTGGGAAGGGAGAAGCCAGAGAGGGCGAGGGGACAAGGTCAGCTCCCAGAGTGGGGACTGACCAAACAAGCAGACATGAAAGCCCGCTAGGGCCTATTCTGCTGGCATTTTGTAGGTTAGTATGTTGGTATGCTTACTGCACCAACATCATGAACTATAAAACAGATGACTGCCATAACTAGGGAGACAGTATAGCACTGTGGTTTAAGGCTCTTAACTGCAAATCTGGAGATCTGGGTTTGAACCCACGGCCCCTACTTGCATACTGGGTGACCCTGAGCAAGTCACTTAACTTCCATATGCTCCCAGGTTGCCCCATCTAAACAAGCTTTCAGCTTAGTGTCCCACTCCTGGTTAAACAATGAGAAGAAAAAGAAAACACAATATATTATTTTTCTTGCTTTATTTTGCTACAACAAGCTTTGGCTAATACATCCATCCTTATTTATAGCTTATGTGTCTGTGACCTAGGCAAAACCACCCTTAAAATCTCACACATAAATAAAATATCAGAATAGCATTTATTTTAGCAGTATTCTCCTTCCTTTCAGGTACCCATGACATTATGTATGTATGTGTAAATATATATCTTTAACTTCAAAGCACTAAATCTATTCAAATGCAAAAAACACAAGACTTTGTTCTCTTCACACAATAGTGTTAAACTTTAGATCCCAGAATGGCCATGAAACAATTTAGACTTTAGAATAGAATGGACGGTGGGTAGGCAGAGAGAGAGACAGTGAAAAGCAGGATACTGAACGAATACTCTGCTCAGTATTCACAAAAGAGGAGGAGGGAGGTACCTAATCCAATTATCAGAAGCACTGGGGTGGGGTTGATCCCAGTCCTTTCACAGAAGAAAGGGTTCTGAAAGAACTCCTAAAACTGAAGGTGGACAAAGCATGAGGCCTGACAGTATTCACCCCAGAATTCTAAAAGAATTAAAGGGGACAACTAGTGACACCACTGACTACCCTCTTTAACAAATCATAGGAGGATGGTGTGGTACCTGAGGACAGGAGGAAGGCGGAAGTGATTCCCCTTCACAAAAGTGGGAGCAAGACAGAGGCAGGAAACTACAGACCTGTCAGTTTGACCTCTGTGGTAGGGAAAGTGATGGAATCAGGCCTGAAGGAAAGAACTATCGAGTACCTAGAGGCCAGAGGGGCACAGGACCCAAGGCAGCATGGGTTTACAGCAGGAAGGTCATGTCAGATGAATCTAATTGATTTCTTTGACTGAATGACCAAAGTAGTAGACCAGGGAAGGGCTGTGGACATGGCCTACCTAGACTTTAGCAAGGCATTTGACACAGTCCCACACAAAAGATTAATAAACAAATTAATCAGCCTGGGAGTGGTCTCAGGGTAGTAGCCTGGGAAAAACATTGGCTGGACAAAAGGACACAGAAGGTAATTTTAAATGGAGTCCACTCTGAAGAAAGGGGGTTACTAGTGGGTACACTGCAGGGTTCAGTACTGGGTCCAGTCCTTTTAATGTCTTTTATAAGTGACATTGCTGAGGGACTGGAAGGAAAAGTATGCCTCTTTGCAGATGACACAAAGATCTGCAACACGGTTGATACACAAGGAGGTGTGGAAAGGATGAGAAGGGACTTGGCAAGGTTAGAGGAATGGTCAAAGTATGGCAGCTTGGATTCATGCAAAGAAGTGCAAAATAATGCACCTGGGAAACAAAAACAGGGTAAGAGTACACAATGGGGTGGGGAAGGTAGTAACAACAACAAAATGGATAGGGACCTGGGGGTAATCATATCAGATTACCTAAGGTTGTAAGCAATGTGAGAAGGTAAAAGTGAGGGCTGAGGGAATATTGGAATGTATAGGAGAGGCATCACCAGCAGAAAACAGGAAGTTGTTATCCTCTGTACAGACAGTTGGTGAGACTCCATCTGGAGTACTGCATCTAGTTCTGGAGACCCCTCTCCAGCAAGGACATAGACAGGATGGAGGCAGCCCAGAGGAGGGCAACTAAAATGGTGCAGGGTCTGCAAGAAAAGCCATACGAGGAGAGACTAAAGGAGCGAATATGTATACCCTTGAGGAAATGAGGAGAGGTTGGACATGATAGAAACTTTAAAGTACCTCAGTGGAATCAACAAAGTCCAAGACGGTAGCATCTTTCAGAAAAAGAGATGTGCAAGAACAAGGTGGCACAATTTGAAGACAAGGGGGACAGCTCAGGGGCAATGTGAGGAAGTACTTTTTCACAGAGAGGGTGGTGGATGCATGGACCAGCCTTCCTGAGGAGGTTGTGGAGTCTAAAACTGTGGAGAATTCAAGAATGCATGGGACAGACATAAGGCAATTCTTGTGGGGGTTAGGGAAGAAATAGGCTGTTGGTTAACTAGGATCTGCAGCTTATCCTGTAGGTAGGGAAATGGGCAGACTAGGTGGCTGAAGCCGTCCTTGTCTGCCGCGAAAAGTCTATGTTTCTATGCCACTGTCATGCTCACTTCTCATGCAAACAACAATCAATTACAGAAACCCTTTCATTTCTATTCTATGCACTCTTACATCAGGGAGACAGACATAAATCTTCCAGAACTGCTAAAAACCCAAAATGTATCAAGACTGGATTTCTGAATTAAAACCTGTCGCTTACAGTACCTATGTAAATAACAGTTTACTGGCTACAAACGATGCTACAGACATAACAATTACAAAATTTCTGTTTTACATGGAAAGCATCCATATAATGAACTTGTCATACAGGATTTGTGACCTTTGGTCTGCATGTATCTGACAAAGGAAAAGGCACCTGCTTGATCCTTTTTCTATTTTAATTTTAGGCCCAACTTGCCCATATTGTAAGAGCCAAATGTTGACATGCATAGAGTTAAAAAAAAAAAATAAATAAAATAAAAAATCATGATGTGTGTGGGTGTTTGGGGGGCGGGATATGTCTAGATGCAGTTTCAGGCACTCCTTAATTACTTCCCTAGGCAACTCTGATGGTCAGTTGTTCTAATACGATAAATCCACCTCATGCCCCTCCCACATGATTAAAAAAAAAAGTGGGGTGGATCTTGTGTGTGTGTGTGTGTGTGTGTGTGTGTGTGTGTGTGTAAGAGTGTTTGGGGAGGGAATATGCCTAGATGGTTGTTCCAACACGATAAATCCACCTCATGCCCCTCCCACATGATTAAAAAAAGTAGGGGTGGATCTTTAGGAGCTCTCGGTGGAGGGGTGGATCTTACTCCCCAAAACTAATGCTGCCTCCCACTACTCAGGTTCCAGTTCTTGTACTGCCCATTTAAGAAAGAAAATAGTACCCTGCAACCATTGACTATTTATTTGAGGCAGAAAACATTTCCTGGAGGGGGTAAGGCGGAGGAGACTATTTACACCTTGAGTCAGTTCCTCGGACAGAAAACATGACATCACTCCTTTTGTACGATGCAACAGCTCTGCAGGCTCTGCCTACTGCAGCCGTAAAAAACAGCACTTGAGAGAGTTACCCCCCTTCCCACAAATATACATACACTGAGACAGTGTGATCAAATTCTTTCAAGGCAGGTCAACCCACAAGTCAAGGAGTCTAGACTTGGGTGTGTCCACAGCCTTGCATGTTTTACAGAATACAGAAATTTTATCTGAACACCAAAAGCCAATAAAAAACTAGCACACACTTTCGGAAGGAGATTAGTTTAAAAAATATGTTTTGTTTATTGGTATTATCAAAGTATACAATACAGGTTATTCAGCATCCTGAAGCGGGATGTTGAAATTATGCTAAATTCAGTATGCTTCACACATAACTTCGTTACGGTGTTAGGGATTTCCATTGATATGATACATGTAACTAAAAAAATAATGTAACTACAAGAGCCAACATGGCATAGCTAAAAAGTAAATGGAGATTATCTGCATACAGATGGCTGGCAGACAGTATCGTCTACAGTGTAGGTAATGAGCTGTGAATGAGCTTGGTACATCCAGCAGACCTGGATTTGATTCCCACAACCTCTGCTTGCATACCGTGCAACTCTGACCAATTCCCTTAACCACCCCAGTGCTCCCGGTCACCCATGATAACAGGCACTCATGCATAGTAGGCCTTACCCACAACTATCAAAGAATAATTAAAAAAAAAAAAAAAAAGAAGATGCCATTGTGTCAGTGGATCAAATAAAGTCAATAGGAGTCCAGAACATGTTCAAAGTGCACCAGCAGAGTTCACTCCCCACTGGGCACATGACAAGATAAGACAGTAAAAAACAGGTTATTCACCTGTAACCATAGTTCTAGGTGGTATATAATGTACATCCACACTTCTGGCAGTGGCTTTTCCCTTTTAAGGCTTGCGGAAAAATCTTCAAGCTGGCTCCCTACATACCTGGGTGGTAACTCCCTCAACACCGCCCGTGACATCAGATCTTGCCCGCTATAAGCAAGAATCTGTGTGACACTTGCCAGGGGATGTCGGTGGGTCAGTGTGGATGTACATCATATACCACTCCTAGAATTACTGTTACTGGTGAGTAACCTGTTTTCTAGGGACATGGATATGATATACTATCCACACTTCTGGCAGACTACCAGCAGTTCTCCGAGGAGGCGGCAAGGTGCACAACCCCTATTTAGGGAACAGAGATTGGAGAACTGAGGTCCCAAACCAGCATCCTGACATGACTCAATGCTGATGTGTTAGTGGAAATGAAGGTGTGCTGACTTCCAGGCAGCAGCCCTACAGATTTCCTGGATAGGGACATCCCTGGAAGCAGCCTCAGAGGCAGCGGTATGGTGGAGTGGAATAAGCCCTTAGCCCAATGTAGGTTCCCTACCCGCCAGCCAATAGCAGAGGTCGATGCAGGATACAATCCACCTGCCAAGCATCTGCTTAGCTGTCGGTCTGCCAGGTGCAGCTTCAGTGTAGGTGACAAATGGCTGGCGAACCTCTCCCCGAACTCCAGCCATTATGCTCCTTATAGTAGGCTAGCACTCCCTGTAGGTCTAAGGTATGGAGCCTGTGATCAGCCTCCGAGATCTGGTTGGTGAAGTACACCAAGAGATTAATCACCTAGTTAAGGTAGAAATCTGACAAAATCTTTGGGAGGAACTTTGGATTTGGGCAAATGACAACCTTATCCCTGTGGAAGACTAGGTAAGGAGACTCCACAGAGAGTGCCTGGAGCTCACTGAGCCTTCTGGCTGACATAATACCCACCAGGAAGAATGTCTTCCACAACAAGTGAGACATCTCACACCTGTGCATTGGTTCGAATAGCTTCCCCATGAGCTTTGCCAACACCAGAAACAAGTCCCAAGGTGCTGATGGTTCACACACCAAGGGGAATGTGGTCAAGGCCTTTAAAAAGTGCCAGATCACCTTATTCTGTACCACCAACTGCCTACCAGAACACGCCGGTAAGTATAGATGGCTGCCAGGTGCACCTTAAGGGTCATCGACTGGAGGCCCAACAGAGACGGACCAGAAGTAGCTGAGAATGCTTCACACCAGGCAAGATAAAGGGTTGATGCCCTTGCCCTGGCGCCAAATGGAGAACCTCTTCCATTTGAAGGCATAGCATTTTCGGGTTGATTCCTTCCAAGAAGCCTTTACCACAGTGAGGACATCTTCAGAGAGACCCAAAGCCTGGAACTCTAGCTGCTCAGGAACCAGGCTGTCAGGTGCAGGGACTGAAGGTCCAGATGGAGTACACTCCCAGAATGCAAAAGAGCAGATCCGGGCATAAAGGAAGATGACTCAGGAGTCTGCTGCTGAAGCTGAGGAGATTAGGATACCAAAACTGGTGGGGCCAGTCTGGAGCTACCAGGATCATCCTGCCTTAATCAACACTTTGTGGATCAAGGGAAATGGAGGAAAAGCACAGGGAAGGCCCAGGGTCCAGGGGCCTTGAGGAGGCATCCCCTGCAACGCTCCCTGCAGAGGGGTGAGCACAAAACAGCCTCAGCTTTGTGTTCTCCTGGAGGCAAACAGGTCCACCAGAGGGGTGCCCCACCGGGAGAACAGGCTGTGTACTGCCTCTGGATGGAGGGACCACTCATGAGACACCGCCCACACAGTTGAGCATGTCCACCAGCTAGTTGGAGATGTCCACCACATAGATGGCCAGGAGATCTGTGTCCAGACGTGGAGAGTTTCCTGCACAGAGGAAGGTGAGTCTTGCCCTGCTTATTGAGGTAGTACATGGTCGTTGTGTTATGTGTCTGGACCTGAGACGACCTGACCCTGAATGTATGGGGCAAAGGCAATCAGCACCAGTCGATCACCCAAGCTCCAGCAGGTTGATATGGCATCGCCACCCTTGGGGGTCCAGAGCCCATGGACCTGTGGTCCCCAAGGTGGGCACCCCAGCCCATCAAGGAGGCATCAGTTGTCAGGATGACCACTGGCTCTGGGTGGACAAACAGGATTGCTTCCTGCAGATGTTCCAGGACCAATCACCACTGGAGGGTGCCCACATCAGCAGGGTCACAGTGACCTGCTGGTCAAAGTGGCCTTTGCACTGAGACCACTGGCGGCAAGCTCCCACTGCACGGAGTGCATTCTCCAATGGCCCAACAAACCATGCTGGTGCATGCAGCCACATATCCCAAGAGGTGCAGAAAGTACTGAGCAAGGCACAACTGCCCAACCCAAAATGATCGGGCAAAGGGGAAGAAGGCCTCGCCCAGTCCAGTGGAAGCCGAGCTCTGGCTCTGCAAGAGTCAAGCTCTGCCCGATGAAATAAATCACCTGCAAAGGTATGAGTTCTGACTTGGCCTCGCTACCAGGAGGGCAAGCTACACGCAGGCCTGGAGGGCCAAATCCCTGACCACACCATCTCCTCCCTGGAGGGACCTGCTATAAGCCAGTCATCCAGGTAGGGGACTCCCAGACCCCTTGACGCCTCAGGTAGGCTGCCACCATTGCAATGCATTTGGTGAAGACCCTGGGAGGAGAGGTCAAAGGGCATGGCCTGGAACTCACATAGATTCCTTCTGCATGGAACCGGAGGAACCGGCAGTTGAGACAGATAGGTAGGGACATGGAAGAATGTGTCCTGAAGATCCAGAGAGCAAAACCACATGTTCTGCTCCAGACATGGTATGATCTGAGACAGTGTGACCATCCCGAAAGTGTGAGCGCCGAAGAAATGTGTTCAGGTCGTGCAGATCTAAGATGGGGTGCCACCCCTCCATCTTTGGCACTAAGAAGTACCTGGAGATAAACCCTGGTTGTACTGGAGGGTCCGGAGACCAGAGCCATAACCTCCTTCTGGAGGATCTAGGCAACGTCTTCTTGAAGGGCTGATAGAATGTTGGCAGACACCATGTCCTCCCCATGGGGCATGGGCTCGGCAAGGTGGGTAGCCTCAAATTCCAGGGGCATATCATGACCGACCACCCCTTGAGGACCCACCTATCCGTGGTAACAGCGGACCAGGTGGGAAGGAAGTGGCAGAGTCGGCTCCCCACAGGAGGACCCAGGAGTCAGGATGGTCATGGCGAGCACCTCCCATTCCTTCCTGGACAGCCTGGCACTGGGCAGAGGAGGGACCAGCTAAAGAACCAGAGGATCTCCACCTCCATCTCCTGGTTTCTGGATGACTGAAGCAATGGACTTCGACCGAGGATGCTAAGCCCAGGCATGTTGCCCAGCTGCACTATTAAAATTATTAAGCCCACATATAGCTACTCCTTTGGTAACCAAAGTCCCTAACTGACAAGGACATCCCTACAGATTGGCTGAATGCCATAAAATACAGATATTTAAAAGGGTAGTAAATCTGACTATACCAGTTACAGACCTATAAGTCTTACATCTGTGCCAGGTAAGATTTTGGAATCTTCCATTAAAGAATCCATATAGAATGATATAGCAGACAGGAAACTTACAGATCTAATGCAGCATGGCTTTTCACTGGGAGGTCATGCATTACAAATCAATTATGTTTTTATGAAAGGATCTCGGCTGCCTTAGACAATCATGAAATCTGTTGATTGTATATACCTGGCTATGGCAAAGGCCTTTGATAAGGTCCTCATAATCAAATTGTCCTGACCCTTATAAAACATGGGATTGATCATAATTGAATTAGATGGATACAATGCTGGCTCACAATAGAACACAAGTAGTAGTATCAATGGTTTACACTCATCAATATCAAGTGTCAGTAGCGGATGCCTCAAGGTTCCGTTCTGGGCCCATTACTCTTTCAATTGTTTATTTCTGGTTTAGGCAACAAAGAACGGTCTGGATTACTAATATGCTGACAACACCAAACTAGCTAGTATGGCAACCTAATGAAGAAGATCATATACATCTACAGAGGGTGTTAAATAACATTACAGATTGGGCTGACTTAGTAGGCATGCCATTTAATATGGCAAATGCTCAGTAATTCATTTTGGTGCTCATAATAAGCTGTTAGATTATAAAATGGGTAATTACTTATTAAAGACAATGAAACTTGAAAAGATCTTTGTATATTAATTTCCAATATTTAAAGCACATGCTGACACAAGTTGTAAAAAGCAAAAGGTATCCTATATTCAATCAAAAGAAATTTTAAAAGCAGAGATGCAGAAGTAAGAATGCCCTGTATAGATCTTATGCGAGGCCACTGTTAGATCAAGGTACACAGTCATGGGGACCGATTAAGGGGAAAAAAGGACAGGGTGGAAAAGGTGCAGAGGTAAGCCACTAAGTTGATCTATGAATGCAGAAATATGCCACGTGAAGACCATTTAACAAAATTAAATCTAAGGACACTGCATACTAGAAGAACTAGGGAGATTTATTAGTATGTTACACCATATGTCAAGGTAACTATCTCTTTAAAGAACTGAACCTAAAAGACAAAAAAAAAAAAAAAAAATAAATCAGAATACAGGTACTAGAGGACACAAACTGCAGCTAGCCCCGTAAGTTCCATTCAGAGAGACGAAGGGCCTTTTTTTTTTTTTACACAATGTATTATTAATCCTTGGAATAGCCTACCAGAGGAAATAATTAAACAGTAACAATAAAGAACACTTTAAAAATGTGAAACCAATTTACTTTGAATGGTAACTCACTGCCATATTACAGTTAGGTCAAGGAACGATATAGGCTTCCCGTACTTGCTTAGCTCCTCAAGACATAGTATGAGCCACAGTAAGAGTATGACGTCATCCTGCTCATGTCAGCCTATTCTATAAAGGTGGGCGCGTCCCCACACCTCCTCAGTTCTCCTGCCAGAGATCCGGAGGTTTCCCAAGAGCCAAAGAAGGAAAAAGAGCAGAAGACTCACTGTATGGAAAAGGAGACAGTAGAGGAAGGAAGACAGTGAGCAGGAAGAGACAGGGAGGGAAATCATGGCCTACTGCAAGAGTTCCTCTCAAGATCTACTGTTATGGTAAGATCTTACGTAACTGTATTATCTTACTTCAAGGGAGGCTCTTGCAGTAGGTCAGCACCAATAGGACCGAGTCCCAGGCAGTTCTGGTAGTAGAGGAAATAGTACCAGGAAGACAGACAGGAGCCAATGGCCTAAGAAAGAAGGCCCTGCAGAACAACTAGGCTGAAATTGCCGACGCCTAGAGGCAATGTCCAGGCTGTAATGCTTAGTGAAAAGTGTGGACAAAGCTTCAAGTGGCGGCTGCACAGATGTCTGCAGCAGACACATTTCTAAACATGCCATGGAGGTGGCCATACTCCTGGTGGAATGGCCTCAACCACTCCGTAAGTGCCTTGCCATACATAAAGTAGCAATAAATGATGCAACTGACTAACCACTTGGACTAACACTGTCAGGACACCAGTGTGCCTCTCTCCTAAGGCAAATGAAAGAAACATTGTTCAAACTTTCTCAAAATCTTGGCCTGGTGTACATAGTATCGTAAGGTTCTATGTACATCCACAGTATGGAGCAAAGCCTCCCCTGATTAGAAAATTCTGGAAAATAAACAGGAAGATGGATCGCTTGATTCAAAGTAAACTCCAAAACCACCTTGGGAAGAAACTTAGGATTGGTACATAAAGACACCCTGTCTTTGTGAAAACTAAATAAGGCTCCTTAATCCTCAATCCCGGGCTCACATACTCCTTTTCTCCATCCACCTTCTCTACATCCCGTTCTACCAACTCCTCTCTGTGCACCGTGCCCTCTAGCCTTTCTCCCCTACCTCCCTCCCTCCCCCCACCTTCGCCTCTACCTGGTGTATATTTTATTTAATTTTTTTCTTCCGTTATTTCCTCCTGCAACCTTAGATAACCTGCTTTCTCTTCCTATAGACACTTCCATGTATGTAAATACCCTGTAATCTGTACAATATCTGTATAATTCTATGTACATATGAACTCTTTTCTTCCTCTCTGTAAACAGTATTATCTGTATTGTCTTGTAAATACCTGTGTTGACCTGTATATACAATTGGTCATACTCCACCCAGGTCCATCTTGCAAATGAGCTTCTGCTCAACGATGAACACCTGGTTAAATAAAGACTTGATTGATTACACATAAGAACCTTAAGCTCAGAAATCCTTTGAGCAGAAGTAATAGTAACTGTAAAAAAGAGCACTTTCCATGATAGAAAGTGCATCTCGCAACTTGCAGGTACAAAACTGGAACAAGTTTATGGACAGAGGGGTCACACGCAACATGACCTTCAACAAATACCAAGCACATCCAGCTGGGCCACAGTCTTGTCCCTGATGAGGGCACGAAAAGCAGAAACTACTGCAAGGTAAATCAAGAAGGAGCACTACAGTCCTACTGAGAAAGAGTCAGGAGGTAGTCCTCTGTACAAGACAAGTAAAGGGTCCAGAAATGTTGCCTCACACCATACAGTAAACCACTTCTACTTTAGGGAGTAGGTATGCCTGGTGGAAGGCTGCCTAGCAGCAAGTAGAATAACTAAGACAGAGACTGAAGCTCCAAACAGAGACCTCCATCTCCTCATGAACTAGACATGGAGTCACTAGGACTGGTGGTCTGTGTACAGTGTGCCACTATTCTGGGACCAAGGCCTGGTTGAAGAGGCAGTGGAAATGATCTCTTACTGTCAACCTCCTCAGCAGCAGAGGCCAGATCTGCCTGTGCCACAGTGGTGCTACCAGATTATTCTATCAGGTCGTGCAGCAGCTAGGCCAAACTGTCTTAATTACAGGCAGAGGAGGAAAGGCATAGAATAATCTCACAGACAGACAATGTGTTTTCCCAAAATTCCAGTTCTGGAGTGAAGGAGCAGAAAAGCAGCAGTTTAGCCTTGTGTGGGTATGCAAAAGGCTGAGCTCTGGCTTGCCCCTTCCCACATATCAAATAACTGTTCAATTATGGCTCAACATAGCTCACATTTTGGCTGGACCACAAAGCAGCTGAGGCGGTTTGCCAGAACATTATACCAACAACGATGACAGCAATGAGAGACTTTTTCGGACTACTGCCCAATCAGAAACCCTCAACGCCTCCCAGCACAGAAGATATGAGTGTGTGCCCTGTTTGTTCAGGTAATACACCACAATCTTGATTGTCTGACTGGACCAGAAGAAGCATCTGCTGAACTAGAGTGGCCAGTGCCTGGAGATCATACAGAACTGCTTTCATTTCCAGCACATTTATATGAAGGCCTTGCTCCAGTGGAGACCAGAACCCCTGAATCTAGTGAGGGCCCAGGTGTGCATCCACCCCAAGCTGGAGGCATCCATGATAAGATTCACCTGTGGCTGGGGTTGAAGAAAGGAGAACCCGATAGTAGGTGGTCCCTGTATTACAAAGCAGGGCCTCCCAGAGGGATGGCACACAGAAATAAGACCGAGTAGCTCAGAAACCAGAGACCACAGAGTTTGCAGGAACCAATGAGGAATCCTCATATGCAGGCAGCCAGAGGAATCATAGAATATGGAGGCTGCCTGAGACCCAGAAGGAGGAGCATGACATGGGCCTAGACCTGATCGCTGCAATTTACTAAGGCTGCCCGAGTCAGTAAGGCCTAGGTCCTGTCCTCAGGCACAAGGCTTTCACCTGAACCGTAGACCTGAGCTGACTTTCCACATTCACCAGCACCTACAGACGACTGTCCAGCAGCTGTCTAGTGTTGTGCCAAGTACAGGCTACCCTGGCTGCTCAAGCCAAACCGCAGGAGCCAGTCATACAGTTTCTTCAATACAGTGTCATGTGCACCACAGCAAAGCATTTGGTAAAGACACGTTGTGCTGAAGATAATCCAAAGTGCAAGATCTGAAATGGGTAGTATTAACTTTTCAGGCAGAAGCACAGGAACTGCCTGTGGCACTGCTAAACTCTGATGTGCAAGTAGACTTTATGCTTTTTTGTTTTGTAATTACAAATGTACAGTAGTGTTGCCATGTTTTGTCTGGGTTGTCCTTGTAAATGAGTATTTTCAATGCCCAACTGACCCATCCTGTTAATTAAATAAAACAAAATTTAAAATGCAGTGGCAGTACAGCCTAAAGGTTACAGTAACGAGCTGAGCAATGAGCTTGGTACATCTAGCAGACCTGGGTTTGATTCCCACAATCTCCACCTGCATACTGTGTGATACTGAGCAAGTCACTTAACCAGCCCAGTGCTCCGGTCGCCCTGAAAACAGAAACGTGTTTGTTTAGGTCCTGGAGGTCCAGAAGCCTCCTGTTTTTGTTCCACTGGAGGAACCGGATGGATGACCTTCTTGTGAAGCAAAGTTAGCACTTCATCATTAAGGACCATTGGATCATTACTTGCTGGTTGTGTGTGAAGTACTAGACAAGGCCCAGAAGGGGTCATTGGGGATTGTGACACCAACTCCAAGGCATATCCATGATGGATAAATTTCAGGACACATCCGTCTGTGGTCACTATCTTCCACTGTGGCAGAAAGAGAGATGATCTTCCCACCCAAATCCCTGATGAGGATTCAGGAGGAGAGGTGGAATCTGAAGGAAGGTGGATGATGGCCCCTCATTTACCACACCATTTGGGTGTGATACGAGGACCCCAAGAACCTCTGCTGCAGTTTCTGGGTGCATAACCACATCCCTGTCCACGGGAATGTGGGCACGAGAGACCTATAAAAGCAGCCCTATCATGGCCTCACTGACGGTCATGTGGAGTTCAAGATCAAACAGTCTTCTTAGAGGTTTTGAGCTCTCAGGATGATTTCTACCTCAGTTAGACAGCGTACTGCCCTAGAAAGCCACAGTCAGCACTGACTGCTGCAGAACCTAGGCAAACAAGCAGCTCTGAGCCATACAGACAAATGCCCAGGCAGCTGTTCTGGCTACAGCACCTGAAGCATTATAGACTGATCTCAGGAGGAGATGCTTCTAGCTTTAAAGCCCTTTGACACACATTTTATGGCTTCTGTTTTGTTGGGCTCATCAGGCAGACTGTTGTAATAGGGCTCAGGTCTCCCAGATGAGACTGTGATACTTCAGATACATCTGGCAATTAGCAATATTCAAGTCAAGGGACACCAAGGAGAAGGTGCGTTTGTCCATAGTTTCCAATTTACTGGACTCTATATCAGAAGGTCTGTTACCATCCTTTAAGGAGCCCAAGACCTTTCACGAGCAGCCATAATAAACAGTATCAGGCTGACAGAAACAATATTCTTGTTCCTAGAGGCTAGATGCTGTGTATCTGCCTTCCTGGGAACACTAGGTTTTGTGCCAGGGGAGTCCGGTAGCATCTTCCAGGACAGCATAAATGGGAATAAGGACCACTGAGCAGGCAATTTCACCTTCAGAAAAATCACATAAGTGGTTCCTTAAGAATCCTCTTCCTCCAGTGAGAAATTAAAAGTCTCCTGGAGGTGCCACATTAAGGTATGAAAGGTGGGATCCTCCAGAGGGAGCGAGGCCAGCATAAGACCATGTTTTCACTCCCTGAGGACATAGCAGGACCTGCTACATCTTCCAGCTCCAACAGGACAAAAAGATCAGGGTCTTCTTCATCCCAGTTCTCCTCCTCACCCAGGAAGTCAGGACTATACAAATACCTGGGAACAGAAAAACAGCTTCTATTAGTCTGACATGCACTCTTGATAGTTAGAGGCAAAACTGAAGTGCAGGTCACCACGTTATATAGGTGCTGTTGTGCACCACCAACCTGCACACTGCATATCGATGCGGGTGGCTTTGGCATTTTTTTTACTGATACATATTGATTTACAACCTTTGAGTCAGAGACTCCTTTACAAAGGCTCCACGTCAGGAGATTACAGTATAATTACATAAGACAACTTACATAGAGTAGAAATGAATAACAAGTGTTTACAATTAATGTTTTGGAAAACAAAATTCAGAGACATCAAATTCTTAGACCACTGGGGCAACCAGTGGAGCCTAGGCGAGAGCTTCTTACTAACAGTGTGTCATTTTCAGCAGGACCAGCATAGAGAATGGTCCTTTGTCCAAGGACATGGCCTATTGGCTGATCTAGCAGGGTCAACGGCAGTCACAGGCAGCCTCCTGCTGTATGTGGATCGAAGGAGGGATTTGTAATGGCCAGGTTTCGGGCTGAGAGTATAGGCATGGGGAATGCATTGGACCAGAGTGGAGCCCTATAGCGGAAGGTTCTCTGTCCCATCAAGGTTTTACAGAGGGGACATGAAAGGGGATTTCTCAGAGCGGCACGTGTTTTTGATGAAATGAGCGATTTCAGTAGGGATGTGAGAGCCGGGGTGTGTGTGAGGCCTGTCCAAATTTTTTGTGGCAAAGAGACAGGTCTGGTACTTCAGTTGCCCATCGAAACTGAGCCAGTTGGTGCGGTGTAAGCGTACATGTGTGGGTCAGGGCGGTCACAGCCAGTGTCCAGCATGCAGGCTTTATTCAGAGCAGTTTTGACATTATTAAGGGCTGTGTTGTCAGTCATGCACCATAGATCAAGATTCCATAGTCGATGAGCGAGAGGATGGATGAGGAGATTGCCAGCTTAAGGGATCGGGGGACAGTGTTTGTAGCGTGTAGGAGCCCAATGTGTGTGTACAGACAGCAGAGGTTAGGAGGTGGACATGTTCATGATATGTTATCCCAGAGTCGAGTGTAACCCTGTCACAGACTCACTCAGCTAGTCAACCCTCTACTCCTAAAGTGCCAACCTCCAAGCGTATGATTTGTGTACAGTGAACAGACAAGGTAACCCTCTTGTCTGTTTTGTGAGTTCAAGTCACCTTAGTCTCAAGCTCTGGAAGGATTCAAACTGATAACCTCTTGTTAAGCGTACCCAATTATCAGGCTCAGAAAATTCTGTCTTTGGGGGCCAGATATCTTTGCCTACGGCACCCAACCAGGTCTTTCAAATGAACCCTTAGAACTCAATGCAAGTGTAACCTCTCCATCCCTGCCTTTTGCAAACGGCAGGTAGTATACTGTTTGAATCTGACAGCAGTACCAGGTGGGGACTGGGTTCGGGGAGGAATGGTCACTCGGCACAAAGGCTAGGTTTGGCTACTCTGCACAGGGGCACCAAGTAACTCTGAACACAGGAAGCAATAACTGTAATGTCCAATACCAGGAATGGGATTCTAAAGTGTGGCTTTTATTCACATCCAAACAGAAAAACAAAGCACAGATGGATTCTACATGGCCACACTCCTGGTAATGCAGATTAAGAGAATCAAGAACACTTCAACACTTTTAGCCCTTAGGTCTGAACCCACCAGGCACACAGCCCGGACTTGGTATGCTGCTTGGGTACACAGCCCGAACTTGTACACTGATCTGGGTTTTCCTGGCTCGCCCCTTGCCGGCCATTCGGACACCTTCCTATGTCATGGAAACATTTGCTGGTGGCTCCCTAAACCACCTAAAAGCACCTCAGCTCTATCAGGAAACTTCCTTTTAATCCCATGTCTGGTACTTTCCTCAGGCACTGGCCAAGTACCTGAGAGAAAGTAAAGGTGCCACAGAGCAAACCAGAGAGGTGAATTTGGTTACTACTGATGGGGATCTCCCACCGCTCCACAATTCATACCAGCCATTTCTCTGACAGTAAACACCTCTTACTGTAAGGCTTGGCAATGAGATTAAGGCTAAATGTATGTCACATTTCCTCTACTTGTCTTGCTTTCCCTTTGTGCTGGACTTGAACATACTTTAAATTGGCACAGCCCATTGCTCTAGGTCCCCCACTGATTAAGCAGTCCAATCCCACTTTACTTTACTCTTTGTGCTGGACTTGAACATACTTGAATTAACCGCAATGTCTATTACACTAGACCTCCTACAGATTAAGTAGTCCAATCCCCACGTTTCAACAGTTCAGGTGAAAACAAAGGCCCTCTGTCAGAGCGAACTCACCCTTTGGTTGCGGGTGCCCCACAGGCAATTCCTCACAGGAATTTCTCTCCACAGCTTCTGGTGCCGCAGCACAACTTGAAATAGGCAGTGTCTTTCTTAGCGGAACCAGGAGGGTTGCCCCTGGAAAACAGGCAAACCTTTCCACCCCATCCCTCAGGGATGGGGCACATGGACCAAGTAACAGCGGTCTCCACCACTTCAACAATCAGCTTACTGTGTTCCTCTTTCGGTGGAAACACACACCTCCCTTACAGTAGCTCTAAAACAGAGTTTAAGGCTCTGAGAGCCTGTACACAGACTGCTGTCTCTCTCAATGCTGCACACAGACTCTGTTCAAAATCCCCAACATTCTATCCTAACTTCCAGCTGCAGCACTCCAGTGTGGCTCATGCAGTTGGAGAGTTCTATGATGATGTCATCCTCAGTCTCAGTCTCAGCTGAGACTGAACAGAGCGAGACAGTGTGAAATCCACTTAACTGGAGTTTCACAAGCTGCCTTCTCGACTACCACTAGGTCTTGCTGGGACTTAGTAACCCCAGGTAACGGGAGGTTACACAAGACTGTTAGAGAACTCCATCCATTTCCCAGTTTGGTATACAATAAGCCCATACACATTGTACTTATAACCTTTAAAAGCTCCACTTAAAATAAAGAGAGAGTTGTCAAGGCACTCCAGCAGTTTCATTTGTGAAAAAATATCTTTACTTTAAAATATCAAAACAGAATAATTACAGAACAAGTTATATATATCCCCAACACATACTGCCTTAAAACAAACAGGAAAAGTACAGTTCCTACAATACATACATTTAGACTGGTCTAATCTTACTCTTTTGCAGTGCTGTGATCACCAGCAGTGTCAGTGGCTCAGTAGGTAGTACACTCACCTCTGAGGCCAGTAGATCAGAGGGCTGTGGGTTCAGTTCCCACATTTGGCACTTGGATTAATATCTCAGTACTGACACTGTAGTGCAGCATGAGCAGGTGCTGCATTTCTGAGGTGCAGTCTTTCAGATGAGACGTTAAACCGAGGTCCCATCTGCCTGGATTGGTGGTAGTTCAGGTGGATGTTGAAGATCCATGGCACTATCGAAAGAGTAGGAGAATTTCCCCGTGTCCTGGCCAAATTTCCTCATTCACTAAAACACCACCAACAGCTTAATCTGGTTCAAGGTCAGTTGGCATTCATCTGTATCCCTCCCCGGGTTGTGCCTGAAAATAGGCAGGACTTGTCTAGGGCACGCACCGGGCAACAAAAACTAAATAAAAACTCTTCCTCAGTCAGATAATATTTTCTTGTGTCAGTCAGAAATATGTTCTTGTGTGTCTCTGTCAGGTTCATTCAGCACTAAACACACTTCTGAACCGGCCTTCTCATGAGTCGCTAACTCAGCCTTGGTGCATCAAACTCTATATTTTACAATACAGGGTCTCCCAATAAAATATAAAAAAAAACATATGAGATGACCTCACCGACTTTCCTCTCCACAGGTTAACTGGTCAGAACTGGTTTTGCTCTGCTACACATAGATCAAAGAAAACTTTTGAGATGTAAGTCACTGTATTCAAAACAAAAAGTGTATTGGTCTCTTTAATCCTGTCTGGACCTTGGAATCTACACCTCAGGTCTTTCTGATATAATTCAAGGTTCCCCAGGAATGTATTTTGGACCTTCCAAATCCGTCTGGGTTCTCCTGGCTCAGACATCAAGCCTCTTCAATGTCCATTCTGGCCTCTCTCGACACCCTCCCCACAAGTCCTTCCTGGTAACCATGCAAGTCAAAAGATCTCCCTGAGGGCATTATGAATGGCTAATCTTATTTCCTGGGATGAAAATAAATTAACAAGGTGATTGCACTCCAGATCTCTGCAGTTTAAAATACCTCCTGTCCTTTGAACTTACCCCTGAGGGATCTGATGTGTCAGTTCCAGTAAGAAAGCTCTTTCCTTGAACTGACCTTCCCTTCACATATTTGATATGTAATAACAAAAATTAATACAGCACTCAGAGCTGGCTGTCTATGTCACAACCCCCAGGTACTGAAAAGAAGTGACTTGCTACAGTGTTTCATTACAGACATTTTTTTTATAAGCACGAGGTGGGGACTGTGCTTGTTTTGGGATGGGCAAATAACATTGTTTTGATTTTTGTAGTCGAGTACAAATCTATGGTCAGTGAACCATGACTCAGCCTCAGTGAAGGATTTTTGAAGGACAGTTGGAGGTGGTAGGGTCAGGGTGGGTGTGGAACAGCACTGCATCATCAGCAAACTAGAAGGAGTTTACAGAGCACGCTTTTCGGGAGGTGTTGAAAACAGGCTGAATAAAAGGGGACCGAGAATGGATCCCTAGTGACTCCCAATGTAACTGGGAGGAGAGGACAGGGTATTGGTAATTCTTGCTTGTTGCAGTCTGCGGTAAGGCAGATAGTCACAGAACCAGGAGAGGCATTTGTGCCTGGCTGAGGTAGGTAAGGGAGGACAGTAGCAGTGAATGGTGAACAGTGTCTAAAGCTTTCGACAGATCTACAAATACAGGCGTCCTGCTAGTTGACCGGCATCTAGAGATGTGTGTGTAAGGCACTGGTGAATTCAGAAGAGCAGTGGTGGTGCTGTGGCTCTTCCGAAGTCATGTTCCTGGCAAAGGAGGCTGTGATTGGTTAGGTGGTCAGAGAGTTGAGTCGCAATGATTTTTCTAAGGCTTTGGAGAGAGGTGGGAGTATTGATATGGGGTGGTAGTTACCCGGCAATGCATGGTTCCGCGTTATGGACAGGTGTGATAAAGGCAGCTTTCCATTTTGCAGGAAATGACCTAGTGATAGGGAGGTGGTTTAAGAGAGCTGTGAGTGGGTGGAAACCTCATTAAAAGTCAATCTCAGCAATTTAAGGACCAGAATCATTGCTAAATCTGAATTTGCTAATTGCCTTTAGGAGGAATGGGCAGCCTCGTGTTGGGAGACTACTCTGAAACAAAAGAGGGCTTTAGAGGCAGCAGCAACGGGGAGGGGTTGGAGCAAAGAAATTGGTGGGAGCACTGAGCTGAGATCAGAGAACGAGGAATTAAGTGAGTTAGCTAGGAGTTCTGGGTCAGTTGTGACACATCCATTTACACATATTTGAATTGGTGGGGGGCAGATTTACCATTAAGTTCTTTTAGGTTTTTCCAAAATTCCATCCTGAGTCCCATGTAGCTGTTAGGGTAGTCAGACAGTATTCAGCCTTAGCCTTGCGGACACTCCAGGTGCATCTGTTCCTGGCCGCCTAGTGACTCAGTCTCCAGGGCTCTGTGCCAAGGGCATCCCTTTCCTGCATCTGATATAGCAGACATAGGGAGAGCCAGGGGTGTCAGCACCCTTGATAATTCATTTGCTGAGGGCAAAGAGGTCATAGGCTGCACTGAATTAATGGATAAAGTATTCTAGGAGAAGGTCAATGTCTGGAGCTTCAGTGATGGGGGTCCAGTCCATACTGTAAAGGTACTGCAGGGTTTTAAATAATTGATTAGCAGTTTTTTCTTGGGATGATACTAATTGTACAGAAAGTATTTATATAGATTTTCTAGAAGTGCTGTGTTTGTTAAACACAGTGAGGCAAAACTATGCATTTTCACAAACATTTAACACTTTTATAGCAAAACGCTAATCAATTTTTAGAGTTATATAAAACCCTGTACTGTTTGAGGCATTCCAGTTTACCAGGTTTGAGCCCTCACTGCAGAATAGTTTTGGGTGTTTTTTTTTTTAGCTTGATAGGTCCAGTGGCATAGGACTGGGAGTGGTCACTCAGCAAGTTTGGTAGTACATTAACTTTCGTGAATTTGTGTGGGCGATTTGTGAGTGCAAGATCAAGGAGGGTCGAGGTACTGTTCTTGGATTGTAGTGGGTGGCAGTGGCATAGCAAAACCTTTTCACGAAGTTGATACAGACAGCTTATAATGCCATATATTACAGCTTTATGGAGATAAACCAAGTCATTGTGTCCACCAAGCTGGAGACAAGCCAAAGTCTTCTATATTTCTTGTCTTACATCGATACACAATCTGTTGGCAGATAAAGACCTCCTAGCCCACCCAGTCTGCCCAATCCATCCCTACCTACTGTGAGGCCTGATGCTCAGACTGAACTCTGGAGCCTCTCCATCTTTTCTTCAGGATACCCCTGGGTCTGTTCCACTCATTTTTTTTTTTTTGCTCCTCCCCAAGCCACTTCCTGCTTATTCTTAAAAACTGTGACCGTCTTATTGCCGCAACCACTTCTCTGGGAGGCTATTCCACGCATCCACCACCTCCCTGTGAAAAGTACTTTCTCTCATTACCCCCAACACTTCCACCCTCCAACTTCATACATTGTGCCCCTTTGTCTTGAAGCATCTCTTCCTTGGAAGATGCTCCCTCCTGTACTCTGCTTATACCAGTGAGGTATTTATGTTTCCATCAAGTCCCTCTCTCACTCCTTTCATGAAGGATTACATATTTAACTCCTTAGTCTTTCCTCATAGGTCTCACCATGCAGTCTCTGCACCATTCTAGTAGCCCTCCTCTGCACTGCCTCCACCCTGTCAATGCCTTTTCAGGTAGGGCCTCCAGAACTGTATGCAGTACTTGAGGTAAGGCCTCACCAGTGTCCCATACAGGGCAACATGACCTCCCTCCTTCTACTGGTGATATGCTTTGCATTCAAGCATTGACCTAGCCTTCCCACTGCCTTCTCACACTGTCTAGCCTCCTTTAGGTCATCAGAGATGACTCCCAGGTCCCTTTCCTGTTTGTGACCGTCGGTTCCTCCCTCCTAGTTTGTATGTTGCCCCTTGGTTCTTGTGCCCTATGTGATGATCTTGCATTTGTTTTGCATTGAATCCCAGTTTCCATAATTCAGACCATTCCTCCAGTTTTCTTAAGATCCTCCCTCATCCTTTCAACTCCCCCATTTCCACCCTACGCACCTGCCAGTAAGCCAGTTCTCCACCCACTTTACTATTGTCTGATCCACCCCTCGCTGCATAGTTTATCAGTCTGTTAGGGACGGTGTTGAAGGCCTTTCTGAAGTCCAGATGGCCACGTCCACCACCCTTATCATCCACTCAAAAAATGTTATTAGATTTGTCTGCTATGACCTCCCCTGGTAAATCCATGTTGCCCCTATCCAGCTGGCCACTCATATCAATGTATTCAACTATCCTTTCCTTCAGTAATGACTCCATTACCTTGCCCACTGCCGAGGTCAAGCTGACTGGCCTGTAGTTTCCAACCGGACATTTTAAAACTTTTACTAATGAAAGCAGAAGGCAATAAAAGCAAGATTCCTATAGCAGATAAACTGCATTAAACTGAGGAGTCTGCACGATCTCAGAAGTTCACAGTATAGAGCATTTGTGGTGTCTGATCAAGAAGAAATCAAGCACTAAAGACGAAGGAGCCTTTCTGTTCTACATGGTAATAATCTGCTTAGCTTTTACGTAAACAAAACAGAACAGTAAACATGCAGGAAAAGATACTTTTCTGTTGTGGGCATGAAAACTAGTGACCAGAATACTGGAAAACAGGCTATGAGAATGTGCGTGTTAATATTCACACATTAGAACATAAGAATTGTGCTCATAGCATTACATAACTCAAGAGGAACAGTTCTACTCGTACTGTAGTACCATGGGCAGAAAAAACAGCAGCACGTGTTCATGGCACTACACAGAGTACAAGCAATTTCAACTCATACTTGTTGCCACAGGCCAAGGTAACAAACACAACCAGAAAGTTGTCTTATACAGCCTCGAGCGGATCCATGTCAGCAGATGAAATTACTTACAACAAATTTAAAATCTTCATTTTTTTCCTCATTAGAATCTATTTTCAGATAATTTGATGAATTTTAGTGTTGGGTGACCGGTTAGATTCTCAAGGCAACAAAACTGACCCCCTTCTCAAGTATTATTATTAAAACCAGATTCCACAGTACCAGTGTACTTCATTACTTAACACATGGAGTAACCATCCTCCTAGCAACACCAGCATCCTCTCTAAAAACATGAGACCAACAGTCTTTCTTAACTGCACCAAATGGTCAGTGTATGTGTGATGCGTCTGTGAGCCAAGACTCAACATACACCAACTTCATTTCTGACCACCTAGCTTCTCTATGCAGATTACAAAAGGTGGAACCCCCACACCTTTTTTTTTTTAACTTCTACATCACACTGACACTGAAAGATGTGTACCATTTCAAATACAATACATGCCCTTACAATAAGACTCCCCTTTAAACATGCTTGCTTTGAACCAGTCCACATTTTCTTTTAAATACGACATCACATCTTGACCCAAGACATGCCCACTAATGCAACTGAAAGGTAGGAGACATCTGCTTTCACCAGAACAGCAGGAAGGAAGGAGTGATCAGGCTTTATGTAATCGCCTTTTGTACAAAAGCACTTCACAACTCAGGAAGCAGTAGCTGTTAGACACGGACAAGGAGAAAGGGGCATTGAGGGTGATTAAGAAGGTGCAGGACCATTAAGTACAGGAGAAACAGGGAGGGAGAGAAAGAGGGTATGCAGGACATGTTACATACATACATACATACATACTAAACACCAGCAGAATAGGCCAAATGGTCTGTACTGTCTGCTCGAAAGCCAACAACCTAGTGGCTGCTCGCCTTCCACCCCCTAGCCCCCAAGAGGGTCTTCTTTAGTTTCAGTTTCCCCTTGTACCTGTCCCACCTTCTTGAAGCCCTCCACTGTGCCCTCCTCCACCAGCCTCCCAGGCAGTGCATTCCAGCTCTACCACCCTCTCAGTGAAAAAATGCTTCCTACACTCCCCTTGTAGTTTCCCCTCAGTTTCCACTCATGGCCCCTGGTTGTTCCCCTTCTTTAGCCTTAACAGCTCCTTGGTTCCCTCCTGGTTATTCCTTTTACATACTTGAAACCTCTATCATATCTCCCTGTCCCTCCTCTACTCCAGTGAGTAAAGCCCAAGCTCTTCCAGTCTCTCCTCATAAGGCCTCCCCTCCATGCCCTGAATCATCCTGGTCGCTCTCCTCTGGACCCTCTCCAGCAGCGCTATGTCCTTCTTCAGATGAGGTCTCCAGAACTGTACACAGCACTCAAGCTGCAGCCTGACCAAGGCATTATAGAGAGGAGGACCACCTCCCTCCTTCTGGATGTAATTCCCTGGCTATGCAGCCCAGTATCCTGTCTGCTTTGGCTGCAGTTCTTCTACAATTTTCAGTGTTATTCATTTTGACGTCTATCACCACCTAAATCCCTCTCTCCCAATGTGGCTTGCAGTATGACACCCCTCGCCGTGTGTATAAATGGCCTGGTTTTGACCCCAAATGAAGTACATTTCCGGCATTAAATTTCAGTCCCCACCTCCCTGACCACCCTCCAGGGTATCCAGATCCCCTGGACCACCTCCCTCACTTCTTCACAATCCATAGTGCTCCCAGTTTTGAATCGTTAGCAAAGAAACTCAACCTATTCTTAAACCCCTACCTATATCCGAGACATAGGCATTGAACAAAGTGGCCCCAATACTGAACCTTGAGGGACCCACTGATTACCTTCCTGGGGAGGAGTATTCCACCCACCATTACCTCTGTAAATGCCCCAAAGCCCATTTTCAACCCAACTGAGCTCCTGTCCTCCCACCCCATCTCCTCTGCTTTTTTTTTTTTTTTTTTTTTTTTTTAAATCAGCCCATTATGTGGTACTGAATCAAGCCTTGCTGAAATCTAGGTATAGGGCGTCCACTGGCCTATGTCTGTCCAAGGCCCCGCCACCCAGTCATAAAACTCTCGAGACTGGAATGACACACTCTCGCCGGAACGAAGCCATACTGTTTATCATCCTGGTGCCCTAACCATTCTAGCTGCCTTCCAAGCCTCTCCTTGATAAAGCCCTCCATTACTTTGTCTACCACAGATGGTAGGCTGACAGGCCGATAATTCCCATCTCCTCTCTAGACCCCCTTTATGGATAGGCACTACATAAGCCACTCTCCAGTCTTGGGGCACCCATACTGTCTGCAAAGAGGTATTAAAGAGTGCAGCCAGTGCAGCTGCCAGCTACTCCGCCAATTCCTTCACAACCACCTGTGTGGTACCCATCTGGCCCGGCACCTTATCAGTTTTAGCTTCCAGGGCCTCCCTCACCCTATCCACTGCGTTCTCTCCCCAGTCCTCCCCTCACTCAACCTCTCCACCCTTCTGGGTCTGGTCCTCCCTGTATCCTAGCCTCATTCCGTCCTCTGGTCTCAGACCGACTCTCACCTTAGCTGAATGCTCTTTCCTCCCATCAGCCTGTAGGGATCCCCAGTCCCCATCTGCAAAGATTAAGGCAAAGAACTCATTTAGCACCTCTGCCTGTTTCCTGCTTCCTGAGCCCATCCCCATAATTTTAATCCTATTGATCTGCATCCTCTCGCTTCGCTTTTCTCTTGTGTATCTATAGAATCCCCCCAGATAGCCCTAACCAGGTTTTGCTCCATCCCTGCCTTGGCTCCCCTCACACCCCTCTGGTGACCCTCCTGGCCAACATTTCATACTCTCCTCACTCCTTGTTCCCCCTTGAGCGTTTAAGCGATGCGTAAGCAACCTTTTTCATCCCTCACTGCCTCCTGCACCTCCCTAGTCCACCAACATGGCTTACTGGTTCTACCATGCATTCACCTTAATTTGTACAGTACTCTAGTAGCCACCCACCCCCTTTTTAATAGTCTTCCATAATCTTCCAGCATCCATGTCTGGCCTAACTGTGTCCAACCTCTCTCTTAGAATCCTACCCATGCCCATGAAATCCGCTCCCTGAAGTCTACCACTACTGTATTAGTGCAGTTTTCCTCACCCCTATATACAGCAGAACCCAGACCGTGGCATGGTCACCACCTGCCAGTGGACTGCACACCTCAGGGCCCCTTATCTGATCAGTGTCCGCTAGGACAATATCCAATATCTGCCCCTCTCTAGTAGGTTCCCCACCTGTTGGACCAGGAAGGCATCCTGAAAAGCGTCCATCAGTCGCTGTTCCTGACTACAGAAGATGTCATGGTACCCTGCCCCCAGCATATTAGGGTCGACCATGACCACCACCCTACCCTTACCAACATCACAATGACCCTTGATGTTCTCAATCAGTTTATCCTCCAGAGCCTCCTCAATTGTGGGGGCCTGTATACCACCACTTTCAATTTTCCCTCCCTCGTTTGCAAGGTTACCCAAATTGCCTCCTCCTCCTCCAGTCTCCTCCACTCCACTAACCACATCATCATTTCTGACTATCAGTGCAACCCATCCACCTCTTCCTACTCCCTATCTTTCCTGAATATCTTATAGCCCTCAAATGTAGGTCCCAATCATTTCTCTGGGTGGCCCATGTCTCTAACTGCCGCCATGTCCACTGATCCTCAGCCAGCATAGCCTGTAAATACAGGTTACTCACCTGTAACAGGAGTTCTAGGAATGGTATATGTTGTTCATCCACACTGTCTGGCAGGTATCCTTGCCGCTTTAAATCTTGCCAGAAGGTCTTCAAGCTGGTTCCTCCACCCACCGGGTGGTAAAACTCTCAGCTCCGCCCCTTGCGCCAGATCTGGCCGCTGGAAGCTCAGGTTGTGCGTCGACGCGGGAGGTCGGGTGGGTGGTGTGGATGAACAACATATACCATTCCTAGAACTCCTGTACAGGTGAGTAACCTGTATTTGAGGACATGTATTGTTGTTCATCCACACTGTCTAACGAACTTCTAGCAGTTCTCCGGGAGGAGGGAGGCAAGCGCACCCCTACTAGGGAATAAAGACTGGAGAACCGGGGCCCCAAAACCAGCATCCGGCGTGACTCAAGGTCGATGTGGTAATGGGTGATAAGGTGTGTGCTGACTTCAGGTAGCAGCCCTGCAGATATCCTGGATAGGGCGTCCCTGGAAGCAGCCACCGATGCAGCAGTATGGCGGGTAGAATGAGCTCTTATCCCTCTGGGAGCTCCATGCCCGCCAACATGCAGAGATCTATGCAGGAGGTGACCACCTGCTTATCGTCCGGCTTGGCTGCAGGTCTGCCAGGTGCGCTTCAGCGTGGTGAGCAAACAGCTGGCGAACCTCTCCCTAATTTCAACCGGCGCTCCTTATAATAAGCGGCGCCTTCTAGGGTCCAAAGTATGGAGCCTGTATTCGGCCTCCGAGGTGTGATTGGGATAGAACACTGGCAGAGTCAACACCTAGGTTAAGGTGAAACTCCGACACCACCTTGGAAGGAATTTGGGTGGGGGCAGGACAACCTTGTCCCTGTGGAAGACCAGGTAAGGAGACTCGATGCAGGCGCCTGGAGCTCTCCATCCTTCTGGCTGACGTGATAGCCACCAAGAAGGCGGTCTTCCACGACAGGTGAGAGAGTTCACACCTGTGCATTGGTTCGAATAGCTTGCCCATGAGCTTTGCCAATACCAGCAGTAAATCCCGCGGAGGTGGAGGTTCTCACACGGAGGAAATGTGATCAAGGCCTTTGGAAAGCCCAGACCACCTTCTCCTGAGCCACCGACTGCTCCGGCCCGGCGCCTGGTAAGCAGAGATGGCTGCCAGGTGCACCCTTAGGAGTCGTTGACCTAAGCCCCTGACGAAAGGGACCATAAATAGTCAAGATGCTTGCCAAGGAACAGGGCGAAGGTCCAAGCCCTTGCCCTGACACCAAATGAAAACCTCTTCCATTTGAAGGCATAGCATTTCTGATCGACTCCTTACGGACGCCTCAACTACATTGAGGACCTCGTCGGAAAGACCCAAGGCCTGGAACTCTAGGCAGCTCGGAACCAGGCCATCAGGTGCAGGGATTGAAGGTCCGGATGGAACACCTTCCCTGATTGACTGAGAACAGGTCCAGGCGAGCTGGAAGCTGCCTCGGGAGCCTGGAGCTGAGGCTGAGGAGATCTGGGTACCAGAACTGGCGGGGCCAGTCTGGGGCTATCAGAATCACGCGCCTTGTCCCTCCTTGCTTTGAGAAGCACCTTGTGTATCAAGGAAATGGGGAAGGCATAGAAGAGTCCAGGTCCACGGCCTCGAGAAGGCATCCCCTGCAGCGAGCCCTGCTGAGGGCGGGCATGGAACAGCCTCAGCTTCACGTTCTCCCTGGAGCAAACAGGTCCACCTGAGGTGTGCCCCAATGGGAGAACAGATCTTCTCTACCTCTGGCAGGAGGACCACTCATGGAATGCAGCCCCTATCCGGCTTAGGGCATCGGCCAGGGTGTTGGAGGCTCCTGCCACATGAATAGCTAGGAGATCCGCCTCCAAGCTGCTTGCAGTGACCAAATGCGGAGCTTCCTTGCATAGAAGCATGGGCGCGTCCCGCCCTGGTGGTTTAGATAGTACATGGTCGTGGTATTGTCCGTCTGGACTCGGACCACTTGACCCGGAACGGAGCAAAGGCGGTGAAAGCTAGGCGGACCGCTCGGAGCTCCAGCAGGTTGATGCGGCATCGGAACTCCAGCGGGGACCAGAGGCGTGCGCCCGGCGTTCCCCAGATGGGCACCCCAACCCATCAGAGGGCATCGGTCGATGAGAGACTGTTGGCTCGGGGCAGACAAGCGGGATGCCCTCCTGCAGATGAACTGGGCGATCCACCACGGGAGGCGTTCCACATCCCTGGGTCACCGTCACTAGCTGGTCCAATGGATGCATGGCGTTGACCACTGGCTGGCCAGTCCCCACTGAAGAGGCACGTGCCAGCGTGCCCAACGGACCATGCTGGTGCAGGCGCCATGAGACCCAGGGCGCAGGAAGTCCCGGGCAGGCGCGATTGCCCAACCAGAAATGACTGAGCAAAGGAGGAAAGAACCTCGGCCCTGTCGCGGGAGCCGTGCTCTGGCTCGAAGAGAGTCGAGCTCTGCCCGATGAAAAGAATCACCTGCTTTGGCTCGAGTTCCGACTTGGCCTCGGTTGATGAGAGGCCGATTTGAGGCAAACCTGGAGGCCAGATCTCTGGACCGCTCACCTCCCTGTCTGGAGGGGCCGCTATCAACCAATCGTCCAGGTGAGTACACCGGACCCTCGGCGCCGCAGAATGCTGTCACCACTGCCATGCATTTGGTGAAGACCCTGGGAGCTGGAGACAAGCCGAAGGGCATGGCTCGAACTCGAAAGGACCCCTCCGCTCGGCGAAGGAATCGCTGATGTGGCGGACGGATAGGGCGTGAAAGAACGTGTCCTGCAGATCCAGAAGCAGAACCACATGCGGGTTCCAGGGATGGTATTATCTGAGCCAGAGTGACCATCCTGAAGGTTGAGACCTTAGGAACTTGTTTAGGTCGTGTAGGTGAGAATGGGGCCAGCTCCCGTCCGTTCGGAACCAGGAAGTACCTGGACACAAACCCGGGTCTGAGGAGGTCCGCCACCTCCTGATCACCTCCTTTTGGAGGAGGAGGCGATGTCGGCTTGGTGAGCCGACAGTGAGGCTGCGGATCCTGATGCCCCAGTGCGGCGGCTCTGAAGGGAGGGCCTGCTTGAATTCAAGGGCAGGCCTTTTCCCACCACCTCCAACACCCACCTGTCTGTGGTAATAGCGGACCAGGCGGAAAGGAAGTGATGGAGCCGTCCCACCAGGGGAACCTGGGGTGAGGTGGCGGAGTTGGGGAGACACCCTCAGCCCGTCACTGGGCAGGCTTGGAGGAAGGACCGGCGGGGACCTCCTGGTCTTTACCTCCCTGCTTCCTGCTGGAGAAGCCCGGGCTTGAGGTTTGGGATGCCAAGCCGAGCCTACTAGCCCTGGCGTTGCTGGGCGGGCGTGCCGCAGGCAGGAGGACCGAAAGGCTTAGGCTGTGGTCTGCGGCCTTTGTCCTTCTGAGTGGATGAGACCGAGTCCAAGGTAGCATTGGCCTTCTCGATCCTCTGCAGGTGACCTTCCACCCCAGGGCTGAAGAGGTCGGTCCCCAAGAAGGGACATCCGCCAACTTGTGCTGGGTATCCAAGTGAAGGTGGATATCCTCAGCCAAGCCCGACAACGCATAGCCACTGCGACCGCCACAGACCTGGCACATGAGTCCCCAATGTCCAAAGCAGTCTGAAGCTGCTGTTTGGCCACTGCCCTGCCCTGGTCCCGCACCTGCCTAACCGTGGTCTGTAGATCCATTGGGAAGATGAGGCGACATTGTCAGGGAGTCCAACAGGGCATGAGAGAAATGTGCCATGAGGACGGCGAACTGGCCTGGCAAGCCGAGGGAGGGCGCTAGCGTAGACTTTTCGCCTGGCATAGTCAATTTCTTGGACTCTCCTTGTCGGAGGTTTGTCACATCCCTAGCGTTCCCGGCACGCGAAAGCGTGTCTGTAATAACCCCTCGGCCGAGGGGTGTTCAAACCGGACAAGAAACCAGTAGGGACCGCATACTTCCTGGCCATCCTGGCCGAAGCGCAGGGCAGGAAGCGGGGCGCTGCCAGAGCTCAAGGCTGGGCCCACTATGGCCTCGGCCACGGAAAGGCCTCCGTGGGAGACCTCGGTCCAGAATCTCCGTGAGGATACCTGGCCCGCTTAGAAAGCAGGTTCGAGCTTCATCGGTGGACTCCGAGATGAGCGAAGCAATCCCAGGAAGAGCGACGGCTATCGTCCACCGGCGGTCCTCCTGAGGACTCAAGTCCATTCGCTTGAGAAAAGGGAGGAATTGTCTTCGGACTGGAAGAGTCCTCAAAAACTGCCTTGGGCCTGAGCCACCCTCCACCTGCCGAGGTCGATCGGGAGTGAGGGTGACAGACAGCCTATGGAGCAGTCCCTGAGCTGACCGAGAATTCTTGGTCGGAGCCCCAACTAACGGCTGTGGAGGCGGAGGTTCCACCGAATCGGTGGGGCAGCTGGTTTGGCCAGACAACCAGACTGGGAACAGGCTCCTCGGATAAAATGAGGGTTGTTTGGCCGCTCGGTGACAGCCACGTAATGGCGGGGAAGGCGACTGCGTCGGCTTATTCCTGGTCAGAAGGAGCTGTTGCCATGAGGTCCTCATATCGTCCCAGCGCAACTTACGTGAAGCCTTCCTCGTCGGAGGAGGAGGAAGAGGGCGTGGCGCCACCCTTGCCAGTGCTGAGACCGAGACGCTTCTGACGGGCGGGATCGGCTGAACCGAAGAAGTCCGAGACCGAGAACCTCGGCTTTCCGAGGACAGTGCGGGAGGTGTCGAGGGGAACCGGCACTCCCGGTTCGGAGGGTTCAACCGGAAGCCCGGAACCAGAGGCACAGACAAGCCAACGGGTCCTCAACTCCACCGGGGAACCGGGGAGAGGATTCGGCTTCTCCTGCCGACAACCCTGTCCAACGGGTCGAGAAAATCTCGACCGCACGACGGGAGTCTCGGTCAACTGGCCTGACGGGACACCATGAGACCAGTGGCCAAAGCCGGAATGGTCGGACCAAGTCAACGGCCGACAACTCGGGAGGGATCTTCCCGCTCCCAAGAGCGTCGATGGTGGGACTTCCCTTGTCTCTCTTTTCGGACCGAAAGCGGTCCAGCAGAAGTTGGTCCCTCACCTTTAGTAGAGAGGATCAGACAAAGCTCCTTAAAGAAGCTGAATACGAGGCACCGAGAAGGCGGGACAAATGCGCAGCTGAGGTAGAAGCAGCCTGCGCTGCCTCCTCGTCGAGGCGATCATCTGCTCGAGCTGATCCCGAGCCCGCCGCCGCGAAAACGCGACCGGGCCTCTTTTGACTTCACCGAGGAAAACGCTTCGGGCGCCCCAGTTGTAAGCGGGCAGCACGGTCTTCGGGGGCGTGGGCCGAAAAGGAAGAGCACAGGTCGCGGGCCTGCGGTGCGTGCTCAGGCCTGACAGTGAGCACGCGTGGAGTGCGGATCCATCGAGACATCTTCTGCCCGCAGGGCATCTCCGGAAACTGGGGTCGATTTGTCCATCGCAGCCACGAGGAGAGAAGACCCGAAGTCTTTAAGCAAAAACTTTTAAATTCGAAAAATCGAAGAATTAGGGAACCAGTCTTATACGCAGAGGCGATGAGGAGAACCTGAGCTTCAAGCGGTAAGGAAGATCTAGGCGTCATGAGGCGGAGCCGAGAGTTTTACCACCGGGTGGGTGGGAGGAGCCAACGAAGACCTTCCGCAAGATTTAAAGCGGCAAGGATACCTGCCAGACAGTGTGGATGAACAACATATCCATGTCCCTAGAACTCAGGCATTTTATTGCTCATGCTCCTGGCATTAATCAGAACTATCCTCCACCCGACCTCTCCTCCCTATCCAATCCTCCCAGCCCTGCTCAGTCCCTAATCTGCCTAATTTTCCTTAGATTTGCATTGCATTCCCCTCACTCTTCCATTGCCCTAGACCTGGACCCACAAACAGCCTCCCTGGGGCCAACCTTTATTTGCCCTCCCCTTTACAAGTTTAAAACCCACCTCTCCTATAAATCCAGCAAGTTTTAGTTTCAAGATCTCCTCCCTCCAGACTGAGATATAACCTGTCCCTGGCATATAGCCCCTTATCCTCCCAAGTATCTCCCACCAGCCCATACCCCTCTGCTTTGCACCATTCCCTAAGCCACTGGTACACCCTCTAAGTTTTAGTTTACTCTCCCCAGTTGCCCTTGGTACCGGCAGAATCTCAGAGAAGGAAATTTTGTCTCCTATAGAGTGACAAACCCTTGCAGTTCCGGAACCTAGTCTTATTGCTAGCTCACTGTTCCTTCCAAGTCATTTGTCCCCAGATGTACTAGGAAGTCCGGGATCCCAAACATTCCTGTGCTATAGAGTACAGGTGGAATTTGGCCTTGTGTACAGATAATCCTGGTATACATTTAGCCTTAACTGGGCCACTTTATTGTCCCCTGCCTCCCACTGGATACCCTGGTCATGAAACCCCAGCAGTATCACCTTCACCCCCACTTTGTTAGCCCGTTTTGGTCCTTCCAGACTCCTCCTTCTGTCATCAAACCCCTGCTTACTCCTGCCGCTCCAGTCAGCCTGGGAATCTTTATTAGCCTGTTCAGATCCTTCCAGGCTCCTCCTTCTGTTGACAACCCCTGCTTACTCCTCCCAACTCCATCAGCCTGGAGGCCACCCTCATATGCTAGCCCTACCATACTCCTACCTCGACTACCAGTTTGCTCCCTCCCCCCAATTTCCCAGGAGGCCAGAATATGTCCACCCAATTCCACCCCATCACCCTTCTTGAGCTATTATCCTCAATCCCCACCCAAGCAACCTCCCACTAATTCTTCATCCCCCTTCTGGACCTGCACTTCCTAACCCATCAGCTGAAAATCTCCCTACCCTCTCTCCATCTCTTCCATGACTCTGGTCTCGAAGCTGACCTCTACCACCACCCCTTGACTGACTTCCCCAACCTGACCACATTCCTGCCACCTTCCACCCTATCCTCAGTCAGTGCCCCTCCCATCTACCATATTTCCCTCCAACCTAGGCTCATCGCCTCCCTCCTCCATCCTTTCCTATGGTTCCGGCTCTCTCTCTGTCTCCCACCCCTCACCTTACTGACCAAACCCTCCCTGTCCTCTCTTGCTCTCCCTACATCATCTCCCGGATATAATAGGGTGAAGCGGTTTGTAAGTGTGATGCTTGCCCTCGTTTTGCTCTCTTCTACCCTCCTTCCCTCTTTTGCTCCCTCCGAGCAGCCCCTCCCTACAGAGGGCTTACCGTCGTTGCTTGTTCGTCCGCCCTCACCTCCAGAGTGACCACACAGTCCACCTATCCCGAGATGTGCCCTTTTGCCTTTTCCACTTGTCCCGTGAGGCATGCCATTTTGACCAAGTCTAGTCACATATGATCCGTACCCCACCTTACCTCCCCTCCCCATTCCAGCTGCCTTCTGATCCCCTGATCTCCTCCCTAAGGCCCTCCAGTTGAACACACACTGAGCACCCTCCGAACCTCCATGTCCAATTAAATATTATGGCTGCCCCACCCCATACACCCCAATCGCCCTGCCAAAGATGCCCATTTGACTGCCCCAAGCCCACCCTCATTTTAGTTATGAGCAATATGTCCCCCTATCAGCAATAATATACTGTCAGACTTACACAGCCCCCACCAGCGATCACCACACACACACACACACACACACACACAAAAGATGCCAGCAACAGACAATTCTCATCAATGCCCTTTATTAACCAGCAAAGCCCACCACAATACCCCACAATGTGCCCTCTTTTATACCATCAAAGCCCAGAACAAAACCCAGCAAGACCCCAAGAATTTATCTGCAATCCCAACAGTAACCACCATACCCAAGCCAGCACAGTATGCTAATCATCGCCCACCCCCCAGCCAGCAACAAATCCAAGCTTCCTAAATCTCAGTCTCAGCCAGTCATACCATGCCCACCCCAATGATCCACCCCTCAGACCATTTAATAGAGGCAGAGGCCGGGCCGGGGTGGGTGGTGTGGGACACAATTACAGCTCCTTAATGGGTGGTGAGGTGGCTGGGCCCTTCTTATCTAGCCCAGCCGCAAAGCAAAACTGGCGCCCTCACTCCTGATTGGTCCTCCAAGTTCAGCTGCTCCCTCTCAAGCCCTGGCCTGCTGCAGATTGCAGCCGCCAGGAAGTCTTCTCAGTGCCTCTCCTCACAGCTCGGTGCCCTCTAACCCTGGCCCACTGCGAATGCAGCTGACAGGAAGTCCGCTCCATCGCCCCAGTGCTTTCCTCAGCTGCTGATGCAGCTCAAATATCTCCATCACAGATGCAGCTGCCAATTGCAGCTCCTGCTCCTCCCACCTCATGTGCGGCCCCGAAGGAATTCACCGCCTTCAATGCTGCCAGCAATTACAGCTCCTTAATGCTCCTTCACTTGCATTAGCCACATCTCTGAAACATTTACTCCAAGCCTGTCAAGTGTTTAAGTTTTAGCTGCACTAAACAGGCCTCTATCCCCACCCCAAGTGAGACATCATTGATGCAGTTTTACTCCAACCGGCAAGAGGGTGCCTAAGTCACTTCTCAGCCAAGAATTACACAGCTGTATTGGAGACATGTTTAGACAACCACCGCCCTCCCACCTCAAAGGGCAAAAATGTAGATCTGAAGTTTTGAACCCAGTTCTCTCAAGTGGAAGGAAGCGCAGAGTCCACTGATCAACTCTTCTTGACACTTGTTTTTGTTGACTGGGGAAAGATGCTAGGAATTATTTTCCTGTTTTCAGGCTTGTTGGGTCGCGGGTGTTGGGGAGGGAGGGGCTACAGAAAGTTCTGATTGATACTGAAACCGGTTCAGCCATTGTGGTGATGATTTAGTGAATCAAGTAAATGTGACCAGGACACCAGAAAATTTTCCCTACTCCTTCTGAAGTATCTTGGGATCTTTAACATACACCTGAACTGCCACCAGAACAGGCAGTTGGGACTTCAGTTTAATGACTCACTCCGAAGACAGCACCTAGGTATAGTAGTACAGTGTCCTCCCAAACACCAAGCAGTGGCAGAACCAAGGGGAAAAGGCCCCTGCAGAGCTACCAACACCACTTCCAGGAGCACCTGGTATTCGCTGGTGGTCTCCCATATGACGACAGACCAGTCCAGAGCCCAGCCCTGCTTAGCTTAGGAGATCGGATGGGATCAGCCTCCAAGCTGGTAAGGCACATTACCCCAAAAACTGAGCAATTTTATTACAGTGCAATAAAATGACAGCATATTATAACCACCCAACTACAGTGCATAAAGAGAAAAAAATAAATTAAAACCACAGCCAGTCCACACCCAGTAATAACAGCCTCCTGTGCCAAAAACAAAACAAAACAAGTCACCCCAATGCTGTATGTAACTGTAATCCAAACCATAATACTCAAGAGGCAAATACTCCCAACAAGTTGCTGCACATATATAGAAGCAAGCCTTTTTTTTTTTTTTTTAACATAGAGCCACACAGATCAGGCAAGCTCCTCTTCTACATACAACCTGCCTGATCCTTCCAGGAGCACTAGCAACCCGAGGGCCTCGGGGCAGAAATCAGTAATAGCTGCTTTTGTTTTATAAGCCAAAGTTTCACCAAAAAATAGTGACTAAACACTTCATAACTTTCTAATGGCTCTCGTGACACTGCACTCTTATCACAACACGATACATGGGGTAGCCCTGGCAGTGCTCTTAAGAATCTTAGTACCTGTACTCTGCCATCACTCATTTGGATTGAAGCACAAGAGTTCAGTTCAGTGCCTGTATAATCCTGGAGTGTGCAGCTCTTTGTGTTTGTTTTTGTTTCTCCAGGTGTCCCCCGCCCCACACGGCAAGCATTGTATCAGTGCATTTTCTCCCCCTTGTGAGTGAACTGTATACTCAGTCATAGGGCAACAAAGCCACTCACTCACCCGGACTCGTGGCCTTATAGCCCTAACTAGCCCCCTCAACGGGTACACATCCTTGCATACCAGCCTACCAATTATTTTATACACACACACACACAATATATATGTGTGTGTGTGTGTGTGTGTGTGTGTGTGTGTGTGTGTGTATGTGTATGTGTATGTGTATGTATACCACACCACATCAGTAGTGAATAAAACTAAATCGTTATTTTGGGATAAATATTTATTTTCACTTAGAACACCATTTATTCACTTAGAACCCAATTTATTTAACTTAGAACATGTTATTTCCACTTAAAATCTTCAAATAGAACACAGAGAACAATGGACCAGATAGAGACCTTATAATGAAAAGAAAGGTAGTTTAAAGCTAAAACAGGTGAAACACCAGCAAAACATTACAAATGGTGTGGTATATATCAAATACATAATGGGTTGCAGTATAACAACACAATTATCTCCACACAGTGGCAAGACCTTCATAACTAACACTAACTACGCCACTCATGAGTTATGGGTCTTACCACTCACAGTGGAGATAAATGTGTTATTCCACTGCAGTCCTATGTATTCCTACCATATATGTATATACACACACACACACACACACACACACACACACACACACACACACACACACACGTATATATTAGGAGAGCTATGGTAGGCCTTTTGCTGCACCTACGATACATTTATAGAGGTTGCATACATGAGCGCTTGGACTAAAGTCTGCATTAATATTTGAGGTTTAATATTACTAGAAACCATGTCTTCAAATTCTACAAGACCTTTCACCCACATCCATTTTGACTAGTAGCGCTTGATGTCAGAGTTTAGAGTTTTTAAGCGGCATGCGTACCTACCTAGTCCCCAGTAAGGTACTGTACAGTTGCACTGATAACAATGAATCTACCTAGTGCCCCATAAGGTACTGTTACTGGTAAGGACTGCAGGTTAACACTGATGAAGTAAGAACTAGTCTACACAAAAGGCTTTAATGATAAACTGGCAACTGAACAATAATGCTTCCCCTCTACACAGAGTTAAATAAACTAGTCAACTACTAGGCATTTTTCTCAGCTGTCACATATTTTCAGGGAATTCCCCAATTTTGCATCAGAATTTTCCCTGTTCTCTTCTAAATTTCTCCTCTCTGAGGAGGAAGGATTTGCAACTTATAATAATGCCAAATTCTAGTGTTACAATCTAGTTCCCTCTTCATGAAATACGCTTCTCTTGATGACACATGTTGAAACAACATCTTGAGCGGATATTGTTTACAGATGTGTCCCCAGTTTTGGTTATTTATCCTAGATTTTTTTTTTATCCCTTATCCCCAATATGGGAGGCAAGGAAGACAGGATAAACTGGGTCACCATATGCTAGTTGCTCACCTGTGACTAGCAGTCTGTCCTTTATCAACTTATAGAAGCTTACTAACCATACCCTATTTATGGGCATAAACCTAGAATCGCTGGCCTCCACTGCAGTCACCCTATGCAGTACATACTGGCCTTGCAACCACGCCACTCACTCATAGCACAAACACATGTTACTGTGAATTACCAAACACAACAGAATTTAAATAAATTTGTAGTACAAGTAAACCATTAAACACAAATGTGTAAAAATATAAAGTTCTGTTCTCCCCAGAACTCAAAGAATTTCTACAGTACCACAGATCTGAGGTTTGCATAATTTTAATATCAGCACTATATTATGGCAGATATTATACTTCACAGTAAAGAAAATTAAACCACTAAATGTAAAATATAGTTATTTGTATTATTTAGATAAAAAGATGAAAACAATCCAAAAGCTACACTGGTAGTCCGGAGAACAGCAAGAGAGCTAAAAGGCTGGTGAAACAGCGGCAGCCATAGTTTAAGCACAGGTTAAAACAAAAACAAACAAAAACAAACAGTACGCCAGTTAAGTAGTGGGAGTGAATTAAGAGGATCTGAATAAACGAATGTATATACAGTATAAACAAACACGTATATATGCATTTGCAGATGTCCATGAGAATATTTAACAGAAGGAATTAACAGGAGAAAATAGGAAATAACAAATAGAAGCACTGGTATGTGACATACGAGTCTAGTTGCATCAATAGAGCAAAAAGTTTATACAATACATATAAATTAAACTTATGTTAAAATACATAATTTTCTTTTGTTGACAGTCTCCTAAAGGCGCCTTTCAAGTGAAATACTGGGTTTGGTGAATAAACGGCTCAAACTGAGAACTTTTATTGTGTGGTGGCCTTTTTGGTCCAGAGCAGCCCAACCAGTTCCAGAGTTCAAGAATCCATTTCAGGGGCAGATCCACGAATTCATTTATCTTATTAGGAGATTACCCCCAGGAACACTGCAATTTTCAATGACCAAACATAACTCTTGTTTAACCCACATGCAGTAGATTAATAAAGTGGCATCAGTGAATTAAAAGGAAATAGATACAGGCCCAGATATTCAGACTGTTCGGCGGTGGTGAAAGCCTGGGCGCAGCGCACTGGGCTGCGCCAGGACCAGGCAATATTCAATGGTGATGCACCACGGTGCAGCATCATTGAATATGCAAGGTCAGGGCACACACTGCATATGGGGCAGTGGCACTCGCCAGCACAAGCCATAGATAGGGAGCACGGGATGCACCAGTGCAAGTGCAGATGCACTAGGCGCATCACCCGCGATATTCAGCTGGGAGCATGCAAATGAGGCCATTATATATGCAAGGTGTAAATGGAGCCATTTTCCTGTCATTATGGCCCCATTTGCATGCCTATACTGAACAGCCCAACAACTTGCACCTGGTGCCCTGCACAGCATGAAGTGGGCAGCAGGGGTCCCAGGGCATCCCCAGCCCGTGGCCGCGTCTGCGGTAAAGCAGCCATAGGACAATTCCCAGTAGTCTAGTGGTACCCTCCCTCCCATTGCCGTGATTGCTGGTTAACCCCTAGCCCCGATATCAGTACAGGCGCCATATGTATATTCCCTGGTGTCTAGTGGTCCCTCCTCCCATTGCTGTGATCGTGGTACAACTACACAGAGTAATTCCTTGGTGATCCAGTGGCACCCTCTCACCCACAGAGAACCCTTGTCCACCCGCCCCCCATCTTGGTGTGACAACTCACATGCATACGCCAGCCGCCTGCCAAATGACAGATACAGTATGGGCTGTAAGCCCATTGGTCCCAGTGTGGAACAATGGGCTTACAGCCCTACTACTATCGACGGCTGGCGGCTGGTAATATCTGAAAGCGAGACTGTGGCTGCCATCAGCGATGGGGAGGGCTGAAGTGGGCGAGGGTTCTCAGTGGAAGGTACCACTGGATCACCAAGGAATACTCTGTGGAGTGTACCGCGTCATGACAATGGTTGGAGGGACCACTAGACTACCAAGGAATATACATACGGCACTGTACCACGATCAGGGCTAGGGGCGGGAGGCTACCACGGGACTACTAGGGATTTCTATGGTATTAACCAGCGATCACGGCAATGGGAGGGAGGCGGGTGCCACTAGACTACCAAGGAGTCGTATACTGTCAATTACAGGCAATCAGGGACACAGGAGGGGTACTACTAGACTGCCGGGGGTATGTGTGCTTGTCATCAGTGATCTGGGTGGGCAGGTGGCCACCCACAGCTGGCGGCTGTTGTGTTGCTCCCTGCAATACCGCAGCCCGCCTGTGGGTGGCCAGGAGTTGTTCCCACTCTTCCACAGCTCAACTTTGAGCCCTCCTATGTGGTGCACTGCGCCACCATATACACCGCACATCCTAGATTGAATATCAGGTTGTGCCGCATATGCATCGCACACACCCTGCATTTGCACTGCATCAGATTACACTGCGCCCCTGCATCGGATTTGCCATGCCAGGCAGCCCTTTTCAATATTCAGCTAGCACAATGCGGGTTGACTCCTCTGAATATCCGGCCACAGTATTCAGTATTCTACTGAACAGCTTAATGTGGTTCCACTTCAATCAATATCCTGTGTATTCCCGAGTCAAGACTGAAAAACAGGAAATGATTTCCTAACCTTACCTTCCTGGCTAACAAAACAAACACAATTTTGATTATGGCTTCACTAGAACCCATCAAATCAAATGGAATGCTACTAGAAACCCAAAACTGAGTGATTTCTTTGTCACAGTTGTCCACTTAATTTTGTTTTCAACTAGGTCATCCGACTACAGATGTGCCAAGTAACAGGTATGTCATAATTCACAGATATGACATCCTACCAGTGAATCACAATTTTCTGTATAGGTAACTATTTATGTAACAACCCTTCTTTCCACTGGGGCGGGGTGGTGGTTAACAGACTACCATATTCAGAACACTCTCTGGTAGGGACTCTGGCATAGTTAGTCCAGTTGGCCAGACCTTATGACAGAGAGGAGGGTGCCAGGGTATGCTTAGACTCTGCTGCCATCATACTCTGTCCTGCGCTGGTATGACCTCCTCCTCACAGCTACAGATGGATCCAGACTTTTGAGACTTATCCTCTCTATGTCCAGTCCCTAGCAGCCTCTGAAACAGACCCAAGATATGCAGTGATGATCCTAGGGAAGGGGTCTGGGGCATTTAGAGTAGGTTGCTGTTAATTCTAGGAAGTAGTGAGGGAACACACCAGGACCCAAGGACGGTGCTAGAGAGGGCAAAGGGCAAAAGTTGCAGCTTGCCACTTTCCACATGACAGTGGGTCCAAAGGGGTGCACTTGTCTGTAACAATAGCCGAAGATAGAAACACAGACAATAAAAGTGTTTCACTTGACAAACTTAAGCTTCTGTACTGGTGAAATTTATACTTGCAATTAGGTTCTGACCCAGCTGTTTCTCATTTTGATTCACATTTTTACACCAGTGTGTCTAATTTGACCCATGTTTTAAAACCCTAGCACTGTCACTGGTGGGAGCCCGAGAAGTTTCCTTGGTAGCCTTGTGGTGCAGTAGGTGTCCCCAGAAGAGAGGATGTCACTGTGAAATTTGGACAGCTGGTTCTGATCACACTATGACTTCTGCAATATAAAATATGTAGTGGGATTGTCTGTCAGGAGAAAATACTGTCTTGCTGAAATGACACATCAACCCCGTATAATTTCAAAGGACAGGACATAGCTTAAACTACAGATATCTGTAATGCAATTAACTTGTCAAGTGTTTTGAAATCAGTAGCTAAACTATGCATTTTATAATGCCCTCAGGAAAATCCTTAGATTGCACTTGGTGTCATGAAGAAGGGGCATATGCTTTTATTTGGGTGTCTCCTCAGGAAAAGTCCTTTGATGGCACTTAGTGTCATAAGGAATTAGCATATGCATTTATTTGGGCGTCTTCAGAGGAAGCCAGTTAATTTCATCAAAGATTCTTTCATGCCTTTGTAAAGCAGGAAACTGTTCCTGGATGAAAGGAGATGCTAGCAGATCACAGACTAGATTGGGAAGTCATGTGAAGAGAGGAGGTTCATTGATGTCACCTATATCTAAAATACCTTATTAGGACATCCTGTGTCGAAATATAAATTTTAATACACCAAGGAGAAGCTAGATGACCTCAGAGAGAAGGCCGTCTCAAGACTGTTTTTAAGTATGCTGTAGCTGACCTTTAGAGACAGACATTCATGTACTTGGACTGAAAAAAGGAACATCTGAGAGCACTGAAAGATTATAAGAAATACCTTAGATAAATAAGTCTAATGGTTGGTAGGAATTTTGCACTTTTAAACCTGTTTTGTTTTTAAGATCGTATGCGTTGGGATATTTTGATCTGTATTTGCAGTTTACTTTAAAATGGATAAAAATAGGTAAAGATATGCGTTTAAAACAGAAACTGCCTAGTGTGCCTTGTAACTTTTTATATATATATAAGTGAAGCTTAGATGGTTAAAGTTGACACTGTGCATAAGCTTATTGGGAAACAGGTAAGAGTTCTGAAGTCTTGCATAGACTTTTAAGGGTCAATTTTGTAATACCTGGTTTGGTGCCTGTAGCACAAGATGTCTGGCATTTCCCAAAGAGCAGATTAGCTAAGCCTGACAATATGGTATGCTAGCAAGAGGTTAAGAGTATGAATCCCTCCAGAACTTAGGACAAAAGGTGACTCATTCACAAAACAGACAGGAGGGTTACCCTGTTCTGTTAACTGTTCACAATACTACGCTAAGAGGTTGGCACTTTGGGAGTAGAGGCTGACCTGCTGAGTGGGGTTGTGACAGTCACCACTGGGGGTTGCTGCCCTGTGCCAGAGTGATGTTGCCAGCAGAACTGATGATGAGAAACCTGGTAAGAAACACAAACAAGACTGCCGACAAAGGTAAAAGATACATCGCCAACATTGTTTTGCAGGATATACCAGGCTGGGAAGGGTGCCGAGCTGCTGCATCTCTGTCAGAGGGTCTGGGCGATTACTAGTTACTGCCAATGGACAGGCTGGAGTATGCCCTGCCACGCTGTGCACAGTACACCTTCTGGTGAGTAAGAGAACAGGGTTCATTTCAAATATTTATCTATGTGGGACATTGACCCACTGGGTCTAAAAGTAAGGGTCAAGCGAAGAAATAATGGGTCATATTATTCAACTGAGCCCAGATTCATAAAACAACTGTCTAAAAACCTCTGCAACAGTGAACAGGTTGTCCCCAAAGTAGAAGAAAATGCAAATCAAAATTAAAAACTGACGCCAATTGTCCCAATCCTTCACCCAAAAATGAACCCGAGAGAGAAGATTCGATGTCAGGGATTAAAGAGTATAGCTAATGCTGGTGCTGCCAGATTAGGCAACACTTATTCGATATAACATCTCTTTTTGTCTGCAGCTACCTTGTCTCCTTCCCTCAGCCTAGGTTTTCTCCCAAGCTGCCAGAACTGGAAACCTGAAGCAGGTGTTTGGTAAGGAGGTCAGGAAGCAGGCTAAAGCCGGCCCGCTGGCGTGGTGGTAGTACTGCGGTTGCAGTGCCACCCAAGTTCAGACAACAGCCCAGTCATCTAAGGGCCAGACAGAGGAGGGAAGTCATGTCCCCAGAGGATGCTCTCCTCCTCCTCAGGAGGGGGAAGCGGTGGGGGGAGAAATCAGCCTGTGCTGTGCTACTGCTACTTGGGTGGCTACGGGGAAGTAAAAGCAGAGTCATGGAACTGGGAATGGATGCCAACCTGCTCCAATGTGCCATGTAGACATATGCTTGCATGCACACATGCATGCACACTGGTAGCCCTTCTCAGTATCTAGAAGAGGAGAAAATGGAACACCAGGCACTGCAGAAGGACATCAACACCTCATCGCAGGCCCACATCGCTGGTCGTGGCACTCTCCTCAAGCCCCTACCCAGTCTCCATTGGGAGTAAAGGGTCCCTCCAATGGCCTCCATCCCTGGAGGGTAAGCCAGGGGTGTAAGGGAGAAAGTATGTCTGGAGAAAGTAGGGATGGGGCTGGACGAGTGGGGCAGGACTGATGGGGCCAGCTGGTAGGAGAAGAAAGCAAACTATACTAACATAAAGGAGGCAGCAGGCAGAGGCACCCTCGTACACTGGCAGGGTCAATTACACACTGCCAAACTGTTGCTCAGTGCAAATACATACAGGAAATTATGACCAAACAGAAACAGGTGGGGGTTCTTCATTAATGGCAATCATGGTAGAAACAGATCTAGCAGCTCCTATAATCTTCCTGCTGCGGCGGTTTCTAATCCTCCTCACCCCAAAATGTATCAGAATGAATAAACTATGCCGGATTGTACTCAAAATAAGGGTGTAAAGTTCTCTCAGGGTTCTGATGACAGATTCAATCCACTCAGCCTTGACCTCATGGTTTATAAATGCCAGCTGAACCCTTTGGTAGCTTTATGCTCTCAAGTACAGGGGAGTGTATTTTAACCCTTATCTAAATTATTTGTAGATGTGAATTTCTGTCTATACTACAGGCATTCCCATCCTTACTAGCGAGTTCCTATATTATTTCTTTTATTAGATAATTCAGACGTAAGAACTCTCTAATACCATAAGGAATAAAGTATACCCAAGTGTTAACAATAAGGTTATAAATGGACAATGAGAATGTTTTGCTGATGTCTCCTTAAAGTCATTCTTCACATAGAATCGTTAACTTTTTAGAAAATGCGAACAGCAAAGAATGAAGAATTTGATTCCATGGCTCAAGCTGCTGAGAGCTTGATGTTTAATTTCAAGCTCCAATTTATTGCAAATTAATCTGATAGAAAAACCTTTTTGTATGTGGTCTCAAAACTTTTAAATGCTTTAATTTCACACATTTGTTTGGGTCTTAAAATGACAAACTCTAAACATAAATTTGATGTGTTCCTTTTAGAAAAATATTATTGTATAGTTTCTGTATTTAACTCAAATCTACGTAGGAGTATGATGCATTTGTATATAAATTTATGTAAAACTTCTATTGTCCTGTATATAGTAGTGTTTCATGTTACCCACCCTCTTGGCATGGCTGAAAATAGGTTGTAACCCAAGACCACTTTCCTGATAAAGCAACTTTCATAAATAAAATTAAATTAAAGAAGTGCACATAACATTGTGATGGCATTGTGAGGTTTTGGAGACATTTCTAAATTTTCACTAGAACCCTGAGATGCCATTACAATATATTATACACTTTTGTTAACTTTTAATTTTTTTTTTTTGGTAAAGTGCAAAGTTATGAACATAGGTAAGGGTAACCTGAAGAAGTGTTACTGGTTGTGTGTGTGTGTGTGTGTGTCTGTGAGAGAGAAAGAGAGTGATTAACGATAGTCCCAAGTCAACAGCTCAGTGCACCAGAGCACTCTGGAAGGAAAAAGGATGCCGTTTTCCCCATTAGGAAACAGGGGGTGCTGTTGCCCTCTGTGGTTCACTAGTGAGAGCCACACTGAAGTATTGTGTTCAGTTCTACCCTGAAAGGATGAGGACTGTACAGAAGCTGTCCAGAGGTGTGTTACAAAGATGATGCCAGCCTAAAACATATACTGGCCGGACGGAGAAGGGCTCATTAAGTATCTGTGCGTGATAATCAGGGTAGAGTACTCCGACCTGTTTCAGTATAGTGAGGATCAGCAGTTGGGGGACATGAATAGAAACTGGTGAGGGCAGATTTGGGAAGGAGGTAAGAAGGTACTTCCTTACTTAGGGAGAGGGTGGATGGAATGGCTTGCAAGGGAGGTGGTAAAACCAAGATTGAGATGGGTTTCAAAACTGTGTGGGATAGCTGTAAGGGCTTTGAGAAATCTAAGACAGGGAAGGGGTGGAGGCGGGGAGGATACAAACTACCAATTGGCATTAAGTATAGGCACCACCAAGGGTAGGTTGGTATCACTAGAAAAAATGGGTAGATGCAGCGATTCGTTTACTGCTGGCACTTAATTTTATGTTTTTACCAGCCTGGCAGTACCTTTTTTTTTTTAAACTTATATTTATTGATTTTAAAATGTAGTAAGTACAAGCATAGCCCGTGAGGACAGTGCACAGTTTCAGTACATACAGACAGAAAAACTCTCAGTACCGTTGGCACTCCTACGATGTTACTTCATTGGGAGGTTACCTACAAATTACATTTCAAACAAAAATAAGTAACTATTTAAAGACAAAGAACCTCTGTGCATAAACACTGAGGCAAGGGTTACCCAAAGGGCATTTGGCTGGAAGCCAAGTTTCAAGAAAATACAAAATCACACATGCCCCCACAATGCAAAGCACCATGGGCTGCATATGCAAATCACCACAGAATGTTATGCTGGTCCAACTTTAAGCAGAATTGCATGGTGCCGAAGGCCCTCTCACACAGTTTGCAAAGCGTGCTAACAGAAGACATAGACGCGTGTTTCGTCCTACCAGGACTCATCAGTATGCCTCGTCTGACACCCCAGAAAAAATAAGTAATGTTCCTTAGACGTTTTGCAGCCATGAGAGGGAAATATATTCCTAATAATGACCAATTTTACCTAGCATAAACCACCCCTTTAATGGGTGAAAAACAACCCCTTATCCTGTACCTTGACTCTAAATATAAAACTCTCTGCCAGCATCACATCTAGACATTCCTTTCCCATTACCTAATTAGATCAGAGACACATTTAAAATAATAACTGCACCTCAAAACGTTAAAACTCAAAATTATTATTTCAAAACTTCACCACTTTACCTGCGACATTATCACAGGAATCAGCGATTCATTCAAATTTCATGAAGTACTAAGCTTAGTTAGATTATCACCGGTTATAAGCCCCAAAACTACTCACACAGCTGTGAACCAAAAATGTTCGGTCTAAGAGTTCAGCCAACTATTTTCAAAATGGACATTTAGCAAAATTAAATTGTTCAAAGATTGAATGACTTGAATCATAAGCTGTCTGTTTACTTTTAAAGAAAAAGTCCATGTGTTCTCAAGAGTCCTGCATCAAAACTTACTGATCTGGACACCTTAGGAAAAAGTTCAGGAGTTGTTCTCAGACTCCTGGCAGTACCTGTTTTGATGCCTTGAACAGTCTTTGGTGTTTTACTTTCGATTTTGGTGCATAAGGTAGCAGTGATGCAGTTACTTGCCATTTTCGGGCTTTTTTTTTTTTTTTTTTTTTAAACAATAATTTACAGGTAAGCGCCAAGCATTTGCACATTTGCAGCATTATTACTGGTGAATTCCCTCATACATCTCAATACAGAAAGGAATTCCGATAAGAAGGCTGTAAATGGTAGGTTCCCAGTCATTGCAGCCTCAGCCACCAAAAAATGAAAGTAAACCAGGAACGAGCAGGCACAGGAGATGGCAACTGAAAAGTTAAATAAAACACTGTACACCCCAAGTGTATAAATAAAGCTGCTGGCATCTGGGGGTTCATATAAAGTCTTGTAAAAAGGGAACAAAATGTCCCCAGAACTCCTTGATGCTGTTACACAAAAGGACTAATTAGCTTCAAATTGTGAAGAACACCACTAGTAGGACAATGACTGGATGTGGTGACATCACAGCACCATAACAGCAAACTCAAGTGACTCTCTGATGTCACTTGTCCCTAGGTGTCCCAACAGTGCCAATTTCTTAGCAGTTTGAAGTTGTTTTGTGTAGCAGAAAGACAGCAAGTTTTGTAAACAAATCAGAATTTACCACTCAATTCCCATTTAGACAAAATGTGGTAATTCTACTACTTTTCATTTACAACATTTCTCCTTATATTTGTTAAGGCAAATGTGGCCTCCATAGAGTTCCTCCTCTCCAAACTCTCAAAAGGGCCTACCTGGGTTACTGAGGATGTGTTAAATCAGTCACTGTAGTCTCTGGTTGACTAGATGCCTCAGCTTGGGGTAACTACTGACACTCAAGGGCCATTAACCCCAGGAACTACCATGTTTCTCTGGCCTCTTACCTACCTCCATGCAGAAAAGGACACCAAACCAAATAATACCCCATGACAAGGGAATACAATGCAAGCCAGTAACAATTTTAGTAAAGAGGAGGGAAGGACAAGGGACAAAGGAAAAATCTGGAGTTATGTGGTTGTAGTCAAACTTAATCTCTATATGCTCCCCAGCAATGCCCATCCTGCAGCAGTCCAATAAACCCCAAAGCAGGTGAATCTGACTGTAAACCCCCCAGGTCCCAGATGAGAACTCTCCAACAGCTGCAGTGGGTACCTCTCTGGGGATACAGTTACAACTAGCAGGGTAAGTGGCTTGTTGGCATGCTTACAGAAGTGGTCCCAGAAACTAATAAAGTGATCCATGTCTGTAATCTAAAGGTGGAGCCTGATGGCATCCTCAGGTCTTCTGCCTTGGCCTATCAATTAACAGTCCCATCTAAGCAATACTGTGTCCTGTGGCACTAGACCCCCCAACGTAGGGTGGAAACCATAGTAATTACTTATAGTTCTGTACTGTCTTGGTTACCTCAGTTCCTTTCGACTGCAGGGCATGGCAGGGCAAGTGTGATGCTGTACAATGGCCCGGCTGGAAACAACTGTATTTCCCACTGTAGCCAGGACTCTTTCACCAGCTCTACTCCTCTCCTCCCTCCCTCACTCTCACTCATTATCTCAAGGTCCTGTTTTTTAGTGGATCTGGACCCTGCTGCCTGTCCTGGGGCCAAATGGTGCTTACCACTGCAGGCGCCCTGCCCGCTGGCAAGTCGGGGGCATAAAGATGGAGAATCAGCAGCAGAGCCATTATCTTCCAGTACTTCCTTGTGCGCATGCGTACACTCAGTTAATGACATTCCAGTGAGTAACAGCAGCAGTCCAGTCCTCATGGGACTGGAGAGCAAAGAAATGCATCATGGGACTGCCAGAGGGAGAGCAAGACTCAGGAGCCCACAAGGTATGCCCCATATGGGGGCTTACATATAACATCTTAAGTGGTGAGATGACTGCAAAGATTTCAGCTTGTACTTGGACCATTCACTTGGGTGTACACCATGAGCCCCAGCCATTTAGGGTCATAGGATTAAAATCAAATTAGCCATTTTTCAACACCAATTAAGAGTAAATTGTTTATAAGAAAAACTGCTTGCACAACAACATTTATAACCACACTTGGCACCTCATGTGTGTATACCTGCCTCTGCAATTTGGTGCCATATTTTCTGTTCAAAACATGCCAATTTGCCATCAATTGGGATGGGGGAACATTTTGTAAAACAAAACTGCCTATTTTGAAAAATCAGTGGTCCTAGCAATCCCTGCTAAGCATAAATATAAAATGCATCTCTCCATGGTTGCTCTACAACACAATACTCACTGGCCTTGTACTCTTAATAACCCCACTCAGACACAAAACAAACAAGTGTTACTGGACATGACCAAATATAATCCGCATAATCCAAATTCATAATCAATAATCCTACAACTGAAATGAACCCCAGCTTGTAAAAGTAATTTCCTTCACAGCACCGTAATGGAGAGACTACCGTGTAGACTGTTTCATCGCTTCACTGGCTTGTGAAGATACATCTGCCATTGATTTTTCCACAGATTCTGCCCAGACGTCAAATGGGTGGATTTCATTAATGTATTTATCCAGCTTCTCATCTGACCCCAAACTACTTCTTGCACACAGCGGCTTTTACACCTGGTAGGAAGTATTAGCATGGGAACCAAACTAGTACTTTTACAACTGACTGTCAGACGGTCCAAAGACAAGCCCTTCAGGCAATAATAAAGCAGCATGCCCTCCACTTTGTTGATAACATTTGGGTTAAAGAAAATGTCTTCCTGGTTGCAGCACATTTCAGTCCGTTGTAGGCACTTCTCACAGAATGCCATATACCTTCCCAGAACATTTAGTGAAAATATATTGAAGAGGAACTTTCATGATGGTGCAAAAAGTTACAGCTTATAGTCATTATATGCAGTACTAGACCTGAAAAGGTGTGTGCATTTGTTATTTTAGGCCAAAGGTTTACTCTGTCTTCCATAATTTGGATTTATTGGTGAGCCCTGCTGCTCTTGCCTTTGCTGTTCAGCTGCTAGCTCCTGATGACGTCACTGTACGGTAGAGGACTGACTCACACTGCAACAATGTTGCGGGAAACCTACCAGAATTCAGCGTACATACTGTTTCTCTTCCCAAGACACCCTATTAGCAATGCATTATGCCAAATTGTAACACGGCTCAGTGTCGCCCGCTGAAATACAGCGCCAGGATTCGTGGAATAGCCACAGCTGACTGAAGCAAAATGGTGTTAAGCCTGAGTAGCGCCTGCTCGGTCAGTACCAGCTCTGGCCATGGAGGCACCGGAGGGTTGCAGCCCGCTCCGTCACCACTGCGAGTTGACTGACAACCAAGAAGGAGCACTCGGATGGTGGTTGCTTTGTGAGCGGCGGGTGGTGTAGCCAATGGGAAAATGCGAGGTCGGCGGTCTGGGCGACACTCTAGGTAAGTGCTCTGTGTTGGCTGTGGAAGCGGTCATGCGAGTGGGAAACAAGGTTTCCAGGCAGTGGCGACTGCTCGTTATCCTATGCGAAAGCCATTTCTTTCCAAGCACCCTCCGGTACCATTTTTAAATATGTATGTTAGAGCAACAGTTTATTACTGCCTGTAACACGGCAGTGCAAAACCCTTCCGCTCTGCAGCGTGTCTGTCTCCATCGGCACCGAGGACACACCCGGTAACATAGGCTCGTCGCGTCACGGCGAGCCTAATATTCTAGCGCGTTAATCACCTTCAGCGTCGGGCTCTGCGAGGTTAATGCCGGCTAGGCGGCTGGACCTCTCGGGCTGCGCCCTCGGGCACCAACCCTGGCGCATTAATCCACCGGCAGAGCCCTCCTCTGGCGGTGATTAATGCACACATCTAAATGCCTTGTCAGTATTTTTTTTTGTGTGTGAAATTGACTCTGCCCTATAGTAATGTCAGCAGTGCAACCCTGGGCCCACAGCAACACCAGGCTTGCTATGGAAGCTTTGGTACACCCTGCAGTTCTTAGCAGCGCAGAGTGCAAAACTAACTGCAGCGGACAGTAATGAAATACAATTCCATAATCAAGCAAGAAGGGATAATTTATGCATGCAAGTCAAAAGGACTGGGGAAGTTCCTCTGTAAAGAAACATGCTTATTCAGTTCTCTTACAGAGGCTATTTCACTCCTGAAACTTAGCACAAATTGAACCCTTATTCTTACAGCAGCAGTACATTCTAGGGTGACCTGTACTTATTTATTTCATATTGCCCCTTATCCCCCCATTTAAGCCTGCTTTCAAACTAGTTTTAAATCGAACATAATAAAAGGAGCACTTCTTTTAATAATGCTAGACCACGTATTCATCAGCATTCTCAAAATGTTTTGTACATCTATTGTCCCAAAAGGTCAGGAAGCAGAGTCTACTGCATGCTAGTTCATTTATGGTCACAAGAGACATGCTCTTAAGCGATGTGTGTTCAAAACAGACAATACTTGTGGACTTTCCTTTGGCCTACACTGAGGAAATCTGGATTCCCGTTTCATTTATGTTACAAGAACTATATGGTTCCCGCAGACTTGTATATGCATCAATGGTTCTCTGTCTTGCCCAGTTTGCAAACAGGAACATGCCAGGGACTCCCACTTTCCCTGATTCTTTTGCTATTTACCTTTAATCTCTCACCATGGCCATATGAGTAGATCCAGAGGTGTAAAGAATTCCCCTGGGAGGTAGAGACTATAACATGCCTTGTTGCAGACCGTGATCTGCTCATCCTAATATCACTGGATAGCTCCTTTCACAGAGTTGAGGACCTCCTGATACAGTGATAACTGGCAGGATTTATTTAAGGAAATCTAAAATAGAGGTCATCATTTTCTCCTCCAAGCCCTCTGAAGACATCCAAAATTGGCTCAATATTTGATGGGACAGGAAACACTTACCTACCTGGATGTCCAAATTACAAAATATTTAGATCACCTTGAACTTTTAAATTATGAATCCCTACTGAAAACTATTACAGAAGATCTACTGAGGTGGGCCCAGATTAATTTTTGTTTTCTGAATAAAGTTGAGGCTATCCGTCAGAATGCTGCCAGGACAGCTTCCTATAATACCAGTGCAACTTCCAATCATACACTAGGATACTCTCCAGGTTTCTCCAGGATAAAGGAAGCCAAGGATTAGGCTGACACTCACACAACTTCCTAGGGAAGTGGACGTGTGTAAATCTACCAAAACTTAAATAGTATGCCCAATCATCTCAAATGAGAGTAACCAGTTTATGGACATCAGAAAACCATGTGTCTCACTGGCAAAATACAAGTCCGTACTGAATGATTTGCATGAGACTGCAAGTACAGTAGTTGTGTGCCACTCCCCAGCTATCTCCCTTATCAAAATTCTGTCGGTTCACAGCAGTGACACTGGCACACGATTTGGACTGAGGTACCCCTCTCGTTGCATTAAGGCAATGGGGCCAGTGCTTTATATAGGGCTCAGACCTGTCTGTTAAATGGGACAAACCCCTTTTGAAACAAACAATGGTCCAGGGAGGGCTCAGTCCATTACCACCAGTTTATAGACATGTCCGACATCTTACCCTTTCAAGTCTTACAGGCCAAGTATGACCCCAGCAGATGTTCATTTCTGCCATTTATAAGCCAAACCAGGTCCCAGGAGGTTTCTGTGCAAAATTCCTAAACAACCCAAGGTCTTGTTGGAACAAATAGTGAACCATCAGAAGGGATAGGTGGGTGCACACTTAGTGCACACTGTACAAATGGTTGGGAGATGAGTTACAGAAACCAAGGACTCATTCCTGAGAATGTGGAATAAGGAGCTATATATGTCCTGGGATGTTGCAATTGCTTAAATATGCCCACCGTCATACAAACTTTCCATGTCCCCCTATCTCAGACAGTTCACATGGAAATGAACAAGATACTTCTGTATTCCAGCTATTCAATTAAAGTACATGCTACTAGAGAGGCTACTGTTGGATGGGTTGTGGAGAAAGCTTAGCATATCACCATCATGTATTTTGGGGATGCCATAGTCTTGCGACACATTAGGGTCAGTTCAAGCTAGCCATTGAGGCAATCCTTGATACATCAGATTTAGTAATCCTCTCTCTAGTACTATTAGGTTCCCCATAAACATAATACAGTGCGAGGAAGAGTTCAAACTGCTGCTGCTCCTGTGGCAGGAGCAAAAATACCACAGCAATGACTGATGACCAGGCAACCTACACAACTCCAATGGGAAGCCAGCAGACCTGCTTTATACAGTAGAAAAACAATCCTACACTTATTTGAACCAGACTAATGCATTTGAAGAAACCTGGAATAAGTGAGTCATGTACAAATTGGACACAGACACTGGTTTTTGCCATTTGTGCTTTAAGCAGCAGTGGTTGATGATATACTTAATAATGCCTTTCCCTGGAACTGTAGAAGCTTTACTGATGTATAAATTGGGAGAGTACTCCATTTGCCTTTAATCTCCTATCATGCGATCATATAATTGCGGTCTACTCTGATGCAGTCTCTGCATACTGTAGTCATTGTCTGCTGTTCTGTAAGTAAAACTCAAAAAATAATTAAAATTAAAAAAATGACAAAGTAAAATAAAATAAAGACAATACTTATAAAAACCTGAAGACAGTCATATTAAAATAAATGTTTCTTTTATTATTTCATGTAAAGATAAAAGTGCTAAAAGACATTCAAAATGGTGGAAAGAGTATCATGCAAGACAGGAGATAAGGGCAATCTAAAACAGAATAAAAACATATAGGTCAAAATTGTCATTACTAACAACATGCACTGCTGCTAATTCAGTTTAGCCGAGTTGGCCATTTGCACCATCGTTAATGTAATATTCAGATTTCTAAAATCACAATTGGAAGAATGGGTTTTCTGAGGAGAGCGACATACCTACAGTGATGAACATTTTCTAAGCATAGGCCACCTGCACTTTGAAGAATCAGCATTTATATAAGCGTTTTGATACACACTGTATTCCAAAGTGCTTTACCAGTAATGCTAGACTGGTAGTGAAGTGACTGAACATGTAGTGGCAGCCATTTGGTACATCAACATCCACACATAACTTTGGGCAATTGCATAAGCGGTTTTATGGAAAGGGAATGTTGGACAGGACACGGGGAAAGTCAACAACTCTTGCAAAAGTGCCTTGGGTTCTTTTACTTCTACATGGACACCTACCAGGACAACCACCAGAGACTGGCAGAAGGGACCTCGATTGAACATCTCATCTAAGAGCGGCACACCTGACAGTACAGCACTCGGATCCCCAACACAGTACAGCACTCGGATGCCAACATTTTAAGTAAGAACCTAATTCCAGTGTGGGACTAGAACCTATGATCTTCTGGCCCAGGGTGGGTGTACTACCAACTGAGCCTCGTGAAATATAAGAACTCTGATTTTCAGAATATTTCACTTCTAAACAGACTTGGTTTCACCCACTTAGTGCACTCAGATGTAACATACCAGAGATGCAATGTACAAGATCTGTGTTTTCAGATTCACTAGAAATACCACTAACAGCTTAGTCTGCTCAATTTCAGTTGGCTTCCATCTGTAAACCCCTCCCCTGGGGATTACACTGGAAATGGGCAGAAATGCCTAGTTCACCTTTCCCAGTCAACAAAACTAAATAGAAACAGAATCTGACAGCAGATAAGGACGCTTGGTCCACCCAGTCTGCCCATTTCCTACCTAATGGATAAGCTGCAGATCCTAGTTAACCAGCAGCCTACTTCTTCCTACCCCACCCCTAGAATTGCCTTATGACTGTCCATGCATGCTTGAATTCCACCACTGTTTTGACTCACAACTTCCTCGGAAGGCGTTCATGCATCCACAACCCTCTCTGTGAAAAATACTTCATTAAATTACCTCTGGCCGCCCCGCCCCCATCTTCAAATTGTGCCCACTTGTTCTTGCACACCTCTTTTTGAAAGATGCTACCCTCTTGGACTTTGTTGATTCCCTTGGGGTACTTGAAAGTTTCTATCATGTCCCCTCTTCCCTCCTTTTCTCGAGGGCTATACATATTAAGCTCCTTAAGTCTCTCTCTTCATGTGTCTTCCGTGCAGACCCTGCACCATTTTAGTTGTCTCCTCTGGACAGCTTCCATCCTGTCTATGTCTTTGCAGACTGGGTCTCCAGAACTGCACGCAGTACTCCAGATGGGGTCTCATCAGCTGTCTGTACAGAGGGATAATAACTTCCTGTTTTCTACTATATGACTAAATTCTACTAAATGACTAAATAAATAAGCAATAGGATGCTAACAGTGAATAAACGTTCAATTTGTTTGGTTTCTGTAATCTCCAAACCACAGGTGTATAATCTCAGCCATCAAACAAAAAAATAAAAACAAATAAATAAACAAATTCACAAATGTTGTTGCTGCTGACACTGGTCTTAATTCCTCAGCTGCGTCCTCGGTTGCCATGCCTGAACACTGTAATTGTTCACCGCCTGTACCTGACTGTAGCTCTATGCTTATACCTGTTTGTACCATGACTGACAGTTGCTACCATGTCTCTGTAATTGGTTTCTGTTGGTCTTTCTTACTTGTATCCAACTGTACCTTGTTTAAATTGCAGTTATCTTGCCTCTGTACTTTATTGCCTGTATCTTTGTAACTCTCCCGGGTCACACCTGAAAATAAATAAATAAATAAAATCCCTCCCCAGCCCAATGGTGCCGGCTGGTGGTGCTCTGCACTGCTATGTGGGAGATCAGAGTTCATGTCCTGTTCTCAACTCCCCCACCCTGGGCCAGAAGGGCCAGCACTGGCCCTGGGTTGAGGATGCTGGTCCACCTGCTGTGCGACCACCTCCTATGACAGAGTGATGTGGCACAGACATTACACAGCACTGGCCATCCTCCACAGAGAAGAAACTGGCACGGCCCACCAGTGAAATGCTAGTAGATTCGTTACCTGGCCAGTAAAGTGCCATTAGATAGTCCTGCTGGCTAGTAGCAGAGGGGTAACATTCCAATAAGTAGACCAGCTGGTTCAGTGGAATGTCTGTGGTGTAACTAAATTGTCACAGCCACTTACTCATAGAAACAGACTCTGACGGCAGATAAGGACCACTTGGCCCACCTAGTCTGCCCATTTCCTACCTACTAGATAAGCTGCAGATCCTAGTTAGTTAACCAACAGCGTATTTTTCTACCCCACAAGAATTGCCTTATGTCTGTCCCATGCATTCTTGAATTCCTCTCACAGTTTTAGACCCCACAACCTCCTCAGGAAGGCTGTTCCATGCGTCCACTACCCTCTCTGTGAAAAATACTTCCTCACATTGCCCCTGAACTGCCCCCCATCTTCAAATTGTATCCCTTGTTCTTGCACATCCCTTTTTCTGAAAGATGCTACTCTATTGGACTTTGTTGATTCCACTGAAGTACCTAAAAGTTTCCATCATGTCCCCACTCTTCCGCCTTTTCTCAAGGGTATACATATTAAGCTCCTTTAGTCTCTCTTTATATGGCTTCTCTTGCAGACCCTGCACCATTTTAGTTGCCCTCCTCTGGACTGCCTCTATCCTGTCTATGTCTCTTGGAGATGGGGTCTCCAGAACTGGATCTGTGCACTCAGATGGGGTCTCAATAACTGTCTGTACAGAGGATAACAACTTCCTGTTTTCTGCTGGCAATGCTTCTCCTGTACATCCCAGTATCACCCCAGCCCTCCCTACTGCCTTCTCCATGCTTGCTAACCTTAAGGTCATCTGATACGATTACCCCAAGGTCCCTTTCCATTTTGCTGTTGTTACTACCTCCCTCCTCCATTGTGTAATCTTCCCTGGGTTTTGTTTCCCAGGTGCATTATTTTGCAGTTCTTCATAATGAATCCAAGCTGCCATACTTCTGACCATTCCTCCAACCTTGGCAAGTCCCTTCTCATCCTTTCCACACCTCCTTGTGTTATCAATCCTGTTGCAGATCTTTGTGTCATCTGCAAAGAGGCATACTTTTCCTTCAGTCCCTCAGCAATGTCACTTATAAAGACATTAAAGGACTGGACCCAATACTGAACCCTCGGTCCCCACTAGTAACCCCTCTTTCTTCAGAGTGGACTCCATTTACAATTACCTTCTGTGTCCTGTTGTCCAGCCAATGTTTTACCCAGGCTACCACCCTGGGACCTCCCGGCTGGTTAATTTGACTGTTAATCTTTGTGTGGGACTGTGTCAAATGCCTTGCTAAAGTCTAGGTAGGCCATGTCCACAGCCCCACCCTGGTCTACTACTTTGGTCACCCAGTCAAAGAAATCAATTAGATTCTTTTGACATGACCCTCCACTGTGAACCCATGCTGCCTTGGGTCCCGTGCCCCACTGGCCTCTAGGTACTCAACAATTCTTTCCTTCAGAGTGATTCCATCACGTTCCCTACCACAGAGGTCAAATTGACAGGTCTGTGGTTTCCTGCCTCTGTCTTGGTCCCACTTTGTGAAGAAATCACATCCGCCTTCCTCCAGTCCTCAGGTACCACACCATCCTCCCATGATTTGTTAAAAGGGTAGTCAGTGGTTTCACTAGTTCTCCCCTTAATTCTTTTAGAATTCTGGGGTGAATTCAAATCAGGCCCTATTGCTTTGTCCATCTTCAATTTTAGGAGTTCTTTCAGAACCCTTTCTTCTGTGAAAGGACTGGGATGACCCCCCTATCCAGGGTGCTTCTGTTAATTGGTTTAGGCACTTCTCCTTCCTCCTCTTTGTGAATACTGAGCAGAAATATTTGTTCAGTATCCTGCTTTCACTGTCTCTCTCTCTGCCCACCACGTCCATTCTATTCCAGCCTCACTATCCTCCCTTTGTCTTTCTCCGCTCCTGATGTACCTATAAAAGGTTTTATCCCCTTCTTAACCGAGTTGGCTATCTTTTCCTCAGTTTGGGCCTTTGCTATTCTGACTTCCCTCCCTGCTTCCTTTTGTCTTAACTGGTACCCTCTCTGTCCTGTTCCTTCTCGTTTCCTTATATTCCTGAATGCTATCTTTTCTCCTTGACCTTCCCGCCATCTCTTTTGAGAACCATAGTGGCTTTTCTTCGTTTTGATTTATTTGCTCAAAGGTCTGTTGCCTCTGTGATGGCAGTTCTGATGTTTCCCCATTGTTGCTCCACCTCTCCTTCTAGCCTGTTTGCTAGTGCTTTTCTAAGGCACTCTCCCATCTTGCCAAATCAGCCTCCTGAAGTCCAGTACCCTCACTTTTGTATGTCTTGACTCTGTAGCAGAGTTTATCGTGAACCACACTGTTTGGTGGTCACTTGTTTCCAGATGGCTACCCACTTCTAGATCAGAGATCCTCTCACTGTCCCCATTTGAGAGTATGAGGTCTAAGATTGCTCCCTCATGAGTGGGTTCTCCCTGGTCACATGTCATTATGTGCTTGAGCACAGGGGTGGATCTCAGCAACCGGGAAGTGAGGGGATTGACTGGCTATCTTTCTGGGGACAAATTATGTGTGGTTCTAGCTCAGTGCTTATGTAACATACTGTAGCCGGATGATGTAGAAGGTTGGATACAGAGGCCAGCTATTAACTAGGCAATGGTTGCTAGGTACTAGTAGTATGGAATGATTTGTGCTTAGGTACTTCAACATGAACACGATCACGCCAATGATTATAGCACGTATGAATCGGATAGTATGAGCAATGAGCTTGGATGCTTGAACTGAGAATCATTGTTATTATTTGATGGTTTTGGCCTCTCTCTGTATCCCACCTGTAGGGAAGAAGCTTTGTCTAGTATTATGAGACCCCGGTGGAATAAGAGTGCCGAAGGAGGAGGTGTCAGGGAGGATGATGGGTGAGTGCGACTCACTCTAAGCAGAGCGGACATCTGCTGCTGGTTCATAGTGTGTGGGGGAGGAGCTTCACATAACCACGGGTTTATGCCTCAATTATGATCCCTCTTTTTCATACAGTGACAAAGCATAACATGCACCTGAAAAGAATTTCACCAAGCTAGGCTTCCACACAATGCAAGTGTCACTCCAAATTATGAGTCTCACAGTATCACTTTAAGAGAGTCAATTTTTCATACCAAAAACCTACATGCACTATATTTTACAACCACACTTGTCCTTAAATGACTACTTTGACTTGGTATTCACAGAGGAAAAGTGGAGACCCATTCCAGAGCATGGAGTCCTCCCATCAAGACTCAGGAGGAGAAGGGACAGGAACTGGAATTAGGCTAATCAGAGGGACAGGGTGCTTAAGGGGTTGAAGGACTAAATAAGGACAGGACACTGGTGCAGACTGGCACCACCCTAAGGTACTGAGTGAGGTGCAGGTGGCTCTAGTAGGGTTGCTAACGAACCTGTTTAATTGTTTCCTGACCACAGGAGAGGATCCACGGACTGGAGAAGGATGAATGTGATTCCACTTTACAAGGCAGAAGATAAGGGGAGTCAGGCAACGACAGGCTAGTCAGTTTGTCCTCTACAGTGGGGAAGCTACTGGAGATCATCATTAAGCAGGGGATGGTGGAGTCCTTCAAGAGTAGGGGACCACAGGATGTGAGGCAGCACCGCTTTGTAAGGGAGGGGTCACACAAAAAAAAGAACTCAATATTTTAAACATGGAAATCCAGGCTGTTGATAGGTGCCAAGTTGTGGATGTTCTGTACCTGCACTTCAGCCAGGCCTTTGATTTGGCCTTATGGAAGAAAGGTGAAAAAGCAGAGAAGTCTGTAATGGGGTACTGTATATGTTAGTTAAGTGAATAAGGAACTAGTTGGGGAACAGGTTTCAAATAGTGGTGGCGTATGGGAGTCATTTGGGATCACAAATGACAATTGGTGCTATGCTGGTCAGTCCTGGACCAGTACTCTTCAACACAGAAGTGCATATTCAGAGTAGGATTAACCCATCTGCAGATGATAAAGTTATGCGCAGAATCGTCAAATAAAAAAAAAAAAAAAAAAAAGAGAATCGGGTTCTTAAGAGTGATCTGGCAAACTAGAGAAAAGGTGTGGGTTTGGCAGCTCATTCAGTGTAAAGAAATGTTAGGTAATGCTAATTCAGTGTAAAGAAATGTAATGTGTATTGCAAACAAGAACCCCCAAGAGAGTACTGGATAGGGGTGTCAGTAAACTGGCTACTGAATAAACACCTGGAGGTCTTCATTACGATGATCTCAAGCAGGCAGCCCAGTGCAACCTGGTATATACCTGTATATGAAAGCAATGCATGGTGTGGCATAAGGAAAACATCACCAGAAATAGACAAGAGGTAATCCTGCCACTGTACACAGTGCTCAAGCTGCCAGTCACCAAATCACATTTTGCTATTCATTTTGGATTTGGCCATTTTATCTGGGCTCTGAATTGCCAAATTGTGATGTTGATGGTTACTGTGTGCAACTAAACAAAATGTCTGAGTTTGGCTACAGATCTGGGATTTCACTCCAAAATTAGTAACAATTCGCAAAACAAAACCCCACAATAACAAGTTTTATATTTACAGGTTATATCCAGGTATAGGTCCCGTTTCGCCACGTAAAGTACTGTGCACAGTTTTGGAACCCTCACCTCAGGAAGGACAGCAGCCACTTAGAGAAGTGCCACTAAAATGACAGGTGGTACACTGGGGAAGATGTATGAGGATCAGCTGTATACCTCAACATGTTCACGCTTAGAGGCAAGATGGGAAGGGGTGATAAGATTGAGACCTCTAAATATATCCATGAGGTCATAAGAAGCAACTGGTCAACTCTGTTAAGATGTAGCAAGGGGTCAGGTACTAGTGGGCATGAGTCGGTACAGGCTAAATTTAAATGGGACACAAGGAAGTATTACCACAGAGGGGGTGGTGAGCAAGTGGAACAGACTGCCCAACAAGCTGGTAAGGGCAAAGTCTATCAAAGGTTTATGATGAGATGGGACAGGGGCACAGTGACTTGACTCAAAGTGGGGAGGTTGAGAAGTGGGGCAGAGTTCACATCTGGGCATTCAGATGAACTATACTTGGCAACAGTCTGCAGTTGGTTTAGGTATTACAGTGCAAACTCTATGGACTTTAGGTCTCCTGTCTGCAAAACATTGATGTTCATCAGAAAGCACGCTGCAATCAGCTGTACACTGGAGTTCACAAAATGACATTAGCCAGATTGCTTTGCTGAACATTCATGAGACGTCAGAAGAAACAGCACCCTTTCTCTCACCTCATACCCACAGTGAAAGGCACTCTGTGGTCCAGTGGTTAGAGCACTGAACTGTACAGCTGATACAGGTTTAAGACCCACCACCACCATTAGTAAATCTGACTAAATCATTTGATGTCCCCATTTGAAGTGCTCATAGGTATAAAACTGTGCAGAAACAGAGCCCCAGACTACACACATAGAATGTATTGGCAGAAAGGGCCACCTGGCCCACCCAGATGTTCCCTGCCCAAATTCTCTTCCCCCTTTTTTTTAATCCCCATTTTATTTGGCTCGCCCCTTGGGTCAGACTCAGCCCGGCCCCTGACATCTGTGCCACTAACTCTGTTACTTTCTAAACTCATGGGCATAGGCTTGCCCCCAACCGTGATGGGTTCCAGTCAAATCAGATCCAATCTCCCACCTCCTTCTGGTCCTGGAGGCAACAGTTCCTGGAGTACAGCAGAGTGGACAGTTGCTAGGGTTGGGACACAGGCACATCTGGGTTCTCCCACAAGCCAGAGCTTTCCAGTGTTCACCTTCCCGCCAGGTGCCTCAGCAAGCAAACAGCTCCATGTTCGCACATATTGAGCATGCCACGAGGCCTGGCTGACATTCCCACTCGCCACTGTGCCGCCGCTGCACTGCCACCTGTGGTCACCCAGGAGGCACTACTGTAATAGTGACTACCCTCCCTCCGTGGAGAAGAGAGCCTCCTCTGGGAAGCTTGATGTTCTGAACATCCTCACCCCCCGGCAGCCAGCCCCAATGGTATGAGCTCCTTCGCTAACTTGGGTCACTAGAGTCTCAGCTCTACTTACATCCAACGAACCAGTCTCCATCTTGGGCTGATCAGAAGTGAGCATCCTCTGCATCCCACCTATACGCAGCGGACAGAGCACCCACTCTTCCCAGAGAATGCTTCACTGGGATGCTTCTACCACATTTTACAAGCCCACAGCTGTGACACATGCTCAGAACGCTAACCCAGGATTCAAGTACTGTTGCTAGCAACTTCCCAGCCACTGCACTATCAGACAGAAAGGTATTTAGTCCAGGTTATCAGTAGTCAAAAATATCACAGTATACATTCGTTCTGGAAACTTGAGGAGCAGTGTTTGCTATTTGACAAAAGTGAAATTAGCAACCACTAATGTTGGAAGAACAATTTCACTACATGGTTATTTTATGCCTTGAAATATGCCAGGGAATCAGAAATGTAAATTATCGTGTGAGAGAAGAAAGGCATAGACTGGATAAAGTGCAAACGGTGGAAAGGAATGACGAGTGTATTTTCTGTGTGGCTTCTGCTCAAGAAAGTAACTTGTCACCACTGACACCAAAGCCAGTCCTGCCCTGCAAAGCCCTTCTCAGCTGAGCAAATGTTGTTACATTACTAAAAGCCTCACTGCAAGACAGAAATAAAGGGATCAGCCAGTATCAGGACAGCTTTATCATCTGAACAGTAAAGAAATGGTACGAGGATACCATCATCTTCACATCACCTTGACGACTGGATGCTTCAGTAAAACTATCTCAGCCCTGGGCATTCACGTGAGCAGTTTCCACACTGTGTGCATGATCGATCCCAGAACGTGCAAGGCAGTGTTCAAGAGAGAATGTTGCTCAGCCCTGTAGACAGAATTACTGTATTTTTGTCCCCACACTGCATTGCAGTTGGGAGCTCACAGAAATCTCAGAAGATCATAAAGCACCAAAAGATACAGGTCTTCACTGCAAAGGCAGTATATTAATTATAAGAGCTGACTAAAAAGAATTGGGTTGAAATCAGCTGGACACCCCCTGGCATTGGTCCGGTTGAAAATATGCAAACAAAGCAGGGCAACTTTCTTTTCTCCACCAGAACCTCACTACTGTCAACTCACGGACTGCTTTAACTAGATGCACTATCACAAACAGTGAGACTGAAGAGCCTATACCCACCCTCTGTTCTGTCTGCCATCCTACACTTTTTACACATCTGAGGGATATGCTCCCATGACCCAAATATTGTTTTAAAAGTAATGTTCACTGGATACAGAGAATGATACTATTAAAACTATCAAGGCTGGCAGTACAGCCTGAAGGTTAGAGATATCGTGGTTGTGAATTATCTTGGTACATCCAGCAGACCTGGGTTTGATTCCCCACAACCTCTGCTTGCATAATGTGGCACTCTGAACAAGTCACTTAACCTCCTCAGTGCTCGGGTCACCTCTGAAAACCTTCCCAATGCATCACATTCACTATAAAGCTTAACTACGTGTAATATCATTCGCTACACCACCCCATCACAGCACCTCACAACTACACTGTGTGGCTCCCATTTACAATAATTTATACAAAACGCCAGCGTTTGTATCACTTCAGAACAGAGCACTGATCGCTGAAAAATGAGTGTAACCCTTAGGGTGACACTATCCCATACACTACTCCCCTGCCTGCTTGGCTAGCAGCAGGTTAAGGGCTCTGTACGAAACTGGTGCCTCCACCCAGAGGTCAAGGTTGTTAGTGGTCATGCTAACCTGGGCACAGCCCTCCGGACACTGTAACCCCCTTTCCCTTCTAGTGGCCTGAACAATATACAATAATTATTTTCACAATGACCCTTATTCACCAGGCAATTACCCACACGGTTTGCACTTACCACCAGGGCTGGTTCCTCTAGCCCCGACCCTGGGGACACCCTGTAAAACAAGGTTAAGCAGAGCAAATAGCAACAGTACAATACTTTTGGCACAAACTAGAACCACAGTCAGGTTAAATGCAAACAGTTAAATCGATTTATTCAGGGACTTGAACAAGGGAGGGTGTAATCAGATTGATTTGCTTAAAAGCTATATTAATCAGACAGTTATACATGCAGTTCAGAGTCCCTACACCATCACACGCCTGGATACCCAGGTAGGAAAACAGTGGGCTAGCCGAGAACGTTACAACTGGTTGGGGCCCTGTGATGGAAGAAAGCAACATGCACAACACACACTATTTGTAATCTGGAGCCGGAGGGCTCAGTTCGTGAAAGAAAAGGCAACAAGACAATCAGATGACAACACTTTTAGATTTAGCTGTTGTTGCAGGAGCTACCCTGATGTTTACTCATGATACCCAATACTGGACACAGGCAGGATGAAATAGAGACTGCAGGCTGTTGGGCTGGGTGCCCAGAGAAGCAGGGCTCACACATATCACCGAGGCGCATTCCTGTTCAAGGCGTTGAGCAGGGTCATCCCAGGCCGGTCTCGTCGATGACTTTCTCTGCGTAATGGTATTCTGGCTGGGCCAGTGTAGCAGGGCCCAGGCAAACAGAAATGGATACTGATTCAGTCCGTGAGCTGGGTACAGCCTCCAACAAGCAAAACACAGTTCAGACACACAGTGGAGAACCAAATCACGCCCACTATAAGCACACAACACATTCACATGTAAGGAAATTCCACTGTACCAGGCAAATGGCTCTCGGTCGCAATTACAAGGTCTCTGCACAGTCCGGGAGTTCAGAGATAGCTGAAAGTCCTGACAGGCTGATCACATTCAGGAAATCTTCAGTCTTCTTCAGGTTAAAGCCTGGTCACAATTCAGTGGCTTAATTCACTCTCCAAATTTGGATTCAGTCCAAAATACAAACAGCAGGCAGGCATGAAGGCCAAACTTATGCCTTTCCACAGTTCTCCCGCCAATTCACTATGGATTGCTGCTCGAACTATCTCGAGCTGTTACTTCTTCAGTTCCCAACTCAGATCTAACTGAAACTGCAAGCAGTGTGGGACTTTCCCAAGATCCAACAGGTTTGGTTGGCTGATCTGTCTGTCAGTCACAACAAGGGCTCCCCTCCAGGTTATTTTAGGTGGCAAAGCCCAAAACTGCAATTCCTACAAGTTTTGGCCCCACCAAGCCCCTGTAGGCAGGCTCCATTTGAGAGTCCCAAATGTACTGATTGGCCCATTCTGCAGTCCAGGACCAAGATGATGGAAACAAACAGAACTGTCCATGCTGCAAAAAGGCAGGTTAGAACAAACTGCAATATTATTACTTCTCTAACAAATGATCAGCAAACAAGTACATCTTCTAACAGAGCTCCTCTCAGATTAATTATGACTGCAATCCAGGCAGCTCTTAAAGACACAGCACACAGAGGCTATACAGGCACTCCCTGGCAATACATTTAAACTGCTAAAATGCAGAACGCCAGCCTGGCAGTGAGCATTTAGGCAAGCTCGAAGATCTTTTCGAACCCCATTTGTAGGGGGTTACATGAGTATATCAAATGCATATGCTTTTTGGGGTAAACAATATAATCAGGGAGGGCTTAATGAGCAGCCAAGTGGTAGGACGTGGACCTCCTCCAGTCTGTAACCCAGGGACCAAAATAAGTTAAAATTTGACTTTGCAACCGGATCACAAATTTTAGTATTATTATTACGCTTATACTATACAGTGATGGATGAATATCTAATGAATGTGCCTGCAAACCCACCAGAAATGGGAAAAATCAGAAGAAACAGCCAGCTGGGCCTCCTACATCAGGCCCCATATCCTTTGGTGGCAGAGCTGGTGGTATTGGGAAGAGAGGCTACTATACAGGTCCTCACTGCTCTTAATCTCAGTTTGGAGAAAATGGAAAACAAAATTGAAGCCAAACTGCAAGAGATCGCTGACCGGACAGCGGCTCATGGGGAAAGACTGGTGGAGATGGAAGAGCGACATCAAGGATAGAAGATATCCTGCAACCACTACCTGATAAAGTTGCTATGCTTGAGAGAGAGAGAGAGAGAGAGAGAGAGAGGTGGAGGACCTCAGGGAGGCCCTCGACATCATCAAGAAAACTATCACCGCACACCAATCTGCGCCTACAAGGTCTCCCTGAAGGTCAAGAAGGCACAAACGTGTGAAATTTTGTGCAGAACAACTGCCCAAAGTCTTGAAGTTACAGCCGAAAGGAGGAAGTATAATCTTGAACGAGCGACCACACTGTACTGCCGAAACCAGGGCCAGGCCAACCTCTCCAAAGCATTATTATCCGCTATCACAACTTTCAAGATTGGGAAGAAGGATCATAGCCTTCCGCTCAACCAGCCGATTGAGATCAATGGTGCCAGAATCCATGTTACGCAGGATTATTCGACCAGGCTGCTTAAGAAGCCATTTGTTCAATGCTGTGATGGTCCAACTGAGGGAGATGCACATGGAGCATTTTATTGTTTACCCGCCATTTTAAAAATCAAACACGAGGGAGCTACATTCTTCTTTTGGGATGTGGACAAGGCTAATGTTTTGTCAGCAAACTCAAGAAGAAGGTGGGCGAAGCAAGGTCAGGACAGTTTACTACGCCACTGGCGCTCGGTGACTGCAAATAGATGTTTGTGGCTGTTATTTACTTCATGGAACTTTATGGACTTGGCTAAGTTGACCCCATGATGTTTAAAGTGTGTCCTCCTGAGCCTGCACGTGGATAAAAGGTTGGAAGAAGCTTTGCCTACAATACCATAGGCGATGGGAATGGTTGATGACGGCGAGTGAAGCAACAACTGAAGAAAAGATTCTTACAAGGTAGGCCAGGAGGGTGTTTGGCGGTTGGGGTGTAGCGTTTAATATTGTCATTATGCGACCTGCTCTGCTGACCTCCGACTGGGCCACATATTTGGGACACTCAAGCAGCATAGCAGATGAGATCGCTCAGAGGGTAGCATTTTGTACATCAGCCATATAATGGGGATGTTGAGGAGACTGCTCGCTTGCTGCTCCCTTGTGGTGTTTTTTTTTTTTTGAGTGAGTTCAAGATAAATGGCTATTATTATTATTAGTCTTCTTCTTCCTCTTCTTGCTGTAGCATGGATCCAGGTTCTTTCAAAGGCTGGTCTCGGGAGGGGATGGCTGTTCTGGTGGCAGACATTAGGTACATAGCCATGCAAAAGATGGCAAACAAGATGAAGTGAGTGGGGAGGGGGAGGAAGGAGTTGCTGTGGAATGGGATGTTGATAGTAAGACCCATGGGTGTGATTGATGCTGGAGTGGGGGAGGGTGGAGGACTGATGTAGGGTACCGTGGGATTACAATGGGGGTAAATTGTATGTTATATTGTTCTGTGTTTAATGTTCTTCAACTGTTTTCTCATGTTGATTCTTTTAAGAGGTTCGCTTTGTAAAATGTATTGCTGTCATGGAGAAGTATGTTGATGTCCTGGAGAGAGGAGACAAAATACAGATAAAATGGTGGCATATAATGAATAAGTCATACAATCTTGGAATGTGAGTTTCTTTTCCCCAATTAGCGGAATGCTATTTGGCTGACCCCTCTGGAGGCGCACTGTGCAAGTAGCCCTATTGCAGAAACACATCTGATGTCGGTGGAACATGGGAAACTTCAGCAAGGATGGGTGGAGCCTGCTATTCCTCTTCATTTAATTCTCGTAAACAGGGGTGGCGGTCCTGATACATAAAACCTATCCTTACAGGTCACAAAATGACTGCAGACCCAAAAGAAGGTAGATATGTGTTCATGATTCGGGACTCTCCACGGTACAAGTTACATTTGGGAGTATTTACGCCCAACAAATTTAAATCCGAATTTTTAATAAAATCTTGGATATATTGGTAAAAGAACAATTTGAGAACCTTATTATGGGAGGGATTTTAATTGCACACCAGACGCAGTCCTGGACCATTCAGTGGGTAGAGGCGCGAGACCCATGCATTAGGAAATGGAGTGGGAATTGCAGAGCTGAACAAGGCTGATGTTTGGAGAATGGCGAACCCCAAGAAAAGGAGTTTACTTTCTACTCCAACCCCACAAGCCATGGTCGAGGACAGACCCATATATGCTGCGTTGAGCTAGTATGAGAGGCTGGGAGGGTGCACGGGCCTATACAGCTCTCAGACCATGCCGTGGTAACAGCATCTTTTGGCTGCCGAAGGAAAAGGAGATGTACACTGCGGAAATTCCCTACATACATGTTGGGGCCGCAAGAGTTTCTGGAATATTTAAAGGACCAATTTAAATTTTATATGGACACTAATGCCCTGACTGCCTCCTCCAAGCAAACATTATGGGATGCTGGCAAGGCCTATATGAGGGGTGCAATTATAGGTTATATGGCAAAGCATAGAAGGGACAAGCTGGAAAACACAAAGGACCTTCAAAATAAGGATGCATATAAGAGGGGAGGGCGGCAAGGGGTGAGGGGGTGAGGAGATGCTGCACATTAGTGATAACTAGGAAGGCGCTTAAACTCCCTATTATTAGACGAGCCCAAATGAGGTTATATTATTTGAAATACAGGATATATGAATGGGTAATAAACCAGGCCCCCTTCTCGTAAATGTAGTTAAAGGTAGAAAGGGTCCAACGCATTGTGGCTATTAAGAATATGTGGGGTCAAGCTGTCACTAAATATAAAAAGGTAAGGGGGTATTTAAAGAATATTATGAATCACTGTACCAGACAGACGGAGGGAGGAAAGAGGGTTGTATGCAGGACTTCTTAATAGATATCAACCACCCCAACTAACAAAACACCAGCAAAAATGTTAGGTAGGGAAATCACCAAGGATGAAATTGATCAGCCATCAATGCTCTGAAGTCTGGGAAGGCCTGTAGGCCCGATGGACTACTGAAGGAGTACTATAAAATATTAAAAGATGACGTGGGAGATTATGTGGGAGTTATTTAAAAAGGGAGAGAGAGAGAGAGGCGAGTTACCTGCAACATGTGGCAATGCTATTGTGTGCCTGATCCCTAAGCCAAATAAAGATTTAATGGGCGTGCATCATATAGACCCATATCCCTTTTAAACAGAGATGCCAAGATATATGGTAAGATCCTAGCCACAAGGTTAGAGGGCATACTTCTGAATTGATCCATCCAGATCAAACTGGCTTTATACAGGGAGGCACTCGATCATAATACAAGAAAGGTTCTTAATGTCCTGGAACAGTTCAATCAACTTGGGGCGCCATCCTGTCTATGGACGTGGAAAAGGTGCTCGAGAGATTGAATGGCCATACCTCTTGAAATTCTGAGACGGTCTGGTCTGGTGGAGGACTATATAAAATGGTTGGGGCACTCTATTGGGCACCCAAAGCTGCAGTGTTAGTGAATGGAACACTGTCAGAGCAATTCACATTACACAGGGGTACAAGACAGGGTGCACCTTATCTCCTTTACTTTTTGCAATGGTGGTGGAACCATTGGCTATAGCTGTTAGGGGAAGACCAGAGAATACATGGGGTGGGGGAAAAGAGGTAGGCAGTATAAGATTATGCTGTATGCTGATGATATGATATATATATTACGAACTCTCCCAGTCCATGCCGGCTTTATTAGAGATTGTCTCTCAGTTCGCCACGTTTTCTGGATATAAACTTAATTTGGAAAATCAGAGATTATGTTTTAGAGCACGAGGTGGGGGCAGAGATAATACATGGAGCTTACGAGAGTGGGATCATTTTTTACTTACTTAGGGTTAAAATAGGAGGGACCTTAAATCTTTCTATACATTAAACTACAGCCCATTATTGAAATCAGTGATAGATGAGTTACAGATGGAGAGCCCTACCCATTTCGTGGTTGGGCAGATAATTTAATTAAGATGAACGTGTTGCCTAGAGTGTTATACCCATTACAAATGTTACCTATGGGGTTAATAGGAAAGATATCAAGAAACTTGGGACAGCATGTTCCAAATTCCTTTGGCAAGGGAAGAAGCCAAGGCCTAGTGTAAATAAACTGAAGGCAGACAAGGATTTGGGGGCTTGAATTACCCGAATATGAAGTCTTATTTCCTGGCAGCACAAATCAGGATCATCAAGGACTGGGTATATCGACCTAGGGAGGCTAGCTGGTTAGATTTGAGGAAAAGGCCAGACTGTTCGGCTATCCTCTTATCTGGCTGAAGGGGAGAAGGGCATATCTGGATAAAAAGTTTATAACATTTTAGTGGGTAGTGTAATAGAGAGCTGGGAACAAATTAAAAACTGATTGGGCATCGAAGGGAAACATTTATAGTGCCATTGGTATATAATCCTTTCTTTATACGGGAATAGGGACCTCGCTTCGGTCTGGGAGAGGGGAATCCTACACCTTAATGATTTAAGAATCCGAGGTAGAGTTTACCTATATAGTGAACTTAGAGAACGTGTTGGGATTGCCAGCCACTTAATTTATTTAGGTACTTCCAGCCAGAAAATACATTCAGGATATAGAGAGACAAGGGAACTGAACTCCCAAATCCACGGCCTTGAGAGTCTGTTGCACCAAGCTAAGCAGGAGCCCAAAGGGGTAATAAGGAGAGCTTCTCACCTTTTGGTGCTCAGTTACCGGACAGGACTGTTAAAACTAAGTGCCTTTGGGAGAGAGAGATCTAGGAGTGGTCTTAACAGAGGAACAATAGGCACTGATGAGAGATGCACACCAGGGACTCCTGACGTGATATAAATATAAAGAGGCAGCATATACATTTGTGCACAGACTCTATGGCCCATCAGTGGCAGTTAATAGGTATAACACGACAGTCTCGCAATATGCCAGAGATGTGGTACTGCCTTGGGTACATCTATCCACTCATTTTGGTCATGCCCAGTACTCCAATCATTTTGGGAGGACGTGGCAAAGGAGCTGACGGACATGAGGGGGCATTGCATCATGGCAGCACCGTTTAATGCTGTTCAGCCTGGAAGACACAGACTGAGCTGATTGGTCCCCTGCTGAAAGATGGGTTAGAATCCTTTGGCATTGGCACGACAGTGTATCCTAAATACATGGGTTTCTGAGATAAGCCCACCCTCAGGCAATGGAGAAACCTGGCTTGGGAAGCTTTGAAGCTCGAAAACATAGCGTATAAAGCTAGGGGATGGAAGGAATTGTTCATGGATATGTGGGCGCCATTCTGGAATACTATGGGTCCTGTGGCGAGGGAGCTGATAAACTGAGTTCCAGGACCATGGAGGGCGGATAGTTAGGGACTGAAACTCCCTGTTACTATATGATGGAGCTGTAAGGCTTAGACCATTAAATATATTATGCTGCTCAGGGCTGGCTATGATAGAACCATAGTATATAGTTGGAAAATGCATCAGTGTATGGCATATATTAGATATGAAATTTTTATTTCATGTATTACATAGACAGAACCTCTGATTAAAAAAGGTTTTTTATTTTTATATAGTTGTTTTATGTTGAAATATATGAAATTAATGGGGAGTAATAATAATTATAATTGAAATTGCTTGAAATATTATGAAGGAAATACCCAGGTATCTAATGGAATGCTAAATGTTATTGTCATAGTGTTAATAAACAAACTAATAAAAGTTTATGCAAACAAAAAATTATTTATACACACACACACACACACACACACACACACACACACACACACACACACACACATATACAAAAAATAAAATAAAGCTTTCTGTCAAAATGCATCTCCTGCCTAGTCCTTGAGTTGAGGTTATTCCTGGCCACCTCCCAATCATGTCAGACACTACGACCTACTCCCACCAGTGAAGGCCAGCATAGCAGTACAAAGAGTGCCAGTGACAGTCATTCTGGTGATGCCAAGACTACTGTTTTATTTATTTATTTATTTTCCCATTACTCCTGCTTTTCTCCCAGACTCCATCCACATCCAGAAGATGCCAGACTAGGTCTTCCTGTGCCGCCTCACATGCACACAGGACACCCTGCAGGGAGCAAGCTTCCCAGTTCACCTCATGGGTTGCTGCTGTGGCAGTGGGACATGGCTATGTCCCAGTTTGGCTGGGAATGCTGCTGCACACTGGTGCCACACCAAAGCCTTTTGGCCATTTGGCCAGTTCCCAGAGTTCACTCTCGATTCTGGGTTGCTGGTCCAGCAGCACATTAGGCCAGCAGGCGGACCCACACTTGTGTATTTTAAACCAGGTCTGTTTTCACACCAGACCAGGGCTTGACAAATCCTATAGCCCGACATCCCGGCTATCATTTTAAACTTGGGGACAAGCACTTTGATGAGAGCTACCTGTCCGTGGACAAGTAGGGTTTAAACCCCCAAAACATTTTTCTAGCAGTTCCTTAGGTTTTCCAGCAGGGTACGCTGGCGGGTTGCGAGGGAGCTGAACCACGGTGATGAGTGCGCGAGAAGAGTTTGCCGACAAGATGAGTGAGAGTGAGCAGGGAATACGGGAGTAGCCGGCAAACAGAAGAGCCACAGTCATCGGATCAGCCAGCACTGAACAGGGAGGAACATAACAGTCAGAATAGCAGGTTGTGCTGCCAATGATATCATTAGCCTGGGAGAGAAACTACTGGGCCACGGCACAGACTGGGGTGTAATCGGAGGCACGCTTTTAATTTAACTACAGAAAGGATAATGGACAAGATCGTGCTTCAACGTGGACCATGGTAAGCTGAAAAGCAAAAAATAGCACTTCATTTTATTGCCCATCGTGTACCAGGGAATGGTACTTTTGTGAATAGGAGATTGAGCTGTGTTGGGGTGGGGATATTGACAGGGAGCCGGAGGATGCCTGAAATACTGGTAGTGAGCTGGGGAGGGAAAGGGCGGGAGCCACAAGGTGCAGTAAGATCGGTCTGCCTGCCTAATGCAGAGCACACTATGCCGACTCAGGCTGCCTTTAAGAATTACCCTTAAGAAAATCTGCCCTCAAAAAGTAAACTAAAGAACTGACAAAAAAGGGAAGAAAGTTTGCTGGTTTTGATCAGGCAAAGGCTGGAACCATCGGGACAGATATAGAGGACAGGGACACAGAGCAGCAGTAAAGGAGGAGCGAGAAGGAGAACAGATAGAGCCAGGTTAAATCCAGACACTCCAAAACTATTAAAGAATGGGTCACCAAGAGAAAGGGTTAAGATTTGCAAACTAAGTGATCTGAACTGCAGAAAAAGGTAACAGCTTTAACTGTTACAAACATACGGCAACTGACTAAGCAAATTTGGCCCCCAAAAGTCTAAGGACTGGGAGTCAGAGGAAATTCACAGAGGGCAAGGTTGAGCTTGGCTTCATGTTGCCTGATGAGAAAGTGAAGGGCAGACAGTAATGTGACCTTAAAATTGGGCAACAGTTGCCTAAAGTAAAAGACAAGATCAAGCAGTAAAGCCAAGGAAGAAGAGAGTGAGAGTTGGGCTTTGTTGCCTGACATAAGTAAAGGCAGAGTGTGATAAGCTGCTTCAGGATAAGGATCAAACAATAAAATAATGTAATGTTTGTTGTTGCGTTGGGGTGTGCTAGGGAACCGAAGGTAATGTCTCCTCTGAGTGTGTCAGGTGAGGTGTAAGGCTGGTATTGGACAATGTACAAGCAGGGCCCAGGGAAGGGAAAAAGTTAAAAAAAAAAACAGAATTAAAAAAGTAAACATCAAAGCAAATTCAAAGCAGTTCTGCAGAGAACTCTTTGGTGTTGCCATTTTTTTTACCAATATCCCTGCTCCACTCTGCCTCCTGTCTTGCTTAGTTTAGCAGCCTTTACTTAAAGACAATTTTTTATTAGTGTCTGGTAGTTCTCTCTCTCCATTCTAGATTACATGTAACCCCTGCAAATGGGGGTTCCCAAAAGACTTCCAGGAGCTTGCTTGAATGCTCCAAGCCTGAATGGTGTTTGCTTGACGCCATTTATCTGTGAGTGTTTTTAGAGCCTCTGGTACTGTCTCTTTAAGAGCTGTCTGCTTGCTGACATAATTAGTTTATATGGGGGACTGTGTTTCTTTGCTTGAGTACCACTCGAGCTGCTGCCAATTCACTCCATTTTGCAGTCACTAGGAGTGCAAAGGGAACCTATCTGAAAGATGTAACTGTTTGCCAGAAATCATTTAGAGTAGTAATGAAAATACAGTTTGTCTAACCTGCTTTCTTGCAGTCAGAACTGTGTTTGCCTAGTTCCCCATTCTAGTTTTGAACTGCTGAACTGGACCAATCAGTGTGGGTTAAGGTAGCTCTAAAATGGTGCCTTGACCTAATCAGAACTTGGACTCGTAATGTGAGCCAGCCACAAGAGGATTGTATGGGCAGTGACTCTGGGAGATGTAGTTTGGACTTCAGCGCCTTTTTGGACCAACAGGGCAGTCTATTGTGAGTGACAGCCAATCCAGTCAAGAACTGGGAGGAACTCAAAGGAAGTGCCGGTTTTGTCTGCTGGAGTTTCAGTTGAGCTCTGGCAGTGAAGAGGAAGGAGCCCTGTGCTTTTCGTGTGCAGTTTTAGTCGGAACGGTGTAAGGCCCTGAGTTCCGGTCTGCAGCTTGTGTAACTGCTTGTTAGGACTGAATCCGTCCTGTGAAGAGAATCAGAGGATATCTGAAGAGTAGAAACCAGGCTCACCCTGTAGAAGACTGGAGAAATTGCTGAATTGCGCTTTGGTCTGTCAGGAACTGAATCTGCTGTGTGTTCTCCCGGTATTGTGCAGTAATTGCCATCGGATAGAGAAGCAGCCTGCCTGGTATAGTACTTTCTGTTTACCATATAAATGTGTGAAGAAGCTTGTGTACCTCAAGTGAATCCTGCTGCCATTAAAGGACTTTTGCCTGTTACTGTTTACCATATAAATGTGTGAGGAGGCTTGTGTAGCTCAAGTGAATCCTGCTCCCATTAAAGGACTTTTGTCTGTTGCAGTTTGTCATATAAATGTGTGAGGAGTCTCGTGGAGCTCAAGAGTAGCCCTGCTGACGTTGAAGGACCCTATCTTGTTTGGAGGTCGTGAGTACTAATTCGGGTCGCTCCTGTTGAACTGCCACATTAAATCCAAATGGAATTACTGTACTGCTGACTGTTTAACTAATTTTTCTTTTCTCTGTGTGAAAGTGCCCTACCAGCTGCCACGGTTTGGACTAGCCACTAGGGCTTGGGTACCAGGGACAGTAACTGGTAGGATAGGCTGTGCACAGAGCCACAGGTAGATGAGTAGTGATAAGCTAATTAACCTGATTTCCTGTCCTTGTTATATTCCCCTAAATAAATCGAAGCTGCTCTGCTTCAGCAAAGTTATACTGCCTGAGGTATTTGTCTATGTTAAAGTATTGTACTGTGATTGTTGCACTGTATCTTATTTTACAGGAGGTCCCAGTGCCTGAACCAGTCCTGGGGTAAGTGTATACTGTGAAGGTAATTCTGATCTATTGTGTGGGCCACTAGTGGGAAGAAAGGGGTTGCAGTGTCCCAGAGGGCTGTGACCAAGTTAGTTTAACTATTGCAAACCCTGACCTCTGGGTGGAGGCACCCGCCATCGGATCCAGGCCCCTTAACCTGTTAGTGGCAAATCAGGCAGGGTAGTAGCCCCTGGGATAGCGCCATCTAGGGTTACATGTACCACCAGAAAATACACACACTATAGAGGCTTTATGGAACAGGTTTTATTAGCATCACTAAACAATCAATAAATAAATACGCACGTACATAGTTCTAAATTATTTTCCTGATGTACTAGTACTTATGTTAGTTTGTTGAACTTTGTTCTGGGACTGTCACTTGACTCACACTTCCACGTCCACCTGCTGTAATTTAACAGAAAATGCATAATTATTTCCTGTTTTTTAGTAGCTACACAGTATTCATAATAGCTTGCAGAAAACACCAGGAGAAAGGACTGCTGTGTGACTGAACTTTCTGCTGGGACTAAAGTAGAAGAACTTTTGTATTTGGACCTTTAATTTAGGGTAAAAAACTAACATACAAAAAAAAAGTGTGTGTTTGGGTTAACTGAACTGAACGGGTAACTGAAAAGTCATCTAGGTGTAAATCTCAGGTGACTGAAAGGACTTAACTGCTGTGAGGTTTAAATTACTTGTAGAAAGATCTGGTAAGTAGGGGAGTGGCTTAGCTAGAAGGAAGCTACATTTAAAGACTGCCTTAGAAAGATTCTGCTAATAGCTTGGCAGAAGACACCAGGAGAAAGGACTGCTGTGTGACTGAACTTCTCTACTGGGACTATATTGCCCTCCTTCCCACCCAAAGCTAGTTCTATTTTTATAGGCACATGATTTGACTGACAACAGGAACTTCCTGTTTAGGGGCAGGAAGTGAGTGATCACAGAACCACCAAGGACCCACCATCCTAGAAGGGCAAGAGTAGCTCTCCGCCCCTCTAGCTGCTGGAGGTCTGTCTCTGAACAAGTAAGTGGTCCTACTGAGAAATATAGGATATTCCTGTCTCAGAACAGGACAATCAGGGCTTAAAGGAACACAGGCAGAAAGTAAGGAGAGAGAGAAAAACAGAGGAAAGAGTAAGGATTGCAAACAGTTAAGGGGCCAGAAATAAGACATGATTGAGTGGTGCAGTGCAGTGGCTGTGGAGCAGCAGTCTTCCGGGAGATGTTCTGGAGGATGCGGTGTTGTCCCATCTGCAGGCACCTCTGGGCTGAGGGAGGAGGTTGCTCATCTCCAGGCTGAGTTGGCCAGGATTTGTGGGACCTCCTCTTCCATCCAGGGACCACCAGTGCCACTGCCGCTGCCTCAGAGGTTGCCAAGAAAGAGGGCGGTTGGACCACAGTGGGCTCAGAGAGGGTGAGGGTGGTGGAACAGAGGCACATCCCTCCAGTTGTACCTCTCCACATTCCTATGCCATTCTGGCAAAGTGTGGTTCCTCTATGGAGGCACCACAGTGGAGACCAAGGAGGATGCTGGGAACCTCCACAAAGGAGACCCACAGGAGGGTGGCAGGGACCCTGCAGGGGAAGGAAACAACTCCTGGTGGGGGACTCCATTGTTAGGAAGGTAGAACTGGGCAAGGAAGGAGAGAGGGAGGGCATGCCTGCCTGACGCCATGGCTTGGAGGGACAGGGAGCGAATCAGGACTGCCGGAGCAGCTGCACAGGGAGGGAGCTGGATGTCACTGTCCACCTAGGGACAAATGACCTGGCTAAGAAAGGGATTAGAGAAGTGCAGGAAGAGTTTGTGGAATTGGGGAGGGGCCTTAGTCAAGTAGCACGACGGTAACCTTCTCAGAGGTGCTACCCATCTATGGCATAGGCGAGGCTAGGGTGTTCCGTGCATCATGGGATTCAATCAGTGGTTGAAAACTGGTGGAGCCTAGGGATTTGGCTTCATTGGGGACTGGGGTCCACCTGGAGTGATGCAAGCCTATACTGGCATGATGGGCTGCATCTGTCCGGGAGGGGAACCAGGATCCTAGGTGATAGGTTTAAATGCTTCATTGGCAAGCTTTAAACTAGCCAAGGGGAGGCACTGGAAAGGAGCAGGAAAATCCTAGCCCCCCAAACAATCACGGTAGTAAGTGTGGCAAACACCAACATGGAGGTGTCGATAGGGAGAAGGGCAGGGGTAAATGGAGAAAGTGACAAAGACAAGAAGGACAGGGATGGGGCAAAAGGGGGTAAGGCTATCAGGAAATGGAGGGTAATGAGTACCAATGCCGTAGTCTGGGCAACAAGCTCCTGAGCTGGTGGCCTTAATGGAAGAAGGATGCCTGGATATCGTAGCAGTCACAGAAACATGGTACACAGAGAACCATGACTGGGATGTTAACATATCAGGGTACATAACCTACAGGAGAGACAGGCAGGGGAGAAGAGGGGAGGTAGCTCTATGTAAAGGAAGGGATAAAAGCAACTGAACAAAAGAGTAAACAGGGAGGAGAGGAGGCACTGTGGGTCACCTTGAGACTGGAAAGGGCACCACAATCCGCAAGGGTTGTGTACAGACCCCCATGTCAGGGGCAAGGAATGGACAAGGATATGATGGAAGGCATTCTTAGAATGGCAGAGAAAGGGAGATAATGTTGATGGGAGACCTGAATATGCCAGATGTTAACTGGGGCACATTTGCTGCAGCCACATCCAAGAGCAGGGCCATTCTTGACGCCCTACAGGTGGCAGGCCTTAGACAGCTAGTTTCGGAACCCACTCGTGAGGGAGCAATCTTAGACCTCGGTACTCTCAAATGGGGGCAGTGAGAGGATCTCAGATCTAGAAGTGGGTTGCCATCTGGGGACAAGACCATCAAACAGTGTGGTTCACGCAAACTCAGCTACAGAGTCAAGCCATACAAAAGTGAGGGTACTGGACTTTAGGAGGCTGACTTTGGCAAGATGGAGAGTGCCTCAGAAAAGCACTAGCAAACAGGCTAGAAGGAGGTGTGGAGCAACAATGGGGAATTATCAAACTGCCATCACAGAGGCAACAAGCCTTTGTGTGAAGCAATAAACAAATCAAAACGAAAAGAAAAGCCACTATGGTTCCTCAAGAGGTGGCTGTGAAAGTCACGTAAGAAAAGATAGCATTCGAAGTATAAGGAAACCCAGAGGGAGCAGGACAGAGAGCTGTACCAGTTAAGGCAGAAAGAAGCAGGAAGGAAAGTCAGAATAGCAAAGGCCCAAACTGAGGAAAAGATAGCCAACTCAGTTAAGCAGGGGATAAAACCTTTATAGGTACATCAGTAGCTAAGAAAGACAAAGGGAGGGATAGTGAGGCTGAATAAAATGAACGGTGGGTGGGCAGAGGGGACAGTGAAAAGCAGGAATACTGAATGAATATTTCTGCTCAGTATTCACAAAGAGGAGGGGAAGTGCCTAATCCAGTTAACAGAAGCACCTTGATAGGGGGTCGATTCAGTCCTTTCACAGAAGAAAGGGTTCTGCAAGAACTCCTAAAACTGAAGGTGGACAAAGCAATGGGTCCTGATGGAATTCACCCCAGAATTCTAAAAAGAATTAAGGAAGGAACTAGTGAAACCACTGGCTACTCTTTTAATAAATCATGGGAGGATGGTGTGGTACCCGAGGACTGGAGGAAGGCGGATGTGATTCCCCTTCACAAAAGTGGGACCAAGACAGAGGCAGGAAACTACAGACCTGTCAGTCTGACTCTGTGGTAGGGAAAGTGATGGAGTCACTTCTGAAGGAAAGAACAGTTGAGTACCTAGAGGTCAGTGGAGCACAGGATCCAAGGCAGCATGGGTTCACAGTGGGAAGATCATGTCAGACGAATCTAATTGATTTCTTTGACTGGGTGACCAAAGTAGTAGACCAGGGAGGGGCTGTGGACATGGCCTACCTAGACTTTAGCAAGGCATTTGACACAGTCCCACACAAAAGATTATTAGTCAAATTAACCAGCCTGGGAGTGGGTCCCAGGGTGGTAGCCTGGTAAAACATTGGCTGGACAACAGGACACAGAAGGTAATTGTAAATGGAGTCCACTCTGAAGAAAGGGCGGTTACTAGTGGGGCACCGTGAGGGTTCAGATTGGTCCAGTCCTTTTAATGTCTTCATCAGTGACATTGCAGAGGACTGAAGGAAAAGTATGCCTTTTGCAGATGACACAAAGATCTGCAACAGGGTTGATACACAAGGAGGCTGGAAAGGATGAAAAGGGACTTGGCAAGGTTGGAGGAATGGTCAGACGTATGGCAGCTAGGATTCAATGCAAAAAGTGCAATAATGCACCTGGGAAACAAGAACCCAGGGAAGAATACACAATGGGTGGGGAGGTAGTAACAACAACAAAACAGGAAAGGGACCTGGGGTAATCATATCAGATGACCTTAAGGTTAGCAAGCAATGTGAGAAGGTAGTAGGGAGGGCCGGGGTATACTGGGATGTATAGGAGAGGCATCAGCAGTAGAAAACAGGAAGTTGTTATCCTCTGTACAGACAGTTGGTGAGACCCCATCTGGAATACTGTGTCCAGTTCTGAGACCCCATCTCCGCAAGGACATAGACAGGATAGAGGCAGTCCAGAGGAGGGCAACTAAAATGGTGCAGGGTCTGCAAGAGAAGCCGTATGAGGAGAGACTAAAGGAGCTTAATATGTATACCCTTGAGGAAAGAAGGAGAGGGGGACATGATAGAAACTTTCAAGTACCTCAAGGAATCAACAAAGTCCAAGAGGGTAGCATCTTTCAGAAAAGAGACTTGCAAGAACAAGGGGACACAATTTAAAGATAGAAGGAGGGCGGTTCAGGGCAATGTGAGGAAGTATTATTTCACAGAGAGGGTAGTGGATGCATGGAACAGCCTTCCTGAGGAAGTTGTGGGATCTAAAACTGTGGGAGAATCTAGAATGCATGGGACAGACATAAGGCAATTCTTGTGGGGGCAGGAAGATATAGGCTGTTGGTTAACTAGGAACTGCGGCCTATCCTAGGTAGGGAAATGGGCAGACTAGATGGGCCTAGCGGTCCTTATCTGCCGTCAAAGTCTATGTTTCTAATGCCACCTCTAAACCATGTATTTTGTTCATACGTACATTTTCTAAGTTTTCCTTAAATTCTAGCCTTCTAACCATGGACTACCACTCACAACACTAGGACTACTATTTTTGGCTAGGCCACTTGTCCTTGGACTAGCATGTAATTTTGAAATTTATGCGCCCCTGCCCAGGCCAACTTAATATGTATTGGTTTTGGCCTGTGTGTCTCAGAACTTCATTAAAAATTAGACCCTGGGTCTCCAGGTGTAAAACCTGGATTAACCCTTGTAGGGCCGTGGACCATTATATCAGTCCAAAATTCCTATCGTTCTAATTCTGTTGGCAGCCTAAGGATTAAAAGCCTTAAATAATCACGGCCTGCCTTGCATGCAAAATACTTGGGTTTTCCGGTTACACCCACTCATCATCAGTGAGATAACATACAGTCCTTATGTAGTGCCACTAGAGTGGCTGACATACAGTGTTGGAGACCAAAAAAAAAAAAAAAAAAAACACCACAGGTTCCTCACCTGTAACAGTAGTTCAAGGAGAGGTATATGTTGTTCATCCTGCACGTCTTGGCAGGTGCCTTTCCCTTTAAGATCAGCAGGAAGTTAGTAAGCTGGCTCCTCCCACCCATCTGGGTGGTATATCCCTCGCCCCCACCCCTAGACGCCAAATCTTGCCCGCTGGAAGTAGTGGTTATCGCCAAAGCTGGGAGGTCGGGTGGGTCGTAGATGAACAACATATACCACTCCTAGAACTACTGTTACAGGTGAGTAACCCATGTTTCTAGTGATGTGGATATGTTGTTCTTATCCACCTGTCTTGGCAGATTCCTAGCAGTTCTCTGGAAGGAAGGAGGCAAAGCACACACCCCTATTTAGGAAAAATAGCTTGGGAACTGAGGCCCCAAAACCAGTACCCGGCGTGACTCTGAGGTCGATGCGGTAGTGAAAATGAAGGTGTCTGCCGACTTTCAGGTAGCAGCCCTGCAGATTTCCTGGATAGGACCTCCCTTGAAGCAGTCACCACACAGCTCTGGTGGGTGGAATGAGCCCTTAGCTCTCGGAAGGCTCCCTACCCATCAACCTATAGCAGAGGTCAATGCATGATGTATTCCATCTGCCAATCATCCACTTGGTTACAGGTCTGCCAGGTGCGGCTTCAGCGTAGGTGACAAACAGCTGGCGAACCTCTCCCCAGACTTCAGCCATGTGCTCCTTATACTAAGCAGCACTCACCTCAGGTCCAAAGTATGGAGCCTGTATTCGGCATCCGAGGTGCAATTGGAGTAGAACACCGGTAGAGTCATCACCAGGTTCAAGTGGATCTCCGACACAACCTTTGGAGGGAACTTGGTTAGGGCACAGGACAATCTTGTGCCTGTGGAAGGCCAGATACGGAGACTTAGAGGAGCCTGAGCTCCCCAGTCCTTCTGGCTGACACGATAGCCACCAGGAAGGCAGTCTTCCACAACAGGTGTGACATCTCACACCTGTGCATCGGTTCGAATGGCTTGCATGAGCTTTGCCAGTACCAGCAGTAGATCCCACGGTTGTGGTGATTCACGCACCAGAGGGGAAATGTGATCGAGGCTTTGAAAAGCACCAGAACACCTTCTCTCGTGCCACAGTCTGCTGACCGGCCTGTGCCCGGTAAGCAGAGATGGCTGCCAGGTGCACCTTAAGGGTGGTCAACCAGGCCCCTTTAGAGAGAGAAACCAAAAGTAGTCTAAAATGTTAGCCACTGGACAGGACAAAGGGCCCAGCCCTTGCCCGGACACCAAATGGATAATTTCTTCCACTTGAAAGCATAGCACTTTCTGGTAGACTCCTTCCTAGATGCCCAACCAGTAGTCACATCTTCGGAGAGACCCAAAGCCTGGAACTTTAGCCACTCAAGAACCAGGCTGTCAGGTGCAGGATTGAAGGTCTGGGTGGAGGACCTTCCCTGATTGATGGAGAGCAGGATGAGGATGAGGAGACTGGGGTACCAAAACTGGTGGGGCCAGTCCCGAGCCACCAGGATCACCTGTGCCTTGTCCCTCCTGACCTTGAGGAGTACCTTGTGGACCAAGGGAAGTGGAGGAAGGCATAAAAGAGGCCTGGGGTCCACAGCCTCGAGAAGGCATCCCCTGCAGCAAGCCCTGCTGAGGAGGGCTGGCATAGAACAGCCTCAGCTTTGCATTCTCCCTGGAGGTGAATAGGCTCATCTGAGGGTGCCCCACTGGGAAAACAAGCTGTACTAACTCTGGATGGAGAGACCACTCATGGGACACCTCACCCACTTGACTGAGGGCATCTGCCAGCGGATTTGAGGCTCCTGCCACATGAATAGCTAGGAGATCCGCCTCCAGTCGGCTCATGAGGGTCCAGATGCTGAGAGCTTCCCTGCACAGAGGCCGGAGTGCGTGCCGCCCTATTTGTTGAGATAGTACATAATCGTGGTGTTGTCCGTCTGGGCATGAACCACTTGACCCCCAAAGTAACCGAGCAAGGCAGTCAGCACCAGCTGGACTGCTCAGAGTTCCAACAGGTTGATGTGGCATTGTGATTCCTCGGGGTCCAGAGCCCGTGGACTCTGTGGTCCCGTGTGGGCATCCTAGACTGTGAGAGAGACATTGGTCGTCAAGAGGACCGCTCGGCTCAGGGCAGACAAATGGGATCCTTCCTGCAGATGCTCCAGGACGGTCCACCATTGGAGAGCATCCCACATCTTCTGAGTCACAGTGACCAGCTGGTCAAATGACCTAGTCACCGAGTCCATTGGCTGGCCAACTCCCATTGAAGGGATGCATATGCCACCAGGCCCATCGGACCACAGAGGTGCAGGCAGCTATGTGGCCAAGTTGCAGGAAGTCCCAGGCAGGGCACAAGTGCTCAACCAGAAATGACTGGGCAAGGGAGGAGAGAACCTCCGCCTGTCCACGGGAGCCTGGATCTGGCTCAGCAACAGTCAAGTTCTGCCCGATGAAGCAGATCACCTGCAAAGGCACGAGTTCGACTTGGCCTCGCTGACCAGGAGGCCAAGGTTGATGCAGGTCTGGGGGCCAGGTCCCTGGACTGTTCCACCTCCTGTCTGGAGGGACCGCTATAAGCCAATCGTCCAGACAGGGGTACACGTGACCCCTCGATGCCAAAGGTCTGAAAATGGGCGCCGCCACTGCAATGCATTTAGTGAAGACCCTGGGGGCCAATGACAGGCCAAGCGGCATGGCTTGAATTCAGAGGGCTCCCGCTGCTTGGAAGTGGAGGAACCTTCGTGTGACGGACGGATCGGGATGAGAAAGAACACCTGCAGATCCAGAGAGCAAAACCACATGTTATGCTAGAGAGATGGTAGGATCGGAGACAGAGTTACCATCCTGAAGGTGCAAAACCTGAGAAACTTGTTCAGGTCATGCAGATCTAGAATGGGGTGCCAGCCCCCATGTGTTTCGGGACCAGGAAGTACTTGGAAACAAACCCTGGGTTGACAGGGGATCCGCGATCGGACCACCAATTTCCTGCAGAGGTGCTGGGCGATGTCATCTCGGAGAGCCGGCAGAGTGTCCACGGATACCTTCTCCCATGGGGTATGTATGGCTTGGTAGATAAAGTTTATTGTTCTTCACGACATACAAGTCTGGCCAGCCCAATGGCACTGAGGTTGAGACACTGGATGCCACGCCGCGACCGGGTACAGATGCGGATTCGGGTCATGCAGTGTCAGCTAGGAGAGAGGACTGCGCATCCCTGGGACTGTTCTCCTCCTCTGGGGTGGGTGGGAGGGAATGCCGTGTGGGTGCTGGCTCCTGGCAGAGGCTAGGGGTAGTTAAGTAAGCAGCACGATGTGAGGATCAGCGCCAAATGGGGGACCGAAGAGAAAAAAAATCAAGCTGAATCATCCCTGCGTTCGTGATGGTTTCCCTGTGGTGCTGCACCAGGCAGCTCCAGGAGCACCCTCTGGCCCGATCCCATGGTCTTTTAAAGTATTGGGGTCCACGAAGTGGCATAGAAGAAGGTGAAGGAAGGAGGTTGTGTTCGGCATGGCACACGGTGCAGGAGCTGCCAGGGAACCAGATGAGTGAATCATAAGGACAACCCTGGCCAAGGAAGCAAGGCGTAATAAAGAAAGTTACAAAACACTATAAATTTGGACATTACAACATATAAAACAAATATATACATCAGTTTACATTAATGACTGTGCATAGCGTTTTAAACAATGTTACAAGAAAAAGGTTACAGAATATTGCACATCCTTTGACATTTAAGTAAATTTATAATCTATGTAACCTATCAATTTAATTTCTATAGTCGATTCCTAAGAACTTTGATGGTTTCTTATATATCTCTCTGGTTTTAGAGATAGAAGTTTTTACTTTTAAGCAGATTACAGAGATTACAAACTGGCAATCCTTTCCGCCTCATCCGAAGTCTATCAGTGTCTCCTGAATTGCCCAAGCACTGAAACACGGGCTGGTCACCAACCCCTCGGCCAAGGGTGCTCCATAGACCCCTGAAAGGGGCAGATAGGGACCACATACTTGAGGACCGTCCAAGCCGATGGCAGAGCAGGGGGCAGGGTGCTGCCAAAGCTCTAGGGCTGGGCCAGCGATGGCTTCGCCACCAGGAAAGTTTCTGTCAGAGAATCCCCTTTATTCAGTAAGTCTGTCAGGGGACACGAGCTGCTTTGGACAGGTTCAAAAGGCATCTCTGTGGATTCAGAGATGAGACGGATGAAGACCCATGAAGGACGTGGGACCCTCCTCTGTCAGAGATCCCCAAGTGAAACCTCGTCAAGCAGATGAGAGTGCAGGGAGGTGTCCTTGGACTCAAAGGAGTCCGGATAGATTGGCTGACCACCTGCATCACCTTTGACCTGCCGTGGATAGTCGGAGTAGAGTGACCAACAACCTGTTTGGGAGGCCCTTAGTGGGCCAAGACTCCTTGACAGGGTAGAGGCAGTCAAAGGGAAAATAAATGGTGCAGGGTTGCATCAAAAGCCTACAAGGAGAGACTGTGGGATCTCAACATGAACACCCTGGAAGAGAGCGGGAGAGGGAGAAGGGACATGAGGTACTTACAAGTACCTCTTACGAGATGAGCAGGGTGAGAAGTGAGTCTCTTTCAAATGAAAGAGACCACCAGGACAGTGGGCATGCGAAGAAGCTGGAGTGGGAGTTTGAGGGATGAGAGGAAATATTACTTCACTGAAAGGGTGGTAGCGCCTAGAACAGACTGCCAGCAGAAGTGGTGGTAGTGAAAACAGTGGGGGGGCCTTCAGGCTCATGGGACAGACATAAGGGAATATTAGTAAACAGGCAGAGAAGAGGAAGGGTTGCCAGAGACATGTTAGGGTCTGCAGAGACAGACTAGGCAGGGACCATCTAAGCAGACTTGGTGGGCCAAGCAGTCTTTTTACTGACAAATTCTATATAATTTTGAATATTTTCTGGTGTTTTCATTAGGTGTGTAAATATCTTTCTTTGGGTGAGCAGCACTGTGGCTTTTTGAGTTGCTGGATGTATTTCCTGTGCAGTTTATAATTTCTGAACAGCTGCCATGTTGGTGGTGGTAATTTCTGACAAGTGTTTGGTTTTATTTGCATAATTTATTTTTTGATCATGCTGTACTTAGTTGCACCATGACCTTTTTGACCAGAGGTTACAGAATAAGTATATTGATCTTTTTGACAGACTGCTGTGCTCCGATTAATGCACCCTTACGATGTCAGAACAAGAGGATAAACTAGGTTAATAAGAACCATGTGCACGGTCCTGACCAATGAAGAGCCAGAAATAAATATATTTCTGCCATGGGACAAATGAACAGTGTAGTCAAATAAAATGTGTTATTCTGCCCAGTTATTCACCTCTAGGGTGAGACACGTTATTCAGCCAGCAGCCCATGTAATTTTCACTGTAGCTGTCAAATCATGTTGATTCTTCTTCTACAACATCGGTGTACTCTCTGTTTCTCCCTCCGACACATTAGGAATTTTATTTATTTTATTTATTTATTAAAAATTTGAATTACAACCTTTGAGTCAAGGACTCCTTTGCAAAGGCTCCACGTCAGTCACAACAGAACATTACATCAAGACAGATTGTACAAAAGTTTTCAAGACAGAACATTACATTTTGACAAAATGTTCAAAATCATAGCATAAGCAAAGGCTACCGTCAGTCGTAATAGAACAGTACATAAAGACAGGTTGTACAGAAGTTTCCAAAACAGGACATTACAAGTGTTCATCGATCACAGTATAAGGTATTGACAGAGCTCAGATAACATCTGAGGGTTGAAAGGGGACACATGGTCATAACGGTGTGGTGGGCGCAGGACCGACAACCTAGGGGAATGATGGAAACAGCTACAGGTCTCAGAGTTAAGAAGAAGCTCTTGATCCCGGTTTTAAGTTGGCAAAGATTAGGGCAAGTAAGATGGAAGATGGTAGGTTGTTAAGCCAGAGGGGAGCACGATAACGGAAGGACCTTTGCCCTAGAGAGGTCCTGCAGTGGGGACTGTATAGAGGTCCCAGCCAGGCGTCTGGGGTACCTCTATGGGGGCTGATTGGATGACGGTGTAGACAATTAGGTGTGAGTTTCATAAGAATCTTTTGGCTTGGAGGCAGGTTTGGTATTTAAGCCTCCCTTGAAGGTTAGCCAGGCCGCTCGATTATAGAGCAGACATGTATGGGTTTGTCTATCACTGCTTGTGACCATGCGGCAGCCTTTGTTGAGTGCTATATTGATGCTGTTTAGGGCTGATTGGTCAGTGCACTGTAAATACAGTAGTTATTCCATAATCGACCAATGAAAGGACTGAGCATGTAACAGCCAACCGTAGAGCCTGTGGGGTAAGGCAGTGTTTGTGTCTGTAAAGAATGCCAAGTCGGGAGTTAACTGAGGAGGAGAGTCGTAATATGGTGGTGGTAGGTGAGGGATGTGTCTAGAGTGATACCTAGATATTTGAAATGTGTGACCTGTTCAATGTGGGTACCCTGCAAGTTTGAGATTGTTAGCTGGGAATTACTGAGGGGGTTTTGGCAGTGAGCAAATATCATGGATTTTGTTTTGTTGTAGTTAAGTATTAGTTGGTGGTCAGTGAACCAGTATTCAAGCTCTCTAAAACAGCCTTGAAGGGTATTTTGGAGATAGATGAGGTTGGTGTGTTTCCAATATAGCACGGCATCGTCTGCATATAGCAATAGCTTTCCACTGCAGGCTTGGGGGAGTGAGTTCAGAAAGAGAGTGAACAACAGAGGGCCAAGTATTGACCCTTGAGGGACACACCAGCTAGAACTGGTTGCTTGGAGCAGTGTGTGTTGCTAATTTTTACTTGCCGTGTTCTGTCAGTAAGATAGTTTTGAACCAGGAGATAGTTTCAGGGGCAACATGGAGGGATGCAAGGGAGTGGAGAAGTAGCTCATGATTGACTGTGTCAAATGCTTTCGTCAAATCAACATAGACTGCCCCTACTGTTGACCCCTGTTCAAGTGCTTCATGAATGTATGATGTAAATTCAAGTAGGGCCATGGTAGTACTGTGCCCTTTTCTGAAACCATGTTGTTCATGGCAGAGGAGACTATATTTGTCCAGGTGTTCGTGAGTTGGTCAGACACAATTTTTCAAGTGCTTTTGGGGGAGGATAGTAATGGGCCTATAGTTACCTGGGCTGTTGGATCACCCTTCTTTAGGATGGGTGTGATAATTCCCTCTTCCATATAGTAGGGTTTGGCCAAGGCACAGTGAGTAGTTGAGGAGTTTGGTGAAGTGAGGCAGAGTCTCATCAAGGGTAAGCTGAGAATTTTAAGGTCAAGGGAGGGGCGCTGCTATATACATAAGGTTGTGCAGGACTTTAGAGAGGTAGCGTTTAGCCTCATTGCAGGAGACTATCATGCAGCCTGAAAGAAGGTGGGGTAGAGGAAGGAGGTGTAACAGTGGGGGTTGGTAATGGGGTCAAAGAAGTTTTTAGGGAGGATGTGACTAAGGTCAGAGAAGGCGGTGTTAAGGGTATTGGATATGGCGGTGGGGTCCTGAGAGGGGTACCCTGAACTAGGAGCTGGGTTGAGTCTGCGGTGGTGGCTTTCCCACAGAGTTCCTTGACATTGTTCCAGAAAGATTTCCAGAGCTCCAAGTGGTGGAGAAAGCTTGGTGATAGTAAGTTGCCTTGGCTTGCCGGATAGCCACGTGCATTCATTTCTTGCTCTCTGTAGACCGTCTATCAAGGGGTAGCTGTGAGTTTAGGGCCCTATGCCAGAGTTATCTCTGTGGTGCATCAGTTGTAGGAGGGTCTGGGTAATCCAAGGGTGTCCCAGGTTTTTATTACCTGTTTTGTGAAAGGGGCAAATATGTCACAGGCAGTGTTGAAGATGGTAATAAATGCAGGAGCGCAGTGTCAACTGATTACAGTGTGGACTGGTTCCCAGTCACAGGTGGAGAGATACACTTTGAGGCGAGAGAGGACACCTTTTTGAGGCGCCTTTGGATAGAAGTTTTGGTCTGCTAGGAGTATTTTTATTTGTCCACCAGCAGGAGACGGGGAGTGGTCACTAAGTACATCGGGAAGCACTCTAACTTTGGAGAGGTGGTTCGGGAGGTTTGTAAAGATAAGGTCTATAAGTGTGGAGGAACCTGTTCGAGGGTCATGCCTAGTGGGTGACAGTACTACTAGGGTAAGGTCATAGGCATGAGCAGCGTCTTTGTAGGACGCCGGCGTAGGGAGATAGCCAGTTCACATTAAAGTCACCCATAATAATCAGTTCACTCTTAGGGGACGATATGTGATTCCAGACAAGATAGAATCAAATGCAAGTTTCTGGTTTGATGGGGGATGTAAACTGCCATAATATAAAGAGATTTACCAGGAGTACCAAGGGCAACTTTGATAGTAATGGCATGTGCACCATGTTCAGGCATGGGAAGGGGACTAAGAGAGGCTGCAGAGACGATCGGGCATAGATGGCACAACCCCACCCCTCTTGCCTGTCCTATCAGCTCTGAAAATGGTATAGTTCCTGAGGGAGACCGAGGCATCGGATATTTTTGAGAGCCAGGTTTCTGACAAGATTAGGATGTCTGTGGAGTGTTGGGCAACCCAGCCCTGCAGCAGAGTTAGTTTTTAGGTAAACTGCAGATGTTGAGGGAGGCCAGTAGTATGCCACTATGTCTGCCCTTCTTAGGGACACTGGGCAGGAGAGGACCTGGATTGGGATGAACGCTCCTGATATGAGTAGGAGGAGAAGGAGAGCTTGCCAGGCGACCTTCCGCATCAACTTGGTTGCATTGCACGGGGACCTGGATAAGTGGGTGATTTAGTGGGACTTGTAGGTATGGGGATGGTAGATACCAGATGGGCTAAGATAGCGGAGGATAATGAATGGTATGGGTTTGATGGTGGGAGTTTGCAGGAGGGGTGGGGCGCTTGTGCTAATAGATACCATTAGTGGTGCAGCTAAGGCTAGGGTGCAGTTGCTGCTCTGAAGAGCTAAGGAGAAAAGGTTGTAAGACTTGTGGCCCAGGTGTGTTTCCAGGGTGATAGACAGTAGAGCAGGTAGGGGTCCCAGGAAGGTTTATGCACCCAAGGGGTTGGGAGGAGTGAGAAACAAATAAAATTAAAATTGTAAGGGTTAGGAGACAAGAGATGGTGTTCATGTTGTTGAAATGTAAGACTTTGTAATGTAAGGAAAAGAGGGAGCCCTCTGGTGGTGCTGAAGTATAGGCTGCAGATGGCAAAGTGGGCTGATTGGTTCCAAGCGACACGTGATCTTATCTAAACAGATGTCGACCAAGGGTGGTGGTGGGGGCGTGAGGACCAAACTGTTCTAGCTCAGCAAGCTACAGCGGCACAGAATTGGCAGGTCTGGATGAATGCGAGTCCCGAGCTGCATTCTGGGCGACCGGATTTCTTCCGTGAGGGAGGGCAGCTTATGGAGACCCTCACGACCTCTCTTCTGGCCAGCTGTGGACAAGGGAAAGGAGAGGAGGATCGTTTTAAGGTAAGGCTTAGGGAGGGTACAAGATAGATTAGACATGTAGCACACAGAGAGGATTAGGACTCAAGTTATTTTCAACCGGAGAATGCTCAACAGTAATTGCTCTTCGCTGCTAATATAAGCTGGTAACTCTGCCTTAAAGATTGGTTTCAGAGTGACATTCCATTAAAGGAGTTCATCAGTTAAAGGCAATGTATTTACATTCCCTCAGTTTACAGTTTGCTACGATACCTTAAAATGTATATATATTTTTAAATGAAGGCTTGGCAAAATTCAACGGTCGTGACAGGGCAGTATTTAGATCAGGTGAACCCCGCTATGCAACAGCCCCAGCAATACAACACATTATTTCAAAACTGGAAAATAAACTATCTTCACATGTGGGGACACAAACTGCACTTTAACAAACTGTTCTAGCTCAGCAAGCTACAGCAGCACAGAATTGGCAGACTCCTGGATGAATGCGATCCCAAGCATACCGGACTTCAGTGTCTGTGGGAGGGCTGCTGTAATTCAGACCCTCGCGACCTCAGGCGACCGGATTTCTTCCATGAGGTAGGGCAGCTTATGGAGACCCTCACAACCTCTCTTCTGGCCAGCTGACTTCGTGTCTGTGGGAGGGCTGTCTAATTCAGACCCGCGACCCTCGGCGACTGGTTTTCTTCCGTGAGGGAGGGCAGGCAATTACCTGCTCAGTATGTCTTTCCCAATAAAGTTTTGAAATAAAATATCCATTTGTGTCATGGCCTATGGTATAAACAGGACATTCCCTATAGTATCCAGGAATAAGCTTTTTAGTCATTCTAGCATGGTCTCAACACTGTTGCCCTAGTACTCTGTGCTCTGTTTCAGTCCGTCATTTGTTGCTAGGTAGCACTGTTGGCAACATTCAATTCCAGAGTAATAAAAGCTTATTCCTGGACACCCTATGGAATATCCTATATATATTATATACAGAACATATGGGAGGTGTGTATAATGAGAATATAATTAATGGCTTCTCCTCTTCCCCAAAGGGAAACCATGACGTAATTTCCGCTATTTATTTATTTGTACATCAGTTTGAAAACCTTGAGCCATGGGCTCATTTACAAAGGTACCTCGTCGAAAAAGACAAACACAATACAACAGTATGTTACAACAATGAGATATACCTGTTTAAACCAATTTGTGCTATGTTTCAACAATGAGGCATACAGTATAACGTGTGTATAACGGCAAACCGCAAGCAGTGCGTAATCACAGAAAGCCGCACAAACAGTGCAAATCACCATTAATTATAAGCTAATATGGGTGTTGTAACCGAAGTTTACATTACTCGAGGGGTAAGATGCTTAGACAACCCCCGAGCGGGCTGGAGGGTTATGTAGCATCTACCTGGGTGTGTGTAAACTGCTACACACACCACCCCATACATTATTCTATATTTTATACACACCTGAGGTGTGGTATACTACATAATCCCCAAGAACAAATCTTGAGGAGTTTATAAACTACCCCACACCAAGGCTGTGTATAAAATTTGAGTTTACACATCTCCATGTTTTGTTTTATACAGTTGCTGGGGCTTGTTTTTGCAACAAAGAAACTCTAGTGCGGCTTAAATTTTGTGGCTCTAGTCGCACTCACTGGATGCCCACCCCCACTTTTGCCAAATAAGCCATTCAGAGGTTTTAAACTAGTCGGAGTGGCACTCAAGAGTCAGTGGAGGAAGGCATTCAAGCCACAGCCTCTTCCACTACCCAAAAGTCATCATCTGCTCCCTCTCCACCAGCACAGAATAGGCTGCAGCCTAAGCTCCGCATCTGATGGACAATGAAAGTGCTGGCCATGCTGTGCAAGGCTGCTAGCTGCAGTGTGCATGCGTGTAGTGCAGGGAAACCTGGTGCACATTCTTTGTTATAATGGTGAATTATAAACAGACTTCCTACAGGGAAAATGATACTCAGTTATTAGGCAAGGCACATTTATTTCTATGGTGCCCAATCCTGGAGGCTCTGGGTGCCTTACATAAAAGCAAACAGGGAGGGAATGCAAGTAGGATAAAAATACACACAATACATTTTTCACATGCAATTTCATATTAAAATCAAAACACAATCTTAAATGTGATTTAATAAAATATAATAGCTCTAATTAGTCTGGGTAGGCCCAGAGAAAGAGGTGAGTCTTTAGACCCTTTTAAAATCCTCCACTGTTGGGGCCTCCTAACAGAGTTGGAAAATGAGTTCCAGAGGGCCAGACTAGCGACTTCAAAAGGTTGGTCACTGGAGGTTTTAACCTGGCTCTCTCTGAACTGCAAGGAGGGGCGACAATTATATCTATATAAGGCACTTTGGTATGTGTAGAGGAGTACTCAGCTTGCAGCCTCATGCCTCAGCACACACCAAGGAGTGCCTATAAGCATACCCTGCCATGTGTTACTGTCCACATATACATACATGAAAGCAGTAATAACATGACCGTGTGTGTTCACCGAGTTACACAGGCACCGTGTGTGTGACAGAGAGAGAGAGAGAGAGACACACACAGACAGACAGATGAGTGCTCTTCAGCACAAGGAGGTGTGCCTGTGTATAAACGAATGCAGCAACCTGGGTTTGGGAGCCAACCCCTCAGTCACACTAAACTCAGCACTACAAACAAGTTCATGGGGTACTCTGTTCCTTCTAACATAAAAAGAGAGGAAGCAAGCCCACCTTCTACCTGGGCTCCTGAGGGGATGCATCCCTGGCGAAAGACAGCGGGTTCTAGCAACCCTTCTATGCACTGAAACCTTGGGCTCCTTCTCTGATATCCCCAGCAGCAGCAGCAGCACAGTTCTGTAATAACATTGATAATCTTCCAGCTGCTGAGGACTCCAACAGAAGTACAAAGAAAAAAAATATGAAGAAGCCCTTTCCCTGCTAGGCAGGGAGCTGTCGCCAGCTAGCTATGTCAGACTTGGGGTCAACGGATGGGGATGGGGGGGGCCCTTCTTAAGCACATTCAATCTGTCCCAGATGAGGGGAAGACAGCCCAGTAACATACTGCCTGCCTATAGGCGCCAACACACAACCTGGAATGTGTTACTGTGGTTATAAAAGGGCACAGTACTAAATGTTTTAGTAAAAAAGGGTACCACTGTGAATTTGTGGGTACATATAGTCATGGGCAGTTGACCTGCTCATTCAATAAGAGAGAAACATTTAAGGTGGCTACCTTGAATTCAGCGATACAACTATATAATATGTACAACAAAGTCAACTAGGATACAGCACCCTGCACTATTTCATCAGGGAATAGTGCAAGTGAACGCAATAATTTAGCCTTTTGTCTTGGAGGATGTCTTGTGATATGTTATCCTGCATTTGATAATGGCCGACTCACAGTACATGTACACGTTCTGCACATATGTACAACACTACATTACATACACAACACAAAGCGCAAGCAATAACATGAGAGGGTGTGCATTCATCGAGACAGTACCAATCCTTGGATCTCCCATCCCTCACTGATCACTGCACAAATGTTATGAGGGTACGTTCTGGCTTGGTGTGCTTCCTCATCTGGCGGCATCACTCTCCCTCATGACCACCTCCTGCACTCTAAGGGAGCAGCTCTGCCCACACTCTCGCCCATCCCTCCCACTCCACCACTGCTGCTCAACCATCCTTCTCCTACCGCCTACCCAAGCTTTGAGCTCCTTCCCACTACCATCCAAAATGCTCCTTCGCCTCATGTCCTTCCCTCTTATGTGCTCCCACCCTACCCCACATGCAACTGCTCCTAATCTAAAGTACTCGCCCATCTCCCCCATGCAATCTGTATCTTATCCTCGCTCTTCCAACCCCTTCTTCTGCTTACCCATTGTTATTCCTCCCCTTTATTTTTGTCTCCCACTCCCTTACCATATTCCCTTACCCGATTCCACTAAACATATATGCCAGTCAACTGACTGCTATCTGAGAGTAATTCTATGTTGCTGCACTTAGTTGTATATTAACTCTGCATTCTGTACTGTAGTACTTATTACTACTTTTGTTCTTTTGCCTTTTGTACCTAAACTGTATTATCTGCTGTATTTCCCCTTCCCTCCCCCAGGACACATCTGGAAACAAGCAATATTGTTCAATATGTTCTTTCTAGTGAAACATTTCAATAAATAAAAGATAAGCATTCCTCATGTGCAGAGACTGTATGCCTGTGTGCCTGCCCTCACTGAGGCAAGCAAGGCTATAGGACGTCTGTTCACTGAAATTATTTTCCCCAAGTAAGCAATACAGAGAATCCAGGAACCTTGATTACAGACATGACCTTGGGGAAAAGAATAAGAGTAGTGGGAGGAAAGGACAGTAAGCAGTTTAAGTAATCACAGCAAAATCTGTTTGGGGTGTTGTCTGTCCCTTTACATATGGTGCTCTCAGAACACATGTAGGTTGTATTTCATTAGCAGGCATTACACCCTGCCTGTTTATGTTATATAATTGTTTATATGCACGATTAGTCTTGTTGTATGAAATTACTTGTATGTTCTTTGATATAGTACGACTCCTTATTGTATGTACCGTTCTTACCAGGACCACTTTGAAAATGAGCTTGCTCAATGGTGATATGCCTGGCTAAACAAGTTATCTGACTGCTTGATCGACTGAAAAATATAGCTAACTTTACAAATCAAGAGACTATGTAGCTGGAGGAGTGCCTTCATTTACTGAAATAATTTTACGAGGTAAGGAATACAAATTATTAAACACAAGGCATGAATCAGTCTTGGAAACTTGATTAGTAGTATTTTCTAATCAAAAACATGTTGATTAGCAACCAACCAAGTTTGAGATGCTGCAATTTCACAAAATAGTTAGTATCAATTAATGGGATACAGTCCGGAGTGCAACTGTGGGTAAAAGTGTCAAACTCTATCATAAATTACTGCAGTTGCCACAAATGCAGAAGAAAGCACTGCAATTTGGTAATTTTACTACAATACGGCAACTCAGTTGATTAGCAACTTCTGCTAATCAAGGCTGCACTTGATTACCAAATAGCATTTCTGGGGTAGCAAACTGCTATACAAACCGCTTATTTTATGCTCTGAAACAAGTCTCATTCGCAGATGCAACCTGGGAGAAGTAATAATGGTAGTCGGGGAGGGGCAAACAGGTAGCATCAAATTAACCTTAGCAAAATATAGCTAATCATACAAAATCAAGGAATAAACACAGCACCCTGAAATACGTTATTACTGCTTTCATGAGAAGTCCCAGTAGTATATATTTCAGTTTACAAAATCTAGAATGATTACCTGCAGTCTGATTAGCCAACACCCAGTCACATAAGCAAAGAGTTTGTACTATAACCCTGTTACCACGACAGTACAGTGGTCAACAGTCTCTGAACTACTGCCCTCAAAGCAGTCAATCTTCTGAGCATAAGCACTGCATTCCTCTACCCAACTTCTGATTATTACAAGCTGTTCAAGGTCTTAGCTGCTGCTACTTGCCGGCCTTCAGAAGCAGCAGCAGGGCTGCCACTTGTGATGCCAGTGGGCCTTCAGAAGCAGTGGCAGGGTTGCCACCCTGTGGCGCCAGTGACCTGGGATCAGGAATAAGCCTGAAGTTAAGGGCCATCTGGGAAAGAGGACTGAGGGTCCCAGAAGACCCAATCCTCCTTCAGGGTGGGAGGGCTGCTGCCCTCGTAGCAACACTGCCATATGGGTGACCATCATGGCAGTGCAGTGGAGGCACAGCACAACTCTAGAAGACTTGAAGCACTCACTATCCCAGGGTGCCTCATCCACACAGAACAACAGAAACCAAACGGAAGGATGAACACACCGGTATTTAGCAGCAAATAACAGTTGTGTGTTGCACTAAAAACATCTTACAAATGCAAAAACACAAACAATTATCCCTTGCTAGAAACAACAGCCATGGACAAATTAATATATTCATATGTATCAGCATAGAAATACACCTTCTTCAAGGGCTGGGTGTTGGAATCCTGACTCCTCCATAATTGTGACTAGTGTATTAATATTCATTAGCAGCTCATGCATATTTATTTCACATTAAAAAAAAATAAAAGGTTCCCAGAGAAGAAAATAAAGGTGAAAGTGCAAATAGTGCAAGGTAATGCTAAAACTGCATATTTTGCAATCGATGAAGGCAGACGCCAACAGAGGCACAGTGGCAAGAAGGATGCCAGCAAGGCTGTGGTTCAGTATGCTCAGTGTGCAAGTGCACATAGAACCCCTGACATGGTGTCCTGTAGGCCAGGAAGAAATAAAACACGTGAAAGAATTCTGGTGCACTACAGAATGACACAAGAGTTCCCTCAGGCCATGACCCAGTGATGAGCCAGCCATCAAGGAGTATCTCCAAGAGGGGGAGAACATTCACAGAGGCTGCATCCCCACTGGCCTGAGGGCCCCGCTGTCATGGAGTCTCTCAAAGGGGAGAGGCAACATTCAGAAGGGCATCATCTCCACTGGACTAGAGGGCCCCACCATGAAGATTCAGCTGTGGGGACAAGCGGTAACTGCCGGAAAATCTGGGAGTGGGGCTGACAGGTCGCCCAGGCAAAAGGGGCAGCATCTGTGAGAAAGAGGCATAAAATATAAATTATAAAAACTTGATCAGCTGCTGCTGATTAGAAGTGCTACAAGCGCAGCTGTTGCTTGCCACACAGGGGTGGGCTGCCGATTAACAGTATCTAATGCTTATTAAATGCAGCAGAGTACTGCACCTAAACTACACAAAACATCATTAAAAACAATGAAAAAAATATGCACTAGAGTTCTCAACTTGTCATTGAAAACTACCACCCTTGGGTTGAGAATGTGCCATCCGGCTGCGCCAATAGCCCAGTGACACTGGTTTGCAGGCAACTGGAGTTTGTAAGCAGATACTGTTTGCTGCCTTGGAGGCACGCCAGGCTGTCAGTAGCTACAGAAAGGCAGTGCACCTCAGCTGGGAAGGGCCATTGAAAGATTCCAGTGACTCATGTGGGTGGGTAAGGAAACTTACTCCACTGGTAGGGGTTGCTGCATCTCCGTGGCCATAAGGGAGTCATGCCTGAAGGGAGGAAGCATTTGGGTGAAAATGGGAGAAAATCCATGCCGTTTATATGATGGCATGAGTCACTAGTAAACTAACCAGGGTATATGCCTGACATGTCAGTGAGGGCAGGGATAAAGTATAATGAAAAGCGAAAAGAACTTTCAGAAAATACTCGTCAGGCATTATAACCCACTCTTTAGGCAATAGTTTTCCACAATAAATCCAGTCCACCTATGCTAGTCAGCATTTCAGAATATATCATTTTCTTCACAAAGGCTGCATTCCCCCCACACACCAGTTTTGACACATAATAGGTCTTGCAAATATCAGCTCTCCTGTCTGTATGACTGATGTGGCAGGGTGGTCCCTACTGGTGGGACAGCGATAGACCTTTAGAATAAACAAAGTCACAGTACTCCTGTGGCCTGGTGTGCTACTATGCGCCAGTGACCCAAATTCTTGAAGCGAGCCTGGGGGCGGCAAATATGGTTAGGATCCGCGCGTGTGCTGCGACAGCAGTGCTTCCAGGACCAGAGGAGTCAGCAGAGCGTCTGCAGCACCAGCAACCTGCAGAGGGCTGTAAAGGTTAGCCTCCTTTCACAGGGCATGCTGCCTGTGGGTGTGGCCAACAGCGTGGTGCTGCACAGCATCGTGGTTAGAAGGGAAAAAAAAAAAGGCAGGGTAAAATTCCTGGAGCCACACAAATGGCGGTGCACTTCCAGCACTCTTGGTCCCCAAGCTGTAGACAGGCACTGGAGATGCAAGGTCACCTCTGAGCAGCGTGCACTGACCAACTCTGTACCAAGGCAAGCGAGCAAAGGCTCAAAGAGGAGTGGGAAAAATCTAAATGAAAAGATCACAATGACTGCATGACAAAATGAAAAGGTGCCATGTCTCATGGGCCTCCTGTACCTTGGCCCCAGCTGCCCCTCCCAACTCCTTGCCCCTTATGGACCATGAAACACAGTTAGCTGCAGTTGTAGGTTGCTGGGATGGGAGGGTAGCAGTATAGAAGTGTCTTGATGGGAGTCAGAATCGCAGCCCCCAAAAAAAATAAGAACACACACACACACACACACACTTGGGGCTTCTTCAATGAGCCCTGCCAAACCAGACTGCTCATCCCAGAGAAAGGCATGGATACAATCACACAGCTGTCAGGTCACGTAACCTGCAAGTTCCAACAAGCCAAGAAAAAGAAAAGCAGTCACCTCTTATTTTCCAGAATAATCAGTAAGTTGATAGTTAACTAAACAATATCCCAACCCCCAGGCTTTACCTGCACAACTGTCTCATGGTGTTTAGATTTACTTTCTCAACTGGCCCACCCACCGTTTCCCCATCTCACAATACATCAAATCTTCCAAGGCAAGTACAGCACACGTGCTCCTCTTTGAAAAAGGTTACTAAGCCAGTACAGAGTTTTCGCACATCTTTCTTTGCCTCTCTCCCTTTACCCTGTCATGCTCTCTTATGCACACAGCACAATTTGGACACTTACACAATACATGACCCATCCAGATTTCAGGGCTGCCAGTGTGGTGGGTGGTGTGGGTTCTCCTACGGTTGCACTATAATCTTTAGACTCCTACCACATGTAGACTATCTGACAAGATACAGAATTGTACATAAAGTTGATTCGACAAAACCAATATGGTATTTTGCATAGGAAAGGAATTACTGACAGGAACAAAATTTAAATGTCAAATTCATACATGTAAAATAACAGCTGATCACTACCAACCCTGTGAGTAGGCTTCACAATTAAGGAGAAAACAATATACACCAATTTCATCATGTGCGACAACTGAAAAGCAGAGGTTAGATCTCCACCAGAGACACAGTATTGGTGGGAAAATTCAACTAATCCACCCCACTCCCCTGTTGGCTGCTGTTGTCAGCACCCGTCCACCTTCTGGGAGGGTTGACGAGAAGCTGCATCTGAAGCTCACAGCAGACGCATCCCATGAGTGCTCACCAGGGGCACTATTTACACAGTCTACAAGCTCCCAGCATCAGCTGGAGCATACCCCAGTCTGTCTAGAGGTTGAGTTTTGACCCTTGATGGCACAAAGTCAAAACTCAAAAGTTTCAGAATCTTCAAAACATTTAGACTTTTAAACAAAAATTGGTTTGGTACCGCTTTTATGCCCTCCTAGCACATCCATAATTCATTGTTTATTAAGCTCATGCACCCCATTTAAAAGACTTAAATGTGTCCCTTCCATCTCCATCAAGCTCATATCCCATTGGAAGAACCAACTACACATGGCCTACTGCCACAACCATGGTTATCCTCCCATGCAGGAGTTTCTACATTACATTTTGCACATTTGTGCACCTGCCATCTGCAGAAGATGCCCAGTATATACACAGTAGGGATTGAGATCTGCAGACAGTACTTAATTTCAGATTTCCAGCCTGTAAAACTTCTAAGGGTAGACTTCCTTTCTTTACAAGGAACTTTTAATTACGAACAGCCTACCAAATTTTCTGAGAATTCCAGTCAAATCATATATACCCTGGTGAACTAAGAAGGAATTGTTAAATGCAAATGCCAAGAGGTCTAAAACAGGTTGCAATTCTCTTAACAGATACAAATTTCCCTAGTGATTCCTAACCTGTTTTTATAACGTTATTTATAAACGATAAATGTTTCATGCTGCTGTTATTGTCTTTGTATTGATGTGCAAGGTGCCGAGAGAATGTGGATTGGGCACCAAGAAATAAATACTGTATACTGTAAAATGCCTTAATGCTTCATTTGAATTTACTGGGCACATCTATGGCTCATTGAGCACTGTACACTTTTTTTCACATGCAATTAATATCCAAGTGTTGACGTACTGTATGTTTAGCTGATTTCAATTTAAAACTTATTACTATGGTGCGAATGTTAGCAAACGAAGGGAGCCTCAGCTCTGCTGGACAATCCTTTTCTGGATTTTATGAATAACTTATTTAGTACATTTGCTTCTGGATTTATTTAGTACAGTATTCCTCCTCCTCCCCACCTCTTCTCCCTGAGAGCAGGTGTTACTGTGTCTCTCGTTCTGTTTTATCACACCTCCTAAACTCAAGAGTTTTTAAACAGGGTAGTAATTCTGTCACGAGGGTAGCACTTTCCCAGAAAAATTTTAAATGTTGCCCTCAAAGCTCAGATTAGTCTAAAAGAGAGTTCCTGATTGCTGGTCCAAGGAGTAGCAGAGGCTACTAAATCTGCTAGAGACTACAGCTCATTGTGCTACACGGAGCTGAACCACACTGTTCACTGCCATTACCCTTGAGCATTGCCATCTCTGTATGTTCTACAGCACAGATCTATATTTACAAAGCCAAGGCTGCAGGCACTTCACATTTGCATCGTATCTTACCAGTGTAACTAAGCACTGCTATCTTTCCTAGCTATATAAAAAAAAGTGTGCTATTACAGTGCAAGTACTAAGACACACACAATGCATGTTTTCACTGCTCATTGCTCTGCTGTTTCGTTTGTTTTTGTTATGAAGGATAATACTTGTTAAACTGGTGTGTTTTCTCTAAAGAACCTAACCCCCTCCTGGACAAAACAATTCCAAACCAACACCACAAAATGTAAGCATGACCTTTTGGTACTCCCAACAAAAGTACTGAGCCTAGGTGCCTAGAACATCACTCCCTTACGTCATGCTTTTCAGTAGTGTACACATTTATTTTGCTTACGCCATACGAGCACAGAGACCAAATGATGTACAGAAATACAGCAACAGAGTAGCTTGTATACTGGCAGCCAACTATAAAATATCGTTCAAAGTAGTAACTGTATAGCACTTTCTGTTCACACTGGAAGGCACACTCCACGGAGACAGCCAGCTCAGAGTGAGATCCAAAAGGCCAGAGAACTCCACCAGCCAGGGACAGGATTAGCAAATGCACACCATGCGGGCAGTAATGGCACACACACGCATAAAACTGGGCCTTTGCAGAGCAAGGACTGTAGGGAGGAACATGAACGTGGACAGGTTCTTGCTGATACAGGCCCAGATGACCCAAAATGTGTAGTAGTTTGACTCACTGCTGTGGTTGCCAATTAAGATCCTTAGACAAAAGTAAAACTTCTAATATAAAAGTAGTGCCTCTGGCAAGCAGTAATAATCCCAGCACATCCACAAATGAATACTGTACCTCACCGATTATGCTGGAAATAGATAACATGCCATCTAGAAGAATAGGCAGCTATAAACAGACATAAATTGGGCACCTTTTCCAAGCTTTCTGGTTATGCTTGCAGTCCCCTAAAACTCAGTGAGCCCCCTCCCCAGCATGAGACTGTGCCATCTTGGCTCCTGTTGTTGATCCATTCTAAGTTTCCAAATGAATCCCACATCAAGCCCTTCTACTACATACGAGTTGTATGCCCTGAACTTGGACAGTTCTGAGCATGTCTTGTGAAAAGATGGTATTTAAACATTCTATACAAGTTTACATCTGAAGAAGGGGCCTCCGTGGCATACGCAGCGTTGTGTGCTATATCATCTTGGTGCAAGGCATGGGCTAGGCACAAAAAAAAAAAGTATTCCAAACTATCCAGCGACTCCTGTTTTCTACTACCCAATAAGGGCTACAATGTGTTTTACTCTGCCTCAGTTATGTCACAGGACAAGAATTTCATAGTGATGTGCTTATGGGCTACCAGGCACAAAGTATATTGTGGCAGCTTCTGGTACCTGTCAGCATCCTCCCATTCTTGTTGGCCAACAGGACACACCTGCTGAAATGGTCACATACTGTATATCTGCAATAGACAAGTGTTCCTGATTTTTGGGGGTGTGCAGAAAATAAGACAGGTGATTAACTCAAATATCCAAAGCTCCGGGTAAGAACTAAGGTAACAGTTCCTGAAACACCACCAATTGTATAGTAGAACATACAGTCCCATTATTTAACAAAACACAGCCCCAAAGCTGAGCAGGGATACGGCAGCTCACCTTGAAGACGTCGGAGAAGAAGCCGGCGCCGATCTTCTCACAGTAGAAGTCGTCGATCCGGGCCAGCGTGGAGACGGCGCTGCGCAGTGCCCAGTACGAGGGAGGGCCTCATGCCGCAGCCCCGGACACAGCGTGACCCCTGAACACGGAGGGCTCCCCACTCTGCTTCGTCCTGCCGCTTCAGCACGGCTCTCGTGTCCCGCTCCATGGTGCCACCAAACCGATGCGTCCTGTTCCCTGCGGTAATAATCCTCTGGCGGCTGCTTCTGCCGTTACATCTCCAGCAGTCTCTCGATCACCGGGTCCCTCACAGTCCAGTCCGGAAACCGTTTTCAGCCTAGGTGTGTATTACCACTAACCCAGGAGAACCGTTGCTGTTAGTCCCACTAGTACAGGCCCTGGAAACTGCCGCCCCAGCTCGGTGGAACTATGTTCAGTCTCTGTCCCACTCCAGGCCAACGACAACAGCTTTTAACCCGAACCAAACCCGGGGCAACTGCTATCAGTCAAAGCTCAGACCGCTGACACAATCCCTGACCCAGTTCCGGCTGTAAGAAGCAGCCTCCGTCAAAACCTGGAACATGGACCCTCTCAGTACCAGTCCAAATCCAAGAAACCCGATCTCAGACCCTTTTAGTTTTTAGGGAGGGGTTAGATATACCAATCAAAACCATCCAATCAGAAACAGCTTTGGTAGTCCGTAGTGGGTCCATAAAAATTCGAAAAAGTTTATTTCAGAATACAAACTGTGGTCCGGAATGTTGTTATCGTTTTATACCACGGTTGTCCTTAGTGGAGGAAAGCCGGGCTCCTAAAAGTTCAACCCATCTGGCTTGCAGGCAGCACACAATGGAAATCCACCTGTCCGGCGTGGTCAACGTTCTATTCTGAATAAATGTTTGAGCGCCTAATATGGAATCAGGCGTGGGTGTACAGAACCACAATCAAGTTATGTACCCTGGGGTAAACCAGCGATCAAGCGTCTAAAATCGTATGTCTGCAAATCCAGTGACAGTGCGTTTGTTGTTCTATCCCAGAATAAATCAGCACTTGAGACCTGACTAAAATATATAAGCAGATCCAGGGACGGTTTCATATCCCGGGATAACTCAGCGCAGCACGTTAACTGGCGATCGTCTGTTCCAAAGTTCAAAACCAAACCGTAGGAAGTGTTTTATTCCGGGGCAACTAGGTATCAGTTTTGTGAGGACCGAACCACCGACCCACAGCGTGTGCCGCCAGACTAGAATATTCCTGACACATACAGCAGCGGCCGCCCCTCACTCCTAAACAACAGGTCCCAAAACGATTGCACCAAACCTAGCTTGTGTGGGATCCTCCAGGGAAAAATCAGCGTTCAGACTCGAGAGCTGCAGGCAAGGTCTCACTCTTTCAGAGGGCACCGGAGACCGCTGCTAAATACAAGACTCCATCTCTGCGTGCGCTGTCATCCGCGTGTTTAATGTCTCCTGAGCTGCTGCCAGCTCACATGGGCTGTGATAACAGCTGCTTCGCCTCCTCTCTGATTAGGGGTCCTCCGTCAGTCAGAAACAAAAGAAGCCGAAACGGCAAGGAATTAAACCGCGATACCAGTTCCTCCGCGACTTCACACGCTCCCACTCGGAACCGTGACTCTGGGGATCCTCTGTAACTCAGCTGTTGCTATCCGCGGGAAAGCCTTCAAATGGGCCGCTCGAGTAGCAAGCAGGCGAAGACGGGTCTTATTTTTTCTGGGGGCGGGGCGGCTCACCTTCCACTATCATATCAGCATACAACTGCAAATGGCAAGCTGCACAAAGGCAAGTGGTCTGCGTCTGCTGGTCAAGGTGTGCACCCGGTGACAGCGGCGGGCGACTGGGTTGTCCCTTTGCATGCGATTTGTGTTGTTGCTCCTTTGCCTTTTACTGCCGGATATTTTAACTGCGACTTGTGTTTTTCTCTTCCATATTATTCTCCCGCGAGCAGTTACTGTAGTATGTGGTGACTTTGCTTTCTTCTTCCGGCTGCATCGGTTGCTTTCCTGCTGGGTGCGTTGAATGCAGCCTCTGCTGATGATGTCCCTGTTGCTTTTTCTGCACTTCACATCATGTCTCGTGCTGTTTCTCTAGATGATTGCTGTGTCTGCGTTGTCATATTATTTCTATTTCTTCTCCGTGCTGGTGAAGCCGCCCTTTGCACTGCAATTTGTAAATAGAGACGCCCTCAGCGAGGCTGCGTGAGACCGGGGGTGGGATCAGCACTTGCGGTTTTCTGTTTATTTATTTAAAATATGGCCAATCCTTTTCTTTCGGCGGCTATTGCTGCGGTTGGTAGAGAGGAGGAGTTCCGGGGGCGTGGTTGCCATAATAATAACTCTCTAGCGCAGATCTCCACCAGGGAGCGTGAGGGGCGGGGTATGTTAATAAGAGGGGCGGCATGATGGACTCTGGATCCAGCCTCCTTCCCAGCCAGGATGCCACCTTCTGGAAAGAGACGTGAACTACAAGTAGCAGGCGACGAACGGCAAGAGAGAGAGGCGCCTCCAGGGGAGATTTAAAAGAATAGGAATCCAACCCAGTTAACGGGAGTTCTAATTCCTGTGCATCTGGTGTTATAGACCTACTGAACGTGGACATCCCCATGAGCACCTTGAGTCTGCACTGCTTATTATTATTTGTAATGAAAATAGTAAAATTAATTGCTGGCTCAATTGCTGAGTCTTTTTCTTACTAAACTTTGGAATTATAAATGTGCAATTTGCTATTAGTACTATTTACTGCTAATGTTGCTGTTACCACACCATTGTATTTTGTAAATAAAGCATTAGTCTCAAAGTTTTTACATCATCCTGGTCAACTAAGTAAACAGTAATCCACGACAGGGTATGGGTAATCTACACCCTGGGTGCCATATCGGGGCTCTGCCTGAGGGAACAGGTCGCGTTGGGGAGCTGCAACCCACCAGACCGACCCTGCTGCCGCCACCAAAAGGACCGAAGCTGGAGGGAGCAATGCTGAGGGAGCCACGGACACCATACAGGAGCTGACCTGCCCACCTTGGGCGTGACTTGAACCCTTGGCGGCTCACCTGCCTGCTGCCCAGAGAAATATCGGAGCCCCCACTGTGGTCCTGACTTCGGAGACTACCCGGACAAACCTCTAATAGCACATCCACCAGCTCCTCTTACGGGAGCTGACCCACCCGCCTCGGGCGCAACTTGAACCCTTGGCGGCTCACCCGGCTGTCGCCCAGAGAAATTTTCGGAACCCACCTTGCGGTCCTGACTTCAGGAGACTGCCCATACGAACCCTAATAGCAGGTCTGCCAACCTCTTACAGGAGCTGACCCACCACTTCGGGCGTGACTTGAACCTTGGCGGTTCACCCGCCTGCCGCCCAGAGAAATATCGGACCCTCCTGTGGTCCTGATTTCAGGGGACCACCCGACGAACCCCTACTAGCAGATCCACCAGCTCCTCTTACAGGTACGGCTGAGCTGATCACAGAAACCACAACACAGCTGTGCAGTTAAGCTGCTTTTCAAAACGTTTTATTTTTTTTTTTTTATTTAGTTGTTTAATCAGGTATAGCACACTAAGCTTTGTTTTGGCACCTTTTTCCTGACTCTGCCTTTGTGTGAGCTGAACCAGGGTTCGGACTTACAGTATGCTTGAGTGAGATTTCCTATTCCTCCCTGCACAAATGAACTGGAAATCTGCTCGCTGAGGGAGATTTTTCACGTGCCCAGCCTCCCCACGCCAGCCCCACTCCCTGCCTTAATTAAATACGCATTGGCTCCTCTCCCTTAACTCTGCCTTGCTACAATTGGTTGTTGCCTATGTTAGCTGCTTGTGCTACAATAGTATCTCTTATACTGCCATCCCTTATACTGTGGACTACTAAACTGCTACAGTAATATATCTTATGCTGTTATACTGCCACCCCTATAACTGTGGACAACTAAACCCTACTGCCTATCAGCTATTTTTTTCTTTTCCATTTTTGTGCACTTGGGCAACAATATAATGATAACTCCAATTTACTAATTTTATCCCTTGTCATTATCTTCCTTGGGGTTAATGTCCATGTAAGGAGCCTTGCCTCTGAAGTGTATCACCTTGCCGCTTTGGAATCCTCCCTGCCCATATTTCAACTAGTGCTTGTGGCATTAGCTTAGAACCCTACTTGCCACAGAGCTTAGTACCCATTTCAAGGCTACAAAACCTGGACAACACCCCTATTTCTAATTGCTGTCCTAATCTGCTACCACACATTAGCCTTAGTAATGAATGGACACAGGCACAGCTTGTTTTTGCTGCCTGTGGCTCTGATACTACTTCACCCTTTCTTGGCTCCACGACCTCCCCCTGCTCCTCTACCACTTCACTCCCTGCTTCTGAATATGGCTTCCGTTTCTCAAACCTCCTAGTTCTATCATCTGAGCTGCATCCTACCCTCTACTAATCCCTAGGGGCTTATCTACTTAGTGATTATATTTCTAAAGAAGCATGTCTCTTGGAACCTGTCTCTCCATCCTGACATACATCGCAGACTGTGGTTTCTTATTCTCTTGACTATACTACTTTCAGGTGATGTTGAACCAAATTCTGGCCCCTTGACTGCCTGCTCTCATTTGGATGCATCCCTAAGGACAAGAAAAGGGCTATGTTGTGCATCACAGTATTAGAAGCTTAGTGCATAACCTTGCTGTCCTGGAGGCTTGGGTGACATTTACAAACCGGACATACTCTGCTTATCACAGACATGGCCTCAAACCTCCATACCTGACTCTTAATGCTCCTTGCCAAACTATAATCTACGTCGGAAGGACAGGCTCTCATCCAGACGAGGGGGTCGCCATCTTTTCAAGGATCATCTAGATCTCTCAGTTGTCACCACTCCAGCCCTCTTTGTTGTGAATCGCTACACGCACTCTTATCCTGGATACAAAAAACTACACGAGTGTGTGTATATAAGCCCCCCCAAAGTGGACAAACTTGCCTAGAAGAATTTCTTGACCAAACGTTTTAACTCATAGGTCACAATGAAGTGCTCATTTAAGAGGACTTTAACGAAAACTACTAGGAAAGAATCAAAACATTCTTCTCTCCTTGGTCCAAGGATACCTTCTGCACCAACTTGTAAGAGAACCCACAAGGGTTACTCCACATGCAAACTCCAGCACCCAAATTGACTGGGTATTAACAAATCATCCTGAGCATATCCATATTGCCAGCATCTTAGCTGATATGATAACTGACCACTCACCTGTTTTCTGTATCTGGAGCCTGCAGTAACTCTTCCCCCTCCGCTGTGTTACATTACCTTCAGAAACTATGCAAACCTTGACAAAACCAAGTTTCTTCTTGATGCCTCGATCATTGACTGGTCCAGTCTGTATCAGGCAAATGATACTTAGTCTGCTGTTTTTTTTTTTTTTTGGTCAACTTCTTTACTCCTTTCACAGCACGCTGGAACTCTCTCAGGCATCCCACCCTGTGCCGCCCTGTCTGAGGATTCTCATACCAGTGCTTCCTCTCTCCCCCCGCTGCGGCACCCCAGGTTTAACCCACCTGGGAGGGTAGCCCACTCCTCACCTTGGGATCCTTACGAGACAGACTCCGCATGCAGTTGGGGCCTGGGTGGAGGATTGATGAAGCCAGCCAAGATGAACTCCGGCTCTGGACATGGAGGGTAGGTGCTGTCGCCTATCTCTCTGAGCTGGATTTTTCCTTGTTCTCCCATCCCTCCCTTTGTGTGCACACCCCCAACGCTATTGGCGAGCAACCCTGCCAGTGTCGGGCACAGCATGACGTGCCACTCACGCTTCTGCAGTGCCCCAGTCTCCACCAGGAGTCACTGGAGTGCCGGGCACCCCAATACCTTCCCCTGGGTTCAGAGAGCAGCCTTATAGGTGCTCAATCTATCCCTCCCTGCCAACCCCGGTGCCAGGCTCGCTTCCGAACTTGGGTCGCCAGCGTGGTGTGGTGTGGCGCCCAGCGCCAACCCTCAGCACCACTGGGCCCGCTAATCTGCTCTTGACATCTTCCTTAGCAATTTTGACAACCTTCAGGATATCCATACCTCCTCATCACCGTCGTGTTAAGGGTAAGCAGACAAATGGCTAAATAAAGATTTGCTGGCAATGCTCAGAAAGAGGGATGAGAGCTGGAGTTGTTTCAAGTCCTCAGGACTACAATTCTGACTTTGGCCAGTACCAGTCCCAGTGAAATTCTCATAGAAAACAAATAAGACTTGCAAAAGCGATACTGCAAGGACCTTCTAAAAGTGCCGCTGGTGATCATAGAAGATTCTGGGCGATGTTAAAACTTTCTTGGCTCCACTTACTCCTCAGCCCCAATGACATGGTCCTAAATGGTATAAACTGTAATGATCCCCACACCATTGCTAATTTTTAACCAGCAGTCCTTAACCTGACCAAATACACCTCCTCCTTCCCCTCTTCTCTTCCATGAAATTCTCACCTATCCGCTTGACAGGAGCTGAGACTTCCCAGTTCCACTTTAAGGCCATATCGAGGACTGATGTCTTAAAACTCTTAAACACAATCTCAGACAATACTAGCACAGGCTCTGATCATCTTGAACCACGGCTCCTAAAACTTGCAGCTCCTTTTATAGCTTCCCCACTTGCTAGGATCTTCACTCTCCCTATGCCACAGCTCTATCCCAGACATCTGGAAGATAGCCAGGGTCACACCAGTCTTCAAAAAGGTGATCCTAAAGATCCCTCAAGCTACAGACCCATTGCCATCCTATCTGCCCTCAGTAAAATTCTAGAGAAACTAGTTGCTAGGCAAACAATTGACTTCCTGCTCAAACATAATCTCCTGTCGGTTAGCCAACATGGTTTCAGTAAAGGACACAGCACCACCATAACCTTGCTTAAATTCACCACAGATGCCCTTGTTGCTATGGATTCCAGTCTTCTTACAGGTGCTGTGTTTATTGATATGACTGAGGCCTTTGACCTTGTTGACCATCCCATACTCCTTGGCACGCTTCACTCATTAGGTTTCTCATCGCCAGTGGTAGTCTGGTTCTCTAACTACCCATCAAACAGGGTCCAAGTTGTTAAGTACAATACTGCTCTCTCAAATCAGACAACTATCAATATTGGGTTCCTTAGGGCTCCATCCTGGGTCCCTTCTCTTTTCTTTATTTATAAATAATATCACACAGTGTGTCTCATCATGCTCCTCCTTCTTTACGCAGATGATATAGTCCTGTACTCGAGCTCTAAAATACGCCTGAAATAAACTCCAGCCTCTCATTGACTTTACTAGTGTGCAGGCCTGGCTTACTGACAACAGGCTGGTTCTCAATGAAAGCAAAACCCAGGCAATGTTATTTGGAACGGCTTCTAAACTTAAATCCTCCCAAGTAAATTTCAAAGTATCCGCACTACTGGCTCACCAATTAGTATTGTTTCTTCCTTCAAATACCTAGATATCACTCTGAATCAGTCCCTTGACTTTGACCTCCATGTGCAATCCACTTGCAAATCTGTAAATTCAAAACTTGGCATAGTATATAAGACTAGTTACGCTCTTACCCCTCAGCTAGGCTGGCCATTCCTTGGGGTATCCTTGCTTCTCTCTGACCTGTGGGGTTCTGACTTATGCCATCATGCAAAGTCTCACACTATGCAGATGAGATGTTGCTTATAACAACATTTGTCGGTATTCTCCTCATTGACGTGCTTAAAGCACTACTGTCAGCTTTAGTCTGACCTAGGCTGGTTATCACCCTCTGCAATCAGACTTCACTCCTTGGCTCTCTGGTTGATAGTATCATGAGGTCCCAAACTCCTGTAGCTCTTGCTGCCGCATTAGTTCCCCAGTCATCCCCCTATGGCCTATGCTCGGTTGAGAAATCCTTCTTCATGTCCCAAGATGTAAAACCTCTAAAGGCTTTCTCCCACTTTGCTCCAATGAACTGGAACACTTGGCTCCTGCTATCCGCCAGTCCTCATCTCATGCCGCTTTCAAAATGACCTCCTAGATTCCTATCCCTCTCTGATGTGTGCTCTTGCTTTAAGACACTGTAATTAGGCTCTCCAGCTCTTCTCTCCTTTCTCTCCACTAACTTATTCTTGTTTCTCACTTATACTTCTATCCATCCTCTCCTGCCCTACTTCTCCAGCCAATGGCCACCTCCTTGCTGGGCAGTGATAAGATGGAGTCCTGCACCTGAACTCTTATCCCTCTCACTAATACCTAGGCCTCTTAGTGTGCTAAGCACTTATATCTGTATTGTGTTATTAATATTCTTTCCTGCTGCTGATTCATTTGTGCTCCTGTTGAAATTACTCAATTATGTGTACTCCTCATAACATACTGTATTTTAAATTGTTTTTGAATCAATTTAAACGTTGTCCAAGTTTATTACTGGACCGTTATGTTTAAAAATACCCTGTTTTATTGTATGCACCACTCATCTATGTAACTGTTTTCTATTGATTATCTTGCCCTGTTTCTCTGTTACTTTTGTTGTGCTGTATTTTACCTTGTATTTCTCCTGGGTGGATTTGAAAATAGTCATTTCTTGGCTAGTGCACCCACCCAGTAAACAAAAACTAACTAAATAAATAAGGACTATCCAGTGCCTTGTGCGACTTATTTCTTGGGGCACTATTTACAAAGTCCTTATCAACCAACAATCTCAGCAACTTGCAGAGTGGCTTACAACACATTTGAACCCATATCCCTAAGGTGAGGTCCTCTGACCTTGATTTACTTGCTATATCAAGATAACCAATCTGGGGACAGTAGCTTTTCAAAACTTTGCCCCTATGCTGTGGAATTATGTTCCATATGGGATCCTTGCCAGTACCACATATGGGAGTTTCAAAGCCTTTGTGAGCACCTCTCGTAACCACTATATGTAAATGCTCCCCAATAGGTAACTGGACAGCTATGGTATGCATACTGTGTAGACCTAATAGGTACTTAATGAAAGATACACTTGTTGTATTGTTGTACTTGTGTCAGTTTGTAATTAAGACACCAACTATATATTGGATATAAATTCATCCAGCTTACTTTTGAAAGTTATACCCTTGTACATTTTTGTCTCTATTTACACACTCTAATATGTCATGTATCGCATTGCTATTGTTGTACTCTCCCAGGTCGTATTCTGAAAACACGCAGTTTCTGTCTAGTACACCTACCCGTTAACAAAAACTAAATAAATAAATATATTGAGTACTGCTACTACCACCACCTCAGAGCAATGTGGGGACTCCAATCAGATTAGTCAATTTGTGCAGACATGCTGAAAAGGACTGGGCCCAGCTGTTAGTCCCAAAGGGTGGTGGCAAATAATGGGTACAGTCTGTCACTGTTGGCCCTGCACTGCTGCCCTTTTGCACTGTAGATGCAACATATTAACAAGCCCTTGAGCAGCTGTGGAATTTTAAATGATGTACCATGTGGTTTGTATTTTCATATTGTTTCAGGGTTTATTTCCAGTTTATCTATAATTACCGAGGACAGTTGCATACAACAAGCTCTCTGTTTGTCAGACTTTATCTGCTCTGCCTGTTGTATGCACTTTCTTTCAATGATCCCTTTATATGGCATCCTAAATGTCTCCAGAGCAACAGATTATAATGCCATACACAGAATATTGGTGTCAGGTGTAGATACGCAGCCAGAGCAGATTGCACACTGATCTTGTTTTCATGCAGATTCCTTAGAAATAAAGAACGAAGGCAGAGAACTACCTCCATAACACTATGAAAATATAAGCTGAATTGTGTCTATTATATTTTTCAGAGTTGTCCCAATGGTATCATTGACTCTTTTAAGTCACAGTTCAGCTAGGGGTATCTAAATGTTAGTGGGCACAAATACAGTTTGAATCCAGTAATGAATGGGTTGGCGACTGAGTCACAGCACAGTCTAGTGATAGTCCCATGGCACTATGCCATGGGCAACCTTGTTGCTAATGGGTGTGCTGTTCTAAAATTGTTCCCACTCCTTAGCCCACCCCCTTAGTTGGTGGTTCACATAGGCCTGTTGGTTTTGAGGGTCATTGTTTTGAATCCAGTGAACCCATAACTTGCTCCCTGAGCCCAGATATACTGTGGTCAACCACACTTTGTGAATGGCAAATTGCTCTGTGGCCCACTGGTGGCTGATTTCACATGGTCACAGATGCTTTTGTGGCCATGCAGGGCAGCTTTGTGACCTCCACTGGGCATAGTGCAGCGGATCATACTCACAGAGTAATGCCATGTGGTCACAGTGAGCACTTAGTACCAAACACTGGGACGGTGCATTACAATGGCATCACCTTTCTCCAGTTTCATGGGAGGTGGGGGTCACCGTGTACTGCAGCGGAGAGGAGAAGGGATGAAGAGACATAAAACAAAGAAAAAGACAGTATTAAAAGCAAGATAGGGACATGCAGGAGATGAAACATAGAAAGAGGAAGGTCATCTAACTGCGTAGAGAGGCCATCTCAGGTCTCATGGGGAATATAGCTGTCTAACCAATTTTTGCAAGAATAGAAAGGACAAGAGAGGTAAACGATAGAACAGAATAGATTCTCCTATAAAACGGGACAAGGCTTTGAACTTGTCACCTTTCTCAGTAATCCCCTTCCTCTGGATCGCACTTTAAACAAGCCTGAGTATGCCTTTCCTCTGCGCTTGAGACATTCTTATTCTGTGATGAGTGTTTTATGCCCAGCTAACCTGGAAATAGGCACATTTGAGGCAGGATTTAAAAACAATGTTAATACAGTATTGCTGAATCTCGATCAATAATATATTCTACTGCCACTGAAAAGAACAGTTACATAAGAGCTACCATAACCATAGACTTTCAAGAGAATCTTTTCAGCTAGGCCACACCTTTGGAACTGTAAGCCATCAGCGGCAGGACCATGCAGAAACTTTTGCTAGTTGGGGTGGGGTGATGAAAGCCACATTGACATGCAGCATCTACACATATATATTGTGTGCAGCCCAATCACTCCTCAGTTCTCAGCTGGAGATTAGCCTCAGAGAACCTCCAGCCATGTGGAACTCAGAGATGAGACCAGCACCTGGTATACAAGGAGAGGCATGGGCTGGAGACAGAATGCATTGAGTAAGGTTTTAGGCACCACATCTGATATAACCCTGTCTTATGCCACTCACATTGACAATATCGCTAAGGCTGTTAATCTCCATGCATAGGGCTCCTATATAGACACAAATGTAGTCTGACCTCAGAAGCCTTCATCCTTGCTATGCATAGCTCTATAGTCTCACTCATTCACTCACAGGTTTGCTATCTATGGGTCAGCTACGAAACGCCCCTTCACCATATCAATATAGTTTCAACAAAGCCTGCTGGCTCCTAACAGGTTCCACCCGATTGACTCATACCCTGCGACCTGTATCCTCAGGCTAATTGGCTCAATCTCAGGGGCAGACTTATGTACCAAACATGTCTTCTCACCAAAAAGTAAGCCTTGGAATGATGCCCCTGGTGTACAGGAACTCTTCATCCCTTACACCAACCCTCACCACACCAGAAGCTCTGATAACCAGGTTTTCAAAATTCCCTGTTGTTGTACCTCCTAAGGTCAGAGATCTTTCACTTGACGGGCCCTGCTTTGGTTCAGTTCTCTTCACGAGACATCTCCTCTGCACTCACTCTAGGCTCTTTTATACGATTGCTTAGACAACATCTGGTTGCTAATGCCAGCAGTGACTGCTTCCACTAACTTGTCCCAACAAGTGTCCAGTACTACCCTTAGTTTAGTGCCACCCTCCTGGCTCTTCACGTCCTTCCCACTTCATTGCCTCCCTTAATCTCCCTCCCTCACCCCTCTATGTCTTTACGCACCCTACCTCACCTACCTCCTCACCCTTGACTAGGCCTTCTGGGCTGATTCTCCATCTCCCCACTTGTTGTGTCTGTCTATCAATCCCGTCCACTTGCCTGGCCCTCTTGGGCTGCTCTTCTCTTCCCTAAATCTAGTGTTTCTCTGTCGTCAAATGTACACCCTTCGACTTGGCCTCATGGACTGTACCTCTCTCCACTCTTGTTGTAGCTCCTGTCTAGCACTTTTTGTCCCCAATTCCTGTATTGTATTTTTGTCCATGGCATACATTATGCAATGCCACATATTAGCTCCCTCTAGCCCCAATGTGACATATCCTCTGTAGCGGTAGAGTTGCTTGTATTAGCTGACGTATTGTTCTCCCTGTATATTAATCCTCTGGCATGGAACCTGTGTAAAGAGCTTACAGCTCAAAGGTGTTAATCAAGATATTAATAAATAAATAAAATAAAATAAATAACGCTTATTGAAAGCAAAGGGAAGAAGGGGAGTACAGTACGGTCTAATGGAGGAGATTCTCTTAAAGATCTACTGTTACGGTAAGTTCTTATGTCATTGTTCTGTCTCCGAGGATATCTCCTCCATTAGGCCACTCCTTTAGAATGATTTCCAAGCAGAAGCAGCCCAGGAGGATGGTACAGTCTGATATGCAATCAGGACAGAAGGTCTTGCAGTACAGCAAGCCAAAACCAGCACGCCTACAAGAGATGATGTCCAGCCTGTAATGTTTAGTGGAAATGTGAACAGTGCTTCATGTGACTGCAGCACATATGTCATATGTCACCAGCAAGAACATTTTGAAATAACTCAAGTGGCTATATCCTTAGTGGCGTGACCATGAACAACACAAGGAAGATCCCAGGGGTCACGCTTAATTTTTTTTTTTGCACTGGTCCACGGAAAGAGATGACCCAGCTGCACTGGCCCCCCAGAGATTGCACTAGCCTCAACATTAACAGAAAACATTATGAAAAGAAGCACACAGTGACAAAGTAAGATGTTTGAAACAATAGTTTTACTGTGTGATACTGTTTGAGATATTTCGTTGTTTCCAAATCGGAGATGAGAACTAAATCAGTGCAGCAGGCATTTACAGACTCAACTGTATTAATGCAATGTCTTACTTAAATGACATTTAACTCTTCTCACACTGTAATTTGCCTAGTTAGTTCTAGGCTTGAGTGCCAGACCACCAGCTGACATCAGTTCAGCAGTGTTGGAGAGTATCTGCAGTAAAGCAACGTTGTTCTGAGCTAACTGAAAAGTATCGCTAGGGACGTGGCCCGGTGGTGCTGAGAGTTGAGGTGCTGGCCACCACACCTGCACCACGCCGGGCGCACCCGGGTTCATGAACAGACTCGCCACCAGGGGCTGGCAGAGGAAAGGAAGGATGGAGCATCCCACGCACTGCTCTCCTTCCTTCGGGTGGGTGAGGGATATGCACCACACTGCAGTGACACTAGCGGAGGCTGGGTGCTCTGCAGACACGGGCATACACAGGGGAGGAGTGCAGCAGGTGTCTGCATGTCTGTGCGTCGGGCGCCACTGCACGTCTGCCTCCTCAGTGGGGTCAAAACTTGGAGGAAAAAGGTGGGTGACTCGGTGGCTGATGGCCAGCCCAGCACCCTGGATTCAGAGGCGTCTTTGCCGAGTCTGTGCCACAGGTCCCTATGGGGGGATGCTGCCATTGGCCGGCCAGTGTGATGGAGCATATAAATTAGCATGCCAGACTGACTCCAGGGTGCGGTGGCGAGGTTGATGGGGTCCACTCTGACCAGGAAGAAAATACTGACATGATAAAAAAAAAAAAGTATTCCTAGGACGATGTGTAAATTTGAATTGTCCCAAGTTAGAACTGAAAACTCAGTAGATCCTGCACTGCATGCTGTCTCCCTAGTGCTGCTCTGATTAAAATGTGATATCTTACATGCAAATGAATTCATTGTGTATCACTGATTTGCCTAACTTTTTGTCAAGCTTGAAGTAAAAAGAACAGTCTTTTCAAAACTGAAACTCTGGGACAAGCAGCACAAATCAATAGACCACATATAAGCCTCCATCACTGGGATGGCAATACCAGAGTCCATCATACATGGGCCCAAGCAACCACAGAATCCACTCACAAATCGAGGCCTTTACCAGAACCCCCCACTGACCGCATACGAGCCTTGCTCCCAGCCACCTTCCCTGCATGCCTCAATTGATGGGATCCCCATAGACATGCACCTGCCCCAGCAATGTTAACCAGTCACCTGCACCATGTTTTGTTCTTTCCCAAGCAACAATCATCCAGCTCTGTTCTGGTCGGCTAAGTGAAGGTGCAGTGAGGACTTTCAACCACCTACCTCCCCATGGCCCTTAACTGAAACTCTGCAACACAAATCAGCAGATCACATGAGCTTCCACAGGAATCCAAGACAAAATGTGTCTGCATTCACTACACAACCCCAACAAAACAAATGGCAGCCAGGCCTTCAGAAATAAAAGCATGACTACGAATCTGCTCTGGCTCTCTTCTTCACCAAACTCAGCCAGTCTGGGGAGGCAGGGAAGCTAACACTCACGGTGATGCTGGCCCAGTTTAGCTTACCTTGCATGACTATTCAAGTGGGAACAACTCCTCACAGCCGATTTCGGGCTTCGCTTTGGGCAATGATATCCCCAGGTGATACCTGGCCCAGATGAGGCACCACAGATTATATACCTTTTAAATGCTTTTCTTTCTCTCATCCACATATTTGCTGGTTCTAGGTAAAGTAGCAGATGTCTTGCTTATTCTGTGCTAAACTTAGAGCAGCCCCACGCCGTCGGACCATCTGGTCACACTCTTGCTCTCCTCTGCAGCGCGGCTTCACTGCAGGCTGCCATGCGGGATTCAGCAGCTCAGAAGATGGGGATGGGCTGCAGACTGGTGACAAATCTTCCTCTCTAATCAGAGAGCTCCATGAGGACCTGTAGGAGTTGCCAGGCTGCAAAAGTGAGTATTCGGATGAAAAAAGGAACCTGGTGTTTTTAAGGCGCTATTTACTAAAACAGGCTAGATTGCACTAGCCAAGCCAGGAAAGTCAGGAGAGCATTGCACTGGCCCAAGGCAATTTGCACTATGCCCTGGCTCAGTAAAATAACATTAAGATCGACCCCTGAGATCCTTACCACACCTTCTATAGCAGAATATAATGCAGTATGCCAGCTGTTTGATGGTGTCATTTAGGCACAGGAGTGCCTCTTTCTCAGGGGTGAATGAAACAAAAGCTGAGAGGACTTTCTGCAGTCCTTGGTGCACTAATATAGTATCTTACTATTCTATGTACATCCATAAGTATGGAGCAGCATCTCACCCTTGTTAGCATGTTCAGAATAATATACAGGAAAGTGTATTGTTTGATTCAATGTAAATTCAGATACCACCTTCGCAGAAACTTAGGAGTCATACACAAACAGTCTGCCTTTGTGAAAAATCAAACAGGAAGGCTCACAATTCAGAGCCTGAAGCTCGGAAATCCTCCAAGCAGAGGTCATCATGACTAAAAACAATGTCTTCCATGACAGGAAACATAAGCCCTCAACTCACGTCAGGCTCAAAAGGAGCCAATGTCAATTTCTCAAGAACAAAATTTAATTCTCAAGGTGGGACTGGATTATGAATAGGAGGTTTCATATGACATCCCTGAGGAAGGTAGAAGCTGAAGTGCTGGGGTTCTTTGCTGGGGCAGCTGGTAGGTTGTGAGATGGGGCAGGTCTGTAACCTATTTTGTAACCTTTGCTAGAAATATTCTAGAGCATTCATGCACTTTAAGTACTTTGTTGGCTCAACTTTCTACATACACTTTTATAGCGCTGGTATATGGTATATATGTATATTTTTATGGCACACATTATCTTAAAATAAGAAAAATAAAATAAGCAAAAGCTTTACTTTTGAATGATTTCAATGTGTGACTGTATATTTTCTCAGACCTGTGTGCTAACCTTATTGGTGTGTTTTCAACACATTTCAAAGATTATGTCTTAATATTGCAGTACTCTAGTCTTGGATCATGTAAAGATGAGCACCCTTCTGTTATTTGAGTGCAGGTGTTTTTCTATTAGGATTTGTTCATATGAAGACTACCTCTCAGAAATATATGGGCACTTCTAATTGGGCAACCTGTGATGACCATCAGTAGAGGTGTGAAAGCTGATATAGTGGCCAAATGCACCTTAAGAGAGAAATACTGCAAGCCAGAGTCAGTCAAGGAAAGCACAAGTACTTGTATTCCAACACAGCATTCACAGGACATGTAAAAGAGTCCATATTCTGTGAAGCAGTCCACAGAGTGAAGTACTTCCATTTAAGGGAATAAGTATGTCTGATAGAAGGCTTCCTAGCCACAAGCAGGACATTAGCAACCTTAAGAGATACCCCAAAACATGCAGTGGCTATGTTTTCAGGAGCCATGCATGCAGGTGGGGACCTCAGGTCTGGACAGACCAGGGATCCCTTGCCCTGTCACAACAGGCCCCGACACAGAGGTAGAGGGACAGGACGCCCACTGCCAGATGTTGAAGGAGTAGAAACCATATCTGTTGAGGCCAGAATGGAGCAATGAGGATGATAGTGGCACTGTCCACCTGTGGCTTGAGCAGAGCCTTCTGTCTTAAAGGAATGGATGGAAATGCCTATAGGATTTTCTCTTTCCAGGAGAGGGACAACATGTCTTGCCAAAAACTCCAGGCTCTAGAGTGAGTGAGCAGAAATGCGCAGTTTTGCATTGTGTGGGATGCAACAAAGTACAGCTCTGGATAACCCCATCTTGCAAAGATGTATTACATGGGTCAGCAGTTCCATTTCATGAACCACTGACTGGGACCTGCTTAACCTGACTGCCAAAACATTTTGAGACCTTGAAGAAACACAACCGAAAGCTGAAGGTCGTGAGACAGAGCCCAATGTCATACCCTCATTGCTTCCCTAAATAGGGATAGGAGGAGCACCCTTCGTTTGCTGATGTAATGCATCACACTGACATTGTCTGTCTGGATTGGCAGAGGTCTGGGGCAGATATGATTCTGAAGAGAAGATATGATTCTGAAAATAATATTGATTTTGCTAGAGGAAGGAGAGTGGAATGGGTGCTCCATGGACAGGTAAGGGGTTACTTATTTATTTTGACTGAGGGAGGTGGGTGGGCTGGGGTGCTATGTGGACAGGATAGGGGGTATTTATTTTGGCAGAGCAGAGGAAGGCTTGGTGGGGTGCAACATGGACATAGTAAGGGGTTGCTTATTTATTTTGGCTATGGGAAAGAGAGTGGGATGGTGCTACGTGACAGGGTAAGTGGTTACTTATTTATTTTGGCTGAGTGTAGGAAGCTTTGATGGTGTACTATGTGGATAGGGTAAGGGGTTACTTAATTATTTTGGCTGAGGGGAGGAGGGTTTGATGGCGTACTGTGGGGACAGGGTAAAGGTTACTTATTTTTAGGGATGAAGGGAGTATGGTGGGATTGGTGCTAGTGGACAGAGTAAGGGGTTTACTTGTTTAATTTGTTGAGGAGAGGAAGGTTTGATGGGGTGCTGTGTTGACAGAGTAAGGTTATTTATTTTGGCTGATGAGATGAGGGTTGGATGACTGCTACGTGGACAGAGTAAGGGAGTTACTTGTTTATTTTGGCTGAGGGGGAGGAGAGGGATGGGTTTGAAAGTGGAGATAAGTAGATTACTTAGTTATTTTTGCTGGGGGAGAGAAGGATTTGATAGGTGTTACAAGGACTGGTAAAGGGGTTACTTTTTATTTGGGCTGAGGGAGGAGGGTCTGATGGGGTACTACATGACTAGTGTAAAGGGGTTACTTGTTTATTTGTCTGAGGGGAGCATTGTGGAATGGGGCTACGTGGACAGGGTAAGGGGATTACTTGTTTATTTTGGCTGAGGGGAAGAGGGCTTGATTGGGTGCCATGTAGAAACATTCAGATACCTCAAGGGTATTAATAAGGTACAGAAAGGTAACATCTTACATAAAAAGAGATGCGAAGGACAAGGGGTCATGATTTGAAGCAGGAGGGAGGAAGGGAGGCTCAGAGGGAATACGAGGAAATACTTCTGCATGGAAAGGGTGGTGGACATCTGGAGCAGACTCCCAGCAGAGGTTGTGGGTGCTAAAACGGTTTCAGGATTCAAGCATGCATGGGACAGGCACAAGAACACCTTTAGAAGCAGGGATTGTGGGGAGCCTGAGATCAAGTAGGGGCTCAGGTACAAAACAGTAGGGAATTTTTAGGGCAGACTGGGCCAGAAGGTCCTTTTCTGCCAACAACTTCTATGTTGAGCTATGTTCTAAGACTAGAGGCTGTACAGGGCAGCCAGCATTTCCAGGGGTATATATATATACTGTATATATATATATATATATATATATGTATAGATAGATATACATATACATCTCAGCCTCCACCTTGGTCCATGACCCCTGTGTCTGGTAGGGGTTGAGATGAACACCCCAGATGGAGCCTGAGTGTAAAAGAGTAGGGGTCTCTCTATCATTCATACCCTGGCGCCTCCTCACACTGACATACCTTAGGGTCAGTCTGGGTTCTTTGGGCAGTAAAAGCTGAATACCAGAAATAGGTTTTGTTGCTCCATCTGGGGTAAGGGATACAAAAGGTTACCCAGCATGGCCCTAACCTCCCTAGGAAGAAGTATTAGTTTCTCCCACACACAGTTGAGTTTTCCCAACTCAGCAGTGATATACCCAAGCAATAACCATGAACAATAATTATAAAGTGAAGTAACCTATTTATTTTAGGGAGGGAAAAGCGGAATAAACAGCATGGAAACAAACAATTATTCAACTGTAAATCCACAGAGTCCCCGTACCCAGACGGGTATACCAGCTTCCCTCTATGAAGTCAGAATATTGTACTTGTCTGCTGCAGTGGGTACTCTCACCGGTTGTTGCGACCAACCAGATGTTGAAGAGCTGTTGAGCATTGGGGATGCTGAGGAAACAAAGTCTATGTTAGAATTAAAGAACTTGAATAACAGAGCGCCAACTGAATTTCACACAAAGTAATACATGTAACACTTTTCAACTTCTGCCTGGGCTTTTCCTGCAGCTTAACTAAAGTCCTGCCTGGACTGCACCCCTCAGAATATCTAACTAACTAACTAGTTTCAAGTTTCAGTACTTTATTGATCGACTTTTAGATCTTTACAAAATACAATAAACAGAGAAGAATAAAATCACATTATAAAATCAATCATTCAAATGTATTAAGAGTTGTAGATTCTCTTTATTAAAAGAAACACGTTATCTAGATATTTGCAATATACATCCCATAAATAAAGATAACAACATTTTGAAGTATAAAAGTATCTTAAGAGGATATCCTAAAATTATGGTTTACACCTTCTCTTTTCCTTTTGGAGTTTCTTGTGCCATTCTATTTTAGACATCACGATTTTGAGTATCCATTTCATATTTTCACCATATCCTGAGTGATTAGTGAAAGTTGAAATTCAAGTGTGTGCCTAACAGACCTTCAGTTGGTGTCTGCATTTTGTGTGAGCAGGAGTAGGAGAAACTGTTTACTGGAAGGTGGGTGAGTGTTTGAAATTGGCTGAGGCTTGTACCTTAACTGCAGGAATCCCATTTCAACAGGGGATTAGTGAGGGTTGAAATTCAAGTGTGCCTAACAGACCTTCAGTTGGTGTTCTCATTTTGTGTGAGCAGGACTAGAGAATTTGTTTGCTGGTATGTTGCACTAGAGCTGTGTTTTTGCCCTGTAGTTTATGGAAGTATGTGTTTTTACCTGATTGTTTTTGTAGACACCGTACCAAACCTGGTGGAAGGTGGGGGTTTGTCCAGTGTGCAGGATGTTCAGACAACTTACGCTGGAGAAGAGCTTGAGACAGGAACTGGGTGGAGGGACAGGTATGAGGGGTTGAGGAGGAGATGGGGCAGAGGGGCAGGGAGGGTTCCCATCGCATATGGACCAGGCTGCTACAGGCTGGAAGGGGCACCTTGGGGGGGCCAAGTCTATAGGGTCCCGGGAGCACCAAAAGGGTTGTTGGCAGGTGGTGGAACACTGGTAGACAGAGAGGAAGAAAAGAGGTTCACAAGTAAGCAGAAAGGGATTTCAGGGGAGGCAGGGCAGGAGGTTGGAGACAACAAACAAATATACAATACTGGTTGATGAAACACAGCAGGAAGTTGGGGAAGCCACCATAGAACAAGAGTCAGGTGACCAGGAGGAGGGGGAATATACAGTACAAGGAGAGAGGGAAGATGGTGGTGTAAAAGTGGGAGGGGCAGGAAGTAGGTCAAGTTGGCATGAACACACTAAACGAAGAAAGGCCAAAGCATGTTGGGGGGAGGAGGAGGAGGAGGCACAATGCAGGGGGCAGGGAGGATGTAGCAGTGGAGAGGAGGTTGGGGAAGGGCGGCACAGAAAGGATGGAGATGGAGGAGGAGCAGGTGGAGGTGCGATCGGAGGAGAAAGGAGGGGAAGGGCAGGTATGACAGCAGAGGACACTGAAGAAAAGGGGTTCATAGGAGGACAAACCATGGGGGCAGTGCAAGGGATGGGGCGCAGGTACTTATATTAGGGGATTCTATGCTCAGGGGTGAGATGGGAGGTAAGAGAGCAAGGAAGAGCCGAACCTGGGTGGAATGTATGCCTGGTATGACAGTGGGGAGAGTAAGGCAGTGCATTCAGAAATGTGTGGAGAAGGTGGAGGGAAGCCTCATATCATTGTGCACCTAGGAACAAATGACTTAGAGGGCAGTACAGCTGAAGAAGTGCAGCGAAGTTCAGGAAGTGGGAGGTATGTGCAATCAGGTGGGAAGCTCAGTAACGTTCTCCGAGGTACTCCCGGTACCTAGGGCAAGCACAGGGAGAAAGCTAAGAATACAGGAGTTTAATGGATGGCTGAAGGTTGGTTTGCAGAAATGGGGTATGGGGGAGTAGGAGGAGATGGGGCAAGACATGGAACAATAAGGGGCTTTATGCCAGGATAGGCTGCATCTCAACATCGAGGTACAAGGCATTCAGACAGGGGCTGAGAAGTACATTAAAACAACATAGATTTAAACTGAGGACGGGAGGGGCTGAGTTGGATATCAGGGAGGAGGCACTTTCCAGGAAGACCGAAGGTCTAGCCCCCAGAGAGGGAGGAGGAGGGAATGAGGGACGTTACCAAGACAAAAGTGAAAGGGGGAGAAACGGGAAGAGGAGGAGCAGGACACAAGGTGGACTGTAGTATCCTTGAATGCAAGGAGCTTAGCAAACAAGGTGGCAGAGTTCCAGGCAATGATGGTGGAGGGGAGGTAGATATTGCTGCTATCTCAGAGACCTGCCACCCATACCATGACTGGGATATCACAATCCCAGGATACAAGGTGTTCCGGAGGGAAGGGGGAAGGTGACTATTTATGTCAGAGGGGATACTGTGTACCAGGAGGGAAGGGACAAGGAGAGGCCAGACTATAGGGTATTGCTCCAAAGCCCTAAAGTTAAGAAGCTTAGGATGGGGTGGTGTACAGGCCACCCTCACAGAGTGAGGAGGTAGATAGGGAGCTTGGGGAGCAAATCAGGAAGGTTAGTGGCAAAGGGAATACAGTTATAGTGGGATACTTCAATCTACTTGGGGTTGACTGTCGACAGTAACTACAATCACGCCTAGGAACAGGTGCTGCTGGAGGCTATCTAAGACAGTTACCCAGTGCAAAGGATGATGGATCCTACTAGGAAGGAACATACTGGACTTGGTGCTAACAAATGGAGACCAAGTCCAGGATGTGGTAGTACAGGACCCTCTAGCAGGCAGCGATCACCGCCATTGTGGTTCCTTCTCCACATGGAGGGAGTCTGCTAAGACCAGGATAAGAGTGTTGGATTTCAGGAAGGCAGATTTTGCCAGAATGGGCAGCATCCTAAGAGATATTTAGCTGAAATTAACCAAGGGATGGATGCTGAAGTGAAGTCTGCAATCATTAGGAAGGGAATAAATAAGGCCATGAACACGTAGCCAAATCTCAGAGTAAATAGTCCAGGTGAAAAAAAAAACCTAGCTGGGTCAGCAAGGAGGTGGTGGGAAGGTGAGGGAAAAAATTGGCCTTCATTAAGTTTGAAAAATCTGAGCGTGAGGAGGATAGAGAAGTGTTCCAAAAGCATCTAGGGAGGTGACCAGGTCAGTCAGGGCAGCCAAGGCAGCAAAGGAGCTGAAGTTGGCTCAGGGATCAGAGAGGGGAAAGGGATCTTTAAATACATAAGGGAGAAGAGGAGTTGTAGAGATGACATTGTTAGAATGAAGAAAGAGGAAGGATGTGCAGAACAAGGAAGATGAGGCAGAAGCACTCAATGAGTATTTCTGCTTGATGTTCACAAAGAAAGGGATGGCCCAATACCGCAGGAGAAAGAGGGCAAGGGTGGAGTGGGGTGCAGAGATAACAGATGAGGTAATTCAAGAGGACAGAGTTCTGAAGGGCCTTAAAGGCTTGTGGGTGGACAAGGCACCAGGACTGGATGGTGTACACCCAAGTGTCCTGAAGGAACTGGCAGAGTTGTTGGCAGGCCCTCTGATGGGCCTGTTCAACATCTCCTTGAGATGGGGAATGTACCCAGGGACTGGAGGATGGCTCATGTGGTGCCCCTTCACAAAGTGGACCCAAGGACCAACCGGTAACTACAAACTGGTGAACTTGACTTCCATAGTGGGAAGTTGATGGACACCATTTTAATGGAGAGGCTGATAATCTTTCTCGATAAAAATGGTCTGCAGGATGAGAGACAGCATGGGTTTCACAGGTAGATCTTGCCAAACTAACCTGATTGACTTCTTCAACTGGGTCACTGGGGCAGTTGACGAAGCCACGCTGTGGATGCCCTGTATCTGGACTTCAGCAAGGCTTTCATCTCTGTGCCACACAGGAGGTTAATGAGCAAGTTGAGGGACATTGGGAAGGGGAAAACTGGTGGGTGGGTTGAGAGCTGGCTGCAGGGCAGACAACAGAGGGTAGTTGTAAGGGGGAGACATCCAAGCCACAGCCAGTAATGAGTGGAGTACTGCAGGGTTCAGTGCTGAGCCCTGTTTTGCTCAGTGTCTTCAATGGAGACATTGCAGGGGATTAAGAGTAAGATCTGCCTGTTCGCTGGATGACACTAAGATTTGTGCAAAAGTGGACAATGAGGAAGAGAGGCAAGCACTCAGAGAGGATCTAGCTAAACTTGAACACTGGTCTAGGGAGTGGCAGTTGAGTTTATGCTAGGAAGTGCAAGGTCATGCACCTTGAGACAGAAATCCCAAGAACAGCTACTGGCTGGGGAGTGCAGGTAATGGGTTCAGAGGAGGAAAGGGACCTGGGGTCATAGTCACAGGGGAGAAGGTATCTGCACAGTGTGGGAAGGCGCGGCGCAGCAAGGGCAACTAGGATGCTGGGGTGCATTGCCAGAGGGATCACCTCTCGAAGGGAGGTCATCCTGCCATTGTATAGATCACTGGTGAGGCCACACTTGGAATACTGTGTACAGTATTGGTGCCCATACCTCAAAAAGGATGTGAGATTACTGGAAGGAGTGCAGTGTAGGGCTACAAAATGATCATGAGACTAGGGGAGTTGCCATGCGAGGAAAACTTGAAGGAGCTCAACATGTACTGGGAAGACACAAGGGTAAGAGGGGAATATAGAGACCTTAAGTACTTGAAAGGCATAAACAAAGTCAAGGAGGGAGGATTGTTCTGCTTAAGGGGGGAAGGACCACTAGGGGCACAGTCTGAAGTTGGAAGGGGAAGGTTTAGGAGGGAGATGAGGAGGCACTACTTCACAGAGAGTGGTGGTGGGTTGGAACACACTGCTGGAGGAGTTAATCACTCAAAGGACAGTGGATAGCTTGAGCGGGGTTGGGATAGAGTCAAGGGTAGGGTTAGTACAGACAAAAACACAAAGGGGAAGGACCGAGAAAGCGGAGGAAGGAGAGGTTTGGGTGGGGTGGGCAGCTGTAGTGATATGAAACTAAGAGCTGCACAGTCGGCAGACTTGATAGACCTGTAGGCCTTTTTCTGCCAACAGTTTCATATGTTTGTTATAAATTCCACAAGTGAATTAATTAAAATTGTAAGGTTTCCTCTTTGTTAGTATATTCACATGAAAAATTATCTGGTAAGTACATTCCTCATCCTTTGATATTTTGGACAATCCAATAGATTAAAGAGAATAATTCTTTAAGACCACAGACACAATTTAAGTCTTTATACAGTGACCTATCCTTGGAGAAAACATAACACTGGGTTTTGCATGAGTGTAATACAAATGGAATTTTAAGAAAATAACACTGTCCTTTTCTTCTGAAAGATGGAGTAAGTATAGTTCTAAAACATGATTTACTTTGTTATGTGCGTACCAGTGATGTAGCTTTAATGTTCTTATTTTCTGCATATCAGTGTCATAAGATATTTGTTTCAGTCTATTTTTAATTACTTTAATGTAACTCTGTGAGATAGTTATCCCAGCTGTGAATCCCTCCATAAATGATCTAATTTTAAAACCTTTAAAGTATCCACAACTTGTTCTGACCAAGGAGGAATGACCTCTAGTTTACCAAGCAGCTTTTTCATCTGCACATTTCTTTACTGATCTATTAGAATCCAAATTTGTACTTTTGATCCAGTAGTCTAATTATGCTGTAAGAGCTAAATACTTTACTTGGACTCTACCAAGTTCTGCTCTAGATATTTCAGGGGTGAAGATCTGGGTAATTGCAACAAAACTCTATAATTGAGTGAAGGGTTTTCTAAATTGACTTTAGAGTTGTTTTACCAAATTTCTGCGTATAAAACTATAAGGTTCATTTTCATTTCTGCAGCTCGTTAAGTTGAGAGTATGGAATAGCCTCTGTATTTAGCATCAAATCTCAGCAATGTGCTTTTGCTTTGATAAAGTTTGTTCAGGGTATATGTAAAGTGTTTAGTTTTTCTTGCAATTAGCTGAAATATAATAACCTAAATAGTGATAATTTGAAATTACATCTAATGGTGTATCTTTTATACACCATATATACTTTGGTTTATGCTCATCCACTATAAAATGTGAGTCTTGTTATTATTTATCAGCTTGTTAGTAACACAGTATTGCTGTAGCAACTTTGTTTCTCTAGTCCTAAAGGAGAGAGTGAGATCAATACTAAATTGTCTGCATGTATGAGTGTAGGAACTATAGTTTCTCCAACTGAGGGACCTAACTAACTAACTTTTTAAACAACCTCTAAGGCGCTGCCCAGAGGTATGTAAAGTTTGTTGACAGTCTCAGGGTTGCTGAGAAGGATAAGGCTTGGCAGTACCACTCTGAGTGCAACAGACAGTCTCTAGGAACACCACTGCAGGCTGGAGGTTACAAGCAGGTGCTGGATTCTTCACATGTGATGGGCCTTTCATCGTCTTCACCCCATGGACCCTTTGCCATCGTCACCCCTTGAGCCTTTCGCCATCTTTTGCCCTATGGGCCTTTTGTCATTTCGCCCCACGGCTTTTAACCATCTTTCAAGGGACCATCCTGGCTCGTGGTCACCCAGGACACTCAGCAAGATATACTGATTCCACTGGAACTTAAACAGAGTCATGGTTTTAACAGTCTCAGACCCAGCTCAAATAACTTTCTTCTGGACTGGGCAACAGTTCATATCCTGTTACAGGCTTGAAAAACTGCAGAACAGCAGTTCAAAAATTTCCTACAAGGAAAATAGCTGAGCAATCCAATTCAGTTCCCTGCTGAGAAAATGGCTAGTAGGCACTCTGCCTGAGACTTTCTTCTGAGATCAAAGGGACCATTCTGCACCAAGGCTAGCCTACTGGCTTGTGCAGCCCTTCTAAAGCAGTCTTCCTCTATAGCTTTTGGCTGGAACTCCTCCAGAACCCAGGGCACAGCCCATTATATAGTAGCCTTTACTCCCCATCCAATTGGCCAGAATTTTCTCGAGCCATAGAGGGTGCCCTTTCACCCTTCCCATAACCCTCGGCATCAGGGAGGCTTATTGAGGGCTGCCATAATTGTTTACAATTGTGCTGCCCCTTCTGCAGCCTCCCTTTTTATTTATAAGCCCATTTAGGGGCTACCACCTATATGCCCTGGCCCTGCTTGCTCTGATGGGGCCAGAGAAACCCTTAAATTGCTTGCCAGGAGCCTTGTTTATCTGTCAGGGTTCCCAAACCAAGAGACGCCTTTGTGCCTTTCATGGCTGCAGGTGTGCATGCACACCTCCTCCATAGCTCCTGGTCCCACTGGCCATTTGGTCACCGAAAACCACCAATACTGTGCCCAGAGGTACTGAATACTTATACCCTGGCTCCACTGCCTACCCTGGAGCTGGGAAATGCTCTAAACCTATGGCCACTCAGCCAAATGCTGCTATGGGAGCCACATCTCCTTTAAGTCCGGGTTATACTTGCACAGTGCTCTACATGCATGGCCATATTGAAAACTACATCAGCTGCCCAGCAAGCCCCTGAATAAGGAACAGAAACTTTCCCAAGTGTCCATAGGTGTAAACAATTATAGGACCTCGGCCCGCTCTCTTTATGGGGCCAAGGATCAGGAAGATTCAGCGGCAGCAGCAGCCACTGAGAACAGGGAGGGAGCCCTGGCCCAAATCCCCCAGAGGCTCTTGATGAAACCCCTGGTCCCATTCAGCAGTCCAGGGACCAGAGGCAAAGGGCAACAATACCAAGGCATCAACAGGCTGTAGCCCAAACAGGTTAAGCCCACACTGAGTGGTGGGTGGAGGTCTTACATGAGGCATCTGCGGGAAGATCTGTACAGGAGCTAGCACAAGGAATAAAAGCTCTTTAGTAGGTTGTCACAGTCCATCTGCCAGAACAACTATCTGTGAAGAGGAGATGTGGTGAGAGTCATTTGGTTCAGCTCATCCGTCAACTGCTCACATTGGGCCCTGAATGTCCACTGAGGTATCCTCATATGAAGACATGCCAGTGGCACAGTCACTGTGGCCACAGCCATGAGGTCCAGGAGACATTTGGCAGAGATATAGTGGCTCCTATATACCAAGTGTGCCTGAACAATCAGAGTGTTTTCTCTGTCCTGTGGCAAAAGGCACATCCCTTCTCTGCATCCAAGACTGCCCCTATATATTACAGTTTTGGCACAGAGATAAACACAGACTTAGGAACATTCACTTTGACCCCCAAGTCATCAAACAGCTGACATATCTGAGACAGGGTATGTAGCAGAACTTCCCTGGAGCTGATGTTCAGGAGGCAGTCATGCAGATAGAGGAAAACATGGAGGGCCTCTTTTCTACCATGGCCTGGCTAGCGGTAAGACTGGGAGAACTTGATGAAGTTCTGGCCCTTATTAAATAAGAACCGAGGGCCAGCCCCATGGCACCAGGCAATAGGGGAATGCCTGGCATGCTGGCGATCTGGGTTCATGCCCCGAGCCCAGAGCAACAGGAGCAGTGGCCAGCAGGAATGGCTGAAGAGCTTCCTCCAGATGCTCTCCCCTTGGGGAGGGTCATGAGAGGCACTGCCCTTTGGTGGCTCCTGGCAGCTGGGTACAACATCATGCACTACAGCCAGAGGGTGACCGTATGTTGCATGCGCGATAGATCAGGACATTGTGACATGCACCAAAGCGGGTGGGGCCACTAGAAAAGGATAATGGCTGCCTAGCCAACGGATGATGGCGGCCTATCCTTCCATCACCGTGGGTAGCCTGGGTATTATTTATTTGTTTATTGAATTTTGTTGACCTGGTAAGCCCACTGAGACTAGAAGTCCCTTTCAGGGGCACTGGGGAGGTGGATACAGATGGTAACCAACTGAAATTGAACCAGATTAGTTGTTGGTGCTATTTTTAGTGACAGGGGAAATTTCATAGGACATTCAGGAAATTCCCCACTGTTCTGTAGAGGGCGCTGAAGCGCTGTTGGAGCCATGGCCAGTCTGAAGGATGGCAGAGGGAAGGAGAGTGTTATGGAGGACAGCGATATTGAAGAAGAATTTGTAAAAGATGTGACTGCTCCTGATTCTGAAGAGGAGCTAGAGTTTTTGCAGTGGTGCCAGCATCAGAGGAATCTGAGGAGGAGGTAGAGTATATACTAAATGAGAGGAGGTTTTGATTACTGACGAAACAGGACAAAGAATTGGCGCCTGCTCATCTGGAACAGGCTATGGAAGAAATGACTGTCCGTTATGAAGATTTGGAGGAGGAGAACAAGAACCAGCTGGAGGAGCGAGAAGAGAGCCTGGGAAGGGATTTGACCTGGAACCCAGAGTGACTTTGGAATCAGAGGTGGGGCCCAGTCAGAAGGTGGAAATGCTAAGGGAAGGGAAAACCCACGGAACATCTCTTGTCGGTTAAGGAGGCTTTGATACATTCTTTTGGCCTGCCAATGACTTGGAACAATTTGAAATGGTCTCTGGGGTCGTTCCTGCAGAGGCGGGTTTGATCCAGGATCAGGATGGGAGCTGGAAGCCTGAAATGGAGTGGGAAGACTTCTCCCAGAGTGGTAAGAGGGGTACTGATGTTTAAAAAGGAAAGGGAACAGAAAGGAAGGCAATCATGCCTGTCAAAGTAGGAGGGTGCTTAACCTCTGGTGATATTCTCAGAATGGGCCCTGTATGTTATAAAGAAAGGGAAGGAGAACAGCATATTGGGATGGAGTGTCTTCTTGTGGAAGAGTGCTTGACAATGCAAGATAAAACTTTACCCAGGGAGGATATGGGGGTCAGGAGGTTCAGGTTCTCTGAAAGAAAGAGAAAATGCTGTGTCTAGTGTTAACCCCCTCCCCAGCTAAAACCTATGCTGATACTGTAAAAGTAATGGCTCCTTCTGAAGCAGAAAATGATTAGTGAACTTCCTTAGAGAAAGAAGGAGACCAGGGTGGTTCTCCCAGGAGGATTTGGTGATCCCCGAAGGTTCTAATGCACGCCTGCTATATAGAGGAGGTCTTGAAAACTACACAGATAGGTATCATGTGGGGAGAAATCTAATTAAATATTCTATGTGGTTTATAGCTACAGAGGTGTATGCTCTAACTCATATAATGGGGAAGATGTATTTGTTGTCAGCTTTAGACAATGAAAGGCCTGGAATGTGGACAAAATATGAAGCGCTGAAAAACACCCGCTGTGGGCTCCTTTTTGGCAATCCCTTACCAAACCTATAATGAAAATGGTGACTGTAATGTTTCGGTCAGAGTGTGTGGGATGTGGGAGATATTATACAGTGGTTACAGCAGAGATGCACTGTTCTGGGTTCTCCTGAGGCAATAATTGATGAGGATTTTTCTGGACAGGAGGGTGGAGGTTTAAAGTAAAACTGGAACTCTCAGATTCTGGCATTGTTCATATCCCTAACAGCTTTTTTTGGTAGAGACAGAGGGGTAGTATTCTACCTGGGCAGCCCAGGGCTTGTTACAGGTGTGGGTCCTGCACACACCTCTCAAGCACATGTGATGAGATTAGATGTGGTTTGTGTGGGGAGTGCAGGCATAGCAATCCAGAATGTGCTAATCATGCACGCCTGCAACCTCTGTGAAGAATATGGGCATATGTTTAACATTTGCCTGTGGGCAGCAGAAATAACAGTAGAAGTATGAACCAGGGAAGAATTGATTAACAAGGCTAAAAGAGCCAGAGCAAGATGAACCTGCAGCCCCTACTTTACAGGAGCAGGGAAGGTGGAGGAGGCCCGCAGTCTTTATCTCAGTTGGTGGCAGCTGTGGATGGTAAAGGTCTAGGTTCAAGGGGGAGAAGAGTACATGCCCCTAGTGGAAGAACCTTTAATGGGGAGATTTCTGGAAAAGATGGAATGAAGGGAGTGATGGAAAGTGAGGGGGGGGGCTTAAGAGAGCTAGAACCAAGGAGATCAACATGCCCCCCGCAACCACTGGGAGCTCCCAGGATTCAGGTAGAAAATGGAGCCTGAGAAGTTGTAAGGATCTATTTCTGAACTTAAGATGGACAACCCTTTGACATTTTAGGGGACTGGGAGAGGGAAGGCCCTCAGGGGAAGAAGGGCTCTAATGTGTCATCAGGATACAGGTTGAATCCTGCCCCAGGAGCCTGAGGAACAGGAAGTTCAGGTGAAGAAAAGAAAAATAGGAAGTGATGATTTCTGTAGGCTGTTTTTTCCTGGTGATGGGTAGTTAAAAAATGGTTTTGTTTTCTATAGCATCATGTAATGTTAACAGTGTTTTGAATGGGGTTAAGAGTGAGGCTGTGTGGGCTGATTTAAGGAACCTAGCATGTGAAGTGATATTTTACAGGAGACAAGGCTTAACTCGGTTCTTTCTGTGGCCCAGGTGCTAAGGGAATGGAATTGGAGGCCTTCTTGGTCTTTCGGGCTGGATAAAGCAGATGGGTGGGGGTACTTTTTCTGAAAACAGGCTTAAACTAACAAAAATAGTAGCCCTACAACCTGGAAGGGTTTTGATAATTGATGGGGTCTGGCATGGACAGCCTACCAGGTTTATTTGTATCTATGCCCGCAATCCAACGCTGAGATGGTGAGTTTGTTTGAGCTTGTTCAGCCTTTCTTATTTATTTATTTATTGGAGATTCGAAATACCTTTGAGTCAGAGACTCCTTTACAAAAGTTCCACGTCACAAGTATTACAAACAGAGAAAGACAGGTTACTAGCAGTACAGCAGTACATAGTCAAGTAGTTATAGTAGCAGTTGTGAGGCTAACAGTGTAAGCAATAATAACTAGGAAAAGTTAGTGCAAACATACTTAGAAGATAGCCAACATGTGTAGAACTAGACTAAGGGGCACAGGCTGAGGCAGGGAGTGAGGGGAGTCCGCCACAGTCTATGCCGGGTCAGAATAGTGTTAGATATTTCAGTGGCAACCACAGTGATTCGATGACTGTAGTAGGTTTCTGAGGCGGTTTGAACGGGCCGATTCTGCTCTCTTTGTAAGTGGTGTGGGCAGACCATTCATCCAGGAAGGGGCTCTGAAGCTGAAAGACCTTTGGTATTGGGAAGTACGGCAGTGGGGACAGAGAGGAGTTGCTTACCAAAGCTACGTGTGTGGTTGAGTGTCAGGGCTGGCCTTATTAGTGTGTGGAGTCCCATTGGGCAGAGGCCTAGAGCTATTTTTTTGCCATGAGACAGGTGTGGAACTTAATCCTGTTGTCAAGGTTCAGCCAGTTGGTATCAGTTATATAGAGAGCATGTGTGAGTTAGACAGTCACAGCCCAAGGTGAGGCTATAGGCTTTATTTAGGGAAATGCGAAATGCTCCTCAAGAAATATCTACTATGGAGGGGATTTTAATTGTACACTACAGACTACGGATAGGAAGAAATGTGGAAAAAAGTGTACTGTGATTCAAATGCTTTAAAAGGAGTATTCAACTAGCTGAATTAAGAAATATTTTGATAATGAACCAGCCCCATGTCATTTTATTTTAGGAAAAGACTGCTGTTTTCGAGCATCAATTATTTGTTTTTATCCAGCAGGATTAAGGCACTGAAAGTATCTGTTTTACCCAGTGCTTTATCTGATCATATGATTATTAAATGTAGGTTAAATACAGAAACGGGCCGAACAACCTGTTAGATGGAAGATGAACGTCAGTACCTGCTAATAGGGAAGTTAAATTGTCACTTGGTGAGGTGTTTGAGGGCTAGGCTTCTGTAATAGGCTATATGAGGATTTAGTGTGTTGGTGGTGGATAACTAAAAAGGGATTAGTAACTGGTTGAAGGGTTATGGTAAAAGGGTGGCTAGTAGGAATTTTATGAAATATATTACACTCCGAGGTAAGTTATATAGATTGTTAGAGACAGAAATACAGGAGGGGAATGTTGGAGACCAAATTGAGAAAGTCAAGGCTGAGATGAAGGAGGCACAATATGATAGAGAGAATCCCTAAAATTAGAAGTCTGTTTTGGGACCCAGAATACCCCGACAGGAGATCCCTGTGAAGCTTTTAAAGAAAGGAAAAGCAAGTCTCAGTATAATGGTTCTGAAAAATGAGAAAGGGAGGTTATTTCTGATTTGGAGGGCTGTAGGAGATAATTGAGGATAATCTAGAAGGAGAAGGGAGAAGGACTGAGTTAGATATAAAGGAGATCAGAGATTATTTGGGTAATTTAAATATCCCTAAGGTGGGGTCCAGTACTATCAGTTTCTTGAAGGGGATATTTTGGAATCTGAGGTGGTGGAAGTTATCAAAAATCTTAAACTAGGGGTGGTGCCTGGTGGATGGTATACCAAATGAGTTTTATAAAGCATTTGTGGGAATAGTGTCCATGTGTCTGGTTAGGGTGTTTAATTCTATGATGAGAATCAAAACATACTGGTGGAGTTTACTCTTGGGATCGTGATTTTTATATAAATCTGGGAAAAGGAGGTACTACAGAACTGGAGACCTATCAGTATTTTGAATGCTGACTTTAAGATTCTTACCAGGTATTACAGAGAAAATTAAGGGTAGGGGGCAGATGAGGTCATCCATGAAGCTCAGGCGTGTGGGATTCCTAGGAGAAATATTGAGGAGATCTTAGCATTATTAGGGATGTTACTGAGTATTTTTTAATTGTTTAATCAGGTGAGACACACTAAGCTGAAAGCTTGTTTACAGGTGCAACCTGGGAGCACAGGAAAGTTAAGTGACTTGCTCAGGGTCACACAGTATATGCAAGTGGAGGCTGTGGGATTCAAACCCAGGTCTCCAGATTTGCAGCTCAGAGCTTAAACCACTGCGCTATACTGAGGAAGATGCAGTGTGAGGGTGTGTGATTGCGGTGGACCAGAATAAGGCATTTGACGCGGTGAGCCTTGACTTTCTTTTTCTAGTGCTGGAGAAATATGGCATCCCAGATGAATTTGTGCAGTGGGTCAAATTGTTATATAAGACTCGGTTATTGCACTGGGTAGGGTGGGAAGGGTAGGAAAATTAGGATTCAGAGGAGTAAGACAAGGGTGTCCCCTGAGTTCTTTGTTATATACTGCGATAGACCCCTTGGTCAGGAAAATAGTAACATCTAGCGATATTATGGGTATAAAGGGGGCAGGTGGGGATGAGATAAAAATAACAGCCTATGCTGATGACATATCAGTCTTTTAGAGTTAGAGGAAGAAGTTAGGACACTAATGAGAATCCTGGGTACATTTTCAGAGGTAGCGGGGCTAAAATAAATATGAATAAAAGTAAAGGAATGTGGTTTAAGAGGTCAAAGGCTCCTTCGTAGGTGAAGGGGATACCAATAACTAATGAGAAAATGAAACTGTTAGTATGGTTTTTGGTGAGGGGATATGGGGAAGGAGAATTGGAACATGGCATTGGAAACTGTGGAAGGAAAGGTGGCTAGATGGAAATCATGGGAACTGTCTAAATTAAAAAGAGTGTATGTGGTAAAACAATTCCGATCCCGTTTTTCTATATGTGGCAGGAGTGTTTCTGCTGCCAGTTGAATTTGAGTGAGAATATTAAAATCTTCTTTCAACTAATATGGGGAACAGGTTGAACCCTATTAAGAGAGAAATATTATATAAAGACAGGAAGCAAGGAGGTTTGGAATGATTAACCCAGTCATCTTTTTTCATATGATTTTCTGGTATTCAAATTTATATAAAATATTTGTAAAACAAAATTTAAGTTTCAAGTGAGGGTAAATTTTCTGGGAAACTGGGTAAAGGATTGGTCAGGGAATATTTGGGTGGGATTCAGCTTAGGGAGGTACCTGGTGTTTTAAAATAGCTTTAAGGAAGATGGTTAAGTGGAAAGTTAACAGAGCTCAAATAGAGTGCACTTCCAGGAAAGGATTGAATGGTAGGATAATTGAAGAAACATGTTTAGGGGTCACTGAGTTCAAAGGGAGTAGCCCTGGAGAAACAAATTGGTAATCAGAATGTTAAACAACTTTAGGATACCACACAAAATGTAGGCTATCCAGTGGCTATGGCATATAGTCATGTGGGGGTGAGGGCAAACCATAAGCATAAAGCTGTTGAGGAAAGGACATGCCTGTACCGGGTGTGGATGCTGGAAGAGACTCAGGAACATTTTTATTAGAATGCAAATATGCTAAGGGCTCTGGTCCTATTTAGCATGAGGTGAAAGTTGCCATGGCTAAAATCATTGTCTCATAAAATTTGGTACTTGGGGTTGTGTCTGAATTTAGAGGCCAGTATCACCTCCTTGCAATTACTGTTTGCCTGTTTAAAGTATTATATGTGGCAGAGTCATTGCCAGCTATTGTTACGACAGCGGAAATCTCGTTTAAAGGGTAGGGAATCTGTGTGAGGCAGAATTGAGAGAGATTTATAAAAATGATTGTCTATCACATCCAAGACAACAAGTGAATATGTGGTGTAAGGGTTATCTTTTTGTTAAATATGCATGAATAAGGGTAGAGGTAGGAGATAAGAGGTTGAGGGGTGTATGGGTATCTCCTATTTATTATGGATAAATATTATTTTTGTATAAAGTTTCTTAATGGTAGTTATACTGTTTAATGTTTTGAAATGTAAGTCACCTTATGTTGGTTGGGGTTCTCTTCCTTTTAGTATGTATCATTTAGGTCCTTTTCCCTGTATGATGCAATACGTCTTTTGGTTTGACTTTTCTTTTCCTTTTTGCTTTTGTATGGGTCAATACATGTTTGTTTATATCGTTTCTGTTTTATGAATAAAAATTCCCCTACTCTTTTCGAGAAGCACCATGGGATCTTTACCGGCCACCTGAGCAACCACCAGAAAAGGAAGATGGGACCTTGGTTTAATGTCTCATCGAAGGCGGCACCTCAGGAGTGCAGCACCCCCCCTCATGCTGCTACAATGTAAGTATTGGAATTTAGCAGTGCCTGGTTTGGGGATAGATTTACAGCCTTCCAGCCTCAGAGGTGAGTGTGCAACCTGCTGAGCCACTGAAACTGATGGGTATGCCCCATACTGTACCCTCCCGCCCCAGCAAAGTTTGAAGGTGGTGCCTCACGGGCACTGGAAGTCTCTCCCGAAGAGGATACATTGGGTCGGTCGGGCGGCAAAGATGAGGGCAGCGGACAGCAGATGGGAGGATTGTAGTGGTGGGGCTGGTCACCCAAGGAGAGTGAGCTAGGCTGGCAGGAAGGAAGTAGGTAAAGACAATAACAAAAAGAAGAGCCACGGGAGGGGGGTTCTGATTACTTCTGATTATTTATAAATATTTTAAAAAGTGTGATAAAATGCATAAAAGGACCAAACTTTGTAATGTTTACACAGGGCCCAATGGAATAATTGCATTCATTATTTGTATTAATAGTAGAGTGCTAAACAAACCAACAAGTACAGTAGCTCCATGGCCTGTGACCTTCCCCAGTGGCATTCTTGCTTGGGTCTGTGAGTGTACGGGAGAGAGAGGGAGAGGGAGAGAGACAGAGAGAGAGAGAGAGAGAGAGAGACAAAGATGCAAGTCCATGCCTACCACCATCCAATCCCAAGCAGCTTACATATTTGTTATTAATGCTGATTGTGGAGGAAGGAGGATATTTATTTATGGATGTTCCAGAGCAGACCAGGACAAAGAACTAAATGGCTAATGAATGACCAAATGAGCAGCAGCAATAACCCACCCATTCTACCCATGTGATGCAGCTGCATTGTAAAGCCCCAGTGTACTGCTTGCACGTGTAGTACGCTACCTGGTTCAGCAGGTGGTAATGTTTTCTACTACTACTTCTACCCAGCACAGCAACATCTTTAAAAGAAGGTGGATGACAGGGCTGAGCACTGGAGATAAGACTGATGGGGCCAGCCACACAGGAGAGCATAAAACGAGACTAAATAACAAAAACAGAATAAATGAAAGATATCATCTTACTGACCACCGCCCAGGCAGTCACATCAGTCAAGTGCAGTGCAGTCAATAAAATAATTTTCCACTGCTGTGTGTGACCTGACAACACACAATATAAATACATGCTTCCTACTTTCAAGAAACAGTTACTGGCTGGTGCTAAGTACTGTATAAATAGTATATAAAATCTCAGTCCAGTTACTGTAACCGAGATGTAGTACTACATCATACTACAAGCAATGAATGTATGAATTTAGTAATATTTTCTCCAGTAATCGCTGCCAAATATGGATGGAGAGATGTGAAAAAATATATATTATTTATCTAAAAAGAGCATTCAAGCTTTAGCTAAACCATCTGTTGTAAGAAAATTATAACAGTAACTAGAGTATTGACATCACACTACAGTACAGTAAGGTGGTAAAATAAAAAAAGTTTTTATGTAGTTGCTGACAAGTAGTAGAGAACAACCACCTTCCATCTCAGTCAAATAGTACCAACAAGTAAGTTTGGGACATGAATTCAGTTGCTTGTTGCATTGTATGGACTGGGACCCACTGATCTTATTATTCTTTGTGCTGCTCATTGTGTTCATTCAAGTAATCCTGGTGTACAGTGGCCTGTTGTGACCTGACTTATCTCATGCGTGCATCGTAGAAGTTAGTAGACCCTATACAGAAACGATTCTTCACTACAGGCACAATGGAAATTGTTTTGTGGATAGGCATGCTTACTTAGAGTCAGTATGCAAATATTTCATTCAGGTATCATGTTTGAAAATTAACGTGAGGAATGTTGTCTTTCAGGAATGTCAAATGCTCAGAATTTTCTGGTGCCAAACAGGATCTTCTGTTACTAATAACGTTATCAGCTGAACTAAACAATCATTCTGAGCAAATGGTAGTCAGATAGACCAGGAGCAGTGAGGGTTAGAAAAAAGGTGAAATCCTTAGCCCCAGAATTTGTCTCCCTCCAACCATCCACTAAATCCAATTCGGCTAACCCCATATCCCATCTCTCCATCACTGGCTCCAGCATGACGCCTATGATGGATCTCTCCAGAGCTGGATCAAAACACAATTGAAGTCCCGAAGATCAGACCTGGAAACTATTCCCTCTGCAGTAGGGCTAATAGTTGATCATAAAGTACAGTTTTTTTACAGGAGCACATATAGTTTATCCCCAAATCAAGTGTCTACCCAAGCTGTTTCCCACTTTCAGAAACATACTTTCTGTTAGTTTGGTCTGCCACTACTCTCACAAGACAAATGGGAGGCCTTTATGTAAAGGATGGCCACCCTGCCTATGCCCATTGAAGGATGCTGTGTAGCATTGTCCCATCCACTCTCTGACTAATTTAGTATGCTCAAGCTGAGGTGAGATGAGTCTCCTGGAGTATGGCACTCTAATCCCCTGCCTGTTCAGCACTGTATACATTTTGTCTTCCTCTTGATAGGGGAAGTAATGTTCTGGACATTCAGGTGCACATGGATAGCTATCCATTACCTCAAAGTCTCCTGACTAAAGGGCTATGGGGTGGGCATCCTCCCACCTGACACAGACGAGAGCCTTGATGAGTCTTAGCTACTCACTGAAGAGGTCAGCCTCCTATCCCTTACATTATACAGTACTGTAGGTGTCTAGTGCATGTCATTGAAACAGATCATAACAATTATATAAATTCATAACAAAACAAACAATAACAGTAGAACAGAGAAACATTTGCAAAGTAGAAACTAACCCCTGCTCATTATAAAGACTGAAATATCAAATGTGGAGCACAATCATCAAAGTATATCCCCTCATAGCAGCAATGAGCATCCACATGCCATACTACATTAACTCCCCTCCCCACTTGCTTCTCATATGATACTGTCTGCACCCCTCCCAGATTCCATATATATCCCTAAGGCCATCCTTAGACAGCTCTCCAAAATCTAAGTAAAATGACCAAATATCATAAGCTTGCCCCAGCCCAAGCAGCTTAAACCAGCTTAAACATGGCATGCTTCTTGCCCTGTTCAGAGGCTCACTAACCTCGAGAGCCCTCCCCTTCTCTCTCAGCATACCCCCATGACCATGACCTCCTCAGCCCTGGACCCCAGTGTACCACCCCCAGAATAATACCACCCTGATTTCCCAGATCCCAACCATCATGGGTCAGACATAGCCTGAACCCAACCTACTATACTGCCAACCATCAATCCTAGGGGACCCACTCCCCCAATAAGCAGCATGGATCCAAAAGTCTCTGTAGGGCTCACAGCAACCTCATCCATCAGGCCACAATCCTACAACATCTCAGCTTTAGAAGTGGAGGACAGTCATCCTGGGTCCCATCTCTCCAAGTCTTACCTACATCTACACTTTTGCAGCTGGCATCAGAGTCATGCATGCAGGATAACACATAGGCCCCAGGGGTGGGTCTAAAGTCAGATATGCAGTAGACCAACCTGCAGAACAGAGTACAGGGACTTGCCCCACTCCAGGCTCAACTACAAAAGCTTGATCCCTGACCGAGTGGGTCAGTCCTCCACATTTACTAAACTACCCCCAATCAGTACCATGCAGCAGTTCCTGCAGCCAACAAGAACATATTTTGTTCCCTCCAAGCCAGTGTTTAGTTCGCATGCTCCACCCAACCCAAGCTTGATAATGTGGCTCTAATATCACACGGTCAACGCCTACTAATACGGAAGGAAGTCCCCACATATATAAACCACAATACTGAAAAATCCCCAAGCATAGCAACTACCTGAGGTGCTGAAGAGTGTGGCCACTATAGATGGGAAGAGGCTCTGCATGGCCACTCTACCACCACTAAGCTGAGCTCCCGTGTGGTCACCACCATGGCCAGATTAGTGGATGTGAGGCCCTACTCCAAGTCATATTTTGTGGCCTGGGGACCCTAAATGCCGACATTCCACTCTTCTGCACACAACTACCAGGGCACAAGCAGGTTGTGGTTTATAATGCTATGTGTTATGCCACATGACTTGACAGGTCACATGCCCTTGATTATAAACAACACAATTCAGAATGACCAATTACTGCACAAAGAAACATTTTATCAGTACAATATTAACATTTTGTAAATTTTCACTTTTAGTTACCTTTAACTCGTCTTGTTTTCCCTTGCCACTACTGTACCTTGTAACTATTTTTGTTATTAATAATTATGGATCCTCTTTCTTCCTCTTTTTTCCCTCCCTGAGACACACCTGGACATTAGACTTCAATTAGTGTGCCCTGTCTTCCCAGATATCAAATTCAAATTCCACATAAATAAATTAATAAAATGGGGATTGTAGCTGCCACGATCTCCCTGCACATGCCTCCTTGAATACCTATTCTCTGCCAAAACCAAAAACTGAAGCATGTATTGAAGCAGTTAATGGGGCTCACAGCTCCCTCCCATTATTTCCCCACTCAAGACTCCTGGAGCTCCAAACCTAAGACATGCTCAAGCTCCTTGCCTCCACAATGCATCTGCCACAATCACCCTCTGTGCAGCTACCTTTGTCCTCATTTCTGTCTGTTCTCCCACTGTCTCCGCCCCTCCATCTCCTTTGTCATTTATAGTTTTGTTGTCAACCTAAAAGTTGCTTTGCTGCCAATGCTGAGTTGCCACATCCTTGCCCCTACTCCAAGTCATTGATGCCAAAGCAGCTAAACAGATTTGTGCCAAAAGACTGAGCCTTGAGAACCCTGCAGGACCTGCAGGTGTTGACTGCAGTCACTTCAGAAATTAAGTTTCCTAGAGCAACCTGCTGCAACTTCCCAGTAATGTATATGACTCAAATCAAACCAAGATAAAACTGTGCCAGCAAGAGCAAGTCGCACAAGTTAGTTCCCTCAGGTGACTTATAAGCATCCATGGTCCACTCAGTGCCAAAGTCAAATATTATTAAAGACTCATGTACACTACTTGGGTTACTGAACACTCACAGACAGACCATGACTAGAGGCAACCACAGCTTAGTTTGTTTCTCCAATGCAATAAAACTAGTTATTTCTGCAGCACAAAATGACTTGGACACTGCAGCATGCAGACGACTAGTCAACACAACATACCTGGAGTGGTCTCATTGATGTGAATGTGACTGTGATGAGTACAGTTTGTCCTCTTGATTGTTTCCTCAAGATCACACGGTGGTGGTGACACGACTCAGCCTTGCAGCGTGGCCCGGCATGGAGCCTCCTCATACTCACAGCAGGACCAAAGGCCAAACTAGCAGCAGCACTGACTGACCCTGGCTAGTGGCTACACTGAAACACCAGCAACATGTGATGCTGCACTGTTTTGTGTCTTTAGACAGAGACTCTTCTTCTTTGATAGATGAGACCAACCACTGGCACCAACGACTGACTGCCACAGCTTTCTCTCATTCTCCTCCTCTACTCCTCATTTCTGCCCGGCCACATGTCCTGACACCATGCACATGCACACACTGATTTCTGTTCCCAGCAGCCACACCTCCAGAAGACCTCTGATGGACATGATTCGTTGTGTGTGGTGGGGTCAGGGTGGATCAGAGGTGGATCAGAGGTGAAGCTGGAGCAGCCGTCAGAGAAACTGAGAGGCTCACTTGCTCAGAGCAGCTGGGGGAGGTCATCATTCACCAGGCTGACTCAGTGAGGTGGGGGCTGACTGACTCCAAGGAGGGGCTGCTTTTTGGGCAGTTCGGCTGGTCAGCGGTTGTCCAGTACAGCCAGAATTAAAGAACGTAGCTGTAAATAAGTTAACAGTGGGGGCCCTCCTGAACCTCGGGGTCCCGCCACATGTGAATTGCATACAGGTTAATCCAGCCATGGTCACCACCATCTTTCATCCAAACTAATATATCTTTGTGCCCAGCTCAGTCAGTGTCTAAACCCACATCCCTTTAGCCACCCTCATGAGTCAGCTATTAGTACTTACTGCAGCAGTACATGTAGGGAAAGTATAATCCCACAGGATATTGGATGCATTGCATTACAATGTCCTGGGTAAGCTAGCAATATCAGCAAGGGTTGAGAAATCAGTGAGGTCCCCTTATGTCCACAGTCCGGATATGGGGTGAGATCATTCCACGATCAAACCCAATTAGTCCACTCTACTCTATGACTTCCACTCATCTGGTCCAAGTCAGCAATGAATCTTCAAGCCATCTCCAGTTCTTGGAAGGAAGTAAGTCATCCCTTGACCTTCACCCAAACCACTGCTGGGTAAGCAAAACAAAGTTCAGCTGTCTGTCACACAGGCATCCAGGATCAGGCAAAAGCTCACCTTCTTTTTGTAATCTAGGGAGAGGTCCTGATCAATATAGAGGTGACTCCTCATACACCAGCTCCTTCTTGGTCCAATAAACTGCCAAGATCAACTATCTGTCACAAAAATTATGAAGTCAGAAAATAATCTGGCATGGTTGATCTGATGATGGGCGAGGGCAAGGGCCTGTGGTCTGTCTCAGTCTTGAGGCATTTCCCTTTCAGCTGCAAGCCCAGGAGTCCTGGGAGGGTCTTGGTGCAGAATTTCAAAGCACTCTCTCCTTCCTTGCCCTCGGCGGGCCACAAATCCATAGATTCATCCTCCTATTATAGTTCTGGTATTCCAACTGTTCGGTCAACGTGATGTGCTTCCGCTCAAGGTGCACCACAATCTTAGGCAGGCCTTCATGCAAATCCTCCAGTTGTGAGATCTGCTGTTCCACCTCCTGAGCCACTTAACTTGTCCATCAGCCTGTGCAGTGAGCTCGACCAGCTTCCCATCAGGGCATCCAACTTTGGAGTAAGGCTTCTAGAACCTGGTTGGGAACCATCTGGCCAAGGATGGCCATTTCCATAACTGAAAGTGTGACTGTTTCAGGGCCTCCCTACTGTTGACTGCTTCGATGATTTCTTGCTTCCTTTGGTGGCTCCTGCAGTGGCTTGGCTCCAGAATCTTGCGAGTACTCCTCCATGGCACCTCCGTAAAATGAACTGGTTCATTTAAAACTAAAATAACACTTAGTAATGTTAATTTAATCATACAGTTGTTGGAAGGAGAATGGAGCTCAGGAATATATGTCTTACTCTCCTAGTTACTCCTTTGGATTAGCATTCTAATTAATACTGGACTCTGCCAGGTACATCTCAACAATGGTCTGTGCTGAGGCTGTGTTAGGAGAAATGGATGAAGATGTCACAATGGCATCTTTTAAGTAACTTCAGCGACCTGAAGCTGAACCAGATGGGGCAGTACTGCTATGTTTCAATGGTGGTGAATAAGAAGATCCTGCTACAGTGGCCAAAGAGAAAGAGGAAAAAATGCTAAAGTGCCAGAAAAGGGGCCACCTGATGCTATGCTGTATTGTGATAAAGACTGTGGATCTTGTTTTCAATACAATATTTTTTATTGATTATTAAATGGTCCATAAGAAATACATTAACAACATTAATATAATATCACAGTAATTCAGTACAAACCGGCTGGGCGTACACATTCATATTACAGTCAGAGATAATCAAGTCAAATTTCTAAATATGTAATAAATAGCCCATAAATATAATAAATATATTTTCTATGATACTAGACATAATAATTATGTTAAATAAAGTCTTCTTTGTCCTAGTCCTCAGTCCTTTTGTTATAGATCGTCCACAGTGGCTCGTAACCACCAAAGAAATTATAATTAAATAGGACACATAAAAATAATTGTTTCCACTTTAGTTGTGGAAAGGGTAACTTATCTGTTGGATGTTTCCAATATTTAAGTATCTGTCTTTGATTGTGATAACATTGGCTTTCAAAATTAGCCCGTTTAATCGCTTATTGAAATTATTATACAGCTCCAATATTATTAGTTTGGGGTTATTCCATTGTGGAAAATCATAACCTATTTGGTTTACAATTGCAGAGGATTGAAACCACCAACTGTTAACATATAAACAGTCCCATAATATATGAAATATATCTGCCATGGCAGATCCACAATGCCAGCATGTAGCTGGTATAGTTGGATTCATTCTATGTAATCTATATGGGAGAAATATGCTCTATTAATGATCTTATGCTATATGGCTTTATCTCTAGAAAGTTTATATTTCTGAATTGAAGCATAAACCAGTAACCATTATTGTTCAGTAAATGTACAATTCAGATCCTTTTCCCATTTCTGGATTATTTTCTTATAAACTGTGATAACTAGTTTATGTAAGAGAATAGTTATCCATGCAAAAGTTTTTAGTTTTTTAATGAGATTGTTCTGCAATTCCCCTTCTAACTTTTTACTGTTTAGAGCTGTCTCCTACTGTTTGTACCCTTTATGTAAAGAATGCTTAGCTGATTAAAATAAAATATATGATGACTCCTAAATTAAATTTAGCTCAAAATGTTTCCCAATTTAAGATGTTTCCTTTTTTCATAGAACTCTTGCCATTTTTGATTCCTTTCCATCCTAGACTTCCTCAAAAGCATTTTCCCATTTAGCCTAAAGTTGGGATTCTTCCATATGGAATTCAGATGTGATTAATTAATTGCCCATTTGGTTTTATTGGTAAACTTACTGGTTATATGGCATACATTTTTAAGTATAACACTTTGGATTTGCAAAATTTACTGGCTGTAAAAACATTTTTTAATAGTTATTGCCTCAGAAATCAACTCCTTTAAAACTGCATTTTCTGTCTCCATATTGATATGGTCTTTGTCAACCTCTGCCCACCTGATTGCTAGTTTAACCATATAAGCCATACATTGAGATTCTACATCTGATATGCCACCCCCGCTCTTTAGGCATCCAGAGCTTTTGCCAAGTGGCTCTGGACTGTTTGTTATTCCAAATTAATTTCTGGAATAAAATACTGATTTTATTAAACCAGGTGGGAGAAACTGGTGTAATTATAGACTGTAATATGTAAAACTGAAAGGGATTGCCAATATTGTAATAATTTTAATTTCCCCATAAAGGTAATGGTATTTTGCTCCATCCCATGAGTCTATCTTTTAAGGAGATGAGCAACTTGCATGATTTAACACTAAAAACCCTTCCAGATTATTTGTGACATTAATCCCTAAATATAACATACTTTTTTCCTGTAATGACAAATCCAAGCAAAAGGTTTGCCTGTGACCAGCAATACCGGGGCGGTACTTGCTACTGAAAGAGTGGCCAGCCCTGAAACAATACGTGAACCAAGAAGAGTAGTAATAGTGTTAGAGTAACAGATGTTCGATAGCAGCCTGCCAAACAGTAGTTACCTGTAACTTACGTTTAGCAGGCTACTGTCAGACATCTGTTTTTGCTAGCACTATTGTTTGAAATAAAGCTGGATTACCACTGATACAACTACGCTCCGAGTGCTGCTACTTCTTCCCTGGTTCTCCTTTTTCCTGTAAGGTGGCATTGAATTTTTTTCCAATTTTCTGGTTGGACAGAGTTAAAAGTAAAATGTATGATTTTACCTCATTCACTTTTATCCTGCTACCTGTGAAAATCTAGTAATTATGTGTTTTAACTCTTACATACTTATTTATGGGTCTTGCAACAAAAGCAGCAGATCATCTGCATATGCATTAACCTTTACTTCATGAGAAGCCACCAAAACCTTTTACTCCATTATTGGCTCTGATTTCACAAATTAAAAGTTCTGGAGTCTAGAACTTTTACTTTGTAAATCAGAATCTAAATCTAGACCCATAACAAACAAAGAGGGGACAGGGCATCCTTGTCTGACCCCTCATTGAAGCTGAAAAAAGTCTGAAAAGGTATTATTGACTTTACTTTTGCCACTGGTTTTCTGTAAATATCCTTTATGTAATCCACAAAATTATCTGGGAAAACAAAATTGTCATTGCCCTAAACAGGTATCTCCATTCTAGCATATCAATGCCTTAGCAACATTGAAAGACAAAAAGCTGCTTGTGTTTTTGTTCTTATAAGATATTTGTTAATAAATTGTATCTTGTGAAATCCTGTTTGGATAAACTTGTTTGGGACAAATCCAGACTAGTCTATATGTATAATTTTATCCAAAATTGCTAATGACCTGTTGTTCAGAATCTTAGTGTAAATTCTGTAATTCACATTAAGTATTGCCACCAGTCTATAGTTTTCACCCTACTTAGATCTTTCCCACTTTTTGGTATAAGTGAAATATCTGCCTGATAAAAGGAGTCTGGGAGTTTAAGTGACTCTTGAATTTGAGTGTATGAAATTACAAGCACTGGCACTTTTCTGTCTCAAAATCAAGGTAACATTCTGAAGTAAACCTGTCTGAGTTGCAGTATTTATTCTTTTTCATGTTATGTATGGTTTCCTTATTTCTGAAGTTGTAACTGGTTTCATTAAGTTCTCACTGTCTTGACTCAAGATTTTGGCCTGACAACAGTTCTCATAGTAGTTGATCTCTGGGTCTGAAGGGTTACACACAGAGGTATAAAGGTTGGAAAAGACTGAATTATTCTGTAATTTTGTCTTGTTGAGACAAAACTTGTCCCAAGCATTTTGATTAAAGTTATGGTGTATCTTTTTTTTCTGAAGCTTGTATTAGTTTTGCTAGTATTTTATATGGCAATTCACTGTTCATTTCACAATTACAAGTACCTTTTGCCCAACTTTGTTTAATCTGGAAAAGTTACATAGCGTTAATTAATTTGTTTAGTTCAGTATATTCCTGTTGTTTTGAAAGATCCCATTTTTACTGCAATTTCTAATGTTTTAAGTTGCCCTTCCACCTTCATTAACATTAATTTCCACTGTTTGTTTTTCCATGAAGCTTCAGAAACAAGTACCCTCTGATTATAGTTTTAAATGCATTCCAAACATCCACTATATTCCCTTGAGTTACCATATTGTCAGACACAAAATATTATATGGCTTTGTACATTTTTTGTTTGAATGAAACATCTAATCGTAAATATTATTAAACCCCAGCCATTGTTTCTTTTAGTATTTGATTCCAATGTTATATTATAACTCACAATATTATGATCCAAAATCATAAAAGGTTCTACATTTCAGACTATTACTGAGACAGTTTCTTTACATCAAAATGTAATCCAGCCTGGAATACTGTACATCTTGTGCTGAGCTGAGAAAAAGCATAATCTTTTCCATTGTTATGGAACTCTTTCCATATATCAACATTTTGTGTGAGTTTAGAAAATTAGTAAAGAGCTATTACTTATATTTACCCCAATGGGTGGGTCAAGAAGATTTGTCTAAGCAAAATTCAGTGCACTTGAGTCCCTCTTAAAATTATATTGTCACAATTCCATCTTTGAAGCATTTTGCTAATTTCTGCCAAAAATAACATATATCTCAAAGGGGCATAGACTGAACAAAAATAATTTCTATATCCTTCACTTCAGTTTTCACCAAAACAATTCTACCTAGCTGAAATGTGATTGAATCTGTCACTTTCCCGTCATGGTTTTTGAAATAACAGTGCCACTCCTGTAATTTTTTTTATTTTGCTTTCTGAATGCTATATCCCCCTTTTCATTTTCTGAACCTCCTTTTCATTAAGAAATGTTTCCTGGAGTATCACCACATCTGAATCCAGTTTTGCTAATTCTGGATAAGATTCTGTATGTTTTAATTGGTGAGTTCACCCCTTGAAATTCCATGTGGCTCCATTAATTACCCAAACCATATTGGAAAAAGAAGAAATAATAACATAATGGGTCTACTCTGTTCAATCCTTAATCTCTTCTCTGATGGTGAGAGCAGTTTTGCACTAATTACTTCAAAGTCTGCCCTTTGGGTTTGTTGCTAAAATCCTTCCAACCTCCATGTTCCTCCCTCAACCCCTGTGTGCTATAGACTTAGGTCTGACATGCCTATCGTGTTACTTGCTCACCCCAACCATTATTTCCGTGATTCATTCGTTTTCTCAGTAACCTCCAGCTAATTGCCCAGGCATCCAATCTTTCCTTCCTTCTGTCCTTTACCCATTTTCAAATGAATCAAAAAGGTCCAGTAACTGAATTTTAAGATCCTGCACTACTTCTGATGCACTTCCATAGAGCAAACTTTGATTGTTAAGCATAACCCTCAATTTGCAGGGGTAAATAATGGAAGCCTTACTGCCCCCTTTCCACAATGCCTGCTGGACTCCACAAATTGTTTCCTTTGATCCCACAACGTTTTAGAAAAGTCATGTTTTAAATATATAGATTGCTCTTTAAAGTTAAATGTTTTGTGTGCAGTAAAAGGCCTTCATTATTCTTTTTCATCAGAAGTTAACAACTTAAAAATAGCTGACCCAGGATGGCTGTCCTCCACTTCTAAAGCTGAGATGTTGTAGGATTGTGGCCTGATGGATGAGCTGTATCTATCACTGTGATTCTTTATCAGTTCCTACTAGAGCAGAAAAAGTTCTGTTTTAAATTAAACAGTAAACTGCCTTTTTCCCATTCTGGCAATAGCCCCAAAATCTGGATATTTTTCCACAAGAGCAGTTTTATTTGTCATCAGTCTTAATTTTGAGATGATCATATTCCTTCTGGAAAAATCTGACATCTTGTGAACTAGGGGCATAATGTCTTTTAACTGAGATTGACAAATTTCAAGTTCATTGGTTCTTTTATTTCCTGTTCCAACTTTGAGTCCATACTAGTAATGGTTTCAGTTAAATTTGCAAAGGAATCAGGAAGTTGCTGACGTTTGTCAATTGCCTCTTGTACTACACTGAAATTATTTATAAGTTGTTGCTCGAAGCTGGAAGGAGGTCTGATTTCTGATCTTGTTGACTAGTGCTTGCTACTGGTTCTGGTGACATTTCCAAATCTGTCTTTTCTGCAGAGTTTATTTATGCATTTCCTTCTAAATGTGCCCCATTTCTTAAAGAAGCAGTTGCAGTGTCAGATCCAGTATTATTAAATATAGGCATATTTGAGACTTCTGCCTGTAAGAGCTGGGGCTTTTGTTTGAACTAGGCATTGCTTTCCCGCCTTTTCTCTCTTTTTTTCTTGGACTAGGTTTTCAGTCCTATTTTAATTTCAGAAGGACCAGCTGAGTTATAGAAGTTTTTAAATGGTAACTGTGTTTGTCTTAGTTTTTTTTTTTTGCAGAGTCTCATGTCACCAACTTAGGTTGGTCTGAGTACTCAAATTAGTTGAAGAGTTTCTGTTTTTCACCTTAATTTGCAGGTTAGATTCCAAACTCTGTAATATTTTGAAAGTTTTTTTGTTGTATAACAAAGTCAAGGGTAACAATTGATGTAGGCTGATTTGAATCTGCTCATACTCTTGTGCGGGTTTAAACCTTGGAATTAAGTTCAAATGTGACTGCATGAACTTAATTCTCTCATAATATTTACCCTTCAGGTAAACTGAGGAGGAAAACAAACAAAGTGTTTAGGAAAGAAGATTAAGTTAAATTTATTTCTCATATCTTAATCTTGCCTCTTCATATAACATAAGTGAATTTGTCTGCAAGTAGTAACTGTTAATGTATAATGTACTTATTTGAATCTTATTTTCTCTAGAGGCTCTTCCATGGAATACCAATTCCACCTTCAATTCTTGCCCTGTATCTTTTCTTTTAATTCTTGAACAACGTTTACTCTTGTGGTTTAGCTGTGACCAGGTCCTGAGTGAATGCTGAACTCCACTAATTCAATTAAGGCTCTAGGGCATAGTAGCAAAAGTTCATCAATAATGCTGCTGTTTTCATGCAGTCAGACTTCACTTGGCCATTTGGGCTTGAGGAAAGAAGAGCAAAAAGTTTTTATGCAGAATCAGACCAGTTAGACTTGGGCACAGAGTCATCCTGTCCTTCTTTTTCCTCTTATTCCACATACTGCGATAAAAGTTAATTGGTGCTGTTACTCTATTCACAAAACGTCATGCTTAGCTTGACCACTGAGAACAAGTGTCATCTTCGGATCTTGCCCAGATTCCTTCCTTTGGTCATTCAGTCAGTGCTCCCTAATTTTGCTCGGCCATTTCATGGTTTTGAATGAATGATAGAGCACTGCTGCTTTGATTGAGACTCTGGGCTCCAACTGCTTCCCAATTGCCATGGCTAATTTAAATTTTTAAATGTCCAATGCTCTGTATGGCTCCAAGTGGTGGCAAACCACTCCCGCCACACCAGGTGGCTTTTCTTTTATGGCAGCAGCAAATACTTCATAGTCCAAAAGGTAGGTTCTTTACGGACACAAAACCAAAAAAAACATTGCTGAAGGTAACTGGTGTTTCAGCTGGGCAGAGTGCAGCCTTCTTGTCCTGCCTAGTAAACAGTTGTGCACATTGTGTCAGCACATTCCCACCTGAATGACAAAGACTGTGAATCTGATGCTGTACTCCGCTTCATGACAGCATGTACTTCACCAATTGTTTCTTGTCTGTTTACTTCAAAAGTGTCATCATCACCACTCAATTGTTGCTTTGATTTGTATTGTGGGACCAAGATCACTGCTTTAATGTAGTGCTCTGGCTGAAATATTTTATGTAGTTTTTCATTTTCCTCAACTTTTTGATCATTTGTCTTGTCATATTATTTTTATTCTGGTGGGCAGCCTGTCAGTGCCACTGGCAGCATGTGTGATGGAATTGTCTGTGTTCTCTAAATTTTCCTAATCACATTCAATCTGAATTTTAATATTTTTATTAAGGGTATCACCTGTCTTAGAGTTGCTGTGTTTGTACTCAACTCATTGGTGATTTCCTCAAATGGCTGGAGGAGTAAAATTACAAACTCCAGCATGGCCAGCTGTGAGGGAGTAATATAGACATCTGCATCACTGATTTTGATTTCCAAGGTGTACTGTCTGACAGCTTTCTTTGTTCCAGCAGCCTTTGGAAGATAAGAAAGGTTGAATTCTACCTAGTAGAAATATCTTGGATCAGTCCGTGCAAAGGTAAATTATGCTCCTCCTGTATTTTTTATTATTTATTAGTATTTTGGAATTATCTTTGAGCCAGGCTCATTTACAAAGGTTCCACATCATTACAAAACAACATTAGCATAGACAGAACAAAAGATAAATACGTATCAAACAATAAAATCGTTACATTGGGTATATACATGTGCAGGTAGTTAAATAGCTAGACACAAATATCAGAGTGAGTACAATAGATGAACATAGCAAGAAATTTTAATAACAGATCTTTGTCGAGGTACAATAATGGAGAGAATGCTAGGAGGATGACAGAGGGAGAGAAGAGTGGAATGGACAGGGAGGGTATGAGAGAGGGGTATAAGCGAGAAGTGGAAGGGGTAGGAACAAGGCAGGAGCAGTGTAGGGGCAGTTGGATGGGGAATGAAGGGTGAGGTGGGGAAAATAAGAGAGGAAGCTAAATAGAAGGATGGGGAGGGTGGAGGAGAGGGGTGTAAATGGTACAGGGGATGTGGAAGAGAAAGTGGGGTGGTGAATAATGAATAGGAAGGAGACAAGGAGGAAGTTGGGGACTGAGTAGAGGAGAGTGGCGGGCAGAGGTAGATTACAATATAGGCAGGACACGTGGGAGATCACGAAACTCAGAGCTAGATTCCACAATCATAGTTACTGATGGAAGCTAGAAGCACATGAGGATTTGACTTAAAGGTTTGAGCCTAGTTTCATTATGAAAGTATTCCTGCAGAGAGTTAAGACAGAGCGGCGCCTGGTACTTGAATGATCATTGGCCCTGAGAGATACGGTGGAAATGTATTCAAAGGGTATAGTTATTTATGCCCCTAGTGCTCCTGACTGTCTTGGGAGTGGTGAGGAGATTACATACTTCAGGAGGGTAATACCTAGTGCGGCCTTTTTAGCCAGGAGGCAGACTTGGTATTTTAGTCTGCTCTCCAGATTAAGCCAGCCAGATTGGGCATACAAGGCACAAGTGTGCATCAGCCTGTCTGCACCCAGCACAAGTCTACAGGCCTTGTTGGTGTGGACTTAATATGTTGGAGTGCAGTGGGGTAGCAACACCATATACCGTAAGGCCATAGTCAAGGATTGATAGCACTGAACTACCGATGGCAGTTTTTAATGCTTCTTTGGTAAGGCAGTGCTTGTTACGGTAAAGTAGACCCAGTTTGGCATTAGCCATGTGAGCAACATTATCAATGAAACGTGTAAAACAGAGTGCAGTCCAGTGTTACACTGAGATATTTGAAACTTTGTACCATTTCTAAGGAGTACATTATTGTGAATTTGTAGGCAATAAGATTTGTGTTTATTGTGAGCAGAAGTAAAGAACATGGTTTTTGTCTTCTTGTAGTTTAGCAGTAATTTGGATTTGAGGAACCATTGCTCTACTTCCGAGAAATTAAACTGTATCTGCCATTTGAGCTTCCGGGGTCATGGTGGCTGGAGTAGAGGACAGCGTCATTGGCATAGAGCAAAACATTGCCATTCACTGCCTGGGAGAGGTTGTTGATAAACAAACTGAAAAGAAGTGGGCCAAGTATAAATCCCTGGGGTACTCCTGTAGTAACGGGCAGCCTATCTGAGAGGACTGATTATATTTTCACTCTTTGCACTCTTTCTGAGAGGTAGTTTCTGAACCACAATACTGAGACAGCAGATAGACCTAACCTCAGGAGTTGGTTCAGGAGCAGCTCATAGTTAACAGTGTCAAAGGCCTTGATGTGGTCTATATAGGTTGACCCCAAGAGCCCTTGGTCTAGCGCATTAGGGATATAAGCTGTATACTCAACAAGGGCGGTTGTGGTGCTAAGTTGTTTACAGAAACCTTGCTGTTGATGGCATTGTAGTTGGTATTTGGTCAGTGAGTTGGTCCAATACTATGCGCTCAAGCGCTTTGGAGAGGGGTAGTATGGAACTTGGCCTATAGTTAGCATGGAGGATATGGTCACAATTTTATGGACAGGAGTGACCACTGCTGCTTTCCATAGACAGGAAACCTACCAGTGATGAGGGATAGATTAAGGATTTTAGCCAGAGGAATGAGAATGATATCAAGGGTGAGTTTGATGAGCTTGAGGTCAAGTATGTGCCACTAGCTCTGATCTTGCCAATTGCTTTAATGAGGTACATTTAACTGAAGCTGGAGTAATGATTTTTAGGTAGAAGGGTGGTTGGGGGCTGGTGGTGGGTGTGGACTCCTCCACAAAGTTGCCATCGCTCTGGGGCTGGAGGAAATCAGGGGAGCACAGTACAGAGATCAGTGAATGCCTTATATATGTATTTCTGATGACATTCGGGTCCTGTGTGGTGGTGCTATCCACATTTAGTAAGGTGGGGGTGATTTTTTAGGTTTACCTGTTAGATTTTTAATGTTATCCAAAACCTTCGTCCGTCACCCCATGAGTTGGTTAGTTCAGTTCTGAAGTGTAGGCTTTTGCTTTCCTGATGGCCCAGGTGCATTAGTTCTGAGCAGTTTTGTAGCATTGGATGTCTGCAGGGGACCCAGTACTTTCAGCTTTAACCCATAGGTCATCTCTGTATTTCCTCATGTCTAGGGTTTGGGGAGATCCAGGAATTGCAAGAGCCCTTAATCTTATGTTTGGTGTGCAGGGCATAGATATTACAGGACTCGTTGAACCTGTGTATGAATCCTTCAAAACTGTGTCAATGTCCACAGTGTTATCAAGGAAGCTCAGTCCTGATGGTAAAGGTGCGTTTTTAGAGCAACCAGTTTACCTTTTTCAATACCCTATGAGAGACTGTTTTGAGGGTAATATGGGGACTTATTTGATCAGTTAAAAGAATGGAATGATCACGAGACTATCCTCAGTGTTCCCATTCCCTATATCACCCATCTGACAGGCCGAGGCAGAAAAAAGGGTTTCCACCACGTACCAGTAGTGTCTTGTCTTCCACTGCCCCTGCACCATTTGATCTGGTTCTAGGTCTCCAATACCCAGCCACTAAGGGATTAGACACACACAAGGTGAGTATGCCTGTCAGCCTTTTCTGACTAAAAGGCTGATAGTCAACCAGACATCCAGCTCTTTCAAGTCTAGCCACCCAGCCTCAGGTGGGTGGTTCACTCAGTCATGAAGATACCTGTGTTGGATTGCTGTGTGGTAAAGTTCCAGATCAGGGAAATTAAGCTCAGCCCTGGAGGTGTCCACTCTGAGACACTGTAGGCTTATCTAGGGCATTTTCCTGCCACAAAATGTAGAGAAGGCCCTGTCCAGACATTTCAAATCCGCCTTGGGTCCCATAGGAAGCATTTGCATCATGTACAGTATCCTAGGTAATATATTCATTTTAATCAGGTTGATACACCGTAACCATGAAATGGGAGGGCCTGCCACCATCCCAAATCTCAATAATTGTGCTGATAACAGGGGTATAAGTCAGATGATACTGGAGTCAGGTCTTGACCTACATTAATCCCTGGGTATTTAAAGAGACAGACACCTCCACGCAAACCCCATGTGCCCCGCCCCTGGTTCCCATTTCTGCCCAAGACATAGCAGTTCTGATTTGGCCAAATTGAGCTTGTAGCCCAAAAGGCAGAGAACTCTGAGATCACTCTAAGTTGCTCAACATAGACCACTGAGACTCTGTAATATACTGTATAATAGCAGGTTATTTATGTACAGAGTGACTTTATGGGCCTTCCTGATTTCCCTTGCACCCCTTGAATCTCTTTGGAATTGCAGATACAGATTGCTAAAGGCTCAATGGCCAACACAAAATGCAGGGGGACAGAGGAACCCCTGACGTGCACCTCTGAAAAGTGTGAATTTGTCCGTTAAGGTCCCGTTCACTAGGATCTGCACTTCTGGTGCCTTATATAATGCTCAGACCATCCCCACAAATGTGTCACCCAGACCAAATAAATACTCCCACTCAATCCGATCAAATGCCTTCTCAGCATCTATGGGCGACACATAAGTGTGATCTGGATGCCAAGAGGCCCACCACACCACATTGAGGAGTTTACAGGTATTATGGTATGAGAGATGCCCTGCACAAAACCAGTTTGGTCTGGGTGCACCAAGGTCAGGAGTAGCCCATCAGTGGTTCGGTAAGATCTGAGCAATGAGTTTTACATCACAGCTGATCAGGGAGATCGGGCAATACAAGTTGCATTCAGCGGCTCCTTTCCTGGCTTTAATAAGACACAAATAACTGCTTCATAACATGTGGCTGGAAGGACAGTCTCTTCTCTCACCTCTCGCAGCAATTCCCATAGAAGTTCCACCAAGGAATTCCCATGGCCTTGTAGTATTTGGCAGTAAAGCCATCAGGGTCGCTAGTCTTCCTCTTTCTGAGACTGGCAATAGCAGTACACATCTCTTCCTGAGTAATTTCAGAGTCCAATCCTTCACTTAACGTTTCAGACAGCGTTAGGAGTTTTAACTTATCAAGAACTGCTTTGCCATATCTAATTTCCTCTTACACTCTGTGGTGTACAAACATTGATAAAAATCTCTGAAGACCTGCGAATTGTACCCTTATCACAGACCCAGCGCCCTCCTGATAGTTTTAATCACTTGAATATCGTGGAACTCCCCTTCCCTAATTAAATTTGACCAAAAAGGACCTGGGTTTGTTACCCCATTCAAAGAAATTCCTCCACGCAAAGAACCAAGATGCTCGGGCTTCAGCCACTAATAAGAGATTAAGTGCTTCCCGTACTGCATTTAATTCACACAGGGCTGTCCACTATCTTCACCTGCCACTTTCTGCTCAAGCTCCTTGAGCTGCCTCTCAAAAGCTAGCCTGTTGGCCTGTTTCTCCTTCTTGTATTTGGAGACAAAATGAATAATAGCACCCCATATATAGGCTTTGCCTGCATCCCAATAGGTTCTATAATCATCCACTAAGCCATAATTTGCTTCTTTATAAAGTCTCCACTGGTCTTAAAGGTACTCCAGAAAATCCTTGCATGCTAGTAGATCCGAGTGAGGTGGGAATTTCAGGGGTTGACCTTCCATTCTCCCACATGTCAGTGTGAGACCCACCATGGTGTGATCAGAGAGGTGTATTGAACTTTGCCATACCCTTACCATTCTATGATACTGTACATGTGGCATGTAGATATAATCTAGATGGGACCAAGTTTTGTGGGGGTTTGAATAAAAGTATATTCTCTGCCCCAGATTTGCCATGTGCCAACTATCCAACAGGTCCATTTCACATATACCCTGCAGCCACTGTTTCATAGCTCCACCGTTAGCTCAGGGCACATGACTGGTTAAAATCACCCCTAATACCAAGCCGGGAACTACTGTTTTGTAATAACATCCAATAGGGCCCGATAAAAGGAAGGGTCAAATATAGGGGGCATAAATACTGGCATATGTGATGCTCTCCCCATTAGTTCCCTTCAACAAATATATATCAACTCTCCTTGGGTCAGAAACTACCTTGTGGACCTGCAGGGAGACACTTGTGCATTAGGACTGCAACAACCCTGTAGTAGTAATAAGTAGCAGTACATTTTATTCATAGAATTATGACTAGGAATGATGTTACAGTACTCCATTGAGCATCTTATGCAATTATATGAAGCCACATAACAGGACCCGACCAACCCTCTTACCAGTTTAATGTGCTTTCAATCTGCCATCCCTGCTCTCCAGCATGTCCCCTTTCCTAATGCACACTCCTCCATCCATCTTTGTAACGTGAAAAGAACCAGAAACTGTGACAGCATAATTGGCAGCAACATAGTAACCAAACATAAACACAAACATCAAACTTTCCCACTCTTCCACCTTCCCTACCACCCTGTAAACAAAAAGAACTGTACCCATATAAAGTAAGGCTGTGGAAAGCCCCACAGCCTCCAGCTTCTTAAACAAGTAACACAAAGGCACTACACAAAGGGTAGTATGAAATAGTCCCATATAGAAAACGAACCCCCACTGCCCCCAGAACCAATTTTATATATATATCTACTTGTGAACCAGAATACAACTTTATGATAGTTTCACTAGAGGCTGGAGGGCCTGCAGCCCCCACCGCACCATCCAAATATCAAGGTACCAAGAGGAAGAAATGTATGTAACCCACTTAAGACCCAGACCTACATTCATCAGAGGCCCCTCAGTCTCAAGCCATTGACATGCCATTGGTACACAATAGGGTCTTCCTTTTGATTGACCATCAGACGGTACCCAGGCCAGGAGGCACTGGACCCTGGCACCACACCAGCCACCCATCCCAGCATTTCAGCTCACAACAGAAGTTTGCATATTAAGTAGTAAACATTAATGACCCCAATCAACCATCATCCCAAAATCTCCCTTAGCAGTTGTCCTATATCCCTGCAAAGCCACAGGTCCTGTGGTCACCCATCAGAGGTCCAGCAACTGCTGAGATCCTCCACACTGAATCCACACTCCCACTACTTCATAAAGGAGCAGGCTTCCCCTGCATAAGGTGCACCCAAGAAAACAACATTCCCCACCCTTCCCAAAGCAGTCAGCCACTCTGTTTCCCTAGACCTAGTAAATTCCTTGGCTTCATCAGCCTCATTGTGACATGAGCACAAAGTCCCCGCATACCCCCGACCCAGCAACCAGCCCCTCGCCACACATGAATCCCAACATCTATGACTGCGTAAATAAGACCATATATTACATTAAGTTGTGCAGTCCAAGTAAAAGAAATACAGCACTCACCAGGGCCAGCTGAGGGAGGCGGGAGAGGCTGCACAAATCCACCACCACATGCGACCCATTCCGCCCTCAACCCACTGTAGTCTGCTGATGCAGTCACCAAGATCCCATGGAGTAATTCTTTTAATTTCTCTTCATCTCTTTTCTTTTCTGTATGTCATTTTGTATTTTCCCCATTTTCTCCCTGTCCGGGACACCAGCAATTACAGCAGTGCTTGTGTGTGGAGGTGCACACACACTCGGGCACTGACTCAGCACCTTCTACCTCATCCCTGGCAATCGCTTGTCACTCCCTCTCACCTATACTACCCATCAGACCTCCACCCAATGGTAGCGGGACTACAGGGGTGAGCAATCTCCCAGGAGAAGAGAGCTGCCTTTTGGCTGCTCAGTCCTGCTCCCTCCATCCCACCCCATGCCAGCTTCTGAGGTTGTTCCCAAACCTAGGTTGCCAGCGTGATGTGAGGTGAGGTGTCCAGTGCCTCAGCTCTCTGCACTACTGGGCTGACAATTTCTCTTCATTTCTGAATGAAACTAGAGAATCAATAAATGCTTCTACTGCAATGCCATCACTGGCTAGATCCAGATCTTCAGTCTGTAGTACTGTAGATTATGGAGTCCTTCTATGAATCTGAGAATGTGATCAAAGAGGAAAAGACAAAATAAAATACAATGTTGAATGACATTATGAAGTTGTAGAGGCCCGAGCTTTGGGTGCACTTCCGTGGTCACAGTGAGAGAGATAGAGATTACGGACTTGTAAGCAGGCTTCAGTGCTCTCAGTGCGCTTTTCTGACATCCCCACCTACTATTACTCAAAGCTGCGACTTTGTATGTTCTGTTGAGCCCCATGCCTTGCTGTATCTGGTTCAGTCTGTTACTGTGTACTATGGATGTCAAAAATAATGTATGTGCCAGCCTGGTGGCGCTGAAGGCTGAAGCACTGGATGCCTTACCTCATGTTCTGCTGGCGACCCAGGTTCGAGAATGAGCCGGGACATCAGAAAGATGGCATGGGGAAGGAGGAGCAGGACGCAGCCAAAGGGGTGGATCTCCTTTCCGGGAGGGCTCTGTCACCGCCATAGTTCTGCTGCCCCCAGATGGAGGTCCATGGGAAGTGCAGGTGAGTGGGTGGCAAGTGGTGGGAGGGCATCCCGTACCACGTCATGCACATACCTCCACACGTCGTGCATGGCCAGGACAGGGTCAGGAGAAAATGGGGGTAAAACTCTGGGATAAACTACAAAAGAAAAGAATGTATGCACGCATTGCACAAAAGCAAAAGTCTTTTACTTCTGGAATGCACTGGTATGAATCAACAGGAGTGAGAGCTAACTTATGTGTAACAGTGAATATACACAGTATCAGGATGGTCCTTTTGAAAAGCTCCTGAACACCATTAAGATGGCCACTCATGACGCTTGCACCATTGTATGCTTGGGCAACAAAGTAACATCTGGCTTAAAATATCAAACTTTTCAAGGTCTCATTAATGGTACAACACAAACCTCTTGCATCCAGTTCTAAGCCTTCAACAAAGCACAGAAAATGTTCAACAGGTTTATGGTTATGAACATATCTCTCACAGATGCTGATTTATTCCTGACATGAAATGCCTCCACTATCATCAGATAAAACTGATACAAATTTAGCATTCTGTTTGCTTCTTGCACATTGCATCTGTATTACAGGATGGCAGACTGAATCAAACCATTCTGTGACTCTGCTGAGATATATGTTGCAATTGATGGGATGGAATCATTTACTTGAAGCACTCTGTCAAACTTTTTAATCAAAGCTAGTTCCTGAAATTTCCTTTATTAACACTCTGCACATCTTCATTGTGTGACAGAAATTAAGGTAACCCTAGCTGACCCAAATGTAGAGTGACTTGAACCAGTTTCTTCATGTATTCTCTTCTTTGCAGAACTCCCTTAACCATGCCCTTGTCTACCTGGATAATGATGTTACCTGTTTCGTTGGAGGTCTCCGGCCTGCGCTATTGCTCATGTTCTTATGCTTATTTGTGCACTTATATGCAGACCAGACAGCCATTACACTTCTCTGAGTGCAAGTTGATGTTGTGTTCTGAATTTCTCCAATGCTTTTTCCAGTTCTGAAACCCATGAATTGTAAATGCTTCATCAGCACATCCATGCCCATGCATGACATATCTACATGTGAAACAGAATGCACTCTGTTTTTCACAGCTGAAGCCTCATCTTTACTTCCATAAATTTTAGTCCTGAAATTAGTTATAGGCTGAGATGGACCATTCTCTTTATTGCCAAGATCAGTAGGGAGTTTATCACCAACTGAAGATACTGTAAGGGGTGAGGACATTAAGTCTGATTCAGTAGAGGTAGAAGTAGAAGACTGTACAATAATGAATTCAGGTGTTGTAATGCTGCTAGTACTGAGGCCTTCACTGTCCATTGAGAAGGCTGATCAGTAATGGGCAGCTTTTGAATGTTTTATCGGGGAACTTATTCACCTAGCCACCAAATGGAGCGTCAGAGTTTGACTCGGGCCTCACAGTTGCTGTTCCTTCCCAGAGTGGTATGGCTCGAGACTGACCTCTCTCTCCATGATAAATACATGGAGTTGCTCCAAGAGCAAGCTGAATATGCTATTTTTATGACCCATTCCATTTACATTGATCAGGAGAGAAGGCAGGCTGTTTGATGGCATTATGTCTTAAGGAACTAGAAGCTTCTAGGGTTATTTCTTCCATTACATTAATTTCGATAATAGTATCAAAATTGCCCTAGAGTTATCGTCCAGGGAATTTGAAAGATTTTACTGTACCCTCTATGGTCCCATTCCTGATCCTCCTCACCAATAGACAGCCAACTGTACTCAAGAGGGTTGGACCGCCTAATGCTTTCAGATGACCAACAGGATGAGTTGGTTAGGCCTAATTCCCAATCCGAGATCTTGCTTATTAAAGATTTAGTCCCACAAAGCACCCAGCCCTGATGAGTTGTCACCTAATTTCTACAAAACATTTGCAGAGAACCTGGCCCCTATGTTGCTAAGATTATACACTGCCATCTACAGTTATGGATTTTCCAACCCTACTCTTCTGGAAGCCCTGATTATTCTACTCCCCAAACCTGGGAAGGCTCCTGATAGGGTAGCTAATAACAGCCGATAACCTTAATGAACTATGATATCAAACTTCTTGGTAAAATATTTTTTCTAGAATTAACCACATTTGGGCTCACCTAATATATCGGGTGCAAGTGGGCTTTATGCCCTGGATCATCTACAGACTACCTCCACGAACTGGCGCATATTTTCTCTCGTCTGGGGACTCCAACGTGCCTGTGGCGTTGGTGTCCCTAGTTGTGGAAAGGCTTTTGATAGAGTCAGTTGACCTTCCCTAGTTGCCACACTTGGCAAGTTTGGTTTTCCGGATGCCTTTCTCTCCTGGATACAGGCCCTGTACTCATCCCCAATGCCAAAATATGCTTAATGAAGTTGTTTATCTGTCATTTAATTTCACTGTGGCACCATGCAGGGTTGTCCTCTTTCTCCTTTTATTTAACCTTTACCTTGAACTCTTGCTATGTCAACTTAAAATAATCCTTCCTCAGTGGCATACCCATAGGTACCAGATCCCTCCAACTTTTGGCCTATGCTAATGACATTCTTTTACATCTGTTTTACTCAGTCCAGTCCATCCCAGCTGCCTTAGACACCATTCAACAATTCAGTAAGGTCATGAATTATAAGCTCAATGCTGATAAGGTGGTGGTGATGCCCTTAAATGTTGGTGTTTTAAGGCTGACATTCTCATGGGTCTCTATTGGGCACCCAGTCGCCTTTAAGTACCTAGGTTTAAATATTATTAAAAACAGTCACAGCTGAAGAAATGAAACCTTGATTATTTATTATTGACCATCAAGCAGGACTTGGACAGATGGAAGTCACTTCCTTTAACCCTTCAGGGTAGAATTAACATTATTAAAATAAATATTTTCTCCCAATTATTCTACTCTGAATATGCTTAACTTGTATTTTCCTTGAATTGGTTTCAGAAAGTTCATGCTCTACATTTCATTTCCTATGGTTAGATAAACATTCTAGAAGAGCTTACCACAAGTTTTGTGTCTCTAAATGGCCAGGAGACCTTAAGTTGCCTTATGTCTATTACTTTTACTAGCCATGTCAGTAAATACCTTAGGTGGATTGCCCATTACGACTCTGATTCCCTAATAATTATATACCTGATTAGCTGGATTTTGAGTTGGAAGCCACCACAGTTCAGTTTGTCACCCTCCTCACTGCCTTTTGTTAACCTCCAGACACTACCTAAAGAGGCTTACTGGAGTCCATAAATGGTTTATCTCTCAGGGTGCTTGAGCAGCTAGGTAGGGCCCTGGGTTATCACTTTGCTAAGGACATATCTCAGCCTTTGTACGGCAAATCCAATTTTGAGGTAGGTGGCAAATGCCTTACTAGGAACTGGCTTCCCTGCTCAGCAATGACAGTGTTTGCAACCTGCCCCAGGACAGTCATTTTATGCTCTTGGCGACATTTGTAGCACATTTAAGCTAGACAATAAATTCTTTTTCAAATTATTTCAACTCAAACATATGATCATGGCACACTTTGGTCTACTGTCTTGATGCACTTTCTACAGGGTATTCCTAAGCTTGGCTGGTGTCATTGCCTCTCAATCCCATGCTGTATCTCAGCTATATGCTTTAAATCTCACTGGTTTATTTCCTCACATAAATGGGACATGCCCTTATTGGGACAAAGTTTTACCTGATAGGAATTTTAATTGGACTCGATGTGGAGGATATGCATACCTACATAGCCAGTGAAAACTTTGTCTTACCTAATTTAACATTCTGCACAATCTATAGTATACTCCTTAATAGTTGTTCAAAATTGGTTATACTTGTTCCCATAGTTGTCCTAGATGTGGCAACATTGAAGGCACTTTACTGTACATATTTGGGGACTGCCTCAGGTCCGTCCCTTATGGGAGGCCATTAAATTGAAAGCCAATCTTTTCTGGGCATTGATCACCTATTTACTCCAGAGGTGTGTCTTGTAGGAGACTATGAGGGATCTTAGTAAAGGGACACAAGTATTTCAAGGCCATGATCTTGGTATCTGTTTAAAGTTGTCCTCCAACACTGGAGGGATCAACATACTATTTCTTACCAGGAGAGGTTGCAAGAACTCCTGTTTAATTTGTGTTTGGAGAAGATGATAGCCCGTGTTCACAATAAATTATATAATCAAATGGAGCAAGTTGCACATGCTGTAGTCTCTTTGGTTTATTGTTTCACCAGGAAGACAAGAAAACAGGGAGGGGAGGACAGAGAGGAGTATTCACACAATCGAAGGAGGTGACAAGGCAGTAAGGGAGCCAAAGCATCTACGGAACTCAGGCTGGCACAAGGCATTAAGAAGGGGAGAAGGACTTCTTTAAGTACATCAGGGAGAAAAGGAGCAGTAAGGACCACATAGTAAGGATTAGGAAGGAGGCGGGTGGGTGGAAGCAGGTCACGTATAAGGCGGAAGCACTAAATGAGTACTTCTGCTCAGTATTTACTAAAGAGAAGAGGGGTGACACCCAAGGTGGGAGAAATGGCAGAAGGGGAAGTGGTGACAGATGGAAATCATGGAGAGCAGAGTTCGAGAGGGTTTGAAGGCACAGAGGGTGGACAAGGTGCCAGGCCCAGATCGCCCACCCAGGGTACTGAAGAAGCTGGCAGAGGTCCTTGCAGGACCTTTGGCAGACCTATTTAATGCCTCACTACATTCAGGGTGTGTACCTCAGGACTGGAGGATGGCTCATGTGGTGCTCCTCCACAAGAGTGGCCCCAAGGATGAACCAGGAAACTACAGACCAGTGAGCCTCATATCCATTGTGGGTAAGCTAATGGAGACTGTCCTGAAGGAGAGGCTGGTGGCCCTCCTAGAGGCCAAAGGACTACAGGACAGCAGACAGCATGGCTTCATACGTGGCAGATCCTGCCAAACCAACCTGGTCGAGTTCTATGATTGGGTAACTAGGCAACTGGACAGGGGCCATGCAGTGGATGTCCTGTATCTGGACTTCAGTAAGGCATTGACTCGGTGCCACATGGAAGGCTGGGAAGGAAGTTAGTAGGCACAGGGGCAGGTGCAAAGCTGGTGAGATGGGTAGGAAACTGGCTTCAGGGAAGGCAACAGAGGGTGGTGGTGGGTGGGGAGCTCTCACACCCAAGGGCAGTGATGAGCGGTGTCCCACAGGGCCAGTGTTGGGACCAGTGTTGTTTGGGATATTCATTGCAGACATATCATGGGACATCAAGAGCAAGATCAGTCTGTTTGCTGATGATACCAAGGTTGTGGGGTGGTGGATGACCTAGGGGATGGCAGGGGTTGCAGGATGATCTGGCAAGCTTGAAACCTGGTCAGACACCTGGCAACTGGGGTTTAATGCCAAAAAGTGCAAGGTGCTGCATTTGGGATGAAGAACCCAAGGAGGAGTTACCAGCTAGGGGAGTGCAGCCAGCCCAGACAGAGGAGGAGGAGAAGGATCTGGGTGTGCTCATTACAAGGGTCAATGAACTACTCGGCACAATGTAGGAAGGCAGCTGCAAAGGCCAACAAAATGCCGGGTTGTATTGTAAGGGTATATCCTCGAGGAGGGAGGAGGTGATACTGCCACTGTATAGGTCATTAGTTAGACCACACCTGGAGTACTGCGTGCAGTACTGGCATCCGTATCTGAAGAGGACATTGTTACTGGAGGGGTGCAGCGAGGGTGACAAAGATGATCAAGGGGCTGGGGACTTATCATACGAGAGGAGGTTGAAGGAGTTGAACATGTACTCATTGGAGGAGAGGAGAGACAGGGGTGACATGATTGAAACCTTTAAATACATGAAAGGAATAAACAAGACGGGTACAGAGGGGCTGTTCAAAGTAAGGGAGGGAGGCCACCAGGGGCCATGATATGAGACTGGGCGAGGAAGGTTCAGAAGGGAGATGAGGAGACACTTTTTACAGAGAGGATGGTGGCTGGGTGGAATGCTTTACCTGCAGAAGTGGTATGCAGAAGAACAGTGGACTGCTTCAAACGAGGATGGGACAGGACAAGGGGAGGGTTAATGAAGGGAAGGTGGAAGGAGGGCAGCTGCAGAATAAGGTGCTAGCTGCACATTCGAGCAGACTTGATAGACCTCTAGGCCTTTATCTGCTGGCAAATTTCATATGTTCGCATTCAGGAAGACATACTGAGCAGGATTACTTGTTTCCTGATGTGTCCTGGGGAGGGGAAGGGAGTAATCAGTACACAACAATAACAGTTCATAACCATAACATAGATGTGGCTCAACACATTGACAGTAGGTAAGGCTAGGGGATGTTGGGGTATTAGTAGGGGTATCACAAGTCGGAAGAGGAAGGTAATCCCTCTTTACAAGACACTGGTTAGGCCCCATCTGGAGTACCACATGCAGTATGGGAGGCCACACCTTCACAAAGACATTAACCAAATTGAGGCAGTCCAGAGACGGGCAACCAAATGGTGCAGGGACTGCATCAGAAAACATATGAGGACAGATTAATGGAGCTCAATATGTATACCCTAGAGCAAAAGAGGGAGAGAGGTGATATGATCGAAACATTCAAACACCTTAAGGGCATTAACAAGGTGAAAGAGTCTAACATGCTTCAATATAAGACAAATGGCAGGACAAGAGGACGCAGCATGAGATTAGATGGAGGCCGATTAAGGGTAATGTGAGGAAGTTCTTTTTCACAGAAAGGGTGGTGGATGCATGGAACAGCCTACCTCAGGAAGTGGTGGATATGAATACAGTGCAGGGCTTCAATCAGGCATAGGATAGGCATAAGGGAGCAATACAGATGAGTATGAAAAGATAGGCCATTTACAGAGCAAGGCCAATGGCACATTCATAAGGTAGAACAATAAATGGGTAGACTGGATGGGCCTTGTGTCCTTATCTGCCTTCAAATTCTTTGTTTCTATAGTGCAATAGAACATACATGTGCCGTTACAGTAAGCATACAGTAACAAGGACAGCAGTAAAATAGCTTATTCATAGTAAAATAGCAATATCCATAGGATACAAATAAGATAATGAATACGACCTGTAGTGGTGGTCATCCAGGTTACTGATATCAGCAACTACCGCCTTGCTGGTAGTATTGGAGGTAATACTGAGCACTTGTAGCGAGGTCCTTGCAACATAGAGGATAGAGATATAGGTGGGCTTGGAGTGAGGGGGTAAACAGGTGTTACTGAAGCTATGGAGAGAAACAAGATTGCCAGTCGGAGAGAAGGATTGGACTTTGAACCTGTAAGTAGACTGAGTTAGAGCAGGCACAATAGGAGGTAAACAATAATAGGTAGAACAGGGCAGATCCATCTTGAGATGGGAAATTAACTAAGAGTGTAGCTGAGATATGAAGGGATATAAACTGTATGTATGAGGGGTGTAAGGTACCTGAGTGTGGTGGTGGGGGTTATGGTCAGCACAGACTGAGAGGCATATACTTTGGAACAAGGAGGAAAGGGATGGAGGAAAGGGATGCGGGGTGTGTCTCTGATGGAGGGAGGGAGGGAGGGAGGGCATTCCACAGTTTAGGCATCGAAAGAGATAGCAGATTGACCAGCAGTGAAGGACCTTTGGGGAGATCCAGGATTTATGCCCAGAGTTGTGGATGGAGTAGGTGTGGAGGGTTGGGATAGAGAGAGAGAGAGGTCAGGTAGGAGGGAGTGACCCAAACCAGAATTTGGCCATAAAGCTAGTAGAATGGATGAGGCAAATTTGATTCAAGGGAAGGAGGGGAGAGAGAGGGCTTTGTAGAGATCACAGTGGTGGGTTCATGGGGACAAGACAGAGCAAAATGACAGAAGGCATGAAAAGGGTGTCCAGTCTGGCAAGGGTGGACTTGGGAGAGCACTGCAGACTATGTCAGCATAGTCAAAAGTGGGGAAGATCATTTTCTGCACAACTGTGTGGCACGCTGGTAGTGGAATGCAAGCAGTTTCTGTATGGAGCACCAAGCTTGGGGTGGAGTTTCTTTGGACAACATTCATGTGTACAGAAAATCCAGGTGCTGGACCCCAAGGTACCTAAAGGAGGTGACAGTCTCTAAAATCATCCCATCCAGGATGTGGAATATAGTGGGAGTGGGGCTAGAAAGTCTCTGCCTAGTGCCAAAGGTCATAGAGACAGTCAGTTTACTTGGCATGAGCCCTCCTTTTGGACCTTATGTCCTCTGGCTTTCAGATCTTCTGCTTTTTGATTTGAGTTACTTTGGAAATACTGGTGCTGTGCTATGGTTTAGCTCTACCATTTTACACTTACTTTTTGTGGAATACAATCAGTGTCATGTCTGCAGAGTATTGTTTTAGGATCTGGCTCACATACAAATGATGTACTTGATGACCTTTGCTCCCTTGCATGTGGGCGGTAGGGTGGGTGGGAGTAATTCATGTTTCTGTTTGATATTGTTGTGGGTCCTGTTGAGGAATGGTTGATTGTTGTTGCTATATTTTCTATAAATAAAATAACATTTTAAAAAGTACTGAGGCCTTCACCCTGACATACTGTGTCACTTGTTTGATTATTACAAGCTGTATCTGTATCAGTTATCATTATGTGTGTGTACATGGACTCATTCACAGTAGATGATGATGATGCTAATGAAGAACTGAATCTTGGCCTTTTGCCAGCTGTTCCCATATTAAAGTAAGACCTTATATTACAACTCATTGTCTCTTTTGTTGTTCTTTACTTCTAGTTTTTTTGGACAGTATTATCTTTTCCCCTACGTGCTACTGCTCTCAGCCACTCCTTCAGACTGTGCCAGGCACCTCCGATCGATACTGTTCCTGCCCCTATCCCTCATATTTGCAGTCATCACTAGGGTGACTCGGATGTGACCCTCACCAGGCGGGCCCCCACCTCCAAGGGAGAGGCACCTGTGGGGCAGGCAAGTGCACTACTTAGCTCTGAGGTACTGTTGAGGGACAAATGGTTCCTGGGACATTGATGGCATTGGACTACCAGGCGGCCATGATCTGGTCGAGTGAGCCAGTTTCCATTTTTCTGGTAACGCTCCTTCTTGCGTGCATCTGCATTACCACTGGTCTCCACCGGAGGTCACTGCAGAGTGATATGCTCCCACAGCCCACCTAAAGAGAGAGAGCAGTCCTCCAGATGCTCAATCCTCTCCTCCCTGCCAATCCCTGGCACCCCGAGTCCGCTCTCAAATCTGGTCGCTGCATGGGTCGAGGTAAGGCACCAGTGTCTCAGCCCTCCACACCACCAGGCTTTACTCTAGTTTAATTTATTGCATACCAAAATAATAAAAATATTGATTTATTATTTTATGATGGTACCTAAGTAGATAGGCTAGATCACCAGAGACTATGGGCACAAAGCAATTAGTGATGATGACAGTAAACCCAACTTTTTCCTGGAGCCAGAAAATGATGCATGCAGATTGCAATCAATGAAGCAATTAGTGATGATGATAAACCCTGCCTTAATTTTTACAGAAAAAATACTCTGAGACTATACACAATAAAGAAGTTAACAATGATAAGCCTGCCTTTATATTATTTTCTTAAGATACACCCCAAGGCAATAAAACAATTAGTTATGGAAAACCCTGCCCTTATGATTTTCTGAGGCTAGAAGAAATGCCCCAAGACTTGAGGCAGAAAAGAAATTAGTGATGGCAAATGATACCTTTATTATTTATTAAGGTCAGAAGAAATACTCTGACAATGTTGGCAACAAAAATAAAGAAATTAGTGACAGTGGGCTAACAAACCCTGCCTTTTTGTTACTTTCTGGGGATATACTCCAAGACTGTGGCAATCAAGTAATTAGTGACAGTAGGCAAACATACCCATCCTTTTTATTATTTTTGGGGCTATACTCAAGACTGTGACAATCAAGTAATTAGTGACAGTAGGTAAACACACCCAGCCTTTTATGACTGTGGGTGGAGCCTACAGGAGTATTGCATGTACAAAAGGAGTGATGTCATGTTTTCTGTCTGTGGAACTGACTGAAGGTGTAATAGTCTCCTCCGCCTACCCTCCTCCAAGCAATGTTTTCCGCCTCAAATAAATACACTTTCATGTTAGTCAGTGGTTGCAGTGTACTATTTTTTTCTTAAATGGGTGGTACAAGAACTGGAACCTGAGTAGTGGGAGGCAGCATTAGTTTTTTTTTTGGAGTAAGATCCACCGCCTCCACCCCAAACTTTTTCTGATTCATGTGGGAGGGGCATGAGATAGTTCTAGCATGCTGTAACCAGATACACTAGTTTGGGACCTTATCAACCAACAGACATGCTTGTGCAGTGGAGAACAGAACAGAAGATATTTAATGCCTTCAAATTGACTTAAAAATCCTTTGGAACAAATGATTATCAGAGCCACCTGGTGCCTCAGAAGGAGACCTAGAGACACATCCAGCTCTATAAGAAAAATTTCATTTTTTTTTGGGCTGTGTGATTCAAACCCAGCTCTAACTGACCAAATCATCAATGCTATAAACTGCTATATTTAACAGACTCTAACTGTTTTCTTACAGAAACCCTACTCAGTTAGATTTCAAGTATTTGCTAAATTGTAAATGTAGGTATCAGTATTCTGTTAGTAGTTAGTGCTGATTGTGGTCTGTGACAAGATAATTTTTTTACAAATGAAGTGTATGGTAGGAAGCTTAAAACAGACTTTGATAAAGTGTGTTTTTATTTTAAGTTTGAGTTGTATTAGAAAACACTGAATGAGCAAACAATTCGTGATTTTAAAAATTATTCTGATCAGAGCTAACATAAAAAAATCTTAACTATGTTTTCTTTTCTCATGGACAATAGTAATAGGATGTCAGCATTCACTTCAATAAACCTGTTTTCCAGTATTTTTTATAGCATATTGCCAAGGTAATCTTCCCAGAATGTAATCTGCCATGGGGATTGAGGTTTGGTCCTGCACTTTATATAATGTAAAAAGTACCTTGCTGATCTGAGTTAGAATCCTGCTGTTTCATTCTCTGTTTGCAAAGACAATACTCCAGCTTCCTTGTCTCACATTTATAAAGTGCAGTCAGCTAGGTGTGGCTGGGAGCAAATCACTAGGAAAGTAGTCACAGCTTCCCCTAATCATAAACTAATTAAATGTGTGATCTGCTCAACCCTGGCTTTATACATGTATTTAATTGTTTTAGAGGGGCTCCTGGTTGTGACCAATATCAACAAACAAATGAAGTCCAGTGTGCCCCCCTCATCTGCCCAAACAGGCCTGCAATGGAGGATTTTTAATCTCTCATGTCCCAAATAGGATCTCTTAGTTATCAAACTTTGGCCAAAATGTGAACAAGCCAAACTACTCCGTCAAAGCAGGATGAGACCTACTTGTTTATGGTGTTTTGGTCAGTTAGATGATAGAGGAGTTTCTTCTACCTTTGATGGAAGAAGGTGGTGAGTTTGAAATACATACTGTGTCATAAAAAGTATAGAGAACATGTCATTTTGAGGTGAGACACAGATGGACTGAGAACATGCTTCAGAGACTGTTGTGTAGTGATGTCTTGAGTGAGCACTTCAGGTGCTGCTATGCTTGTAATGGGGAACTGTGGCACATTAGTTAGTATTTTAGCATCCTTTAAATTTAGCGTTCTTTAAATTTCAGAAATGTGATAAATTATCTTGTTCCGCCCTTTTTATTAAATTAGTAGGACCAAGTCATGCATTCACATTGCTATGTATTACTTTGTCACACACAGTACATAGTAGCAGCTCCTTAATTAATATGTGATTGTGCCTTTAAGAGAAAAAGCACTGAATATTAATGAAAGAAATGACTATTAAAGTTCACTATTTCCCAAACAGTTATTTTAAATCAAACCTCCTTGTATGTTCACCCAATACAGAACAGTGCTGTGTATCATTTTCGGCCCTTTTATATGCCTTGGTTATCTCTGGGATAAAGTAGGCATGTGCTGGGGGGCAGGCTGCTTTAGCTAAAACTTGCCTTGGCTGTGGTAAACTGAGTGAGGGATCATTTGCATTGCTGGCTGCTATTGTAATAGGATACAGTTTGGGGCAGAAGCATTATTCAGTAAAACATGTTTCTTCAGTTCTCTCTCATGGTCAGTAAGATGGGGACTTTGCCCAGAGAAGCTGTAGCAATTGCTAGCTCCATTCTCCACTGCAAGATATGTTGGATTTAGTCAATCCGAGTTTGTTTATCATCATCTAAGATGGTGGCGAAATCATCAGAGCTGAGAGCCAGTCAGCTTGCAGCTCTCATGTAGCAGGAGATTTGTAAACTGGAAAGAAGCAGGGTGTATGGTCATGCTGCTAGCAGTTATTTGAGAAACTGGGGCATAAAGAAAGATTTGGATGGCTCCTTTTCGGTCTGTAGAACTTCCTTTTCTCTGTGGGACTGTTTTGTGTAGAAAATAGCTCAAGGTGGTTGTGGGTGCTTTGATTTAGTACCACTGAACTCCAGTAATGTCTGAATCTAGCTCAGGCATTTTAAACATTTCCAGTGCAAGGAAGCTTTTCTGGGTGAGTTTGAGAGTACCCTTTTACAAGTTAGAGGGGCTAGTAGGGTCACCAGCTTCTTGTTGGTGATTAATACAACTCAGCAACCAGGTGGATTGTTTATTATATTACCTCATGTAAATCACTGCATAGATTCTGTGTTCAATATGTGTGTCAGATATTATTTTAGTTCCTGGCAACGCTTAGCAGGGTGTTCTGGTAGCTAATAATCTCTACAGTTGTACAATGCGATAATGTTCATAATTTGAATACTGTGCCGGCAGTTTCTCAGCTAACATTTTCCTAGACAACTGATGCTAGTAGAAGCTGCAGTGCTAACATTTCTAAGACTGCCAGTTTTGCAATTTTAAACAGTTGCATATCTGCAGAAACATACTGTTGTGGTTTTGTTTGATCTCAAAATGGCATGTTCTCTAGACCTTTTTATGACACATTATGTATTTTAAACTCACCACCTTCTTTTGTCAAAAGGTACAGGAAACTCCTTTATCATCTACCTGACCAAAACACTACATGGAGTGGTTTGGCTTGTTCACATTTTGGCCAAAGTTTGATAACTAAGAGATCCTATTTGGGATATGAGAGATTAAAAATCCTCCATTACAGGCCTGTTTGGGCAGACGGGGGCACACTGGACTTCATTTGTTTGTTGATATTGGTCACAACCAGGAGCCCCTCTAAAAACAATTAAATAAATGTATAAAGCCAGGGTTGAGCAGATTACACATTGAATTAGTATGGGTAAAACCCAGATCACCAGACCAGGACCAATGCTGTAAAATCTGCACTGGGCACAGCTTGTGCAAATATTGCTGATCCAGTGGATCAAATAAATACATGCAAATAAATAAATACTTGGCTTTGTCTTGTGCTTCAATCCACCCCAGAAGTGACGTTATTACATGATAACACACACCCTGTTGTGCCTTATTGCTTAAATATGCCCTTTCTTAATGTACTATACTTTGATTCAGTTAGCGTATGCAACAGCCTTCATGTGAACACTCTGAGCTTCTCTTTGACTCCTGATGTCTATTTGCTTTAGCTATTGTATATTGTTTGAACTGCTTTGTTCTTCTTGGTGCCTGTGTGCCTAAACTATGTCATCTGTTTATCTACTGCTACCCATATATCTCCAGTGGATGATTGTTATAGCTGTCTGCTCTCTGAGTCATTGTTTTTGGATTTGTTAACTGTGCTGTCTTTGTATTAGTTTCAATGAGGTGCCTTTGTAAATGTGTCTCTGACTCAAAGGTTTGTAAATCTGATATTTTTAAATAAATAAATAAATGCTTATGTTTAAGCCCATTAAACACTCTTATCTAGTTAATGCATTCACAGTTTAGTGACTCTGCCAGAGCTTGTTATTATTTTCTGGGGCTATATACTCCAAGGCTGTAGGCAATCAAGTAATTAAAGAAAAATACACTGCAGCAGCGCTCCAGTTCCACCACTGCTGCTGCATTTACTCAACTAGCTCTCTGCTTTGTTGTTAATTTTTTCCTTTTTGGTATGCTGTTTGTAAGTTTGTGTAAGTTTGTTAAGTTTACTCCTAACCCAAACCCTTCCTTAACCCAGCAAAGAAAAGAGCAAAGCCATGGTCAGCAGGGCAGGCTGCCCAGCAGCTACTGCTAGTGCAGTCAGTCAGCCAGTCACTGCATGTGTCTGTCCTCTCCCTCAGCTCCTTCTCGCTTTTTCGTTAGTTTGCTTAAACAGTTTTAATATTTAATTTTGAATTTTTCAGATGTTTGCTTTGAATTTTGCATTGGGCTGCGGAAGCCTGGAAAGCATTATAGCTGGGGTTGCAGTGCAAATAAACTGCTACAACTATGGGTTCTGCTCTTGTCAAGTCTTGTCTGTCCTCAGTACTTTGCTCAAGCTGGTGCTAGAACAATGTATGACCATGCTCATCTCAGCTAGCATGTGTAGTTATCCGGGACAGCCCCATCCCAGACCTTGCTCCAGTCATGTTGACCCCCACTGAGATGTCCACACATGATTGAAGCCAGAAAGCATCAATTAAAATCTAATTTCCCCATTCAGTGGTTTCTTACTTTGCCTGTTGCCGTGTGTTCCCCACCCCAGCCAGACTTATGAGATGACGTATCCCCACCTCACATGATGAGTCTGCTGTGTGGAGTCGGCCCTGTGTGATGTGAGTGAGGAGGAGCTGGGAGGTGGACTGTGGGAGCACATCAAACAGCAAAGCCAGTAGTACAATGGTAAAATGAAGTGCAGATCCACCTCCTTAAAGGTGCTCCAGAAAATGTACCAAAAGTGTGAGATGAATAACTATATTACAAATAAATACAAATGTACAAGCATGGCTAAAACTGGACTAACACCCTATCTATTGACTCAGGCTGATGAGTCTTCCTCAGGTTGGAGTTAACCCTACAACAAACCTAAAGGGACCTGGGGGTAATCATATCAGATGACCTTAAGGTAAGCAAGCAATGTGAGAAGGCAGTAGGGAGGGCTGGGGGATACTGGGATGTATAGGGAGAGGCATCACCAGTAGAAAACAGGAAGTTGTTATCCCTCTGTACAGACAGTTGGTGAGACCTCATCTGAGTACTGTGTCCAGTTCTGGAGACCCCATCTCCACAAGGACATAGACAGGATGGAGGCAGTCCAGAGGAGGGCAACTAAAATGGTGCAGGGTTTGCAAGAGAAGCCATATGAGGAGAGACTAAAGGAGCTTAATATGTATACCCTTGAGGAAAGGAGGTAGAGGGGGACATGATAGAAACTTTTAAGTACCTCAGTGGAATCAACAAAGCCCAAGAGGGTAGCATCTTTCAGAAAAAGAGTTGTGCAAGAACAAGGGGACACAATTTGAAGATAGAAGGGGATGGCTCTGGGGCAATGTGAGGAAGTATTTTTTCAGAGAGAGAGGGTGGTGAAGCATGGAACAGCCTTCCTGAGGAGGCTGTGGGTCTAAAACTGTGGGAGAATTCAAGATTGCATGGGACAGACGTGAAGGCAATTTTGTGGGGGTAGAAAAATAGGCTGTTGGTTAAATAGGATCTGCAGCTTATCCTGTAGGTAGGAAAATGGGCAGACTAGGTGGGCCAAGCGGTCCATATCTGCCGTCAAAGTCTATGTTTCTATGAAAACCAGTTACCTTTAAATACCCCATTTATTGCATTCAGTCCCATCGGTTCTTAATCATGAATCTGGCAATTGATCTGTAAAAAAATGACCTTCCTTCTATATTCCTACAGGGGTAAGTTCATCGATTTTCCTGAACCTAGCCTGAAATTTCAATGCCAGAAAGGAAAGGACACAGCAGTTCTAGTTGATGGCAAATATTGGAAACCAGGATTTGGAAGATGAACCCATTCATGGTACAGAGATGGAATCGAACAAAATCCGTTCTGCATAGCTAATGCTGAGGAAGTGCTAGACACCGCAGTATCAAGGAATGACTGTGCAATGAAGGTGTGCCTGAAGTGGCTTGAAATAACGATTTAAAACTACATTTGCCAAACTTGAAAAGCTATCCATACAGGAGATTAATGTGTGGTTTGATTAGATTACACTCAAGCAATATAAAGAAGTTGAAAGGGTCCCTAGAGGGCTATGGGTACAAACACCAGCTTCTGGAAGTTTAGATGATGACCTTAAGACACAATGGGAGAATTCACTTGCAACCTGCTCTAAACCTTTGGTAGAGATTTTGATTGAGCAAAATTGGAAACGCTATGCGAATTCAGGATTAATTAAAAACTGTAAGAGCGCTGGCCCGGCGGCTCTGAGAGTTGAGGCGCTGGACGCCACACCTTAGCCCATGCCAGCAACCCAGGTTCAGGAGTGGACCTGGGTCGCTGGTGGGTTGGCTGGGAGGAGTATGGCTTGAGCGTCCCATGACAGCTCGCCGCCCAGGGAGGGTCGGTGGGAGGGCCATTGCTCATTGCACTTGCGCGACTCTGGGCAGAGGCTCAGGGCACTGCAGGCTCCCATTAGAAGGAGACAGGCAGCCCAACACGAGTAGATGTTGGTGACTAGCACCATGACATCGGGGCCTGGAAGTTGTGTGGGGAGGAAGGAAAGTGGAAAACGCCTGTTGGCTCTGGGAAGATGGCTTCCTGGGTGTGTCTTCAATGTGCCCCTGCTTGCTGACTACCTCTGGACCCAATGAAAGTTGATTTAGGGGTCTGCCCCACCTTGTCCGAGCTCAGTGGGTAAGCCTAGGCTACATGGGGATCCAGAGGTAAGTATCGGTGGTCAGAGTGGCATAAGGATGACCCTGGATGCCCTGAAGGGTTGGGCTGACAGGTAGTGGAGAAGACAAAATACAATAAAAAAAAACTAAGAGCAGAGCTGGAGCCTTACTGTGAGAGTGCTGAGTTTAAATTATTGAATAAGCAACTCCAGACAAAAATGTGAAAATCTGAGATTCAAACTGAGCAGTGCAAGAAAAACAAATTAGAGAGAGACTGGAGGGACTATGAAGCAGGTGAGGTGTTTGATTGGAACCGCAGATCTTGATTGATAAGCCATAGCAGAAGCCACTTACATAATAGAGCAAACACGGCACAAACAGATCTCCGTCGAATGTGTTGTTTTTAGATCAAGAGAAAGAACGATCCTCAACCAGTGAGCAGCCTATAAAGGCTTCAATTACAGCAACCACAAAAGGAAAAGATGCAGGAAAATGTGGAGGAGGAGAAAGAGAAAATGGAACAGAAATGGAGCTGAGGAGTGCGAGCAAGCAGCAGAAATAAACCTCTTACAAGTCCAACAAGTTGTGAATATTTCCAGTACACTGTTTACAGATACACATGTAAGGTCCTCTTGAAGGGACTTTTGTTGTACTAACAACTCAGTTTGATCAATTTAATCTGGAGGTGGACATTTTCAAATTGTTAAGGAGGATTGATTTATGGGTGTTTTTCTGGGACAGAAAATTCACTAGATACTGTTAATATGGGACAAACATTTATGGATGAGTCTATTATGTGATATGCTTAATAATGGTTCTGACTCTGATTTGGGGGGGCAGGTACGGGTGAAGACACTTCTTTATTATTGGCATGTATAAACAATGATGAAAGCCATGGGGACAGTTCACCAGGAGCTAGCAGTTTATATGCAAATACAGGTTTAAAACCTAAAAGCAATGTTTGTAATACTGATCCTAGACATCCCACAGTTAAAGTATTTGAGAAACTAATTAGAGATGATTTGGAAAAATGCTTCAGTCTCCTGGACCCCTGCAAGTTCAGTAACATGTCTGCTGAAGAAAGAAGAGCAGTAAAAGAACTGCAAAGTAACAGCACTGTCGTAATTAAACTGGCAGACAGGGGAGGCTCGGTAGGGGTTCAGGACACTGAAAAATATGTGGCTGAAATTAAAAGGCAATTATTAGATAGCCAATATTACAGAGCTCTTACCTTTAACCCAACTGCCACCTTTACAAAATGTTCTACGATTTAATTGATGTTGCCTTCAAAGCAATATGGATTGATAATGATGAAGTCATGTTTTTGAAGAATGACTTTCCAGTGTGTCCTGCACTATGCACTTTGGCCGATATTCAAAGGGATGCACCATGCACTAACAGAGATGTGCCAGCAAATGCAGAATCGCCATTGTGTGATGTTCAGCGGGAGGCAGCTGCATGCGCATAAGTTGCAATGCTAAGAGTGCAATAGTAATGAATGCATGCACAACAGTAGGGGAGGAACCATGAATAACATGCATAGTGCAATATTCAACAGTATGCGCCATGCGCAGTAGGGAGCTATCGGAAGTTGTGTGACAGCAGAAATGATCCAAAATAAAAAGGAACAAGAGAGAGGTGCAAGAATGCTACAGGAAGCCACAGGTGGGAGCGAGGTGACAGGAACAAGGCAGAGGGTAGCAGTGAGCAGGACTGGGCAGGAGCAGGACAGGGCACACCTGGAGTCAGCCAGGAAGAGGAAAGGATTGGGGAGCCTGTGTCATTGTGCAGGAGTGCTAGGGAGGAGCTACAGTGGACTGAGGGCAGTGGCAGTAGGCAGGACAGGACAGCAAAGGCCAGAAGTGTACCCGTGCAGGGGGAGCATCACAAACGGACAGCAGATTAACGGGATAACAGCTGCCGGGGGACACCTGCCAGGAAATTGCCAGTGCCACTTTCCAGATGGAGATGGTAATGAGGGGTGTGAGAAGGCAGGCAGCAGGGGCGTGGCCATGGAAGGGCCCATTGGCAGTATGCCCCGAACAGGCAGTACCTGAGCTCGCACCACCTTCAAACACTACTCTGACATGAGATTGTAGGCTGGTAGTGCCTGAACTGGGTGATCCTGAGGCAGCTCTGTGAGCTGTGCAGTGATGAGATGCAGGCACCCACTGTCGGAGCCATGCTCTGTCAGTGGAGACAAAGTGACAGCTGTCATGTGCCTGCTCGCCGTGGGCACCTTCCAGAGACCAACAGGGACACAACAGGCATAACCCAGTCGGCCACGCCACGCCTACTCACACAGTTCCTCAGTGCACTGCTGTCACATGCTGTGGGTACATCCATTTCCCCAGCACACAGGCGGGCGCACAGCACACATACAAGAGTTCCACAGGGTAGCACGATGCCTGGCATGCTTGGGCCATTAACTGCACCCATGTGGTTATCCGCGATGCCACCTGGCCCAGACGGTGTGTCTTACATAAACCAGAAGGGTATGCCAGCATCAACTGCCAGGCGGTGTCGATGCCAGGGACACATAACCAATGTCTGTGCCATGCACCCTGGGGAGCACATGATGCCTTCATCTGGCACCAGTCCCGACTTTGACACAGGTTCAAGAGTGGGGACATCCCTACTGGCCACCCAGTGGGTGAGTATGCATCATGCAGGATGACATGAGCAGACGTGGAGGTAGTGCATAGTCAGTGGTGCCATGGGTACCGGCCTTGATGGCCCATGGCAAAGCGATGCAGACCACCATACTAATGTCCACCTCTACACACAGGTGACAGTGGCTACCCACTCCGTCCCTGGCTGCTCACACCATACCGGTGCCCTGTGACCCCATCACAGCTACGATACAATGAGGCACACACCACAACACAGAATGTCATCGAGTGGGTGTTGGGAATGCTGGAAGGCACGTTTACGGTGCCTGACACATCTGGCGATGTATAGTACATCCCACAGTACAGCCCCTCGAAGGCCTGCAGGCTATTCCTGGCCTGCTGCATCCCGCACAACATGGCCAATGTCTGTGGGATAGCCATAGTGGTTGAAGAGGGGACAGCAGTGGGGATGATGAGGCCGCCGGTCCAGATGGTGATGGGTGGCCACCCCCTGGGCGAAGGGAACCCTGCCTGATCCAGATGTCACAGCTGCACCAGGACACCATCACAGAAGAGCACTTTGGTCAACACAGGTAGGTCACGGGACCATGTGCAACCACCAATGGCAAGGCACAGCCCACAGACAGTCATGGATGAACCCCAGGGTGGATGACGGCAAGGGAATGGGTATGAGCGTGGAACCACTAAGCTGTCAGGGATGGGCAGGGCCAAATAGGACACATGCTCACACACACACACACACACACACACACACACCACAAGACATGCACAAGGGGTAGAAGGTATGCCAACCCCAAATGCAACCCCTACCCACACACAGGTCCACACATGACCACGCCCAGTGGCCGTTACCATGCATGCCTCAGACTCTGGGCACCATTGTACATTGGTGGACAGCGTAACGCAGGCATCATCATGCACACACCACAGTGGCCAGCAGCCAGGAGGGTGTGCACAGGGACCGTGTATGCAGGCCCGGGTACCCCACCCGTGCGTAGCATGATACACAACACACTGCACACAGGGCGGCAGCAGACAGTGGCCATGGTGGGAGACAGGTCAGTCACGCGGCACAGTGCCACGCGGCCACCAGGATGCATGAGCAGCCCCATCAAGACCTGCCAGCCATGCCAGGCTGACCATTGGCCTCATGGGTGGCACCAATAGTCCCCAGGGGTGATACTGTGGGAACACGCACCGTGTTCACGCAGGGGTCTGCAGCTCACCAAACATGCCCCGCGCCAGGCGTGCTTGGTATGTCCACAGCCAAACCCGGTGTCGACATGGAAGGTGTCACATGATGCCGGGAACAGGGTTGGACATGACACTGCGTGGTGTCCTGCGGCACATGGGCAGCTGAACTGGGTGCTCAATGTGGCCATGACAGCTGTGAATGCATGCTGCTGGTGTCAATGGCAGCGGTCACATCCTACTGCTGCTGGGCCATCTCCACCAGGAGCAGATCATGGTCTCTGCTGCACTGCTCCTCTGCCTGGCGCAGAACCACACTGAGTGCATCCACTGCAGTCACAAGCCACAGCTGCTGATCCACTGAAGCCTGGGTAGGCAGCTGTACTCATCAAAGAGGTCATCTGCCGTTTGGCATGCTGTCCCTCATGGTGTTCCTGGCCCTGTTGGGCAGCATCCTTGATGATGAGTGCTGCACACCAGAGACATGCCGGGCACATCTACATGCAGTGCACTGCCGCCGCCCACCGACACTGTCCCTCCATCGCCACTGGCCGACTGCTGGCACTGCTCCTCTGGCTCCCGTTTGCCAGGGCTCACCGGTGCCGCCATAGCAGCTGCAACAGCCCCACCAGCCTGGATGCACACCAGTGCTGCCCCACTGGGGCATACAGGAACAGGCTAGGACTGTGATGTCACACAAGCCTCCATGGCGCGACACCCATGACTATGCCTGTGCTGTTTACTGCTGTGGACCATCCTCCGTCCCACAGTATCCTCTCCGGGACGTGTGATCCATTATCATCAGTGCCTGATCCAGCACCAGTTCATGTCCCAGCATGCTGGAGTCAGTGGCGCTGTCATGCTGGGACACAAGCAGGGCCTCATCCGCACCCGCACCACCATCTTCAGTCCGACAGACAGGCAGGTATGCAGTGGTCCTGTCCCTCGGACACCTGTGGAGGTGGATGGGATTCCTCCGTGTCCAGGGCATCACCCTCGGTGGACACACACACCACCGCTGTCCTATGTAGATGCTCAGGAGCTGTAAGGAACACAGTAGCGTTATAGTCTCCGCTACCCTGTGGCATTCCCCAACCACCCACACAGTGACAGCACAGGACCTACCATGCAGCGATGGGCTGCCACCCATCTGGAAGCCACCACCAGGAACACCTCTATGGCACAATCGCAGCGCTGCCGGCCACCCGCTCCTCCTGTGGCATCAGGTGTGGCACATCCGGCTGTCCACCACTGGTGTGGCAGCCACCTTGTCCTTTATCCTCCTCCTGTCCATGCTGACCTTCTTTACACTCCTGCATGGACCACTGGTGGCTGCCATGCTGATTCACGGCATGTGCAACCTCACCCCATGCCACAGCATGGGCATGTGGTATTCCATGCTGTCCGCTGAGCAGCAGTTTCCTGTCAAGATAGGCCTCAAACAGAGCATCTGCTTCAGCCCGGTTGAAGTTGTGCCTCCTCCTTCTCCCCATCCCTGTTTCTCCTCTTCCTCTCGTTCAGTCATTATAAAGTCTGTAGGAATGACAGGTGTTACCTTTGAATGTGCAGTCCCATGCATCACTCACACACACAGTCCACACATCCAAACAGCATGCAACCCACCACAATAGACTGCAATACCAAACTATGTCTTCTGCAGCCCCATGTCACATTTATATAGCACAAGGCATGCAAATGAGGTGAGGCTAACTTTAAGTGGATGCTAATGCAGTGGCTGTGCCATGGAATTGCTGATGAGCTGATTTGCATATGCTGGCTGAATATCACATTGTTGTACCTTGCGCAATGTTGTTGAGCATGCTCAGGCAATGGCGCAGCTCTGTGATGTGCGCAGTAGGCACGAGCGGCGCATGCCTGGGGTGCTGATGCTGATGCCTGCCATGCTGATGATGTGCTGTGATGCGGAAGGCAGTGCAGGGCATGACCACCACTGTGTTAGTGGCACTAGTGTGCTGTTCTCATTTGTGGTGCTTGTGCCTGGTGCACCGTAGGAGCCATGGAGCCACCGTGCGGTTGGCCACTGCAGGGTATCACACACAGGCACCCTACTGCGCAACACGCAGGGAGTCCCAACAGTGCTTATTGTGGTCTGTGCATGACAGACCCTTGATCCTGTGGTCGACCTTTGCCCCCAGGTGCCATGCGCCCACATGGGTGCACCCTATTGTGCTTTTGGTGACAGCGTGATGGGGAATGGCAGCTCTGTACGCGCAGCATCTGCACGTGGGGACGTGCGCTACAGAGCACCATTTTGTTATCTGGACTGCATGAGAGATGGCCGCAGGACAGCCCAACAATGGGCGTGGTTGAGCTGGCCAACCTTGTGGCTATTGTTGAGCCCATGCTGGGGCCCTATTTGGACAAGACCCACTAAATAGGCCATGCAGCATGGTGTGGGAGGAAGTAAGAGGCCATGGAGGAGGCCACAGGAATTGTCCATAGCACTGAGCAGTTTCGCCACCGTATGGGGACCTCCGCAGAGGGACCCAGATAGGCTGGGGTGACTCCAGGCACGTGCCAGGCGAGGCACCATGCCACAGCCAGGTGGGTGCTCCATCCATACACTGGTAGCATCCGTCCTGGTATCGCGGTGTGCATGTGTCCCACCCCACAGGGGTGGGAGCCATCCACTGTGGGCGTGTGGTGGTGGTGGTGGGGTTGGGCATGGCTGGGCTGTGTGGGATCGCACACACTGGTGGGGGAGCTTTGCTACTGGTTTGTGCAGATGTTCCCCTCTCCGTGTTTGCACCCTAGGCCCAGAGGGGTGACATAGAGCAAGGGAGGCCAGAGCTCAGTGGGAGAGGGCTGGTGAGCGCAGCAGGGATGTGGCAGAGGGCCACGGGACAGCAGCACCCAGCTGGTATGGATGCAGGTTAGTGCCTTTTCCCCATCACATCTGTGCATGCTGTCTTGCAGGGTTGGCGGTGAGGCATGGCCACCAGCACTTAGTCCCACCACCGTACACACCACACAGTACACTCAACACTGTCCTGTGGCACTGCATGTGTGGGTGGGCATGATGGTCCATGTGTCACTGGGTACATGGCTGTGCCACTGCCTTCACACCACATAGCCATGTCAATGTGTAAGGCCATGATGGTGCTGTCTGCGGGACATGGGTGGGTGGGGTGTGTGCAGTGGTCCGCATAACTGTGGGTGCCTGGGTAGGCAGGTCTTGTGGAGCGTGGTCATTGTGGGTGGTCACATCATCACAGGGGTGTGGCCCACAGCTGTATGCCATGAACAATGGGTGGACTGCAGGGATGGACAGTCACGCAGCGTATTGACTGTGCTCCCTTGTACTAGGTGGACATCACTGGACAGCGATTGAGCGTGGAGTGCAGGAGCTGCTGCATCTTGCACGAGCATCCTTGAGTTACTACAGAGGATGGGCGGGACGGGGTCCAGCGTGGCAGTGGATGGAGGTGGCACAGGGTGGAGGCGGGGCAGGCAGGGCCCTCTATGCCCTAATTGACTTACCCTTCCTGGACCCACCCTCACACCCCTCTTCCCTCTCCCATTTGTTCACCCTGCCCCATGCCCTGCCCCCACCTGGTTTGTGGCCCTTTCCCCCACCCTTGTATATATTTGTAAATATGTTTGATTATTTATAATGTTTAATACATACATTTTCTTATGACAACTGTGGTGGTCTCTGATTTGCAGCGGGCTACAGGTGCTTGGCTGCAGTGGTGTGCCTGGCGTTGGGGGTGATACAGGCATGGGTGTGTGTGTGTGTGTCAGTAGGGACCCGCCTATGGTGTGGGCGGGGACTCGGTCACTGTCTGTGGTATGTGTGTTGTTCCTCTGTGCACTGGACGCCTGTGTGCAGTGGTCCATGGTACATGCACTGTGTCCACGGTGCCCTGTCAGACTGTCCATGGCCTGTGCAGCTAGCACTTTGCATGTTTGTGCTATGCGGTCTGCTGGCATGTCAGTGGTGGCTGTCCATGCTGGCCACCCCTGTACCTCCGCGCAATGCCTGATTGCTTCCTGTCACTGGTATGGTGCACGCCTGCCTTGGATGGTACTGTGGCCTTTGCTGTTGCTGTCTCCCTCCATGCTGTCACTTGTGTCTGTTGCAGGGAATGTGCTTCCAATGTCTGTCACTTATGCTCCGGCTGCATGCTGGTGGCATACAGATTCATGGTGGATCGAGGAGTGGTTGGTACACCTGTGCCATGGAGTGGAGTACTAGCCATGGGTACACAGCTGCTGTGGCTGCATACCAGTGTTTCTTGCCCGCTATTGTGTCCCTGTGTTGGGGTGCCCTTGGGTATGGGTGGGTGTTTGTACGTGCCCTGTGTTGCATCCTGTGTGGTGCATGCTTCCGGCACCACTGTGAGCATCTGTGCTGGCTGTTTGGCCAGTTCTGGGATTGGTGTGTGCTTGAGTGGGTGTGCAGGGTGCTGTACTGCTGGTGGTAGGGTCTGTGGCAGGCCCTGTCACATGCGGGGTACCTTGGTGCCGACACAGGGTCGATGTCTCAGCTGTGCCTTGGGGGCCATGCAGGACTGCACTGTGTCTGCAGTTGTTGCATTGGTGGCTGTTGCCGCCCACTGCAGGGTACTCACAGTGGGGCTGCCTTGCATGGCTCCATGGTGCACAGGGTTGCATTGTCACAGTGGGAGTGGTGGCATGCATAGGGATGACATGCACTGTTGGGCATTGCTCTGAGCAGGGTGTCTGGGAATCGCTGTGCAGGGTGTGCTCTGCATTGGTGGGATGGTGTAGCACAGGGGTGACTGGACCTCTTGTGCTCCATTCACAGCTTGCCAGGGGTGTGCTGGGACACCATGCCTCACTGTGGAATTGTTGCTGGTGTCCATGTGCTGTTGGTTCTTCCAGCTCACCTCAGGTTGTGTGGTTCATGGGGTGCAGGGGCACTGCCTGTTCTGCTGCATGCTCCTATGCCCATGTCTTCTATGGGTGGTGAACCCTTGCATGTTGTCCCTGCACATCCCTGGTAGTGCTGATGTGCTCCTACCCTGCTCCACTGTGCATCCTGGTTGCCCCATGGCGCAGTTGGCACGATATTCAGTTGTGTGGCACAAGCGCATCTTGGCCTGCGCTGTGTTTGAATATTAGCGTGTGTTGCAATAGATGCACTGCACTTGTGCTGCTCCTGCTATTGCACCACTTTGTGGCTAGCGTTTGAATATCTGGGCGTTGTCTAAAATACATAAGAATGCTACTGACCCTCCTGGGAGACCAGTTGTTTCAGGAAATGGGTCTCTCAGTGAGGGCCAATCTAAATTGTAGATCATTTCCTGAAACAGCTAGTAAGTAAAACACCTACGTATATCAGAGACACCATGGATTTATTAAATGAAACAGAGCAGTTTCAGTGGCCCAGCAATTATTGCTGGCTGGCCATAGACTATCGTCTCTCTGTATACAAGTATGAGGCATGAGGGATGGTATACAGGCAAGCAGACAATTCATGAATGATGACATGGATTTGAAGGAACTCCCAGAAATTTTGTCATGGATCTTTGACCTTTGTGTTAGAACATAACCTTTTGCATTTGATGGCCAATTTTGTAATCAGTAATAAGGTATGGCTATAGAATTACGACTTTTGCCACCTCATATGCCAACCTGTTTTTTTATGGTGGGAAAGGCATGTCATCTTTAGGGATTAGACCCCACTTCAGACACATCATGTTGTGGTATCATTTTATTGACATTATATGTGTCTGTGGTGGGGGTTCTGGAAGCACTGCTGAATTCATGGAAAGGATCAATGTTAATGATCTGACTATAATGTGCACATATAGGGCAAATGAAAGAACTATAGATTTTTGGGGATGTAACCCTAACTTCTAGAAGTGAACAGGTAATCAGCAGTCCACATAGAAATCCTTTCAGGGAATACTCTATTGAGAGCTGATAGCTGCCACCCACACTCCCTGGATTTGGGCAATTTAAAATTAAAAAGAAATAGCACAGATATAATTATTTTGTCCAAGAAGCACAGGCTCTAAGTCAGAGGCTTAGGGAGCATGGATATAGTGCCAATGTGGTCAGTAAGGCACTTGAAAAGTAAACAAAATTAAGAGACAGTCCCTTTTATTACCAAAACCCCAAAAGAGAACCAATACGGCAGGTAGTTGTTGTTACTGACTACTATAGTAGATCTAATGAAAAGAAAAATATTATCAAAGAGGTGATCAGTTTTATTACGGACAAAATTTGGGACCAGTAATGGGTGAGACACCATTAGTCTCTTTTCACAGAGGAAACAATATGAGGGACATTTTAACCACCAGTTACTATCAGGATGCAAACAGAGGAAGAACATTTCTGATACAATGGGTTTCTATCATTGTAGACATTGTAATATCTGTTGTTATGCTGAAACAGGTGAACAATTTGTACATCAAAAAAAAAAGGAATTTGTACTGCAGGGTTATCGGGATTGTCAGACCCAGTTTACAGTATATGCTGCATTGTGTCAGTGTGGTATGCTATATGTTGGGCATACAGTTTGTTCCTTGAAATGTCAAATCCCGGAATGTGCTAGAGCAATTCTGTATGGTAAGATGGAAATGCCCTGGGTGCACACTTAGTGAGCTTACAATAGCATGCCCAGAGGCTTAAGGTTTCAGGCCCTGGAACATGTATAGCCACACCTATGGGATGGGGAGGGAAGCGATCATGTACAAAAATGCTTTTACAACATGAGACAAGATGGATATATATTCTGGGGCATTGATACCTGATGGCTTGAATGATCAAACAGATTTTAAACCTTTACTTGTAACATTGTCTATTGGGATGTTAAACTCATGAGAAAAATCCAAGGCTTTGTGGAAATGACAGCTTGTGATCTTAAGTCCCCGTGTCATACTGAAATACAAAGTTCACCTGTGGTGGTGGTGGGGGAATGACTGCTTGTTATGAATCACCTCTCATGACGACTGTTTATTCTTTTAAAATTATCTATTTGTCCCCATGTTTCACAATTTCTGCTTTTCAAGGGGTAGTCTTACAGTTCTGTAAAATTAATAAACATAATTTTATGAATTTAAATTACACTTTACAGCTTATAATTTCATGATATGCTTTTGCTGTACCTTAATTTAAGTTCTGTATTTACTAATATATATATAAACATTTAAATGTACTGGATAATATTTCTTACCATTCAAATAATTGATAGAAAACATTTTTTGTGAAAAAATTGCATAAATTGAATGAAATCAGAACACTCAGCATGCCTGCTCCTTTTACCTTAATTTACATGGTAACATTGAAATACAGTTAGTCTACTTACAAAACATTGTATTGCTTCTTCACTCTTATTACAAATGCAATAATAACCTGCTGTTACTGATTTGCTTTCAAACTATGTAAACTGACATGGCGGTGCACTAAACACTTCCCATTATCTTAATGAGTATTCAACCCCATAGCTATGAGAGTTAGTGTATACCTTTCAGATATGTATTATTTAATCACACTGTTTTCCACTCAGAAGTTGCAATGCAGGGACAAAATGAACAAGCATTTGTCAATGCCAAACATTGGTTGCTTGTTAAACATTGTTTTTTTTGTTTTCCAATCCTGACCCCAAATTTGAAGAGTTCAACTCCTGCCCAAAAGATGATTTTGTGCAGCGACATGCAAATTACCTTCGAGATGCAAAAATTATTTTGGCCTGGATCTGAAAAATGACAGCTGTCAAATTCATGAGGTGCTGCAAAGAAATGGCTATGTTGAAAATTTGGGGTCAAAATATTGAAAATTGCCAAACTTACCAACAAATTTTAATGCAGGCTCATAACTTTGTTGTTTGTGAATATTTTTGCCCCAAATATTCTTTTTGAATTTTATTAATTACTATACTTTTGTTCCTGCCAACCATCGAAGTCTGCTCTGGTCGGGACCCCTTGCCTCCAACTCTGGATGTGCCCGCACTCACCCTGTATCCCTAGCTTATCCCCCAGAAAGCGGGTCATGGCAACGACCTCCAAGTATCGAGTCAAACTACAAATATCTGGTTGGGGAGCCAGCTCCAGAGGCTGATCAAGGCACGGGCAGAGCTTCACTGAGACAGCCAGGCATGGGATGTTTTTCTTCCCTGTGAGAAGGGGCGGGACTTGCAATGATGACCAGTGTCCGACCTGCTCCTGAGTTCAATTTGGCGACAATGCTTGCGGTGGAACCCAGCCTCCACTAGGTGTCACCATGGCACCGAATACTCAACCCCCACCGGAGAAGGAGAGCAGTCCTGTGGGTGCTTAGTCCTTCTCCTCTGGCGCCCTCTGACAACTCCCCGATCCGCTCCTCAACCCGGTCGCTGGCTCCGCAAGCAGAAACCCAACCACTGCGCCGATGGGCTGGCCGTTGCCCCAAATATTCAACATACCCTTCTTATGACCCCAACTCATGAACAAGTCCAGAGAATAATTTTATCTCCTGCCCCAAAGGTGTTTTCACAGAAGAAAGGTGCTTTTGAGCAGCAACTGCAAAATCACCTTCGGGATGCAAAAAATATTTTGACAGGATCAGAAAATGACAGCTGTCACATTTATGAGGTGCTGTGAAGAAATGGCTATGTTGAAAAGTTAGGTCAAAATATTGAAAAATTGCCAAAGCTATGAGCCTAGGTTCACAAATTTCAACGCAGGCTCATAACTTTGTTGTTTGTGAATATTTTTATCCCAAATTTTTAACATACCCTTCTTATAACCCCACCTCATGAACAAGTACAGAGAAAAATTTCAACTCCTGCTCAAAAGGTGATTTCCCAGCAACTGTAAAATCACCTTTTGGGATGCAAAAACATTTTGGCCAGGATCTGAAAAATGATAGCTGTCCCATTCATGAGGCGCTGTGAAGAAATGGCTATATTGAAAATTTGGGATCAAAATATTGAAAATTGCCAAAGTTACAAGCCTGCGTTGCAAATTTCAATGCAGGCTCATAACTTCCTTGTTTGTTTAATATTTTTACACCAAATTTTCAACATAGCCTGTCTTATGACCCTACCTCATGAGCAAAGGTAAAGACCATTTTCAACTCCTGCTCAAAGGTGATTTCGTAGTCCTTTGGGACTACAACAGGTGTGAGTTAGTGAGGAATTTTCCAGTGAAAACAGTTACTAGTGGAGTGCCACAGGGGTCTGTGCTTGGATCTGTCCTGTTCATTATCTATATAGGGATTTACATCAAAATGTAAGCAACAATTTAGTCAAGTTCACTGACGACACCAAAATCAGTGCTGAAACAGATACTGAAGAAAAGCATCTTTCTTTTGTGAATGATTTAAAAAAATTTAATACTAGGCGAAAAAATAAAATGTGATTCAATTTAGATAAATGCACAGTCCTACACCTTGGGAAGCAAACCAAAGAAAACCCTACAGTATATCCTTGGTAACACTATATTAAATACAGTAGAACACGAAAAGGACCTTGGAATCCTGATCACCGATAACCATATGTCAACTAGTCACTGTAGAACAGTAACACAGAGGACAAATAGATTATTGGGTGTATAAAGAGAGCTCTGTGTCCAGGACAGAACAATGTCTTGTTCCACTTTAAAGGTCTTGGCTGGATTCACAAAGCTTTCTGAAGGTGCAAAACCTTCCCTAAGTCCACAAAACTGCCCGTAGCTACAGGAAAAAAAAGGGGAGCTTGCTCTGAATGCTATTCACGAAACCTCCACAGCTCCAGAAGAAAACACAATAGACTGTGGAAAAAGTGCAGCTGAAGAAGTGCCTGAGGAAAAGAAGGTGTTAGATAGGTAAGGTACAGCCCCTCAAAGGCTATTCTCAGCCAGTTTTTCTGCAGTTGCGGAAAATGTTACACAGATTGGAATGAGGTGTAACTCTCCCTCAGCAAACTTCAGTAGTGCCCCAACAATTTAAATCAATTATAGTGGAGGAGAGGCACAGGTAATAGCATCCCAGTGGGTATAGCAGTGGCTGCTGTTACAGCAACAATAGCACACAGTGCCATAAAATGGCAACAGGCAACAACCACCAGACCCAGTGCAGCCCATGGCCAGAACCCCACAGGCAGAGCCTGCCAGCCTGCAGTGACTGCTACCCCTGCAGGCAACAGGAACACCCCAGGGAGGGACAACCAGCAATGACAGTTGGCCACACTGTGGTGCCATGGTAGTATTGGTACCTGTGGTGGTGCTACAGTGGTCCAGTTCAGAGACTGGTTGTTGGTGTCTTTGTGGGTGCTTTGCAGTTTTGCTATGACAGCAATGTTAAAGTCTGCTCCCCAGCTAACTGTTCACTGTTGCTGTGCCTCTCAAGCTGTTTTCCACAGCTGTGGATCCATAGTTGTGGATTAGCAGCACTTGCATAATTTCTGCGGCTGCTGAAGTACCGCACCTGTAGCCACTTTTTGCAGAAATCCACAGCTCTTGGTGGTTTTCTTTGTGAATACTGCACAACTGCGTTTCTGCAGTGCTGCAGGCTTTTCCCCGCAGATGTAGGAGTTTTAGCTTTCTTTCAGAATCCTGCCCTTATGTCCAGCTACTTGGACTATGCTTCTCCATTCTAGTCCCATATGAAAGGACAATAAGACATTAGAGATAGTGCAGTGAAGGACAACAAAGCTGATACCTGGACTATCACATCTGCCCTATCAGGAAAGACTTCAGGAACTAAACCTTTTCAGTTTGGAAAGTAGAAGGAAAAGAGGAGACCTACTACTTTTACATAGGTTTCTTAAAGGGACACTGTCAACCCTTTCTGCATAATTTCATTTCTTGTTGAAACCCCACATTTTATGATTGCCTATCTTCTGTAGAACTCCTTTAACTAGTTGGTTGTTTGATCTACTTCCATTCTTAGTAGAACCAAAATGCATGGGATAGTGCAATTATAACCAACCTTGTTTTGCTTCAAATCCATGATCTACTCTTATTGCATACATCCTGAACATTAGAACACACCTCCAAACAGTGCAGCCACTCATGATGTAGTAGTCTCCCTCTTCTCCTTGCACAATATCATGGGTGGCTAGATTGTATTAGGGGCATTCCTAAGTCCATGAAGGATGCAATAGAAGTTGATCCAAGAATGTAAACAAACACATTTTGTGTGGAAACACCAGTATAGTGGGCTGTCTATTTTTCACTTTTAAAATGAAAAAGGAATCAGAATCAAACTACCAGCTACATCAGCAATCTCTACAGAATGTGAGCAGTCATAACGTGTTTTTAATCCAGGGGCAATTTGAGGCCTAAGGGGTTGACAATGTCCCTTTAAAGACAATGAATTAAGCAAACAATGTTGTTTTGTTTACAATAGTAAATCTGTGAACTTAGATCACATAGTAACCAATTAAAAGAATACAGAGGGCAAATACAAATAGGAGAGATAATTACTATAAGGGTTTTAAAATCTTGGAACTCCTTGTCTCAGTATTTGACATAACTTGATGAATTTGATGAATTCAAAAGGAGCTGGACAAGTATCTAACTTATTCTTGTGCCAGCAACATGTATGCCCACTGAGAGTGGGAGACAGTCTGATGGGCCTAGAGCCTTTTCATCTCGCAAACCAAGTAATACCAAGTAAAAGAACCTCATATATTCCTGCACTCTAATCTTCCATGGCTACTAAAATGATTTACTATGTTTGAGATGGGTGGGATCAAAGAGAGGACCTTATTTAGTTGTCAGTTGTCATTAATCGGCAGTTTTATTTTCATTTTCCAGGTTGTGGTGGTTACGTAATAATGATGGTAATAATAATGAGTGGTGTCAAAATCTATTAGCCGAAAGTGCAGACTATTAAGTCTTGCTTTGGCATAGCAAATATCCTCCACATTTAGTTTCATCATGGGCAGATTTTCTCGTTTTGTTTTAAATACATATGTTCTAGATTTACTGTAGTAAAATGTTGTTCAGACTGATAAAATGCTGCCCAGATTTGATAACACATTTTAAACGTTGTTCAAGTTTAATAACTCTCTGAGATTTATGGAATTTGCCCATATATCCAGATGTAATATAATTATCCAGATATATGAAAAATGAAAGAGTTGCCAAAGAATACAGTGAATTTTAAATGTGGACATTAAACTAGGAAGCAGCAGCTATAAAAAGTGACATGCCACCTGTTAAATCATCTGTGCACACATGGCACCCCACTTTACAAGGGAAGAAGGGTGATATGTAATTGAGATATTGCATCTTAGATGGACTGTCTTTGGTAAATAAATTCTAATTATGCTGAAAACTAGAGCACTTCCATCCTTTCTCCCTCCTCCCTCCTTTCCTCCATCCCATTGGTTATAAATGCTTGTCAACATGGTGCATTTTACAATAAATAAATTAATGAAACTAGATAAGGGCGGTTTGTTGTTTACTGGAGCAACCACTGATATCTTTTGACCATGAATTTTATATATTGATAATCTTACATAATAGTCTCTTCCTGAGGAAGTTTTTCTTTTTAAATATCTAATTTATGCTGGACCATCAGCTTAATGTCTTTTGCCTCATTGCTGCCATTAATCAGAAACTCATCTCAAAGCATGTAATGCCATCTTTCACAGGAACAAAGCAAATATCCCTTCCTCATCATTGGGGAGATGGTAGTGAAAATTATCTTATTGGCATTTGACTATGGGATGTGGTGCACAACATTGCCTCTCCTCACCTGCCAGACTGAACCCCTTCTTTCCCTCCTTCTGTTGTTTTATTCTCAGCTGTCTTCCCTGTACACATCACTGTTCTTCTTACCCCTCTTTTTCCCTTTACTCAAAGACAGACACCTTTCTGACTGCATCCTCTTAAACTGTGGTCCGAATACTTGTTTCCTTATTTCAGGACCAGAGATCAGCTGCTGAGCTGGAAGCATGAATAAGGCACATTCTTTGAAGCTTAAAACAAAAAAATTAGCTGGGTGAGAAGGCTTGTTTGCAGGCAGGAGGAGAGGGAGACCTGTGCATTGTGCGTTGGGGTAGAAAGGTGGCAATGAGCAGTGCCATTGTGAGTAGTTAAGTCATGTGACTATAGTCATCCAATAGTGTGTCTGTAGTCTGGTATTGTAGTTCCAGAAGGCCAATCAACCTCTGACATGAGCAACTGTGAAGCATGAGTGCCACAAAACAGAGTGTGGCTTCTGTCGAGGGTGTCTGCAGGACTTCCTTAGGATGGCCACAGGTTTGCAGGGAACCTTGTTCCTCAAAGAGCAGAAAGGTAAATCAGCAGAAGTGGGGTAAACAGCTAGGAATGGCAAACACCCCATCTAGGGTAGGGTATAAAAGCAATTTAGGAGGTGGGCTCCAGATAGGGTAATAAAAACAGGAGTTTCAAGACCAGGGGCAGTAGTGCATTATGCATATGCACTTTGCATGGTGCTACCACAGCCTGATATTCACATAGGTAGTGTGTGCTGGACAGAATGTACTGCCTTATGAATATGCCTCCTAGATGACGATGCACTGTTTTGAAAATGGTACTGTGTTTTGTGTTTCACAAATGGCCGTGTCTGAATATGGGAGCCTGGATCTATAGTGCACGTTTATTACGAGGTTTGGTTGTATAGCTAACATGATTAAAAGCTGCAAATGTGAGTTTTTTCATAGAAACATGGAATTGATGGCAGATAAGGACCACTTGGCCCATCTAATCTGCCCATTTTCCCTATGTTATTATCACAGACTGTACTTGATCTACAGCTCTTTCTACCTCCCTCCCTTCCTTCCTTTCCACTATGATTCCCTTGTGCATATCCTATGCATTCTTCAATCCACCACTTATTTGCTCCCACCACCTCTGCTGGAAGGCTGTTTTAGAATTCACCACTCTTTCTGTGTACTTACTCAAGTTACTGCTGAACCTTCCCCTCCAGCTTCATAGCATGTCGCTTCTTGAGCACCTTTTTCTGAAAAATACTTCCCTCTTGAACCTTAATTACCCCATGAGGCATTTAAAGGTCTCTATCATATCCCCCTCCTCTCTTCCAGGGTGTACATGTTGAGGTCCTTTAGTCTCTTCTTGTAGGGCTTTGATGCTGACCCTGCACCATTTTAGTTGCCCTCCTCTTGACTGCCTCTACTCTGTCTATGTCCTTCTGGTGATGTGGCCTCCAGAACTGGACACAGTACTCTAGGTATGGTTTTACCAATGATCTACACAGAGGCAATACCACATCCCTTTTTCTGCTGGTGATACCCCTCCCAGTGCACCCCAGGATCCCATTAGCCCTCCAAACTGCCTCGTTGCAATGCTGGGTTACTGTTAGGTCTTCAGATATGATTACCACCAGATGTCTTTCCTGCTTGGTAGTTGTCCATCCCCTCCAGCCCTTTTGTACTCCATCCTGGGTTCCTGTGCCCCATGTGCATTATTTTGCACTTTTGCATTGAACCTGGCTGCTATACCCTTGACCCTCCTCTAGTTTATTCAGGTCTTTGTTCATCCTTTCCAACACCCTGGAGTATCCACCCTGCTACAGATTTTGGTGTCATCTGCAGAGAGGCAGACCTTTACTTCTGGCTCCTCTACAGTGTCACTTATAAAGACATTAAAGAAGACCAGTGTCAGCACTGATCCCTGAGGCATCCTGCTGGTCACCCTACCTTCCTCAGAGTGAACCCATTTAACACTACCCCCTGCTGCCTGTCCTCTAACCAATTTCTTATCAGTTTACCATCTTTGGACCCAATCCTATGTTACTCAGCTCATTTACTCGTTTCCTGTGTGGAGCAGTTGTTGAAAGCTTACTGAACTCTAGGTAGGCCAGGTGCTCCATTCCACTGTGATCTAATTCCTTGTCACCCAGTCAAAGAAATCTATCAGATTTGTTTGCCATGACCTCCCCATGAACCCACGCTGCACTGAGTCTTGTAACCCATTAGATTCAAGATATTCCACTGTCCTTTCCTTCAGCAATGATTCCATTAACTTTCCCACCACTGAAGTCAGGATAACTGGCCTGTAATTGCCAGTCTCCTCCCTTCTACCACTTTTGTGTAGTGGGACTACATCTGCCCTCCTCCAGTCCTCCTGAATCACTCCTGTTTCCAGTGAGCTGTTAAATAGGACTGCCAGAGCTGCAGCCAGTACCTCCATGAGCTCCTTCAATACCTTAGGATGCACCCCTCTGGCCCATTGCTTTGTCCACCTTCAGATTAGTGAGTTCTTTCAGGGCTCTCTTCTCTGAAAATGGACTAGTGTCCACCTTCCCTCCCTCCAAAGCTTCTCTTACATTTTATGGCCCTTCCCCTTCTCTTTCCTCTGTGAGCACTGAACAAAGTAGTTGTTCAGGATGTCTAGCTTTCTCTGGTCTCCCTCTGCACAGTCCCCCCTTCCCCATTTTTTTTAACACAGCTTTATTGTAAGAATCTGTAATGTTACAAATTATATATCCATAAAACTGATGGTGTTTAACAGCTTTTACAACAGCATGACCATTGAAACCACATACTGTGTGGGAATTACCAGTGACTCTGCTCAAACTAATTACGTAATGCATTCTTCAGTTAAAGTGTATTCTCACAATGTTACCATAACTATCTCAAAAAGATAACAGAAAATTTAAATAAACAAAAGTGCTAACAAGGGCACAACATTTGTGACTAACCCAAGTTTACTGGATATTGTTATCTTTACTCCCTTTCAGAGTTTTGTCCATGCACAGATTCCCCAGAAATGAAATCACCTAGTTGTCTCCATTTTTGGCCGGTTTGCCATTGGCAAGCCGATATCCAACCCTGGAGTCACATCTGGCCCACATTTCTGTGTGCGCTCAATAATGAGGCACAGTTTAGCTGTTATGGACTCCATTCTTTTAATTTCCTCAGTTCTTGTACTCCAAGATTCAAGTGTTGGTGGCGTGGTTGAAAGCCAATTCGATGGTAATCTTCTTGAGTGCAGCCACACATAAGTCTAAAAAGCGTTGCTGCCTGAGATTACCCAACTTCGGTGACCCTTGCCTGAACATTAAATACTTGAACTCAAAGCGGGATAGTAAGCCCCATATCGATGGAGCTCACTATGGATTTGGGAACAAAACTGATGGATCCTCAGGCAAGTGCAGAATATGGTAATGGGTCCCTGCATCGCAGATCCTCCAGCATAGATTACCATTACCCACACCGAAGTGCTGAGTGATGGAGGGTATGAAAATAACTAATTACATTTCCATCTATACTCTCCAAGTTGGAGATGCAATAACCTTCCACCCTTTTCCCAAAGCCATTTCTACTCAGAATCACTAATGTAAAGCCGGCCTCAGCGTCTCAGAGCTGATGGATCCTATTAATTTCTGGGAACTCTAACCCTCTTAACATATTGTAAGCTCTTGAGATGTTGCTTCTCCTTCCCTCCAGCCTAACTGCACCCCTGGTCTTCCTCTTTTCACTTATATACCTAAAAAATGTCTTGTCCCCTTTCATTACCACCTGGGCTATTCTCTCTTCAATTTGTGCCTTTGTACTCCTTACTGCTTTCCCTGCTTCCCTCTGTTTCCCTGATACTCTTCACTATCATTTCTCCTCTGCATCTCCTATATGTTCTGAATGCTACCTTTTTAGCCTTTATCTTTTCAGCCACCTCTTTTGAGAAGCATAGTGGTCTCTTTTCCTCTTGCTTTTGCTCACTGGTTTGATGCTGAGCTTTGTTGTCTTTACTATGCTTCCTTTTAGTTTTGCCTGCTGTTCCTCCACCTCACCCAGGCCGTCCCCTTGCCACCTAATCCCTGAGGCATTCACCTGTCTTTATAAAATATGCCCTCCTGAAGTCCAGAACCCTTGCCCTCATGTGCTTTGATTCATGAGGCACCCTTATATTGAACAACATCATATGGTGATCTTTGGTTTCCCAGGTGGCCTTCTATGTTGATGTCTGCAACACAGTCCCTGCTAGTGAGTACAAGGTCCAGTATTGCCCCATCATGAGTGAGTTCACTGACTAGTTGCCTGAGGAACCCCACCTGTGGGAGAGTCCAAGGTATCCTGCTTCTAGCTGAAGCTGCCTGAGGCTCAATCTACATTCAGCAGAATGTGAGTCCCCACCATCAGCACCTCCTCCTCCTTGTGCTGCCATCTTGCCAGTGGCTTCCACCCATACCTTATTTAATTCTCCCCTGTGCTGGAGGTGTGTAGATCATTCCATTTCAAATAGTGGCTCCATTTCTGATCTCAGGGAGACCCACAGCACCTCTGCCTCAGGCTGTATTCCCTGTATCTCCATCACTTTTATGCTTTCCCTCCTGTAAGCTCCACACCTCCTCCTTTCCTTCCCACCCAGTCCTTCCACATACAAAAGATAGTGTACTTAATAAGCATGGCAAAACACTGACACAAAATGAAACCCAGGTACTGAGGTGGACATGATCTTGCTCTTCAGGTATATCAGTTATTGAACTCTACATTTTCTTTTTGCTGTTTACTCCAACGTGATCACATTTCCAAATGAAACTGAATTTGCATTGGAACAAAATAAATACTTAATAAAAGTAAATGGGGCTCCAGAGATGTCTGTTGGCCAATTTAGAGCATCCACTGTAACATCATAGCATTCTACAACCACTCAGCTCTGCTTCTTGGTCATCGAACCCAAAGAAATCATGTGAGACAGTCTTAACCAAGAGAGACTTCTCAGGAGCCCCACTTAGTTATATCATATAGCATGTCAAATATATTTTATTTATATTTATTTTATTTATTTCAAAAGTTTCACCAGGAAAGGCATACTGAGCTGAGTAGCAGATGACGGGGGCAGGAAGGAGGACAAGTAAGTAATAACAGCACAAAATTACAACAGGTACAAACATATAGGATTTCAGCTCACATCTCAATCAAACTCAATCAAAACATTATTACAATCTCTTAGTTGCTAATCATGTAGCAAAGTGGAATGCAAAGCATTATAGAGAAAGTGCCTTTATTAAAATTGGGAGGGAAGGGAGGGGCTGAAGGTGTGTTTACATGAGAGAAGGGAAAGGAAATGAGGAGAGGTAGGAGGTGATGCAGCAGTGGATATCACTAAAAGACAGAGCAACTAGAGTAAGAGGAAGGAGGGAGTAGCTCAAGAAGGTTATTTGTGTGCTGTGAGGTTCTAGAGAGAAGGTAGAGGGAAAGCAGGGGGACTAGGGGAGGAGAGGAGGGATGGAGTTTGAAGGTAAGGGAAAGCAGAGGAGCTAGGGAAGGAGAAGAGGGACTAGAGATTTGAAGAGTTAGGGAGGGAGATGGGGAAAGCAAAGAGGTTAGGGAAATGGCAGGGAGAAAGGAGGGGGAGAGAGTGGGATGGCAGTGGTACAGATAAGTGGATCAAGAGCAGTTGCAGGAGGAGGAGATGAAATTGAGTAGGAGAGAGGATAGAGATGAAGGGAGGGGCAGAGGGGATGGATAAGGGAGGGAGTTCAGACTTAAGGAAATGGTTAGAAAAAGCAGACTGGCCAGCAGTGTTTAACCTAGAGGGAGAGCAAGGCCCCGACAGCCAGAGTTTTAAAGGTAGTAGGTGGAAGGGAGGGGTAGAGATGACAGAACTGAGGTAAGGGAGAGACCAAGCCAGTATTTTGTGACAAAGGAGGAAGAGTGGGTGAGGCATGTGGTTTCAAGTGGGGAGGAGAGAGAGAGGTATAGAGTTATGGTGGTGTGTATGGGACTGGCAGTCAAGAGCAAACAACAGAGGGAGTGAAAGAGGGTGTCCAGTCTGGCTAGGGTGGACTTGGGGCTGCACTGTAGACTATGTCACCATAGTCAAAAATTGGGAGTATCATTTTCTGGACAATGGTATGGCCGGGCCAGCAGGGGATGCAGCCACAGTTTCTGTATAGTGCATCAAGCTTGGGGTACAGTTTTTTGTGGATGGTGTCCACATGTTCCAGAAAAAGTCATAGTGCTGGTCATGCCAGACCCTGAGGTACTTGGTGTCAACCTTGATCATGGTCCTGTCAAGGGGTGTGGAAGGAAGGTGGGGCAATAAGCCTAGAGAACCTTTGCCTGGAGCCAAATGTCACAAAGACCATCTTCTTGGCATTGAGGGACAGCTGATTTGAGTGAAACCAGCGCTGAACATTATCAAGTCCAGTTGAAGATTGATCGCCACATCAGAGAGGAAGGTGCGGTGGCATAAATAACAGTGTTGTCTGCATACATATGTATGGATGCAGAGGAGCAGACAACAGATGGGTCATTAAGGAAGACCAAGAAGAGTATTGGGCTGAGGACAGACCCTCGAGGACACCACTGGTGATGGGGGGATAGGCAGTTACCTATTCTTACTGATTGGATCCTACCCATAAGATAGGAATGGAACTAGTTAATGGCTAGGACAGAGAGCCCTGCTGCTGCAAGTCTGTTGAGAAAGGGGTGGGCTAAGGTGTTAAAGGCTTTCACCAAATCAATAAAAATGGCAGAGGTGATACGCCCTGATCCATACCAGAGAGAATGGAGTCAATAAGCTGGAAGAGGGAGGCTGAGGTATAATGGGACTTGCAAAGCCAAACTGGAAAGGGATGAAAAAGAAGGAAGAGTTATGGAAAGGTGAGAGCTAAGACAGCAAAAATGCTCTTGAAATTTGGCGAAGATGGGGAGCAGTGAGCTAGGGCAGTAGTTGCCTGGACTGGACAAGTCACCACCTTTGGAAGAGGTATGGCAGTGGCAAGCTTCCAGGCATCAAGGACAGAGGTGAGGAGAATCAGAGGTTTAAAGGAGGCGAATGGAGAGCAATGGCAGGGACAGAGAGATGGAGAAGTTTGGGTTCGAGCCCATCAGGGCTCTTGCTCTTTGTGAGGTAAGTGTAAGCCACCCCTTTGGGTGAGGCTTACTAATGTATCTGCTGCTTGATCTTCCTCTGGTGGCAGTCAGGTGAAGTGTAGGTGGATTTCTGCCCATAGGAGGAACCCAGTGCTTTTGCCCTCTAAGATGGGGGAGTAAGGCAGGAAAAATAAGGAGGGAGGAGACCAGCAGGAGCAGAGTGAGCAGGTGGCGGGGTCGCCCCAGCCGAGAGTGTGGCCTAAGTGGGGTTGTGGCATTGGTCCACATCTGGTAGGTCCCAGGATTGGTTTGCAAGAGAGCAACCATTTGGGGTTGGGATCCCATGTTAGTGAGCTGCCCCATTTGGAGATCAGAGGAGCTGGGTCACCTGTGCTTCACAGGCACCAGGGCCCGGGGCCATGGACCATCTGTCTTGGAGCAGATAGCAAAAGCAATGGGGGCACTGCAGTGGTGAGAGAGCCGCAGTGTTGCTGGTTTGTGGTGGTAGCCTGACCAGTCCTTCTCGTGTGGTACGCTGCCTCAGGAAGTGGGCCTGTAGTGGTAGACCTCGGGGGTCCTGGGATCCAGTTGGCACCATAGTTAAAGGTGCTGCAGCATGTAGGGTTGGACTCCGAGATCAGGCCATCGATCAGTAAAGGTCATGATCACTGACTAATCTGAGCAGCCTGGGAGTCCCTTGGAGGAACCCAGTTTGTCAGAGTAAGAGGAGTCTTCAGGCTCGGTTTCATAGCTTGTCTGAACCCAAATTTTTGGTCTGCCCAGGCCACAGTAAAGGGAATCCACAGCACCACGCTGCTCAGGAAATCTGCCTGCAAATAATCCTGCCTGCTCTGTATCACGCTAAGCTCCGTGGAGCTGTTTAATTTATCGGTGATTGCTTTGGAAAGAAAATTACATTTAAGTTATTTATTTTTAAAAAACACTCTCTGTGTGCCTTCATTTAGTGTGCCCTAACAAAAGTTTGTTCCATCAGCTCCATTGGCCCTGTGTTGCAGATCCCTTCAGTTCCAGTGTGTGCCTGGCTCAGCTAGTGGTGAGAGAGGTGCGGCCCTGTCCATTATGAACTTCTAGGACAAGGTAAGGACAATCTTTTCATGCCTTACAAGGAGCTGTCAGTTATCCTGGTGAGACATCTGGTTTGGCTTGTGCCCCCCTAGCACTTTACCATCAGGGCCACTAGACAGGCTAAAGGGGGATGTTACAAAATGGGGCTCATCCAGGATATGTTTTAGGGTCCCCTAGGCTGTGAGGCAACTTTTGGGTGCACCGTGTGGTGGGTCGCCTCGTTTTATTGTTTTGCATCATTCTGGTGGCAGCCATGTTGCCTATGCTTTCGCACCATTAAGAGAGAGTTCTCTTGCCTGAGGACTAGTAGCTGTGCAAGAACTATGTCACATGAATCAGAGGAATACTGCTGATTGGTTAGTTGGTGGAATTATGCCTGTAGGTCCTGTAGTAAGGCACCATTACAGAAAGCAGTGTGTTATTTATTTTTATTTTTATTTATTTAAACATCTGATAACCAGGAAAGGCACACTGAACCAGGCTCGTTTCCAGGTGCGACCTGGGGAGTGGGGAAAGGATAGAAAGCAGAAATACATAATAGATACATGAGATAAATATACACTTATGTAAGTTATACAGTAGTATTGTACATTCAGATTAACTATATAAAATTATATCATACAATTCTGAAGATTACATTACAATCCTGTGTGAAGAGGAGTGTTGCCATTAATGAGTGGGTACAGAAAGGTACAGAAAGAAAAGAAAGGAAAAGTCCCAATGGCTGAAAAGGTCACTGTTGGGGAGCCTCAGGCTACTGTCCCAGCCTCTATGCTTTTGTGGCTTTGGCGAGCAGCAGGAAGAGGAGATGGCAGCTAGAGTTGTGTGAGTTGTGGTCTTCAAGGGCCTGGTGTGGTCCAAGTTCTTTGTGCCCTGGATGAGTAGGATCAGCCCAAATGGAAGTGTGTGGAATGCCCCTTACACTCTTGCCTGGCCTTATCCGTCTGCATCTTCTTTGGCAGAAATGTCAACCATTTCTTTAGGTAGGCCTGGAGGGTTGTGAGGAGAGTAAAGTAGAGATTGTGAAGACAGCGCACTCAGAGCCTATCACTGATGTGGTGGTAGTCAATTACAAGAAAGCCATGGAGGTGCACAGACGTTTGCCCAGCCCCTGCCCGCCTGCTGCTACTGGTCCTCCCCAATCAGGCCTTGGAAAATGAATCTCCTCTAACTACTAAAGCACCAGCTAGCATGAAGATCTAGTTCAGCACCTCCTAATGAAGCACCGTGGCAATACCAGTTTGCCGACCAAGAGGTGCAGCGCCATATCCCAGCCATATGGCAGGCCCATGCTGCACTATCATAACAATGTGATGCACCTCCTGGCAGTGTGCAAGGCCACTAGAGTAAGAATGGATGGACTACTGCTGTTTGACTCTATAAATGCTCAATATCGAACAGAAGTGTGGGTGGAGCCAGGTCAAGCCCGCCGACCAGCATAGAGAGTTTCCTGAGTGCTCACAGGCAGAGAGGTGTGTGAGACACAGGATCTATGCTGAATATCCTTTGCTGACTACCTTTATCTTCCTGAGAGGCTATGGGAAATCATTGAAGAAAAGAGATCCGATTGGTTGTTTAGAGCTATAATCAGAAAGGTGCAGCTAAGGAATCGGGATACTGACTCCCTTCGTTTGAGTTCACCCAGCATTTCAGGACACTTTGCCATTCTGTGGCCTGGACTGGGTTGACCCTGTTTAAACGCTTCACTATGGTTCAGGATGTGGAAGGAGGAAGACTGAAGCATTACATCTTGTTCCTGGACTCATTTCACGAGTAGACCACTAAACCAGACCCAGCATTCTACTACCCTCGGTGGTGGACCCGCCATTTGAAGGTGAAGACAGGAGTTGCCTCTGTTGCTAGGACTGTTTTAGGTTGTTCAGGTTTACTGCTGGAGCCCCAGAAGAAGAAGAACAGGACTGAGTTAAGTCTGTGCCAGAGTAGGACTGCAGGACTGTGCTCCCTAGTGGACTGGACTGTGGGACTGCTTCTGAGATGTTATTTGGTTTAAAATGTTTTACCCTGTCTTAAAATTTTTTATGAGGAATTTAGAGTGCAAATGATTGGGTGCATGAGTATGGGCTATGTTGTTGTGTGTGTGTGTGTGTGTGTGTGTGTGTGTGTGTGCATGTGAGAGGTTGGTTCTGTGTTGGAGTGCCTGTTTAGGAAAGGAAAGGAAAGCAAAGTTCTTAAAGTCAAACCAGCAGTATGTTATTTGTGCTTTTACTGTGCCTGGCAATGCTGTTTGCTATTTATTTTTACCATATGGGCAGGGGCAGGCAGGGAATCAGGTTCTGTTTTAACCTGGGGGGCCATGGTGACCTGCATGCCTCTGGAGCTCATGGAGGTGCGAGAGGTGCATATCTGCCCCACTAGTGGGTTTCATGAATTAGGATGCCCCATTCCGGAGGGGAATGGTTTAAAGGGGGACAGGTAAGATACCCTCTTGGGGAGGCTTACTAATCCATGCCACTGCTTGCTGTCCCTCGGGTGACTATCAGGTCAAGTGTAGATGGATTTCTGCCTGTGAGCGGGCCAGGGTTTTGCCCTTTAAAGGGGGAGTAAGGCAGGAAAAAGAGGAGAGGAGACTGGTGGGAGCAGACCGATCAGGTGGTCAGGGGTCTGCCCTGGCTGGGAGTGTGGCCTAAGTATTTTGAGAGGCACTGGCGTCAACTAGGAGATCCCGATTGATTGGCAGGAGAGCAGCCATTTGGGGTTGGAACCCATGTTAGTGAGCTGCCACTATTTCGAGAGAGGAGGAGTTGGGCCACAAGTGTTTTGTTGGCACCTGGTGGGCCTGGGGTCATGAACCATCTTTCTGGGAGCAGATAACAAGGGCAGTGGGGGCACTGCAGCAGTGAGAAGACACGCAGTGTGGCTGGTTTGGTGGTGGCAGCCTGGACCAGTCCTTCCCATGTGCACGCTGCCTTGGGAAGTGGGCCTGTGGTGGTAGACTTGGGGGTCCTAGGACTCAGTTGGTGCCATAGTTAAGGGCACTGTGGCGTGTAGGGTGGGACCCTGAGGTCAGACTGTCAATCAGTAAAGGTCATAGTCAATGACTAATCTGAGCAGCCTGGGAGTTCCTTGGAGGGAACCGGTTTGTCAGAGTAAGAGGAGCCTTCAGGCTCAATTTTCATAGCTTGTCTGAACCCAAATTTTCAGTCTGCTCAGGCCACTGTAAAGGGAATCTGCAGCACCACGCTGCTCATGACAATCTGCCTGCAAATAATCCTGCCTGCTCTCTATAAGCCCCTTAAGCTCCGTGGAGCTGTTTAATTTATTGGTGATTGCTTTGTAAGGAAAATTACATATAAGTTATTTAGTTTTAAGAAATACTCTCTTTGTGCCTTTATTTAGTATGCACTAACAAAAGTTTACTCCATCAGCTCCGTAGCTCTGTGTTGTGGACCCCTTCAGTTCCAGTGTGTGCCTGGCTCAGCTAGTGGTGAGAGAGGTACGGCCCTGTACAGTATGAACTTCTAGGACAAGGTAAAGACAATCTTTTCATGCCTTACAAGGAGCTGTCAGTTATCCTGAGTGAGACATCTGGTTTGTGGCTTGTGCCCCTTAGTACTTACCACCAGGACCCCAGACAGGTTGAAAGAGGGGTTACATAAGGGCTAGTAGAGCCTTTAGTATGTCTGCAGGTGAGATGGGGAGAAGGAGAAAGGTGGGTGGAGGGGAGAGGGGCTCCACCCGGAATAAGTTGTAGTGGGCCAGGGGTGCAACTGGTACAACCCCGGGATGCTGTACCTACCCACCTCCACTTCCAACCACCCCACACACTGGATGCCAAACAGTTTCCCAATACCATATGCCACATACACTTTACAGTTGGTTTCCACAGCACCCTTCACACAGCAATTTCAAACAACAAAACACAACTTTATTAAGGGAAGGGCTAGGGTTGGGGTACCTGGAAAAGGGATAGCTGTTGAGGTAAAATGGTTAGTAATGATTTGGAACAATTAGTAACAACAGGATCCATAGGCCAGACCACCCCAGATGCCCACCCCACTGGTACCAGTGACTTCCTCTGTCCTTTCTGGGTACCCAGGAGTTCACAGGCCTGCTCAGTGCCACTGGTTGGCGGCATTTGGGGCCCTAAGAATGATGCAACTGACTGTTAAACAAAATAAGCAATTACTCCCTTGATTTACACAGGGCAAGCCCTGGGTACTCCAACAGTCCTGGAGATCTGGAATGTTCTGGTAGCAGGAGGGCTTCCACCATTTCAACTTCAGGGAGTTCAGATCCGGAAAGGCAGAAGCAAATAGGCAGCAGGGGTATTCTGAAGACTTGAGCTTTATTTATTTATTTATTTATTTATTGAACTCTCAGAATTACAAACTTTTGAGTCAGAGACTCATTTACATAGGCTCCATGTCAAACAGTACAATAAACAAGTAAGTACAAACAGTGCATGGTTTACGAGGCACCACATCAAAACAACACAAGTAAGTACAAACAGTGCAAGACATTTATTACTAACAGTACACAATGCATAAGGAACAAAAATCAACATATTGAGTAAAAAGAAGAGGTAGATAAAAGAGAGAGTAGGGGCCAGTGGGGTTTATAACAGTAGGGAGAATTGGGAGTGGAATGCATACATTAGTAAAAGACCTGGGCAGACAACAGAGCTGGAGGAGAGGAGAAAGGGGAAATGGTAGGAGACAGGGAGAGGGGCCTTATAACACAGGACGGGAAAGGTACTAAAGAAAGCAGAGTTACAAGACAGTTGGCAGTCCAGAGGACATTGTCAGAGCCTAATGCGAGGGAAGAAAGTGCCAGCAAGGTGAAGAGAGAAAATAACTGAAAAAAAAGAGAAAATAACTAAGAAAAGAGAAATTAACTAAGCTTGATAAGCTTGAGCTTGATTGAAGGTCTGGCCGCTTGTCACCTTCAGCCTATTCAGGCCCATTACGGAGCTCCAATGAAGGTCCACCAAACTACAGAGACCCAGACGTGGGAGTGGCTCCAGCCCAGCTCCCTCACAGGTCATGGGGTGCCCTAACTCCCACAGCACGCACCAGTGGCTCCCCATAGCCAACAGATCACATTTGGTAGGGGTTAGCAAGTTCCCACCTGGCTCTGAATTAAGTTGAGACTCTCCTGATTTCTCCTTCCTCCTCTCAGCAGGGAACAGCTATGCTGTGCAGCCAGAACAGTTTCTCCAACCTTGTAGCACAAACTACAACTCCAGATCAACAGATTCTATCCTCAGCTGGATTTCAGCAACAGCCCTGGTCCCTCAAGCATAGGACACCTACTCACCTCTTCTCTTAAAGTCTCTTTGCTTTAAATTAGCCTCCACCATTTCTCTGACTTACTCATAATTTCTAGCAAACCTCTAACCCAGCTCATATTTTCTCTCTCAGTCCCAAGCTGTTGAAGAATGGCTGCAGTAGAGTCTCCAATTATAATGCAAGCTCCAACCAGATTCCTGGAATGATTAGCTCAAAATGCACAGCTTTCAAACAGCAAGAACACTTCTCCACTATTTCTCTGGCAAATTCCACTTTACTCTGATTTAAGCCCTGTGGAAGGCCTTAGAAGATTTCTCATGCAGCACAGAGCCCTTCTGACTCGATCTGAGCCCAGCCGCAGTCTGACTCAACTGCCTAAAGTCGCTAGGATTTCTCCTCAGAATCCTGCCCTCAGATTGACTTGTTTCAGTCTTCAATCACACTTACAAGCCCTCTGCTATAATTTATTGAATAAGTCTCTTGGCACCTGATAGTAGTTACACCTGCTCCCATGAATCCTCTCTCACAGTTCTGGGCTCCTAATTACTCGATTGGCTGTGCATAAGGGGTCAATGAGTCAAGACTACTGCTCCCACACAGTACCACAGTGGTGTTTACAGAATCCCCACTTCAAAGTGACCTGTCAGCCGTAATATGCACATTTAAATAACAACAACGCAACAGATAGATGGCAGCCCCTTGCCCTGCTGAGTGACTGCAGATTTATTACAATTCAGCCCTCCTTCTGCCCATCGCTAACTCAATCCAAACTGTCCCCCTGGAGCGGTGACAACCTCTTTAATATTCAGGGAGGGTGCTTATTTATGTACTGTACATGATCCCCCTGCTTCCATGGCGCTCTCAGGCACCATTTAACATACAGAGCCACTTCTGACATGCCTCCTTCCTGTCACCGGTCCACAGTTAGTCTGCCAAAGGGACTGGAGCACCAGAGAGGTGGTGGAACAGCTGCTAAAATGGCGAAATAATGATGCGCTTAGTGCGCATGCATGAACTGGCGGGTCTCCTCAAACACAAAACCTAGGTTGCCAGTCCCACTGTTAGACCCCGCAACCCTGATTTGGGCTGAATTGCAATGCAGGGCCCAGGTGAGTGGAGCAGAAAGGTAAGCCCTCATGGTGGGGTGTTACAATAATAAACAAACAAACAAAAGCTGTTCTACCACATAAGAGTAGGACAGCATTCTATGACCTTTGAACTGTAGTACAGAACCTTTTTGTTAGGATGGATATCCATGTACTGTAAGGGGTAACTGTGTGCTGTGCAGATGTTTGAGCTGATGACATGCACTCAATTAGGGAGGCAAGATAAGGGAAACATTAGAAAACTCTACTCCACACAGAGTGTAGTTAACATATGAAATAGCCTACCTGGTAAGATTGTGGAGGCTAGCACTGTTCAGTGTTTCAAAGCAGGACTAGACAGATTCGTTAGGGAAAATAGCACTGAGTGTTTCAGCATGAATAGCACTAGCGTTCTGACTAGAAATTTAGATGTATGTATATGCAGAGTCAAACGTGGTATAGTCACAGGCGTGCACCAGGAGGGGCTAACAAGATAGACTCTAAGAGTTGTATTTTCAATTGCATGCTGGAGACTTGCAGCATGATTGTACTTCACCCATGATGCTTGCATTAGGTATGTTAGACAACTGAAAAGGTGGTTTGCTGCGTGCAGCTTCTGTGACTTATGGAAACTTGGGTGCCCTGTAAGCCACATGTCAATATTTGATGCATGCATCATTATTTTCCACAAAGCAGAAGCAACTACCATAAATGTAGCTGAGTATTTGAAAATTGCACCCAAATTGGGTCGCATTTACCCTGCTGCAGGTGCACACCAAAATTGTGACTTGCACCTACTGTATAACAGGAGCTTTAAAATCCATCCCTAAGTCCCTTTTCCCATTGCAGTAGTACATCACTACGTATATCATTATATCATATTGAAGCTATTATGTGGTCCCATCGTTCTGCAAACTATGTCTTTGGTACATGTGTGCTAGGCATGACTGCCTCACTTATTCCCTGGCTTCCCAATTTAAATGTCAGTGGAGAATAATAGCATAAGGACTACTGATCTTTCCATTTGTAATTTGTGTTTTGGACTGAAACGATGGAAAAGTTCTGTTTCACTTGCACTGCACTGTATCTGTTTCATCCCTCTGCCCTGCCCCCAATTCAGTAGGCCTTTTCAGCAGGCCTTTCTGGAAAACTTTTAAATAAATATATACATACATATGCACATAAATAAATAAATAAATACATACATACATAAAATGTGCTTTCTGTTTCCCTAGCTCTCTATATCTCGCCAGTGGGCTGTGCCAGCCAGTCATTTCACTTGTTGCTGCTTTTGTGGCAGCAGTAGGAAGAATTACCAGCTGAAGCAAACCCTGAAGTGATTCTGTCCCCACTCTCATTATGTCTGAAAAGGAAATTCCAGGAGCTAGTGGCCATGCGACTGCCACAGGAACTTTAGCATTATGGGAAAGGGTTGGGTTAATATTCTTAGAGTGACAGCCATTGAATCAGCAGTCCTTTATCGTTTGCCTGCTCTTTAAGGTGCAGCTATAAAATGAAGGAGTACTGTAGATCAGTACTGCTTTAACTTCAGATCCACAGACCTCTCCAACACCACCTCACGTTACAAATGTGGCATAAAGGAAAGTACGTCTAGTTTTGCAAATGGGTGCGGTAGTGCCAGATGGCATAAGTACTGTACATACTGTAAGTACATAGGCATTTTATGGCGTGGAGGAAGACCAATGGTGCATCACGTCCACTCCACTGCTGATCTAGCAGTAACAACATGGCATAATTATTTTTCTAATGAAAGACAGGAAAAGCAATCAAATACACAGAAACAGTCTTTAACCACTCCTGCGAACTGAAACTGTATTTGGCAGAAAATGCCTGTCCACGCTTTCTAGGAACAGTGCCAACATATACAAGGATTATAAATTGTTATCCTTGTTTTATAATCAGCAATAAACAAAGGGCAAGGCATTCAAAATATTTGCACATGCAGTAAGTTTTATAATAGTGGCAGCACTCTGGAGTTGGTTTAACTTTGTTAATGCAATCCTAGGTACATAAGACACTCAGCTGTGCCTCATGTCCTCTGATGCCTCTAGGGTTTGATTAAATAATGGCAGCCAAATGGTTACAGACTCTGGGGATATCCCTGGAAACTCAAGGCACACATTTCTCTGATAAAAATGAGCTATTAAATTTTCAGGAGCAATCCCTGCTTGGGGGCTATCCACAAATTACCACTGTTCTTGGAGAAACACTAGAGTATGTAGCTAAATTCAAATATCTAGAGAGTTTGGCTCCATCATAAACTTTCCTTCGCTGACCATCTCAAAGAACTGCATAAGAAACTAAGGCAAAGATTAGGGCTATTCTACAGAATTTTATTAACCACCTGCTCACAAAGGAGGCCAAGATTCAACTGGTTCAAGCTACTTTCCTATCTTTAATTGGTTACGCGGACCTGGTCTACAGCCACTGCACTGCCTCTGCACTGGCTAAGTTGGACACCCTCTAACACAGAGCTATCAGGTTCATTACTGTCCTTCCACTTTCCACACACCACTGCTCCCTGTACTCTTCGTTAGGCTGGACTTCCCTCACTATAGAAGGAATAGAAACGCCCCCTATGGGCCTTCAGAACAGTGACCAACAAGCTCCCTCATATGTCTCAGATTGTATTCCCTGGAGTGTTATGCACCTACGCTCTAAGGAGCTATTCCTAATTGGCCTCCAAGTTCCAAAGGTCAAAACTCATTTCGCAAAGTGGCTCTAAGCTTTTCTTTATCCACATTGTGGAGCGGTTTACAAAAGGAACTTGAAGCTGAGCTGCCCTGTTAGCCTGAATATCTTCAAGGCACTCTATGATCGCTACATGAAAGCACCTTGCAAATGTTTTCCTCACTGCTAGCCCACTAATTCTGCAACTCCCCTTTCCATCCTGACGCCGCCATGTTTCTACCCCTGGCTCTCACTCTTTGCCTATTAACTCTTCCTGATGCACCCACCTTCCCTGTCCACTCCAGCCTGGCTAAAGTCCCACCCCATCCATAGCAGTGTCCCAATTATCTACCCCTCCTTCATCATTATCATAATAAAAGTACACGACAGCCATCATCACTTTCTGTGGTTTTAGCTCAATTTTTCCCCAGTCGTCAGTAATATATCCCTCCTCTTCTTTACCTCTCTAACCTGCCACCCCATACACGCCTCTTTCCTCTATATGTGCAGTTGCCGGCTGCCTCACTCAAAAGATCTCTGCTTATAACCCCTGTATGCCTATGGTTGATTGTACATCTGCTGACTTCTTCAATTGTAAAATAATGCTGTTTTTTTTAATTTATTTCAACCTTGTACTGTACTGTATACACTGTATATACTTTTTCTTCCTTGTATATTATTGCTTTTGTATACCTGCTTCTGTACTGTACTTTGATGTATTCATGACCAGGTCCACCTTGCAAATGAGCCTTGCTCAATGGTGCCCCTCTGGATAAATAAAGATTTTGATTGATTGATTGAATCAAATTGCATGTGCAAATATTTCAAATGCCTTGCCCATTGTTTATTACTGGTTATGAAACACTGCCTAGGAATGGAACATTTTGATTGGCTGACTCACTTTCTTTTTGTTAATCAAGGTGCTTCTCTTCTGTGTGGTGTTGGCTCCCTTCAGCCCCACCCCACTCCTAGTTGGCACACATCTCCCTCAGGACTTACCAGCCATTCAAGCCCCTCAGATTACCCCTGTGGTAGGGCAAGGAAAAGAGGGCCATCCTCCCCTCCCAGTAACCCAATCCAGTTGAGACCTTGCCTCGGATGACAGTGCTGGTCTGGATAGGGGCAGGCATCATACCACCATGCCACTTCTTGCCTCCATTTCTCCCCACTGGTGGCCAGTGGCATGTAGTGTCACACATACACATGCATATAGAGGCATGGAGATGGCAAGCACTGGCTGCCAACCATCCCTTCTATTCTAGACACAACTAGTGCCCTAGTACCATGCCTCCATGTGGTGGCAGTACAGGAGCTGCGCGGCACAACTCTTTTCCCCAAGAGAGAAGAGCTGTCAGGCAGACGCCCATCCTCTCCCACACGATCGACCCCAGCAGCCTGAGTCTACATTAAAACTCAGGTCACTGGTATGGTGCGAGATGTGGTACCCAGCGCTCAACCCTCTTCACCACTCGCCAGCTGGCTGACTCACTTTCTAAAAGGTTTGGTTAACGCCTGTAAATCATCATCTACAATAGAACAGAGTTTAAAAATTCAAACATTAATTAAAAAAATGGAAAAAAAATTAATATTAAAACCCCAGGAATTTATTCAATTATTTTGAATCGATAAAGAAAGAGTTGAGTTTCCATTGTTATTTTAATTGTAGGAACATAAGACACTTGACTGTGCCTCATGCCTCGTGATTCCCTACTGTTAGCTTAACTGATGACAATCCAATTTATGGTTGTACCTTAATGCTTATTTCACCATTTCCCATAAGATAGTAATTGTATTTAATGAGATATTTTTTATTCCCCAAAACTATAAGGTAGTAAAGAAAGTGCCAAGCAGCTGACACATACTGTAGCAATAGTAGTAGCAGTAATAGTTCCAGTCTTTATATTTAACCAGAATATAAACCTTTAAGACTTAAAATTTCATCTATAAAGGTTTCCTGGGAAGCAGCAGCAGAAAAGTTACAGCAATCATATAACAAACATAACACTATGGGGCTAAGTACAGTCCTCTGTGACTGTACTAAGCCCTGGGAGGACAGTGGGGCCAGTAAACAAAATGTCAGAGCTTGTAACAACTGTATCATGCATTGTAGACTACAGAATCTCCCACTGCTACAGCCCAGGTCTGAAATCATCTGCAGGGGTTCTGGGATTTCTGGGTACAACACATATCAGCTTGGGAGTTAGCAGATTCAGTCTGATACATTCTACTACACTGCAGTAATCAGTAGTAAAAAAAATATTTTTTTGAACAAAACTGCAATTAGACCAGCCCACACTTGGGTGTGGGCTGTTGGTGCTGACTGGTCCCTGTTAGCTTTTTAAACCTTTTCTGAATGCTGTTTCTGCTTCAGACAGTCTTGGAAATCTGTAGCATGTTTACATTCACATACACTTACATTTTATACACACTGAATCACACTAGGAACATTTCACCTCCCAAAAAACCCTTTTCTTATTCAACCGTGTTTTCAGGCTTTGACTGTGAAAGTGTCAGAAGGTAACAGGAAAAAAAATTGCTTCAAGTAGGTCTGCCCTTAAATTAATTTTGTACCAGTGTAAGTAAGCAGAGTAGCTGATCTCCTTCCAGAGAATGTAACTATGTTTACACTGCTGAGGTAAGGCTGTGGATTTCTGCTCTGAATGTCCTTCTTGCCTGCACCGATCCACCAGCCACATCTACACGGGTCCCTCTATGGACTGATGCAAGCTGCACTGCAGAGGGTGGGCGGGACTTTGGGGGCAGGGGGTCGTTCTGGGACAATAATGTTGTTTACCTGAATTTGCAGTGTTGTGAGTGGTGCTGTCTGTACACATGGCAGCTTACACTGCTTGCATCACAAAGTGGACTGAACTTGGCAGGGACTCCAGGAGATGATCGGCATTGACTTACCATGATCTGGTAAGTAGCTACATTGTTGGCCAGCTGCACCACGAAACCCGAGTAATTGCTGTTACAAGAACTGTGGTAGTGTAAACAAGCCTAAAGTGAAAGGACATTTGGGAGTGTCGTAAGCTCATCCATTTCAGCTCCTGTGAAACCATGCAGTAGTGGGGAGCTGTAGTGGTGCAGGAATTTTAAGTCCCTGTGTAAACACTTTACACCACCTGAAGTAGTTTACTTGCAATGTTAAAAGCCAGCAGAGGGACATAAATAAAACACAAGGTAGAGGGGGTATCAGGCTGCCTGCAACACTTCCACAGCTTCTGCATCGCTCCACAGCTTCAGTGTGTGGACGCACTGGAAATGGCTATAACTGTGCACTTCACACATGGGAGCTGTAATGGTGCCAAATCCCAATGTGTGTGTAACAGCACGCTTAGTCTACTGCCCTGCTTTCTCACCATATCCCACTCCTTGCTTGCTTCAGTTCTTGGACCAGGTCAAGAGTAAACTCTGAGAAGGCTGTTTGGAAAACTGATTAAGAAAGCAGTCCTTCCTATATTGGATTTGGGAACATGCTTCCTTCTTGGGTTTTTAAGCAAGTTATTCAAATTAATGTGTAAGTAATTAAAATCCTGTGTGATTAGTATTCGGACCTTCTGATAGGCCTTCTTTATTTTTAGAAACATTACCCAACTGACCTTCTCAGTCTCTTCTGGAGATCTACAGCAGCAACCAAGAATCATCTTACTATCTGTTGTTTTCTTATTTACAACCCATCTAGTCTCTGCTGTCAGGAAAAAAAATAATGTTATTTAGGCAACAGGTGTAGACAGACATGCCACCAAAAATAACTGCTATTTTTAGACCCACTTTACAAGATATTATGATATATTGCAGTTTGGGGAATGTCACTATTGATATCTAGTAAAGCTGTGTCACTCAGGAGTTATGGTCCTGCCACCTCACTTGTGGGAGATAATAATAATAATAACATTTATTTGTTGAGAGCAGTATCACAATATCAAAGTGCTGTACAATCAACACGTTCTAAAATAAATAAACACAAATAAATAAAAACTAATAAACACAATTAAATATTTAAATATCCAATACTAAAAATCAGGAAAGCACATGCCAATAGATATGTTTTTAGAGCAATTTTGAAGCTTTCCACTGTCTGGCACTTTCTTACTGTATAGAGCAGTGGTTTAAGATTCTGAGCTACAAATCTGGTGACATACAGCAGACCAGACCTGGGTTTGAATCCCACAGCTTCTGCTTGCATACTGTATGACCCTGAGCAAGTCACTTAACTTCCTTGTTCTCCCAGGTCGCACCTGTAAAAAAGTTTTCAGCTTAGTGTGCTATCCGTTAACTACTAAAAAAAAAAAAAAAAAAAAAATTCCACAGGGTGGAGCGGCAAAAGCAAAAGCCCGAGCTCCCGAGGACTTCAATTGCACCCTGGGATCTTTTTGAGCCAGCCTACTGCAAACAGAATATCTTCCAGCACTGGTTATAGTAGTCCTCCTTCACCTGTTTTAATGTTTTTTATGCCTTCTGTAAATGATATACTCTGTCATTTTATAGTCATCATAATTATCCTTATTTTAACAAGTGCCTGTAATTCCAGACACAGATATAGAAACATAGAACACAGAAACATAGACAATGATGACAGAAAAGACCAAAGGTTCATCCAGTCTGCCCAACTTCCCTAAATCCATGGGATCTTCCTTGGAACCTAAGGGCAGCCACTATTCCTTCATTCTGTCCCAGTCCTGCTTGTATCCCCTGACTGTGTTTACTGCTGCCACCTTGGTTGGCAGACTGTTCAAGGTTCCACCACCCTTGCATAAATAAATAATTTATCACATCCCTCCTGAACCTCTCACCTGCTAATCTCTTCCAAGCTCCTCGGCTGTTTCTATCTCTGCACTGTCTAAGGTGCACTCTTTCCCAGGCCCTTTCCATAAATAAATACTTACTTCCTCACGTCCCCCTTGGACCTCCCACCTGCTAATCTCTCTCTTCCAAGCTCCCTTCGGCTGTCTCTATCTCTGCACTGTCTAATGCACACTCTTTCCCAGTCCCTTTCCATAAATAAATACTTCCTCACGTCCCTCCTGAACCTCCCACCTGCTAATCTCTCTTCCAAGCTCCCTTCGGCTGTTTCTATCCCTGCATTGTCTAAGGCGCACTCTTTCCCACTGCTTGCTCCTGTCTGCCATCCTTTTGCATTTTCTCTCATCACTACCCCACCTATCTCCTCTTGTACTTTGCTCTCCCCATCCCTCAGGTACCTGTTGCATACCGATACCTTCCTCCTCCTAAGGAGGCAGTATATCGTCAGTGGCTTAGGGCACTGTGCTACAAACCTGAGACCTGGGTTTGAATCTCACTGCCCCCACTTGCATACTGTGTGACCCTGAGCAAGTCACTTAACTTCCTTGTGCTCCTAGGTTGCACCTGGAAACAAGTCTGCTTAGTGTGCCTTTACTGGTTAAACAGTTTCCTCTTTCCTTTCCTCACTACCCCTTGTGCTTTTCAATCTCCCCAATCACAGTTAACCTCCAATAAATGTATTGATATTCTAGCCTGTTGTGAATCCACATCTTTTGTACCAGTTCTGTTAATTTAAGTTCTTGCTTCTTGAAATTTCATCTCTCCTGGCTATGGTTACTTGTTGTGCAACCTACCTCAAACTGTATCAATTTCCATTTGTTATTTATTAATTGCTTGCTACTTGTACTGTAAATGTCACATAATTGTAAACAACCAATTTACCTTATTTTTACTTTATTTTCCCCACTCCCCCACCGGTCACACCTGGAAATGACCTCCAGCTCAGTGTGATTCTCCGGTTACTAAAATTCTAAATAAATAAATAAAATAATCTCCACTCATGTCCATGTGTCCGTGAGTTGGTATTCAGGTAAATAATTCCCTGCAGTTCACTTTATTAATTCCTTTGAGGAATTTGCGGTCTCAGTCATAGCTCTCCTCTCCCTTCTGGCTTCAATGAGAACATATTTAGTGCCATGAGGCGCTCCTCATAGGATCTACCCTGTTGTTCCTGAATCATTTTGGTCTCTCTGCTGCACTGTCTCCAACCTATCCTTGTCTTTTCTGAGGTGAGGACTCCAAAACTGGGCATAGTACTCCAGATGAGGTCTCACCAGAGATCTGTGGAGGGAGGTATTACCTCTTACCTTCTACTATCAATCTCCTTCCCTATACATCCCAGCATCCTGTGAGCCTTGCTATAGGTCTTGTTGCACTGACTCATTTGTTTAAAAGAAAATGTGTCACATATACAGTAGGGCTTCATAGCTCACTACCCTGGGGCAGCAATAGTTACTCTGTGTCGAAAGTAGAAATTGTAATGCATTCCTTTGCGGGAGGGAAGGGATTATAATTCTGGCCAAACTGCCAGCCAGCTGATCCCTTTCCACTTCCTGGTCTGTCTGCTCTGCCCCCATGCTGTCACATTTGTGACATGGTACCAGGGAGAGTGCAGGGAACATGCCCCATACAAGTCTATGGAGCTAGTTTTCAGAATATTTTTAAAAGACCTTTAAGCTACCTTTTTGGTACAAATGAAAGCCACCACTCGACTAATAGGGACTCTGTTGTTGAGCGGTGGCTTTAATTTTACCAAAAGGTAGCTTAAGGGTCTTAAAATGTTCTGAAAACTAGCTCCATAGACTTGTGGGAGCATCCCCTGCTTTCCTGGTACCACATCACAAAACAAGAGAGCACGGGGTGGAGCAGGCAGATGGAGAAGTGGAAAGGGATCAGCTAGCTGGTAGTTCGCCAGAATTATGATCCCTTCCTCCTGCAAAGAAATGCATGACAGTTTCTAATTTTTACACAGAGGGGCTATTGCTGCACCAGGGTAGTGGGCTGTGAAGCTCAAAACTTTATTAATGTATGTCACACCTCTCTCTTTAAGGGAGTTCATTGATGATGATGACTACTAGATCACTGCTCCTCCTCTGTAGTGCCATATCTCCTCCCATCCACTACTTTGTCTTGGGGTTCTTTTTCCTAGGTGCATTGCACTTTTTAGCATTAAATTTTAACTGCAGACCTTTGACCACCCTTCACTCTTTTGTTGGTCCTTTTGCATATCCCTTATTTCCTCTTCACTATCCACCCTCCTACATTGTTTTGTGTCATCCATGAAGAGTCACAACCTGCCACAGATTCCTTCACCAATGTCACTAATCAATATGTTGAAGAGGACGGACCCAGGACCAATCACTGTGGAACCCCGCCATTACCTTCCTATCCTCTGACTGAACTCCATTGACCACCACCTTCTTTTTGCCTCCCTGGTAGCCAGTTACCCACCCAGTTCACAAGAGTTTTAGCTACACTCTAGTCTTCCATGTTCTTAAACAATCTCTTGTGCAGTACCAAATCAAAGACCTTGCTGAAGTTAAGTACAGCAGATCCACTGCATGGCCCTTGTCTATCTCCTTTGTCAACCAGTCAAAGAAAACTATCAGTTTGGTCTGACAAGATCTTCCTGTCACAAAACTATGTTGTTTACTGTCCTAGAGTTCGTTGTTCTCCGCCAGGTAGTCTATGAGGTCCTTTTGATCAGGGATTCCATCAACTTCCCAACAATAGAGGTCAGACTGACAGGCCTGTAGTTTCTTGGTTGTTCCTTATCCACCTCCCCATTATATACCAGCACAGCACATGCCATCTTCCAATCACCTGGAACTTCCCCAGACCTGAGTGAGCTGTTGAATGACCCAGCCAGTGGTTCAGCCAGTTCTGCTGCTAATTCCTAAGTATCCTTGGATGCAACCATCTGGTCCTGGGGCCTTTTCTATTGTAAAGGTTTCCAGACCATTTTAAGACCCTTTAACTAGTAAACAATGGCTGACTCATTTCTGGGACTCCCTTTGTAGACTGCTTTGAGGCTGCTCTCTGGTATGGACCTGCAGTCCTCCTTAGTGAATACTGAGCAAATGTAGTCATTCAGGAAGGCAGCCTTTGCCCATCCTCCTCTATCACCCTACTCCCCCACAACTAACTGTGCAGTTCCCCTTTCCTTTTTCACTAATATATCTAAAAACTGTTTTTTCTTGTTCTTGACCCTCCCTCCATGATGTGCAGCTCTGTGTCTGCTTTTGCCTCCCTGATGGTCCTCTTTGCCTCCTCTCTCTCTCTCTCTCTCTCTCTATATATATATATATATATATATATGTATATTATCTGTCTCACTATATATATATATATATATATATATATATATATATATATGCATTATTATCTTTATCTCTGTTCCCCACCAGCCAATGGGCTTGGGGTGTACCTCGGCAACCACCTTAGCCCTGTCCTCCAGTAACCCCAAGGTTTTATGGTGTGAGTCTGAGACTATCAGTTGCCAGCTACCAGTATGACAGTAGCATGATTTTTACCCCTATATTTGTGTCCACCCACCTCCAATGTAGGTGATGCCTGTGCTAGTTTTGCACAATGCAGCACATCTGTGCAATAACATGGCTGCCACGAGACTTTGAAAATGATGTGCAAACTATTGAAAATTGCAAGGTTTTATTTTGTGCCATGTGTCCCCGAGGACCCAGCACTAACTAAACAAGGCAGATAATTATCCTAACACACAACACAAAGGATACCGAACCATATTGGAATCAGACCAGTTCTTACAACCCCATCGACATACACTTGAAGCCTAACCAACACAGCAGGCACTGAACTGATAGCACTTCCTTAACACTCTTTCTTTGTCTTTACTTACTTTGTACTTTCATTTAAATTCTGCAAACCGCCACTACCCAGTGCCTTGGCTTACATCTTTATCTGTGGGTCTTCTTCAGTGGAGTGCCAGTGCTGCTGTGCTGTGCATTGTGTAGTTGCTCCTCTTTGCTTGGACCATGAACAGCAGTCAGGCCAGAAGGGTGGAGACACAAGATGCACAGCCACCAGCTTGCAAGGGTTGAGAGGATAGAGGAGAGGGCAGTGACCATGCCTGCTACCCTAAGCCAGCTGTTTAACTTGTTGTTATCATTTGTTGCTCCTCTGAGTCCAGTCTCTCAGAGACTTAAGAGCACAAAGTATGGTGTCGCTCAAGTCTAACAATAATGCTACAAAGAGCCTGAGGTATCAAGATAAAGATTTGAAGTTTATTGAAGACCACTCACAACCATGCTCCTCTAACCACCCAGCTCGACTTCGCGAGTCTTCCTCGGGTGTCATGGTCGCGATTGCACTGCAGCAATATGAGCACTTGGGTTGTTGCGTGTAAATGTCACCCTGTGGATGCTTTCCTGATCATGGTAAATCAGTCCTCATACCACTCCCCAAGCCACTGCAGATCTGGGGATGCATTCCAGAGTGAGTGGTGTGAGCAGCTGTGTGACAGGCTGCACCACTTGATCTGATGCACCAAATATCCTCCTCTACCCTCCCATGATGCTTGAACCCGGATATTGCCAGCAACTGGCTACCCCTCAGATAATTCATGGCCCCTGTCCCGCATGGCTTGCATCGGTGCTGAGAGGAGCACTTTAATTGCAGGTTGGGAGTGGAGCGGGACATCAGGACAACACTGGAGCTGACCAGAGCTGGTGTTGATGTGGCCAAGTAAACAGGCCATTACTCTGTAACTTCTGACTTACACTTTTCCTCAGCACCCTGATTGCCACCAACAGTGACTGCACTACCGCAGTATTGTTGATTCAAAATGCATGCCAGTGCTCAATTGGAGTCAATCAGTCAGTCAGGGCATCAATCAGTCACACAGAGAGGACTCTTGTTTAGTGGTTGTGGTGTGACTCACACATTCATACAGTGTACTGTACATTGGTCAGTTTTTAGTGTAAAGTTGGATGTAGATGGGTGGGGACTGAGCTGTAACTTATGATATGTGGGCATGCACGGGCACTCACTGTAACCTGTGTCTGGACTGTGTCATTATGCATGTGCAATGCTGGACCAAGAGGAGAGTGCATTGCAGTCCCATTCATTTAAGATATGCATGGTGTATATATATATATATATATATATATATATGCCTTCTATTGGCCATATGTGCAGGCACCACCCTTGCATGTGAGAGGCTCTGCAGCCCTGTCAGCCCACCATGATAGGCCACTGCAATGGTACCACACAGACATCTCCTCCATGGGCTGGCTGGTGCTACAGTCAGCAGCACTCCTCACCCTAGGCTGCCATGATCCCTGCTCCTGAGTCTGTTCCCACTCTCAGGTCATCACTGGGTGAACATAAGTGTCAATTATTCCAATGGTATCATACCTTCACCTAAACATACACTGTTGCTAGTTTATCAGTCTTATTGCACGTTTCCTGATTTCGTAAAAATATATTTTTAACTTTTAAATTTCCTTTAAATGCTCAACTCAGTTTTGCTGTTCCTTTTCCACATCCCCATACCACATACCTGTAGGTATATTCTCTTAGGGTTTGGTTAGCCCCTCTCTAGCAGCTCCCCTTCTGTAAAAAATTGTATTTTTATATTAGCAGTCAACAAAACAAAACAATCATCTAATCCTACATCAGTGCTGCAGACTGTTGCAATACCTGACACAGGCACAATAAATTAATATTTACTAAGATGCCATTACTCAGATTAGGGTTATCTGTCTAAAATTACTGTAGCAACAGATCTACAGCATCTGCCCTGGTGTTTTAGTGTTTGCTTCAAATGTTGATGGCTGCAATAAACTAGGACGCCTTTCCTGAAGGAATTGCATGTTAGTGTTCCTTATACACAGAGGTGAGTGCTTTTTCACATTCTACTGCATACAAACTTCAAAATAGTACCACCATCCATGTGCACCCACTCTCCATTTTGCAATATCTACAGTGTTATATTTTTATTTTTCTGATTTTGATGACCAAGAAAAGTGTGGTAGGAAGCATTATCTTTTTCAGCTGTTGCCTGGGTAAGGACAAAAGACAAGGAAAAAAACAGACACACATAACGTGCATCTCTGTCTCTGATGGTTTGTAGAATATATACAATATGTCTGATTGCCTGAGATCTACTGTAAGGGCCTGATTCACAGTTAGGCCAGCATGTACAGATCCTCACCTGGATAGTGATACACACCAAATGACATTCACAGTCTGCAGCCAGCTATACACCCCTATCTGTGCATGTTGAGCTTTCATGAGGTGGTAGTTTAAGGGAAACTGGGCTGGTCACTAGAAGCCCAGGTTGGCCACTGAGTAGATTCCAGCACTGTGCAAGCAGGGTTTTAGGATATGGCACTACACCTGGACTGCCATATCCCGTCTTCAATAATTTCAGCTGTTAAATCAAAAGATTCTGCTGCCATACTGCCCAGCTGTTTGCGCTGTTGCAGAGGACTAGGGGACATTTTTGGGGGAGAGGGTGCTGGTGGCCCCAGCACTGTGCCTGACTTCAGAATCCAGCCATGCTTCCTGTTGGCCCCCACTAGACTGTCTGTGTAGATCCAGAGGGTGGGTCAGGCCGCTGCCTGCTTGTTGGTGCGGTTCTTTTGTGTAGTAGTGAAGGCCTCACATCTGTGAAGAGAGGCTTCCAAGAACAAGGGCTGCCCTATGCATCTGCTTAGGGGTGCATAGGACTCTCATGATTGTACCAAGTTTTGTTCTGAAAAGAAAACATGAAGAACATAAGTCTCTGGGATCATAAATTAGATTTATGAGTAGCAGAGGCATGGTAGGTGTATATTTTGGATGTCTCCCACATCCAGGGTGTGTGTGATGCCTTCCAGAACACAGCTGCCTCCTGTTGGTCCAGAGTAAGAAAGTCTTGGGGAAAGAGGACATGGACCTAGCTTCTGCCTAGTTATGGGTATCAGCTGGCTTAACTGAAGCATTGAGTGAATGTATATTGCATCCCAGGCCAGCATCCAGGGTGAACAGATTAATACCTCTCTTATGGCAACTCGTATTATTAGTCATTAAGTGCAGGTTTGGAACATAGGCCATACCCTATGTAGAGGGAGGGAGGAAGGAGAGAGAACAGGGGAATACTTTCTCCTACCTTCATGTGTGGACCATAGATGGCCCAGCTCCTGATCTTCCCCTCCAACTATCTGGAGAAGTCCCAGCCATTTCTTTCCTTGTGGCTGGGCCCCAACTAGAGAGGGTAGGTCTGGGGCACTTCCAAAGGGAAAGGGATTGAAAGTGGGGAGGAGGGTCAGGAAGTCAGGGCTCTACAGCAGTGGTGGGGACAAGTTTATGGAAGAGCTGAAGGAGGGCCCAGCCTACCACAAGTGAGAAGTAAATTAGTAACTACAGTACAAAGACAAGACGTTTAGCTAATGGAGTCAAAAGCTGTGGTATCTGATTTTAGGATCCTTGAGGATTGGATTGCCTGGGTGCTAGTACCAGTGCTAGCTCTAGTAATATAGATTCCTTTGAAAGAGCCTTTGGCAGCCAAACAGAGGAGTCCTCATGTGTTCTGCTTTTCTCGAATAGGCGAGGAGGGGCACACTAAGCCAGCCAGAGCTTGTTTCCAGGTGCAACCTGGGGGCGTAGGAAGTTAAATGGCTTTTCAGGGTCATACAGTATGCAAGTGGGGCTGATGGGATTCAAACCCAGATCTCCAGGTTTTCAGCTTAGAGCTTAAACCACAGTGCTATACTGCCTCCAATATGAGAGCAGGAAATTGTTGCTCTGTGTGTGTGTGTGGACTGTGGATTATTTCAATATGCTTTCCAAGGCATGCAAATTGACTGATTGTGAACCATTAATTTTCATGCTGGACCTGACCAAATCTACTGTCTTGCTTCTAAGAATGCCCTGTTTAGGAAGGAGACATCTTACTTATGCGGATAATGCTGAACATAGTTAAACATATTACTGGGAAGAATAATGCAGGTGATTATTTGCCATGTGTATCTTTGCCAGAGACTTTTTCAATTCAGTTTTTTTAACTGCCCAACGTCTGGCCGCCTCCATTTGATGGCCAACTTCTGCAGCCCTGTCATACACCATCTGTGGGGTTTACCTCACTCATCCTCCACAGTGCTGCACTCCTAAGGTGCCATCTTTCAGATGAGATGTTAAACCAAGGTCCCATCTGCCTGTTCTGGTGATTGTTCAGGTGGATGTTAAAAGATCCTATGGCACTTTTTTAATCTTTTATTTATTTAATATTTATATAAAACATCTTGTACACAAATATAATTCCAAAACATACAACAAGTAAACATTATACCCATGGCACTTTTGAAAAGAGTAGGGACATTTTATTGATACAGAAAAAAAAAAAACAAAGCACAATGCAAAGAGAACTAAATAGAAATCTCCAGAGGAAATCTTTTGCTTAAATCAGAAAAACAGTATACAGTAAGATAAAATAAATGGAATAAAATTGAGGTGATAAAATAAAAAAACTTAAGAAAACAAAAGAACCAACTCAACCAACCCCAGTTTTGTCAGCATTCCATAATACTGTATGTTCCAATCAGATTAAACTTTTGATACAGCCAAGAACTTACATTCAGAAAGTGTACTGGTGTGCCTTTCTTCCACCCTGGGGTAATAAACCCTTTAACCAAAATGTCATAGGAGATAGTAGTAAATGAAGATATTCCTCAGTTGTCAGTCACCTTTTTCCACAAACCCTGTATATATGTGCACCAAAAAGAGATGCACCATTGTTTCAGGTTGCTGAATGCAGCCCTCACACAAGCAGAGTCTATTCTGAATTGACTTACGTGAACTTATGTGAACTTTTCACATTCATCCTGTTGTTGCTACAGAGTCATAAATTGTCCCACATTGTTTGGGATATTCTTGAGACAGTTATCTGTCTCAGAACAGTTCCTGCTGCTATAGATAAAAACAAAAATGGATTAACTGAAAATGATTCAACAAAATTTCATGGCAACATTTTTCCTAGTAAGGGACAACATCTGGGACATACTCAAACTCTGATTTTGTAGTTTTTGACAATGGCCCTCTAAAACGTAGAGCTGCCATGTTCCCAATACGCCTTTTAACAGAGCCTCTATCCCAGGACTATAGAAATCAATTTAGTCAAAAACTTAATGTAGAAGACCAAACTTTAGGTTGTCCAGACAGTAAAGGGTGCAAATTACCATAATAAAAGGAACTAAAGTAAAACAACAACAGGGTTCATCATTCCTAAACCACCTGATTTAAGTGGTAAGTAGGTCATTCTTCACTGGATTAAGTCTTCTACCCCAAAGGGCTTGAAAAACAGACTAAAAATGGTGACTCCTAGAGTAACTGGTAAGCACCAAATATTACTAATACATAAGAAAATTATGAAAAAAATTAAGAAAAATGGGATTTTTTCTGTTTTTCTCTGCATTATCTAGCTATTATAAGTATTGTATTTTCTAAACAACTGCCATGAGCTTCTGAAGAAGGACTGGTTGGTCCGAAAGCTAGAGCACTTTGTTCTTGTTGTTACATCTATGTTGGTCCATTAAAGGTATCAAATCATTTGCTTCTGGATCTAATACATAAGAAATGAGAAAGCAGAATATGCAAATCATAAGAACCTTCTTCTTGCTCATATCCCAAGTTTTCCATTGCAGTGCAATATGCTTGGCTTGGGAAAGTTTTAAGGCCAGTTATGCCATATCATATTCCCGATACAAGAAAAAAAAAACCCTCCAAATATCATGATAGGAGCTGTAGAGAGGAACACCCATGTTAACAAAATTCTCTGGATCATGGGTTCCTAGTAAAGGCCCAAACCTTTGTTTAGGTTCAAGCAAGCCATGGAGACCATAACAAAGGACTAGAAAGCATGCAAAGTCTCCTGCCCAGATTCCCTATCTTTGACCATTTAGGTGACATCATCTGCATATGCCACCTCCTCGACTGCTAAAGGACCAGTATGGTTAACAAGGCAGAGATATTTGGGTTTATATTGAGGAGCCTTAATAATGGGTCTATGCAAAATACATACAAAATGCAAAGTATAGTGACAGCTGTTATGTACCCAAGTTTCTTAATAAATAGGAATTAAAAAAATGGGCAACCTTGTCTTGCTCCCTTAGCTGTTTAAAACTATTGCCAAATGTGCCATTTATAAAGGACATATGTAAGCTGCTCTGTATCTGACTACAATCTGTGAAATGAAAGATTGGGGGAACTGTAAAGTTGCAACACATTAAACAATTCAAAATGTGAGGTATGGTCAAAAGCCTTCCTCAATCCATTGTGAGCAGAAACTACAGAAAAGGCTGTCATTACCCTGGACCATGTTGCCCCATAACAGCACTAGACTATCCTGGATATTCTTCCAGGCAAGTAACAAAACTGGGGAGAGTTAGGAGATGCTCAGAAACCTGTGCCATGTGATTATCTAATAGGTTCATAGGTTCATAGGTGTTATATCAGCTGTTTGATGTCAAAGACCTATATGCTGCTCGCTGCTTTCAGTGGAATCTCTACAATTTCAACTCCCATGTATGTATCTAATGATTTCTTAAACATGGCCATAGTTTTACTATTAACAATTGCTTCAGATAATGAGTTTCATACACTAACAGCCCTCTGGCTAAACCATTTATTTCTCTTAGATGTTCTACTTCCTTCTTTTGTTAGTGTCTTGTTATGAGTCCTTGTATTCCTTTGGCTGGGATGTCTAACTAGCCCAATGGTTTCCCACATACCCTCATTCCTACTTGCACTAAAAACCAGATACAGATCTCCACGTATCCTTCTATACTTTAACGAGTATAAGCCCAGTTGAGTTAATCTTTCTGGGTAAGTCATATGCCCCATGTTCTTCCCCTCTTTGTCATTCGTCCCTGCACCCTCTCTACAAGTCTGTCTCCACCCCTACTTTGAGAAGCACAGAAAGGAGAAGAGTACTCCAGATGAGGCCTAACCAATGAGGAGAAAAGTGGAATACTATAAGTGTAGAAGACTCTCTACTCTTTCTGTGTTTAAAGATACAGGATATAATCCTCTGACATTTTTAACTGTTTCCGTGACATGTATGTCAAAAGAAAAGGAGTTTGTAACTGTAACACCTAAGTCCTTTTCCATTTCAGTCTTCTGCAGGAAAGGTTGTTCAATTTGTAAGTAAACTGTTATTTTGCCCCAAGTGCATCACTCTACACTTTTCTTGGTTTACTTGGTTTACTTAGTTTCAAGGGACAAAAGGAGGCTACTGCCCATCGAGATTGTCCCCACCACCTTGGTGGGATAATTATACCTTGAGGTTATTACACTCCAGCCAACAATCTAACCCTTTCTTAAAGATTATATTAGAACGCTTAACTACTAAATATTGAGGAAGAAGATTCCACATTCTAGGTGTTCTTACAGTGAAGTAGTTTAACCTTTCTGTTGTTTTAGTTTTTGAAACAAAAATTTTGTTTAATATGGTACCAGGAGAGGTCCAACTAGTAGAAAATGTAAGCCACAGTAATGCATTAGCTCCTGGGAATTTGAATTTTATGTAAGAGGAGAAGATCTCTCTAGTACGTCTTGTACAGAGTGAATATAACCTGGTAACCTTTAATCTTCCCCTATAGTCCAATTTAGATAGATATGGGACCATTTTTGTTGCTCTCCTCTGCACCCTCAACTCTATCAATATCCTGCTTTAAGTAAGGGTTCCAGCAGGAGATCCATAATCCAAGGCCTGACAAAGCTCTGTACAAGGGAATAACACATTCTTGGGTCCTTGATACAAATGAACATTGAATCCGAGTGAGCAAGGCGTTAGTTTTCCTAGCTATCATTGTACAATGATCATTGGAAGATAGTTTATTATTAATAATTACCCCAAGATCTCGCCTCTAATGGTGACACATGAAAGGGAACATTATTTAATAAATAAGTCTGCTTGGGTTATTCTTACCAAAATGTACAACATGGCATTTATCTGAATTGAGTATCATCTTATTTAAAACTGCCCATTCTTCAATAGATTTTAAATTGTTTCTCATAGATTCTCTATTTAATAATGTAAGAACAGAGCCACCCAGCTTGGTGTCGTCAGCAAATTTCGAGAGAACATTATCAGGGCCAACCTGCAGATCACTGATAAAGATGTTAAACAGGGTTGGTCCCAGCACAAATCCCTGAGGGACCCCACTGGTCACACTCAACACCTGAGAAAGAGTGCCATTTATTCTAACTTGCTGATGTCTTTTATTCAACCAACCTGACACCCACTTGACTATATAGTGAGAAACCCATTTTTTCCATTTTGTCAAGCAGGATATCATGAGGAACTTTATCAAATGCTCTACTGTATCGAGAAGTATTTCATCCATAGGAATACCACTGTCCAAACCCAGACTGACATGATTATAAAAGAGACCAAATTAGTAGTACAGGAATATCCCTGTCTAAAGCCATGTTGTGTAATATCAGTTATATTACCCAGGGTAGATTCATAATCTAACAATTTCTTAATAACTTTCTCCATGATCTTACTTATAACAGATATTAGACTTATAGGTCGATAATTTTCTGGCTTGGAGTGATTACCCTTCTTAAAGATTGGGATTACTGTAGCCATTGTCCAATCCTGAGGAATGACTCCTTCACATAAGGATTTGTTAAAATAATTGAAAGCGGTTTAGTAATCACAGCAGCTGTCTCATTTAAGAATCTGGGATTGATGTTATCTGGTCCTGGACTAGAATTAGGTTTTAGGGACAAAATTGCTTTTAGTGTATCGCCTTCAGTAATAGTATAAAAGGGAGTAACATTATTTAATTGCCTAAAAATTTAGGATCTTCTTTCTTAGTAAAACGGAACAGAATTGCTTATTAAATGTGTCAGCTATATCACTATCCGTAGATATAATTGTGTCATTTACGCATAAGGGCCCCATATACCTATTATTCATTTTTTGTTGTTGAGATAGGAAAATAATGATTTATAGCTGTCTTTAGTATGGGCCAAACAAAACTCAAGTTTCTTTTTAGATTGTAAAATGGCTTGCTTTAATGATTTTAAAGTTTTCTTATATTGAATGAATAATAATTCTTTAGTGTCTCCTCGCTGTTCTTTACACGTGAAAAAGCTCTGTTTATCCTTAATTAAGACTTTGATAGTTTTATTAAACCACAAGGGTATTTTCCCTTTTTATTATACTTTTGTAGTAGGAACATGTAAATCTTCTAAATAATAAATGGAAGATTTAAAATGATGCCAGAATTCTTCCAGGGAGAGAGAGATAGTATTGTATCCCAGGATATTGAATTTATTTGATCGTTAATAACGTTAAAGTTGGCAATATTATAATTCTTGAATTCTGTAAAGTTGGAGATATATTGACAGAATAACAGTGAAAAAGAAATTGAATAATGATCACTTGATCCTAATGGGACACCAACTAGAACCTTGGATATTAGACTCCTATATTAGTAATGACTAAGTCCAGAATATTAACTCCTCGCAGAGGTTCTGTAATAATTTGTTCAAGTCCCATATCAACTATAGAGTGCAATTAGGTCCTTCACGGCCCAGCACTACCAGTTAAGGAATTTCAATTTATAGTAGGCATATTAAAGTCACCCAGTATAAGGATATTTCCTTTAGACGCCATATCTAAGATCTCCTCGTGAAGGCATATAGAATATTCTATATTGGATGATGGGGCCTATAACATGCCCCTACCAGCAGTTGTGGGTACCCCTTAAACTGGATATTTACCCAGATAGTTTCAATATTACTGGTAATGGGGAGTTGGAATAAAACTATGTCATCCCTAACATAGAGACAGACCCCACCCCCAACTGGCCTTGACCATCCTTATGATATAGTTTATACCCAGGAATATGCTGGATCCAAGTAGTATCAGGATCCCACCAAGTTTCAGTAATAGAAATGAGTCTGTATTTATTAAATGGCACATAGCCTCCAGTTCAGCCATCTTAACCTGGTTTAAGGATCTAGCATTTAGACTAAGTACCTCACACTCATTAGAATCAGTAATAGGTCTCTTTAGAGAACAGGATCTTTTTCTCTAGTCTCGCCCCTGGTTTTAGTTTAAAAGTTTATTGATGGCTGTTGTGATGCTTTTACCCAGGAGAGAACTATCTCTATGACTGAGATGGAGTCCATCCCAGCAGAACAGTGAGTCTTTTAGGTAGAAAGTTTCCCAATGAGTAAGGCAAAGAATGTCCTGTTGAAGACACCAACGTTTCAGCCAATCATTAAAGGCCTTAATCTTAGTTGTAATAACATCAGAAGCTCTGGGTATTATAAACAATTGGTTTCACCAGCTCCCTTTAGTATATTTTCACTGTAGAAGTGATGTCTGATACATGAGCACCTCTTAAACTGGAGCAGGTACGATTAAATTTGTCCACATTACATATTAAGCCAGAAGTTTAATAATCGAGTCACCAATAACAAAGATTTGTTTGGTGATGAGTGGAACCATATTGCTAGAAGTAAGTAACAAAGTAACAGATTCATGATTTTGATCTCTTATGTGAAATTTATTTTGTTTAGGTGAGAGAGTTACAGTATTGCTTTCTACCCTTTTACGGATGGACTAAAATCTAAAGGTTCACTATGGGGATATTTAAAGAACCATCATGGGTTGAGACAGTAGTGTCATGTTTGAGAGCATCGTATTTATTGAATAAGGGTAGGGATGGAACATTATAACCAATTTGCCCCCACATTTTGATTTGCCCTTAGGTACCACCGCCCAATTATCAGAGTCCTCTAGAGTTACAGCAGGTGTAGAAGTAATAAGATTGTTACACATAACAGAGGGTGTTATCTGATCAACCAAAGGGGGACTTGAAGATAAAGACTGACCAAGCATGAAGTCAATATAGTCCTCCAATGCTTCAATCTCAGGACTAACAGTTGTAGAGGCCAATAAATGGTTTATTACTTCATGAGAGTTTCAATCATTAAACATTTGTTACATACGTAGTTAGTAATCTGGGGACCAACAGCATACATTGAACATGACAAACAATGATTATTTGGAACCTCCATGTTAACACTAAACTTCAGTAACCAGGCTATAGATCGCTCACATGCACATCAAACAACCGATTACTTACTATATGATGGCCTTAATCCCTGCAGTCCGGCTGACCACGGCGAACCCGTTAGCCGGCGGCTGGCGGCGCACCTCTGCCAGCGCTCGCCCTGCTCACTGCAGGGACGAGTTATATATGATCTAACGACATGGAAGTGATCGCAGGGGTCATGGGGTCCTCACAACAAAAAAGCCCCAAAATGATGTTATTTAGTCAGAAGTACAAGAGCCACTCATTTGTCGTGCAAAATAATGCACCTGGGAAACAAGAACCCAAGGAAGAATACCCAATGGGTGGGAGGTAGTAACAACAACAAAAAGGAAGGGACCTGGGGTAATCATATTAGATGACCTTAAGGTTAGCAATCAATGTGAGAAGGCAGTAGGGAGGGCTGGGGTATACTAGGATGTATAGGGAGAGGCATCAGCAGCAGAAAACAAGAAGTTGTTATCCTCTGTACAGACAGTTGGTGAGACCCCATCTGGAGTACTGTGTCCAGTTCTGGAGACCTCATCTCCGCAAGGATATAGACACGATAGGGGTAGTCCAGAGGAGGGCAACTAAAATGGTGCAGGGTCTGCAAGAGAAGCCGTATGAGGGAGACTAAAGGAGCTTAATATGTATACCCTTGAGGAAAGAAGGAGAGGGGACATGATAGAAACTTTTAAGTACCTCAGTGGAATCAACAAAGTCCAAGAGGGTAGCATCTTTCAGAAAAAGAGACTTACAAGAACAAGGGGACACAATTTAAAGATAGAAGGAGGGCGGTTCAGGGGCAATGTGAGGAAGTATTATTTCACAGAGAGGGTAGTGGATGCATGGAACAGCCTTCCTGAGGGAGGTTGTGGGGTCTAAAACTGTGGGAGATTTCAAGAATGCATGGGACAGACATAAGGCAATTCTTGTGGTGGGTAGGAAGAAATAGGCTGTTGGTTAACTAGGATCTGCGGCCTATCCTGTAGGTAGGGAAATGGGCAGACTAGATGGGCCTAGCGGTCCTTATCTCGTCAAAAGTCTATGTCTATGTTTCTATGTGGCTCAAAAACAAAAGTAGACCGTTTAAATACATAAAATACCAAATATAGCTGGCAGTAGTTCGATTTACTGTTCCCTAACCACCAGCTCTCTTCCTGCTTCGGTAGGTGTGAAGCAGGCTCAACACAAGAGACAATATAAAAGTATATAGCTAATAAAAGTATCAGTATACTATTGTTTCCACAATCAGGTTTTAGTATGTTACATCTGAGTACATATGGTTAAACCTCAACTTGTCTTTACATGCCCACTGTTCCAGTCTTGTTATTTCTTCCTGTAAGATTTTTGCTGCTTCATTACTATTAACTATAGCACCCACCTTACTAGCGTCGGCATACTTGCAAAACCAGACAGAGCTTGAGTTTTCCATTTCTGATACAAATGTATTAAACAAAGTGGGACCCAGTACAGAGCCCTGGGACTCTGCTGGTCATCTCTCCCGATTCTGAAAGATGCCCTCTAATTCCAGCTCTTGTTGTCTATTTTGCAACTGCTTACCCATCTTACTATACTAGGGTGAAGTCGCATCTTCTCTAATTGTTGTATTAAAATGTTATGTGAAACAGAATCAAAGCTTTTGAATAATCTAAAATATTATATCTACTGGTAAACCTGCATCCAGTGTAGCACTAATTGGTTCAAAATATTATAGTAAATTCATAAGGCAAGACCTCCGGGTGAATCCATGCTGTGTTATATCAGCTAAGCCTTTACTTTCTATGTGTTCCATAATAAGATCAAGTATGAATCCCTCCATGATTTCCCAAGACAGAGTTCAGACTTATCAGTCTGTAATTTCCTGCCTCCTTTCTATCTCCCTTCTTGTGAACTGCTGTCACATTAGCCTCCCTCCATTCTCTTAAGGTCTCCCCTTCCTGTATTGAGGCATTACAAAGATTCATTAGGGTCTGCAACTTCATCTGAGGTTTCTTTCAAGAATTTTGGGCTAATCCCATCGGGGCTCAAGACTTATCTGGTTTTATTTTCTGGAACCTTTCTTGGACAACCTTTTTAGTAAAAGTTACACCATTTATTTATTTATTAAATTGTAGTGACTGGTAGGCTCACTGAGCCCCAAAGGTCCCTTTTTCAGTGGTGACCCAGGATAACAATACATGTTTTGATGCAGAGGAAGACATTAGGTTACAAAATATATACAGGTTTACATGTAGGTTATAGCCATGGTTATCAACATGACACAGTTTTTACCTAGTAACTACCTGGTGTGGTTATATACATGACAAGCAATTTGCAGTTTTCAGGTGGAGAGCTACCTCCAAGACAAAAGTTATCTATAGGACAATTTATACTAATGTTGTCAGTATTTATAATATACAGTTCTTGTTTTGGTTGAAAAATCATTGGAAAATATTTATTTAATTCATTTGCCATGTCTTGTTCTTGGAACACAATTTCTTCTCCTACTTTAAGGGGTCCTTTTCTTTTGGTTGCTTCTCAAGGAGCCCACATAGCTAAAGAAGCTTTGTTTGTTATCCTTAATGGATTTAACCATCCTTTCTTCAGCCTTTTTTAGCATTCCTTATTATACTCTTACTTTTGTTAGATGCTGTTTTATATTTCTCCCAGTTCATATCAGTAGGGTTCTGCTTATATATTTTGTATAGTTTTTCTTTTCTTCTTATAATTTTTTGATTGTACTTCCCACCATACCAGGATTCTTTCTTTCTTATTGTAGTTTAGTATTACAGGCACCCAAGTGTCAACACAGTAGTCAATCTCGTTTTATTTTCATGCAGATCTAATTTAAATCTAATCCTTGTAACTAATTTTGCCAGTCCCATTTTTTGAGATGTTTTCAAATACTTTTATAGTCTGCTTTGTTATAGCACCTGAAAGTTGTTATACCAATATTTTATTATTTTCCATATTTATCTCTACAATGATCTTATTATAGTCACTATCTCCCAATGGCTCTTCGATTATTATGTCCTTGACTACGCTTCAAAATTGCACAGTATAAGATCCAATGTTTTATTCCTCCTGGTACCTGCATTAACTAGTTGTTTCAAATTTTTGTGTATACCTGTCTCAATAAATCTATTTTCTATCCTGATGAGCCTTCTAACTTAGCCCAATTATTATTTGGGTAGTTGAAATCTCCTAATAACATAAAGTCTCCATCTATATTTACCTATTCTATATTTTCAATGAAGTTAATACTATCTTCCACTTTCAAATTAGGTGTGCTATATACCACACATAGAGTTAGTTGTCTTGCAGGCATCTGTATCCTAATCCATAATTATTCTGTTGGATTTGTCTTATTCACACCAGGATCAAATTCATACGCTTTCAATTCTTTTTGATGTATACCACAATTCCTCCACCATGTTTTTCTATCCGATCTTGCCTAAATGAATTATATCCCCTATTTCTGTTCCTCAAACTCCTCCTTGAACCAACTGTCAGTAACAGCAACAAATTGATATGTCGCCTTGCCGTAATTTATATTCAAGTTCTATCATTTTATTTCCCAAACTTTTGGCATTTGTTAATAGAAGTTTAACTGTTGTTAATTTATGTTTGGTACTCCTTTTGTTGGTGTTCTGGTCTCTGTATTATTTGGAACAGTATTTTATGTCTATTTTCTTTAATTGGTCCCAGTTTCCCAAATTATTTAGTTCAAAGTATTTTTAATAGCCTCTACAAACTGAAGGGCTAACATATTGCTTCCTTTTCTAATTAGATGTAACCTGCCATAACTACAGTAAGAGTGATTGTTCTCAAACAGTTCCCATGTTTTAATACTTCTAATTCCCTTCATCATACTCCACTGACTAATCAATTGTTTAGCCTAAGTATCTTTTTATTCATTTCTCAGTTCATTCTGGGTATTGGAAGTACTCAGAGACAAGCAATTCACATTTGGCTTCAGTAATCTTATTGTGAATAACCTTAATAGCATTAAAATGTTCTCAACACTGCTTTCCTTTATATCATTTGCCCCTATATGTATCAATATTATTGACTGTTCCGATATTTTAGCAATGAGGTCTGTTACAATATCCAACATGTCCTTACTCCTGCTCCTGGGAAGCAACTGCTAATTACTTCTTCTTTATTACTCTTAGTAATAATGTGGTCTGTGAATCTGATAATAGAGTCCACCAAGATATAAATGTTCTTTATATTTCCTTTATCCGTGGTGTCTACCCCATCCTCTCTATTATTACTAATATTCTCTCCTTCATTCTGATCTCTCTACTGTTCATTCTGCATTTGCTCCTCTTTAACCTGCTGCAGTCTATGTCCTATGTAGACCTGATTTCTACAGCAGAAGAATGTTCCACTTGTTACTGTATCTAACACTAGAGAGAATTTTTATGTCTGAATTAATGAGATGAATAGGTCTCCAATTATTTAAGTTTGTTTTATCCCTTTTGAAGAAAAGGATAAGAAGACTGGTAGTCAAACTTTTGGTAATATTTTTCTGAAAATAACATATAATTAAAAACAACTGAAAATTCCTCCATAATGAAATCTGTAATGCATTTATACAGTTCTCCATGTAATTCATCTTCCCTGAGCACTGTTAATTACAATCTTGATTTCTTCAGCAGAAATACCACTCTGAGATATGATATATAGTCCTCCGGAACTTGAAGAAAGGACACTGATTCTATTAGAGTCTGGAAAGAACCTGTCATTGAAAAGGAAGTATCCATAGATTATGTAAAATAATAACTATATTCATGATAGACTGACCACAGAACACACTGTCCCAGTTTTATCTACCAATTTGTTAATAACTAATTTCTGGATCCTATCAGTGCAGCTATTAATGGGGTTAAACTGATGTGATTTTTCTTGTGTTCTGAATTTCTGTTCTTTCTATAGGCATGTACTATGGTCATACTGTACACCTCTCATATCTGATTTAATCTGAGAAATTTAACTTGTATAATTGTCAGCGGTCTGATCTGCCAAATCAACAAATTTTGAAGGTGGAAACATACTGTAAATCAAAGCAGCTAAAATACTCCTGCTGTCTCAGTTTCTTACCCTGTGTATGAAAGAAGGTTTATAAGTCATGTTTAGTGTCCTCCCACCACAAAAGTGACTCATCATACAAAGGGAAAACAGATTTTCTTGTGGTAATAAGTTGGCCTAGCTCTTTGAACACTCTTTTGTCTTAAGGAGACACACTGGTATACGTGGTCAATTCTAGGTGAATCTAGGATGTCAGATATGATGTTGATAAGCTTATGACCAAAAATTTCCGAGACATGGGTCTGAAATCAATCAATGGAATGTATAAGGAAACAAACAAAATATCAGTTTGTGTTGACAAATTTCCTCTAAAACAGTAAACCCCTTCCCTTCAAAGCAACTTGAGTATCCACTAAGCTCGCATTTTGGAATAATTGGTTCAAATTGAATCACAGTATAATTTACTAGTCTTTGCACCTCTGTCTTCAAGTGTTAAAGCTACAGTTAAAATCACCAGCAAATATTCCTTCTTTGACCGCATAGTATATAGGAAAGGTTGAATAAGTTTTAACATTTCAGTTCTTGCTAACTTTAACTGCAGAGCATATTGATTAGACTGTAAATGCAATTATTATAAATTACCTCTATCAGCATAGCCCTTGCTGGATGAATATCCAACAACCTTGTGACTGTTATCCCACGAACTTCAAAAAGGATCCCTAAGCCTGTACAAGGTTCATCACTTACTCACCAGAAGGACAGCTTATGATATAAATCATTTTCACATGAGCAATGTCAGAAGCAAGTTGTAATCTAGTATCCTGCAAAAGATAGCAGAATAAGACAGTTGCTGTAATGCAAATAAACTTAATAACCTTCTTTTTACATTTTTAAAGCTATTAACATTTTAAGAGGAAAAACTGAGAGAAAGAGGAATTTTAGGAGGAGAACATTTATATGTTAGTACTTTTTATTATACCCCAGAGTTACCTGAAGATGGACTTTTCTGTTGTCCAATTACTTTAGAACCTATGGGCATAATAAGGAATACATTTTATTAGGGGATGCAAATGTTAATTGGGCTGACAAGACTAATAACAAATATAAAGATCTGATTGCTGGGCTGAATTTAGTTCAATTGATTAATAGTCCTACTTGTGTTAATTATAAATTACATACAGGTTCTGTGATAGACTGGATTTTAACAAATAGTCCTGACCATAAACTTTCTGCATTGCCCTTTCTGATGCATTATGATCATAGCCTTGTGCATCATTTCTGGAGACCAAGAAACCTTGTTTACCACCTAAATTTATTTATTCATGCTTGCTACATCATTTGTACGTTAATGGTTTTAGAACATGGATTGCTGCTTTGGATTGGTCACATTTCTATAGCACACCTGACATTGATTCTTTGCTAGATTTTATTGCTTCTGAATGTAATCCAATTTGCAACCAATTTGCTCTTGTACATAAACTATGTGTTAAAAATCGTAATCATGACTGGATTACATCAGATCTGTTAGCATTGATGAGTGAGCAGGATAGAACTTGGAAAGTTTACAGGAAGAAAAACTATTCAGTCACTTAACACTTATAAGTGTTTGAGGGATTGTTGCAAGAGTGCTGTTAGGAAATATTAGTCTGACTACTTTTTGAATCAGCAGTTCTCCAATTTAAATATGTTTTCTGATAATTGGAGAACTGTAAATTAACTCCTGGTAGAGCCTAGATTATGACAATAACCTCCTTGATTACACCCACTGGAGTGTTACTTGACATAAATGATGTGGCTAATGAGTAGAACATTAATTTTCATAATGTGACTAAGTTAATATCAGGATTAGATGCCGGTGACCCCCCGATGATATTCTTGACCCATCCTGGCACAATGTCTTCAATTTTCACACTATTTCTGTAGAAGAAACAGCTCATTATCTTAATCAAATGAACTTAAAACTCATAATGATGATGCCTTAATTGACCTAAAGTTACTGGCTATTGCAATGGACTTCATGATTTTTCCTTTAAATTTCTTGTTTAATTTTCTTTAACTACTGGTACTGTTCCTAGTTTGTGAAACAAGCAACTGTTATACCTATATTCAAATCAGGTGACAGGACTTTCGTCAAGTACTACAGGCCAATTTCTCTGTTATTCCCTTGTCCAAGGTCCTTGAAAGGATTGTGTTGGACCAGTTAAAAGGTTATCTAGATCAGCAGACTATTTTGTCACTGGCACCGGCCTGGTAGTGCTGAGAGTTGAGGTGCTGGATGCCACACCTCATGCCATGCTGGTGACCTGGGTTCAGGAATGACCTTAGGTCATTGAGGTGCTGGCAAGGAGGGAGGGGTGGAGCAGGATTGAGCACCTAATGGCAGCTCTGCTCTCCTGGTGGTTGTCCCCTCCATAGTTCCGTGCCACTGGTTGGCAGTCCAGTGGCAGTGCAGGTGGGAGGGGTGGAAAGTTGGGAGGGTGTCTGAGAATGCAGCGTGTGTGCCTCCACACACATGTGTGCATGTCTGGGACGGGGATGGAAAATGGGAAAAAACACATAAAATACATAATGAAAAAAAAGAATATTTTGTCACCCTATCAGCATGATTTTAGATCTCGCATAGTACCGTATCAGCCTTGACTGAACTAACAGACTTTGTGCGTAGTGCCTGGACAGTGGGGACTTGGCTGTATCTCTATTTTAGATCTATCAAAGCCCTTTGATCTAATCAATCATGGTCTTTGCTTTCTAAACTTAGATATTTGAGCCTATCTGATACTGTGGTCTCTTGGTTCTCACATTATTTAATTGCTGTAATCAAAAACAAAGAGTGGCCTTAGGATCTATAACTTTAGCTCTCTTGAATGTAAAGATTGGAGTACCTCAATGATTGATACTGGGTCTTATCCTAGTCAGTTTGTTTATAAATAACTTACCATTAGTTGTTTCTAGGGCTCAATACTTCTCTATGCTGATGATATTGTCTTATATGCTAAACATTATTGTATTTCTTCTCTTCTGAATCAGGCCGAGAATGATTTTTCATTGGTACAGAAGTGGTTGATTACAAACAAATTAATACTGATTGTGGATAAGACCAAGTATATGCTCTTTGGGCCTGTTCATAAACAGCCTTAAATTAAGTCTCTCAGCTTTGATAATTAAGGATATCCACAAAATGTTTTTAGGAGGTTGATAATTTTAAATACCGGATTTATGTTAGTTCTTTTTCCTATACCAATCATATTGATTCTTTGATTAAGAAGGTTCATATTAGGCTGGAATTACATTACAAAGTCAATTGCTTAATTTTACATTCCGGAAAGTCTTAGCTCAAACTATGTTATCTCTTGTTGATTTTGGTTTACCCATCTACTCTGCTGCAAGCAAAACCATTCTTAGAAGGGTTGAAGTACTTTATAATCAGATTTGTCTGTTTATTACTCTTAGCCCATGTTACACACATCAATGTGATCTTTATTTCAGCTGGAACTGGTTTTCTTTTGTTGCACATTGGTTTATGTCAGGCTTCTTACCTTTTGAAGATTTTATAGAGATCCTATCCCTTTCCACTTTAAGAATACATTAATTCCTCATTCCATAGGGTATGTAACCAGGTTATCTGAAGTGGTAAGTTCAGACTCCACGTTATTGCACTGCTGCTGGACAATAATGTTTTGTATAACTCAGTTGTTGACTGGAGCTCCTTGCCTACTGGATTTCATCAAATAGTTTAAAATTCCATGTTTAAATGTGCTTTGAAAAGAAGTTTTATGATTTTGTCTAAATGTAACTGTTTTACCTGATTGTATTTATATATTGTACTTGTATTTTGATTTATTTTAATGTATAAGTTTTGTTGTATTAATTTCTTACCTGGATAATAAACCAAATAAATAAATAACTCAACAGACTTTGTCATAAAAAGAAAAAGATGCAAAGACTACTAACAACCATTAGAAAAGCAAACAAGCATTTGTCAATGCCAGATGTTTACTTACTCACTGTTGTACTGGGTCCTACTTGTATACATTTTTACTGTATATTTACTTAAGACAGACCAGATGAGAAGTAATATATGATATGCAATGGTGTCCTGAAATTACATTACATTTACCCGCAATACTAGAGGTGAGATACAACATCTTGTTTTTAGTGTGGTCCTGCTTTTATAAAATATTTTCTAGGACAGATCATCTTAGGTGCAACATCTCCTTTTGGTGGGTTCTGCTGTAGGGTCCTCTTTACACAGTTTTGCAATATATTTACCCAGGATAACCAGCTGAGATGCAAGATCTCATTTTCATTGGGGTCCTACTGTGACATACTTTTGTATTTACCCAGGACAGCACAACTCGGATGCTATCTTGTTTCCAGTGGGATCCTGCTTTTCTAGTTTTTACACAATATTTACCCAGGATAGCACAACCGAGATGCAATATCTTGTTTTTGATGGGACCCTGCTTTTACCCATATTTATAATGTATTTACACCAGATAGCCCAACTGAAAGGCAAGTTATCAAGTGGGGTCTGCCTTTTACAATGTATTTTTCCAGGACAGAACAGCATAAATGCACAGTTCAGTGGGGTTCTTGTACTTGGCCCTGCTTTTCCTATTTTTACCATATATTTACCCATGACAGACCATATATATGATGAAATATCTCATTCCAGTGGTGTCCTACTTTTACACATTTTTAGATTGTATTTATGCAGGATAGGCCAGCTGAAAGGCAATATCTAATTTTCAGTGTGCTCCCATGTTTTGATCCCCAATTTCCAACGTAGTCTTTTCATGGACTAACGTTATGATTAAGACAGATGGAATTCTTTAAATCCCATCTGAAAGGTAATTTCAAAGTGTGACAGTGAAAATATGTTTCAGGGGGATTTGAGAAATGGCACCTGGCATATTCATGAGGTGGGGTAACACAAGGGATTAGTTATATATTAGGGCCAAAATTCAAAAATGAAGTTATGAGTAAACATTGGAACAATTCAACATTTCTTCATAACTTAGTTGTTTTTCACATTTTAACCCCAAATTTTTCAACATAATCTTTTATGACCCCATGTTATAATCAAGATAGATGGATTTTTCTTTAAATCCTGTCCGAAGGGTGGTTTCACAGAGGAACTGCAAAACATGTCTCAAAGGGGATTTGAATGGTGGGGTAACAAAGGGTTATGTGCACATTTGGGGCAAGATCTACAAAAATCACCAAGTTATGAGTAAACTTTGAAAACATTCTATGCTTCCTCCTAACTTTGTTTTTTTTTATATTTTGACCCCAAATTTTCAACACTGTCTTTTAGACCCCACCATATGATAACAACAGGAGGAGTTTGTTAAATCCTATTTGAAAGGTGAAAAGATGTTTTGGAGGAGATTTTAAAATGATACCTGCCATGTTCATGAGGTGGGGTAGCAAGAGGGCTATGTTGAAAATTAGGCCAAAATCTGTATACATCGCAATGTTATATGCAAATGTTGAAAAATGTCAGCATTTCTTCATAACTTCATTGTTTTGTGGCATTTTGACCTAAATTTTCAACATAGTCTTTTATGACCACCTTCTGAACATAACTGGTGTCATTCATAGACTACTGGCTGAAGCATCATTTTGCGCCACTTGATGCAAAAACACATTTTGGCCAGGATTTGAAAAATGACTCTGTTATGTTCAGGAGGTGGTGAAAAATGGTTGTACTGAATATTTTGGGGTCATAATATTGCCAATGATCAAAATTATGAGCGAGTGTTGAAAATGTCAAGATACCACCATACCTTTGTTGTTTTTAATATTTTGACCCCAAATTTTCAACATAGTTTTCTTACGACACCCGTCATAAATCCAGTAGGTGAAAATATTCAAATCTCACCCAAAATGTGATTTCACTGAGCGACTGTAAAATTACATATCAGGCCATTATTTGGAAAAATCATTTACATTGTTCATGAGGTGGGGTCCCAAAAGGCAATGTTGAAAATGTGGGTGAAATTATTGAAAATGACCATGTTATGAGTACAGCTTCAAAATGCATCGAAATACATTGACCCATGCTTACTTGATTTCCTCAGTTCCTGGTCCAGCACTTAAGAGTGAAACATGCCTCTGGTCCAGAGAGGATTATCATGCTGATCCTGGTAGAAAAATAAGGGTAGGGGTGGATGGTGGTGCTGGAGTGGGGAGATCGGTTGAGGGATGGTAATGGCATGCAGCAGCAACAGACATTGATGGACCATTTTCTTTTTACAGAGTATAAAAAGTATAAAAAGACATCAAGGAATGGCTTTCTTCATTCCAGGTACTGGCACTAGGATTGGGCAACTCAGTATTGGGCAGAGATAGGGCAAAGTTTTAATCTGCAGGCAAAGTTGCTGCAAAGTGGCCTAAATTTGCCTATGCAAAGCTCCACAAAGTTTTTCCACCCTCGAAACTTTGACTTTGCCCAAATTTGTAAGTTCCACCCTCAAAGTGCAGAATTTTTCCTGTGAATTATGGAATTTTGCCCACAAACAGCAGAATTTTGCCTGTGAACAGTGAATTGCCACCATTTGTGGGTGAAATTCCACAATTCATAGTGAAATTCTACACTTAAATGAGCAGAATTCCCATACTTTCTTGATGGAACCGCCATTCTGTGCTTCACAAATTTCATGAAATTGCATGGAGATCATAGAGCTTAAGTTTGTCAACTTCGCCCATCTCTAGTATTGGGTCCATATTTGCAGGGCACAGGAAGCGATGTGGGCATGGGAGGGATACTTGCAGGGGGTAGTATCATTTTAAAAGGGCATGAGCATTGGAAGCAAACAGGGTGGTAGAAGAGATAATCAGCAGAGGGTGACATTGTTTAAAAGGGTCACAGGACATGATGGGAAGGTGGGAGGAATACTTGGTAGAGGGGTGGGTTCTTTGTATAGGAACTGGAGACAGCATGTGATTGAAAGGGATGAAATCTTTGTCAGCAGGTGGGTTTGTTTTGTATAGGAACTGGGGTGGAATGCAATCATGAGGGGTGGAATCTTTGGCAGCGGGTTTGTTTGTTTTGTGAATGTGGGACTACTGTAGGTACTTTGAGTATGCAGCATGATGGGATCAATGATGGCTACAGGTGGGGATGGGGACGAGGTGCAAGCATATCATGACCCCATTCAGCTACTTGTTGGGCAGCCCATGCAGATCAAAACAATGAGCTGCCCTGTGATTCAGTCAAGTCTTTTTTTTTTTAACTCCACAAAGTTTCTTCCAGTCAAGCAGAGAAGAATGTCATGATCAGCCTGACAGATCATTGACCTGCTACTGACAAGACCACTGCAGACTGCCTTGTATTGGACCATCAGTGACACAACTCTAAATTCTACTATCATAGCAATATGTTCGCTATACAAGCACAAGCAAACATAAATTTAAGAAAAAACAGTTAACATTTTATTAGGCTTTTTCTGGAGCTGTTGGGAAGTACCCTTCCTCTTTCATTGTGCTGGAGGTTTTGTGGGTTCCTCTGTTTCAGAGGGCATGTCCTTTGGGAAGAAATGATGCGGAAACATTAGAGTCATCCCTGGGTCTATATCTCCCAGCTGATCCTGAGAATGTAAGGGTTCATATTTATTGTCCAGAGGAATGAGTTCAGTTCTCTGCACTTTAGACTCTGGTTGAGCTCTAAGTCTGCTCTATCTAGTAGTCATTGGTATGAAACCTGGGTCAGGATGGGGAAGGGGGCATAGACTCCAAACTTGTTTCAGTCTGATTTGTGCAGTATCAGATGCATTATCTGACTAAACCATGGCATCTGAAAGTTTCACCTCAGATGATTATCTGTACCATAGATAGAGTCATGACTTGAAGGTACTGCAATATCATTCACTTTCTCAGGTGAGGAAATCATAGGCATTGACACTGCAGAGACAGGAACCAAGTCAACATAGATAGAGTGAAAAGGAGCACCTGTGGGTTCAGAGCTGTTAACGTTATCAAATGTCTGAATTTGAGTGTCAGTGCCTTAGCCCTCCTGTCTAGGGATGTGAACCACAAGAATATCTCCCCAGATGATACAGAGACAAATTGGAAAGAAGGTTCTGATTCTTACTTGACCAGCTCTTTGTGCAATATTAAGGTTTTAATCTTGTTGCATTCTGACTAGGTCTTCGTCCATACTGTGTGAGGCCCAGGATACGTTCTGAGGGAATGTCCTTACTCATCACACAGATTACATATCATAAGATTCTGCAGAGCTAATTGAGATGACTAAGTTCAGCACAGAGGGCGCACTACATCTGACCACAGGCATTACAAGCAACTTAACCATGTCCTTTGAGAACCTCAGTGGCCTCTTCTCTTACCCTTGCTTATTACCTTTAAAAGCTTGCTGTTGCCCTAGTTATTTACTCCTTTGTTCTATCCCATTGTGTCTCCGCCCCGCTATTAGTGGCTTTGGAGCCAAGGCTCCACCAGTGCATGACGACAGCCATTTTACTGTCCCTTGACCATACCAGTCATCCAATTAGAGGGCTAGAAAGACCTAGTAGCAGCAATGGATTTTGGTGGAGCGTGATGTCAGAGGACCTGCCGTAATAGGCTAGCAGGCTCAGGGAGCCAATGAGAGGACAGAGCAGGGCAGAAAGAATGATGGACAGCCCTGTCTGATGAACCAGACACGGAGTGGAGAAAGAAGATTCTGGGCTCATGAGGAGCTCATGGCAGTCTGAAAGAGACACTGACGTGATCAGACCTGCTGCTAGGGATCAAGCAGACAGCCTAGCAAAGCCCAAATCTGGTTAGCCCTCCCTAGGATTTATTGGTCCATAGTTCAGTGAGCCTTAGCTTGGGCTCATATGGTGTGACAGACTATGCCAGGAAGGCACTTGTGAGAGGAAAGCTGTGAAATGATGCCAGAAAGGTACCTGCTGAAGAAAGTCATTAAAAGTCTGTGCCTATTAGGGCATTTTTGGCAGAAGGAAGCTTTGTGAGAACCCTGAAAGATTCAGTCCTGTAGGAGCTACTGAGCTGAGAAACCAGGGCAGGAACCTGTACCTCCATCATGCTGCTGCAGAGTCGGGTGGGGGACCTGCCACCCCATATTAAGTGGGGTGAATTGTGGAACGGTGAGTCATGGGGTGTGTGCCCTGAGTACAGGGGTACTGTTGATCTCGAGGGAGTTGGACCATTGGGGTGGTCCTGGGTCTGGGCTTCTTGGGAACCATGAAGCCCTGCATAGGTGCTCCTATGTGTACTATGAGAGTTGAGCTGGAAGGGCTGTGCCACTGTGAAGCATCTGTGACTCAGTCTGAAGTTCTGCATCTCCAGGCAGCTGGGCCTAATTCTAAATGATGCTCAACCTCCTGTTGTGTGCTGGTTCCACCTGGACTGAGCTGCTGCAGCCATTGGTCATGTTAGTCCTGATGTCACTGGCTGGAGTCTTTGTACTTTCTCCATGTGGATTACAGTTACCTTGTTGGGATTACAAAGTTGGTTTCCAAGCAGTTCCCATTTGGGACCTCAAGCTTTCATTTAATTGTGCTAACACAACATTGTCTGTTGGGTGAGTGGGGGATTAAAATGCCAGTCTTGTTTCAACAAGAGCACTACTGAAAGACACTGTCCATGTAGCTACCAGGCCAGCACAAGGATTTAGTGTAATCCCTGGGCAGCCAGATTCATTGGTTACTATTTCACACTTGAGATTATAGTTTTAGCGTTTGTACTGTATCAGCTAAAAGTATACTGCACCTGTGTAGGGTAGTTATCCTACTGTGGCCCTTGATTGGGCAGGTGCGATCAGTGAATATGTGGGCTCTGGGAGGGTGGTAGTGATTCATAGCACAGTGGCTCCCAGGGCATATTTTTACTGGTGGAGTGCTAAGGGAACTGCAACAGTTTAACACTCTCTTTATTTCCAGCTCTAGGGCTGTATTACACAATAAAAGCACTGTTAATATGTTGAATTCTACTGCTGTGTGAGCCCATTTGGATATCCTGATTGAATTGCTGAAAGTAACAACTGCCTTACTGGTCCCCAGGTGGATCAAGTCCAGTGTAGGGAGGTTGGTAGGTACTGTATCCCAGGGAATGGTACTACACACAACATCTGGCCCACCTATATTTTCTGCGTGGAGGCACCACAATATTTCTATTTGTTCTGGGACAACCCCTACTGCAGGAAAAAGAATGAACCTAAACCCTCAACCAGGTGGGCCCTGTACAGTCACCAGGCAGGTTGTGAACCCAGGCATGGTGACCCAGGGGTCACATGTTGGAGGCACCGCTGAGATCTCCTGTTGAGCATCTAGACACACCTGCTGGGGGCTTTTCAGAGACTCTCACCGTTGACTCCCACCCCAGAAAATATTAGTGAAAGTAAATACAGCATTTCAAGAAGTAGTGGACTGGTGTATGTTTCAAGGTTTGGAACCTCAGAAAATAATGTGGGTAAAGAATGTGTCCGAAGAGGGGACAAGGGATCCATCTTGATGTGCTAGAGGATGCCCTGAAGGATTCTGGGAAAATAAACATTTGGAGAGTGACTCAAGAACCAACCACCTGGTTTAGAAACTTAATTGTGGCAGCTGAGAAAGACTTAGGGCCATGAACCTGCCTGCTACAGTGACGCCTGAGGGGTTCCAAGAGATGTGGGTGGTGATAAGCAGAGGGAGCCCTGTCAGCCCCAGACCTCCTTCACCACACCTGAAGATTTCAATACAAAATTGGAACTGGGGTTGAATAGTGAAGGAAGACCTTCAAGGATGTGCAAACCTTGTTAAATCTGAAGAATCTGAGCTAGCTCACCTGGCAGGTCTACTATTATCAATGCTTCAGAATTTTTCTGGTAGCATCCCCTTTGGAGAAGATGATTTAAGACTGGATTGACTCTGCTGTCCCAGTGCTACACTAATGGCAATGTACCACAGCAGAAAACACAGTAGACTGGCTGAGAGTTTGAAGAGGCTTGTATAAGATGCCATCCATTCCTTGCATGCCACAGATCCAGAGGTCAACATAGATGAATACCTTGTTGCCCTGACGCTGTGTTTGGTAGTACAAAATCCTGAGATTGCTTATACTGGAAGATTATGACTACCAAACAGTGCTGAGGGGCTCCTTGCCACCTATCTACATGGACTCGAGAGGGCCTTACAAAAACATATCACAGAGGTGGAACAAAGTCCAAGGCCTGAACAAGGAGTGACTAGAACAGTGATAAGGCCATCTAATTTTAGAGTTACTATTGTTAAAATTAAGCTTGAACAAGAGACTGATTGACCCACCCTCCCACTGAGTCCTGCTGTGGGAGGTTAGAGAGAATTAGAGGAACAGTGGGGACCCCCACCTAATTGTCAGCACCCAAGTTTTGGACTGTAGAGCTTGCTTGATGTTACAGAGCTACAGAGACCCGATTTAAGAGGTGAAGATTGTGATAGTCCAACCTGGTATGACCAGCCCACCCCAGCGGGCTTGATCTGTTAGTTTCCAGCATGCCTGTTTCAAGCAATGTTGTATTAGCTGCCTGCAGCACTAGAATGTGAGCATCAGTGTTATCTCACTGGAGGACGCCCATGCTCAACTGGCTGAGTGATAGAAAATGGTGAGAGAATCAAAGAGCCACCAAGTTCTGTAATACTCTAGGACTCCTGCCCAGGAGGGAGGGCACCCATGGAACTCTCCTGCTGGGATCTCTCAACAGAAATAGCATAGAGATGATGTTTATTGCTACCACTGTGGCAAGGATGGACATCCAATCCAATCCACCTTTATTCATGAAAATAGTTCTGAGTGCTGTGGAGAGTAAAACAACATACACAATTTTAAATACATGCTGAAGAAGACATGTCAAACATCAGTGTCAGTCAGAAAGCAACTTTCAGAAGGTTGTTAACCAGCTGCTCAGTAAGAAATTAGCCAAGGACCCCTAAGGTCTTTAAACTTCAGCGGGCCCCAGTAGAGGAGTGCTCTGGTGTCCTGGGAACAAGTCACTCCTGTAACCATTGCTAAAGCTACGTTCATGTGAAAACCAATGCCAAAGTGTCAAGGAACTGAATGAGATTGTGGTCCTACTGCAGGTGTGGTAGCTCGAGTAAATGGACAGCCCACCTGAGTACTCCTGGATAGTGGCCCAAGTCACTATAGTGTTGAAAGACTATTATAAGTATCTATGGAACAAATAATTGAGCTCCTGGATGGTTTGATATGTGGGGTCTCAGTGATTCTTCATACCCCATCTGGGCTTGATTTGGATCGAGTTCTCCTTCGTGTGAGCATTGCTGGAACTCCTACTGATGTGGAGACATGAACCCTGGTGTGCCCATGGATGAGTATGTACAAAGAGATTGCAGTCATTGTAGGAACCAATGCCCTTAGGCTCCAACACCTGGGAACAAGCTTGACAAACAAAGGCACCTGTGCCCTCCATGGACTTGTCAGACAAGCTTGCACTCACCTAAAGCCCTGTCCTATCTGAGGATGAGGCTGTAGGAAATGTTTGGCACCAAGACCAATCTTAAGTGGTGTTACCTTCCCAAAGCAGAGTGTGCCATCAAGGAATATTGTATCTTAATGGATCCTGCCACAATCAGCTGCTAACGTTGGATGGCTCAGAGAAAGCTGGTTTGCCTAAGGTGCTCATAGTCAAACCTAACCTTCTGCCCGCTAAAGCTCATACATATATCTGACAAGGCCTGGAGTTTATATGACAAATGTAACAGATGACCAGTGACCATCTGAAGAAGTACTGTCTTCATGGTCTATTGTGCTGATCTGGTGGTGCAGCTACTGAAGAGAGATAGGTCAGTTCCAGGACATTTGGATCCCTCATTGATTAAGATTGAGACCCTTCTTGCCACGGAGTGAGGAAACAGAAGTTAAAAGAAATTAATACAGTGGATAGAAGTGTTCTTCCTGAAAGAATGGGATATTGGGTGCACCAAGGACATACAGCACTTAAGTGATGCCCCAAAGCACTTGCTGGCGACATTGACCACAGGCATTATTCAGGAGTCTAGGAGCCCTATGCATCACCAGATGTAGTTGTGAGGAAGAAGACATTGCAGGAGAGCTGAGTAGATAAATAAGCAGGTGTGTATGCATGCATAGAGTGACACCCTTTCTGGTGTACCCAATATTGTGTATTTATATTTGAAAACAGTGCATGTGTACGTGATGGTAAATTGATACTGGCTGCACTTGCTTAGGTACTGTATATTAATATATTATGTTGTATATTATGTAGCATATTTGGTAACCTAGCTATTACCTACATGTATCTGGGTATTACCCTAGTTTTAGTTTCAGCACAAAATGTAATTATAGCAAGGATCTGTTGTATTGTACTGCCATGTGAGTATTAGACTGCTTTTAGCTATTATGGATGTTTACTTAGTTAAGTATTGGAGATGCACCTTTATTTCCATTTACAGTTATGGACATAGCTTTTTTGTGTGACAGGGAGACCCTGCCACTCTCGAGGGCTGATTTTTCTTAAATCTGTTGCAATGGTTCTTATATTTCTTAGCCTAATCTATCCTTTACAATTTCTAGTTCCTAAGGTTGGCCACCTATGGGCACCTCACTCCCATTTCTTGACTATGCTATAGTGTCCTCTTTAATTTTCCTTTTCCTCTCAGGTCCTCGTGACAAGGAGGTTATTATTGTGATCTCCGAGTTGATGTAAAACAGCAGGCTGTGTTCCTCGTTGTTGGATTTAGCATGCAATGGCACTATGTCATAAAATACCTGATGTATATACCTTATGTGTATGAAACCTGTAAATGTTGAAAATACCTTGGCACTAGGTGTTTTGATAATGGTAGAAAGTACTAGGTGCTATTATAGAAATTAAGTTACTGGGGTAGAGATATCAGAAACCCACCTGTTGTTTTATTTAAAATGCATGTAAATTACAGATTATTTGAGAGGCCCTTTGGTACCATGCATCCCTGCTGTAAACTGAGCCAGTCTAAAATTTCATTGTGATTTGCATATACATCCCATGATGCTTTGCATTATTTCCGTATGTGTGATGTTGTGTTTCTTTGAAACTTGGCTTTATGCCAGTGCCCTTTGAGGTAACCATTGTTTCAGTGATTCTGCACTGAGGTTGTTTGTCTTTAGCTTGTTTTTTTTTTTTTATTATTTGAGCCCCCATACCCAAGCAAACAAGGCCCACACAGGGGAAGCTGAATATCAACTGAAAAGTTAGATCAGTAGATCAGTGGGTTTGTAGGTGCTGACTAAGTGCAAAGGAAGGACATGCATAGTCTGTTGCAGCAAACTGATGTATTGAAGGTGGGATATGCCATTGCTGAAGGTTATCTGCTGTATTTATTTTTGTACTTTTTCTCCCTAGGGGCCACCAGTCTGCCTTCCTCTACACGCCTGGCATCCTCCAGGTATTTAGGTGGCCATCTCCTGGGACTACTCTTTGGCTCCACATTCATGCCCGCAGCTACTCCCATGGCTTACCCCTCATGGCGGGTGGTGGGAGCTCTTCCCTAGCTCAACCCCAGATCAGGATCCAGTATTGCCATGCACCGGCACCGATCGAGTCCCTCTGGAGATGGCCATCATGCTGCCGCCGACTAGTGCCCCTAATTTTTCCACTTTTTCTCCCATCGGCTGAGGCGCAATGATGCCTAAGGCCTCGAGCGCGCTGCATGTCTGCATGCACCCAAGCCAAGCATCTACCCCAACATGTTCCCTCCATGTCCTTGCCAGTGCTCTACAGCCACCCCAGCCACTGCCAGAGGCCACTAGAGTACCGATGGCAACCGCCCTCCTCCGGAGAGCAGTCCCACAGATGCTTCATCCTTCCTCCCTCTGTCGACTCTCGATGACCCAGGCCTGCTCCCCGAACCCAGGTCGCCGAGTAGTGTGAGGTGTGGCATCCAGAGCCTCAACCCTCAGCGCCACTGGGATGGCTATCTCATGTATTTTAAATAAACATCACACAGAGACTGTGTGTTGAACCTGAAGTTCTCATGCTGGTCCATCTGTTATCCCACATCCCTCCACAGACTTGGTGTTAGAAGTAGGATAACTTGCTGGAAATGTCTGGACTGATTAAGAGAGACGTTTTCTGGTGGATATTGCCCAGATATCCCAGGTGGACCAATGCACCAGGAGTTGCCAGAGGAGAACCCGGAGAAGAAAATCCATGGAGTTGTGATTAGAACCATAGCCAGCAGACTGGGCAAGAAGCTACTACCTGGACTGGACGTGGAGCTCAGAGAAAGGCCAAACCTGAAGATGACAAAGAGATGCAAGGGAACACAGAAGAATTGAGGGAACTACCTCCTCTTGAAGACACTCTACCTGAGGATACAGAGGAGTTGTTGAAATGGCTCTGCATAAAACAGGTGCAGATGGAAAGAGACAGAGACATTGAGCGGAGAAGTCAAGATGCTAAATAGGCTGATACCATGAGGGTCTTGCATGCCATCGATGCAGTACAAACAGAAAGAGCCAGTAGCCCAAAATATATTAAACTGTCTAAACTTTTAGACAATGATGACACTGAAGCCTACCTCACAGTGTTGGAGAGGATCACTAACATGCACATGGCCAACTGAACAGTGGGTTGTTCGACTGGCACCACACCTGACAGGTAGTGCCCAGTTGGTTTATAGCACATGGACTCCTGAGAGGTAGAGGTCTATGACCGTATGAAGCAGGAGATCCTCAGGCGCTATGACATAAATACTGAAACCTATTGCTAGAGGTTTAGGTTTCTTAAATGCAGTCATTGGATGCCCCCAAAGACTTATGCCCATCTCAAGGAGCTCCTACAAATGGTTGCAGCCAGATGACAAGAACAAAGACCAACTTCTGAGGTGGTGATTATTGAACAGTTTATTAAAGTTTTACCCCAGAATGTACAACTTTGGGTTCAGGAGCATAAGCCTGATTCTGCTGATAAAATCATCACATTGGCAGAAGACTTCTGGCAGCCCGACCATCCATTCTCAGAGGGTCTAAGGGACATCAGCAGCTGCGACCACCAGCAATCCATTAAGGAACCCTTTTACTTATAAACTGTCAAATCCAGCCCCAGAGAAACAAGACTGGAGAGCAGAGAGGGGGTGAATTCGTAGCAGAGATTGTATGTCATAGGTGCCAAAAGAAGGGACAATATGTAAGAAACTGTCCTAGTATAATGAAAGAGACAGCATATGTAGCCTTAGTGAACTGGGGTCACTTTATGGCTATTGTGCAGACTGGATCACAGCAGATGATGGACTGGTTAATTCAGGGAGCTGCCAGACTCTTGTGTGAGCAGAGCTGGTGAATGGGAAAAATAAAGGGCGGATACAGCAGTCATCTGTGTGCACGGTGATACCCATTGCTACCCTACAACCACCATACAAATGACTGTTCAAGAAAAGACACATGAGGTAGAAGTGGGTTGGTACCTCACCTACCTGTGCTAGAGTTGTTATCGGGCATGACCACCCAGACTTTGCTTCATTTATACATTGTCATGCCACCCAGGACTCTGCTGTAGTTGCTGTAACCACCAGAGCTCAAGTGAAGAAGGGACATTTACCATCTGAGTTCCCATTTAATGATAATGTTTTGAGGATCCTGGCAAGGACCATAAAACTAAGGCGGAGAAGGGAAGCTAAAGAAGGACTGGATTGATACTCATGCTGGTGTACAGCCAGATGGGACATACTTTTAAATGTGATTTGCAGTATGAGCAAAAGAAGACCTTTCACTTATCCATTTTTTCACAGGTGGGGAAGGGAGGAAAAAGGTGCCCCTCAGTTTGTTGTAAAACATGGAATACTGTGTAAAGAATACACTAACCCCAGAACTGGAGAGGTAGTAGACCAACCAATGGTTCCAGAAAATTCCGCTCCAGATCATGTATCTGATGCATAACATCCCTTTAGCAGGCCATGCAGGCAGAAATAGCACCCTGAATAGGATATTACCCAGGTTTTGTTGGCCTCAATCCACCAGAACATAGCTGAGTATTGTAAAGCATATGCTGAGTGTCAGATGGTAACTCAGGCAGGAAAAATGGATAGAGTACCACCACAACCCATCCCCATTGTGACTAACCCCTTGACAGGATAGCCATGGATGTAGTGGGCCTCCTGGAAAGAGCTCCAAGGGTAACAGATTTGTACTGTCATATGTGATTACACTACCCGCTACCCAGAAGCTATCCCCATGAGAACTGTCTCTGCCCCAAGAATAGCAGAGGCACTAGAAAAGGTACTTAGCTGCATGGGAATCCCCAGGAAATACTTACTGATCAGGGAGTAATTTTAGTGCACACCTACTAAAAATTGTACCATCTGCTGTGCTTGGTAGTGTTGAGGAAGTATGTAAAAGAAGAAGGTAAAGATTGGGATAGGTACCTCCCTATTTATTTTTCACTTACAGAGCAAGCATCCACTGGTTTCTCCTTTCTTATTACTGTATGGGAGGAACCTGAGGGGCCACTGGTGTGGTTAAAGAACACTGAGAGGAAGGCAAGGAGGTAGGACATCTTAATGTCATAGAGTACATGACTCAGTTACACAAACGCCTGGTGAGGAATATCAACTTGGCACACCAGAGCTTAGAACAGAAGCAAGACTTGCTTAATGAAAGATATGACCAGGGTTTGAAGACTAAAACATTTCAGTCAGGGACAAAGTGTTGTTACTCCTCCTCCACAGAGAACAAACTACTCATGAAATGGCAGGGCCCCTTCATCATTTTGAGGCAAACAGGAGCAGTGAACAATGAGCTTAGCATGCCCTGAAAGAGACCCAGCCAAGAACATTTACCATGTGTACTTCCTTAGGAAATGGCGTGAAAGCCTAACCAGCCCCTCCTTAATATCCATCCTGAAGTTAGGGTGTCAGAGTTGCAGGTTGCCAATAAAAGGCTAAAGCAGTCAGGACAGTTCGGGAGATCCAGATAAACCATGAATTGGAGCCTCAGCAACAAAAAGATGTGCACAGGGTATTGCAAGAATTTGAGCCCATACTCACAGGCGTCCCGGGAGAGCCAAAGGAATTGTACACATGCACACCATAACTGCCACACAAGACAAGCCCATACACCAAAAGCCCTACAGATTGCCCATGAGGGTGAAGGTGAAGGATGAGGTGATTCAGGAAGTCAAAAATTTGAGCAGTTAGACATAATTGTGCCCTCAAAGAGTGCATGGTCTTCACCCATGGTCATAGTGGACAAGAAAGAGTGGATACGTCTATACCTAGAATTTTTTTTAGTTATTATTTCTCTCCTCCTACGCGGTTTGTATCATCAGGGCGTCCCCAGCCCCATCCTCCAGCGTCCTCCAGCTAACGCTGACCTGACTGGGTCAGCGGGGGTCAGACTCCCCACCGAGGACTGGATTGTTGGCCAGTGCCGAGGCTGGCCGGGGTGGAGCCTGAGAGGCACCCTATGCCATCCTGCATGGCAGTATTCTTTCTCCTGTTCTCCCAGGAGTCGGGACCTTGCCATGGCGTTAGCAGAGGAGAGCTGCACTGCCGCCACTCCTCCCTCCAGACATCTGGCCCAACTCCTCCCTACTTGTGGTGTGGCACCTGTCCTCCAGTCTCTGCCAGGGGCGTAACAAGCACCGACCACCAAGAACCCCTCCACAGAGAAGGAGAGCAGACCATTGGATGCTCAATCCTTCTCCTCCCTGCCGACCCCTGATGGCTCATGCTTGTTCCCGAACACAGGTCGCAGGCGAGTGCGAGTAAGGTGCCAGCGCCCAGCCCTCAGCACCACCTGGCCGGCTTATGCCTAGATTTTAGAAAGCTTAACAATGTGTCACTATTCAATGGCTACTCAATGCCCCCAAAAGATGGCATCATTGACAGGCTAGGCAATGAACAGTATATCTCCACCCTTGAGCTTACTAAGAGATATTGGCAAATCCTTGTCACCTGATTCACAAGATAAAACTGCTTTTAGCACCCCAGTCGGTTTATACCAGTTTGTCACAATGCCATTCGGACTACATGGTGCTCCAGCCACTTTTCAACATTTTATGGATCATACAAAGACCACACATTGAGTACTGTGTGGCTTATTTGGACGATGTGGTCATATTCAGTCCTGACTGGGAAACCCATGTTAGACACTTGTCTCAGGTATTGCAAGCAATAAAGGAGTCAGGAGTGACCATTAACCCTAAGTGTGCCCTAGCAAAGACCAAGATAAGATACCTAGGGTTCATTTTAGGTAATGGACAAGTGAAGCCAGAAGTAGGGAAGGTTACAGCAGTAGCAAACAACCCAGTACCTACCACAGAAAAGCATGTGAGATCTTTCCTAGGCTTGGTTGGTTTTACCAGAGATTTATTCTAATTTCTCAGTCATTGCTAGTCCTTTGACTGATCTCACTAAAAAGAGTGCCTGAATAAGGTTCAGTGGATCCCTATTTGTGATGAGGCATTAAGGACGATCAAGGCAATTCTGTGTACAGCTCCTGTATTGAGAAGCCCCGACTTCAACCAAGTGTTTGAGGTTCAAACCGATGCATCAGAGAATGGTATTGTGGCAGTCTTATCTCAGAAAATAGATGAGGAAGAACATCCGATCATGTATATCAGTAGGAAGCTACATGAGAGGAGAGAAGATGTCTACCATAGAGAAAGAATGCTTAGCTCTGAAGTGGGCTATTGAGTCTTTGAAATATTACTTGTGGGGCTGAATTTAAGGTTGTAACTGAGCACAACTCCCTTTGCTGGTTGCACCAAATGAGAGAAAAATCCCTGTACAATGTGGTGGTACTTAGCTGTTCAGCCTCCGATATACTGTGTCCCACAGGCAGGAACAAAACATGTAAATGCTGATTTCATGTCTAGATATGGTGCAGGAATTGATGTCAATGAAATATGATTTCATATTATGATTTACTATATGTATTGTGTGTTCACTGATTTTTCCCTAGTTTTTCACGGTTAGCCTCACAATTGCTGCTGTAACAACCTGACTATGTACTGATGTACTGCTATGTATCCTGTATGTCTCTGTATGTAAATTATGTAGCGTGGAGCCTTTGTAAAGGAGTCTCTGACTCAAAGGTTTTCCGAACCGCCAATAAATAAATAAATAAATTAAATGATGTACTTTCCCTAAAAGGAGATAGTGCAGGAAGGTACAGTTAGTCTCTGTTGAGAAATGTGTTAATGCCTCAGGGTAAAGAATGATGATATCCACTATGTTTATGATGGAATGTTTATTGTTAATAGGGACCCTGAGACAGAGCTTCTAAAGGTGGATGGGTGGAAGCTCCTTCCTTCCTGGGAAAGGAAGGTGAGCAGTCTGAAATAACTGCTTCCTCTTAATGTGGGGATATGTGACAGGGAGATCCTGTCACTCTTGAGGACTGACCTTTTCTTAAATCTGTTGCAACAGTTCTTCTATTTTTAGTGTAATCTATACTTTACAATTTCTAGTCCAGAAGACTGGCCACCTATGGGCACACCTCCCTTCTTGACTATGCTATAGTGTCCTCTTTAGTTTTCCTTTTCCTCTCAGGTCCTTGTACAGGAGGTTATTATTGTGATCTCTGAGCTGATGTAAAACAACAGGCTGTGTTCCTCATTGCTGGATTTAGTATGCAATGGCACTATGTCATAAAAATACCTTGATGTATATACCTTATGTGTATGAAACCTGTAAATATTGAAAATACCATGGCACTAGGTGTTTTTTGTAACAGTAAAAGTACTGGCCGGCCTGATGGCACTGAGGTTGAGGCACTGGACACCACCCTTGTGCCACACGCGCGACCCTGGTTCGAGAATGAGCCCCGCCATCAGGGGTAGCAGGGAGGGAGAGGATTGAGCATCTGCAGGACAGCTGTCCTCTCCCTGGGGTGAGTTCTGGGGATCCACGGCACCATAGTGACACCTGGTGGAGATTGGAGTTACTACATGTGCCAGGAACATAAAGGGAGGAGAGTGATGGACACTCACGGCTTCTCTGTGCAGGTGTCACTGCATGTCCAGCTACAGGGGCAACCTAAAGAAAAAAAACCGGGCGAGGATAGGCAGAGGTGCCTCCAGTCTTGGCCACACTCCCATTGTCAGGCTTGATTTCCAGGGGTCTGCCGACTCCTGCCCGGCACATTTGATTGCAGATAGATCGCCAGGGTGGGTGTGGTCCCACCTCAGGGGTTCAGAGCTGGGGATCCACCGGACAGGGTCGGCCTGGAATATCAAGCTTCAGATCAGGAGGTAGAGCCTGGCTGGCAAGGTAGCTGGAGAGAGTTCCTCGTCCCGTGAGAAACAAAGTCTACAAAAAAAAAAAAAAAGTAAAAGTACTAGGGGACTGTATTATAGAAATTAAGTTACTGGGGTAGAGATATCAGAAAACCCCAGTTGTGTTATTTAAAATGCATGTAAATTACAGATTGTTTGAGAGGCACTATGGTACCATACATTCCTGCTGTAAGCTGGAGCCAGTCTAAAATTTCATGGTGATTTGCATCCCATGATGCTTTGCACTATTAGGGTATGTGTGATGTGTTTCTTTGAAACTTGGCTTCATTGCCAATGCCCTTTGGGGTAATCCTTGTTTCAGTGCTTCTCAGTGAGGTTCTTTATCTTTAGCTTTTTTTTTTATTTGAGCCCCACCCCCAAGCAAACAAGGCCCACATGGGAAGCTGAATCTCAACTGAAAAGTTAGATCAGTAGATCAGTAGGTCTACAGGTGCTAAGTGCAGAGGAAGGATATGCATAGTCTTTTGCTTCAAACTGATATATTGAAGAAGGATATGCCATTGCTGAAGGTTATCCTCTGTATTTTAAATAAACATCACACAGAGATTGTGTGTTGAATCTGAAGTTCTGCATCTGGTCTGTCTGTTATCCCACAACCCTCCACATTTTGTAATAATCAATTGTATCAAGTGATCAATTGCATTCTGGGTTCAGTGTTTGTTGCTACTGATAACAAATATCACATATCTTAATCTGCTAATAAACAGCTAATATCTAAATATCAAATATCTTAATCAGCTAGGTATAGCCTTACTCATAGGTCCCATGTAGGGATGGTGTACAGAGGGAGACAGTCAGTTGTGGCATCTGTGGGGACTTTTCTCTAATGATATACTCAAGTGTTAACCTAATCCTCTAGAACTGCTAGAACTTTTTCGACCACCAGCACTCTGCTTATATAAATTTACTGACTCCTACCCCAAATGTATGCCCCAATAGTTTGCAGCAAATGATCATCCTGCATTGCATTTTTGAGCATCTTACTAGATGGTAACCTGCTTTTTAGTACTGTTGCCTTGTGTAGTTGTAAACTTGCACTCTGCACTTGCTGTCTCCATGAAATTTCTAGTAGCTTGTTCATTTGGCAGTGTTACTCCACTATATGTCTAACTGCACCCTGTCACTCATATCTGCCTTGTACACGGCTTGAATTTGAAATCCATTATCCAGCCTGTAATCTCATGTACTGCATTTTGTATTGTCTCCTTGAATTGTACATTGTATTCTTTGCATTGTGTATTGTAATCTCATGTACTGTATTTTTGCTTTGTCATCTCTTTGTATACTGCTATTCACTGTATATTTTGATGTAACTGTAACTCAATTTTCCTCTCCCTGGTCACACCTGGAATTGAGCCATGGCTCAAAGTGCCTCTCCGGTTACCAAATTTAAATAAATAAATAAATTAATGAATAAATAAATAAATACTCTGGAGGAGGGACACTGCCCCATCTGCAGTACCTTGGTGAAGCTCCATGTTCAGCTGTTTGCAGCAAGAGAATAAAATATCTCAGCCATGTCACAGACTCAGCTGGAGTGCACCCTCACACCCAACCTCCCAGAAGCCCACTGGTCCAGGGGAGTGGAGAGTGGTGGGGAGGGGATGGGGAAGGAGGCAGGGTTAGCCACAGAGGTTGTCCAGCCCAACACCATCCAGATTGCAAACCACTTTGCACCCCTTGAGGAGGCTCATGTACCTAACTCCACTGGTGGGGACTCTGAGTCATTCTGAGGATAGGGGCATGACTGAGTGATAGCACCCAGGGTAATGAACAGGAGCAAGTCTGCCAGGAGAATCTTGTGGTCAGGGACTCAATGATTAGGGTAGTTGAGAGGGTGGTGGTGGGAGGTTGGATGAGAAGGGGATGATCATGTGCCTTCCTGGTGCCTTACCCAGCTGGGATTTAGACAGGATAGGAGGATGGCGGAGGGAGGGAAGCTGAGGGTACTGGTACATCTTGGTACCAATGGTCTGGTGAACCAATCTGTGGAGATGGTGAAGCAGAACTTTTGAAGACTGGGGAACAGATTGATGGCACACTCAGCCTCCCTGGCTTTTCTAAGGTCCTCCGTGTATGGGGCAGGGAGGAAGAAGGATAGAATAAGCAAGGATGAGATAGAGGAGTTTAATGGGGCCTTAAGGGATGGCATCAGGAGAAAGGTAGCACTTTGTGGGGACTGGGGGAATTCTGAGATAGAGGCTCTTCAAGAGTCACAGACTCTGCCTGACAAGGGAAGGGTCAGTGTGCTGGGGCAGATGTTTGACATATCAATCGAACATATGAACATACGAAATTTGCCAGCAGATAAAGGCCTAGAGGTCAATCAAGTCTGCTCGAATGTGCAGCTAGCACCCTTATTTTGCAGCTGCCCTCCCTTCCACCCTTCCCTTCATTAACCCTCCCCTTGTTCTGTCCCATCCTCATTTGAAGCAGTCCACTGTTCTACTGCATACCACTTCAGCAGGTAACGCGTTCCATCCAGCCACCACCCTCTCTGTAAAAAGTGTCTCCTCATCTCCCTCCTGAACCTTCCTCGCTCCAGTCTCATATCATGGCCCCTGGTGACCCTCCTTCCTTACTTTGAACAGCCTCTCTGTACCCGGTCTTGTTTATTTCTTTCTATGTATTTAAAGGTTTCAATCATGTCACCCTGTCTCACCTCTCCTCCAGTGAGTACATTCAACTCCTTCAACCTCCTCTCGATGATAAGTCCCCAGCCCCTTGATCATCTTTGTCGCTCTGCACTGCACCTCCAGTAACTTAGTGTCCCTCTTCAGATATGGACGCCAGTACTGCACACAGTACTCAGGTGTGGTCTAACTAATGACCTATACAGTGGCAGAATCACCTCCTCCCTCCTCGAGGATATACCCCTTGCAATATAACCCATCATTTTGTTGGCCTTTGCAGCTGCCTTCCTACATTGTGCCGAGTTGTTCATTGACTCTGTAATGAGCACACCCAGATCCTTCTCCTCCTCTGTCTGGGCTAGCTGCACTCCCCTAGCTGGTAACTCCTCCTTGGGTTCTTCATCCCAAATGCAGCACCTTGCACTTTTGGCATTAAAGCCCAGTTGCCAGGTGTATGACCAGGTTTCAAGCTTTGCCAGATCATCCTGCAACCCCTGCCATCCCCCAGGTCATCCACCACCGTGCCTACCTTGGTATCATCAGCAAACAGACTGATCTTGCTCTTGATGTCCCATGATATGTCTGCAATGAATATCCCAAACAACACTGGTCCCAACACTGAGCCCTGTGGAACACCGCCATCACTGCCCTTGGGTGTGAGAACTCCCCACCCACCACCACCCTCTGTTGCCTTCCCTGCAGCCAGTTTCCTACCCATCTCACCAGCTTTGCACCGCCCTGTGCCTACTAACTTCCTTCCCAGCCTTCCATGTGGCACTGAGTCAATGCCTTACTGAAGTCCAGATACAGGACAACCACTGCATGGCCCCTGTCCAGTTGCCTAGTTATCCAGTCATAGAACTCGACCAGGTTGGTTTGGCAGGATCTGCCATGTATGAAGCCATGCTGTCTGCTGTCCTGTAGTCCTTTGGCCTCTAGAAGGGCCACCAGCCTCTCCTTCAGGATAGTCTCCATTAGCTCCACGATGGATGTGAGGCTCACTGGTCTGTAGTTTCCCGGTTCATCCTTGGGGCCACTCTTGTGGAGGGGCACCACATGAGCCATCCTCCAGTCCTGAGGTACACACCCGAATGTAGTGAGGCATTAAATAGGTCTGCCAAAGGTCCTGCAAGGACCTCCGCCAGTTCCTTCAGCACCCTGGGGTGGATGCCATCTGGGCCTGGTGCCTTGTCCACCCTCAGTGCCTTCAAACCCTCTCGAACTCTGCTCTCCATGATTTCCCATCTGTCACCACCAATCAATCAATCAATCACTTTATTTAACCAGGCATAAACACCATTGAGCAAGCTCATTTTCAAGGTGGTCCTGGGCATTAATACAATACAGTACACTTCATAAGATTACAATTACAGTGGACAACGGTGCAAAAAAAAAAAAAAAAAAACATTGTGAAGGTGCCGGTCAATAAGGCCTATACATACCGGGTCAACATAATTAATATGCAAAGGTACATAATGATAAGCTTTACTGAAATGAGAAGAGACAACAATCCCATACAGTCTCTGCTAAGTAAGAGCTCATACCTAAATGATAAAAATAAGGAGGTATTAAGGAATAGGGTAGAAATTTGGGTAAAAAGAGTAGGCAGCCAAAAGGGAAGCCAGAATAGGTAAAAGGCAGAGAATAGGCAGGGCCATCTTGGATTAAGGAAACTAGGCTTGTAGGTCCTAGGTTTCTGTTGTTAGGAATGTGGGTGGATGAGATACTTAGGCATAGGATTTGAGAGTGGCACCGGGCTTAGGGGTCATCGGCATCTGAAACAGTTGCATGATTCCTTCAGATAATCCATTAATAGAGCTTTGAATGTGAAAATGCTTGGAAGTGAGGATAATTTTAATGAGTCTTACATAGTGATCCAAAGTGATGGAAGTGAGAAGTTGATTGCTGCTGAGCCAAGGGTAGTTTTCACTCTAGGAATCTGGAAGCAGATTAAGGAGAAGCGTCTCAGGCCATAGGAACCTTTAGCCCATTTGAAGATGTTCGAGATGTATGCAGGGAGGTTATCAGATAATGCTCTAAAAACCAGAGGAGAGCATTCCTTTTCTTCTAGTTGAGAGTGAAGTCCATCCCAAAACCTGGTATAGACGACAGTGATGTATACTATGGGTAGATTTAAGATAAATCTTAAAGCCCGTGGTAAGGGTGTCCAGTTTGTTTAGCATCGTTGATGGGCAATGACTGTAAAGGAAGTCAGCGTAGTCCAGTATAGGTAGGAATGTAGTTTGTACTAGTCTCATTCTGGCTTCTAACGTGAGTAGGTGTTTAATGCTATAGAATAAACCTAATCGCTGTCTTAGTTCCTTCGAGGTTTCATTTAAGTGGCACAGAAAGTTGAGCGCATATATATATATATATATATATATATCAGACAGTTAAATTAATTGTGGGGATGTCATCAGGAGAAAGGGTACCACTTTGTGGGGACTGGGGGACTTCTAAAGATAGGAGGCTCTTCAAGAGTCACATACTCCACCTGACAAGGAAGGGGCCAGAGTGCTGGGGCAGAAGTTTGACATATATATCAGACAGTTAAATTAATTAAGAGATGGCATCAGGATAAAGGGTACCACTTTGTGGGGACTGAGGGACTTCTGAGATAGGAGGCTCTTCAAGAGTCACAGACTCCACCTGACAAGGAAGGGGCCAGTGTGCTGGGGCAGAAGTTTGACATATATATCAGACAGTTAAATTAATTGTGGGGAGACTGACACTAGGGGTACCACGGTGACGGGAAGGGTAACCTAGCTAATACTCCACCATATATGGGGGCTTGTAGCAGCACAGCAGGTAAGAAGAGGTTGAGGTACAAACTGTGCTAGGGAAAGGGACAATAGAGGGGGGAACACAAAGTGTGCAATCACCACAAAAACAAGAAACTGAGAAGATCAGTGAAAGATAAGGGAAAAAACAGGTAATAGCAAAATGGTTCAGAAGTTAGGTGGAAGGGGTCTACCTTAATGTCAGGAGCCTGGGTAATAAAATCAGTGAGCTTCAGGCAACAATGGCAAAATGGAGATGGACCTTGTGGCCATCAGAGAAACATGGGCCTCAGAAAATAATGATTAGAACCTGACAGTCTTGAATGCACAATGTTCAGAAGGGTTAGAGGAAAGGTAGAGGGAAGGTGTAGCCCTTATGTTAGGGATACCATTGAGGTTGCGGAAGATGCGTGCATCAGGGGTAGTAATGCAGAGACAGAGTCACTGGGGAGCAGTTCATGCTGGCTTCAGGCAACAAACTATGCTTGGAGGTGATCTATAGACCAGCAGAGCAAGGGAAGAGAGGGCCAGGGAGCTCAAGGAAGGAATAGAAAGGGGAGTGACAAGGGGGAAGTAGTGGTAGGGGTGATCTGAACCTGTCAGACATCAATTGGGATATTCCAGTGACCAGGTGCACCAGAAATCAAGCCTTGCTGGATACAATCCAGGACCATCTATTAGTGCAGCTAGTTAAGGAACCCACCAGGCAGGCTGCCATTCTCCATGTTGTGCTCACCAGTTCAGAGGTGAAAGGAGCTGTGAGTAGGGGAACCACCAGAGAACAGCGACCAAACTCTGTTTGGGTCAAAGTGGCCCTAGGGACCATAAAGCTCCACTTGAGAGCTGCAATCTTTAATTTCAGAAAGGTGGACTTCTAGGTTGAGGGAGCTGGTCTGGAACACGTTAGTCAGGGTAGACAGCATAGGCGGTGTGGCAGAGAGATGGGGATAATAAAGGGGCCATTCTCGAGGTATCTAAGTTATGCATAACAAACAGTAACCAGAAGTAATAAAATACAAGAGACCATTATGGTTCTTGGTAAGGGCCAGAGAAGCAGTGAGGGCCAAAAAAGTCCTTCACCAGGTACAAAGAAAAGCCGGGGAGGAAGAATGGGAAGAATACATATTGAGAAATAAGGAGGCAAAGAGGGTGAGTAGGGAGGCAAAGCAGACACCGAGCTGGTTATTGGTTAAGAGTGGAGACATCATCATCATCATCTTTATTTATAAGCACTGTTCCTAAGATCACAGCGCTGTACAAAATGATAAGATCCACAGTAATACATAACATAAGAACAAATTAAAAGAGTTATAAAATCAAGCAAATTATCAAAGATTAAATACCAGGATTAAAACAGAACACTAGCTTATATTGAACTCAGAGAAAGCTAGCTCAAACAATTTATTTATTAAAAATGTTTCATCAGGAAGGGCACACTGAACAACAAGTTGCTCATTTCACAGTGCATCCTGGGGGAGAGGGTACAGGGAGCATTTAACATACATACAAATAATCAAAGACCATACAGAATGTGAAAGAATACATGTGAATCAATATATACATGTGTATACAGCATGAACAATAGTAACGGTAATGTACAACGAAGTGCAGTTATAAAATTTAATTAATTAATAGAGCCAGCCTGCCAGTGTAGCAGTTGGATTTCCATCTGCGGACGCCAGCCACGGGTTTGGGAGTGGGCCTGGGTCATGAGGCGGGCCAGCCGGGGAGGCTGTAGCATCCCCGACAGCTCTCTCCTTCTGGGGGAAGGTGGGATGTAGCTCAAGGCCTGCTGACCCCGGCAGAGGCGAGGGGTTTAGCAGGACATCAGCACCTTAAGTGCTGGGCCAGTCTTGGATGGAGGTCTGGGGCTATGCGGGCAACAAAGGCTTTAGCAGCATGGGGTAGGATGTCAGCTTAGTGCCATGACATCAGGTACTCGTGACATCTCAGAAGCTGAGAAAATGCCTGCCAGCCCGGGAGATGGAGTTCGAGGGGCTAGCCCTCAGACATGCATCCATCTGCCTGTCTGCCTGGGACTAACGAAATCCAGATTGTCAGGGTGTAGGGGCCCATCCGTCCGCCCTGGGGTAAACTGAGGCTCTCAGGGAGACCAGTGATGGACCACGAAGGTGGCTTTGTAGGGTTAGACTCCATGGTACTCCCGAGGATGCGGGCTGGTGGGGTAGGAGGGATAAAAAGAGATTAAAAAATTAATAAATAGTTAATTAATCTCTAGTGCTCGCCTAAAGTGCAGTCAAGAGCGGGCAATGAGCCCGGTGCAGGCAGTAAGAGGGGAGGAGAACAGAGCTAGGAAGGGTGGGGATTAGACACAGGTGCAGTTTATTGACAGGAAATTTTGAAGGGCTAGGGTAACGGAGTGAGGGAGGATGAATGACAAATCTGGGTGGGGAGGCATACCACAGTTTGGGAAAGTGATGAGAAAGGCCATATGGCCTATGGCAGTAGTCCGACGAGGGACTTCCAGGAGGCAGTATCATGGGATCTCAGGGAATGGGCAGGGGGAGGAAGGAGGATAGGAGAAGTAAGTATGAGGGGACAGATCTGTACCAAAATGTTGACACAAATCTAGAGACATGGAGGTGACAGTGATTTTCTAGTGAGGAGAAAGTTGAGAGTAGTAGAGATGACAGTGATGGGTATGAGAGGGGAGGCAAGAGCAAAGTGACAAGGAGTTGAAAAGGGTGTCCAATCTGGATAGGGAAAACCTGGGAGCAGCACTGTAGATTACAACGCAGTAGTCAAAAATAGGTAGGATCATCTTCTGGACAAGTTCACGTCTAGACGGTAGGCGGAGACAGCTACGGTTCCTATAGAGTGCACCAATCTTGGGGTGCAGCTTCTTCAGAATGATGTCCACATGTACAGGGAAGAAAAGGTGTTGGTCAAGCCAAATCCCCAAGTACCTAAAGGAAGAAGTGTCTTCCAGAACTGTGCTGTCAAGGATGTGGAAGGAGGGTAGGGTGGGGAGCCTGAAGAGTCTCTGCCTAATGCCGAAGGTCATTGAGACTGTCTTCTTGGCATGAAGGAGAGTTGGTGAGCAGAAAACCAGTGCTGGACTTTGTTGAAGTCATGCTGAAGTTTGGATTCAATGGCTACAGAGGAATGGCCGAGTGTAGAGGACCATGTCATTGGCGTACATGTGTATGGAGGAAGAGGAGCAGACTGAGGCAGGCCGCTTAAGAATATTGAGAAAGGATAGGGCCCAGTATGAAACTCTGGGATACGTCTGTGTTGATGGGGTGGGAGATTGAGTCAGCTATTCTGACAGACTGGGTTCTACCTACTAGGTAGGCTGTGAACTAGCTTATGGCGAGTTGGTTAAACCAGCTAAGGAGAGGGAGTTCAATAGAAGGATATGGGACGGTGTTGAAAGCCTTTGCAAGGTCGACAAAATAGCTGAGGTGATTTGACCACTGTCCATTCCAGAGAGGATGAAGTCAGTGAGCCTAATCAGGGAGGTGGTGGTGGAATGGTTCTTCTGGAACCCAGATTGGAATGGAGTGAAAAGCAAGAATCGGAGCGATAGGAGGACAGTTGAGATAGGACCAGGTGTTCTTGGCGCTTAGCAAGGGTAGGCAGGAAGGATATAGGGCGATAGCTGGCTGGGATGGTAGGATCACCACCCTTGGGTAGCAGTAGAACAGTGGCATGCTTCCAGACAGAAGGTATAGATGCAGTATCAAAGGAGAGGTTCAGGAGAGCGGTTAGAGGAACAGCGATTGCAGGAGCTGAAAGGAAGAGCAAGTGGGTCTTCAGCACAATTATGAAGCTCTCTGTGTCAGGCACTTTCTGATCCGATGAGGTAGAGAGTTCCACAGGGTAGGGGCCACAAAAGCAAGACTGGGCCCCAGAGGTCTTTAAATGGACCCTGGGAACCTCTAGCAATCCCTCGTTGGTGGAGCAGAGAGAGCAAGGGCAGTAGGAGCAAGAAGGTCTTGCAAGTAGCCGGACCCTTGCCATATAGGGCTTTGTAGGTTAGAAACCCAACCTGAAGGTGATCCACCACTGTACTGGCAGCCAGTGGAGTCCATGGAGCACAGGCGTGACATGGCAAGATCTTGAAAGGCCAGTCAACAACCTAGCTGTCGGGTTCTGCACCAGCTGCAGTCAGTGGATATCAATCCTGGTAGCCCTAGGTATAGGGCATTGCAGTAAGCAAGGCGAGGAGGTTACAAAGGTGTGGACCAACGTTGGAAGATCACCGGTGGGATCTTGTGCTTGATCCAAGCCATATTCCTCAGATGGAAAGAAGAGGTTTTAATAACAACAGATACCTGAGGCTTTAACGCCAGGCCACTGTCGAATACAACACCCAGATTTTGCACCCAGTCCGAGGTGGATAGCGGGCCACCCTGAGCTAAAGCCGGAAGGTTGACCTGCTGAAAACCCCAACCCATGGTGACCAGGGTCCACAACCAACACCTCGGTCTTACCTGAGTTCATCTTCAGTAATTGGCACTCATCCAATCTTGAATCTCGGCCTGGCAGCTATTAAATACCGAGAAAGCACCACTCTTTTGGGTGCAAGGGACATGTAGAGTTGAGTGTCATCTGCATAGCAGTGTAAACTCAGCCCATACCAACTTGTAATGTCTACCAATGGCAGCATATACACTGCGAACAACATGGAGGACAGCATGGAGCACTGCAGAACCCCACATGACAGGGGCAGGGAGGCTGAAGAAAGATCCCTGACACCACCCTCTGAGTCCTGTCAGTAAGGAAGGATCAAAACCATCTGAGGACTGTACCAGACAGTCCACAGAGAGTCTGCAGTCACTCCAGCAGCATCCCATGGTCCATAGTGTCAAATGCTGCAGAGATCGAGGAGAACTAAGATCGCACGGCTCCCGATCTCTCGCTATCAGGAGATCATTAAGCACCCAAACCAGGGCTTTCTTGATACTATGCCTCTTCCTAAACCCAGACTGGAGAGGATCATAGACATTATGAGATGTTAAATGGTCATTCAGCTGTGCTGCAACCACCTTCTCAATAACTTACCCACAAAGGCAGATTAGAGACTGGTCTGTAGTTGGCTAAGCAATCTGGGTCAAGGGAAGGTTTCTTTAGGAGGAATACTACAACTGCCTCCTTCAGGAGGTCAGGAAATACCCTGTTTCCAATGAGCACCAGACTAACTAAGCAAGGCTCAGGCCAATGACCTCAATGCACCCCCACTAATAGCGTGTTGGGCCCAGATACAAACTACAGTAGGTTGGGCACATACCCTGGAAAACCTGCACAATGTCCTCAATCGCCAATCAGTTGAAATTGGACCAGGTAGACATGCTGACCACCTCAATGCCTTTAGAGGGCGCTGAGTGGATCTCAGACCTGATGGTGGCAATCTTATTGGCAAAGAACCAAGCAAACTCATCAAACTTAACTTGTGAAAAGCACCCCGAACTGGAGACAGGTTGGATTGCACAACCTGTCCACAGTCCGAAGAGCTGAGCAGGCGGTTCCTTGCCACAGAAATCTCCTTGGACAGGAATTCTGCCTTATTACAGGAGAATGACAATTGATAATCTTTGTAATGGGCCATCAATCTAAGCTTGTGGACCTCCAGTCCAAATTTCTGTCAGTGTCGCTCAACCTTCTACACCCCCAACTCCTTCAAAGTCCCATCAGACCAAGGGACTTTGGCCAAAGAATGAGGGGTGAACACGGACAGGAGCAAGAGAGTCAAGGGCACCCATCACTGCCTTATTATAGGCATGTACCAGTTTCTCTGGCTCCCTGCACGCTCGACACACCTGATAGGTCCAGCACTGCCTGAAGACCATCAGGGTCAAACCCTAAAGGGCGGTACCAGACCATCTCCATAGGGGCAGGTCTATTGGGCGGGGTGCCTTGAATCTGAACCTTATGGTGTGATGGTCAGACCATCCGACTGGCTCCACCACCAGATCAGTGATCTCCATCCCCAGGAGGAAGGCCAGGTCCAATGAATGACCATGCCTGTGGGTCGAGAGATAACAACTTGTGTGAGGCCCAAAGAACTCATTAGTTGGAGGAAGTCCTGTCCAAATTAAGAGAGTTCAATAACCAAGATTGAAATCCCCAGAATTAACCATCTGGGGATTCCAATGTTACATTGACACTGAAGTCCGTGACTTCCTGCAAGAATTCCTTCCCATCCCCAGGTGGACGTTAGATGAGAAGTATTCTGCAACCTATACCTGCTCCCATGATACATTCAAAGGATCTGGTCACTCCCACTGAAACATCTGTAATGCCCAGATCTGATTTAAAACAAATGGCTACACCCCTGCCCCTATGATCCTCTCTCAGGTGATGTATCACCAAGTACCCAGCTGGAACTGCTAAATCCAAAATAGGCCAGCATTTCCATCCAGACAGGTCTCGGTGATGCAAGCCAAGTCAGATGTCCCAACAAGATCAGCTATAATAGCTGTCTTGTTTTTATCGACCAGCATTGCACAACACTGCACAAGTAGAATTGGCAATTGAGGTAGCCGAGCAACTTGCTCACTCAAGGTGGGGCCTTGGGTATGGCAACCAGGCAGGAGGACCCTGTCCTGGACCCATTTCGCCCAGGGCACCTTCTGATCCCCACTGCTCTTTCCATCTACCCCAATCCAGAACACCCCAGGCCAGGTTCCTCCCCATTTCTTACTCCTCCTGCTATCCCCAGTGCCCGGCAATGCCCATAAACCTCAGCCAGCAAAGGAGGACAGCTGAAGGGCAGAGGTCCCTGAGCCTGGAGGAAGAATAGCACCTAACCGAACCGACCCAATCCAACACATGCTCACCCACCACTAAACAATTCTTCCAGTATATTAGGAAAAAAAGAAAGAAGGAAGGGAATTTTAGGGCTATCTGTCATGACTCAAATCATCTATCCCAGACTCAATGTGTTTCCTAACAGGCTACAACCTGATCCGACTTGATCGCCCATTACCAAAAGAGGCGGAGGTATTGTCATTTATTTTAGCAATCACCTACATGTTACTGCTCAAGCAGGCGGTACCCCATCCTTCAATGAGGTCCTACACTCTCTACTGCTCTTGGGATGCGAGAAAATCCACATCCTATGCTACAATCCTCCCACGTGTGGTAAAGCAGGTCTATCTGGAATAACTGATTACCTGTCCTCTGCTGTTAGAAAGAATTAAATCATTCTTATGGGCCATTTCAATCTAGACAGGAACTGTAAACACTCCTATGAGACTCTAATAAACAAAATCCACCTCTCCCAACAGATCAGTGACCTACCGGACTATTTATTATAGGATGCAAACATTCCTCATAGACTGTGCACTATCCAACAGGAAGGACAGGGTAGCTGCTACAGGATCCTCACAGATGCAGTTAGTGACCATACACCAGTTTACTGTGTTTGGGTTGCCTGCCCCTTGTCCCCTAAAGAACTGACATTCCAGGACTTCTCTCAGTTTGACCATGCAGCCTTCCTTGCTGACCCACGCTTAGTAGACTGGTCCCCTATATTGTTCCAGTGATGTAGATGAAGCACTTGACTATTTACCTCCACCCTCCAATCTCTTTAGGATAAGGACATTCCTATAAGCAGGTGCAAGGTAAGAGGAAGGCCACCAGATGGCTACATATTAATCTCCTTGCCTTGCTAAAAGCAAGAGATAAATGCTGCAATAAATTTAAAGCCACATCCCAGCACAGCGACTGGCTAGAATATTGGGCCATGAGGAACACTTGTGAAAAGAAATCCATCTGGCTAAAAGCACCTATTGTGAGGAGCTATTACATGCCGCTGCTAGGAACTCCAGGAGCTTCTGGAGCTACATTAAGAGTTTCATGGGTACTGGAAAGATAAAAAAATCTATGTCTGATATGACAATAAATGGTGTCAACTGTAATAATTGAGATACTATTGCAGGTGCCTTTAATATTCACTTCTCTAACCTACCCATTGTGGGGATCTAATGTTGTCTTCTGAGAGTACTCCCCTCTGGCTCGCCCTCCCCCAAATTCCTCTGTGCTGCTGCTTGAAGTGAGGTTACAGCTCCTGAACTCCATCTCCACCTGTGGGAGCAGTGGCTCTCTTGGGCTGGACCCTAAACTACTTAAGTTTGTCACCCTGTATCTGACATCCCCAATTACCAGGACATACAATATATATATCTTTAAACACCAATTCCATCCCTAAGAACTGGAAAGTGACTAAGATTATACCAGTATTCAAGAAAGGTTATCCCAGAGCTTAGATAATTATTGACCAATAGCAATCCCAAATGTCCTCAGTAAACTGCTTGAAAAGCTTGTGGCTGTACAAGTCACAGATCACTTTCACAAATATAACCTGCTGTCTCCTGCCAAACATGGCTTTAGGCAGGCCCATAGCTCCTCCACAGCACTCATCCAATTCACCAATGATGTTAAGCTGGGCATGGATAAGGGAATGTATACTGGCCCTATCCATATCAATCTCACCATGCCTTTGACCTTGTAAACCATTCCCTCTTCTTTTCTAGATTGTCATCCCTGGGAATTTCCACTCCTTCCATCAGTTGGTTCTCTAGCTATGTTAGTAACAGGCAATGGGAAGGCTTTAAACATGAGGTTCAATGGGCGGAGCAACCTTCGTCACTCCCCATCTGGCCTTAAAGGGCCACTCCTCCTGGACTGTTCCAGGATTCATTTCTCATTGCAGCCGGAGGCTCCACTGCTGCCCTTCTCCTGCTCTTTCTCTGTTCATCCTATTCCATCCCTATTTCCTCTCATGGACTTCGGCCCCACTCTCGCTCTCTGTTGCCGCCTCTCGTGGTGGTTTGCTCATTTTCTCCTTGCCCCTCCTGTCTCTCTGCATCTGCTCACCTCCCTTTGGGTTTCCCTGCTGCTCTCAGCAGCTGCCCGATCCTGTCTCCCCTTTGGTTCATTTCTCCCTCTTCCTGGTCCTCCTCTATTTTGCCACCATTTGCTGATGCTCTCATGGAGCTCTCCATTCATCCCCCTCCTTCAGTACCCTTGTTCTTGCTGTTTACCTGCAACCTGCTGTCCTGGGTAGGCATTTCTGCCACTTCTTGGCACTGCTTGTCCCGTTGAAATCCCCGTCTGCCCTGGAGCCTCGTGTCCCATTCCTCAGTCTGTGCTCCTGACTGCCGCCCGCCCTGCTTGGCTTTCTCTCCTTCCACTGCGCTACTGGACTCAGCAACCTCTGCTTCCTGCCTTGGCTCCTTTTCCTCTGGTGCTTCCAGAGTGCCATCAACCGTGGGCACCTGGTGTCCTACTTTGCTCCTCTGGGGTCTCCTCTTGCTGCTCTCCACTACTGGTGTTTTCCTCATTCCTGCTTGCCACTCATTTGGCCTGTCTGCTCCTGCCGTATTCTCTCTGGTGATTGTATGCGTGTTGTTCACAGTTGTCTGCCTTTGAGCACCGCTTCCCACAACATCACCGTTTTCTGTCCTGGATTCTCACCACTTGTCTACTACCCCATTTGCCCAGCCTGCCTCATGTCGACTGGGACTGATGCACACTCAGTATGTGTCGCTGCTAGTGGATTCCCTTCTGCTTGCACTCCTCTCTTGGGCATCCACCCTGGTTCTTATTTCATGCTGAAACATGTTTTTGTCGGACTCTGTATGTTCTCAATCGGGCATCTGCCTTCTTTTCTCTAGTTAAACCTGGATCTGACTCAGTGTTGTTGTTTTTCGTTGTTCACCTTGTTTTTTGTCAGTTGGATATTTTGATTAAGGTATTCTTGTTTCTGCATTATCTTGAGGCATGTGGGTCATCCTCTTTTCTCCTACAAATTCGGGACTTTTGCATTTCATATTTTTTGCAGGACACAGCTGCCCAACTCAGGACTGTCTTGACTTGTTCAGGTCAGGTGCCAACCCTACGTCTTTCCAGTTTGAGACTAAGCTTCTTCCCTCCTGCTGTTGGGGCTATTTGTGGTCGCACTGCCTCTTCCTTCATCGACCTCAGTTGTTTTCTCAGTCCGTCTCTCTATCTATATCTTCTGTATCAGGAAGTCTAATCCCATCAACTCTGCTTGTTGCCCTCCTCCTCCCATTCCCTCCGCCCTCCGTTCCTCTCCTTCTCTGACCTTGCTTTCTTTTGGGGTTTCCCTATCCTGCTGTCACCTTCCCTATTTGTATCTTCCTTTTATCTTAGTCTGTCTGGTGTCCAGGTGCCTGAGTCCGGTTCTCCTTAGCTCAGTCTGACCTGAGGGTCTACTCATTCACATTGATTAATCGAGCATACCTCTCACTGGGTCTTATGCTACCTCATCGAACTGCTGCACTCCTGCGGTTATTATCACCATCATTCTTCTCATGACTGCATCTGGGTATCCCTCACTCATCCAACCTCTGTTGGGTCTACTCCTTCACACCTGATGACTCGAGCATAACCCTCTCTCGGAGACATACCTTCGTGTCTATTGCCCCTTTGCTTGGGGCTGGCAGGCTTCTCTCCATCATTGTACATCGTTTATTTCATACCTCACCTGACTGTACCAGCTTCCATGGCTTCACTCCATCATCATTCATCTTCCACATCTTATTTCACTTTATCCATACCGCCTTCCAGGCCCCATTTCATAATCGGACGCCATCGATTTCATTCCTCACCTTAAACCATTCAGGCCTTCATGATTTCTTTCCTTCATTGTGCATCCTCTTGCCTTTTAGCGCCTAGTTGCTGAGACACCGCCTGTATTCCTCAATAGCTGTCCACCAGAAGGACAGAGCAGGAGCTCTAAAGTGGACGTTTACTCCTTCCTCGATCTTGACTTTAAATTGCTGTATCTGAACAGTCACTAATCAAATCATCCTTCAGCCTGGAGGGAAGGTGACCTGGGCCTTGGATCCCCAGAGGTTTCCTCCTTAAAGGTTTTCCTCTCCTCCCTGCCGATGGTCATAATATTGAACAGGATTAGTGCTTTCATAGGTTCAATAGTTGGTTACACTATTGGATGAAGTCGAATGGTGGCCCCGGCTGTTCCTCTCTTCTTAGGAAGTCTTCCCATCTGCATGTTGTCAGCTTTCATTTCATTCTTTGTCCTAATCGTATGTCATTCTTCTCCTGTTCTTCCCATCTACATTGCTCTCTTACTTTCTGGTCTCATGTTCCGACTTCTCGCCTCTACGATGCTCAGCACCCTTTTGGGTATTCATTTTGGGCTTTTTCCTAAGATACCTTTAGCCTCTCTAGGTTCCTTCTGTTGTACTCCTACAGGGTGGTATATCCCACGGATAGAGAGGTGAACAGCCACAATGTATCAAAGTCACACAAGCATACATCTCATCCAGTTGCGTAAGCACAATTGAATAGTATGTTAAATTTAATCAGGACAAATCTGCCTTAACCTTGATCAATATAGGTGTACCTGAAGATTCCAGTCTGGGCATGTTACTTTTTGGTCTTCATTAATGATGCCACCTAAGTCACATCTTTCTGCAACACCCTGCTATATGCTGATGACATGGTACTCTACATCAGGTCCAAAATTTAAATGATTTCAACTCTAAGCTGAATGCAGATTTTGGTAGCATTTAGACCTAGCTTATACAAAATTACATTGTTCTAAACTCTGGTAAAACCCAGACCATGATCTTTGGGTCCACACCAAAATTAAGGACCTGTCTTGATGGCTTAACCATCTGCTGCTTAGATGTCTCCTCCTCTTCACCATGAACTTTTCAAATACCTAGGCCTTACCCTGGATCCTGCCCTTGACTTTACGCTGCACATCTCGAACATCTGTAAGTCAGTAAATACTAAGCTTGGTCTGGCATATAGAATCAAGGATGCTCTATCTCCCACTGCTAGACTTGCAATTGCAGAAGGAGTCCTCCTACCTCACCTTACATACGGAATCACCTCCTTCTATCAAACCGAGCATCCAATCTAACTAAATGGAATGTCTTCAATATAACATCTGCCGGTTTGCATTATCCACTATCAGGTTGACACACCACTGTACGCTATACTCTAAACTAGGGTGGCTATCCTCTTCCTCGTGTTGCCTATATCACATGGCTGTATAACTGATAACATAATTAGATCTTTCTAAACCCGCTGCTCTCACAGCGATGTTGACTCCCTAGACCAATCATACCCTTGTGATCCAGTGACCAATCACTCTTGGCTGTACCCAGGTGCTCCACTAAAATGGGTGAGCAGGCTTTGCTGTTTTCTCCTCCAAAGTGTGGAATGCCCTACCACCTCACCTCTGAGGCTCTCAGTCCAACTCCTGTTTCAAGAAAGCAGTCCCACTACTGTTTCAAGAAAGCACGCAATAAGTTTTAAGCCTCACAGATATTTGTTCTTGATCCTGACTCCAAATGAGATTCTTTGCTGAATTTGTACTCTGATGTTTTAATGTCTGAACTTGCTTCCCTATCCCTTGACATTTTTTCATATCATGGTTGTACAATATGTGTTGCAAGGTATCTCTCCTGGTTTCTCAGATTGTTCACCAATGGAATATGAACTCACAACCTCATACAATGTTTCATGGTGCCTTGTTTTGCATTCCATCTTTTGCTGTACACTGTATTATTGTTCCTGCTGCTTTTGACTATCTGACTGTCTACTGTCTTTGTAAACTCCCGGTCATGCCTGAAAATGGGCAATTTACTGTTTAGTGCACCTACCAGCTAACAAAACTAACTAAACAAATAAATTATTCTGAGGGATAGGGTGATAGAGGAGGACATGCAAAAGCAGCCATCCTTAATGATTACTTTTGCTCTGACTTCACAAGGAAGACAATGGGCCCATGCCAAAAAGTGGCATCAAAGTGGCCTCAAAGGGTCTCGGAGATGAGGCAGCCAATATTTACATTCAAAAGGGTCCAGAAAGGGCTAGCACCCTAAAGATAGATAAGGCCCCAGGACCAGATAAGGTGCATTCAAGGGTGCTCAGGGACTGGCAGTGGAATGGGCTGAACCTCTGGTAGGACTATTCAGTAGCTCATTACAGGTGGAAGAAGCTCCAAAAGACTAGAGCGTTAGTACAGACGGGTGTAGTTCTGAAAGGTGGTGGACATAATTCTGCTCTATGGGGGGATGAGGAACAAGGGGGAACTGTAGACCTGTCAGTCTTACCTCTTTAGTAGGGAAGCTAGTGAAGTCACTGGTCAAAGATGCCGTCATGGACTACCTGAACAGCAGTCATCTCCAGGATAGTAAACAACATGGCATCATGGCAGGGAGGTCTTGTAAGACTAACCTGACTTGGTGAAGAGGGCATTGGAAGAGGGCACTGAGTGATGAGGGCCACTCCATGCATTTACTCTACTTTGGCTTCAGCAAGGCTTTCAACTCAGTGCCTCACAGATGATTGCTGAAGAAGATGGAGGACCTGGGTGAAGCTAGGGACATAGTAAGACGGGTAGGTAGCTGGGTAAAGGGGAGGCAGCAGAACATTGTGGTTAACTTGTTCAAATCAGAAGAGAAGGAGGTCATGAGTAGGGTACCACAGGGATCTGTCCTAGGCCCGGTCCTCTTCAATATGTTCATCAGCAACATTTGATAAAGAATCCAGATCAGGTTATGTCTCTTTGCCAGTGACACTAAGCTCTGTGGGAGGGTATTGTGGTGATTTTATCAACTGAGTACTGACCACGAAGATCGCCTGTCCTAGTTGTGACACCCAACGCTGTCCCTCAAGCAGATGGACGGTGAGACAACGCTGTGGTTTGAATAGGGTTGGGTGGGTGGAAACACCTGGTAAGGAGAGGCAGAGAGAATCTATAAGTTTGATGCCTGTCAGGCTTTATTCATACTACAGGGAAAGGTAGATACGGTCACAGAGGAAGAGAGGAACCAAACCACACAGAATAGCAAGTAATAATCTCTACTACCTCTAAAAGGTGCACCTTGGCTTAAGGCCACTACTTATAGTACTCTATGATATACTTCCTCTAAGTGATCTAATGAAAAATTCAAATATCTATCATTTTATCAAGAGATGAGACAATTGTTGCAGTGCACAATGAGTACCAGGGCTAATCCTGGATGGTTAGGTGGCATAAACCCTCTAAAAGTCCATAGGATGAAAGGAAGTCCAAACTTTTCCTGTCGTCTTCAAGCATACAACTGAAGAATGGTTTTGCAATTGGGAAAAGGGAAAATGGGGCTCCTGCTTGGAGCCAAGTTACACCTGTGGAAACATAGAAGAGGTTGGAAAGGAATAGGAGAGATTTTAAACAAACCCTGATTCTTCGCCAACCCACTCTCAAGGGTTGCTGGAATACTTATGGCACACAACAACTGAACTTTGCTGAGCTCTTCCTTAGCACAAACCCTTGACCAGGGCTGCCAAAGATGAAGAACAAAGACTTGTGTAGAATCCACTTGAAAGGATTGCCAAGGGTGAAAATCTGCTGCAGTTTTCCGGCACAAACTCTTGACCAGGGCTACCAAGGATGAAGAACATGGACATTGAAGTTCCCTAGCACAAACCCTCGACCAGGGCTGCCAAGGATGAAGGAACACGTAGTACTTGGTGTAGAATCCACTTGCAAGGATTGCCAAGGGTGAAGATACGCTGAAGCTTCTTTGGCAAAGGATCCACAGGAGGACCACCAAAATTGAGTTACATCCCAGAAGACAACATAGTGCATACAGGACAGAACAAGCAGGAAGGGTAGGATGCAGGCGAAGATCAGAATCCTGTACTGTCTAGAACCAGAAAACAACAAACCAGTGGATGTGGGCACGCCTGGCCACATTGGACTCTCCCTTTGGTGGGTGACTGAGAGTGACGGACGCGGCTTCTTCCAGGGCGTCCGCTTCCAGGCTGACTGAACCACAAGGAAAAACAGGAGCTGATGACTGCGACCACACCAGGTTATGTTGACTTCACCAATGGCGGATGACAGAGGAGGAAGATGCTGTGAAGTTCTTCGCTGGCTATAGACTGCTTCGGTGAAGAATCTGCTATAAACAACCCACCAGAGGTGTTGCGCAGAAGATTGAGTCCATACACTTTCACTAAAACACTGGTAATTCCACTTTGCACTACACCACAGTATTCAATGGTGACTGCGCAAATGTTCATTGCAGGGGCAATTTGCCTGGAGCAGGGCAAATTGCTGAAATCCAGGGCAATTGTTCATTGCAGGGGCAGTTTGCCTGGAGCAGGAGCAAATTGCTGAAATCCAGGGCAATTGATCGTTACAGGGAAATTTGCCTGGAGCAGGGCAAATTGCTGAAATCTGGAGCAATTGTTTTTCAGGGGCAGTTTGCCTGGAACAGGGGCAATTCACGGCTCTGAGGCAAATGTTCAAGGCAGGGCCAATAACCACAATCCTAGCATAATACAGTCTTGGTACTTTGCAATCCACACAACATTTCAAATGCTTGAGCAATATACAGTTCATTAGCTGACAGTCATTCAATAGCAGTTGTGCACTAAGCACCCCTTGTTGGACCCTCCACACTTCTGGGTCCTTTCTTCACTAGAATCTGGCTACTCCTAGTAACCCTCAGGATAACCGTCCTCGTCCCACTGGGCTTTCTCACCATCTTTCCCACTGTGCCCTTTGACACTGGGGTCTAATGTTGCCTTTAACTCTTGGGCCTGCTCTTCTGGGCCCCTTGAATTACCAGGGCCTATGCTGCCCTTATAGATAATAGGGCCTATGCTGCCCTTTTAATGTGGGGGCCTGTATTGCCTTTAAGTGCTCAGGCCTGACTACGGCCTGTCTGTCAGTCACCTGGGCTGCCCTGCCTCTACCCCACCCCTTATGAATTTATATTATTCTCCCCTATGGGCCTTTTAGTTCTGGCCCTCCCATGGGTGTCACTAGCCCAGGTATTTTAATTTCAGCCCTCAGGCCAGCCCCTCTCCCAGCTGTCTCCTCAGGCACCCTCTCGGCACTTTACACTATAAAAAAAAAATTTCCAAAGCTTTTGGTGGACAGCACACTTCCACTGTGCTACCGCCCGATTTACCGCCCTGGCCGGGGTGTAGAGAGCTGCTGTGGGAAGCAGGAGGTCTTCTGGCAGAGGGAGAAACCATTGGGGAAAGGAACAGACAAGCAATGGGCAGCAGGAGACCTCGAGGGCCAACAGCTCCTCAAAAGTGATGCGGTTCTTCAGTGCCATGGACGAGAGACCGGGACTTTAGTTTTAGAAGCTGGCATGGAGGGCACACAGAAAAGAACAACATGGGCCAAACAGAGCCGAAACCACAGCAGGCACAGGATCCTTCAGTGTCTGACGAGGATACCTCCAGACTCGACTGCAGGATGCAGCAACACTGGATTCTTTGCTGGCTGGATGAGGGCACCAGAACAGAGTTGGTGGGATGGCTTTAACCACTCCAGGTAAGCCCTGTCTCTGTCACACTCTGCAGATCCTCTCTCTCTCTCCACAGCTCAGCCTGAACTACTCAAAAACATCTCAAAACCTTTGAAAAATGCTCGGGGTTCTGGTTCTAGAGAACCCCAAGCTCATGCCCACATAAACTGCCAGGGATTTTAAACAGGGCACCACGTGACTAGCCAGAACAGGATCCCAGCTACAGTATCCCTTTCAAGCTGCCTGCTCGGGGTGAAACTGGAGCAGGCAGACAGCAGAGAGACAAAAGAAAGTTTGCTTTTTTATATAAATATTTTCCTAGCATGCCCTGCCTAATGATTCTCTTGGGGAAAAGAACTCATGGGGCCCTATTACTTTCCCTGAGCCTACTTCTAACAACGGGCACCCCAGCACACACTGCCCATCAATAAGCACTCTATTTCTGTAGTGCCCCATACTTTGGGGCTTTACAGTGGATAGGGATGATGGAATTAGGGAAATGCAGAGAGACCTGCAAAGATTAGAGAGGTAGTCTAGGGTTTGGCAGTTGAAATTCAACACCAAAAAGTACAAGGTGATGCAACTAGGGAAAAAGAACCCCAGGACAGAGTACTGGATAAGTGGGTTAAGACTTAACATTATGACTGAGTAACGGACTTAGGAGTCATCATTATTGACTCCTCAAGCAGTCAAGCCAGTGCAACAAGGCCTATAGTAAGACAAAAGGATACTGGGATGTATCAGCAGGGGTACTTACAGCAGAAGGAAGGAGGTAATACTACCTCTAATACTACAAGGTAATACTACTGCTAATACTACTTCTGTATAGATCTTGAGGTGAGGCTATACACCTGGAGTACTTTGCCCAGTTCTGGAGTCCTCACTCAAGAAAGATAAGGATAGGCTGAGACAATTCAGTAAAGGGTGACAAAATGATTCAGGGCCAACAGGGCAGGTCTTACAAGGATTGCCTCAAGGCACTGAACATGTACTTATTGGAGACCAGATGGGAGAGGGAAATATGATAGAGACCTTCAAGTTTCTGAAAGGAGTAAACACGGTGAACTGCGGGAATTATTTAGCATGAGTAACAGTTTGAGTCATAAGGGCATGAGTGGAAACTGACAGGAGGGAGGCAGGTACAAGAGGATATGAGAAAGTATTGTTTTATAGAAAGGGTGGTGGAACTATGGAATGGTCTACCAGCTGAGGTGTTGGGTGCAAAACCATTAATGGTTTCAAGCATGGTTGGGACAGAGTGAAAGGTATAGTGGTTACTCAGAGAGGGATATGGGAAGGATAGGGAGGCTAGAACTCTCTATGAACAATAGGTCCTAGGGTTAGATAGAGGATCATAGGCAGACTGGATGGACCATCAGACTTATTCTGCTGTCACTGTCTGTTTCTAAGAGTGGACTGTTCGAATGTGTGTGGACTCCTGGGCTCTAAACAAAAGAGCTGTACCTGACCAATATTCTATGCCATGAGTCCAAGATGCCTTAAATTGTCCGAATGGAAGTTAATGGTTTAGTGTGATGGATTTGAGATCTGGCTACAATGAAATACCCATGGTCGAGCAAGATCAAGATTTGAAAATTAGCGACTGGGAAAGGCACACTGAGCCAAGGCTTGTTTCTAGATGTGATCCTGGGAAGGCAGCAGGGAAGGCAAATACATAGCATGTATAAGTGTGCAGTTAATGCAATTACATAGCATTAACACAGTTCACATCTGCAGTAAAGTAGAATAGAGTACATGATTTAAACAGGAGTAAGTGTAATAAGTGCAAGGAGTAAAATCAGAATTCCAGCCACTCCTACACTGGGGTATGAGGCAAATATAAGGGGCAGTCAGGTAGGGAAAACAAGGAGTGGGGAGGGAAGGAGTTTCAGCTGGTATCTGAGGAAAGAAGGAGGTAATGAAACAGAGGAGGATGAGAGTAAGATCCAGAGTGAAAAGAGATTATAGAAAGAGGTTGATTGATCAGCAGTGGAGTGGAGATGAATGAGGAATGGCAAAATGTGAGGATCCCTGGAGTAGAGGGAGCAGGAGGCAGAAGATGGAGGAGAGGAGTGAGGGTGAGGAGTGGAAGGGAAGGGACCCAAATCAGTTTTGGATATTTTTTGTATTTTTTTCAGTCATTGATAACCGGGTAAGAACCACTAGGTAAAGTGCCTGTTTTCAGGGGTGACCTGGGAGCACTAGGGAGGTTAAGTGACTTGTTCAAGAGTCACACAGTATGCAAGTGGAGGTTGTGAGAATCAATCCCATGTCTGCTAGATGTACCAAGCTCATTCACAGCTTGTTACTCTAACATTTAGGCAATACTGCCATCCTGAGAAGATAGAATCAATTACATGCAGCAGGAAGAGATGATGGAGTGATGCTTCGAAGCCAGACTGGAACGGAGAGAGAAATTGGTGTAGGATAGAAAATCAGAGAGTCTAGTGTAGTGCTATACTGGATGAGGCACAGTGGTTCTTGCAGTGTAAGGCAGAGGAAGAATGGATAAGGAGGTAGAGCGGCAATGGTGGGTACAAGAGGGGAGTTGCTAGAAAATGACAGAGGGAGTTGCAGAGGTGTCCAGTCCAGCCAGAGAGGTAGAGGGAGGTGTGCCATAGGCCATGTCCACACAGTCAAAGACCGTAGTGCCATGTTGGTGACAAGCTTACTGCCTATTCAGGTACAAGGCACCAAGTTTAGGGCTAAGCTTGGTGTGGATGGCGCCAATATGGATGAACCACCTCAAGACGGGTGCCATCCAAGGTGGAGAAGATAGGTAAAGTTGGGAGTCTGGTCATTTTGGCTGGTGTCAAAGGTCATGGACCCAGTTTTTGTTTGTGCAGACCCAAGTTGGTTAGATTGAAACCAGTGAAGGACACTGTGGAAGTCTTGTGGAGTAGAATTCCATGGCTATAGTGGAAGGACTGGAGGTGTAACAAACTGTTTCATCTGCATACATGTGGATATGTGAGATGGCACAGCTGTGGTAAGGTAATTAAGGAAGATGGAGAACAGGATGGGCCCCATAGTGAAGCCCTGTGGGACCCTGGTCTGGATGGGAAGTTGGGGTGACAGGGCTCTACCAACTTATACTGACTGCAGACTGACTGAGAGGTAGAATGGAACCAGTCTACAGCAGGAGCTGAGGCGTGAGCAGAGCTCAGCTTATCCAGGAGGAGAGACTGGGACAGTGAGTCAAAGGCTTGGTCAGATCAATGAAAATGACTGCTGTGAAGTGCCCCTGGTCCTTCCCTGAGAAGACAGAATTAGTTATACGCAGGAGGAGGTGGAGGAGTGATGCTTCTATAATCCCATAGAAGCATAGAAACAGAGAATTTGATGGCAGATAAAAGACCGCATGGCCCAAACCAGTCTGCCTATTTTTTCCCTACCTATTGTCACCAGAGACCCTACTTGATCTCTGCCCCCACTTGCTTCCCATTAAGATTGTCTTGTGTTTATTTATTTATTTTATGTCTTTGGTAATCAGGTAAGTGCACTGATCCAAAGGACCGTTTTCAGTCATGACCCAGGCCACAGATGTATACAAAATAACATAATACAGTGACAATGTACAAAATAGCAATAGTATAGAGTGGCACATATAATACAGGATTTGCAACATACTCAAGACAAGGTAACTAACATGTAATGGAATCAGTACAGTTTTGCAAGCACAAGTTTCAGTGTTCAAAGACATATAAAGATGCCTATTTGCTGCAACAGTGGGTAGTAGAGCTAAATTAGTTGGTGCATGGAGCTTACAAGAGCATACAAACTGTGCAATCACAAGGTAGGCAAAGATCAAAGACAGCAAGGTGCCCTAGAAGCTCAGACTTGCTAGAGAAAGTCAAGTCACTAGGTCAGCAGATGGAGAAAGCTAAGGGGCAACAGGGAGGCAAGTCAGGAGGAGAAGGGTCCCAAAGAAAGAGAAGCCAAGGAACAAGTAGAGTGGAAAGGCTATATATGTAGGACATGCTTAACCCATGCATGCTTGAAGCCCATCACTGTTTTTGCCCTGCCACCTCCACTGAAAAGCTATTCCAGGCATCCACCACTCTTTCAGTGAAGAAGTACTTTCTCACAGCTTTCTTGAAGTTGCTCTTCCAGCTTCATTGCATGTACCCTTGTTCTCATGTGTCTGAAAAATACTCCCTGTGGTACCTTATTTACTCTCTGCAGTATTTATAGGTCTCTATCATATACCCCTCACCAGGGGTGTCATGCAACCTGAAATTTTGAGGGCACAAATCAAACCTTCTAGGGGATCCGGGGCATGCTCTCCAGGAAAATATTTGAAAAACTGAAGTCAAATGGTGCAATTTGGTGACTTTTAGCAGGCCAGGAAGCTGCTCCTTAACATGCTAAATGTCATCATAATGATAGAACAATGGTCATTTTTTTCAATAAAAGTTACATTTTTATTATGAAATTACAAACAACCCAGAAAAACTGTGATCAGGCACAACAGAGACCATGATGAGCAAACCAAGACAGAAAATTAAGGGGTGGAATAATTACATCAGTACCACATCCCCACCAACAGGACCTCCAAACTACTGCAAACAGCAAAGAAGTTTGCAATACAGTCTTGCCAACAAAACTAAAACTGATCAGGTGGGGTGCACACGAGTCATTCAGTGACCCATTTAGTGACCCCCACCCCCACAGGCTCTCCAAATAGATCAAGTCCAATAACAGACCACACTAAATAGTAATCATAATGCTCCAACTTGGGAGGCGGAGGGTGACCACTCCAGTCAAAGTTAATAAAAACACCATTCAAGAGCACACCACTTCCTGCAGGCTCTCCAAGCAGAGCAAGCATAATAACAAAACATACTAATGAAGAATACTAGCAAAACTCCTACTGCTTTGAGGACAACCCACTCCAAGTCAAAAAACTTACACTCCATTTAGAGCACACAACATCATGCTGGCTGTCAAAACAGAGCAAGCCTAATAAAAATAAATTAATACCATTACTAACAACAGTCACCACTGACAAATGACTGTGGGGTAACCCCAAACCCAGGTGAGTGACCCTCTGCAATGCCTACAGAGACAGGTGAAAGACAATAAATATCACTGACTGACAACAGGGGTGGGGCTGGAGGACATATCCTACCCCAGAAAGTCAATAACCACCCTTAACTTCTGAACAAAAGCAAACCTTTATTTTGTTTGTGGGGAGGCTTATCTATACAAACCAGCAGGAGTCACTTCTCACTTGAACCAAAATGAAATCTGCCTCAGGAGGTGGGGTGCTGCCCTCTAAGTCAACTCCACACACCCGACCTCCTGCAAAAGAGCAACCACAGTTGCTCCAAGTCCCAGTGCCAGCATCCAATGCTGTCCAGTGGGACCATACACAGGCTGGAGTCACCTCCTTCCTCAGCTCACCAAGCACAGAACTCCTCCACTGGGGGTCGATGCTATCTAGTCAAGTCATGGACACACTTCAAACCTGAATGACACGTACTTTTAAGCTCATGATGTGGCCCAGGGAAAATAAAGCTTGAGAATTTCAGTTAGTTTGTCCCTGAAAGCCCAGTGCTCAGCTTTCAAGGCTCCAGCTCTCAAGAAAAGCATGGCTTCTAGCCTAGAGCTCACAGCAAGAAGCTAGATGGTGAGCAGCATACCCATTGTGGAAAGGGTTTTTCTTATGTGTACCAATATTAGAGCACCGAGAGAGGTCTAGGCACAAGAAATTACTAGTTATTTCATAAATTCATTCAACCTCCTACCTTGTCTCTCTGTAGGACTGCAGGCCTGGCTGCTGATCCGTGATCCCATCGCCTTTGCTCCAATGTCTGGGCCTGTGGTTTTCAGATTTTTGTGTGGCGATGGCACTTTCAGACCGAGACCTCCACCTCCTCGCCAGGTACACAGCAACACACCCTTAAAACTTCCACTGCCCTCCTCTGTGTTTTTCTGAAGAGGATGTTTTTACTTCCTCATGGAGGGCACGAGCCCAGGTTTAAAGCTCATTTGTTCTGCCTCTATCTCTGAGAGGTAGACTCTCCTCAGTCTGTCTCTCTCTCTTCTGTCTTCTCAGCAGCCATCTAAAAAATATTAACTTTTTTATGAGTAAATAACCGATGGACTATATGTTGTTCCTCAGTCTGTCTGACTCTGTCTTTCTATGCGACAGTGGAGCTGGTGCCAGAAAATGCACAATTTGCCACACAGCATGTCGTCCTTCCTGTATCACTGTGCAATTGGCTACTGAGCTGATGAGTTCCTTGAAAGATTGGCAAGCAAACGCCAAGTGATTGGTAGAAACTGTAGAATGTCAGTACAGACTACCAATCACTTCTTACACCTAAGCTAGCAAGATATATGAATTTTTTTAAAGTCGGACTTGTAGATGAGTAAGCAGATCGGATCCTACCTGCCCACCCCCACCACCAACGACTTTAAAAAGCATACATTGTTTTGTAAGCTGTGATTGTGGAGAATAAAATAATAAAAAAAACTTTTTCTGGGTCTGGTACATTTGCCAGACTATCAAAAGACAGAGGCTCAGTTGCCCAATTCCAATTTCCGACAGGTACATCTGCCTAACTATCAAAATAATGACACTCAGCTGCCGACTGCAAATTCCTGACTGTGCTTCAGACTGACTCTTGAGCAAGTCAAGCTAAAAAGCAGGAGAAACAACCAAAAGGCTGTTGTCACCTGCTGTGGTCTGGTTAGGAGAACTCAATTTTAAGAGCACGTTTGGAGCAGCTTGAGGATTTTCATTGAACAGCTAATCTGAAACTAAAATGTTGGACCTATCCAGCAGATAGAAACCTTATGTTGACTGCTGAGTGACCCACATTATGTTGCCTGATTGCTCTAAATTATTCATGTTCATGTTTTGGCTATCAGAACCAGAGCAGTACGTGTTGAAGCTCTTTACCCAGTGCTGCAAATGGGCTTTGATGAATGTGGCATGTAATATAATGTGAAGTGTTTTACTTGTGTAGTTAAGTACAACATACATTTGGTTATATTTTATTCTATATATGCTGGTATTTCAGCATTTTGCATTAGTTGCTTTTAGGTGTTATATTTTGCTCAGTATGTGGATTTAATTATACAAGTAAAACACTTGCCATCTGCTGGAATTTCGCATTTCACTTGTTGCTCATGTTTCGCTGTCATAACCAAGTTGTACCAGAGTACTGTGTTGAAGCTCTTTACCCAGTGCTAAGTAATGTTGGCTCTGATCTTTACACACTCATCGGGTTATCAGGTGAAACAATATCCAACCTGAGCTTTGAACTGCTACTGTCGGATTTCGCAATTGGTCAAAAATGCCGTGGATTCTGAATGAGTTGGGATTCTGAGTCGGGTAATCGACTGTCGGGCTTTGAGAGTTGGGCAAATGTACAGATCCCCTTTTTCCTGTTCGACACTACAGGCTGAGGGGCATGCCCTCGGGCCCTATGGGCATGATGCCACTGCCCTCACTCTTCTCTCTTCCAGTGTGTGCATATTAAGGTCCTTCAGTTTCTCCTCATTGGGCTTCTGCTGCAGACCCAGACCATTTTAGTACCTCCTCTGGACAGCTTCAACTCTGTCTATGTTCTTCCTGACAGAGACCACTGTCCACAGCATCAACCTCAAAGGTTGCCCAGGAAGAAGGATGACTGGACCAGAGTAGGCTCAGGAAGAGTGGGCAGGGGTCAGAGACATCTCCCAACCAGTCCAGCTTAACTGTCCCATGCAGGCATCCACAGCTGGGACCAGAGAGGATGGTCAGGACCTCCAATCTGGAGTCTCAGGAAGGGGGGCAGGGACCCCGGAGGAGCGGGAAGCCTTCGTCAGGGACTCTAATTGCAATGGGTGTGAAATTAGGATAACTAGTGGGGGAGGAGATCAGTGCCTTCCAGGAAGCATTGCATGGAGGGATGGGAAGCAAACCATAGGATTGCTAGGGGCGATAGCCAGGAGGGAGGAGCTGGATGTCATTGTTCACCTGGGACCAATGACTTGGTGAGGAGAAGGTAAAGTTAGCCAGAGTCCAGGAGGATTTCAGTAAGCTGGGTGAGGATCTGAAATGGGTAGCACATTCTGTGTCATTCTTGGAGGTGCTACCTGTCCAAGGCATGAGGGAGGCAGGGCACTCCACATCCAAACCTTCAACTCCTGGTTGAAGGATTGGTGGAAGGAATGATTTGGCTTCTAGGGGACTGGGGCCCAACCTGGGCAGATGCAAGCTTGTATCAGAGGATGGCCTGCATCTGCCTGTAAAGGGGACCTCAATCTCTTAGTGGAGAAGTTGGAAAGCTTCAGCAGAGAGCATTTAAACTGGCCAAAGGGGGAGAGCCAGGAAAGACAAGTGGTTGAACACCCCCCCCCCGTGATAACATGCAAAAGTACAAACTGACAACAGTAACAATGCAAGTGAGCAGTGAGGGCAGGCAGAGAAACTTTATAAGGGGAGGATAAGGGGCAAGAGCACATGAGCATGAATACCGGGTGGGGAAGAGGCAAAGTAGAGAAAACAGGAACAGAGGGAAGGGAGTAAAACATGGAAGGTCATGTCCATAAATGTCCGCAGTCTGGGAAATAAGGTTCCAGACTGGAAGCCTTGATGACGGATGTAGACTCTTTACATAGCAGCACTAACAGAGACATGGTATTCTGCTACTCACAGCTGGGACATCAATGTACCAGGCTATACACTGTTCAGAAGGACAGGGAAGGTAAAAGGGAGGGGAGGGCCCTGTACGTCAGAGAAGGCATAAAGGCTACAGAAGTACAGGAAAGGCAGGGGAGGCTGAGGCAATGTGGGTCACCCTTGAACCAGGAAATGGCAAGCAAATGTACAGACCTCTGGCACAGAGGGAGAAGTGGACATGGTACTAGTGGAGAAAATTCACGACATGGCAGCAAAGATGAAATCCTGTTGATGGAGATTTCAATGTGCCAGACGTGATTGGACCACCCAGGCAGCTGTTTCAACCAGAAGCACGGCCATCTTAGAATCCCTGCAGGAACTGGACTCAGACAGCTGGTGCATGAGCCAACCAGGGACAAATCGATTCTAGACCTGGTATTGATCAATGGGAACAGAGTCGAAAGAATTGAGGTGGAAGGGCAGCTGGGATCCAACGACCACCACATAGTGTGGTTTGACATGGAGACAGGGACTCAATTAAGCCACAAGGACAAAAGTATTAGACTTCAGGAGGGTGGATTTCAGTGAAATGGGTAGATGTTTAAAAGTGACCCTGGAGAAGGTAGAGGTAATGGAGGGTTGAAGGAACAGTGGGGAGACTAAAGGAGCCATTCTGGAGGTAACTAACCAATGCATTAGGATAGTGGCCAAAGGAAAAGGAAAAAGAAACCACTATGGTTCTCTAAAGAGGTGGAGACAAAGTAAGGACTAAAGGAGCAGTTTCAGGAAGTATAAGGGGTCCCAAAGGGGAGTAGGACAGGAGGTGTACCTGAATGTCTCAGAAAAGCAGGGAAGGCTGTTGGGAAAGCCAAGGCACAGACAGAGGAGGGTTTAGCAGCTGTGGTCTGTGAAAACAGGGGGCAAGACATTCTATAGGTACATCAGCGTATAGAAGAAAAATGGGGGGACTGGAGGCTCAAAGGGGAGGAGGGAGTGTAAGGAAGGGATCTAAACAAGACAGAAATACTGAACAAATACTTCTGCTCAGTACTCACTAAGGAGGGGTGGGTCAAGGACCACAGTTGGGTTGCAGAGGCAATGGGGAGAGAAGTGGACACCAGTCCAGTCATTAGTGGAGAGAGTTCTGGAAGAACTCACAAAGCTGAAGGTGGATAAGGCCATGGAGCCAGATGGCATCCACTTGAGGATAATAAAGGAGCTGCAAAGGAACTAGCAGCACCTCTGGTGGCCCTGTTCACACAGTCACTCAACATGGATGTTGTTCCAGGACTGGAGAGGAGGGCACATGTAGTCCCACTGCACAATCAGCAGTAGGAGGAGGCAGAGAACTACAGACCAGTCAGCCTCACCTTAGTGGTGGGAAGGATCGGTAGTTCATGATGATAGCGTTATAAATGAGCGATTGCAGAAACAGCGGCTCATTTATAGCGCTTAATATGATCCGCTACCCTTCAAGGGTAGTGATAGAATAGTGTCTAGAGTGATTGGAAGGAGAGGGATGGGGAGCTGTACAGGAGGGATAACAGGGAGGGTTGAGGAGGATAGGTGAGCCTGCTACAACTGAGCCAGCCCTGTGGTGTGGTGGTGAGGATGGCTGGCTATGCTGCAGCAAGCACTGGGCTTGGACATGCTGGGGAAATAATTTTGCAGCTGCTTGAGGCTGTGTACTTAATTTTTATTTACAGAATGTTTCCCCCTCCTCAAGTTGTACTTCCTGGAGTTGAGAACTTCCTAGTAAGAGGGGTGCAGGAGGCGGCTTCTACAAGGGTGTGTGTGGCGAGGCGCCTCAAAACATTTTATTTCACCGATGTCGTTTCACGGAGAAATGTATATTGTCAAATGCTTTTGTTATACATTTGTGATGATAGTCATCGCTGTTTTCCGATCGCTATCACCACATGGAACCAGAAAGATCATGGAGACACTGCTGAAAGAAAGGATAGTGGCTATCTGAATCCAGCGGTGCTCAGGATCTGAGGCAACATGGATTCACAGCAGGAAGATCATGTCAAACAAATCTAATAGATTTTTTGATGGGGTGACTAGAAATAAATCAGGAGGGTGGTAGATGTCGCCTACCTAGATTTCGCAAAAAGCCTTCACAATTGTCCTACATAGAAGGCTGATTAACAAGATTGGTAGTCTGGGCATGGGAGACAAGATGGTGAACTGGGTTAGGAAGTGGTTAACAGACAGGAGACAGAGGGTGGTGGTAAATGCGGCACAATCTGGGGAGAGGGGATGACCAGTGGGTACCACAGGATCAGTACTAGGACCAGTCCTGCTCAATGTCTTCATTAGAGACATTGCAAAGATGCTGGAAAGAAAGTCTGCCTGTTTGCAGATGACACCAAGATCTGCAACAGGGTAGATACTCCAGAAGGGGAGCAGAAAATGAAGAGGGACCTGGAGAAGCTTGAAAGATGGTCGATATGTGCCAAGTGAGGTTCAATACAAAGAAGTACAAAATAATGCACCTGGGTAGAGGGAACCCTGGGGAGAGCTACAGGTTTGGGGAACTGACTGTCACCAAAGAGGAAAAGGGCTCAGAGGTTATCACCTCTGATGACCTTAAGGTATGAAAGCGTGCACAAAAGCTGCAGGAGGGCCATTGGCATGCTGGGTGCATAGGCAGGGGTATCACTAGCAGGATGTGGGAGGTGGTAATGCCATTGTATAAAACATTGGTAAGGCCTCATCTGAGTACTGTGTGCAGTTTTGGAGGCCACACCCGCGCAGGACATAGATAAGGAAGAGACTATCCAGAGAAGGGCAACAAAGATGGCGCAGGGCTTGCACCACAAAACATATGAGGAGAGACTAAGGAACCTCAATATGTACTCACTAGAGGAGAGGAGACAGTGGGGCATGATTGAAACTTTCAGGTACCTCAAGGCATAAACAAGGTACAGATGGGGACCTTTTCAATGTAGAAAAGTACCAGAACAAGGGGCACAATATGAAATTGGAAGGTGGTAGATTAAGAGGTAATGTGAGAAGTTTTTCTACACAGAAAGGGTAGTGACAATTGGAATAGTCTGCCACAGGAGATAGTGGGCAAGAGCACAGTGGAGGGGTTTAAGCATGCCTGGGACAGGCACAAGAAAAGCTTGAGATGGAGGGAGGGAGTGATGAAAAGCCATTGATCACACAGGGTCAGTGGTCACATACAATGTATAGGGTCTATGGGCAGACTGGATGGGCCTAGTGGTCCTTATCTGCCGACAATTTCTATGTTTCTATGATATGGTCTTCAGAACTGGACTCTGTACTCCATGGGGCTCACAAGTGATCTATACAGTGGCAACACCACCTCCTCCTTCTGCTGGTGATACCCATCCCTATGCACCCTTCACATCCCACTGACCCTATCCATTATGTCAAGGCAATCATGACCACACCCAAACCCACCTGGCTGAGAGAACTGCAGAGTTTCTGAGATTCTTTGGCTGTTACCACAGGTTCATTAAAGACTACATGAAGATCATCAAGCCTCTTCAAGACCTGAGCCAAAACTATCCTCCTGCCAACCAAAAACAGAAGGGTCCACCACAGTCCACTCCTGAGAAAGTCTACAACAGAGTGCAATAACCATTTGTCCCAAGATGGATCCGAGCTTGTGATAAAGCCTGTGAAGAGATAATCAGACAGTTGACCAATGCCCTGTGTTAATTTATACAGATCCTGGGAAATGGACTCCTGTTGCACACAGATGCCAGTCTCAGTGATTTGGGAGCTGTACTCTATCAGGAATACCTGCAAAGACTTGGACCAATAGCTTATGCCAGTCACAGTTTGTCTCGGTGTTTTAGCACTCAAATGGGCAACTGTCAATTAATTCCACAAGTATCTGTATGAGGCCCCACCACAGCCCACACCGACAACAACCCTCTCACCCACGTGGAGACAATTGCAAAGGTGGATGCCACAGGCGATCATTAGTTGTCAGCCCTCTCAACATGTGATTACTATGTGGTGTGACGCTGACATGCTATCCAAGATACCTCCACCAGGGTGCCAGGGCCCGAATGGATCCATATATCCCAGAGAGTGCCTTCAAGCTTTGTGTAAAAGATATAACCCTGAAGAATTCACAAACTCCAGTGAGCCACCTCCTGGAGGACAGCTTGGCATCTCAGCAGATTGCATGTAGTACCTGTGGCCTAATACAATGCTGTGTCACCAGTAAACTGAGTTTGCTACAGATAAGTCCTCAAGACTAGAAGAAAGAACAAGCTGAGGATCCTGCAATAAAAGACATTATTAAACCCTCCAAAATGTTGGGGGGCAGAATTTGTCAATGTGAGTCATCCTGACACCTCCTGCTGCTGAGAGAGTGGAGCAAATTGAAAGTACATGAAGGGATGGCTTACAGAGACCCATAGAACAATGATGGGCCAAGCCTAAAACAGTTGTTACTGTCAGTCAAGTTCCAAAATCTGTCCCTCAAAGCCCTGCATGATAAGTCGAGACACTTGGTGTTGACAGAATGTTGGTCCAAGTTCAAAGAAGGACCTATTGACCCCAGATGAGCACAGAGGTGGAGCACTATCATAAACAGAGTATGATATGCATCCAGTGAAAAACACTGCCTACCTGGGCAGCCTCTTTGGTGAACATTACCACAAGTATCCCCATAGACTTGGTTTGCATTGACTTGTTGAGCTTGGAGCCAGACAAATGAACATTGCCAACATTCTGGTGGTGATGAATCATTACTACATGTATGCCAAGGCCACAGCCATTGCCAAGATTCTGGTTGAAAGGTGCTTGTTCATGGCCCACTGGCACAGTGGTTTGATTTCGACTTGCGATGCGGTGACCGGGTTCAGGAGCGGACTCAGGTCATTGGAGGGCGGCTGGGGAGAAGGATCGAGCATCCCAGGACTGCTCTCCTCTCCAGGGGAGGGTACGGGATGTCGCCAGTGCAAGGGGGGACACCTGGTGGAGGCCAGGATTGCCTCAGCATACGGGCGCCAACAAGGTTACAAGGGGCGGGTCGGACACTGGCGCCATTGCACGCTCCTGCCCCCAGTGGGAGGAAAAAACAAGCCTGCCTTTCTCTGCCTAAGTGATGCTCTCCCTCGCTGTGATCAGCTCTCCAGGCTGACTCCCACCCTATCTCGTTGTTCATGGCACCTTATGGGCTGGATGCCAGGTCTCCAATCTGGGGGTAATCCAGAGAGTCCTGGGAGTGCGGCTCATGTAGGGATGCCGCAGCTGAGGGGTCTGTGACCGGCGGATGGCTGACAGAGAGAGGTGTGGCACAAAAAGAATAAATTGAAAAAAAAAGAAAAGAAAGGTGCTTGTTCATTATGGACTGCAAAGAGAATTAATTCTGATCAGGTTGGGACTTTGAAAGTCAGCTGATCAAATAGTTGTCTCTCTGGGGATTAGGAAGTCACATACCACTCCCCCCTCTCTCTCTCTCTCTCTCTCTCTCTCTCTCAAGGTGATCTACAGCCCACAAATTGTAATAGAACCTTGTTGAATGTGTTGCACATTGAGCCCTTGTGAAAAATCAGATTGAGTCAGCAAGGAGCATGCTCATCCATGCATACTGTTGCAGTTCCAGCAATGCCACGGGGCCATGGGGGCAGTGCCTATATCTGGTCATGCTTGAAAGGGAAGCTTGGCTCCCAGTGGACCTTGCATTTGGAGGTCATCTGATAAGACACTCTAGAGACTTACACTAAATATGTTCAAAGACTTACAAAGGTGCCTACACCAGGACAAGTGCAAATTGCAACAGATTAATATGATGAAGAGGATGACCTTGTTTGTTATCACTCTACTTTGGACATTCCCCATCTGTCAAATGCTTCTGATGACTGGTAGATGCCAACTACCCCACCCACACAGTTAAATCTATATGCTGAACATTGTGAGCTCCAGTTATGTCAACTACTCCTAAACCAAAGCATGTGGAAAATCATGTGGAACCCAACAATGAGCCAGTTATTGTAAGAGCCCCATTGATGAAGAATGTGCGTGATTCAAAGCACCGGGTGAGTTTGTATCCTGTATGTGGCAACAACAATAAACCAGCACTTGCATCTGCACTACGGAATTTATCTATATGATGTTTGCAGACCACACCAGCTGCCCCAGTATCATGATTTGTTTTATGGTTGCTGCACTTCTGTCCTTTCTTAATGCCCATTTTCATTGCTTGTATTATAATAGGACAGCCCATTCTGGGAAACAACAGTCACTGTCCAGGTAGGAAGGAAGAGCACCTCCAGTCCCACTGTGATGTTCAAAAGGCCTGTAAGACCTATTTTGAAGCTGATTTATGGCACCCCTGGTACCTCCACTGTTCTGCTCCTGTATGTAGTGCATCTCAGAACTTATATCACACCCTGTTCCATACCTGATATTGTGTTCAGTAGTCCTGGGTTATAATTTTGGGATGGAGAGTACTGAAAATGTTGATCTGATAGGAACCAATTGTTTATTTAGGAATGCCTGTGAAAATGTTAATTCTGGACCTTTGATGTTGTGTGTCTATAGACCCTGTAAATGGCCTAGCTAGGAAAATTGTTGTTGCCTGTTTTGTGTCTTTCAGATATGCAATGGATAAACTCATGGAACTGCCAGGATGGCAGGATTGCTAATGACCTAAGGGAGAATTAACCCACCTCATGTGGGAGCTTACCTGGACTGCCTGCTGCTGGCTTTCGAGGCTCCACACTGCTTACTACCCACCCTCCCAACTGCTGCTGAACTATTGCTGCTGCTCTCTTGCTTATGTGCATATGTGGTAGGGAGAGAGGCTGCAGTGCAGCTCAATGCTTCTGTGCCTTCTTCACCCTCCATTTGCAGCCTGGCTGTGCTCTAGGAGCTCCAGTCCGAAATCCTGGCAGAGGGAACCAGAAGCCACCCAAAACATCACTCATCTTCGGTACCACCATGCCTATGCTTCCCATTGCCAACATTTCTCAAGTTGAAGCACACACACAGTTAGGGACTCTCCACAGCATTCCACGCTCTCCCAGCTGGCAACCACCAATAACAGCCCCACCTCATTCACAGTTCCCGTGGCATGACTGAACAATAACCCAAGAGGGCTTAAAAGAAATTAAGGGAGAAGCACACATAAAGGGGACAATAAATTTAAATAAAATAAAAGACTTTGGAGCCAAGGCTGCACCAGTGCATGGTCAGCAGCCATCTTGCTGTTCGACCCTGCCAGCCATCCAATCAGATGGCTAGAAAGCCTAGCAACAGCAACAGGGATTGTAGAGTAGCATGATGTCGGAGGACCTGTCCTAATGGGCTGGCAGACTCAGGGAGTCAAAAAGAGGGCAGATCAGGGCAGATGGACAGCCGCCTGACGAATCAGACACTGATTGGGAGAAAGAGGTTTCTGGGCCTCAAGGAGCTCATGGAAGTCAGAGAGAGGCAGTGAGGTGATCTAACTCACTGCTGTTGGATTGAGCAGGCAGCCCAGCCAGGCCCAAATCTGGTATGCCCTTCCAGAGTTTACTTGTCCACAGTTCAGTAAGCCTTATTCTGCATTCATATTGTGTGAGAGACTGTGCCAGGGAATGCCAGGGAAGGCACCTGTAAAGAAAGCTGTGAGATTGTGCCAGAAGGGCACCTGCTAAAGCCATCAAGAATATGTGCCACCGGGGCACTTACTGCAGAACAAAGCTGCTATGAGAAACTCTGAAAGATTCAGCCCTGAGAGAGTCAGCTGAGCTGAGAAACTAGAGACAGATACCTACATCTCTATCAAACTGCTGCACAGCCAGGTAGGAGACCTGCCAACTGCTATCAAGTGGGGTGAATTGGGGAATTGAAGTCATAGGATGTGTGCCCTGAGTATGTAGGTGTAACCCCCAGCAAATGGGGGTTCCAAAAGTCTTCCAGGAGCTTGCTTGAAGGCTTCAAGCCTGATGGTGTTCGCGCCTAAGCTGCTTATCTGTGAGTGCTTTAGAGCCTCTGGTACTGTCTCTTTGCCGTCTACCTGCAGACATTATTAATTTGGATGGGGGTCTGTGTGTTTCCCTGTTTGAGTCCCACTTCACGCTGCTGCCAAATCGGCCTGCCTGCTGCCGCCGCTATATGCGCAGAAGGAGGTCTTTCAGAAGATGTAAATGTTTGCTGGTAACCTGTTAGAGTAATAATGAAAATGCAGTTTGTTTTAACCTGCTTTCTTATAGCAAGGACTGTGCAGAGTAAGCTCCTCATGTTGGTTCTGAACTGCCGAATTGGACCAATCATTGTGGGATCCTTTAAAATGGAGCCTGCTCTGGGAATCAGAACTTGACTCTCCTTTGGAGCCTGCTGTAAGGGGATTGTATGAGCAGTGACTCTGGGAAATGTAATTTGACTTCAGCACCTTTTTGCACCAACAGGGGAGTCTGATTGTGAGTGACAGCCAAACCAGCCAACTGAACTGGGAGGAGCTCAAAGGAAATGCCTGGCTCTGTCTACTGGAAAGATCAGATGAGTTGTGACTGTGAAGAGGGAAGGAGCCCAGGCTCCTGCGCTTGTTGAGTTTTCACGGGAAGCCTGTGGGCCCTGAAGTTCGGCCTACAACTGTTTGTGAGTGCCAATGTGGACTGAACCGGAGTTGTAAGGAGAAAGAAGCACCAGAAGTGAGGAAACCAGGCTCACCCTGTAGAAGACTGGAGAAACTGCTGAATCAAGCTCGGTCTGTCAGGAACTGAATTTGCTGTGTGTTCTCCCGGTATTGTGCAGTAATTGCGATCAGGATAGAGAAGCAGCCTGCCTGGTATAGTACTTTCCTTTACATATAAATTGTGTAGTGCTTTTGGGGAATCGTGGTTTCAAATCCCTGTACAGTGAATTGAGTGCCTGAAGCTGGAAGTAAACCCCAGCTTAATCCAGACTACATCCATTTGCTCTGAACTACAGTGGGGTCTGGTCACAAGGACCTTGCCCACATGGTCTGCTCCTCCTGGCAATCCAGGACAATCTGCCTTCCATCCAGTTCCCAGCATTGGGTTTGAGTACAAAAGCAGGTAGCTCCCTGCCATCTGTTTTTTCAATTACAAGTGTGTCATCTAATTGTTTTTTTTTCTTCATGAACTGAGCCAACTGCCCGGATTACAATTTGGGTATTGTGCAAGTGTTTTTTCCTTCACAGGGCCCCGACCAGCTGCACCGATCCTGGCTAGCCCCCATCCTGGGTACCCAGTAAAGTGACAATTTGGGACTCTGAATATGCACAGTACTGTGATTATTAATGTGATTAACCTAATTAACCTGATTTCCCTGTCCTTGTTACAGCTCCTTAAATAAATCAGATCTGTTTGTTTCAGCAAAGTTACACTGACTGAGGTATTCATTTATGTTAAAGTACTGCACTGTGGTTTTTGTACTGTATCATCTTGTTTTACAGGGGTCCCCAGAGTTCAGTTGACAGAGCCAGTCCTGGGGTAAGTGTATATTGTGAAGATTTTTCTGACGCATTGTGTGGGCCACTAGTGGGAAGAAAGGGGTTGCAGTAACCCAGAGGGCTATGACCAAGTCTCTTGAGACTGTCCGAACCTCGACTCCTGGGTGGAGGCACCACATTAGATCCAGGCCCCTCAACCTGTTGTTGGCCGAGCAGGCAGGGGTAGTTGCCCTTGGGATAGCCCTTCTGTGATATTTTCATAACTCACCATAGCTCTGCCACTCTTAAGTTATAGTTGTTCCCTCACACTTGGAAATAAATTGTATATGTTGAGTCTGGCCAGTTCACATCTTCTGTTCATACCACAGTGTAAAATCTTTGCATCAGTTCTCAGTATGAAGATGCATCTTTTCTCTGAGTTCAGTGACAGGCCTGAGTGGAGTACAGACAGAGTATTTCATTATGATGCACCTAGCCTTCCAGATCTAGTTGATGACCTACACCACATTAAAATGCTATGTTACTTTTGAGCTTGAGTGTGTTGGCAGCAATCAATTTATACAGCCAGAAATGATGAGTCTGGAAAATAAATTGAGATATTTATGTTAATGACATATCTCATAAAATAACTAATTATTTTTGAATTTGGGCATATTCTTATCACTGGATATGTATAAATGGATAAACCTCAACACCACTTTTCTGTATTAACATTTCTGAAAAGTAGCACACTAAGGGTCTTTGGGAGCCCTAATGACAGCTTATGTATCTGCAAACTGGACCTTTGTAATGTAGTTTCTGTACTAATTTATTTTCTCTTTGCCCCTTATGGACCCCTGTCCTCATCCCAGATGAAACAGTTACCTTTATGTGTACCCTTTCTCCAGCATAGATGGCTGGTGCACAGCTGCCAACTCAGTTAATGCCAGTGCTGCTCACTGGACATCTGGCAGGGGTGAGGCATAAATGACAGGTGGCACAATTGTCTCCCTTTTCAGTAGCTTCACCTCTGCGACATGCCCAGCCTCAAGTTGGCTTCAGTGCAAGATTTTGTGGTTCGGATGCAAACACCAGTCTCCCATGTGCGTGATAACATGCTGCCTTTATACCAGTGGGACAACCCATTGTAATTTAGTTTTTCATTACGCTTTTCTCAGCTTTAAGTTGGTTTACTTTTTCTAAATCCCAGCGCTCAGTCTTGAAAAACTGGCGGTCATAGCTCTGTGATGATGTAAATGGAGCAAGAGCAGGATTCTTTTCCTGTGGCGCCATGCCTGCCTGCTCCTTTGACTTCCACCCCAAAATGATCTAATATAATAGATATTCTGGGCAGACTAGACGGTCCGCCGATCTTTTTCTGGCAAGCATTGTCTAGGGTTCCTATCAGTCTCTTTGTCACTCCCTGTTTTGATTGGGAGGAGACCCTGCCTTCCCTGTCTAATTGCTTGTCAGCTTGAAAAGAATCCCCGCCAGTGACTGCAGAGACTCTATATCTTCATCCCTTCAGCTGGGCAATCTACTCTCCTCTTTACTCCCAGCCTGAACCACACAGTTCAATTGACAGGATGTGGCTGGCACATGTGTGGAGCTGACAGATACTATTCATAGAAAACATAGAAACATAGAAGTTGTTGGCAGAAAGGACCTCTTGGTCCACCCAGTCTGCCCTATATTCTGTACCTACTATGCTGCCGCAGATTCTACTTGATCTATGGCCTTATCCCCCAGCCCTGTTACTAAGGTCCCTTGTGCCTATTCCATGCATGTTTGAATCCTTGTTATCATTTTAGTACCCACCATCTCTACTGGGAGGTTGTTCCAGATGTCTACTATCTTTCCGTGAAGAAGTACTTCTCACATCCCATCTGAGCCTCCCTCCAGCCTCATATAATGCCCCTTTGTCCTTGAGCCTCTTTCTATATAAAATACCACCCTCCTATACCTTATTAATAGGGGTGGTGGACCTGTCCGCATGAAATCAGAACCTCCCTGATTTCAAAGGTCCGATGGCGCCTGGTAGATAGTAGAGAGAGAGAGAGAACAGAGATGATGGCCACGCTTGGCTAGCCATCGTATTACTGCTTGCTGTTTCATTTGTTACGCTATTCGCTTTACCGACTGCTGTTTACCGCTTACCGAGTCAGTTGTATTTAATTTTATTTTACATTTTTAGAAGATTGTGTCTGTTCTCCTGCTATTCTGCTTCAGTGTGCCCATTTGTTGGGACTAAGTGTCTGGTTAGAGGAAAGCTACGGAGGATGTAAGTGAAGCTTCGGTGACATCTAACTCCTAAGTTTTTCATTGTTCGATTTATTTTTGCTTTGTTTGGATTGGTGTTTGGCTTTCTTCTACTTGTGTGGTGTGCTTTTAAGGGCGCCGAGTAGACTAGTGCTGGAACTGTTACGGAGACTGAGTGGCTCAGTGCCCGCAGCCATGGCTCAGTGTGGGGTTTTGGCCGGTGTGTGTGTTCCCTGAACGTGACTTCCAGGACTCCAGGAGGATTAACTTGCTACTAACTTGATCGGAAGGTTCGTTGGGGATAAAAAGGTTAAGAAGATCCTGTTGCCTTTTGGAGTGCAAGATTATATTTTGTGCATTTGTGACTGGGTGAACTTGGGCCTGGACCTTATAGTTGGGTCTGAGGGATTCCTGAGGTGCTTTAGGGCTAGTGTCCCACACAGGGGTTGGGAGTAGGGCGGTTGGAGGGCCGGTCCAGTGTTCTTTTTCCTCTAGACTCCTGGGGTAGCCAGCTGGGGACTGACTTAACTTGAGTCGAGGTAGGGCTACTAACTCTAGCCTGGGGTAATTACTCTGAATTGCTGGAAGGAACCTGTGGCCTGTTGATGGTCCTTTTGAATTGGAGTTGGAAGCCTGAGACTGGAAGACTGGGAATTACTTTACTTGCTGGTTACTTTTGATGACACTGGGGCTGGTATTTTCAACTCTGCAACTTGAGGCTGTAAAGGTTGTTTGTCCGATGTGTTTACAGCTGGACTGGACTTCTTCTGATTGCAAGTACTTTGCCATTTTATGTGTACTCTTGAGGAAATGTTGTGGGCAGTGAGAGTGCTCGGTAACAGCTGTGAATCCACCTACTTTTCAGATATATGTGAGAGATATCGCCTGGAGGGTGGTTCTCACAACATTTCCTCAAATCCCTTTTGTTTCTTATTTTTAAGTGTATTATTTTGATGTGTACTTATTTGTTTTGTAGTAAGGTAAGAGTGCTTAGTTTAAGTAGGGCACCAGGTAGTGAGAGGACTTGTGTGCTAAATAATTGTTTTATGATTGTATTTAGTTAAATTAGTTAGTTTAAGTTTGGTTGGCCCCAGGTAGTGAGAGGGACCTGTGGGCTAAATAAATAAATGTTTTAGGGTATTTATGTATTTGGGTGGTTTAGTTAATTTTAATTTAGTAATTTGTTATTCTAATTTTGAGGGAATAGATCATTAATTTGTGGGGAAGTGAGGGAGAAATTTTAGGATAGGGTGAGATTTGTGGGGTTTTATATTATTTACAGTTGTTGTAAATTTATCAGCTAGATCTGTATTGTATTGTTATGTCTTGGGCCTGGGACATATGTCATGGTTTTATCCCCAAGTCATAAGCTATTCATCCTCCGCTCTTCATGCACTCTGCCCCGTTGTCTTTCTCCACCTATCAAGCGTCGGGCTTTGGGTATTGCTCATAGGAGGGTGGTGGGGTGGTGGTGAACAGTGGTGGTTGGAAAGTGGGTGCTCTTATTGGGGTTGTTAAGCCCAGAAGACTGGGGTGAAGTGTTGTCTAGAATGTGGGCCATCTTGTCTCAGTCTCCATACCAAGGGCACCACCTTTGGGGGTGGGCAGGAAGTCGGGGCAGCTCAGGGCTCTGTCCAACTCAAGGTGTTATGCAACTCCAGATCTGTTAAAAGCAAGACCGCAATTATTGCTGATCTTGTTGGGTCAGCGGATCTGGCGTGCATCACCGAAAACTGGCTGGTTGATAATGTGGGCCCAATATTAGAGGCTGCAATTCCAGCTGGGTATTCGTGATACACCACCCGAGATTGGACCGCTGGGGTGCGGTCTGTTTCAAGAACGACTGGATTTCACTAGTGTACCAGTTGAGGAGGCCAGATCATTTGAATGTGCTGTGGTAGCAGGTGTGGGCTATGGGATTGCTGTCATCTACTGTCCACCCGGAGATGGGAAGCAATTCCATAAGGAAGTGGTGGACTTGGTTCAACTCTGGCATTTGAGTCGCCCAGGCTGATGGTCCTGGGTGACTTCAATGCCTGTATCGATGACTAACCTCTCGCAATTTGGACAACATTTCCTCCAGTTGAAGAATTCACTGGGCCTCACACAGGTGAATTACCACTGCTACCCATAAATTTGGCCATTCTTTGACCTGGTTTTCCTCCTGGGGATCGTTGCCTCTGACGTGGGGTGGAACCTGTTGTATGGTCTGATCACTACACTGTGTGATTCAATTTTGCACCTCCTCGTGAGGGCAAACCCCTGTGGAGATGGTCGGTACCGCCCTTTATGGGATGTTACTCCCGATGGCTCAGCGGAGCTTGATCTATCAGAATTTCCTGTGGCTAGTAGGGATCTGAGGTTTTGGTTCTGGCCTATAATAAGACCATTACCTCAGCACTGGATTCTATTGCCCCAGTCCGTGTCGTCCTCTCTCCCTTAAGCCCTCGGTCTCTGTGGTTTGATGGAGCCTTGAGGGAGTTGCAGCGACTAGGATGCAGGTTAGAGTGGTGCTGGTGGAAATCCGGTTTAGATGCCAACCATCTTAGACTGCTAGAGCATTATCAACTCTATCAGTCAGAAATTTCCTATAAGAAGACAGAGTTCCTGTCGGAAATTGCTGCCGCTCAGAACCGACCAACTCAGCTCTTCAGAACTGTGGACAGGCTGTGCAACCCAGCCTGTCTGCAGGTCTGAAGAGAATTTTCACAATTGCAGTGTGAAGAGCTTGCTCAGTTCTTTTCTGATAAGGTGCAACATTAGGTTGGAGACTGCGGCGCACACTCTATGCGAGTTGTTGATGATCGTTGTTTGTCACTATCCCTCCTTTTCCTGGAGTTCCTCTCGACCGCCAGAAATTGTGGATGTTATGTGGATTGTCCAGGGATGCACCCACATGCTGTAGCTTAGATCTGGGCCCTACATCCCTGATAATGGGTTGTGGTGATGCTATCGTCCGGTTCTGGTGCAGATAGTCTGGTGCTCCCTTGACTCTGGTGAGTATCCCTGCTCTTTGAAAGAGGCAGTGGTGACACCTTTGTTGAAGAAGGCTTCACTGGACCCAGACTCTTTGCAAACTACAGGCCTATCTCTAACTTTCCTTTGTGGGAAGGTGATTGAGAAAGTAGTGGCTGCTCAGCTGGAGAACCATTTGACCATCCATACCATCTACGAACCTCTCCAATCCAGTTTCGAAAGAGGCACAGTACCGAGACTGTGCTGGTTCGGTGCTCAATGATCTCCTGATGGCAGAGACCAGAAAAAATGGTCCATCTTGGTACTTTTAGATCTGGCATCAGCTTTGACATCATTGACCATGGGGTTCTGCTTGAGCACCTGAGATTCATCTGTGGGCTCTCTGGTTTGGTCCACAGATGGTTTACATCTTTCCTCACCAGGAGAACTCAGAGGGTGGTGTCTGGTTTTTCCTCCGACTCTATCTCTCTGTCTTGTGGGGTGCCTCAGGGTCAGTGCTGTCCCCTATGTTGTTTGCGGTGAACATGCTTCCCTTGAAGACATTGTAAGATGGTATGGGCTGAGGTTTCATTCTTATGCTGATGCTACCCAGCTCTACCTGTCTTTTTGCCATCCAGGTTGGAGCACTCTCGGTATTTAATGACTGCCTCACTGAAATCCAGGATTGGATGAAGTCTAGCTGGTTGAAGTTGAACCCTGGGAAGATGGAGGTGATGGTTGTGGATACAGGTCACGGATAGGGGGTTGGGGCAGGTCAACCCATAGGATTATTCCTTAGGGACTCGAGCTTCCTACCTCTGAACAGGTGCGAGACCTAGGGGTGATACATGATGATGGGTTGACTCTTGAGCACAGGTGTTGGCTGTCGTTAAGTTATTCTTTATCATGTGAGAAACATCGCTAGGATCAAGCACCTTGTTCCGCCTGGTGACCTTCCTACATTGATCCACACCTTTGTGACCTCGCGTCCTGGATTATTGCAACTCGCTGTACTTTGGGCTACTGGGGGTTGATATCTGCTGCTTGCAGCTGGTGATTGCAGCCCAGTTGTTGTTGGGGATTCCTATATCTCCCATATCACACCGTGCTGCAGGAACTGCACTGCCTGCCTGTTCAGTGGCAGATCACCTTCAAAGTTGGTTTACTGACATATAAAGCCCTACACAGACTGGGCCCTGACTACCTGAAAGAACTCCTGGTTTCACCGCCCTGAGCAACCGCTCTGCTCGACCGACGAGGGGTTGCTGGAGAGTCCAGGGTGTCTTTAAAATCTTCTGGGGCCTGGGCATTTACGCTCATGGCCCCTACCTCTAGAATTCTCTACCCGCCAGATTAGGGAATGCATGATCGTGGGAGATTCAAACAGGCCTTAAAAACGTATCTTTGGAACAAGGCATATGTTGATGAAGACAACAGATTCTGACTGTATTGTATATTTTATTGTGATTACAGCATTGTTTTACTTGTTTTAACTGTTTTAATTGTACTGCGCCTTGACATCTGGCGCATTAAAAATAAAGCATATTATTATTATTATTATCAGTATGCTGCTGCTCAGTATACCAGGTCCTCATTGCTGTAATTTTTACTTTTAGAAGTTTTTTAGCCTGGATCACCTCTCCTGTCTGAATAAAACACTAGTCATAAAAAAAACCGTCTGCTGTGTGGTGCTGTTAATGCGCCTGCTTGAAAGTGAATCATTCACACAAACGCACATGCTTGAGAGGAAGGATTTGAGAGTGTGAACAGGCCTCAAACAGTCCGGAGTGATGTAGGCTGCATAGCGCAGGTAAATTGGTTCCAAGAGAGTGAATGGTGCCTTTTATTTTATTTTCTATTATTTGCACGTATTCTCTAGCCATGAAGGTGTAAGCAGCAAGAACGGCAGTGGCAGTAGCAACAGTGGCTAAGGTAGGAAATAATATTTTAGTGGACTTATGCAGTAGGAACTGCTCATCATCAGCAAGTGTAAACTGGCCAGAAGTTATGGCTCAAGAGTGAAGTGATGAGCTAGGGTGGGTATGCTCAGAACAGTGATGGTCAGCAGGACCGTGTAAATTTGTATGTAAAAAGAAAGTATGTGGAACCACATGTGGATCGTGCCAGTAAACGCCTGTGATGATGGTGTTTCTGAGCATGGAATTTGAGATTGCTAATGCTGTTTGGTAAATAAAGAATTAAGTTGTTGAACTCATATTGTTTGTTTGTATTATGCTTTTACCCTTCTTCACACCCCTGGTCAGACACTCCTTCAGGTTTTCCTCATGGTCCTTCCGTCTGCTCGCATCCTTGACCCAGCCACTAGCCTCATATCATGGCCCCCCTGGAATCCCGGCATATCCCTTCGCCTGGTGGGTCCCCTGGTAGGGGACAGCCAGCACACTATTGTACATTGACCTGGGTGCCACTGAGGGAGTGCTGGCAGTCAAGGCCTAACAGCAGCGGGGCCGGAAGAACCATCATCCAGTCGGCCAGGGCAGTTTCCTAGGTTTTCTCCCGGAAGTAGTGTGCCACATGGCGTCAAGGCATATGCCGATGCCATTCCCCAATGTTTCAGCTCAGGCTACGTGCTGTACTCCCAGCCTCCGCCAGGAGTCAACAGGTGCCAAGATGCTTCTCCTCCCCTGAGAAGGCAAGCCATCCAGGATGCTCCTTTCCTTCTCCCTGGCCGGCCCTCCAGCGACCTGAGTCCATTCTCAACCCAGGTCACCGGCGTCAGTAAGCGGAAATCCAACCACAGCCGATGGGCCGCTGAACCATTTTAAGTCTTTCAAGCCAGTTCAAAGGAGGGCAGATCAGATGGCAGTTGTGTGTTTGGAATTTGGATCTGGATTGAGTTTAACCTGGTAACGTGCACCGAGGACTCTTGTGTCTGCACACAGACTTGTAGAGCTGCAGCCTTCTGTGTTTCTGAGCTAGAGAACTGTAGAGAATTATACGCTGCTGCTGTTTATGATTTTTTTTGTCAGAGTGCAATATAAATTTCTGTTTTAAATGTCTGAGCAAATGACAGTCCTGTCTCTCTTGTTCATGCAGGATGGATTTGACAGTTTTGAGTGATTAAAGCTGTGTCCTTTATAATGTGGGACAGTTGAGAGGCATGTTAACATGTTGTGGCTTCATTGGTTTAATTCTACTACTTCACTTTTAATTCAACATCATTATGACTGCTTTGAGCAAGAGCGTTTCTTTTATTTGCTTGTACATGTTCATCTGAGCTTTCTGAGCTGCTCAGCTGTCTTGAGGTTGTACTCGGTGTGCCAGCAAGAGTGCTTCTCTAAGGGTGATCTGCTTTGTTCTGGCATAGGCAGGAGAAGGGGATTGGATTTATTTATGTATTGAAATCTTGGAACAGCTTTTCATATAGGTTCCATGTCAAAAGAACAACATCATCATGATAACAATCACAATAACCAGTACACTGCAAGTGTCACCAGGCCTGAATACATCTATACATGGATGTGTGCACTGTGAATTTAGGCAGGATGGATGCCAGGCAACATATGGAAGAATACATGTTTGTACATAGGGGCAGGGGGTTATGCTGGGCGTGTGGGAGGTGAAAGATTAAACTGGGCAGGGTGGATGCTAGCAAATGGGTGGAGGAGGGGTCTACTAGGAAGGGTTAATGCTAGCAGACGGATGGTCCAGGAGTGTTCATAGTGGCAGGATGGCAGCTAGTAGATAAATGGGTGTATTGGATTACATAATACATGTGCGGAATTGACTTTAGAATAGTGGATGCAAGCAGAGGGTGTAGGGGTATACATACTGGAGCATGATGGGTGGCTGTTGATGTGAGGGGCAGCAATTCACATATTTAGGACGGTGGGTGTCAGCAGGTGAGAGAGAGAGAGAGAGAGAGAGAGAGACAGTGGTGTGTACATTGGGGACAGGGTGGGAGTTTGAGGGCAGGGATGTGAAAAGATGAAAAAATTACTGGAGTTGAGCGATGTCAATAGATGGGATGAGGATCAAGGAATCAACCTACAGAGGTGAGGAGCCTGTCAGCTTAATAGGAGAAGCTGGGGATCTGCATTCTGAGGCAGGGAGGAGTCACGGTGATACTATATTACCAAACAGATGATAAGGGACAAGAGCATTTCTGGGTACCCTGTAGCCAAAAAATGGGAAACAGAGAAGTAAAATGCAGGCAGACACACTCAGATTAGAAAATACTTTATTTTCTATTTTCATACATTTGTTGGTCATTTTCCGACCAACCAACCAACCAACCAACCTTTATTTCTAGAATGCTATTCCAGCATAGATCATAGTGTTTACACAGTATAATCAGCACTTTTAAAACACACAGCCAAGTTTCTAAAACATAGCAAGAATTTAAATATCAGTATATGCCATCTCAAATAAATAAGTTTTCAAGGCAGATTTAAAGGCTCAATGGATGGGCAATCCCTTATCCGACAAGCTAGAGAATTCGCAGAGTTGGAGCAGCAAAAGCAAATGACCTAGCTGCTGATGTTGTCAAATGGACCTGGGAATCTCCAGCAACCCCTTGTTGGTGGAGTGGAGAGGGCAAAGTGGGCAGCAGGGACAAAGGAGCTCTTGCAGGTACCCTGGCCCCTGTCCGTAAGAGGGCCATATGGGTCAGTAATCCGACCTTGAAGGTGATCCTCCACTGCACCGCAGCCAGTGCAAAGTGCAGAGTACAGGAGTCACATGGTCAGATCTCACGTAACCTGTCAGCAACTTGGCAGCCGATTCTGCACCAGCTGCAGGTGGCAGAGGTCTGCTTCACAGTAGCCCTAGGTATAGGCATTGCAGTAATCAAGGCGAGGTCACCAAGGCTTAGACTAACATTGAAGGTCATCAGGTGGTACCAGGTGCTTTAACTGGGCAACATTCCTCTGATGATAAAAGAGGACTTGACAATGGCTGACACCTGAGTCTTAAGTGTCAGTCCGCTATCAAGCATGATGCCCAGATTTCGCACTCTAGTCAGAGGTCCTCAGCTGGTTGCCCCGCAGCCAAAGCCCGATGGCTGCCCAGCCAAGATCCCTCCACCCCGATGACCTGGGTCCACAACCAACACCTCAGTCTTATCTGGATTCAGCCTGAGCCAGCTGGCACTCATCCATTCCTGAATCTGAGTGAGACAGCAATTAATCACGTGTGAGTACAGTTGAGTATCATCTGCATAACAGTAAAAACTCAACCCGTATCACCTTATAATGTCCAGCAACGGCAGCATATACACCACGAGCAACATGGGGAAGAAGAGCCTGTGGCACCTCACATGGAAGAGAGATAGGGTCGAGAAAATACCCCAGACTCCACTCTCTGTGTCCTGCCAGTGAGGAATGAATGGAACCATCTGAGGACTGTGCAACTCAGCCTGCAGAAAAGCCGCCAGCCCAGCAACCCCCATGATCCACGGTGTCAAATGCTGCAGAGAGATCAAGGAGGACCACAATGGAATGGCTCCTCCAATCCCCGCTATCAGGAGATCATTAATACCTGGACCAACGACATCTCAGTACTATGTCTCTTCCTGAAACTGGACTGGGAGGATCGAGATGTCGGGTGGTCAGATGATCCTCGAGCTGCAACACAATTGCCTTCTCAATAGCTTTACCTACAAAGGCAGGTTAGAGACTGGCCTGTAGTTTGCTAGACAGTTAGGGTCCAGAGAAGATTTTTTCAGGAGGGTGAACCACTGCCTCCTTCAGGGTGTCCATAAACACCCCGGTCTCCAATGAACACCTAACTATCTCAGTGAGGACCAGTTCTGCTGCCTCCACACACCCCACAAGGAGGTGCATTGGACCTGAATCTAAACCACAGTATGTCGGGTCAAAGCCCTGTACCAGCTTCAAGACATCATCGATTGCCACCAACCAAGAAAGTTCACCAGACAAATTGGGTGCTAGTGCTCCCACACTGATCTCCGCTCTGCCCATTTGAGTGAGCTACATGGATCTCTGACCTGATGGTCACAATCTTATCTGTGAAAAATTGGCGAATTCCTCACACTTCTCTTGTGAAAAGATGCTCGATTCTGGAGACAGGCTGGATTGCACAGCTTGTCCACAGTATGGAAGAGCTCAGCCAGTTAATTTTATGCAGCTGCAATCTCCCGGACAGGAATTCTGCCTTCTTATATGAGACCACAGATTGATATACCTCATAATGGGATATCAATCTAAGTTTGTCATCATTTAGGCCGGATTTCAGCCAGCAACATCTAACTTTCTTCCCACTCTCCTCAGCTCCCCTAGGTCCTATTAAACCACAGGAACCGAGGGCGTAGGATGAGCGGGCTAACACAGACAGGAGCAATGGCATCCATGGCCTCCCACTGCCTTATTATAGGCTCATAGTAGATTCTCTGGATCCCTGCTAACACTTGCACTGCCCAAGAGGTCCAGAACTGCCATCAGACCATCTGGAGTTACTTCTCGTAATGGCGGTGCATCGACCATCTCCGTAGGGGCAGGCCCATTGAGGGCCATGTGAAACTGAACCCAATAGCATGGTGATCAGACCATCTGATGGGTTCCACCACCACGTCCAAGATCTCCATCCCCAGCCGGAATATCAGATCCAGTTAATGACCCTGTATTTGGGTCACAGAGATAATTACCAGTGTGAGCCCCAACAACATCATCAACTGGAGGAAGTCTTGTCCAAATTAGAGAGTTTATGTCAACCCAGGGTTTGAAGTCCCCAGTGCCAACCACCTGGGGCTTCCAGTACCATCTCAATGATGAAGTCTGCAACCTCCTGCAGGAACTCCTTCCTGCTCCTGGGTGGATGGTAAATGAGAAATATCCTACAACCCACACCTGTGCCCATGATACATTCAAAGGATCTAGTGGCCCCAACTGGTACCTCTACCAGGCCCAGCTCTGTCTTGAAACAGATGGCTACCCCACCACCCCTATGATCAAACCTCAGGCAGTGTATCACCAAGTACCCAGCTGGAACAGCTGACTCCAAATAGGACCAGCATTTTCGTCTAGCCAGGTCTCAGTGATGCAAGCCAGGTTGGAAGACCTAACAAGATCTGCAATTACTGCTGTCTTGTTTTGAATTGACCTGGCATTGCATAACACCATCTGGGTTGGATAAGTAGTCATGGTTGACTGGGCTACCTGCCCACTGCAAGTGGAGCCCTTGGGTATAGGCACCAAGCAGGGCAGACCCCATTCCTGAACCCATTTTGCCTCAGGGCATCTTCTTGACTCTACCACTCCAATTCATCCCCTCCACTCCTTACCTGAACCCCCACCCCACCCCACGACTCCACATCTCCTCAGAATCCTCAAGGTGCGACAGCACCTATAGACCTCAGCTGAAAGAGGGGGCAATCAAGGGCAAAGGCCCTGAGCTCAGCGGAGAGTAATCTGGTATTAACATTAATTTCTTAAAGGTTCTAATTTGAATCAGAATCAATCAGAACTCTGGCATAGATCCTGATCCTCATAATAAGGGACAGGACCTTTAGGGTCTGCCCAGCCCTTATTAATGCCATTGAGGTATTTGAACATTTCTATCATGTTCCCTTTCCTCCTTTTCTCTAGAAAGTACATATTCAATTTCTTGAGTCTTTCCTTGTAGGGCTTCTGCTACAGGCCATACACCATTTTGTTGCCCTCCTCTGTGCTGCTTCCACCTGTTCTACATCCTTTCAGAGATGGGGATTCCAGTACTGGACACAGTTATCCAGGTGGGACCTCACTATCGATCTATACAGGTAACACTACCTCCATTTTCTGCTGGAGACACCACTCGATACATCCCAGCATTCTACTAACCTTTCCTACTGCCTTATCACACTGTTATGTTACCTTTAGGTCATCAAATATGATGACTCCAAAGTTCCTTTCCTGGTTTGTGGTTGTCACCATCTCCCCCATTTGGAACACTGCCCTTGGGTTTTATGTCCTATGTGCATAATTTTGCACTTTTTAGTGTTGAAGCCTAGTTGCCAAACCTTTGACTGGTTTTCCAGGTTTTCAGATCATCCTCATTCTTTCCACCTCCTCTGGTGTGTCCACTCTGTTGCATACTTTTGTGTCATCTGTGAACAGGCATACCTTCCCTTCCAGCCCCTCTGTGATGTCGCTAATAAAGAAATTTGAGAGGACCAGTCCCAATACTGACCCCTGTGGCATCCTGCTGGTTACTTGCTTCTTCTAAGTGAACCCCATTTACCACCACCCTCTGACTCCTGTTATTTAGCCAATTACTTATCCATTTTACTACCTTTGGCCCCACTCCCAGCCTGCCCAGCTTGTTTACCAGCCTCCTGAGTGGCACAGAGTCGAAGGCCTTCATGAAATCCAGGTAGGCCACATCCTCTGCTCCTCCCTGATCCACTTTCCTGGTAACCCAGTCAAAGAACTCAATCAAGTTTGTTTGGCAAGATCTCTCCCCTGTGAACCATGCTGCCTTGGATCCTTTAATCCCCTGGTCACAAGGTATTCCCCAATTCTTTCTTTTAGCCATATTTCCATAACTTTGCCTGGATCTCATTGATCTCTGACAGTCAGTCTCCCAAACTCCATAAGCCCAAGTTCAGGAGACTGACTGTCAGAAGACCAGATATGGGTCTTGATGCAATGTGGGGGCAAGCCCCTGCACCCCGAATTCAAAATAACCAACTCCAAGGGGAGCAGACCTCAGGGTAGGTAAAAAAAATTATGGAGGCAGAAGAGCGCCATGCAAAACTATTCATCCTGCTAACAGAACCTGGGTCTGAGCGCCATGCAGGCCAAGCTGCTAGTGGCTTAGTCCTCCATGCCATAGGAGCAGCTTGGCAGTTTCTGTATTTTCCCACCCTTGTGGTACCTGACTAGGGGTAGTGTAGCTGTTCATCACATCTGCTACCTTACTCCTGTCAGCACCAGCTCCCGCTCTTTCGGGCGGGTGTGTGTCGGGCTACTGCACTCGGGATCCTGAATGTTGGGATTCTGAGTGTTGATATTATGTAGATACCCTATGCCCACTACTGAAGTCAGGCTTACTGGTCTAGTTTCCGCCTTCTCTCTATCCCCACTTTTGTGACGTGGACCACATCTGCCCTCCTCCAGTCCCCAGAACCGTCAGAGGTGCAGTCAGCTCCTCCGTAAGTTCCTCAGTATCCTGGGGTGAACCCCATCTGGCCCCATTGCCATGTCCACTTTCAGTTGTGTTAGTTCCTGAGGACGCCTCGCCTCCGTAAAGGACTAGTGTCCACCTTCCTACCTTTAATGCCCTTTTCCTCCATCTGTGGCCTGCCACTTACCCTTCCTTCATAAATACTGAGCAAAAGTACTTGTTCAATATGTCAGTCTTGGTCCTTTCCACACAATCCTCCTTCCCTTTTAGTCTTACTATCCCTGCCTTGCTCTTCTTCCTTTGCTTATGCACCTAAAGAATGTTTTATCCCTTTTACTGACTTGGCAATGTACTCCTCTGTTTGTGCCTTTGCTCTCCTAACTGTTTTTCCTGCTTCCTTTTCGTGCATCCATTTTGCAGTGCTGAAAAAATGTGACTGAAACTCCCGGTACATGCTTTTAACCAGCTTTGCTCCATCAAACTGACGGCACTGTTTAGCATCAGGGCAAAGCCAAAGCAATTTTATTTGTTTGTTGCCATTTCCAAAAGACTCAGGACGCCTTACAACAGTAAAACAAGTATTAAACAAAACTATGAATAGTAAATAACAGTCAGCAGATAATAACTAATCTGGGCTGGACTAAGTGAATAAAAATGTTTTTAAGAGGTCTTAAAGACCTCCAGAGTTCAGGCAGACCATACAGTTACTGAAACTGTATTCCAAAGCAATGAGGCAGCAACTCAAAGCCCTGTCCCCTCCCACAGAATGGGGTGAAATACACCTGAAGAGATGAAGGTATGAGGGGTTCTGCAGCAGAGAGGGTAATTTGGCTAAAAATATACAAGTAATCAGGTCAAACAAATGCAACACTAAGCCAGTAATGACAAAAAAAACCACACAGAAGTGTAAAAGCCAACATTTTGTTGTAGAGAAATACTGTACCAATGAATTCTGCAGAAAACTACAAGGCCAAGTATATCGAGTGACAGAAAAGACAAATGCAGTTAATATGTTGTGATACAATGGAAAAGTAAGCTCTAGTTTAAAATGCTGCCCTCATTTGGGCTCCTTGGTAAAGAAAGTCTGCAAATGAAAAGTATTTCAGGAAGATTGCCCACCTGTGACACATAGCAACCTGCCACTGGAAAATGATGGGGCTTCTGATGTTCATCCAAACCTGAGGTAGAAGCGTCAGTTGAAATCCTGCTGTGGTTTGATTTTGCTTGAATTTGGACATCCTGCAAGTAATTAGTCATGGAGTGTCTTTGTCTCAAAGCATGCACACAGTGTAATCAGTCAAACCTAGTTGAGGATGACAGGAAACTATTTTAAATATCTTAAAGTACTAGTGTACTGCCTGAAATTAATATTATCCTTCAAAACAGGTGCACTATTACTTGTTATATCTGAAGTGTTTTTGCTATTCCCTTTGTTAATTAGTACATTTTCTACCTGGCAACATTTGGCATGTAGCCTGAACAGTATTCTACCTGGAGGCTGACATAGCTACAATAGTTCAAGTCTTCACACATCATCAGCCTTATGACCTTGCTGGCAGTGACACTGCAACCAACCAAGAAGAGTCAGTCACTTGCTGCAAGATCAGTCACTTGTGATGCCATAATAAGTGATGTCACAATGCTGATGAGGTGTGAAGAGGAATGGAACTAGGTACAGTATGTCAATTTCAGTTAATGAACTGCCCTTGCATCGTGGTCTAATACTGTCAGGTAGAAAACCTTCTAATAAGCAAATGGGCAATGGAAAATGCTTCAGCAATAAAAGTAACACCAGAATACTTCTATGAATTAATCACATGTCCTGCCTTTCAGTTTTGGTGCTACTAGCTATTTAAACATCCCCTCATTTCTTATCCTCAATAGCATCAAGTTTTCTGTTACATTTAGCTGTTTTTTGTACCTAAATAATTGTAAATCATAAAAACATCACCGGGTCAATTGCCATCAGTTAATCCAACACTAGGGGTTCTTGAGGATTGAGGCAAAGCTGAGGACCTAATGCCCCTAGGGTTAGATAAAGGTAGGTAACTCAACCCCTGGAGTGTATTGATGGTAATAAACTAAACATTTTTTTTCATGATGGACATGAATGAGCCTTTGTCCACTGTTGTCTCTAATTTCCTATGTTCCTATAATAACTGCTGGACTGTTACTCCTACTTATGGTTTATCATGTAGGGGACCCTCATGCACTACACACTGATTTGTTCAACTTCAATTATAGATGGAATACTGGAGGATGGATAGTATTATGATAGCTATATTATACTGTAAACCCCTTGTTTCCAGAGGTTACTAGAATCCCAGTTAGAACCAGTGGCAGGCAGGAAGGCAGCTAGTGAAATGCCAGTTAAATGGATTTCACACTGTTAAGCTCTAGTGTTAGTATCAGCTGAGCTAGAGGGTGATGTAATCTTAGGACTCTCGCAGCATCGCAAGCCACATTTGTGCTAGCTCTAGGATGTTAGCTTTAGAATGTTCAGTCAGTCCTGAGTAGGAGTCAGTGCAGGAGGCTGCAGTTGGAGCAGCTCCTCTGACAGCTCTGAAAAGAGCAACCCAGTAGTTTTGTTTGTTTTCTGACCCTAGTGGAGCCAGTACAGCCAAGAGGTGAGGTGGTGGAAACTTGTCTTAGAGGTTTTCAGTGCCCCATTCCAGGAGGGATGGGGTGAACTCCAGGATTCAGGGGCAATCCTTGGTCCAGTCTGGACTTTGTTGGAAGCTGCCTGAGATTCAACTGCTCTGTGAGTACCTGTGAACTTTGTGTGGAATAGCCCTGGGCGCCTGCATTCTCTTTGGTGAATTTTCTCTGACAAAGGGACCCTGTCACCTAGACTGTTTTCTGTTTAAATGTGTCTGCTTATGTTGGGGTCTAGAGGAGAGACTGTTAAAATACAGAACTTTTAGCTTTGTGACACCTCAGAGGTATGCCACGTAGTATGTTAAGTGTGAAAACATTTAGAAAGCATTCATTCATTACGGATGAGATAGAAATTGCTAGGGTAGAAGAGGCAGAGGGACACGTGGAGGCCTTATAGGTCACCCTCGATCCCCAGCAGGAGATAAGGTCAAGCTGGGTGTAGTATATAGGCCCCCGGGATGAGTGATGTTCTAGAGGATGGTTTGCTGGACAACATCTTGCCCAGTGTGGATCAAAAGGGAAGGAGTGGTGTTGATGGGGACCTTAATATGCCAGGTACAAACTGGGGAACCATGTCCTCTAAGGTGGCCAAGGAGCAGAGGCTGCTGGATGGCTTCCAGGATGTGTTCTTAACACAGCATGTGATGTAGCCCACAAGGGAGGTGCATGTCCTGGACGTGGTTCTGGCAGATGGGGATCTGGTAAGGGACCTGGTTGTACAGGACCCCTGACTGGGAGTGACCACAATACTGTCTGGTTTCAAATAGGCATGGGGAGGGAGATCTAGGACACTGGCAGTGGACTTCAGGGGGCAGACTTTTGGGCATGGGAAATATTCTCAAGGATCACTTGAAGAGGATTACATCAATGACAAGTGTGGAAAGAGATGGGAAGTCATAAAATGGGGACTTCATGAGGGCAGTCAGGATCTGCGCTAAGTTGAAACGTGAGAGAGCAAGGTCACATAAACCATGCTGGTGGTCCAGTGAGGTACAGGTAGTGGTCAGAGAAAAGAAGGCAGCCTACAAAAAATATAAAACAACAAGAGGGGATAGGGATAAGGAAATGTACCATCTTGCATCTAGAAACGTCATCCGGTGGTGAGGGGAGCAAGTCCAGTAAAGAGCAGCGGCTGGCACAGGGGATACATGGAGGGAAAAAGGGTTCTTCCAGTACATTTGGGAGTGGAGAAAACTAAGGGCCATCTCAGCAGATTGAGATCAGAAGGAGGGTGGGTGGAAGAGGCGAGGACCAGGCAGAGGTATTTAATGAGTACTTTGCCTCTGTGTTCACTAGGGAGGGGATAGGATATCTACAAAGCAAGGCACCAAGGGATAGAAGCGGCAGTGAGTGGGTTCAGGGGAGCAACAGAAATGGAGCAAGAGGGGGAGAGGTACCCCAGGGGTGTCACATTTGGATAAGGATAAAAAGGGCCAGTAAGGTGGAGGTGATGGATGATGCTATCTCCGCCAAAGGTGTGTTAGCCCTCAAGGCCCTAAAGAAAGACAAATCTCCTGGGCTGGATGGCATTCATCCGAGAGTACTATGGGAATTGGCGGACATACTGGCTGCACCCCGGCGGAGCTCTTCAACAGGTCACTTGAGACAGGGAGGGTACCTAGATTGGCTAGAGAGGCACATGTGGTGCCAATCCATAAAGGGGGTCGAGAAGTACCAGGTAACTATAGACCCATCAGTTTGACCTCGTGGTGGGAAAATGAATGCAGAGTATTCTAAAGGAATGATTGGGGTGTACTTGGAGGAGGTGGAGGTCTGGATAGTCGGCAACATAGGTTTGTGCCAGGAAGATCATGTCAAACCAATCTTGTGAGTTCTACCAATGGGTAACATCAGAACTGGACAGGGACAAGCCTGTGGATGTATTATTCTTGGACTTCAGCACATGCTTGACTCTGTCCCCACAATGGTCTGGTGGAGAAATTGATGGGGTTAGGAGTAGGCCCTTGATAGTCAGATGGATTGAAAACTGGCTAGCTGGACGCACCTAGAGAGTAGTGGTCTGTGGGAGCTCTCGAACCCTAGAGAGGTTGGTAGTGTGGTACTCAGACTCTGTCCTGTCCGATTCTGTTTAATGCATACATATCGGACATCAGGGAGGGTATAGTGTGAAATGAGTCTCTTCATGGATGACTCCAAGATGGGAGCAGTAGTTGAGGGAGAAGAGGGAGGTTGGCCCTGCAAGTGGACCTGGACACCCTGGAAAGCTGGGCTCACATGGAAATTAAATTAATATCACCAAGTGCAAGGTGTTGCATCTTGGTCGGGGAAACCCTAAACACAGGTACACCTGGGAGAGGAGGCACTGGAGGCCTCAATAGGGAAAAGACCTAGGGGTCATGGTGGATGCATGTATGAATAACTCTGAGCAGTGCAGGAGAGTGGCTAGCAAGGCAAACAGGATGTTGGGATGCATCGTAAGGGGGATCACCTCTAGGAGCAAGGAAGTGATTCTGCCGCTGTACAATGGACTGGTTAGACCACACCTTGAGTACTGTGTACAGTACTGGAGACCACACTTGAAGAGGGACATACAGCTCCTGGAGAGGGCAAGAGGAGGGCAACTAAGATGATACGAGGTCTAGGGATTTGACGATGAGGACAGACTTGAGGAGCGCTGCCTGTTTTCATTGGAGGAGAAGAGAGACAGTGGGGACATGACTGAGGTCTTCAAGTACCCTCAAGGGAATAAATAGGGTAAACATGGAGGGATCTTTAGACTAAAGCAGGGAGGTATCACCAGAGGGCATGGTTTGAAGTTGGAAGGTGGAAGGATGAGGGGGAAGAGGATGAGGTTTTCACTGAGAGGGTGGTGGACCCTTGGAATGCACTGCCTGGCGAGCTGGTTCAGAAATCCACAGTGGAGGGCTTCAAGAGAGGGTGGGACAGACACAGAAAGTGGATGTATCAGATGATGGCCTGTCCCAGGTCGGTGGGGATGGATGGTAGGGGTTTTGGAGCACAAGGGATGGAGGGCTTCGCACCCAACTAAGGATCTGAGGTTCGAGCAGACTCGATAGACCGTAAGGCCAATCTACTGGCAAATAGTATGTTAGTATAGCATCTACAAGTTTTCTGTGAGGTGTTATTAACCAGATGAATGGCCAAGTATAAACTTGAAACAAAAGGTGGAGACCCCCATCTGGAGTAACCAGTTTACTTCTGGTTCAGTTTGGGCACCTGTGTTTTCAGTCAGTGCATTTGGCCAATGCCTGATGGAAATAGTTACCCAGACGTTGGTTGGATTCTTTGTGAGCCTGTATGTGCTCTTTGGTGGTTATGTATGCCACCAGTATTTCTCACGAAATATGGGAAAAGTGTCCTAGTATTGGCCGTGGTGTCTAGCTGAGAGGAAATGTACCAGTAACTGGCTGTGTGTGCTAGTCTCCATTTCAGAACCTGAGAGTTCACTGTGTGTGTTCAGTATGCCTATGTTAAATGGGAAGTTCAGGAATGTCTGCACCTCAGTAATCTGCATTACCAGAACGAGTAACCCTGTGGGGTCCATCTTTGCTTTGTGATTATTTTCTGTGTATGTGAATAAAAGCCACACTCTAGAATCCTAGCCTGGTTTGGACAGTACTGTTACTGTTTCCACTGTGTCTGGATTTACTTGGGTGTCCCTGTCCAGAAGTACAAGCCTAGCATAATTATGAGCAAACATTTTCTCCCAGGGACCTGGGTTGCTGGCCATGGTAAATGGTCCCACCAGTGTGTGCCAGGAAGTTGCACACTTGGGTTGCCTGTCTGTAATAGCAGGCTCAGAAAGATGTGTAAATAAACTGTTCTGTAAACTCCCACCCCTCTCTTTTGCCCCTAGATGCTATGTGGTGAGAGGAGCAGCCCTGCTAGTTAAACAAGGGGGCCATTGGGGGTTACAATACATTTTGTAGTGCACAGGAAACTACAATCTGTGATAGGCAATGTGATTTTATGGTGCAAGTTTTTGACAATTCTAATTCAGTGTTTGGTGTTAATAAGGGAGGGATGTTTTGGGGGATGCTTTAGTATGGTTAGATTTTAGTAAAGCTTTTGACAAGGTACTGAATGCAAGACTGATGCATACTATCATCAGGAAGGGGCACTGTTACTATGGATAATGAACTGGCTGAGTAACCAGAGTAAGAGTAATGGTAGGGATTAGAGGGAACAACAGGGTTGGTCCTGGGATCACTTCTTCCAAGTAAATACACTGATGTCTCAGGATGGTGCTGGTGTAGGGCACTGTGTTATCATGAAGTGCCGCCTTTCAGATGAGATGAGATGAGATGTTAAACCGAGTTCTGTCTGCCTGCTGTGGTTGTTGTTTAGGTGGACATTAACGATCCCATGGCACTTCTTGAAAGAGTAGGAAATATTCCGGTGTCCTGGCCAAATTTCCTGTATTCACAGATTCTGAACCTGGATCAATATCAGTGAGTACTTCCTGTGTTCACATCCCTGGGATGTTTCTGAAAATAGTAAAATATTCTCTAGCTGATCCTGATTTCTCAGTCAACCGAAACAAGCAGATGACAGACAGACAACAGACAGACAGGATCACATTAGCAGCCAGTTAGTGAAGTTTTAAAATGATACAAATCTAGCAGGGTGGTTAACAGTGAGGAGGACTGTTGAAATAACTGTACTGCAGGTTGGTTGGACAGATTGCAGATGCCTTTAATGGGGCGATATGTAAGGTAATGCACCAAGGGTCCAGAAAGAATATGGGCTTATTGCTAAGTGATACAAGATATAAGTTGTGGCAATGCAAGAGTAAGACTTCAAGGTCCCAATATCCAAAAATGCATAAAGCAGAGTGCAAAATTTGCACTCCACCTTGTGTAGCCCGAGTGCCTGAAGACGCTTTATATTCAGTGGAATAGCGCACCGGCACTATTTGTCTGAATGTAGGGCCATGTCAGCCCAGTGCTAAGCCACGAGTGCTGCCCCGACAATGGCTCCTGAAATAGGGTGCCAGAATGAATAGCACCTGAGTGTAAATTGAGATATCGTGGACTCAGGCAAATGAGCCCATTGGTGTGCAAGGTGCTAAGAAGCTATTTGCATGCCCATTATGGGCTCATTTGCATGGTGAGTGTGGCTGGTTTGAGCAGCACAGCCTCCCCCAGTTGCCTGGTTCCCAGAGTAGCTATCCCTGGTGCTAGTGGTTATCCCTCCTCCGATGCTACCCCATGGGTCCCATACATATCTCCCTGGTGTCCAGTGGTCCCTCTCCCACCTGATGTCTGCCCGGTATGAAAGAGTAATATCCTTTGTATCCAGTGGTCCCTCCCCCACCCTCTCCCTGTCCATTATAAAAGAGAAATTGCCTTGGTGCCTAATGGTCCCTCCCCACCGATGCCCGCCCAATGTACAATAATACTATTCCCTGGTATCTAGTTGTCCCTCCCCCACCCCAAACTTCTAAGAGCAATTCTGGCCTTGGGGAAAGTTCAGATCCTGGTCCCCTATCAGCTCACAGCCCTTTCCTGCATACAGTATGCTGGGTAGCCAGGGCCCTCTTGGTGCTGGGCCCTGAGAATTATCCTCTGCTCCCCACCATCTCAAGGGCTCTGCTCCATCCAATCCCCACCTGATATGAAAGAGAATTGCCTTTTACAAGGAAGCACCCCCACAACAAAGCCCCAGTTCTGTTCCTAACAGTGATCTGCACCCTTCACAGCCCATCCCTCAGTGGTGGTACTGCAAGGGTCCTCCACCTGTGACACTGACAACTGACCCTCCCTGGTCCCCCATACCTGACTACTGGTGCCACAGTCATTGGGCGGTGTGATGCAGCCCTCCACACACCATCTTGGCTGCCTGCCATCTGACAGAGCAGGAAGCATGCAGCTTATTTTATAAGACAAGTGCCCTTAAAGAAGCTGTGCTCTGCTTCTGGCTGGGACGGTGGGCGTGTGGAGGGTGTGTGGAGGGTCAGTCGCACACTGTCCAATGACAGTGGCACTGATAGTCCGTATGGAGACTGGGGGTGGATTGTCCATGCTATGGGTGGGGAGCCACTTACCACCACTGAGGGATGGGCTATGGGGGTGCAGATCACTGTTAGGAAATGGGGCTGGGGATTTGTTGTGGGGAGGGGAGATTTCCTGCAAAGGCAATTTCTCTTTCCTATTGGACTGGGATCAGGTGGGAGGGACCACTAGACACCAGGGCAATTTTGTTTCATACTGATGAGGACTGAGTAGGAGGAGGGACCACTAGACACAACAGAATATTATTATTGTACATCGAGCAGGCATCGGGTGGGGAAGGACCACTAGGCACCAGGACAAATTCTCTTCATATTGGATGGGGTTTGGGTGGAGGAAGGGACTGCTGGACCAAGAATATTTCTATTTCATACTGGGCAGACATTGGGTGGGGAAGGGACCAATGAATACCATGAAATGGGTGTCTGACTATTGGTCATGGGTGCGGGTAAGGGAGGGACCAGTGGGCACCAGGGAATTCTGTGTGGACAACGGTCATGGGTGTGGGTGCATGGAGGGACCACTGGACACCAAGGAATTCTGTATGGGACATCGGGCATGGGTATGGGTGGGGAGGGACCATTGGACACCAGGGACATTGTCTTTTGGTTGGGACCAGTCAAGGGGCTGCACTTCCTCTGCCAACTGCTAGGGGTTGTACAGGAGTATGTCATGGTTTTGGTCGATGGTATTTGTGCCGCACAAGGCACTGTGCAAAATGCCCTTGAATGGTACAAATATGCTGGATATCAGACTGTGCCAATATTCAGGTCCCTATCCTCAATTTGCAGTGTGCCCACCTCCACAGTTTGCCTGGGCACAGTTCCTGTTTGCCCTCACTAACAGGGCTTTTGAATATGGGAAATCCACGTAAAGCCTGGTTTGCATGCTGAAACTAGATTTGCATCCAGGCAAACCTGAATATCGGGCCCCAGGGTTCTTATAGATGTGATTCTGAAGCTGCCATACTGTGCTGCACATTAGTCAATAGGACCATTAGAAGGCTAGGTTTCATTATAAAGGGATAAGATGTGATAATGTCAATGTGCAAGGCATTAGCTAGACCCTACTGTACCTGGAGTATCGACACAATTCTTGGCACTACACTACATTATGAAACATAAAATACGTAGAAAATGACTGATTTACTGATCCCTCCCACAAATTCTTAACATTCCTTGCATTTTTTATAAATGTATTTATTGGCAGCTTCAGCATACAGAATAATATAATGACCTTTGTTGCTTACGTGCCACATCAAGATGATCTCAGCATAAGGGGACACGGAAACGCCATTGAGCATTAACATACCCAGGCATGCATGCATTACATTACTAGAATTAACCCTCTTGGGCTCCCTTCCTCATTTTCTTAGCATATATTATTGATGTTCAATATTTAGAACAGACGGGTCTTAATTTTTTTTAACATCCCTTTATTGAAATGTGTTTTGACACAGACCCACAGAACTCAAAACCATATAATCTAGATGTTTGTTCTATCACAGAACAAACATAAGGCATTCAGACTTGATCTACATTCAAAGTTCATGACACAGCAATGGTGAAACAGGCAGCTATGGAATCCCTAATAGCTATAGTCTGGAGTCAGGGCACAAAGTCTGCTCTTTGATCCAGCATGTACTGTACCCATCTGGCCCATACAGAGTCAAATTTGGGCATCAGTTAGATACATTTTGTGGTCAGTTTTTTCATCTTATAGATCTCCCACATTATATATTGTCAGTGTTGTACAGTAGGAATCTGATTTGTTAGCCACAGTTTTGTTACAAATTTCTTAGCAACTACCATACAAAGATTCAACAATTTTCTAGTATTAGGTCTCAAAACCCTTCTGGGGATCTGAGAAAATAACCGCTTGTTTGCATAATTGAAGGCCATTTCAGAAACGGTTTGGAGGGCCCTGTAAGTTGGATCCAAAGGACAGAAGGAGAAGACATTTCCAAAACATATGACCATGAGCTGCTGGGGTGAGACCACAGTCTTGTCAACACTTGGCACTGGAGTCAGGTGTACATTTAAATACTATGTGGGTGTTGTGAAAACCTAATAAACATCTTCCAGGAGAATTCTTCCAGACGTGGGAGGAGGTTACTCTATGTATGTTGGCAGTGCATAGCACATTTTAATGATACAGAATGGATAGAATAATTGTGAACTATAAATTAAGTTGTTATAACAGTTGTTTGTGGCACTCATATGCTCTTGTTGAACGTTAGCTATGTACTAGCATAAAGAAAAACACTAGTAACTTAGTTGGCTACCATTGCCGACAGTTGGGATGCCAGTCATATGTACTTAGAACAATAAACCTGGCTCTGTGCAATATGTTATACATATTCATGTATACTGCTAATGTAAATCTGTGCTGCTAATGTAAAGCTAGTCCTGTATTTTTGTATTTGTCTTTTATGATATCATATTTTGTAATGGCAATTTTTAAGCTGATCAATAAACTAAACTTATTTACTTACTATGTATATTGACAAGATACTTATCTCATAATGGGGTGGGTATTGGATCTGTAAGTCTTCCACCTAACAGGCTTTAACATGATTTATCAAGATGTGAGGTGAGTCAAAACCTGCTTTCCTCTGTGCACCCTGATAAACAACTGATGGAGGGAGGAATGTCAAGTTCTTTTGGCAAGCCTTCATGAAGAGTTTTCAGAAATGAGCTACCTGTAAATAGCGAAAATGATCAACCTGTTGTAGGACAAATTGGACTTTAAGATCTGCAAACAGGATACTTTCTCTGCCCCTAAGGAATTATTAAGGCATAGTCTACTTTTCAACTTCGTGTAGGTGTACCAACATGTTACCTAGGGATTTCTTGTGTTTTAGTTTGAATTAGTTTATATTTCTGTAGTTATTCCTACAATCCTTCCTATCAGATTTTCTCCTGACCTGTGTTTTCATATACTCTGTTGTTTAATAATTTGTTTTTTTCTTTCTTTTAGCTTATTTCTTAACTTTATTCATGTCTACTATATTTTTACTCTTCCATATGTTTTGGCTACCTAGTTTAAGAGGAGAGTAGGAGGTTAGCAGAGCATCCCAAGGAGTGGGAGTGAGGAGAGGCCAAGGGACTGAGAGATGTAATCAACATATGGGACACGCTTGTACAATATGTCTGCAGCAGGCTGCAGGTGTGGCAGCAGCAGCAGTGGGTGCTGATGGAGAAAGGTGGAAGGAGTCTCTGCAGCAGCAGCAAGATCAGCAGAAGCAGCAGCAGGAAGTGATGCTACCAGCTGTTCCTGTTGTGCTGGTGCCTACACATCCAGAGCCAGAGGACATTGCAGGATGAGCCCCCACCATGCAACCACCGCTTCTGTACAACAAAGAGGAGCTCCATCAAGATTCCGCATGTCCATGGTGTGGGATTTTTGATATTGTGCCAGAAGACAACAGGTAGTGAAATATAAAATAGGTCAAGCTGTTGTCCACTGGGGTAAAGGGCACCCACGTAGGCACTAGTGGGCAGTATATTCACCTCAACACCAGGCACCAGCATCACTGAGAGGAGCACCACACGGCTGCAGAGAGGGTGACCATGCATCATGTACGACTTCTAGTAATCCTCCTGTGCTGCAGTGAGGTGGTGCAGGAAGAGGCAATGTGGTGCCCAGGTACCTGAGGAGTGCAAAGAGGGGAGGGATCTGTAGCCAGATTTGTGTGCTGTGGGGAGAGCATCTGAGGTCACGGCTGCACCGCCTCCTCTCCCTCTGCTGGTGCCTTGTACCAAAGAAGAAGTGACAAAAATTCACAGCGAGGTGAGGGACCTCAATCACTGAGTATTGAAAATGGAAGATACACTGCAGATGATGCTAGTCAACCTGTGTCTGCTTTTGGAGGGAATGTCAGAGCTTTGTCATTTTGCTCCCTCTGTTCCGCTCTGGCCATAGCAGTTAAACTCTGTCTTATTTAACCTTATTGTCTTCTTGACATAAAAATGTAAACATGTAAACAAAAATGTAAAGTGTTTTTCTTTTCTTATGCTGCTCTGTCCTATCCTGATCCTGAATCCTCATTTATGTGATTGCTGCTTTCTTATATCTTTTTTCTTATCTGCTTACCATGTAGGGGAGGGAGGAAGGGAAGGAGATGTCGTATAACCAGGAAAGGCACACTAAGCGAAGCTTGTTTCCAGGTGCGACCTGGGAGCACAAGAAAGTTAAGTGACTTGGTCGGGGTTACACAGTATGCAAGTGGGGCTGATGAGATTCAAACCTAGTTCTCCAGGATTGTAGCTCAGTTCTTAACCTCTGTGCTATACTGTCTCCACCGTGTAATGGATGAACCTCACCTCAGACAGTGTCTTCTCTATACTATCAATTCTGTTTCTGTCAGCTCTCTGCCTCCTGAAAAATGGAAAACAAAATTTGATTTTATGTTCTGTTTTATTTTAATTGTGCAGTCTTTGTGCCTTCACTCTCTTTTCCAGTATTGTTTTGTTGTAAAGCAGTGTGTTCTAGTGCCCTGTGTCCGCTGTCTTACCAGACTGAATCCTCTACAGTTGCTCTTTTAGTTTTAGTTCACATTACGTACAAACACAGTACTGTATATACAATTCTCACTTCCTGACATTGTCTGCAGAACTAAAAATTATTTATTTTTCTTTGTATGAGGTGATGCTGCTGAGTTGTGTCAGTCACCCTCTTGGACCAAGTCCCTCCACAGCCACTGCTGTTGATCACTTTAGTGCACATAAAGGCATTAGTACAATATATAAATGTCTCACTTCCTGACATTGTCTCCAGAATCAGAAATTTTTATGCTGATAAAATATGGTGCTACTGCCCTGAGTCAGTCATCCTCGTGGACTGAGTCCCTTTATAGCCATGTTGTTGTCACTTCCAAAAATGTCTCCAGAAACAGAAATTATTTACGCTACTAAAATATGGTGCTACTGCTCTGTGTCAGTCATCCTCATGGACTGAGTCCCTCTATAGCCACGTTGTTGTCACTTGTCAATCATGTCTCCAGAAACAGAAATTATTTATGCTATTAAAATATGGTGCTACTGCTCTGTGTCAGTCATCCTCGTGGACTGAGTCCCTCTATATACCCGTTGTTGTCACTTGCCAAAAATGTCTCCAGAAACAGAAATTATTTATGCTACTAAAATACGGTACTACTGCTGTGCTGTGTCAGTTACCCTCATGGAGTGGGTCCTTCGCAGCCACTGTTATACTCTCATTTCCCGAAAGGGAGGAGATGAAACCTATGAAAACAAGATTGAAATTATTTAGATTCTAGTTCAGTCCATCCTGTGTTCCACCCACGAAAAAAACTGCAAAAATTAAAAAAAAAACAAAAAAAAAACATAAGAAAGGGTATTTGATATCACTTTGGTGATGGCCATGCTCTGAAATTGCATGATGTGGTACCAGACACAAGATGAGGAGAAGAAGGAGTATTCCTTGCTGGAGTTGACAGTAAGACAGGAGACCTGTGAAGTCAAGTGAAAATTATTTCGACTTTATTTAGCTTTTAATCAAATAGCCACTGTTATTGTCACATGGTATATGTGTTGTCCACTCCCAGCAGTGGCCTGTGATGACATGACAGAAATTATTTTTCCTTACTTGGCCACTGTGATGTCTGCATAGTATATCTGTTCTCCACTCCTAGTCTTAATAAACCTGTCACCGGTAAAGACATAGGATAAATTATTTTTCCTTAGTTTGCCACTGTGGTGGCCACATGGTATGACTATTCTCCACTTCAAGTCTAACCATACCTGTCACCTGTGAAGACAAGACAGAAATGAATTGTCCTCAGCTGACCACTTTGATTGCTGCTGGTATATCTGTTCTCCACTCCCAGTATTGCTATAGCTGTCACCTGTGTAGACAAGAGAGAAAGTGAGCACTATGGCAGAAGAAAGGAACCTGGGAGTCATCATTAGTGACTCCCTCAAATGATCAAGCAAGCGTAACCAGGCCTATAGTAAGGTTAATAGGATGCTGGGGTGTATTGGAATGGGTAGCGACAGCAGGAAAAAGGTTTTATTACCTCTGTATACATCACTGGTGAGACCTCATCTGAAATACTGCTCAATTCTGGAGTCCTCACCTAAGAAAGGACAGGACAGACTGGAGACAGTGCAATGCAGGGTGACCAATATGACTCAGGGCCAACAGGGCAGATCTTATGAGGATTGTCTTAAGGCACTAAACATGTTCTCACTGGAGACCAGGTGAGTGGAGAGGATATGATAGAGAACAAACAAGGTGAACTGTGGGGAACTATTTAGTAGGAGTAGTAAAGATTCAAGAATCCAACATCATGAGTGGAAACTTGTGGAGGGAATGTTTATCATTAAGAGGGGTATGTTAGGAAGTTCTATTTTATAGGAAAAATGGAGCCATGGAACAGTCTGTCAGCAGATATGGGTGCCAAGACCTTCAAGGGTTTCAAGCATGGCTGGGACATAATGAACTGTTTGGTGGTCACTCAGGTCGGTAGCAGTAGGGAGGGAGCATGGGGTGGACAGGTAGGGATAAAACCTTCTATGGACAATAAGTCCCATGGTAGATAGGGAACTACTGGCAGACTAGATGGACCCTTGGACTTTTCTGCCATCTTTGTCTGTGTTTCTGTTTCTAAATGAATTTTCCTCAAGTGGCCACTGTGATGGCTGCACATTAGATATGTTAACTGCCATTCTTACCATATCCGTCACCTGTGAAGACAAGACAAGAGAGAATTTAATTTTCGCAGTTGGCCACTGCAATTGCCACATGGTATAGCTGTTGTCCACTCCCAGCCTTAATACACCTGTCACCTGTGAAGACACGCCTGAAATTATTGTTCTCTCTCTGGACCATGTCATGTGTCTGTGAAAGGAAAACAGAAACTATAAAAGAAAAAAAAAACAACAGCATAGAAAGATAATTGCCAACATATAAGCAGGGCCCCGTGTTTACTGTGGCAAAGTGGACCCCACATTCTGCGGCGGGACCTCATGCGTTCTGTGGCAGAACAACTGCTAATTCTCGGCCATTCTGTGGCAGATAAACTGTGGTTAAACAGCATACCTTCAAGGGGATTAAGTCTTAGTTTATCCTTTGACTGCCTTCTGCAACCACTCTACGAACACTGAAAGTGGAACAGCAGGCCATTTAACAGTATGTAGTCTTCTTATCACAAATATTAAACTGCAATAACCCAAACCTGGTGTTCTCTTAGTAACACAGAAACATAGAAACATAGAATTTGATGGCAGATAAGGACCGCTTGGCCCACCCAGTCTGCCCATTTCCTCACCTAATGGATAAGCTGCAGATCCTAGTTAACCAGCAGCCTACTTCTTCCCTACCCCACCCCTAGAATTGCCTTATGACTGTCCCATGCATGCAGATTCCACCACTGTTTTTGACTCCACAACCTCCTCCGGAAGGGCCGTTCCATGCATCCACAGCCTGTCTGTGAAAAATACTTCCTTACATTACCGCTGGAGCAGCTTCCTCTCTATCTTCAAATTGTGCCTCTTGTTCTTGCACACTTTCTTTTTGAAAGATGCTACCTCTTGGACTTTGTTAATCTCCTTGAGGTATTTGAAAGTTTCTCTCATGCCCCCTCTCCCTCCTTTCCTCGAGGCTATACATATTAAGCTCTTTAAGTCTCTCTTCATATGTCCTTTCGTGCAGACCCTGCACCATTTTAGTTGCCCTCCTCTGGACAGCTTCCATCCTGTCTATGTCTTTGCGCAGATTGGGTCTCCAGAACTGCACGCAGTACTCCAGATGGGGTCTCACCAGCTGTCTGTACAGAGGATAACAACTTCCTGTTTTCTACTGGTGATGCCTCTCCCTATGCATCCCAGTATCCCCCAGCCCTCCTTACTGCCCTCTCACATTGCTTGCCCACTTTAGGTCATCTGATATGACTACCCCCAGGTCCCTTTCCATTTTGTTGTTGTTAGTATCTCACCCCGATTGTGTACTCTTCCCTGGTTTTTGTTTCCCAGGTGCATTACCTTGCACTTCTTAGCATTGAATCTAAGCTGCCATATATTTGACCATTCCTCTAACCTTGCCAAGTCCTTCTCATCCTTTCCACCCCACCTAGTACATCAACTCTGTTGCAGATCTTTGTGTCATCTGCAAAGAGACATACTTTTCCTTCCAGTCCCTCTGCAATGTCACTTATAAAGACATTGAAGAGTACTGGTCCTAATACTGAACCCTGCGGTACCTCACTAGTAACCCCCTTTCTTCAGAGTGGACTCCATTTACTATTACTCTGTGTCCTATTCTCCAGCCAATTCTTTACCCAGGCTGTCATCTTGGGACCCACTCCCAGGCTGGCTAACTTGTATATTAATCTTTGTGTGGGACTGTTTCAAATGCCTTGCTAAAGTCTAGGTAGGCCATGTCCACAGCCCTCCCTGATCTACCACTTTGGTCACCCAGTCAAAGAAATCTATTAGATTCTGTCTGGCATGACCTTCCCGCTGTGAATCCATGCTGCCTTGGGTCCTGTGCCCCTCTGGCCTCTAGATACTGACAATTCTTTCCTTCAGAAGTGATTCCATCATTTTCCCTATCACTGAGGTTAAACCTAACAGGTTTGTAGTTTCCTGCTTCTGCCCTGCTCCCACTTTGTGAAGGGAATCACATCTGCCCTCCTCCAGTCCTCAGGTACCACCCCATCCTCCCATGATTTGTTAAAGAGGGTAGTCAGTGGTGTCACTAGTTCTACCCTTAGTTCTTTGTAATTCTGGGATGAATCATCAGGCCCCATTGCTTTGTCCACCTTCAGTTTTAAGAGTTCTTTCAGAACCCTTTCTTCTGTAAATGGGCTGGTACCAACTTCTGTATCCAGAGTGTTTCTATTGTTTGTTTTAGGTACCTCCTCTTCCTTTGTAAATACTGAGCAAAATATTTGTTCAGTATCTCTGCCTTTCACAGTCACCCTCTGCCCACCCCCCTCCCTTTATTAAGCTCTCACTATCCCTCCTTGGTCTTCCTTCGCCCCTGATGTACCTATAAAAGGTTTTATCCCCTTCTTAACTGAGTTGGCTATCTTTTCCTCGATTCGGCCTTTGCTATTCTGACTGCCTTCCCAACTTCCTTTGCTTTAACTGATACAATTCTCTGTCCTGCTCCATCTGTGATTCCTTGTACTTCCTGAATGCTTTCTTTTCTCTTGAACCTTCACTGCCACTTCCTTTGAGAACCATAGTGGTTTCTTACATCATTTTGTTTTGTTTATTTGCTTCACACAAAGGCTTGTTGTCTCTGTGATGGCAATTTTATTATTCCCATTGTTCTTCTACCCCTCCTTCCTGCCCATTTGCTAGTGCATTCCTTAGGCACTCACCCATTTTGCAAAGTTAGCCCTCCTAAAGTCCAGTACTTTTTGCCTTTTATGGCTTGACTCTATTGCTGTGTTTATTGTGAACCATACTGTTCGATGGTCGCTAGTTCCCAGATGGCTACCCACTTCTATATCTGTGATCTCTCTCCATCTCCATTTGAGAGAACCAGGTCTAAGATTGCTCCTCTTGAGTGGGTTCCAATACTAGTTGTCTATGGCATGCCCTGTAGGGCATCTAGAATAACCCCACTCTTCAAGTGGCTGCTGCAACTGCACTCCAGTTAACATCTGGCATATTCAGATCACCCATCAGCAATATGTATCCTTTTTCTGCCATTCTAACTATACTTTCTTTTCTTTGTCCATTTCCCCGAGAGAGGGGGGTCTTATACAACCCTGTGCGGATTGTGGTGCCATTGCCTGTCTCCAAATTGACCCACAGTGCTTCTTCTCCCTGTTTACCCTTTTTTGTTCTGTTGCTTTGATTCCTTCCCTATGTAAAGAGCTACTCCTCCTTTACCCTCCCTGTCCCTCCTGTAGATAGTGTATCCTGATATGTTTACGTCCCAGTCATGGTTTTGTGTACCATGTTTCTGTGACTGCCATGATATATAGATGTTCCTCCTCCATCAAGGCCACTAATTCAGGAAGCTTGTTACCCAGACTACGGCATTGGTACTCATTGTTCTCCATTTTTGATGGCTTTACCTTCTGTGGCAGCATCCCCACTGACCTTTCTACCTCGGTCTTTTTCATTTAGTACCCTATTTTGTAGGGAGAGGCTGGGATTTTCCTGCTGCTTATCAGTGCCTCCCTTGACTAGTTTAAAAGCTTGCCAATGAAGCATTTAAACCGATTGCTCAAAAGACTTGTTCCCTTCCTGAACAGATGCAGACCATCCTGCCAGTATATGCTGGTGTCTTCCAGGTGGAACCCCAGTCCCCAATGAAGCCAAACCCTTGTGCTCCACACCATTTTTTCAACCATTCATTAAACTGCATGGTGTAAAGTACCTTGCCTCACCCATGCCATTGACAGGCAGCACCTCTGAGAAGGATACTGTGTGTGCTACTTGTCTTAGGCCCTCCCCAACTCTACAAAGTCCTCCTGCACTGCTCTAATCTCATGATGAGCCAAGTCATTTGTCCCTAGGTGGACAATGACGCCCAGCTCGAACTCCCGTGAAGCTGTTCTCATGATCCAAGGATGCGCTCCTGTCCTCCAAGCCATGGCACCAGGCAGGCACCTTATTTCAGTTTTCCTTGCTACCCCCAGTTCTATCCCCTAATAACTGAGTCCCCACCAGAAGCTGCTTCCTTTCCCTGTGGTGTCCTCTGCCTCCTTCCTGTGGGACCCCTTGTGACAGTTGTCCTCAACCTCCTTAGTCTCCTCTGCTGGCATCCATAGGGAACTATGCTCCCCAGCATTGTGTAATAACTTTCCTCCCACCCAGAATCTGAAGGCTCATCTGTTTTTCTGGACACTGGTGGCTTTTGTTGTTCTTCTAGGTTATAATTGGAGGAGGACATAAGCACTGGCTAAAACTACACGGAAGGCAAAACCTGCTTGGATTTCTTCTGGCTTATATTTATAGTTAGCAGAAATAATGACAGACTCCAACTTGAAAGCGATTTTATTTATTTATTTATTTATTTTGATCAACGTTCTTTTAGATTATAATGTTTTAAAACTAGGAATACCCAGCTGTCTTGCAACAAACATGTTGAGTGCAGTGTGAAAATCTGTGTGTTGGGGGATTGTCTTCCTATAATAGTGACAGAGGGTGTAATTTGCAGTGTCTCTATGATTTGTTGTCTCCTGATTTTTCTTTTGGGAACACACTAAAATGCAAGCAAGTCATTCTTATTAAGTTGGAGTAACCTTTGTTAGCATGCCTTCTCCTCAGAATTCAGGGGTTGTGGAGTTCTTCAGTCAGTGACCCTCATTTCACTTATGTATAGCAGCAATCAATACAACTCCACTCTCTCATCCTCCGATATCTGCCACCACACGAGATCAATTCCACCTCTATGGGCACCACTGAATCTTCTCACTTCTTGACTACTGCTCGCCAACCAGTTCTTCATTCCAAATTCACCTTCCAGGGATTCAGCATGCACTGTCAGCAGTCTCACAATGAAAAATTAACATGGCTGAGCTAGCCACAACTACACAACAGCAAATCATAACTACTGTGGACCTAATTAAACTCTGCTACTCTTGCATCAGTCCCCATCGCATAATACTGGCTGGACAGAGTTATGTAACAAGAGCAGCATGAGTCAAGATGCCATGCGGCCACTAGCTTTTCAGCTTTGTAGTGGGTGGCATCAGTTTGTTGACCCTTCTAATGAGTATGATGCCAAGCCACACTTAACATATCAGTAGCTGTTTTCCTTGTGTCACTGTATAGCACAGTTAGCATTTCTGCAGCCATATGGCTGGTTTTCCTAATTTCTGTGGCCAGTACTGATTTCATGGGTCAGCCCTGCTTTCATGGCCATTGCTGCAATCGAGAATTACAGAAAACAAAGGGCCCTGCATATAAGTGCTGACCAGGCCATGTAATGCCACACTGGTGCCCCAGAGGTGAAGAGGAGGAAGAGGATGTGGCTTGCTGGCTGCTGCTGCGTAGCTAGCAGGACAGGAGACCTGTGAACACAAAAATAAAATTTAGAGTCTAGGACAGTCCCTGTCATTTGCACCTGTGAAAGGAAAATAAAAATAAAAAGTAAAAACAATATATTGAATGAAACTTACTGTCATGTTAGTGATGGCCATGCCATGTAATGGCATGACAGTGCCAATAGGTGGAGGATGAGGAAGCATGCTGGCTGGAGGCAGAGACAGCAGGGCAACAGAAGCAGATTCAGACAGTAGTAACGTGTTTGTCATTTAGGCTGGGTTAAGCATCCAGGTTTGGCTGGAGGCATCAGATAGAGGCAGAGGCCCATGTTGTTGTTTATAGATGAGGACTAGAAGAGGCCAGAGGAGAGGGTGCAAGCAGCAGGCAAGGCAGCAAGTTCACATTAAATGTGGCTGTCATTTAGACACAGTTAAGAGCCCAGGCTTGGTTTAAGAGGCATCAGATGAAAGCAGAAGTCCATGCTGTTGTTTACAGATGAGAACTGGAACAGGCCAGAGGAGATGATGCTGCATGGGACAGGTAATGGGACAGGAAAGGCAGCAGGTTCACATTATGTTTTTTATGTTGTACTTTATTGAGTTTTGCACTGAGAAATACATACAGTACAAATCAACAAACAGAATACAGTAAACCATTGCCAGACACTTAGATGCCATAGTTCAAAATGTGCAGTGAAAGGAAGTGATTCTATCTTCCCGAGTCCCTCCAAATAAGCTCTTGCCTTTTAAATAATGAAATAGAGTCATATGAGGCAGTGCCTGGCTCTCTTGGAGAACCTCAGAAGTTATTGGGCTGGCCCTTGGTAAAAGTGTAGGGGCAGGAAATCTGACTGGTACCACTACTTGTAGCCAGAGTCCTGTCTTGCTGGCATGGTAGGAGTGGGAAAGAAGCAGAAATAACCACAATAATGAATCTCTTAATTGGATTCTGTAAACTACACACCTCCAGACTCGAACAACTAGCTACCAGAGGAGAGACAGGGCATTCTGAGAAAAAGCATTTCTGGGTCCAATATCCATGTCTTTGGCTGATCAGTCTGAAACTTATCCCACTCTAGTTGTACCTATAGGCATGCAGCAATACTCCAAAAGGGCTGTATTTTTGGAGTTTAATGTACCCACCCTACACACACCCACATCATATGTCATTTGAAAAGCTTATTTTATGTATGTTTAGATGAGGTATGATGTGGAACTGTCAAGTGAGCTGTAAGTCAGTAGGCTAGGTTAAACAATGGTACCGAAATGAGAAAGTGTCATTTTTGCACAGTTCCAGGAACACTGCAACATGGCTACGACTCCAGGTTTTACTGTTTATGAAATTTAAACATCTTAATGTGGTGTTTATTAGTCAAAGCTACCAAATGACAATGTATTAAAAGATTTTATTGGTTTTGCATTTTTCAGAAATGATGAAACTGATTTATATGTGGCAAAAATGGTGAATGTCAACATTTTGCAATATACTAAAATGAAATGTTTTCACATTGCAGATTCTTGTTAAAGTGTCTCACAAGTGATTATAATAGTTTTCATATTTTTGATTGAAATTTGCTGCCCAGATCAGTCTCACACTGAAGGTTGTGCACCCGTAGCTGTAGATTGTGTGCGTATAGTTTGTACTGCATAGTGGATAGATATAAATGTACATGAATTCCTAATGTAATGCTTCTCCATTTGTAAACTTTTGTACATGCAATGTAGCATCTAGTTTGCCTGGTAGAAGGTTTTAATTTGTTATTGCCTAAGCATGCAGTATTAGCCTTTGAAATATTCTAGAAACTAGCTTTTTAATTCAGTGACACTTATGCACAGGTCAGTATTAGTGTTAGAGGTGACAGTAGACAGCATCGTATTGGGCTTCAATCAAAGTGCTCACTAAACAAAATGGCAGTTTTATACTAACATATAGATGTAATTTATATCTAATTTAGCACAAGTCTGAATACTTGTACAAAATGAACAAGCATTTGTCAATGCCGAATGTTTGCTTGCTGGCATTGACAATGGTAGTGTAGAAGTTACAGAGCTGAGTAATAGGAATGGCAGTGAAGTATTGAACTGAAGCCAGCCCCACCACCACCCTGCAGAGAGTGACAGGCATTGGGGTGTGCCTGGTCGCCAGGCATAGGCCATGCCATTTCACCACACCCCACCCTGCAGACACTGACAAGTGTCATGGTGTTCCTTGGGGTCTTTGCCCTTATTCCATCCCATTCCATTAGGAAATACGTGAGATGGGTGCGCTATAGGAGAATGGGGTGAACTTTGGGGTCAAGAGTCCAAGGCATACCTCGATGCCTCTCACTGGCTGCAGGGTGGAATGGTATGAGCATTACAGGCAAGAATCCCAAGTCACACCCTGATGCCTGTCATTCTCTACAGGGTTGGGCATTATGATTGGAAACCCAATACTCAGGCATTCATTGGTATTTTCACCCAAATGTTCAACATGTTTTTATGACCCCACCTCATGAACAGGGCAATATCAGTTTGTTAGCTGAAAGCTGCTTATGCACAGTGACTACGGCATTTAGCACCACAGGTGCAAAACACATTCTGAACAGGATGTGAAAAGTGACAGCTGTACTGTTCATGGGAAAGTGTAAAAATGGCAATGTTGCAGATCTGCAGTAAAAATATCTAAAAATTGGTGAAGTCCGCGGCGTGCATAGAAACTGCAATGCACACCCATAATATAATTAGTTTGGGGATGTTTTACAGCAGATTGTCAACTCAGGCATTTTGGTGCCTCCAATCATGAACAGTGTTACTGTGATTTTCTTTATCTGTCCCGAACAATGATTTCCCAGTGACCACGCATCTCTGCACTGAAAGTGTGAAAACACAGTTCGCCATGTTGTGAAAAATGACTGACTATTGCAGCAAATAAGGAAGTGTGGAAAATGCCACTGGTGAAAATCTGGACTGAAAATATTACAAAGTCATGAACTTACTAGGGTGCGTGGAAACTGCTAATGCTCACTCATAGCATAGTCATTTTATGGACTTTTGTCACCAAATTTTCAACATAGCCATTTCAAGACCTCTGCTCATGAACAGTGTAACTATGATTTTCTTAATCTGTCCCAAACATTGCTTTCGCACACCAACAGCACCATTGTGCGCTACATGTGCGAAAACACATTTTGGGCAGCATATGAAAATAGCAGCTGTACTGTTCATAAGGAAGTGCAATAAAATGGCAATGTTGAAAATCTGGAGTGAAAATACTGAAAATTCACAAACTTAGAGCTGCAGTGAGAACTGCAATGCGCACTCGTAAAACAGTCATTTTAGGAATTTTTTCACCAAATTTTCAACATAGCCATTTTAAGACCTCTGCTCATGAACAGTGTCACTGTGATTTTCTTAATGTGTCCCATACATTGATTTACGCACATTGACTGCGCCATTGTATGCGCTACATGGGCGAAACACATTTTGGGAAAGATGTGAAAATGACAGCTGTACTGCTCATAAGGAGGTGGTAAAATGGCAATATTGAAAATCTGGAGTGAAAATATTGAACATAGAATCACGAGCGCGTAGGGAACTGCACAACGCACGCCGTAAAACAGTCATTTTTAGGACTTTTTCAACAAATTTTCAACATAGCCATTTTTAAGACTCTGTTCATGAACAGTGTCACTGTGATTTTCTTAATTTGTCCCTGCATATTGGTTTCACACACCGATCAGCGCCATTGTGCGCTACCTGGGCAGAAACACATTTTGGGTGAGATGTGAAAATGACAGCTGTACTACTCATAAGAAGGTGTGGTAAAATGGCAATGTTGAAAATCTGGAGTGAAAATATTGAAAATTGCAAACTTACGAGCTTCGTAGGAATTTGCTCGCTGCGGCTAAGTAAAACAGTCGTTTTTGAATTTTCCACCAAATTTTCAAAATAGGCTTCTTGAGAGCCCATCTTATGAACACTGGCAGTGTCATTTTGTTAATCGGTCCAGAAAGTGATTTCGCGCAGTGACTGCGAAATCACCCTTCGGCACCGAATAATGCCATGGCAGTGACAGCACTCATGAGAAGGGTCCCAAAACCCCATGTTGAAAATTTGGTGCAAAAATTCCAAAAATGCCTGAGATATGCAACAAAGTTGAAAAACCCTATCTATCCCATTATACAGCTTACGGCATTTCCTCAGTTCGCGGTCGGCTTTGAAGAGTGCAGGCGTGTTCCGGTCCACGAAGATCGATCGTGCCAGACTCGGAGAGTAAGTATGGGGTGAGGGGTGGGGAAGTGGGGTGCACAGTGGGTGGGTGCGCTTGGGAGGGGGGGTGGAGAAGCGCCGTGGGACCGCTTTTAATTTTCAGGTATTTAAAAAAAAAAGACGACGGACATTTGCCATGTTGGGGTGGGCTCCCAGCCTGGCAGAAGGATGGCTGGGTGTGGAGCCGACGGGATTGGGCACCCGCTGGTTATGAGAGTTTGTTGCCACGCTGGGTGGGCTCCCAGCATGGCACCCTGTACTGGGGGTCAGAAGACAGTGAAGCTGACGGGGATTGGGCACCCTGTCGGCTATACCATTGAGTTGCGATGGCATTTGGAAGGCTTTGAGGGGAGCGAGCAGCCAACGGGGATTGGGCACTCTGGCCGGCCATAGAGTGTATGGGGCAGCATGCAGTGCGTGCCTTTTCTGTGTGTGTGTGTGTGTGTGTGTGTGTGTGTGTGTGTAGGGGAGCTGCATGAGCAGGCGATATCTTATCACTGCTCACTGAAGCGTAGCCCCTTTCAACTGTATGCCACTGCATTTTGGAACTTGTCATACACAGCTCCAGCATGCATTGGTGAACAAGGCCGCACCTGCCAACACACTGACTGAATTGGAAGAGGGGTGACACACCTACGAAAACTTGATGATGTCACTATGTCTCTTGCACATGTGTGCAAGCAAACATAAAATGGTGGTGGTGGTAATGTTAATCTTTGAATTTTACCTCCACAAGGCCGTTATAGTTTATGAAGACATGGAGGATACAACCCCTTAAAGTTTACATCAAAGAGAAAGGTTACAAACTTTGAAAAATGTGTTATTTGTCAAGAAAATTGACAGAATGCAAAACTGTCAAAAGCCACCAGTGCTGGACAGAATTCTGTGATGTTGGCAGCAAAAGCCAGGAGAGATGAATTGTATTGGCGGCTACTGGATGAGTTTTCTAATTTACATGATGTGCCACCAATACTTTATCACAGGGGTTGCTTTCAGAAATACACAAGCAAGTCGAATTTGGCACATGTCAGAGTTGTATTCAACCTAGGAAAGAAAACGGACTCTGAATCCGATAAGACAGCATCATGTTCACCTGCTTCTATAGCCACCAGAGCAAGCACATCCTCCAGTGATTGGTCCTGTTGCATTGTTTGGTTTGAGAAATACACCCAAGAAAGACAAGAAACGTCATAAAATTGAAACATTTGAGACAGCAACCAATCTAAAGGAGGCAGCACTTCAAAGAGGAGATGATGACAAGTTGCTAGAATATCTGAAGAAGACTTAATTGCTAAGGATGCAGTTTATCACTCAACATGCCTTTCTTCCTACTTGAGTAAAATAAATCTGAATGTAGTACCATCTAGTTCCACTGCAACAATACAGTCACCTTATGACATTGCATGTTATCAGCTGATTTAAGAGATAGACAATGACCTTATATACAACAAGAAGGCGCTTCTCCTGTCCAGGCTGCTACAATAATATAAAGCCTTACTTACCTTAGATGTAGAAACTGAGAGCTATTCCAGTAGCAAATTACAGGCAAGATTAAAAACCCACTGTTGATCTGCAATCTCATTCCACTCATAGCATAGACAAGGCAAGCCTACCATTGTTCTATGCAGCACAATAACATTAGCTGATGCTATCCAGCTGCTGGTTATCTGAAGCAGGAACTTAAGTCATCCAAATGTTTTGTGGATGTTCTTCTGGCAGTGAGCCTGATGAACAGCTTTCAAATGAACAAGCATTTTTGTATAATGCTACTTCAATCCTTCGGTCTGAAATAGTAAAATTAAACCTCAGAATATTATCCAAAGCCAGGGATTGTAGTTTGCAGAGGTCAACTACATTTGTGCCCCAATTGTGCAGAAGTTTGTCCTTTGGTTGATAGATAAAGAGGCATACAATTTAGCTAGCAACAGTATTAACCTTCAGAAGACATTCAAAGAAGGTGCTTCTCAATTGCAAAGATAGAATTTAACAGCTCCAAAATTATCACACCACTGCACATAAGCCTTGCTGCACAGCTACACCATGAGTTTGGGTCTCGTAATTTAATTGACATACTACACCTTCATGGATTCTGCAACCATTATGATGAGCTGAGGCGGTTCATGACTAGCGCTGCAAAAACTGAAGAAGAAAGACTCCAAGGAGGTGTGTTCATTCCAAATGGAATTATACCACTTCATGCTGGAGGAAATCTCATCCATGAAGGAGATGATAATATAGACATCATGTAGAGACCATTGATGGAAAGAGTACCTTCCATTCAATGGCTAGAGTTGTATTTCAAGAACAGTCTGCAGAAAGTACAGCATCACAGGAAATATCACTGAAGCGTGGAAAAGAAAAGTCACTTATTCTCCCTGGGCAATCAGAGTCTCTTATGTAGCGTGCAACATTTGAAAAACCTAGAACATGTCCAGAACCAACTCACCATGAAAAAGTACTTAATAAAATAAATTCTGTCACCTACAAGTGAAAGCTGAGATCTCTCCTGGTGTCTTTTAAGACTACTGCCTCGTGATGTCCTACCAGTACCAAATGATGTTGATATTGTTCACACTCTGGTGATTCCATTTTGGACTGGTTTCAACCACAAACTTGCTACAAAGAAGAGCACCTACACAGCAGTTGCATATGCACCTATTGTGGATGCCAAACCAGCTGATATGGTCACAATCTATACTACAGTGCTGAATGTAAGGAAATGTCAGCAGCTCTAGGCCAGCAGCATGCCATTTAGATGATGGATCAGCAGCTCTATACTGTTGCTCAGCAAGTAAAATGGACTCTCTCAAATGAACTTGGTACCAATGTGATTAATCATAAACAGGGAACAGGAGGGTAGAGAAAGCTGGACAGAAAACAAACTGCTGGAATGAGGCATGGAGAAAGGTCCAAGATACCCGAAGCAAATGCTTTCCCTATGTCTAGACTCAAAGTGAGCAATGGGACTGTGTTGGAGTGTTATCATGAAGAATGGAAAGGGAGCAGCAATGTATTATGTGGTTTGGCAAGTTTGCACAAAACCAGTTTTATCTGGGTGAATAAGCTGGGGTAGGAGGGTGTCTACTCTGTGGACAAGTATGGACATATTGTATATAATTTATAATCACTGCTTAACACTGAGATCAGCCAGAAAGAGTCCCATAAATAGTGATGTTTACCAGGTTTTGTACAACCAAAATTACTGCATGCTTCCATGAGTCCAGGGAAGTGGCCTTATCTGACATCAGAGCATTGAACAGATGCAACAGAAGAGGTGAGAACTGTTGTTAGCATTCCACTGGATATCTATCTGGACCTGTACATTTATCCAATTTAAGTTTGTGGATAGCCCTTTGCTCTTCTCCAGTCAAACTTCTCTACTGCATTCTCATACCAGTTTTGGGAGACCCACTGTGGATAAGAAGGAGCTCATGGATGCAATGCTTCGTAGGGCCTCTTCCGTAGTATAATTTCCTGTAGTAAGAACTGAAGGCCTCTGCTATAGAGCCTATGTCTTCTTACCTGTGTGCCCAAAGTAGGGTTTACTATCTGGGCAGTAGATACTCGGGCATGTTAGCCTCAGACCCTGTATGTCAGACGTCGGGCAGCTCTTGGGCCCTATCATAGTACTTCTGTCTGAGGTACCATTTTTAAAACTTTATGTTTATTGAATCGATAATGAGCATATGGTTAGTCATCCAGATGAAGTACATGAGGAGTAACAGTACTACACCTAAGGAGGGCGCCACCCTCTTAACGCATGTATTTAATAAAAACGATGGCATCAATAAGATACATCTTTGAGGGAGAGCCTAAAGGTGCATATAGTACCAAAAACAAAATTAACTCAGTAAATGCTGCTTAATTGGAGTCCATAAATGGCATGAAATATATGGAAACCATATCAAGTCCATGAGGTTAAACCTATCTCTGTTTCCTTAAAAGGAAATGAGTAAAGCATGCCTTGTGCAGCATTAAGTACCCTAAGGGTAACATCCATTAGAAAACTAAGGCTCTGCATCTAATATTCTCTATCAGGTGAGTGGCATACAATATGTCAAAATACAAAACAGGTAGACTTACAGGGAAATTCAAAGAGGTAAAAAACAACACCCCAAATCTCTAAATGTTTACAGCTAATTGAAAATAATACATATAACTTGCTGGAATAATGATTCTGTCATCAGCAGGGAACAACTAGGAATGGGAACCCAATAAGCTACCCAGAATAACAACATTGAAATGGGCATCAAATGAGAGAGAAACTTAGTTCAGAGGAATGCGCCTGCACTGTAAGTGAAAGGGCATCATGTGAAGACAGTGAGTGTTAAAATAGCGAACACATTTGGGCAAACACTTAAAGGTGATTGCAATAATAGTGACCTCACATAACAGAGATTGGAAGCACATGGCTAACATGAGTGGCTAATACCCTCACTATCCAGGTGCGCCTTGGAGAAGGAATATTAGAGATGAGTGGGTGGGGACACAGCCCTGCAGGGGGAGGTGGGGTGGAGCCCCTGCATGTAATCAGTTGAGTAATTGACTTACTGAGGACACCTGTGCAGCTGTCAGTAAATACAGAAGAAATAGAAAGGGAATTCACTTATGGCTCCATGTTTAGGTATTGGTATCTATTTCAAACGTCGTTATCATTTGGATTCGCTGTTAATTGACTCGCTATAGAAAAGTTGCCGCTTTGACGTCAGCCATTTTTGAGTCACTGTACTGACATGGAAACAGAGAAGGGTAACAGACCTGAGCCCGCAACTCCACAGTCCAGTTCAGGTACCTCCATCTTCATCTCCTTCCTGATCAAACTGGAGTGGTCTCATTAGTCTGGCGGTTAGTGGAACATGGTGTTGGGCCCATTTCAGGGTTGGTGGATTGAGTACATGAATGTCTTCCTGGATGTACAGTCCTGAGATGGGCTGGTAATAGCATGTCCAGGACCTCCTTTCATGAAGAATAGCCCTTACTCCATCAAACAATTTTTTTTTCCTGGTCACATGGCTAAGATCTAGGTAAAGCACTTGTTGGCCATCCTGCCATGGTTCTATGTAATATAGCCGAGAAAGCCTAGAAGCGATCACCGTTATACTAACATACTAATTGCCAGCAGATTAGGCCTTATGGTCTATCGAGTCTGCTAGAACCTCAGATCCCTTGGGTGGCCGAGGCGCCCCGTGTTCCAGAAACCCTATCAGCCATCCCCACCCCCTGGGCCAGGCCATCATCTGATACATCCACTTTCTGTGTCTGTCCTACCCTCTCTTGAAGCTTCCACTGTGGATCTCTGAACCAGCTTGCCAGGCAGCGATTCCAGAATATCCAGTTATCAAGAAGACTAGAGTGTCAAAAACATTTCTGATACTCTGACACCTCAGTGCACAGCAAAATGGCACCAGGGACTTACTTTTTTAATGTTTTCTGTGGGGAGGCTGCCCCGCACTCCCCACTAAAGGATTCTCAACTCCAGAGGTGCAGTGTCGGGGGGCATTAAAAATAAAGATTATGGCTGGGTGCAATAAAATTGCACCAGCACCCGGACCAGAACCCTGCATCACACCTGCCGCAGCCGTGACCAATCCCTGATGCCGTGACACAGCTCAGTAGTCCACCGCAGCACCACCCCTACAACTCCTCCATCCCTCCCAGCCTACGCCAGTATGCTTGCTCCCCACATGCGTATGTATAGCAACATCCTGTCTCTATTTTCGCCTACCCCCATCTAGCCAACACCACCTCCTCATCGCCATGAGGGATTTGCTGGGGAGCTGGTCACTCGCTACGGATGGCGCCTTCCTCATGCGCCTCTCATGGGATACCTCCTGCAACAAAGTTGCTTTTGTTGGCAGCGCCAGAATAAAGTCTCTGGGCCATACGCCATCTAAAATGAGAAAATGTCCCAAGGAGTATCAGAATTGTCCAATCACCCCTCCAAGCCACATGGTATGCCTTCTGAATAACTGCTTGGTGATCCTTAAAAGGTTGCCCCAGTTGCTGCTTCAACCACTCAGTAATAAACAGCCCCCAAATGATCTTCTTCAATGCATTCCGGCATGCCCACAACACGTAAAGGGTCTGCCTGAGCTTGATTTTCTATGGTCTCAAGACGAGACCAAGATGCGTGTTTTCTTTGAGAAGACTAGCAGTAGCCCCATAGTGGCCTCTTAACACTTATGCTTCTCAACAGAGTCCATTTTGATGAAAAGTACATTTGTTCCTAAAGTAGTGAATCTTGTTGTTAAAGAGACAAATTTCTCCACAAGTCTGCCACCGTGGAGATGGAGATGGGTTATATTTAATCCTAGGCTTTGCAGTGTTTCTTCACCATCACTGCCGCTCTTAGGAACAACACAGCCCTGAGCAGACCTCGTGGCTGGGGGTCCAGGAACATTCTTACTGTTTTGCACCCTCCTGCTGGACTTTATCTTTTAGGATTTCCCATCCTAAGTCAGCAAGGCTTCCATTAATTAAGAAATGCTGTTGCACCTGCCAGTATGCCCGATAAAGCAAGTTTTAAAGTTTTGTTTTATATCTGTAATACAGAGTGATAGCTTCAGATATCCATTTTGCTCGGGCTGCACAGCATCCCTCCCCATACTCCCTTGTCTGATGTACCATAAGGCTCTCCGGTTTGCACCAGAGATAGCTCGCCAAGCTCTTTGTCATTTTGTAAGTTGATCGATGGTTGCTAGGGTTCCCCTGCTTATGTTGCTGCTGTAGAAAATACAAATAATTCAGTAAGTCCTGTTAATGGGCTTTTCTTTGCTTTGTTTTCCTGGCAGTATAGCTTATTATGGTACCTTGCACTGTCACCTTCACTGTGTCCAGAGCACAGAAGGGCAATCTCTGAGGAGTTAGCATACTTTAAGATCTCTGCAATGTGTTGTACATACTCTTGGAAGGTTTTATCTTTTTACATAAAAGGAGTCAAGCCTCTCCAACCAGTTGTTTTGCAGAAAAGCCCAGGTCCTGCTCCGTAATAAGTGGAATATGGTTTGAAAATTATATAGGGCTAATCTCACACTTATGCATCTTAATGAAATCTTCAGCCTGTACAAAATACAGTTGATGCACCCACTGATATGGTGAGAGTGAGAAAAGTGTGTATAATTGAATAGATATGGGTGTAACTGATGCCAGATGTCGCTCCACTATACATTTTGGATTTGCTTATGGAAGTATTTATGAGACATGGGAGAGGGTCCAGAGTGTCTAGCCGTGGAGTCCCAATGCTGATCCATGAGGAGGATAAAATCTTCCACTATGAGCAGCAACCACTCTGGTTTCCCAAAAGCAAATTCAGTCTATGTCTGGTAAAAGAGTGTCTGTTCCCAAAACACATAAAGTGGCTGCGTTAAAGAAGACTTCTAGGTCTCCATGCTTGGGCCCTCTGGGAGGTAGGGGAATGGAGGAGGAGGACCAGTGTTGCATAAAAGACATTTAAAAGTTTAAATACTCTTTGTACCTAAGGCCCTCAAGGGTCGGAGGTGTGCCACATGAAAATAGAAATGACTGGTACTGCAAAGGAGGACAGAAGATCTGCTTCAACAATGCTTCAGGGACACGATTTCTATGCTTCAGTACAGGATCTCTGAATGTGCTATAATACTCAGATATACTGAGAGGCTCACAAGAGGCTGTCACAAAGCTGAGTATCGCATGCAACGATATAGAGGAGAAAAGGCCGCCTGTACATCATGCTTGCTTCCAGATATCCATACCCAGAATAGCATCTCACTCCTGATCCACTTGGAGCACTGCTGATGACTCGGACAACCCCACCTAGGCGGCTCCTGAGCCATGTGTCAGGCCAGTATTGTCACCATATCAATTTAGCGTAAATCAATACTTTCATCTACCAGAGGCCCTGTAACTAGTATTGTCACTGCACCTGCTACTGTGCCCCGCCTAGCATGCGGTGTGAATTAGGGCTAGACAGGGATTGAGCCTCCTTATCCCGAGGGTACAATACTGGTCCCCCAATCCAGCCCTCCCCAAAGAACACAAGGAAAGGAGCACTAACCACACTGGCAGTCCTCCGGCACAGGGAAATTGTGAGGAAATAATGTTTTGACTGCTGGTGTGCCTATGCAGAGGCATCTTTCATTGCTTTAACTGGGAGATAATATCCTGGATCATGGTGGCGACATGACTTCTTTGTGCCACTCCCATCTGGTTCCTTGTGTCCTGCTTTATTTGTTGCAAGGTCCCATCTGCTCATTTGCCTCAACAGGGATTCCTCTGACAACAAAGCTGCAGCTGGCTCATCTGCTGAATTAAAGTGTTGCTGTCCTTCAGGGAAAAACATGAGCTTTGTAGGGTTTGGAGTTTGGAAGTGCAGTTGCTGTTTTAAGCACTTGTAATATCGGAATGTACTGTTGCCTTTTTCATTGTCAAAGGCAGATAGTCATGATCAAAAAATAAGCATTTGCCTTCAAATTTGACCTCCTTGATGCACCACACTGAGCAGCAGTTCTTGTTTACCTTTATATTTTAAAAATCGTACAATTACCAAACAAGGCCAAACAGATGGGTCGATGGGTTTGAGACCCAGCACTCAGTGGGCCTGCTCATTCTTCCAGGATGATCTTCGGCCCAGTTGTAGTGCTTCCTTTAAAACAAAAAGCAAGGCATCCAAGCTGGCTCTCCTTGCCTTCTTTAGGCTAAACAATCCGGCTGTTTTTACATCGATTGTGACTTTCAGTGTCTTCCTGCATGTCTTGAACCTGGGCCTGGGTAGTCATGGAGTTGTAGTTAAAGGGTTTTGAGGCTTTCTGCTCATGTGTTAAAAGTGGCTAGCTGGGAGTTGACTACAGTATATCAGTGTGGGCAGACAGCATTTTTACATCACAGCTGACATCATCCAGCTATATGGTTACTGCAGCCTGAAAACCTTCAATTCTTGGATTATGCCATCTAGTTTTTTTTCTCTGTGCTTTAGTTGCTGAGTTGTGCTTGTGGCCCAGATTGTAAAAAGAGCCCGAGGCCTGCAAGACTTTTGAGTCCTCTGAGTCTGTTTTCCGTCCACAGCTATCCTGCTAAGTGCTTATCCGTTCACTTCATTAGGTAAATATGCTCCTTCTCATCGTAAAGGTCTTTTTGTCTGAAATCTGTACTCAGAAAGGAGTGTTTTGAAGGCTGAGAGATGGAGCTCTGTGATTATGCTGCCATTAGGGCTCTGAAATCCCCAGAAGTCTGCAGGTTCACTTTAAATGTGTCTGTCATTTACGCTTGGTTACGGAGTCCAGGTTTAGCTGGAGAGGTATCAGACACCAGATAAGACAGTACACATTAAATGTCAAACTGTAACCACGCATTAACATGACTTAAAAGTACTGAGAATGTGACAAAATGTAACATCTGAAAAACATTGCAGAAATGAAATGGCTGAGATTACAAAATATTAAAACTGTATACCAGTTACATTCTCTCTTCCTTCCTTCTGTCTTTGTCTCCTGCTCCTCTTCCTCCACAATGAATACCACTCTTCATCCTCAGTATCATAACTTTCACCATATGGAAATTCTGCTCCATTAACTCCAAATCTACCTCTGTGCTTGGTGCTTGTCCTTCTCCAGCTTCACCCAGGTGTACCACTGTGCTCCCAGGGATGCACAGCGATTTGGTGCTATATGTGCAATTCATTATGTTTGCTTGCATGCATGTGCAAGAAACATAGTGCCATCATAATGAGTTTCAGGCGTGGCGCCCCGCATCCAATGCCCTGAGTGTTTTTGCAGCGACCCCACCGCACCAATGAATGTCCCAGCTATCTATGACAGCAGTTCAAATGCAGTGGTGTACAGCTGAAAGCAACGACCGCTACAATCAGTGGTGGTAACGTGTAAGCAATTAGCATACTGCCGTGCTGTCAGCAGTATGCATATTGACCCACACATCACCACCGCTGATTGTAGCGGTGGTTGTCATGCACGCACCGCCCCCATTTGTTGTGTACGAGGGGTGCCCAATCCCCTTGGCTCATGCACACTCCACCCCCAAGCACACTGTATTCTGACGGGTGCCCAATCCCTGCTGGCTCCAGTGGCCCCCCAAAAACACAACTTTCCAGGTGCCACGCTGGGAGCCCACCCCATCGTGGCATAAATCCAGCCCTCATGGTCCCTCAACACTGTATGGCCAACGGGATGCCCAATCCCCATTGGCTCCACTGCCCCCAAATCTTTCCAGGTGCCATGCGCTGGGAGCCCACCCCAGCATGGCAACAGTCACACATCGCCTAAATAAAATTAAAATCCTGTAACAAAAGAAAACGCTCTCGCTGACTCTCTTGCCCCCAACCCACTCCCACCTCTGCATACCCCACCTCCCCACACCTTCACCCCATACTTACTAATCGAGGCTGGCGCTGATGATCTTCGTGGACTGGGAACACGCCTGCACTCTTCAAAGTCAACCGCAAACCTGAAGAAATGCCGGTAAGCTGTATAATGGCATAAATAGGTTTTTTTTCAACTTTGGTGCATATCTCAGCCATTTTTTTGAATTTTGCACCAAATTTTCAACATGGGGTTCTTGGGACCCCACCTCATGAATTCAGTGACTGTTATTTGGTTATTCAGTCCGGAAAGGTGATTTCGTGTTCACTGCATGGAATCGCCTTTTGGAACCGATTAAAGTCAAGTCAAGTCAAGTTTATTGTTCTTCCAATAAATTAGAAAAATTTCTGGACATTACAATTTTAAATTTAAAAATACAAAATGTGAAATAAATTAAAATATGATTAAACAGACTCCTTATCTCATTAGAATAACTCTCATAAGAAAGTATGCTGGTTAAATTCTTCAGATTGTATAAAAACAGTTCATTTATCTCTGAGCCACTTTGGTATGCTTTTTTCTTAACACTTATTACAGACATTATAAAATTCCTACCAGTATTGCATCTTGAACAGTCATTGGGTGCATCAATATGAATTTCACATCATATGTTAAATTTTCATATTTACTAAGAATTTTCCCAAATATTTAAAACGAATATAATTAAATAAAGGGCATTGAATTAATACATGCTTTAACGATTCAGTGAATCCTCTATTGCAAGGACATTTATCCTGAGTTGATTCATTTAATTTTAATTTATTAAAGTAAATGTATTTTGATGTAATAAGTTCAACTGATTAATAAACAACAGTGTCACTGTTCATGAGGTGGGCTCTAAAAGCCTATGTTGCAAATTTGGTGAAAAAATTCCCAAAATGACTGTGTTATAGAGCATGCGTTGCACAGTTTCCACACACACTGCAAATTCACGAATTTGTAATATTTTCACCCAGATTTTCAGCACTGGCATTTTTCACACCTCCTTATGAACAGTACAGCTGTCATTTTCACATCATGGCGAAATGTGTTTCGCACTTCTGGCACAGAATAGCATGGTCACTGTGGGAAATCAGTGTTCAGGGGACAGATTAAGAAAATCATAGTGACACTGTTCATGAGCAGAGGTCCTAAAATCCCTATGTTGAAAATTTGGTCACAAATGTCCATAAAATGACTGTATGTTACGGCGAATTGAGCAGTTTCTCGCACCCTCATAACTTCACAGATTTGTAATATTTTCACTCCAGATTTTCAACATTGCCATTTTCCACACATCCTTATGAACAGCACAGCTGTCTTTTTCACATCCTGGTTGAAATGTGTTTTCGCCTCTTCCAGCACAGAATAGCACAGTCGCTGTGGGAAATCAGTGTTCGGGACAGAGTAAGAAAATCACAGTAACACTATTCATGAGTGGAGGTCCCAAAAGCCTATATTGAAAATCGTGCAGAAAAATCCCCAAATAATTGCATTATGGGTGTGTGTTGCGCAGTTTCTATGCACGCTTGTGACTTCACCAGTTTTTTAAATTTTGCTCCAGATTTTCAACATTACCATTTTTAACACCTCCTCATGAAAAGTACAGCTGTAATTTTTCACATTATATTAGAAATGTATTTTCGCACCTGTGGCACTAAATGGCACAGTCACTGTGCAAAATCACCTTTTGGCTAACAAACTGATAGTGTCACTGTTCATGGAGTCACAAAAAGCCCATGTTGGAAACTTAGAGTAAAATACCAAGACACGCCCAGGCCTTAGGGTTTCAACCATAACGCCTACCCTGTAGGGTCTGACAGGCTTCCGCCCTACCTTGTGGGGACTGACAGGCATCAGGGGTGTGACTTGGGAATGTTGACAGTAATGTCATGCCATTCCACCCCCACCCCACCCTGCAGCCAGTGACAGGCATTGAGGTGCACCTTGGACTCTTTGACCCCAGAGTTCACACCATTCTCCTATACTGCATCCATTTCGGCATATTTCTTTATGGAATGAGGTGAGTGTAAAGTCTGAACACCCCAGGCACACCTCAACACTTGTCAGTGTCTGCAGGGTAGGGTGAGGTGAAATGTCATGACCGTTATGGTGATGACCCAAAGGCATACCCCAATGCCTGTCCATCTCTGCAGGGTGGGGTGGAGTCGAAGTCAGTTCAATACATCACTGCCATTCCTATACTGCATCTGTCTAACTCCTGCACTTCCACTGCTAATGCCAGCAAGCAAACATTCGGCACTGACAAATGGGGAAAGGTTTGTACATCTGTCTGTGATGATTGCCCGTGCTGCACTGAACATAGATTCAGAACTAGTACAGGATGGTGGACAGCTTAAAAGCTCCAAGGTGTTTGGGATCTGCCATATATGCCTCAACAAATCTTGCTGCTGGTTCCTACCTATCCACCTTACAATCTGCAGTGCCAGCCTGTGCTGTCCATAGAGGATTTGATTTGGCAGGTTGTTTTGTATTTGTCTTACTGGAAGATGTCAGTGGCATTTCCACATCTCTCACTTCCCTTGTCAAATGTTGGTGAGGGTGACAGTGTACAGCTTATCTCACTATGCAATTTTTTTTGTTAGCATATGCAGACCGTGCACACAGTTAATCAGTAGTCTTTACAAATCTCAACTTGCTGATGGCAAACATCAATTATGGCTGAAAGCTTCCATTTGAAATGAGGATCAAGCAACATTGCAATACTGAAATCCGAGGATGTCAGTATGACATTTAGAGTCTGTTATGGTCTAATACATTAAGCATGTGTTCAGAAAATGCATGAGCTTACAGAGTCACCTATTGCCTCAAACTGCTGCTGCACATTACACATGGCCTGCCTCAGCACCCAGAGCAGTGAGTTGGCCTGGCTAATAGAGGCAATATCCCCACTCACTGCCTGCGTTGCATGATCAAAAGTCCTCAAGATCAAAATCAACCCATCCATAAACCTCCACTTTTCTGTCGCCAGTGCCAGAAGTCTCTCGAACTGCCACAGCTTGTACAAAGCAGCATATACTCTGATAAGGCCGTGATACTGTTCATCTATGCACTACAGCAAAATCAGTACTGAATTCCACCTTGTGACAACCTCTTGCTTTAATCATTGCTGAGGCAGGCCATTTTTGAGCTGCAGTGCACACAAATAGGTTCCTGGCTTTTAAATGTGATGACAGAGGCTGAGCACTTCTTTAATGTCACATTGTGACAAGAACTCTTGCACAACCAGGTTTAAACAATGTGCAGTGCAAGGAACCCTAACAAAACCCCATCACTAATGGCTTTAATAAAATTAGCACCATTGTCCATGGCTATGAAGCATGCCCTTAAACATATTGGGTTCATCCAAGTGTCACTCTCCTTTAAATACTGATGCCAACATTTCTTCTCAAGTTGTGATTGAAGCATGCTTCTCATAGCCAGTATTGTATGCTTGAGAATTTTAGTCATGTAGCTTCCATTGCAATCTGGTCACTTCGCTTGCTGCCGATCAACCCTCTCAGTTCTACCCAATGTGCTGTTATGCACATAAACAAGCTAGCAGTTTGTGGTCCACTATGCTCCAAATATCTGTACTAAGAGGAATGTATGAACTGAGGAATGCTGCAGGGCATGTGAAACTTCATCTTCGGAAACATCCTCAGTTCCAAAATTGCCCATTGTGAAACGTAGGTTCTGGATGGCACTTTCCATTTGAGACATGCTTTGGACATGAGCGAAGGAAACCTGCATTTTCAACCAATGAAACTGGGAGAAGGTCAATAGTAATCACCTCTGCAGTGGCAGCATTCAGTTCCTGGCTGCTGAATAATTAGGGAATTAACATTGCTTTATTAAATTCGGATAATAGTTGGATGGATCTTTTTTGATGGTTGCTTTATGTAACCAGTTTAATGTGTTTGATGGAAATGGTTTCTAAACCTACAGCATGTCTGGGGGTTTGTCATGGTGATGCTGCTGTGTAGTAGTAGCAGTAGTAGTAGTAAAAGACTTTATTTATACAGGAATAGGTGAAATGTTTTCGTTTTCACAACAATCACCATTAGAACCCATAAGGCCCTCTTTTCAAGGCACTCCTGTTCATTGACAGTGCAACGCTTCATAAAAAGGTTACAATACAATTCAAAACAAAACAAAAAAAAGCTAATAACATACACAGTTAGACTCTATAAATAATCCAATAATTGCCATATTTCATCAGTTACAGTTACAATGAAAGATATATTCCTGTTTCATTACTGTTTTAAACTCCTCCATTGTCACATTTTGAGTTTTAATAGTTATCGGAAAATTATTCCATGTTTTAGATACTTTATACTTAAATGACATCATCCAAAATTAGTTTTTACTTCGAACTTGAATTCCTGGTCTTTGCTTTCCTTAATTTAAATTGATGCAGGGGTCAAGTTAACTTTCCAGCTAATGGATTCGAAGACCAGATCTACAAATTTGAAAGCCAAAATTTGCTAACTTTCTTGTCTACGTAAATCCAGAGATGACCATGCTAATGCTTTATACATCAAACTGTGATGAATGTCATATTTGCATCGTAAAATGAATCTAGCCAACCTGTTGTAGCAGATGTCCAATTTATGAAGTGAATTTTGGTTTGTGTCAAGTAAACATGACTTCCATAGTCAGTCAATGGAAGAATCAGTTTATTGGCTATGGTTAGTCGATCTCCTTTACTAATGCAATTTGCAACTCTCCTTAAAGCTCCCATTCTAGAGTTAACTTTACTAATTAATCTGTTTATGTGTTGTTCAAAGGATAAGTTTTGATCTGTTATGACCCCTAAATATTTATACGCTGAGACTTGTGTTAACTTACTACCACTTTGTACTGTTATCTGCAAAACATTTTCATTAAGCTTTTTCCCAGGTAAGACTGAACTAAATAATACTGTCCGAGTCTTTTAGAGTTCATAATCAAGTCTGAAGACAAAAACATTTTTGTAACATGTCAAAGTCTGACTGTAGTCTGGCTTCAACCTCCCGGCACTTGTTCCTTCAGAAACCAGGACTGTATCATCTGCATAAAGTCTAATTGAGGTAGACTTCATTAAACCAGGAAGTTAATTTAAATATATAATGAAGAACAGGGGTCCAAGAATGCTGCTCCTGCTGCTTGTCATAATCTCAGATTTAACACTTTCTGGAGTACTACTGACCTCCTCCTCCTCCTCAACCGACTTTTCCTACACAATTTCCTCCACCTCATCTGTACCTCCAAGATCCCAAACCATCTGCAGACACTTTCTGCTGATATGCTTGCTACCTAGCTACAGTATATGTTTCTCTTAAGATGGGTATGCTGCTCAACTGTGCCAACATGAGATCCTTTCTTGCCATGACTTACTTGAGCCTGACAAAGCTGGCATATTGCCCAGGTGTCATCGTTTGGTCAGTAAGAAAAAGTCCCACACAAGGGATTTTGAAGGACAAACAAATTTATGTAGAGCAGCTGTCATGGTGGCACTGGTCACCAGACTCATTTCTTACTTCTTTCTGGGCTGGGTGTCATCCATCATCTTTGTGACACAGGCTGCCCATCTTTCACATTGAAGAAATCATGCACTTTGCTATCACCCTTTTTCTTTTCTTTTCTTTTCGGGCTCCCGTAAGGATCGATGACAGTGTCATCCTCACATTCACCCTCCATTTCATCCTCCTTCTTTCCCAGGTCGTCCTTTTACTCATTTTCCCAAGGTGGCAGTGACACACACAAATCCACTAGTGCATTCTCCTCAGGCTCAGGTCTAGTATCACCAACCACTGGGGACTCTTTTTCAGATTTTTCATTAACACTGTATTTACTCACTAGTGTTGATGGGGTTGAGGACATTTCAGATAACTGATCTTGGCTCTGATTGCCTTCCCCAACTAAGAGCAGACAAATCAGGTGCTTTAAGCATCTTAACAGTGCCACTGTCATCAAGCAGTGCAGATACATTTCTTTCTGCAGCCATTACTCGCCCACATCCCACTCTACTGCTGGTCACCGCTGCCTTACATAGAAACATAGACTTTGATGGCAGATAAGGACCACTTGGCCCACCCAGTCTCGCTCCATTTTCCTACCTATTGATAAACTGCAGATTCTAGTTAACCAACAGCCTACTTCCCTGCAACCCCCACTATAATTGCCTTATGTCTGTCCCATGCATGTTTGAATTCCCCACTGTTTTAGACCCCACAACCTCTCCAGGAAGGTGGTTCCATGTGTCCACCACTATCTCTGTGAAAAATAATTTCCTCACATTACCCTGAGCCAGCCCTTCTCTATCTTTAAATTGTGCCCCTTGTTCTTACACATCTCTTTTCTGAAAGATGCTACCCTCCTGGACTTTGTTGATTCCCTTGAGGTACTTAAAAGTTTCTATCATGTCCCCATCCCTCCTTTCATCAAGGGTATACATATTAAGCTCTCTCAGTCTCTCTCTCATGGTTTCTGATGTAGACCCTGCACCATTTTAGTTGCCTCCTCTGGACTGCTTCCATCCTGTGTCATGTCCTCATGTGAGATGAGGTCTCCAAAACTGCACGAGTACTCCAGATGGGGTCTCACCAACTGTCTGTACAGAGGATAACCAATTCTCTTTTCTACTTGTGATGCCCTGCCTATGCATCCCAGTATCATCCTGGCTCTCCTTACTGACTTCTCACATTGCTTACCCACCTTTAGGTCATCTGATATGACTACACCCAGATCCCTTTCCATTATTGTTGCCGTTAGTACCTCCCTGCTACTGTGTACTTTTCTCCTGGATTTTGTATTTCCCAGGTGCATTACTTGCATTTCTCTGCATTGAATCTAAGTTGCCATATGTCTGACCATTCCTCCAACCTTGCCAAGTCCCTCTCATCCTTTCTACCCCTTGTATATCAACTCTGTTACAGATCTGTGTGTCATCTGCAAAGAGGCATAACTTTTCTTCTAGACCCTCTGCAATGTCACCTATAAAGACGTTAAAGAGGACTGGACCCAGTACTGAGCCCTAAGGTACTCCACTAGTAACCCCTTTCTTCAGAATGTGTTCCATTCACTATTATCTTCTGTGTCCTGTTGTGCAGCCAGTTTGCTACTCAGGCTACCACCCTGGGACCCACTCCCAGGCTGGCTAACTTGATTATTAATCTTTGTGTGGACTGTGACAAATGCCTTGCTAAAGTCTAGGTAGGCCATCCACAGCCCCTCCTGGTCTATTACTGGTCACCCAGTCAAAGAAATTGATTAGATTCATCTGACATGACCTTCCTGCTGTGAATCCATGCTGCTTTGGGTCCCCAGCCCACTGACCTCTAGGTACTGAACAATTCTTTCTTTCAGAAGTGATTCCATCATTTTCCCCACCACTGAGGTCAAACTAATAGGTCTGTAGTTTCCTGCTTCTGCCTTGCTCCCACTTTTTGTGAAGGAGATCACATCTGCCCTCCTCCAGTCCTCAGGTACCACCCCATCTTCCCATGATTTGTTAAAAGTGTGGTTAGTGGTGTCACTAGGTCCTCCTTAAGCTCTTTTAGATTCTATGGTGAACTTGTCAGGCCCCATTGTTTGTCCACCTTGAGTTTTAAGAGTTCTTTCAGGACTCTTCTTCTGTAAAGGATCAAGGCCAACCCCACTACCAAGAGTGCTTCTACTGTTTGGTTTAGGTAACTCTTCCTCTTCTTCTTTGTGAATACTGAGCAAAGTATTCATTCAGTATCTCTGCCTTTCACTGTCTCCTCTGCCCACCTCCCTCTCCTTTATTAATCTTCACTATCCCTCCCTTAAACTTTCTATGCTCCTAATGTACCTATAAAGGTTTTATCCCCTTCTTAACTGAGTTGGCTATCTTTTCCTCGGTTTGGGCCTTTGCTTTTCTGACTGCCTTCCCCACTTCTTTCTGCTTTTAATTGATACAGTTCCCTGTTGTGCTCTGTCTGTGATTCCTTATACTTTTGAATGCAGCCTTTTTCTCATTAACCTTCTCTGACACCTCTTTTGAGAACCATAGTGTTTTTATTCGCTTGGTTTTCTTTATTTGTTTCACACAAAGGCTTGTTGCTCCATGATGGCAGTTTTGATTTTTCTTCATTGTTCTTCCACCCTCCTTTCTGGCCATTTGCTAATGCATTCCTCAGGTATTCACCCATTATGCCAAAGTCAGCCCTTCTAAAGTCCAGTATCCTTGTCTTTGTATGGCTTGTCTCCATGGTTGTGTTTGTGTGAAGCACACTGTGCAGTGGTCGCTTGTTCCCAGATGTCTATTGACTTCTAAATTTGTGATCCACTCTCCATCTGAGAGTACCAGGTCTAAAATTGATCCCTCCGAGGGTTCCACACTAGCTGTCTAAGGCATGCCCCTCAGAGGGCATTGAGAATGACCCTTCCTTACCTTTCCTGACTGTCTGCCCTTCCTTTCCCTCTACCACTTGCTAATGCAGAAACATGTACTCATGTAGTGGTACTAGTGGCCTGAACAATAGTAGAAATACTGCAAAATTAGTGAAATTACTATCAATTTAAAACAAATATTTTGAAAGGAAAGGTTTAATAGTGTAAATCAAAAATAATCAGAAATATTAAAATACTACAGTTCCACAATTTATTGTCAAAGCCCTGGACAGTCTTCAGTATTTTAGCAGCACATGAACACTGAGAGTGTACAAACTGTCGGACTTTAGACAAATGAAGTGAGACAGTGATTGAACCAAAACAAAGCCTGTGGCTGCAGACAAGAGGATGCCCATCCCCCCACACTGCAATAGTCCGGCACAGACAGCAAGCAGCTGCACCATAGGAAGAGAAAGGGAAAAACCCAAAACTAAACAGTAGCCAAAACATTCAAAATTTGGTTCTGTAGATGCAGAATGACAAGTATAGTTTAGTTTAAAAACAAAATGAACTTTTGTTTAATGAAATGAAAACCAGTACAAATCACTCAGACTGAGCTGTAAGCACACAGACTGATCCTGTCCCCTAAACACACTTTCCAGGACTGCACACAGCACAGTTCTCAGGATCTGTTTCCTGTTACATGGCAGCAGCAGCATTGAATGACTTGGACTTTTTTCAAGTTCCAGTGGACTTTGCAAGTGAATTTTTGAATGCTAAATTTGTGAAGTGGCTAAGACCTCAAAGTTCAACTTCATGAAATGAGAAGATCTTTGAGCAGTTGTGGAAATTAGTGAGTCAGTGTGAATAAAGTTTTCCTAACTTTGCACACCACTGCCTTGGAGTTACCTGGGCCTGTGAATGTCTAGTGCAAATTAGTGCATAAATGGTAGGTATGCATTTTAATATAAAGATGTATCATGAACATTTATTTGTACAGTTGGGAGCTAAGGGTCTTCATAAACTTGTTTCTGACTTCAGAGATTCCAAACAAGACTCTCTGGTTCATGTAAACTTTCATGTATGTTCCTGAAAAGGGAGATTACAGCAGATGCTTTGTCCAAGGCACCACTACTGCAGCAGGAACATTGTAAAGAAGGGCAGGCAATGGAAGATGTGGGATGTTCTGTATTAACTACTACCATGTGACCACACCTCCTGCCACTGTCAACCACCTTGGACAAATTAGGCAATGTCAAGCAACTGAAGAAATTTGCTAAAGTATTATGATCTACTGCAGGTAGGGCTAGCTAAGTAATTTTGACATTCCAGCTGCTCTTTTATCATACTGGGCTGAGTGTGGAGACTTATCTGTGAATGAGAGATGAAAATTGCAATCTTCTCATCATCACTGTGGAAAGAAATATTGTATAAAATCCATGAAGAATATCAGGAACCAGCTGATGCTGGGCTCAAGCATGACAGGCTGTAAGGTGACCAGTTGATTGGGTCTGAGTCAACAGGTGCAGGACCTAGTTGTCAAATGTGAATACTGCATGAGAGGGAGAGAGAGAGAGAGAGAGAGAGAGAGGAGGGAGGGAGAGAGAGAGAGAGAGACAGGCAGACAGACAGTCAGAGTCATAACAAACCACTGACTGCTTCATGTCTGCTAGAGAAGCTAGGCAAAGCTCAATACTGAGCTCTTTATCTGGAAGGAAAATCATTCCATTCCAGTGATGGGTCATTATTCCACTTTACTGTAGTAACTAAACTGTCAAATTACTGTACAGCAGCTACAGAGATAACAGAATGACTGAAGTTCATCTTTGCCAGGCATGGCACGCTGGAGGTTGTAATATCAGACAATGGACCACAATATCATGCAGAGCTCTTATGGAGTTCTCAAGGAGTATGATTTTAGGTATGTTATCAGTAGCCCTCATTATCCTCAACACAATGGAGAGGTGGGATCACAGTGAAAACAGTTAAAATCTTCTTATAAAGACATCAGATCCATATAAAGATTTTTTTGGGAGGGAATTAAACTGGCGACAGGTACACAACACTGCAACTGGAGCCTAGTCCAGCTGAACTAGTAATCAGGGGAAAGCGTAGGTCTTTTTGCCCGTGGTTTAATCCAATTGAAAATGAAGTGGCCTATTCAAGCATCATTCAGGCACCAATGTAAAGCTCTAAGGTCAACAGGCAAGGAACTTGAACAAGCTGCACAGTATGAAATTTGCCCACATTGAAAGCTAGAGATTGGGTAAGGATTAAGACCTGTCAAGCAACAAGGACAGTCAGAGCTAAGATGCAGCTCCCCAATCCTACCTAGTCATAATTCCAGTGGGTGTGTTGAAACAAACTGAATTCAGCTTCTCACAGCACCATGTGACTGGTGCAAAACGTTAGGTCAGTTAGTTGGCGTTATGGTGTCCGTTAACAGTGCTAGTCCAACAGGAGCTGTTACTTGTCAATATTATTTTTATGTCTTTACTCATGGATGAGGAATAAATAAAGAGGTTGGATTTTATCCACTGAAACTCTGTGTGGACCATCTTCACTGAGGGGTGAGTGCTGCTCCTACTTCATGTTTGAATCTATGTTTTGGAGCTAGGCACCAGAGCACCTTAGAGTGAGTCTCTCTAAGAAAATGCTACAGATCTTTCCCTATAGGATCCAGAGTACAGCAGAAGCCCTCACACTTTACATGCTGCTTCATGTGTTGTGAAACTGGAGTCTACATCAGGTGTGGTGACTTTTGCTTCCACTAATAAGACCAGACATAAAGTAACTGCATTAAAATGTTTAGAGACTGAAATAATAATCTAAGTTTAGTTTTCTTAATGTTACAAACAAACATGTTGTAAGTTTTTGCACTGTCATTCAAACTTATAAAACCTATCCCCAGATGTCAGGTACTTCAGGTCCTCCACCATAGGTTGGGTTGGGCCATGGTTCTTTTTCCCACACTGTTCTCTCTTCCTTGCAGGCAGGGATGTACCACTGTATGAACTCATCAGACCCTCTGCTCCACCCACCCGGCATTCTCCAGTTGCCTGCATTGGGAGGCCAGTGACGACCCTCATGGTGGGGTTCCCTGCAGGGTAAGGGAGAGACTGAGATCAACCTGTTCTCCAATTAATTGGCTGGACATGTTTGGGTAGACAGGCACCATGGGTCACTGACTTCATCATGCTGCTGCAGGAAAGGGTTTTCTCTTCTTGAAGTGTGCCCAGATGGTGTGGATATGCAGTGATGTCAGTGCAGGTCAGGCATGCTCCTGCCCCAAATGTGAAGAAATCTGCCACTTCACCAATCCCCTTCTCATGTTCTGACCCTGAGCACACCATCTCTAGCTATCACTTGGGGTTGGAATACTGTCAGGTACGAGATCACTCTCTCCCAGGAGGAAAGCTGTCCCGTGGATGCTCATCTAGCCATAGAGCTACTCTAGCCCCAGTCTACTTCCCTCCTGACGCATCCCCACCACCAGAACTTTTCTTACCTTATCATGGACTAACAGGTTATCTATTCCCTTACCCTGGACCACAGATTTGATGGGTGGCATGCCTTGTCAGTTGCACTTGAGCCTATGGTGAGTGTCAGCATCATCCTTGCAGATCAGGTATTTTCTCCTCTGGTTTTCTTCCTGATGGTGCCGGTGAAGAATGTGTTCGCATAAAGGTGGTCACTATCTCCCATGTTCTGCACCCCTCAATTAAAATAATCAATTCCAAGTTGGAGCTCATTAGGGGAGGGGCTGAAAGACCCTCAAAAACCAGTGCCAGGGTCCAGCGCTGACACTACAGTGACCTGGTGCTGTTGTTGCTGTAGTGTTGGTCACTGTTGACTTATCGCTATGGGGGTATATATCCATTAACCCTCCCTTCTTCCCTCCCCAGATCCAACCTTTCCTATTAAACCTTATCCCTTGTTTGCATTTTACCCTGTGTATTATTGTTTATTGTTTGGTCATTGTGTCATTGCACTGTGGGTGGACTTGTATGGGACTATTCAATAGTCTGTTTCCTGGGGTGATATAACAAGTGCCAGCAGGTGATTCAAAGGGGCTTGCCTAGGTTGAGGCAATACATCACTAATACATTGCTCAGTGTTTAACACCCTAATCCAAGCTGCTGCCTTCAAAGGTTAAAAGGACCAAGCCTCATCCCAGTCATTGGAGGACAGACACACACCGTGTTGGACGGAGTGAGTATGGTTTACAGCAAACATATATGAAACCCCTAATTTCCTCCCCAAGCATAATCCATACACTCCTCAAAGCCAGGTACCACTTGGTCCAATCTTGTTAGTATATTCTACTACCCTCCCAAATTACCCACCCTTCTGGAGATTTCTAACAAGGGCGCCTCCACCTGTTAGCCACCAGACCTTAAACCAGAGAGGTGAGTGAATTAGCATCCTTTTTTTTCAACTTCTTTTTATCAACTACTCCCCGAACTCTCTAAGTCTACCCTGACTCACTGGTCCGCTCTACTGCCCACCGTGGCCCTCTCTTCCTCAACTATGTTACTGTGTCTCGACAGATGCCAGGCAACCCCCCGACTCTGATCCCTCGCAGGGCCGCCAACCACTTCTGATGCTCTATCTATAGTCTAGATTGCCTGGCTATCTGACTAAAGACCAAAGGGCAGAGAGGGCCCAGTGCTGGGCACGTGGCAGCCAGTCCTGCAGGGAGCCATCGCCTATGGGGAGAGGAGGGAGTTTTCCCTTAGTTACGCCCTTCCTCTCTTATCCTCAGAGCCTGAAAGTGCAATGAATGCTAGGTCGTCCATCATGGCTCTGTCCCTCTATGTAAGCCCTGTGTGCTGCAGTGCTTCTGGTCTCCACTGTGGTGCTGAACAGTTCCTGGATCCCCATCCCAAGAGAGGAGAGCAGTCCTACAGATGCTCAGTCTCTCTCTTTCCTCTGCTCGACCCCGGCAGCCCAGGCTCATTTCTGAACCCGGGTCGCCACTGTGGCTTGAGGAGTGGTGTCCAGTGCTTCAACCCTCAGCACCACTAGGCCAGCTGTGAATTAGCATTCTACTTACGGACCTGATGGCTGCCCAACCATTGTCTTTCAGATTGGCAGCCCAGTCCCACTTTCCACAGAGACTGATTTCAGCACATACCAGTGTTTCCAAAGCAATTTTTTTTAAAGGACTGTTAAGTTTCTGATCTTAGTGCTGTTACTATATTCAGGCCAATGCTGCTAAATTACTGATTAATTTGTCTGTTTTCTTAAAGGTTTTAAAACATTTGGCATTTCATATAGTATAATTTTTTTGTGGCTAGTTTTCCATTAGCAGGTTATACTGATCTGCTGCTAGAGGGATCTTGTTCTTTCATTTAAAAAGTCTACCCTCTTAAAGTCACAGTTGCTTTACTTGCTATATACCTTCTTTGTACTGCCTCCTACTAAATCCTATTTTGCCTAAATTTTCACCCAGGATTATTTCAGCCTACTGCACTGATTCAAATTGGGAAATTCTGTTTGGAAATGTTATATTGTACTGCTTCTAATTTGGAAATTTGGGGATTTTGTCTTGGGAAATGTTTTACTGTTTAAAGTTGCTTGAACTCCTGAGAAGTTTCCTCCCCACCTCCTCCTACCTTAGTTAAATCGCCTCAGCTCCGCCCTCTTCCTACACTCTGCCCTCGATTGCCCGCTGGTCTCTCCTATTGGCCTACAACACTTGCTTGCCTTTTCTCTTCCTTCCTGTCCCGCCTAGCTCCAGCCTACACTGCTCTCTCTCCCAGCTGCTCACATACCTCATCCTTGCCATTTCCTGCTCACTCTCAGCTCTCTTTCACTATCTCTCCTGCCTGTTTCTTTTTTTTCCTTTTCGCCCCACACCAGCTATGAGTTCCCTCCCCACTCGCTCCTTCCCTTCTCTCCCTCCTTGTCCTTCCTCCTTGTTCTCTCCCGGTCCCTGCCACCCCACTCCATACCCACTATCTACTTAATCAATACCAGCAGCACTTTGGGAATGCTCCACTTCGACCAGTCCTCCCCATGGGCCTCCACTTGGAAATATCTGGCTGCTTCACAACACCACTAGACTGGTCTTAATGCCAGCCTATCCCTACTGTACCACATTGCATATCAACAGGGCTGTCATATGGCCTCTACCTACTGCCCTTGTGCTAAAAGGAAACACAAATTATTACTACTGGACCTGTGCCTCTGTTCAATGAAGCTCCTCCTACTTCTCCTACTGATCTCAGGCAACGTCCATCTGAACCCTGGCTGGCTGTTCAAGCCTTCTGAAAAAGGCAGGGTCCTCACCATCACAACCATTAACATCTGCAGCCTGTTACCAAAGCTTGATGCACTCCAAGCCTTTATCAGCCAACATAATCCTGACATCCTTGCTATAGTTGAAACATGGCTGACACCAAAAGTTCCTGATCTGGCAATTACCTTACAGGGCTCCAATGTTTTCAGACTGGACCGTGTCTCTAAAGGGAGGGGCTGTGCCATCTACATTATGGATAATCTCCTGGGGCACCTTGTTCCAACCCCTGTCTCTGTCTCCTCGGCCCAGCTTCTACCCATTAAAATTCTTCTAGGTCCCAATCAAAAGCCCTCTCCATTGTCTCTGTATATATTCCACCTCGAGATCAAGATCTTGGCATCAAAGAAGTACTTAACTTCGCCAGCTCCCAACCTCCTGGCTCTGAACACATTCTGCTTGGTGCTTTATATATACTGGCTCGCATCTGATGTCTACACTCATAAGGATGCCCTTGCAGCTGCCAACCTCTCAATTGGGCACCACACCAACTCGGATAAATTACAAAACTGGCACCAGTACCCTGCTGGACTGGGTTCTCACCAATCACCCTACCAATATCTCTTGTACCTCCGTTCTCCCAGACTCTCTCAGTGACCACTCCCGGTTATATGTGAATGGTCTAATACATTTCTAAAGCCACCCCTAAAATCATTACCAGCAAAGTCCTCCCCGTGGTCAACTTACCAATCTCAAACAGTACCTATCCTTGCAAGATTGTCTGCCCATCTACAAGGCGACGGATGTTAACCTAGCCCTCGGCTACTTCATCACTGTCTTCAATAAGGCCTGTGACCTCTTCGCTCCTTCAAAAAATGGAAAACAAAACCTCTCTTCAACCCTTGGTTAACTGCGAGCTTCTGTCCCAGCTGAAATCTAGGGACCACCTGTGGGCAGTGGCTTAAGCCACAGGCAAACAATCTGACAACCAAAAATACAAACATGCCCATAATGCCTGCACAAAATCCATTCATCTCACAAAAGCTCATATTATAAGGACATCCTCACCAACACCTGTGGAAATTGTCGTGCTTTCTTGGACAATATCAAGGACATTACTGGAAAACAATCAAAGTCCCTTCGCCATGTTAATTGTTGAAGGGTCCACTACCTTGATCCCATGGTCATTGCAAATACTTTAACACATCTTTTACTGACCTCAGTACTGTTCTACCACCCAATTTCTTCACAGTCAGTCACACCCTCTAACACACCCTGCACTCTGTCAAACCACCCTCATTTTTACTTCAGGAGATTAAGATGAATGGAGCTCGCCGCCACATTGCCTCAGCCATCTCCACTTCCAGAATCAGCAGTGACACCCTGGACCTTAAGCTGCTGTCACTTACACTTGACGAGGTCCTCAGTCCCCTAACTAAAATTCTTAACCTCTCTCCACACCAGTACATTCCTGAAATATGGAAACTGCCACTGTGACTCTGGTCTACAAAAGTGGGGATAAGACCTGCCACTCTAACTACCGCCTGATCTCCATATTGCCACCACTGTCCAAGGCCCTAGAGTGTATTGTTGCAGACCGGCTCACTGATTATTTGGACAAATATAATACTCTGTGCACACAACAGCACGATTTTAGAAAAGGCATAGTACCACCACTGCCCTTCTTGAATTTACCAGTGCAGTGCATAGTTCCTTTGATAAAGGTCTTCTTACTGGGGCTGTCTTCATTAACCTATCGAAGGCATTTGACACGGTCCATCATCGGCTGTTGTATGACCAACTACTCCTTGCTGGTCACACACGGACTCAGCCCGCTGGTTCAGAAGCTTCCTTGACAACCGCTCTCAAAAGAGTAAATATTGCCAGTGCTACTCGACACCTTGCCTGTCTGCTTCAGAGTCCCTCAGGGGTCCATACTGGGCCCTCTCCGTTTCAGCCTCTTTTAAACTCCCTACCACAATCCTGCTTGGAACAAATCATCTTGTATGTGGATGATGCTGTTGTCTTTCTACACACAAGGACCTTTCACCACTTCAACACAGCCTCCAACTCGGATTCAGTGCCATTGAAACATGGTTCTCCAATCATAAACTAGTCTTCAATCACAAGAAAACCAAGTCATTGCTATTCTGCAGTTCACATAACTCTACAAGCAACACCCTTGCCATCTCCACCAAGCAGGGGACTGTTCTTGAACAAGTTTACTCATTCAAATACCTAGGGATTTTGCTTGACCCCAATCTCTCCTATACAGCTTACATTGACAGTGTGGTTAAAGCTACCAACACATGCCTTGGATTACTCTACAAGCACAGGCATCACCTCACCCAGAGGCCCTGAAGATTGCCGTCCAGAGCTCTGTGGTGTCAATTATTGATTATGGCCTCATTATCTATGGCTCCCATGATGTCCGCCTCTGACGATAACAACTGCACTTAACAAAGCATGCTGACTCACAACTGGTGCCCACCGCACTCCACACCTGTGCCTCTATGAACATTCCGGATGGCTCTAACTCTCCAACCATATAAAGAATCTCACATGTGCTGTGGTGGGAAAATCAACCTTGGCCTCACACCCCCTGGTGTTACTGCCTTGTTACATCAAAACCCCAACTGACAGAACACCAGGAGCTGGACAACCCAGATTCTACAAGTTCCTCGCTGTCGAACCACGAGGGCCAACGCTCTTTCACCTATAGGGCTCCTCTATGGATGAATGGTCTCAGCCACACCATCTCCTCTGCCTCAACACTAGGTCTGTTCAAACCAGGCTCTGGGCCCATCTCATTGCCTCTAGCTCCTGTGACTGCCTCTCCTAGCTGATGAACTACACAGCTTTAATCCTATCTTATATACTGCTTAACCCCAGGCCCCCAGTCCCTCCCCAGCTCCTGAGGTGCCACTTCAAATCTCAGGTCTTCATACCACCTCATTAGTCTCTCCTTGCTCCATTATGGCACTTATTCTCCCCTCACCCTGCCCCTTCTTCTCTTCTATCATTCCTTCCCATTTATTTTTCGATAAATGCCTCCGCTGCATCTTCATCCTCCCTCTCCTCTCATCCCTGTTTCTCTGCTACCACCAGGCGCATGACCCTCACCCATTCTTTGTGGGCACATGCATCCTAGCTGTGTTCACCATTTTACTATAGCTGCCTCTGTTAGCTACTTACAATTCTCCTCCTCCTCTACACCATACTCTTCCTATAATTGACCCCTTTCAATAGCACTGTTGTACATGAATTGTTTACTGTTATTTCACTGTTGATTCCTTGTTGTTTGTTATTTCTGATGTGGAACCTTGTAAAAGCCTTGGCTCAAAGGTACTTGTAATCCTAGAATAAATAAATAAAAAAAAAAAAAAAACCTTTTCTCTCCCAGCCAGTACAGAGGGGAAACTCTGTTGCCGCTGACTATGAGAAAATACCAGCAGCAGTTGAAGTCTCCAGCCAGGGACCTGTTTCAAAGACCCATTCTGCTTTTGCAGTTCATTTCAGGTTTAACAAAATGTTCCTATCCACGCTCATTTTACTTTAATTCTAAACCAAATGTCCTGTTTTGCCCTTTCCTCCCTTCCCTATCATTTATAGGGCATGCCACATGTCTGACATTGGGGAGTGAAAAAGAGTTCTACTCCTAAATTAATAACACATTTTATATTAGTTGTCACATACACCAGCCTGATGCCAATATTTCATGAGGATCCACCTCAGTTCATCAAGGCTCATTTCTGTGATTGCTTCTCTCAGTCTTGTATGTTTGGTAAAACAGTCAGTCCACCTGTACTTATGAACAGGCTCACTTGGCCCACTCAGAAGCTTCTAAAATAATGCTATCATTTGTCATGTTCATGAACAAAGTCACTCCCATCAGGAAGCAGTCTCTTGTGCACTGGTAGGACACAGGAAATGGCTTCCGACACAGGTCAGTTTACTCATGATCATGTCAAATGATGGCATTAATTTAGAAGCTTCTAGGGCCAAGCAAACCCGCTTCTAAGTACAGACCATGATACCAAAAATAAGAAAGCAATATTGTGAATGAGAGAAGTAACCACTATAAAGTGCCTTGCTGAAGTGAAGTGGATCCTCACAAAATGTTGGTGTCACTTCAGTGGATGTAACAACTAATAAAAATGTTTCATTTTAATTTAGAATCAGAACTGTTGTTTTTCTCTCCTTTGAATTTGGGCCATGAAAGTTTAATCACCTTGAATACTTTGTTGTTCCTACAAGTGCCTGGGCACCCTTAATACAGGTATACCGTGTTACAGCAATGCATTTACAGCGAGCCAATTACAGCAACCACTGTAGAGTGATGGCAATCAGAGCGGTGGGTGCTGTATATCAACAGGTGCAAGTGTTGACAGTTTTGTATTGTGTGTCCATTTCTGCTGTCGGTTGGGAGGTGTGTGTCTGTTTCGCTGTTGGTTGGGAGGTGTGTACATTTCTGCTGTTGGGTTGGGAGGTGTGTGTCCATTTCTGCTGTTGGTCGGAAGGGTGTGTGCCCATTTCTGCTGTCAGTCGGGAGTGGTATGTTGTGTCCATTTCTACTTTTGAGAGGGTGGTAGTGCTGTGGTTGCAAATATTCACTCTTCTCCACTGTATGTGTAAAATGTAAGTTGATTATAATAAGGAGGGGCGAAGCAGCTCTCCATATTGATAGGTGTTTAATAGTGTTTGTAAGTGTGTTGATGTGTTGTTGCTCTGCCATGGGGTTGTAGGGGATGTCAGAGTAGTTGCATTGCTGTAGGGAATGTAGGTGTATTGTTTGTCAGACTGGCTTGGTGGAACCTTAATACATCCCCCTTGTTTTCACACATCTGACCTTGGCCACAGGTAGTGGTCTCATCAAGTCCTAAACATAGCCTCTCTACAGAGGGTGCTACAGAGTGATGTGACCTTGTCTCCTTCCCCAGAGAGGATGAACATCATCTTGATGACATGCCTGACGTCCATTGGTCTAGTGAATGCGAGGTTCAAGGTCACTCCTGATCCCGGTCTTCACGTGATACAACCATGGGTTGCCACCAGTGAGTTTGTCAGTTTTGAGAAAACTTTGAAAAATATGATATTTAGACACAATTCAGTTTCTAGTGGATAGATTTTCTGTATTTCTGTTTCTATTGTTCTTCATTAATGAGGAATCATAGTGGAAAGGAAGGAGGAGGGAGAAAGAGCTCTAGATCAGACAGTCTGAAGTAATAATGTAGGTAATGAGAAATAAGCAGACTGGATGGGCCAAGTGGTCCTTATCTGCTAACAGATTTTGTTTCTATGTTCATTTACATGGATTCTTATCCCTGGTAGTTGATCTACTTCTATTGTTTAATACTTTGCCTAAGCGCAATTCTCTGTTTGCAACATGATAAGTATGTTCACAGTAACAACATGTGATGTCACAAACAGAGTGTTATAACCTGAGCAAAGGATGAAGCAGCAGAACTGATGAACTCTAGGGCAATGATCTTGTCACCATGCAAATAAACAAATAATGAAGAAAAATGGAAGATAAATGCAAACAGTATGTCAAATATAAGTTGAACTATGTTGATATACTATGTGTTGCAAAGTTTCACACTCTTTAACTAAAGCCTCTGCATATAACAATGGAAGCCTTTTACATTCCTTATGAAATCACGGACCTGAAAAATGGGCACAGCAGTATTTCACTAAGTTGATCTTAAACTAACATCAGCACCCAAAAGCCAGTAGCAAAACTAGATACATTTTGATGCCTTTGGACTAGAGATTGCAGTTTTTGCTAGCACACTATAGAGAACATGCATTCAAACATGGGTGGGGGTAGGGTCGGGATAAGGTAAGCTATCAGAAAGCGTTACTTCACACAGACGGTAGTTAACCTAGGAGTAGCCTACTAGGGGTGATTGCAGAAGTTCCTACTTTCAGACTTTGAATGCAAGACTACACCAATTCCTGAGGAAGAATGGCATTGTGGGTTACACAGCATGACTAAGGGTAACATGCCAGCTGATAAGTGTGACAGGGTTGAATAAAGCCCTGTCCCATTTGTTATGCAGAAGAGTTCAAATAGAAGGACCTGTACTATCCTTTCCGTTTCTGTCTCTTGTCCATCTGGCTGTGCAACCAATGTTCTTGTGAGACCTAGGCACTGATCATTCTGATGGTCTTGCAGTTCTCCACCACTTCCTATTTCTCTGTCTTCACTTGCTGTTTCTGTCTTTATTCCCCTTGCATATCTGCGCAGTTATACAAAATATATGTGACTCTTTATGTAAAACTGGGATCCTCTTGTTTGAAACTATATATAGTTATACTGTTGAAACGATTGCAAAAGCTATTTGGAATTTAGGGGTTAACCTGATATGCAGTTTGAGCTCCTCTCAGAGTTATCAGCAGGAGACCAGCTTGGGTCACTGCTCTGTTTGCAAGCCTGCTCTGCAAATAAACTGACAAGAATATTTTTCTGAGAAACAGAATGTTCTCTAAATGATTTCCAGGCAAAGAGTTATAAAAGAGCAGTAATGCTTTTGCTAGAAAGAGAGTGAGATGCTAGCCGGTGGTGCTAGGGCTGAGGCGCTGGACACCTTACCTTGCCTTACCTCGTATATGCCAATGACCTGGGCTCAGGAATGACCTTGGGTCATCGGGTACAGGCATGGGCAGGAGGCTGGAGCAGGATTGAGGGTCTTGCAGCTGCTTTCCTCCTGGGAGGGAACGTTGCCCATCCATAGTCCTGCTGTCACCGAGGAGATCTGGTGATGGTGCAGGTGGCTCAAGTGACTGCTAGGGTGGGGTGTCCCACAGCACATGATGTGCATGTGCTCCACACACATGCACTCCATCAAGATGTGAAGGTGGGGAGAAAGCGAGAAAAGAAATAAACAGATAACTGAAAAAAAAAGAAAGCATGAGAGGCAGAGGCTGAGATTTGAAGCTGAAAAGAAAACTTAGATGAAGGACTTTTGTTTTGTCTGTTTGTACTGATTTTATATATAGCTATCTTGAACTTTTTGTTCTTTTATTCTATTGTTGTTGATAATAATAATAAAACGTTACTTGGGAATTTTACAGCTGCTCGTGGCTTTCCTATGCTTCCTGACCTGTGCCTCGATGACAGATGGTGTCAGACTAAATGGGATTTACACGTGCATACTCTAAGCCAGGAGATTTGTAAATGGGTGTCGTTGAGGCACAGGTCAGGAAGCACAGGAAAACCCAGGAGCAGTTGTAAAATTCACCAAAACTTTATTTATAGTAGCAGTAACATAAAAATATAAACATGTTCATAAGAACCCTGTACAGAGGCAAAATAAAATCATTCTTGTAAACCTTCTAATTGCAGTTCAGCTCAGCTTTTATATGTCTTTCCACCCCACTTTAGCAAGCATCCTGGTTTTGCAAAATGTTCTGTTCTCGTAAAATATCAGGGCTACTGGAACACAATATGCTTCCTGATGCCCCTTTTGCAGCTTTTGAAAAAAAAGGTCAAACATTTGCACTCATGTAACTCTAGTTTTCTCAATTATCTCAAATTATAAATATATACACATTCCACCAGTAGTACTAAACATTTTCTAAACAAAAGTGATCCCATTATCAGTTTCATTCCATACAGTGATTTGTACATATTTTTATATTAGCAGATATGCAAGTGAGGAAAACAGACAGCAAGAAAAACTGAGAGACAGTAAGAGGCAAAGAACTGCGAGACTGTTCGGGTTTGATCAAGTCCGAGGTCTCACAGGAAATTTGTTGCGCAAACAGAGAAGAGACAGAAAAGAAAAGAATCCTTGCATTTAAACACGTTTCTCCATAACAAATGGGTCAGGGCCCTATTCTACCCTGTCACATATACCCCCTCCTTAAGAGGGACCCTGTTTTATTAGACAGGTTTCCAAAACTTTCTGTTCTCTAATAACAATTGCTACTTTCAGAAATTAAGCATTTGCATCCATTTTTTAACAGCACAGCAAAAGTGCAGTTCAAACCGGGACATTTTTTTTCAACCTTCAGAACCCTCAATTCCTGATCCATATCTTGACAGAAAATCAGCATTGCTATTCTCTTTACCAGATTTGTGAATCACAGAGAATTTAAATGGTTGCAGTGCCAGGTACCACCACGTGATTCTGGAATTTTTATCTTTCATCTGGTTAAGCCAACAGAGAGGATTGTGATCGGTTCCAAGAACAAAATCAGTTCCTAGCAAATAAAATTTGATGGCTCCATGGACCACTTTGCTGCTTAACACTCCTTTTCAATAGTGGAGTACCTTTTTCTCTGTCATGCAATTTCCTACTTGTATACAGAATAGGATGTTCTGTCCCATCTATATTTTGACTAAGGATAGCACCTAGGCTACCTCGGATGCATCTGTTTGTAACAGAAATGATTTCTCAAAGTCTGGGCTTCTTAAAACAGGAGCTGAACATAATGCAGCCTTTATGGCTTAAAAGCTTCATCACACTCTGGGTCCATTTCACATTATTTGGATACCATTTCTTTGTGAGTTCAGTGAAGGGAGAAGCTAACTCAGTAAAGTTGGGAACAAATCTCCGATAATAACCAACCAGCCTAAAAATGACCTGACATGTTTCTTTGTTTTGGGTACAGGGCTGTTAGCAACAGCTTCTATTTTAGAAATTTCTGGCTTATCTTCTCCATTTCCCAACACATAGCCCAAATATCAGGTTTCCTGCATGCCCAGTGCACATTTGGTAAGATTAATTGTCAGACCTGCATTTTGATAGCTTGGATAACTGCTCATAGGTGTTCTAGGTAGCTTTTCCAGTTTGGACTGTACACCACGACATCATCCAGGTATGCAGCACAATAACCAGTGTGAGGGGATAAAATTACATTCATGTACCGCTGGAATGTAGCAGGTGCACCATGTAAAACCAAATGGCATGGCAGTGAACTGATAGAATCCTATAGGGTGGCAAATGCAGTTTTATCTCTGGATTCTTTAGCTAAAGGTATTTGACAGTAACCCTTGGTGAGATCGAGGGTACTGATATACTTTGCACTCCCAGTCTGTTCACCAAATCATCTATTCTAGGCATAGGATAACTCAAATTCTGACACTTGATTAAGTTTCTGAAATCAAGGCAGAGTCTAACACCCCTTCTTTTTTGTTTACAATTACCATGGAGATGACCAAGCACTCCTCGATTCCTCTGTGATACCCAATTCTTCCATTTTGTATTTCCTTAACCACATCAGCTCTTAACCACTCTGGCAACCTGCATGACTTTTGCCTAATAGGATGAGCATTCTTTGTCACTATTACGTGCTCAACCTCTTTGCTTGGCCTGGTACCGTGGTAAAATTACTGTTAAATGTCTTTAGCTCATTACTGAATGCCTGCAGTTTGTTCTGAGGTTAAGGAAACATCCACCTTTACAGTATCAGCATTTACAGTTTGTTCTAGTCTATCATAAGCTACAGCAATATCTTCCTTATCAGTTTGTGGTAAAACTATCAAAGCAGCTTTTAGCATTTTTCAACCCATTTCTTGAGGAGATTAGCATGGTATATCTTAGTAGGATTGTTTCTGTCAGGGGTCTCAATCTGTAGTTAACAGTGCCAGTACGCCTAAGAACTTTATAAGGCCCTTGCCACTTCATTAACAGCTTATTTTTGTTGTGGGTAACAGTAGCAAAACGTTTTCACGTGGCTTCAAAACTTTTTCTTTTACCCCATGGTCGTAATATACCTTCTGCTGGTTTTGAGCCTCTTCCTGATTACTATGGGCAATTTCAACATATTTTGCCAGCTCTTTCTTAGGGCACACATATAAAAGATATAGATTGTTTCTGAGTGGGGTTATCTTCCCACGCTTCTTTATTACATCCAGCTGCCCTCTTGGCTGCCTGCCATACAGCATTTCAAAAGGTGAAAACCCTGTTGATGCCTTTGGCATTTCTGTAAGTTAAAAGTAGGTAAGGCAAATATTGGTCCCAATCTTTCCTTTCCTTTTACAAACTTTTTAACATGCATTTTACGGTTTGGTTAAAATGCTCAACAAGACCGTCTGTCTGAGGGAGAGGAGGATGTTCTTATGGAAGTGATACCTAGCAGTCTGTAGAGCTCCTTACAGAGCAGCACCAAAATTACTACCCTGAGCATAATAATTTCTTTAGGCATGCCCTCTCTACTGAAAATTTTGGCAATCTCTGCTGCCACTTTTGGGGCAGTAACAGTACGCATTAGAACTGATTCTGGGTATCGAGTAGCATAGTCGCATACTACCAGGATAAATCTATTACCCTTTTACTTTTGCCTAAAGGACCAACAACATCCATTGCAATTCTCTAAAAGTACATCTATTAAGGTAGGGGCACCAGGGCACCTTCTCTTTTCTAGTGACTGGGTTACTTTCTGACACTCAACACAGAAATTACAATAGGTAGCAACATCTTCATAAATTCCAGGCCAGTAAAATCTATACAGCAATCTGGCAAGGGTGCGATCCCTCCTGAGTGACCAGCCATAGGACTATCATGTGCTATCTGTAACAATTCTGTTCTATACCTCTGTGGTATAACCAGTTGTTCTGTCTGTTACTGTCTCTGAGGTTTAACCCAAACTCTGTACAGTAACCTATTACATTTTTAAACATTGGTCCACTCTGTTTTGGTTTCACCCCAGCTGTTTAAAATAACCCTGAGAGAAACATTGTTAGCTTGTTCTGAAAGAATATCACAATCAGTTATCAATTTAGTTTCAGCATTTTCACATTTTAACCCTATATGTCCATCAGTCATTTGTTGCCATAGTTTTTCAGGCTTCGTCTTTCTTTCTTGGATTTTCAGATCTTGGAGCTGTGCTCAAATAAGTCCAAATCAAAATCTTTGAAAGGAAGTGTCCGCATCCATCTGAAATTTTCTTTGCCTGAGCTCTTGTCACCACAGCTGCTGAAACATCAAGATTTACTCCTCTTGATCAACTCAGTAAATCCTGGAAAGTCATTTCCAATAATCACAGGTACAGGTAACTTTGGTACTACCCCACTTTCATTTGGTGTGACACACCCTTAGCAGTCAGAGTCACTTGGGTGGTGGGATAGCATCGAGTGTCGCCGTGGATGCAGATGACACCAGTACCTGGTCCCTTTGCACAGTGTTTTCCTAGCACTTTAACATGCACTAGGGTCTGTCTGCTTCCCAAATCAATGAGTCCCTTTACAGTCTTATTCCCCACCTTCACATCTATTAGTACTTGCCCCAATTTGCCAAGGACAGATCTGCTCCAGTACCACTCTCCTTACTCACGACAGTTTCTTGCAAAATAGCCTGGCTTATTACAGTTATAGCAGATAACATCTATTGGCACAGATTTGTTACACCCACCAGAGTTCTTATCAGGCTTGGAATTTAAATGGGTAAAGAGTGTCTTACCGGTGTTTGGTTGTTACCCCTGCTGTGGCATCTGTCTGGCCATTTGGTAGTCCTCAGCCAAGAAAACAGCTTTTTCCCCCATTCTCAAGTTGATGTTCTTTTACCCACAGCTGCACATCTGTAGGAAGATGCTGATGAATTGCTCCATGGCAAATGTGTCAATGATCTGTGGGACTGTTTTGCTCTTTGGTTGGATCGATTTTATCAGTAGTTCTCTGAGTCGGGTGAAGGCTTCTTGAAGATTTTTGACTGAGTTGTACCTCAGAGATTGAAAATCGCCTATAGATCTCTATGGAGATGTCGAGATGTTCAGGATTTTGCTTTTCACCAGGTCATAGTTTTCTGACTGTGCAGTATCCATATGGCTGTAGGCAAGCTGGGCTTTCCCTTTCAGGTAGGGTACCAATCTGATTGTCCATTACTGCTTTTGCCACTGGCAGGCTGTGGCAACTCTTTTAAGGTTGTCAGGTATGCCTCAATATCATCTGAGGGACACAGCTTCATAAGTTTAATGGCTTTTAAGTTGCTTGCATTTTGTTGCTCGTTTGGATCTGTGCCAGATCCTCTGCATCAATATCTTGCAAGGCATCCAGCCATTGTTGATCCTGTCACTGCTTCTCTTCTCATCTGCTGCTCCTGTCACTGCATCTCTTCTCTCCTGCACTTCTAAATGCTGAATCTCTTTTCTCTCTGCTTCTCAGTCTCTTTTGTTGTATAGCCCACCATTTGAAAAAGTCCATCAGGCTTTCAGGTTCTGTCACTGCCTGTTCTTTTTCTATGACTTGTGCAGGCTGTACAATCTCGGACTGGACTTCGCTCAGAATCCATACCTTTCTCTGTGCTTCCCTGGTACTAGATCCAGTACCCATGCACAAATCTCCTGTCTTGGGGTATGCACAGCTTAAATCCCACTTCTAAACCATCTGTCATCGTGGCACAGGTCAGGAAGCATAGGGAAACCCAGAAGCAGTTGTAACATTCACCAAAACTTGATTTATTGTAGCAGTAACATAAAAATTTTAACTTGTTCATAAGAACCCTGTACAGAGGCAAAATAAAATTTTTCTTGTAAATCTTCTAATTGCAGCTCAACTCAGCTTTTTATATAAGTCTTTTCCACCCCCACCTTAGCAAGCATCCTGTTTTGCAAAATGTTCTGTTCTCATAAATATCAGGAGCTGCTAGAACACAGTATGTTTCCTGAGGTCCCCTTTTGCAGCTTTTTGAAAAAAAAGGCCTAAACATTTGCACTCAAGTAACCTCTAGTTTTCTACAATTATCTCAGATTCTAAATATATACACATTCCATCAGTAATACTAAATATTTTCTAAACAAAAGTGACCCCATTATCAGTTTCATTCCACACAGTGATTTGTACATATTTTATATTAGCAGATATGCAAGGGAGGAAAACAGACAGCAAGAAAAAATGAGAGACAGTGAGAGGCAAAGAATTGTGAAACTGTTTGGGTTGATCAAGTCTGAGGTCTCACAGGAAATTTGGTTCAGCAACCAGAGAAGAGACAGAAAAGGAAATAATCCTCATGCTTAAACCAATTTCCATAACAAATGGGACAGGGTCCTATTCTACCTCTGTCATAATGGGTACTAGACCTAGTACCAGGGAAGCATAGCAGAAAGGTATGGATTCTGCAACAGCAACCCAAGGAGTGATTACCAGAAGAATGGAAGCCAAACTAGAAGCAGAAATAAAAGTCCAAGCTGAGACTGTACAGCCAGCACAAGTGATGGAAAAAGAAGAACAGGCAGTAACAGAACCTGAAAGCCCGACTGCCTTTTTCAAATGCTGGGCTACACAACAAAGCTAGATGGAGCAGAGAGAAGAGAAGAGATGCAGTGACAGGAGCAGCAATGGCTGGAGGCCTTGTAAGCTATCAAAGCTGGAGGATCTGGCAGAGGTACAGCAGAGCAATGAGACATGAGCAATTTAAAAATATTAAACTTACAAAGTTGTGTCTCATGGATGATATTGAAGCATACCTGACAACTTTTGAAAGGGTTGCCACAGCCTGCCAATGGTCAAAGTAGCAATGGACAATCAGGCTGGTACTTTACTTGACAGGTAAAGTCCAGTTTGCCTACAACAATCACGGATACTGTAGAGTCAGAAAACTATGACCTTGTGAAAAGAGAAATCCTGAAAAGGTATGACATCTCAGGAGAGACCTACAGGCAAAGATTCCAGTCCCTGAAATACAACTCTGTCGACAATCCTCTAGAAGCCTTCACCAGACTCAGAGAACTCCTTATTAAATGGCTCCAACCAGAGTGCAAAACAGTCCCACAGATCATTGACACATTTGCAATGGAGCAGTTCATCAACATCCTGCCTACAGATGTGCAGCTTTGGGTAAAAGAACACCACCCAGAAAGTGGGGAAAAGGCTGTTTCTTTGGCCAAAGACTACCAAATGGCCAGACAGATGTCACAGCAGCGAGGTAACAGCCAAGCACTGGTAAGACCTCTTTTCTCAATTTAACTCCAAGTCTGATAAGAACTTTATTGGGGTAACAAATCTGCACCCAAAGACTTTATTTGCTATAATTGTACCAAGCCAGGCCTAATTGCAAGCAACTGCCATAGTGAGGAGAGTAACACTGGAGCACATTTGTCCTTAGAAAACTGGGGCAAGTACTTAATACAATAGATGTCAAGGTGAGAGATAAGACTGTGAAGGACTTATTGATTTGGGAAGCAGACAGTCCCTAGCACATGTTGAAGTTCTCAGAAAGAACTGTGCAAAAGTACCAGGTACTGGTATCACTGCATCCACAGGAACACTCAATACTATTCCACCACCCAAGTGACTTGAATATTAATGGTGTGTCACACCAAATGACAGCTGGGGTAGTACCTACAATAAGTTACCTGTGCCTATGATTATTGGAAATGACTTTCCAAGATTTACTGAGTTAATCACAGAGGAAGCAAATTCTGATGTTTCAGCAGCTGTGATGACAAGAGATCAGGCAAAGAAAATGTCAGATGGTGGAGAGGCTTTTCCTTTCCGTGACTTTGATTCAGACTTGTTTGACCATATCTCCAAGATCCAGAAGCCCAGGAAAGAAAGAAAACACCTGAAGAAACAGTGGCAACAAGAGACTGATGGACATAAGGGGTTTATATATGAAAATGATTAAACTAAACTGATAACTGATTGTGCTATTGTTTCAGAACAAGCTAACAATGTTTCTCCAGGTTATTTTAAACTGCTGGGTGAAACTAAAACAGGGTGAACCAACATTTAAAAAATGTAATGGGTTACTGTACAGAGTTTGGGTTAAACCTCAGACACAGGCCCAAATAGAACAATTGGTTATACCACAAAAGTATAGATCTGAGTTGTTACAGATAGCACATGATAGTCCTATGGCTGGTCACTGGGAAGGGATCGCACCCTTGCCAGATTGCTGTACAGATTTTATTGGCCTGGAATTCATGAAGATGTTGCTACCTATTGCAGTGCCTGTGCTGAGTGTCAGAATGTAGTCCCAGTGACTAAAGAGACAAGGTGCCCCTGGTGCCCCTACCCTTGAGAGATGTGTATTTTGAGAGAATTAAAATGGATGGTTAGCCCGTTAGATAAAAGCAAAAGGGTAATTGATTCATTTTGGTAGGATGTGACTATGCTACTCGATACTCCTGAGGCAGTTCCTATGCGATTGTCACAACGCCAAAAATGGGAGCAGAGCTTGCCAACATTTTCAGCAGAGAGGCATACCTGAAAAGATTATTACTGATCAGGGTAGTAATTTTGGTGCTGCACTGTTGAAGGAGCTGTAATGACTACTAGGTATCATTGCCATAAGAACCTCTCCTTACTGCCCTCAGACAGACAGTCTTGTTGAACATTTTAATCAAACCCTAAACGCATGTTAAAAGGTTTGTGAAAGGGAAGGGATCGATTGGGACCAATACTTACCTTACCTGCTTTTGCTTACAGAGAAGTGCCACAAGCCTCAACAAGTTTTTCACAATTTGAAATGCTGTATGGTAGACAACCTAAAGGGTCACTGGATGTAACAAAGAATTATGGGAAGATAACCCCACTCAGAAAAAATCTATTACATCTCATATGTGTGCCCTGAGAAAGAAGCTAGCAAAATATGCTGGAATTGCCCATAGTAATCAGGAAGAAGCCCAAAACCAGCAGAATGGTGTATTATGACCATGGGGTAAAAGAAAATGTTTTGAGCCAGGTGAAAAGGTCTTGCTACTGTTACTCATTACAGAAAATAAACTGTTAATGAAGTGGCAAGGGCCTTATAAAGTGCTTGGACATACTGACACAGTTAACTATGAGACTGAGACCCTAATAAGAAACATCCTACCAATATATACCATGCTAACCTCCTGAAGAAATGGGTTGAAAAAACACCAAAGGCTGCTTTGCTACTTTTACCAGAAACTGATAAAGAAGATATTCATATAGCTTATCACAGATTGGAACAAATTGTAACTGCTGATACTGTAATGGTGACTGTTTCCTTATCCTCCGAACAAACCGCAGAAACTCATAACTTACTCAAGACATTTAACAGTACTTTTACCACAGTGCCAGGCTGAGCTAAAGGGCTCGAGCACGTAATAGTGACAGGGAATTCATGCCCTATCAGACAAAAGACATACAGATTACCAGAGTGGTTAAGTGCAGACGTGGTTAAGGAAATTTTGAAAATTAAAGAACTGGGTATCATACAAGAGTTAAGAAGTGCTTGATCATTACCAGTGGTGACGGTAAATAAAAGAAGGGGTGTATGAATCTGCCTTGAGTTTAGGAAACTTAAGTGTCAGAATCTGACAGTTATCCTATGCGCAGGATAGATAATTTGGTGGATAGATTGGGGAATGCCAAGTACATTAGTATCCTTGATCTCACCAAGGGTTACTGGCAAATCCCCTTGCTAAAGAATTCAGAGACAAAACAACATTTGCCACTCCTATTGGATTCTACCAGTTCACCACCATGCCATTTGGTTTACATGGTGCACCTGCTACATTCCAGCAGTACATGGATGTAATTTTATCCTCACACTGGTTATTGTGCTGCATACCTGGATGATGTTGTGGTGACAGTCCAGACTGGAAAAGCCACCCACGCACCTACAAGCAGTTATCCAGTCTATCATAAAGGCAGGTCTAACAATTAATCCTACCAAATGTGCATTGGGCATGCAAAAAAAAAGATATTTGGGCTATGTTTAGGCTATACTGCTGGCAGTATATCGTAGAGATTAGAGGAATGAGGTGTGAATGAGCTTGATACATCCAGCAGACCAGACCTGAGTTTGATTTTCACAACCTTCACTTGCATACTGTGTGACTCTGAGCAAGTCACTTAACCACCCATTGCTCCCAGGTTGCCCTGAAAACAGGCACTTGTGCCTAGTGGGCCTTACCCAGTTACCAAAGACTAAAAAAAAAAAAATTGGAGAAGTAAAGCCAGAGATTTCTAAGATAGAAGCTGTAGCTAACAGCCCTGTCTCTAAAACAAAGAAACATGTCAGGTCATTTTAGGGCTGGCTGGTTATTATCAGAGATTTGTTCCCAGCTTTGCTCAGCTTGCTACTCCCTCACTGAACTCATAAATTAATGGTTCCTGAATAATATGCAATGGACCCCAGAGTGTGATGAAGCTTTTCAGGCTATCCAAGCTGCATTATGTTCGCCCCGTTTAAGAAGCCCAGACTTTGAGAAACAAGTTTTGTTACAGACAGATCATCAGAGGTAGGCCTAGGTGCAGTCCAGAGTCAAACTAAAGATGGGAAAGACATCCTATACAGTATATCAGTAGGAAGTTGCACGACAGAGCAAAAAGGCACTCCAACATTGAAAAGGAATGCCTTGTGGCAAAGTGGTCCATGGAGTCCCTTAAGTTGTATTTGCTATGAGCTGAATTCGTACTTATAACAGATCACAGTCCTCTCTGTTGGCTTAACCAAATGAATGATAAAAATTCCAGAATCACACGGTGGTACCTGCCACTACAGCCATTTAAGTTTAAAATAATGCACAAATCTGGGAAAGAGAATATCAATGCTGATTTTCTGTCAAGATATGGATCAGGAATTGAAAATTCTGAATGTTGTAAAAAAGTGAGTTTAAACTTCATTGTTTGCTATACTGCATATGCCGAACTGTAAAGATTATAAGCTAATGTTAGAAGAAAATTAATAGACAGTTTGGAAACCTGTTTTTAAAACTGGTTCCTCTTAAAGAGGGATATGTGACAGGGTTGAATAAGGCCCTGCCCATTTGTTATGCAGGAGTTTAAATGCAAGGATGTGATTGTATTCTGGCCTCTCCTTTTCTGTCTCTTGTCTGTCTGGTTGTGCAACCAAATGTTCTTGTGAGACCTAGGAACTGATCACTATGATGGTCTTGCGATTCTCCGCCTCTCGCTATCCCTCTACCTTCACTTGCTGTTCCTGTTTTTCTTCCCACTTGCATATCTTTGGTTATTAAAATATATGTGAATCCTCATGTGAAACTGGAATCCCTTGTTTGAAACTGTATATAGTAATACCATTGGAATGATTGCAAAAGCTATTTAGAATTTAGGGGTTAACCTGAGATGCAATTTGAGCTCCTCTCAGGCTTGTTTGCAAACTCTTTTGCAGAGCTGTCAGCAGGAAGCCAGCTTAGGACACTGTTCTGTTTGCAAGCCTGCTCTGCAAAGAAACTGACAAGAACATTTTCTGTAAACGGGATGTTCTCTTAAAGAGTTCCAGGCAAAGACTTATAAAAAGAGCAGTAATGCTTTTGCTAGATTGAAAGACAGACACTGAGATTTGAAACTGCAAAGAAACCTCAGATGAAAGACTCTTGTTTTCTCTGTTTGTACTGCCTTTCTATGTAGCTATCACGAACATTTTTGTTATTTTTTTATCTATTGTTGTTAATAATAATAAAATAATATTATTGATAATAATAAAATATTGCCTAGGAATTTTACAACTACTACTAGTTTTTCTATGCTTCCTGACCTGTGCCTCGATGACAATAAGCTTAGAAGATTATCAAACTGGGGCATAGCCACTACTAAGTGGCAAGAATGGCAGACATAATGGACCCAAAGCCCCTTCCATCACTCTAGTACTATGTTATAAAGCTACTGAACGTAAAATGTTTCTAGTGTATGATCAGCTAGCAAGAGACTGGCAAAAGGGCAGTTCTTCTGACCACAAATACCAAAAAACAACAACTCCAGCTGCACTGTACATAGAAACAGAACTGGTACTTACTTCCACAGATCTGGCCATGCAGGTCTGACATCACTCTGATAACAAGATGATGATAAAATTAAGTGATAAGGCATGACATGGTGTGGTTATTAGAAGATCACCCTGGGTGGAAGCGAAGCACGAGGCCAAGCTTTCGAGTGCTTCCACCACCCCAGGAGGATGTTATTACACATTATACAATGGGGTACAAAATCCTGTAACCTCATTGGTCAAAACACATCACATGACCATGGTATATCCTGCAACAACCCAAGGCTGAGAAATGGCATTTATAAAGACATACGTAAACACATTTTAAAATGTATTTTACATGGTCCACTGTATAATCACAATAAGGCACTCCAGGGTGTGGTTATTGGTGGATTTACCACTTCTTATGTGGTTAGTTACTTGGCTGCACCTTGTGACACACCACACAAGGCATGGGTAAATCCCTCAATAACCCACACCCTGGCATGCCTTATTTCTTAAATAACACACACTCTGTCATGCCTTATTGCCATTATACAATGGCTCATTTAAAAGAGAAAAACAGTTTTGAAAAAATCATGTTTAAAATGGGTTTTCCCATAACTTTTGCTGGGTGTAGGTATATCACTAGAAAAAGTCCACATTTTCTGTTTTGCCCACTAGATGGTGCTACGATTGTATGCTTGCTTCTGTTTCCTATGTGCTGCTCTCCTTCTTCTGCTCACGCACAGGTCTGTGTTTGTTCCTGTTTCTCAGACTGCCATCCTACGTCCTGGCTCCTGTGTTGCAGTGTAATATTTTATTTATTTATTTTTTTTGTTGTTGTTTTGGTTGTAGTGATGGTGCTGCTTAAAATGAATGTCTTAATTAACCCGAGGAGCGCAACCTGATCGGCACGTCAGGTACAGCAGCTGTTACATGGCTCTGTTGAGATGGTTCACTGTTACTACAGCTTTCTTCTGGTTTAAGTGTATTTTATTTGACTTTTTTGTTTATTCTGGTGAGGAAGGCATGGAAGTGTGGCAACTGACTTGTGGGATGAGCAACGATGTTGTGTGGATGCGCTACAATGGCCACTGTTTACAAATGTCGGGGAACTGAGAAGCCACTGTTATGGCTTTCTCTACTTTTTCTTGTAAGAGAAACATTAATAGAAAGACCGTGAGATGTATGGGTAGTGTGTGTATGTTTTTTCAAATATTGCAAAAGGATGTTTCTGAATTTCTTTACCTAGTGGTGCAATGTGAGCCATGTCAACTTCAGGGTTGTCCAGGAGTGAGGGATATGTTATACTGTACTGCTGTGACGTTTGTGCCTGCTGTAGATACACTGATGTTATTGCCTAATAACATCACTGTGTGTAGTGGTCAGCAGTCAATAAGGTTGCTAGAATTTTTCTTGCCATTGTATAATGTATTATAAAGCACTCTAATTGCCTCAGACAATCTCAGAGCTGCATTACTATACCTCTTATTTAGCGTACATTCAGTGCCTCGCATGGCTCCAGTTAGGTAATTTAAGTTGTACTGACACTGTCTTCAGAGACTGCCTTCTGACAAATGCCGTGGCTTGGATTCTCAAATAAGCACAGCTTGAACTTTCTCATTAAAATAAACTCATTAAAAAAAAGTGTTAAAATTGTTAAGTGTCCAACCACTCTGCACAACCCACTGCCATTACTCGCCATGTAAGCAGTGTCAACACGTCCTGCAGTATGTTGGACAGAAGATACCAATTAGTACTGTAAACAGGGGCAGCACAAAACAAACAAAAAAAAAAAAATATTTTTGTCACAGTCTCTAACTCTTTTCCTTAGAGGCATTTAGACTGCTTTATTACATATTAAAATGTATAGTGTACTGTGCTTCTTACAGGATAAGAACATTATCAGATGCTGTTTTGGCTGATAGAACTGCTCAGCTTCCCTTCACGGTCCTCTTTCCCCAAACAGCATGAGATAAAAGTTCTTATGTTGTAAGAAACACAGTACACCATGCATATTAATATATACAGCAAAGCATTTCCAAAGAAGTTCACTGTCATCTACCCAAGGACCCCGAGATCATTATTACCCAGCAGAACTTGGGAACCCATTTCAATAAGAAAACAAAAACAAGTTTATGTGCAATATAAACAATGACAAACCAAATAAAATGCTGAAAACATTTATTTAAATAAAGGATAAAATATTCTGTTTGTGTTAGACTGGCTCTTAAAATAATGTTTATATAGTTCCTTAACAGATATTGAAGACTACTGACAAAGACTTTAAAACAGTGTTTTCACTTCCTTAAATGAAAATACCATGTTTAGCAAAACAGCCGTGGAACGTGCAGTTTCGAAATGCAAAAGTAGAGAAGTTTACTGAGATGCACTGTGCACATGCCTCAGTATTTCAGTACTATTTTTGTGTAGTGGTTGGTGGTTTTCTGATGATTAGATCATTTTGTAAATTGGCAGCAGACAACTATCATATTCTTGAAAACAGTACTGTATGCTCAGTTCAGTCCATCTTTTGAGCGTATTCTGGGTTGAGTTGTTTTTCTTGTTGTTTTGATGATTGAAAGGAATGTGTATGTTTCCTGCATGTTTCTTTTACTGGTTACTATAAGGATCCACTAACTGGAATGCTAGGCTAGATTGAGCTAATGCTTTCAGGAATACAGAAAAAATACATTTTATATTGTGATGTGGAGGATCCATTTTGTGTACTGGAGGGAGTTGTTATGACATCATTGCCTCAACAGTTCAAATCGTGTGCACTGAAGATGATAACAAACTACTCCTACTGACAGAGATTCGATTAAGTTGTGAGGGAAAGCATTGGATTCACTTGTTAAGCTCTGCCAGAAATAAAATCCAGTTTTCCCACAAATTGCTAGACCCTGTGAATGCAAAAATAACCTGTCATCTGCTTCACTGCACACTGTTAAGACTGGTGATGCACTGACATCATCACAACACCATCCTGTTTGCATTTTGCCTTCAAAGTTTCCTTGAGGCAGCAGTGCTGCAGGCTTCCTGGGGCAACAGTCTCTGGGGCAGCGCTTGGCTCCCCTTGGGGCAGCAGTCACCTGGGGCAGCAGCTTTAACCTCTACAGTCTAAACAGCTGAGCTTCACTGCTGTCCCAGCTTGCTGGTGTAAAGGAAAGGTCTACAGCCTTCAAAACAAGAGGACAAGAGTTTAAATCCACATAAGGTCCCCTCAGTTTTCTTTTGTCAGAATTTCACTTGAGTGATGATCCATTGCAGTTTGGTGTTAGAATAATAAATTTATAGCAAAGTGACTGACTTCTGAAAAAACAATATTTGCAAAACACAAGGAACTGCCTTGGAGGCAGTGTTGCGTCCAGGGTGACTTTCAGGGCAGCACAAAATGGAAGGCTCCATATTCCCTTTAAAATGTATTTTTCTATGTCCACTGAATTCATTTACTAAATGTAACCAAGCAACCCAGCTGCTTAGTACAGTAAGTGTAAGTTACACACAGACAGACACACACACACACACACACACACACACACACACACACACACACACACACACATGGGCTGTGCATAGACCCAACACTATTTCCCAGTACCATGAATAATGAGTTTTCTGAATGTTCAGGAACAATCCCTGACTAGCACACTATTCACAGACTTCAGCATTTGGCCCATTTGTTGTAAAAGCCTTTCTCCTCACCTACCTCCCTTTGACCAAGTGCCCCAGAGAGTTCCAGAGATAAGGTATTAAATTGTTGGTTTCAGCAACTTGCCAGGAGCTGGCAGCCTACATAGCCTATATATGACCACCTGCAGACACCACCCTCTGCTTCATATATCTTCTTACCCTTTTATGTTTGCTTGCGTGCATGCGAAACATGATGTGACAACAGGAGAAAGTGGGTTGTGAGCGGCAGTGTTACAGCCAAGGAGGCACTGCATTTGGGGCTTGGCACTGGTGGACCAGTGGAGACACAGTGCGCAGATGACACTGGTCTCCAAAAGTGCACCAAGTTCTAATGTTTTAGCATGAGCAATCAGGGGTCACCTCATCATTGCAGCATCAGTTATTGTAGGGTCATTGCAGGGCGGGCGTTAGCTAGCCTAATACTGTTTGTGAACATGGCGGGCGGCTTGCGCTCGTTCGAACTATGTTAAACAGCCTCATGCGGTGCCCAATCCCCTCGGCAGCATCTCTCCCAAACAATCTGTGTTGGCCGCGGGACCCCAATCCCCACGGCTTCAGTGCCCACAATGTTTATTTATTTAGCCGATGAGGAAGCCCACTCCTGTCGGCAATATGTAACCTCCCATTTTGTTGTGCCGCACGGGTGCCCAATCCTGTCGGCATGATGTCCCCCCATTTTCTTGTGCCATCGGGGTGCCTAATCCTGTCAGCACAGCTGGCCCCCAAAGAGTTCCTGGCACACTGAGCCCACCCCAGCATGCCAAATGCTCCTGTAAATTGAAAATCGTCCGCGTTGTCTTTTATTTATTTGTTTCTGTAAAGGAAAAGCGGTCCCTCATGGTCTGCCAGACCCCCTCCTGCAACCTCGCCCACCACTGCACACCCTGCCACCCCACCCCCCTCACCCCATGCACCCCAGCATCCGGTGCGATGATCTTCAGTGGTCCGGAACACGTCTGCACTCTTCAAAGCCGACCCTTGAACTGAGGAAATGCTGGTAAGCTGTAATGTAATAAATAGGGTTTTTCAATTTTGCTGCATATCTCAGGCATTTTTTGGAATTTTGACACCAAATCTTCAACATGGGGTTTTGGGACCCCTCCTCATGAATTCTGTCACTGTCATGGCATTAATCGGGCCGAAGGGTGATTTCGTGTCACTGCGTGAAATCACCTTTTTAGGACCACTAATGAAATGACAGTGCCAGTGTCTATAAGGTGTGGGCTCAAAAGCCTATGTTGCAAATTTGGTGAAAAATTCTAAAAATGACTGTTCGCAAATTTGTAACATTTTCACTCCAGATTTTCAACATTGCCATTTTATCATACCTACTTATGAGCAGTACAGCTGTCATTTTTCATATCTCACCCAAAATGTGTTTCACGATGCAGTACACAATGGCGCAGTCAGTATGCAAAATCAATGTTTGGTCATGTGGCATTCACGACATGTGTGCACAGGGGTTACACGCCTGATCCCTGGCTGAGTGGACAGCAACATGCCGGGGGCAGGTGGGGGCATTCCGGGGTATGCCAGCACTATGCAGTATGCACAAATCCTTGTGGTGCTGGCATAGGTGCAGAGTGGGGCACAGGTTATGGCAGGGAGGACCCTGCCATAATCTCTGCACACCCCAAGGACACAGGCCTCTGGTTGCCAGGGGACTGGGACAGGCTCACCATGCTGCCCCTGACTGCTGGGCAGCTGGAGAGCAGGCCAGCAGAAGGGGTGAGTGCCCATCACTGGACGGGGCTGACAGCACTGAAATGGGATGGTGCCGTGCGGGTCTAGGTGCCTGCAATCAGCATGTACAACCTTGGACCCATGCACTGTTGGACCTGGGATGGGCATCCACTGGATGCCCACCAAGGTCTGTGACTCCACCCTCGGCCACCCTGTGGAGTCCTGTGCACTGGGGGAGGAGTCATGGACAGGTGGCTAATGTTCATAACTGCTGATATGGGTACGTGACTATTCCATGTACCCCCACCCGCTGGTGTATAGCGCCCACTGGTAGTGTTCGACAGTTTCCCAAAGTTTGGCATACATTATCTTGGAGGCAACTTCTCAAGATGTGAGGTTTGTGACAGCAGCTGTTGTGGTTTCTGAGAAATGGAGTGTCAAATCTTAATGAAGTGAGGTGTTTTTCCTGTACTTAGTACGTGTTTTTTGCTCTCACCTGTATCCTAGACAGTATGGAGTTTGTTTCTGAAATGTTTAAGGTAGGCGTGGCATGTCCAAATGTAGTGCCTTTTGAATTTTCCGTGTGCACTGGAAATGGAGTTTTAGTTCAGACTCATTCTGAGACACCCAAGATTTTCATGCGCATGGAAATTGTGTTTCGGGTTGCACCCATTTACCATGCACAGGGGATATTATGTTTTGTTCCGCCCAAATTTCCTGTGAGCATGGGAAATTGAGATTTGGAACAGACACATTCTGAGACACCCAAATTTTCCATGCAAACAGGAATTCAAGTTTTCGGGTCACAATTTCTTGTACACATGGAAAAGACATTTTGTGTTGTACATTTTCTGAGACACCCAAATTTTCCTTGCACATGGGAAATCAAGTTTTAGTTCGACAAAACTTTCTTTGCACACAGGAGATTAAGTTTTTGGGTCGCAAATTCTCATTCACATGGGAAATGGAGTTTTGGGGTTAGACACATTCTAAGACACCCAAACTTTCCATGCGCATGCGGAAATTGAGTTTTCAGGTTACAATTTCCTGTGTGCACAGAAAAAGGAGTTTTGATGTCAGACACATTCTAGACACTTAAATCTTCCGTGTGCATTGGAAATTTAGTTTTGGGAATCAATCAAATTTTCTGTGTGCAAGGGAAATTGGTGTTAGGTTGCACTAAAATTTTCCTTGTGCACAGTAAATTGAGTTGTCAGGTCACAATTTCCTGTGCACAATGGAAATGGAGTTACAGAGTCAGACACATTCTGTGACACCCACATTTTCTGTGTACATGGAAATGGGGTTTTCTAAGTTGCACTCTAATTGTCCATGTGCATGGGAAATTTAGTTTTGGGTCACAATTTCTCATGCACACAGGAAAATACGTTTGGGGTTGGACACATTATGGGATACACAATTTTCTGTGCACACAGAAAATTGAGTTTTGGGTTGCAGACAAATTTTTCTGTGCATGGTAAATTGAGATTTCGGTAGCATCCAGATTTTCTCTGCACATGGGAAACTGAGTTTTCTGGTCACAATTTCCTGTGCACATAGGAAAAGGAATTTTAGCATCAGACTTGTTCTGAGACATCCTAAAATTCTGTGTACATGGAAATTAGAGTTTTCAGGTCACACCAAAATTTTCTCACATACTGAATCAGTATTTGGGTTGCACCAAATTTTACTTACACATAAATTGAGCTGTGCCACAATTTCCCATGCCTACTGGAAAAGAGGTTTTGGAGTTTTACATTTTGAGACACCCACATTTTCTGTGCACACTGGAAATAGAGTTATGGGGTCATACAGATCTTTACTCCCTCTCCAGCTAGGCCCTCTTCATGCCAGCCTTCCCTAGTCCCATCACCTGGCTTCTTTCTCATGAACTTATATTCCAACTCTGTCCTCCACTTGTCACCTCCTCTCAACAGGTTGCAGCAGGCTAGGTAGTCACGATGCTCGGACCAGCCCCAGACTGGAGGAGAGCCATGTTGCCCGTGCAGAGCCTGCAGGAAGTCAGGTAGTCATTCTGCCTTTTGCTGAGATATGTTCCTTTTGTTCTGTAGGTCCCATCCCTCAGGACACAGGTGGCAGGGCTGCACATGTGTAAGCACAGGCACGTAAACTTGCATAGCACAGCACCGGCCTGCATCCCCATTCCCTGTATTGCCATGACTACACTGGCACCTGTGGTTACCCAGGTGGCAGGCCTCAATGCAGCAGCTTGAACCCCAGCCCAGGCTGCCAGCATCATAAGTGGTAGCACTACCACTGCACTGCTGGGCTGACCTTGGTTGGGCAGATCCTGAGACACCCACATTTTTGTTGCACAAATCAAAGCCATTTTAAGTTACAGGTGAGGAAAAAAGATTTAAAATTGAGACCTTTACCAATTTTGCATCTCTGTAAATCCATTAACCAGACTGATCAAAAAGAAACTTACAAGATCTGAAATCTTGGCACCAACCGTGCACTTACGAATTCTGTACAAATTGGTTAGATGGGGCTGAGTTTGACAAGGGCGAGTTCTTAAGGTGCAAAAATTTGGGTTTAACATTGATGTGTTTACTCAACCCTAAGTATACAGGTGCTACCACACAGGCACAGCAGCACCAGTATAGTTAGGGTTGAGCAAGGTGTTTAATGTTAAACCCAATTTTTGGCACCTTAATAACTTTATTATGCTCAATAAAATAGCCCAAATTTGGCATACTCAGTCTGGTTGACATGGTCTGAAGAAGTGAAACATTTCATGACTGCATTTGTGTGGTTTCTGATATCAGGGACATCAATTTTAATAAAGTGTGCTGTATTTTCCTATATTTAACACACTTTTGTTTTGCTCTATTGTACAGCCTAGGCGGTACAGGATTTCTTTTGAAACTTTTAGAGTATAAGTGGCCTGTGCCAAGGTATTTCCTTTTAAAGTTTTCATGAAAAAATATTAATTGGTTCTAGAGTTATAAGTAGGGAACAGTGAAGGGGGGCAGCTGCAGTGATGTAACTGAGACATAACTGTGAGCTGCATCTCGAGCAGACTTGATAGACCATTTGGCCTAATCTGCTTTCAACTTAGTATGTTAGTATTTGAAGTTTTTCTGAGCATGCTCAGTGGGGTTTCTGGATGAGTCTTACGTTACTAACTGTAAAGTTTCAGTTCACAAGAGCAGTTTCTTTGCATCACTAAGTTGTTATGAACCAAAATGGGTCTCACAAATGAAAAACAGTTTGTTAACCCCGGTTTTGCACCTTTATAACTTTGGTGGGTTTGATGAAATTGCCCCAAATTTTGCATGCTTTGGCTCAAAGACATGTTCTCAAGACAAGAGAAGTTTTGTACTTGAAGCTTTCAAGGTTTCCAAGCTACAGTATGTCAATTTTAATGAACTGCAGTGTTTTCCTATACTTATTACAGTTGTAATAAGTAATAAATGACTCTTACCTACAGCCTATACTCTTCAAAATGTTTCTAAAATGTTTGGGGTAGAAGTGACCTGTCTTGAAGGTATTGCCTTTCAAATTTTCTATGTACACTGGAAATGGAGTTTTGTGGTGGGACACATGCTAAGACACTCAAATTTTCTATACTGAGGAAATTGAGTTTCTAGGGATGTGAATATGGTTCACATATCCACACTTCTGGCAGACTACCTTTAAGAGAATGATTTGCTGGAACATCTTTAAGCAAACTTATCTCACCACCTGGGTGGTATATCCTCGCTCTGCCCTGTGATGTCAGACTTCCTTTCTTCTGGAAGAGTCAGATCTTCTCCTTTGCAGCTTCACATATGGTGTAGGTCTCAAACTAAGTGCACCATTTGGCAAACTTAGTAACTTGTTCTTCACCTTCATTCTTAATGATTCTTCCTCGGTTCTGCTCTTGTCCACTGATGTCTTCAATGGAATATGAGGACTCCAAGCCAGTTTCTGGCTTCAAACAGTGCATCCAGTGCCAGCAGGCGATGTCCCGAATGGATCCGCTCATGTGCCTTTGCTTCCTGGGGACATCACACGATGTCGCTGCTTGCAGCCTATGTCAAGTGACGTACCCTCATCCATGGAGGACTGCTGAGGCTTGACTTCTTCTCAGCTGGCTGATCAGAACATGAAGCTCAAGACTAAGGCATCTTGCAGCTTGCAGCAATGGAACAGGCAGTGGTCAAGGCCACAGCGGATATCTCATTGGTGTCGGCACTGCTGCTATTATGGGACAGTGTTGGAACACCCTTTATGGGTGAACTCTGTGATATGTACTGGACTCTCCAGACCCTCAGGAAGAGCCCTACCCACCATGGAAAGAAGTCCAAAAGCCCACTGTCAGTTGTGGGACCAGAAAAGGGCATGCTCTTTCTGCTCCTGTGACTCCCTGACTGCTCAAGGCCTCTCAAGCACTTGGCTTTGACTAAGATCTCTTTGGTCAAGGGACAGGCTGCTAGCTCCAGGAGGTGACCTTGTTGGGCTTTCTGGCCCCGACGGAGGTCAAACAAGTGGCTGAAATTTTCTGACCCGTGAGGCCCATTGTTAGAAAGGGTTGTGGATGACTCAATCTCTAGGAAGCCACAAAGCTACAGCACTGCTGTGATAGCAAGCAGGGTCAAAACATGTGCAAACCACCACAGGAATGAATGTGTACTGGGCGATATATGCATAATGAACCCTGCAGCCTTGGCCAGGAAGGCACATAATGACAAAGGCACCCACAGGGCCATTGTGTGCTACTGGACAACAGGTACCACCAACAGCACATGGTGTATGCACATGTCACTGAACACAATGGGGCATGAGGGTGTGGCATGCATGTGTATGATACTTGCCAGTACAGTTGTGCTCAGACACATAAGGCAGGAGGATGACCATGGCACTGGAGTGTGCACTGTGACACATGCCAGACTCCTGTAGCATGGGTCATGAATGGCGTCACATGGCTGGGCAGATGAGTATTCTTGGCATGTTGTCAGATGACATGTACTGTCACAATGGCTGTGGGAAGGTGGCATGGTGCAGAATCACACAGACTTGCACCTCAAGGAGCACAGAGCAAGCAGCACGCTGTGGCCACTGTGTTGTCAGCAGAAATGTGGGATGGATTGGCCTGTGGAATGTTGAGGATGGTATGCCTAGGCATGGCTGCACCAAGGTTCACAAGACACAATATACAGTGGCAGACCTGGGCGTGAGGATGCCAGCACCAATGGAAGTACAGGACACTGATGGGAAGTGTACTCTGGGGAGGGGTAACAGTACAGGAAAGATATGGTGCAATACAATGGCAGACTGTGTGCCTGGACAGATGTAATGTGTGGGTGGGGGACCAACAGTGTGCAGGCATGGCATATCGGCCTGCAGATGGTGACACACCCGCAGAATCATGGTCACTTCCACCCCTCTGGTACAGTGTACACAACTGTATGTAGCATCAGAGGTCCACTGAGGAGCCACACAACAGTGCATCTGGCAGTGACAATGTCTGTGACACCACCATGTGCCAGGCTGAGAACAACGTCCCCACCACAGGTTCCAAGGCCAGCCAGATGCCTGGAGACAGGTAGGAAGGACACATTGCACATATAGGCACAGCAAACTGTTGTGTGAGCATCTGACTGCAATGGCTGAGAGAGCACCGTTGGGGGGGAGTCTGCCATGCAAGTGGCAAGGCTGCTGGAACCTGACTAGCCAGAACATGCTGGGCACCATTGCAGTCATGTGGGCAGCAACAAACTACACATAGGACAGGTGATCAGCCATGATGACCAATACTGTATACCGATCGTGGCACAACACAACCTGCACCATGTGATAGTAGCAGCAGCCAACTTGTACTGGATGCATGTAGCACTGCAACAATTTGCAATGTAGACATGGAACACTTACATAGCAAAATGGCTGTGCAGCACACCAAGTAATGGTGCAGACATTGTTTCCCTCTAGGTACCAACAGTGGCCAACCAGAAACCACAGCACCTAGCACTAAGAGCACCTTCCAAGAACAGTGTCATCATGGAGGGTTGGAAGACACAGACACTGTGGCCTCAGATGACAGTGTGTGGCCATAGGCGAAGTTGGGGTGGAGGAGGTCAGAGGCCATAGTACTCACCCAGAGATCATACACCCTCTGCTCTACAGTGAAGACACCACAGGGGTCACACAGAACTGCAGTGAGGGGTCGGGCACTGGCATCAAGGACACAGGCCATGGGAATATCGCCCTTGTGCCCACCCTCAGTAAGCTTGGTGGCATCAGCACAGCAACCAGCAGAGGTGGTGACAACAGAAACACTACAAGATGATGACCTGGGCCGCTACTGTCAGGATGTAATCCATATCCAGGAGGCTCTGAGAAGGAGATAATGAGCATACAAGGAGCCATGGAAAAGCATCACAGTACTGTTGTGGCATGCCTCAGCCATGTGTAGAATGTATCCTCTGGGTTACATGATGCTATACAGAACTAAATATGCCACAGTGCCTCACACCATGCATATGTCACTACCGTATTACACAGGATCTAACTATATGCACAGAGGCAGACAGAGGCATTGGGAGCACATGATAGTAGTGATGGAGCACAGTATAGCCCCAAAACATGAGCAGATCAATGCCATCACTGCCATTGCTGGTGCCTTGCAATTCATCACACAATGTGCCCCACTAGACCACCACTGCCACAGGACAGTGCATCCATGGACTTACTGTATAGCAGACAGGAGAGCATGGACTCAGGAAAATGGTACCATGATACCCACAGCATGCAGATGCACAGTGCACAAAGGACTTATGCATACACTGGCCAGGGACATACTGTAGTCATGGGTTTTGACAACTGGAGCCCTGCTGGTGATGGACTTAGTGGGTCCACTGGATACAGCAACACAGGCTGGGAAGAATATGGATATGAGGCACTCAGTGGATGTGGGTACAATGAGCAAGGCGGTCACTATTCCAGCAAGCACTGCTAACAAGTTCCCATCACACAGCATGCTGACACCAACAATGCACAATGCCAACTGATCATCACAGCCTTAAATGCCCATGGCAATGGTGTAATCACTGCCCAGTCCAAAATCGCGTTATATGCACCATTAACATGAGCTCCAACAACCCAGGTGCCAAGCACACATGTGGTGCAGCAACCCACAGCCTGCACAACAGAGCTTGGGGCAGCCACCAGAACTCAGGCTGAGTCATAGTCACCACCCAGGACCTCACCATATACTCTTCTCAACATCCCACTGACACGCTACTCAGGCCAGCAGTACATGGCATGATCCATGGACAGGGCCACACAGCATGCTTGCCTTCACCATGGCACCAGCTGCACAGGCTGGTGCTGACACATCACAATGCTCTAGTACTGAGCAGGCTCCAGTAGAATAGTAACCAGTGCTCAAGCAGTGGACACACATGTAGCCCTAGGAACTGCAGCCCCCACAGGCCAGACTACTTCTGCCCACCGGCTGCGAACCCAGAGCTGCCACAGGTGAGGCCCCAGCACCATACAGGCCCCCAACACCAGCAATGGAAACATCATGCCACGGGTTCCTCAACCTGGGTCTGTGTGCCACAGAACACACTGGACCCACAGCACCACCCCTCTGGAAATGACCAAAGGACAGTGGTGGTGCTAGAACATCTACTGACATGTCTGCCTGCATGAGAGTTCCAGCCACACGAAGGTCGCAGAGAACAATGTTGCACAGCCCCCAGAGACTGACAGGTGCAAACACTAATGACAAGTCACAGGTAGACACCCATCAGGAGCAGCTCTACAGGGACAGGTGGTACACACTCAACTGCGTGGCAGGAAGAGGATGGGTGGACCTGCTCTAGCACACACTAAGGATAGAATAGCATGTACTGCTAAGCTATGCTCCCGACCTGTGATTCCATGTTGTTACCAGTTGGTCAGCATATATCCTGTGTAGAGGCACTATGCCATGCACATGAGCAGATGCCCATTGTATTGGTGGGGCAGTACTATAACAGGATGTCACTGTGACAGAACCCTCAAAGCACATATACACTCCACAAGTGGCAAGCCAAGAATGGTGGGGTGGTGCATGGACCTTGTCTGGTGCCCGCACTGAGCAGCAACACAGTACAGTCTGGACGGCCGACTGAACCGTCCATCAATCCCAGCATCCCAGGTCCCCTGATGGGTACAGTGTGTCCCCAGACATGATTGGTAAGTGCTGCACCACTGTGTTGGATGTAGGAGCAGATGCAAGCATGTGTGACAACCGATGGCCATGATGCCACAGTTATCATTGCACTCAGTACTGGATGTGGAGTACCACATCCACAATGCCCCCTCACCATCAGGGCCCTGGCAGCACACTGCATACATAGCATATGGGGAGGCTAGGATTCCTCATGTCTGACTCTCTCAGCATGGACTACATAGTAACCCACTGTAATGGGGAACCCTCCCCCAGTACACTATGTCAGACACTACAGGGTACCCAATGAGTGGCTGTGACACCACAGGCTAGATGTTGGATTATTTGGCCATGCAATGGTGGTGACAATCACCCGCATGACAATCCCTGCCCAGGATGTATGACATGGTCCACTGAAGTGTCTTTCCCACCCAGGATGGCCCATATCAACATAATGCAGTGTGCAGACTGTAATGCCTGGTGCTATCACCCACATCCTTAAGTGCACACGCAGGTCCCCATCACCACCTAACCTACCCTGCTGCCTCCATCTTCACAGGGTACCTGTCGCTAACTGTAGCATGTTTCTGTGGTGCATGATGATGTAGCCCTGGTACATGCCAAGTCCAGCCAAACAGCTGATGGGTCATGTAGCAACCCCACAAAATGCACTGTGTGCCAATGGGTGAGCACCCTTGAGCAGAGTCCTGCCACGGTCGCTATTTTATGTTGCCTAAACACTCTTAGTGTGTAGGGTAAATAATAATAATACAAATAATACAGATTCTTATGTCTTCAGAGTCTGCCAAGAAACATTCATAAACAAGCAAGAGTACTAATAAATGTTTATTAGACTACTTACGCTAAGCATGTGACAAAGAAAATCACAAGGAGATGGGTTTCTCACCACTCTCCTGAAGAATAATCTCCAGTATTTGTAGATCTTAGGTTCTCTAAGATCTTGTTCTCTCTCCTGGAACCTAAAAGAAAGAGAAAGAAAACATAGTTAGTTTAGTACTATTCCACCCATTGGTGTATGAAAAAGTAATTTAATCTCCTTTAAACTGGTTCATTTGATTGGAATTTAGCCATTTATCAATGACTGTTATTGTAGAGGCAGTCTAACTTGGTAGACTGCTGGACTGAATTTGTTTACATTGGGATAGACCGTCTGGTCATGATTTCAAAAATGGGGTATGCTGTGTACCTGCATAGGGTGTCTCTCTTATTGCCATAAGGAGTAAAGGCAGTAATGAATCCCAGTCCTTTGGGTTTTCTGAACAAGTTTGGATAACATAGCTTTGAATTGCCTGTTAGCCCATTCCATCTGTCCTGATGACTGTGGGTTGTAAGGGATATGAAACTTTTGTTTTACCCATAACAAATCCAGAATTTTCTGCATTACTTAGGCTATAAAGTCAGATCCTTGTAATTAGAATTTACCTTTAGGGGTAACCCCTACCTAGTAAACAGCTGGTTTACCAAGACATTTGCAGTCACTTTGGCTGTGTTGCCCCATTAGATTGGTGATCATTAGTGCAAATGAGTTGTTCTTAGTGGTTGGCATAGGGCCAATGTAGTCAATCTGGATGTTGTTCCAGGGACCTTACTGCCTCTGGGGTAACAAAGTATTTTTCCTAACTGGTATAGGATTGCTCTGTGCACAGATCAAACAGTTACTAATGTAGTGTTCTACATCATTTCTCATGTGGTCATCAGACAGGATTTCAGTCTGTCTAGGGTTTTTATTGACTCACTGGCGTCCACCAGTTGGAGTATCATGTACTTGGTACAGTAGATAAAATCTCTCAGGTGTTCAGGATTTACCGTAACTTTTCATTAGTGTTACAGCAGTGATGTTCCCAAATGAATAGGCCATCACTGGATAGGTGAATGTCATTTCACTTTCTCATCAGGCAATACAATTGGGGTATAAGGGCTTTTTCTGGAATTTATTCCCAGTTCCTTTGTTAAGGAACCTATACATTGCCCTCAAATGAGGGTCCTTCTTTTGGAGCATACGGTTCACATTTACAGATGCTCGAACCTTATGAATGTACAGTTTGTATTTATACTGGTTAGGTTTTGTTGTACACAAACAAGTCTGTATTTGACAGAGGTAATATCAGAGAATTGGAACAGAAGTTTGTTTTCTTCCACATAAATACAGTCAGAGAGAAACAGACCCAATTAGACTATAATAAAACATGGTACCTGCAGTGCTTTCTGTAATTATCTCCAGGCCATTTCTTAAAGCATGCAACATTTAACCCTCTCATGGAATGCTGGTATCATTTTATGTAAGGAAAATCATTTTATTCCTCTCTTAACACAAGCTATGTTTATCTCAAGGACTTTCCAGCTCTCTAAACCATCTACAAATATTTGTGGTAATTAGGAGACTCCTCGCCTCCTTGCTTTTCATTTTATTTGCCAGGTGTGTTTTAACAATGCCTATGATCGTACCTATATGATAATGCAGTTACTAGCCATGCACTACTGTCATCACTAGAATGTAAAATAATTCCAAACCCTGCTATCTGACCCTCATTTGTATGTGTGGCTGAGTCATCAGTCAAACGTGACACACAGTTGTGTCTTTTAACACTTTCTGAGGTTCTGCCAGAAAGGGCACTGAGACAGGTTGGACAGAGGGTTAAAGTGAACAATCATGGTCTCTCCTGTAAATTGTAGGCCATAGGCCAACAGGGATGGAGTTTTGATAGGAAGGACAGTGATGTCATGCTCCTGTAAAATGAGAGACCAGTGAGTAAGTCTGGCGTTGGATACAGAGTCATCTTTACTCTGTCTGACAACAGAATGTTAGTTGGCAAACGATTGGCATGCAGCACAATGAGTGCATATCTAATGATGTACATAAAGCATCTCACTGCCCAGTATGTAGCCAAAGATTCCTTTCACAAAGGTTGTATTTTGCTCCACTGGGGCAAGCATCTAGGATGCATAAGCAATGGGTCTGATGTCCATTGTGTTTTTGGACTAATACTGCTGAGATTGCTATATCTGATGTAACAGTTTCAATATACCTTAAAACCGTGTTAGACTTAACCAATGCTGGGACCATGGTAAGTGATCCCAAAAGAAAAGACAATGATATCAGTATTAGGATATCTTGTACCTTCTTACAGAAGTTCCTGCTATTGTGTGTATTGGAACAATCCAGGCTATACTACTTGTGCCTGCTATTGCAACCACTGTATGGGATGATCCAGGTGTCACTGGTGGAGGGTTCTGCATCATGTGTTGGCAGTGCTGGCACTATCGGTGCCTGCACAGTGGAGAAAAAATATTGTGCAAGTTGAACATAGTACTCCAGCTATGGATTGTGGTTCAGTAGCCCTCAGGGTGGAGAAAGTAGTACTGAAACAGCTGCCAGCTCAGGTTCAGAAATCAAACCTGTAACCCTCCCTCCCAACGTGGCCTGTGATGCTGAAAATATCACAGCCACAGGGCTTTCAGAATCAGGGTTGTCCCTCCCCAATCAAATGTAAAGTGGGTTTCCCACTGGAAGGATGCTGGATGGTAGCAACATTGTTTCTAATGTTACAACTTAAAGTATTAATGAACTGCATAGAAAAACAGTACATTCAATCTTCTCAGGAAAGCTGATGCTAAATTGTATAAGGAAGAATCACAACATTTCATGTAATTAACTGCAATGTGTTCCTTAACCACGGCTGTTCTAGTATAGCAAACATTGCTAGCAGCAGCTTCTTCTGCAGCGTTAGACACTGACTTCATGATAGATTGCATACCAACTTCATTCAAAAGTACGTCAGCATCATTTTAATGAAAATCTTCTGTCACTCAGAAACACTAGTCTTACTGATAACATTATTAATCATGCCAAAACCTCTGGTATGTTTTGTTTGGTTATGGCAGCAATCACAGGTACCTGTGACTGCATGATCCAACCTCCATGATGTGGTGGTCGGCCATTTTGGATTACCTCATGGGCAACTTGGTTTACTGTGTTATGACCACCATCACATGACCATGAGTGGCCATTTTGGGGATGGTATGGGATGCAACCTGATGACATGTGTCCACCATTTTGAGACTCTAACAATTCTCTATTTTGTGAATCACAGAAAACAAGTGGCTAGCCTTTGTTCTAGTCCACCCCACAGCATACTGTGAGTGTTCAAAATCAAACTCTTCAACATGAGAAGAGGCAAGATCTTTGGGCATTAAGTTAGTATGTCCTGCCAATACCTCTGGCTGACAGCTAAGTTTGCCATATCTGACTTTTTACTCTTACATTCTAACTGCTCAGATACAGGAGTTAGCACGCTGTAAAGTGCCTTATTTTCAGATTGCAAGACATTCTCATCTTGTAAAATATACCTGTTATCAGCAGAAGCTGTGTCACAGTTTATATTCAAAATATTCATTTCAAGTCAGCTGTACTGAAAACAAACTGAATCACGCTGTTCAGTCAAGGTGTGGTGTTGAAATACCAGCACATTAACTCTTTCAGTAATTACTTCAGATTTTTCTCCCTAAGTTCCTGTTTTTCAAAATGTAAGGAATCAGTGTTATTAGCCAGAACACCATTCGTCTGAAAACTTTTTCCAAGTTTTGCCTTTTCAGTGTTATCTCTTAAGGCATACAGGTCTTGGCTGCTTCTTTCATTAAAGAAAAACTCATTTTCTTGATGGAGAGACTGCAGCTGAGACTGCAGTCCATCTATCCTTTCTTTAAGAGAAGCCCTTTCAGACTAATTTCCTGCTTGCAAGCAGAATTCTCCATTTTGCAAGCAACATACTCAGATTCCAAAACAGATAGTTTATTTAGAACAGCATCAAAACATTTAAACAATGTTGTAATTAATAGTCCTTCAGGATCAACCGTTTTGGTACCATTTTTCAATACCTCATAATGGTCAATGATTTCCCTGAAAGAGCTACCACTCTGTTTTGCTACCTCAGCAAAATCAGACCAACCACCATAAGCAGTTTGGTATGTTAAGGCATCCAGTCTCAACTCAGTACTGATATTTTAGACATGTCATTTAAGATAAGAAACCCTTAGCTGTCTGTGGATCAAAAACTTTGTTTGCAACCAAAGTTTATGACAGGACACAAACAGCCTTTAGTATGTGGACTCCTAGATGAGTTAAAAAAAAACATTAGGATTTGAGACCACAAAATCTGTTCATATCCCTTTACAGCTGTGTGTTCCCACAGAGAGAAGAGGGAAAAAACCGAACAAAAATAAAACAACTCATTACACAGAGATTGAATATCTACCGAATGATTGTTTTGTCTGCACTATAGAACACACAACAGACCAAAAATTTAAACAGAAGACACTTTCAGCTGCTTGTTACTGAGGATTTTTCACCCAGTGTTTTAATTTACAGAGAAATTAAAAATGTAACTAGCAAACACCCAGACACACTGCCTGGTCACCATTTATGTTATGTAAACAATCTCAGATAGTAGAGTAAATAATAATAATACTAATAATACAGATTCTTGTGTCTTTGGAGTCTACCAAGAACATTCGTAAACAAGCTGGGAGTACTAATAACGTTTATTATACTACTTACGCCAAGCATGTGACAGAGAAAATCACAAAGGGAGATGGGTTTCACCACTCTCCTGAAGACTGTACATAATCTCCAGAATTGCTGAAGATCTCAGGCTCTGCAAGATCTCATTCTCTCTGCGTATCTCATCTCTCTGAATGTGAAACTAGGTTACAGAAGGCTAAATACTACAGATAACAGTATAGCAACAGAGATTACAATATAGTTACGGACATGAGAAACATTATGTATTGGATAATGACTTAGGAGACAGAATTACTAATGAGCATCATATGAGACAGAATATGCTTCCATTAGCATTATAGCTTGGACAAAAGAAATGCTGACTGGGTTCTATTACATGTGGCATTTCTTGCTTATGTATAATACAAGACATGACAAAGGTTTTCTCTCTAATGAGACAAAGAGAAGTGCTGACAGGGTTCTATTATATGTGACGAAGCTGCCTGAGTGTAAAACACACACTACATATAATTATATGAGAATATAAGTATACAATAATCACTGATGATCCTCAGAGTCATTATATCGGTAATTAGGTAGCTTATATATGGAATATATATAAAGACAAACATAATGCATTATAGTGAGGTATAATAGTCTTGCTTGATCTAATCCTATGAAAGGATATAAACATTGGCATATATGAGCAGCAAAGCACATTCCTGGCACTCATGCTTATATGATGGATGCCTAAATATATATATTAGTGTAAAATAGCAGTATCACAGTATAATAAACCAGGAATACAGTGTGAGGTGTATGTGGGATAATAGTGGGCATAACCCAGGTGGAACACTGTATTCCACCTCTGTGTGGAAAATCCCTGGTTCGCAGTAGCTCATGAGGTGTGGAAATGTGTGCTGTATATGTATTCTTATGTGTATGTAAACAAAGGCCCAGTTGTGACACACTACCTAAATGCCTGTGTCAGTTCATCAATGTGCAATACACAACATTGATATAAGATGGTGTGAGTGATGTGCTGGGGTGCACCACTGCCAAGTTTACCCCCAGGATGCCATCTACACAACATGGGACTGTGTGGTGTTCAGCTGTATGGGATTTTGTCTGAGTGGGTGGCAGGCAGACCGCATGATAGTGGCATCCCAGGTGGGTACTGGACCACTGTACACCCCTATACTGGCGGTCCCTGGTACCTGTATGTCCTTCTCAGGAGAGTGTTGCATGCCCCGCTGCCTGACACATGATTGTGTGATGGCTTGTCCATGCCAGGGATGTGTGCATGATCCAGCTGTGGCCAGGATGTGGCTGCTGCATGCATAGGGGTGACAGTGGGATGAGGTGCAGCATGAAGCCCACAGAGAGGCTATGTGTTGAGCATACTACCACTGCCCAGGTCAATACGTTGCTGACTGCCCACACCTCATTCCCAGGGTGTACTACACTCTGGTGGTGTGGCACGGTACAGCAGTGGGGCCCCTGTGGCTGCTGCTGGCACTGATACCTGGTGTGGCATGGCTGTGCTGCAGTCTGTGCTGCCACACCTGCCCATCTCAGGGATCAGACAGGTTCCACCCCATAACATGTACATATCCATGGCCTCTGGCAGGCAAATGGTCTTCACTTCTATCCTTAACTTGTTCCACACTTATCTTGTTTTGTTTCTCTTTTTGATGTGTTTTGATGTTTACTATGTCCCTAGATGCTCTGTTCACTTGCCTCCTGCCATATCATTCCTTGCGTCCTTTGTGTTTGCACTTATTCATTGTATTTGAACTTGTACAGTCTTTATCTTGCACCATTGCTCTGACTTTACTGTTAGTTACACATTGTATGTAATGAATTGTTTGCTACTAAGAAATATTGTTCTATGGCATTGGTTCTGCTATTCTACTGTTAAGTTCTGCACCTTATATTTCAATATCCTGTTATTGTATTGTTATTACCTTACTTTGTAACCTCCTAGGTGGGTGCCTGAAAATAGTCATTCATATGGCTAGTGCAGTGTAGTGGGTGCAGCATCATAAGTCCCCACCCCACCCCACCCCACCTGTATGCATGCATGGCAGCCAAGGCCAGTGCCATGAACCTGGTACTGGGCCACAATGCAGGTCATGTGACAAACAGGAGCTGTTTTGCTGAGCTGGTGGCCACCAGCCCACATGGGACCACATTGAAAGGAATACACTGACACCTTATTGTGTGAAACAAGGAACATATAGTTAGCAAAATATGAAAACTACAAACACGTTACCAGGGTTAACAACAACCTACAGTAAGACTATAACATGAACAACAACAAAAAACAATACTGCAATGCCACACAATGCAGCACATGGCACAGGCATGGAGCAGACACTTATCCTCACCCATAATTGGGAGGCTCTCATGACCTCAAGGGGACGATGTCCTACACCACAGTATGAAGATGGGTGACAACCCCTGGATAATAGACTGCATTCTGGGCCATTGTGGAGGCTACACCTTCTCCATAATGTCCATTGCCCCAGCATCCTCCACCTCTTGCACATCTGCATCCTGCTGTGATGATTCCTGTGTGACTGATGTCGCTGATTCTGTAGCTGCATCCCCAGTGGCAGGCACCTCCTCCATCACCTCAGCATTCTGCCACTCTACCTCTATTACTGGAGCCCCATTGTCAGTGACTACTTGTGGCCCAGTGCCAGTGGCTGCCAGTATTGTCACATCATCTGCCTCTGGGCACTGCTGCTGTGCATGTGGGACATCAAGGCACTCTGCAGGGATTCTCCTATGCATTGTCGGGATCCTTTCTGCATACACCCAGGTCTTCTGACTCTTCTGGGGATGCATTGTCTATTCCAGGGCAGAAAGTCTGGGTGTTGTCTCACGCTGCATGGGTGCAGCACTCCTCTAGCTCCTACAGCAAAAGAAGGCGCACAGCATAAGTATAGACTCCACAAGAGGCCTGTTGAGGAAGATGTGCATTGTGGGCAGTGTACATGACTCCTCCACTCCACCATTCAACCTCGTTACCTAAATATATCTGGGCTAGGTCTCTCAGTTGCTAAATATTTACGTTCTACTGAATGACCTTACTGCTACCGACAGATCTGTCATCCTCACTGCCTCAGATATCAATGTTACCCTTGCTCTATTTCATTCCAAGTTTTTCTCTGTCTGGGACAGGCAATCCCCCTCAGGAAACTCAGTAAAACATCCCACCATCCCTGGATTGCCACTGATATCCTTGACCTGTGCAAGTCCCACACAACCGTCTTGGGCCTGTTTCAAATTATCCTGCTCCTCTCTAACTGCGTCTTCTACAGGGCTCTGAGAAACAATTGCACTAAGGCTGTCTGGTCAGCTAAATCACAATATTTGACAGCCAACCTCCAGTCAAACCTAAATTCCCCATCTAAATTTTGGAGGTTATACACTCCTTTTTGACCACCCTGCCCTGTTAGCCTACCAATTCTCTTTGAAAATGGTTCACCTGTGTCTGACCATGCCTCTATTGCAGCTCTCTTTAACAAGTTCTTCACAACCTGTGCCCTTCCATCCACCTCCACTACTAACGCCCCATCCCTCTACTTATCCCTCCCCATACCTCAGGTTACCACTTCTCCCTGTCACTGTACAGGAAACCCTATTAACCTTTCCTCCTCAACCCATCAAAGTCCAGTCCTGATGGTCTCGACCCCAAGTTACTACACCTCTCTGCTCCTGCTATTGCAGCTCCCCTTACTCACCTGCGTAACCTTTCCTTCACTCACTGCATCATTCCTAGTCTTGGAAGATGGCCAAAGTTATTCCTCTTCACAAAGCACATGACCCATCTTCTGTAACTATCATCCCATCTCCTCCTCCACTCCTCTCTAAACTACAAGAGAAACTGGTCCATGCCAGACTCCTCAATTTCTTCTAATCTATTAACTTCCTATCACTTTTCCAGTCTGGCTTTTGGAAACACAATTACACAAGCTCCTCCCTGCTGTGTGTCACTGATGCCATCTTCTCTGGAATGTATGAGGGGCTCATTACTGCAGCAATTTTGCTGATCTGGCCAAAGCCTTTGACTCTGTGTCCCACCTGCTTTTCCTAGACAAGCTGAGAAATGCTGGCTTCTCTGCCCCACTGTTGCTTGGTTACACTCTTACCTAACTGCCCATCTACAACTGGTACAGGTTGGTAGTTCCTATCGCCTCACATTCCTATCCAATCTGAGGGTTCCACAGGGCTCAGTTCTTGGACCCCTCCTTTTCAGTCTTCCTCAATGATCTCTCCTCCACCTGTGTCAACTCACATATACATATGCATGCAGATGACAGTCGTCTTCCCCTCTGGTCTTTCTCTGCAGCTGTCAAAACCTGCTCCAGTGGGACTGCAGCAATGCCTCCACTGGTTCCATTCTACCCAACTTAGAGTTAACACTAAAAGACAATCTCCATGACCTTTAGTACCAGTCAGAAACTAGCCAGACTCACTGTCCCTCCGTCTTCATCACTTTGGATGGCACTCCACTTGAAGTGGTTCAGTCTTAAGTACCTCAGGGTGTGGCTTGACAGTAAGCTTGACTTCTCAGCCTACATTGATGCCATCAATGCCAAACTTCATCCCAAGCTTAGTGCTCTCTATCGTTACAAAGACTGCCTATCTCTGCATGTCTTCAGGGCCGATTACCAAAATGGTGCTCCCTGTTTTCGACTATGTGGATGTAGTCTATGGCTCTGCCACCCCACTTGCCTTGCCAGACTGGATACCCACCTCAACTCCTTCTGCCGTTTTGCATCTAACTCTCTTCCATGCACAGCATTGCTTGCTTTATTCTCTTTTCATCCTCCCTCTGCCATCTTGTTGCCAGTCCCATTGTGCTTCATTCATTTCCAAATATTGGTTCAAGACCCTTCTCTCCTGCCTCTCCTTGCTCCTGTCTTGAATCCCCCTGCCTCCTGCTCCCTCTGCTCTAGGGATCATTGCATGTTTTGCCATTCCTTACCCATGCTCCTCTGCTGGACAATCTGCATTCTCCTATAGGCTTTCTCTCTCTGGAACAAACTCCCTCCTCCCTGCATCTCTCCTCATCCTTAACTCATTCAAATGCCTACTTAAATTTCAAACTCCCCCATCTGCTCCTGCTGTCTTTCTTCCAGTTACCCATGAAGTCTTCATTTCATCCATACAAGTTTCGGTCATGATCCTAAGCACTGCTAAAGTTCACTGCACTTTGTTTATTTGTACATACAAATTGCTCTTTATTCTGTTATTGTAACACATTGCTCGTCTGTCTATTCAGGTGTTGTTTTGCTATTGTCTACTGCTTTTCACTCCATCTCATAGAAACATAGAATATAACTGCAGATAAGGACCAACGGTCCACCTAGTCTGCCCATTTCCTACTTTGTTTGGAAATCCCTACTCTTATCTGGACTGCTGTTCCCCACTCTGCTGCACAGCAGGGTGCCTTTATGCTTATCCCATGCACTTTTGAATCCCATACTGTTTTCACTTCCACCACCTCTGTTGGTAGGCTGTTCCATGGATCCACCACCTCTCTGTGAAAAAATACTTCCTAGCATCCCCAAGCCTCTCTCCCTCCAGCCTCATGTTATATCTCCTTGTCCTTGTGCACTTTCTTCTCTGAAATATGCTCTCCTCCTGTACCCTGTTTATTCCTTTAAGGTATTTTTTTTTTGAAATTGTAATTTTATTGTTTTTCAGATGCAAATGAATTTACAAAATCAATCTTCACAAGCTGAAGGCCTAAAGATAAAAACAAGTACACCAGACATCATACATTCAGGAGATAAGAAGCAAGGAAGAAAAAAAAAAAACAAACATGCTAGATGAATATATCTCCTTCTTGAAATAGCCTTAGGTCTAATAATTATTGCATCTTAACTTTACACCTAAACCTAAGTGATAGGAGGGGAAAGGAAAGGGTGGACATCGGAGGAGAAAAAAAAAAGGGGAGGAGGAACATCACGAACATTATTTTAGCAATCTATCGCCTTAAAATTGTAAAGCAAACTCATTAGTTGAGGCAGTCGGTGGAAAATTATACTGGTTAGCCAATTTAACCAGAATCTCCAGGATGTCAATCTGCTCTTTCTGGGCTTGGAACTCAAAGAAAGGCATCCAGTAGGTTTTAAATTTGTCTTTCTGTAATCTCACCCTTGCCGTGTGAAATTTCATATCCATAATTGATAAGCAATTTTATACCATTGCTCAAAACAGGAGCATCTCTAGACAACCAACATTGAGTGATCACTTTAAGAGTCAAGCCACCAGAACATTAAATAAATATCGCATGATTTTAGCTTAACCTGTACCGGATACAACCCAAGGATCCAGTAAATAGGATTGTCAGGTATATAAGCCCCCAGCATCCCATATCTGCTCTCTCACCTTCTCCCAAAAACTATTAATGATTTGACATTCCCAAAACACATGTAGGTGTGTGCCAATCTATCCACATTCCCTCCAGCAAGTTAGTGGAATTCGACCAAAATGCTGGGTGACCACCGGGTTCGAAAATATCTAGAGACCACCTTCCAGTGAAATTCCGCCAACTGTTGAGGCAGTGGTTGAATGTATTGCTCTCAGATAAGACCTCAGTCCAGGGTATTAATCCTTCTCCAATTTCTGCTGCCCAATTGCTTTATAGAGGTCATGAGGTCCGCTCTAAATCCAAAACACATTTCATCATCCGGATATAAACCTTTGGTTTGCTCTAGTGGCTTCCGCCTCCAGTATCCTATTAGGGATTATTGTTCCATCCCTACTCTATCCTTTATATTTTTACCCGACAAGAAATGCCTGATCTGTAGGAATCTGAAAAATCAGTAGCTGGAAGGGTGAACTCCCTTGACAATTGCTGAAAGGATTTAAAACCCACCTCAGAATACAATTGTCCTACTTTAATTAGACCTTTCCTGTACCAGCGCCTGAACCCCAAATCCCAAACCAACGGCCCAAAATCCAGGCAGGCACTAATTGGGAATCCATGACAAACCTATTACGGTATTTAATTTTTATTAATTTCTAGCCAGGAGGTGACCACTAGCCCGACCAAGGATTGCTTGCTCAAACACTGGACCCCTTATAATCCATGTAAATCAAATCTCCAATATTTCCTAATGAAGATTCCAGTCGCCTATTGCCACCCAGGGAGAGGAGTCCCCATGCTTCATCAACGGGATCAGGGGCTGTAACTGCGCTAACCAGAAATATTTCCTAAAATCTGGTAGGCCCAATCCTCCTCTCCTCTTGTCTCTAAGCAGAACAGACCACTTTACCCTAGGAGTACTACCCGCCCAGATCAACCTAGATAAGGAGGTCCTAAGGTCCTTCCAAAACTGGGTAGGAGGTGTGACCGGTAGAGATTGGAACAAAAAAAAAACGTAGCACATTCATTTTCACACAGTCCACTCTGCCCATTAAAGAAAGAGGAAGCTCGCCCATCTACGTAGGTCTTCCTGAATTACCTGTAAAATCTACCATAATTAAGGGCGATAGTTTTGCACTATCCTGGAAATTCTAATCCCTAAATACTTAATTTCATCCTTGCCCATTTATACCTACCAACCACCGGATTTCTTTCCTCTGTGTCCCTAAAACATAATCTCAGATTTAGTTTCATTAATTTTAAATCCCAAGACTTCACTAAACAATTGAATTAATGAATTAATCCGAGGTAGTTGACTTTCTACGCCTGAGATGTACAATAGTATCATCTGCGTATAGAGAGATTTTAACTTCCATCCTTGGATTTGTATGCCCTTGTAGTCAACTGATTGTCTCACAAGGCGCAAAGGGTTCCATACACAGAGCAAAAAGTAGGGGTGAAAGGGACACCCTGCCTAGTTCCCTTATTAATCCGGAATCTATCTGAAGTCACTCCATTCACCTTCACTCTTGCCCACGGGCTCCTATACATGTTAGCAATCCAACTACAAAATCCTTCTCCAAACCCAAACTTCCTCAAGACCTGATCTAAAAATATCCAATCCAGGTGGTCAAACACCTTCTCCGCATCCAGTGCCGTGTACCGCCAGCAAATGTCTGGGAGTGACCGAGAGGCGGACAAAACGCTCAACAATAATCTTATATTATCCTGGATATGGCGACCTGGGATAAAACCGTGCTGGTCCATGTGCACTAATTCCGAATAAATTCCTGCACCCGACAGCTTAGGATTTTGGCAAATATCTTAGCATCCTGATTAATCAGTGAAATAGGTCGATAACTCCCACACTCCAACGGGTTCTACCCGTTTAGGCAACACAGTAATCACCGCCTACCAAGAGGGAAGGTAATTCTGTAAACAAAATGGTATGGTGGGTAATGGATCTATATTCTTATAGGAACATCTGTAGCCTCCCCAAAAGAGGAATTGGAAACAATACAAATCAATGAAGGCAGCCATTTTGTGGTTTGGAAAACTCTGCACTTTTTCAAGAACTTTAACTACAACAGCCATTTAAAATTCAATTAGTGTCCTTGTACATTGTTTCACATCAAATAAAACACATGGATTTAGAAATTATAGTACCTTAAAATCCACATTTTGGCTGTTTCTACATGATATATGTTAAAGAGATTTGAGAAGCAAGTAAAGCTCATTCAGTTTTTTGAATATCACAGTTTTTCAAGTGAACAAAGTCTATATCTTTACTGAGAAAAATTCAGAATATAAAATCTACAAATTATCCCGTGAACAAGCCCACTTTGTGGGTGAAGCGTAAAGTCTATTCAGAATAAAAGAAATTACAACACAGAGAACCTGTTTGAGAATTCTTCAAGGGCCCCCCACCTTCATTGATTTGTAGGAAGGTAATCTCTGCTCCTGAGCTGCCACACCTTACACAACAAGGGGCTAAGTCTCATAAAGCCTATAGAACTCCCCAACGAAACCATCGGGTCCTGGGGCTTCCTCCTTTCAAGCTTTTAATGACTATCTTCACCTCCGATTCAGTAATTGCCCCATCTAACTTGTCCTCTCTGTTCTCCTAACTTAGGAAGATCAATATTATGTAAAACCCTGGATTTGATTAAGGTGGTCAGGAATTCTTTCTGGGTATATAACTCCTGAAAAACCTACCAAAGCTATCCACAATATGTCTCGGTTGGAAGATACATCTAGAGACCCATGAGTCTCAGTGGGATATACCTCTGCTTCTTGTTTCCTAAGCCTAAGGGCCAATAACCTACTCGCCTCTTCCCAGATTCGTATAATATCTTTGTTTAGTGTATCTAAGGGCATTTTCTGTTTTAACATTCATTACCTTATTATATTGCTCTCTTGCTTTTCAAATTTTCAAGGACCATGGTATCCCTGTGATTTTGTGATCCCTTTCCAAGGTACTATATTTATTCAGCAAATTCTAATTCTAACTGGATACAGCGTGTCTGTACAAGCATAACTAATAATTTGACCCCTCAAAACAGCCTTTAAGCCATCCCAGATAAAGCGGACATGGGTATCCTCTTCCTATTATCTAATAAGTAAAGCCTAATGGTCTCTTTCAGCTGATTCACAAACCCTGTGTCATTCAATATACCGGATCAAACCTCCACCCTCCCTAGATTTGGTCTCCGAGCACCACAAGTTTGCACTAACCATGTGTGGTCTGAAAAGGTAGGGGTGGATTATTATATCTCTCAGATCGTTGGAATATTTGGATTGAATATAAAATCTGTCCAGCCTAGAATAAGTTTTAGTTGCCAGAGAAAAAAGGTGTAATCTCTGGAGTGAGGGTATTGCTGCCTCCATGGATCAATCCAGCCACCCTTGGACAGCAGGGTCCTAAGAAGCCTGGAATTTGCCACCGCCTCCTTTCCCCACCACTTCTGTCTAAATCACTGTTTTCTACACAATTCCAATCCCCTACCAATACTATTTTCCCAGGGTCAATGAATCTATTCTGCTAAAAATTGTCGGAAGAAGCTCCGGAGGGGGTGTAGGCCCGTATATTGCCGCTCACATGAATAGAGTGTCCCAAACACTCCCGATATTATTACAAAATGGCCTGATCCCTCCACATGTACACTGCGACTATGAATGGGAGCCCTTTCGAATAAGTATAGCTACTCTGCTCTAGGAGCCTCAGGGCATGAGTCCACATAAACCCTTCCTACCCATGATCTGCGTAATTTAGAATGTTCCAGATCTGATAACTGTTTCCTGAGGCATGCTATGTCACACTCGGTTTACCCAGTTCCCGTAAATACGCTCTTTTACCACCCCATTTATCCCTTTAACATTGATTGTCACAATCTTAAGTGAAGTCATACTTAAACTTTCAACCTAACATAAACCACCCTCTTCCAGACTCTCCCACAATTTGACAGACAGTATTAGAGCATGATGTTCCAAAACTTCAAGGAAAAAAAAAGAAAGCTTAAAAAAGAAGACTAACAGTAACAATAACATCAGAAAGAAGTAAACATAAAATCTGTTAACCTCAACCAACACCCATTCCAAAATACCAAAGAATAGACTATCCTCCCCCATGTCAATTTGTGGGAGGGATGCAGTCATAAACACCAAATCTTGAACGGGTACCCTTACTGGTACCCAAAAGCTCAAACAGAGCTAAGAATCTGGAGGTTAGGTAGTAACCTCCAGAAGCTAGGCGCTATAGACCTAGAGTGGTAGGAGTACAGGTGTCTGAAAACACCTAAGGTAGGAGCCTCGGGTCACCAAGAGCCCAGCCTTCTCCTGCCAAATACAATTCGGCCTGGCAAGCAATCGGACCAGGCAATCAAGGCACAGCAATTGTAGCAACAAAAAGAAAAGACAAAACCTGGAAGGCATGGGGCCCTCACACTGGAGATCCTCATTTCCTAATCTAACCTGATAGCCGTGAAATGCTAGGGTATAAGGCTGGCCCAACCTCTGCCACCCGCCCAACCACCCCCGAATACTAACTTATGGATACCAGCTTTGCCGAGCCCCATGCCCTCGGCCGCCATCAAGGCCTCACTTTAACTTCAAAACAAGGAAAAAGAAACCCCCATTGTAGTATATATCAGACGAACCTCACTTGATAAACCCCAGTCTTAGCATAGTGAAAAGTAAAGTATCAGATGGGCCGCTAAATTTGAGCTGTAAAATCAGGCCTAAATATAAATGGGGAACTCAATACTGGGCCACCATCTGAAGCAGGATTCCCACTGAAAACTCACGCCTTGGCCTACGCCATCCTGGCCAACACGAAAAAAAAGAAAGAAAAAAAACAAAAAACTCCCATGCAGTGGTAAGTCTTCCGAGCATGTCCCAGTGTTTCTTCCAATTTTAAAGAAAACAAACACAGCTGTGTCCTTAAAAGTGTCCTTCAGGTCGAGGCATTACTCAGGTTTCCTTCGCTAAACCCATCTTGAAATGTCCGATGCAATGGTAACAGAGCTCACTCGCCTCTTCACCCTTTTCCTAGTGCCCGGAGCAACCAACCATAACAGTTCCTCTATCTCTTTCTCCGCCTGTTCCTCCTTCAAGTCTGGTATCGGATCTCCAGCGAGGAAAGGAAGGGGCTGCCACCAACAGGAGTCGAAGATCTTAATGCCATCCTCCTTCTGAACCCAAAGCTTAGCAGGATATCTCAAGAAGGCCTTATAACCTTTTTCTCTCAAAATCCTGTCCACTTGAAGCACCTTCTTCCTTTGGGCGTAACATTGAGGAGGGAAATCTTGATCCACATATACTTTCTGGTCGTCCATATTGAGATCTTTTTGGCCCAAGCCTCTTTAAGATCTTTTCCTTCATAGTATATCACAAAACTTACGATTATAGATCTTGGTTGCATACCAGGTTTGGGTTTAGGCGCAATGGACCTATGGGCCTCTCTATTTCTATATTGAAACCCTCTTCCAGGTCCAATTCTTGCTTTAGCCATGAATCAACAAAGTCCTCCATGCTTTGGGGTCTACCCCTCAGGGATCCCGAAAATCCTGATATTGTTGCGGCGAGCTCTTGCCTCAGCGTCCTCGGCCCTCGCTGTAGCTCCTTTTCTCTTCTATGTAGGTAAGCCAGGATCTTCCAAAAGCCATGTGCTCTGACTGTATAGTTTCCACGCCTTCTCTATTGTAGTAGTGCAGATTCTAGTTTCTTAAAATCGTCTGAAGGCCCAAAAGCCTGGCATCTATGCGGTGTAGAATTTTAAGCATCCTGTGGCCATCCGCCTTAGTAAATGTGGCCGTGGCTTCAGACCCGACCTCCGATTCGTCCCCGAGCCGTCAGCAGTGATGAACGTGACTCTGCCGGCTCATAGGCCTCAAACCGCGTGACTTCGATTGCCCCTTTCCCTCCACGGTGCTTTTTTGAGCGCCCATTAAAGTTAGTTGAGATTCAATCTTCACCAAAATTAGCGCTTATCTGTGCCTCGACAACGGCCCTTTACACTGAAATGCTGTGCCCGAGGTACTCCGACGCGAATCAAGCTGCCATTCAGCATGTGACGCACCGAAGTCCCCTTTAAGGTATTTTAAAGTCTCTGTCATTTCCCTCTCCTTCTATCTTCCAGTGAATAGATGTTAAGTTCCTTGAGCCTTTCCTCATAAGGCTTGTGGTGCAGTGCATGTATCATTTTTGTTGCTCTTCTGGACTGCTTCCATTCTGTCTATGTCCTTCCTGACATGCGGTCTCCAGAACTGGACACAGCATTCCAGATAAGGCCTCACCAGTGATCTGTACAGTGGCATCACCACTTCACTCTTCCTACTGGTTATGCCCTTTTCTATGCACCCAGCATTCTGTTTGCTTTCCCACTGCTTTTTGCATTGTTTGGACAACTTCAGATAATTGGATATGATAACCTCAGGTCTCTCTCCTGACTTATGTGGCTAGAACTTGCCCCCATCCTATATTCCTCTCTTGGGTTTCTGTGTCCCAGGTGCATTATCTTGCACTTCCTAGCATTGAAACCCAACTGCCAAACCCTGACCATTCCTCAAGTAGTCTTAGGTTGTTTCTCATTTTATCTAGCCCCTCCTGTGTGTTGACTTTGTTGCAGATCTTGGTGACATCTGTGAACAGTCATTCTTTCCCTCCAGTTTCTCTGCAATGTCGCTTATGAAGACATTGAATAGGACTGGATCCAGCGCCAGTCCCTGTGGCACCTCACTGGTCACCTCCCATCTTCAGATTTCATGCCATTTACTAGCACCATCTGAGTCCTGACTTTAGCCAGTTTCCAACCCATTTTACCACTTTAGAATCCACACCCAGATTCCCCAATTTGTTAAGCAACCTTCTATGTGGAACAGTGTTAAAGGTCTTGCTGAAATCCAGGTAGGCCACATCCACCGCCCTCCCTGTTCCACCACCCTAGTCACCCAGTCAAAGAAATCGATAAGATTAGTCTGACAAGACCTTCCTCAGTGAATCCATGCTGCCTTGGGTCTTTGCACCGCTTGACTCCAGGAACTTCACTACCCACACCTTAGGCAGGGATGCCATCAGCTTCCCCACCACCGATGTCAGGTTTACAGGTCAGTAATTGCCTGCCTCCTCCCTACTTCCACTATTGTGCAGGGGACCACCTCTGCCATCCTTCAGTCCCAAGATACATCCCCTGTCTCTAGTGATTGGTTGAAAGTCATCAGCGGTCCTGTTAAGACTTCCTGAGTTTCTTCAAACTCTAGGGTGAATCCTGCCTGACCCCATTGCCTTGCCTGTCTTTACTTTCCCTAGTTCCTCCAAGTCTCTATTCACTGTAAATGGGCTGATGTCCACCTCCCTTCTGTAAACCTTTCCTCATGAGTCTTGGCCCTCCTCCTCTTCCATGGTAAATACTGAGCAAAATACTTGTTCAGTATCTCAGTTTGTAAGGTCGTCCTGCACCCACCCACCCACCCTCTCCTTTCTTTAGCCTAACAATACAATTTCTGGTCTTCCTCTCACTAATATAACTGAAGAAGGTTTGTTCTTCTTAACCTTTGCAGGGCTGTGGACTGATATATCAATCCAGAATTCCTATATGTTCTAATTCTGTCTGCAGCCTATGGTTACTAGCCTGTGCTATTCCTTCCTCTGTTCTTGCCTTAGCCCCTCTGATGGCTTTCCCAGCTTCTCTGCTTTTCCAGATATTTCACTCTGTCTTCTTCTTTCTGTGTCTCTTTGTATTTCCTGAATGCCTTACTTTTTCTTGCACTTTCTCGGCTACTGACTTAGAGTACCACAGTGGCTGCTTCTTTCTTTGCTTTGCTAGCAGTCTGACACATTGATTTGCCACTCCTGCTATGGATCTCTTGAGCCTAACCCACTGTTCTTCTAACCCTTCCCCTGCCAGGGCAATTTTGAGCTGTTCCTCGCATCTCCACGAGTTGGCCTTCTGGAAATCTAGGACTTTAATTTTTGTATGGCTTTCTTCTGGCAACGTGATGACTCTAAACCACACAGTTCTGTGGTCACTAGTACCAAGGGGACTGCCCACCTCAACAACTATGATTCTGTCCCGTTTGTCAGCATAAGTCCAGTACAGCCCTCCCTGGTGGGCTCAACCCACAAGCTGCCTTAGGTTTGCCCCATACTTGGCAGACACGAGGTCCCTGCTCCTTGATGTACTTGCAGTCTGGGTATTTCAATCTGCATCTAGCTGTGCAGTCGCCACCTCAACTGAGAGACACAGTTGACAGGCTCAGCCCACACACAGGGCCATCACAGTGGCACAGGTGCACCTGTATTACACAGTGTCACAGGATAGGGAATGGTGAGGTGTACAGCTCCTAGAGTCTGTTACCTACACTGGATATGGGTGTGCTACAGTGCACCATGTACATCAGCAGTGTGGTGCAACCATGTGTGGTGTGCCAAAGGCCCTTCTGTGGCCTGTTACAGGTTGTTGCCTGCCAAGACCTAGATGGGGTGGGTGGGACGGGGCCATGACACATGCTGGGGGCTAGGTAGTGGTGGCCAAGGGCTGTGAGGGGCCCATGCCTCGGGACAGTGTCTGTAATGGCATACCTGCCACTGGGGGGACTGTGAGATGAGGATTTCTGGTTGGTCTGAGGCCCAAATCTACATGGAGTACACCTTGATTGCAGTGAGGGTGGCTACCCCAGTAGAACAAACACAAGATCCAAAAGCGGCACTCAGAAATTAACGATTCCACATCAGGCTGTGTGTTTCAACGTCCTTTATTAGGCTCCAAATTATAACTCTTTTCACTGAGCAGACATGACCCTTGCTCAGGAAAAGAGTTATGAGTGAGCCTAACTGAATATTCAAAACTGCATACAACCAAATCTCAGGAATCGTCTCCTTCAGATCTTGTGTTGGTCTGTAGGCCTAGACAGTGTTGTTGGGGTTGGGTAGAAGAGGTTCGAGCTTGTGGAATGGGAGTTGTGCGCTGTGGTTCCCCACAGCAAATGGCACCACCCTAATGATATGGCACAGTACCTCTGCAGGCCCATAATCCCCCATGGGCCCAGGTGTCTCTGTGGTGCATGACGACTCTGTGCCGATCACACATCATATGTCGACAGAAGAATCACTTCTGAAAGAAAGTACTGTCTAGTACTTAGAGCCGAAGGGCACAGGGACCCAAAGCAGCATGGATTCATAGTAGGAAGGTCATGTCAGATGAATCAGACTATTTCTTTGACTGGGTGACCAAAGTAATAGACCAGGAAGGGGCTGTGGATATGGCCTACCTAGACTTTAGCAAGGCATCTGACACAGTCCCGCACAAAAGATTAATAATCAAGTTAGCCAGCCTGGGAGGGTCCCAGGGTGGTAGCCTGGTAGCAAACTGCCTGCACAACAGGACACAGAAGGTAATAGTGAATGGAACACATTCTGAAGAAAGGGGGTTACTAGTGGAATACCTCAGGGCTCAGTATTGGGTCCAGTCCTCTTTAACGCCTTTATAGGTGACATTGCAGAGGGTCTGGAAGGAAAGGTATGCCTCTTTACAGATGACACAATGATCTGTAATAGAGTTGATACACAAGGGGGTAGAAAGGATGTGAAGGGACTTGGCAAGGTTGGAGGAGTGGTCCGACGTATGGCAACTTAGATTCAATGCAAAGAAGTGCAAAGTAATGCACCTGGGAAATAAAATCCAGGAGAAGAGTACACAATAGCAGGGGAGGTACTAACGACAACAATAATGGAAAGGATCTGGGTGTAGTCATATCAGATGACCTAAAGGTGGGTAAGCAATGTGAGAAGTCAGTAAGGAGAGCTGGGGATACCGGGATGCATAGGCAGGGCATCACAAGTAGAAAAAGGAAGTGGTTATCCTCTATACAGACAGTTGGTGAGACCCCATCTGAGTACTGCATGCAGTTTTGAGACCTCATCTATGCAAAGACATAGACAGGATGGAAGCATCCAGAGGAGGGCAACTAAAATGGTGCAGGGTCTACATCAGAAACCATATGAAGAGGGACTGAGAGAGCTTAAATGTATATCCTTGATAAAAGGAGGGACGGAGGGCATGATAGAAACTTTAAGTACCTCAAGGAATCAACAAAGTCCAGGAGGGTAGCATGTTTCAGAAAAAGAGATGTGTAAGAACAAGGGGCACAATTTAAAGTTAGAGGGGCGGCTCAGGGGTGGTGTGTGAGGAAATTCTTTCACGGGAGAGTGGTGGACGATGGAACCGCCTTCCTGGAGAGGTTGTGAGGTCTAAAACAGTGGGGAATTCAAACATGCATGGGACAGACATAAGGCAATTATAGTGGGGGATGCAGGAAATAGGCTGTTGGTTAACTAGAATCTGCAGCTTATCCAATAGGTAGGAAATGGGCAGACTGGGTGGGCCAAGTGGTCCTTATCTGCTGTCAAAGTCTAGTTTCTATGTTTCTATGATATACATCCTTCAGCAGGATGCTGTGGCCACAGTGGGCTGTTACATCAGGGAGGTGTGTGAAACTTTGCTGGGTTCAGGGGCCTGTGGCCTGCAAGGGGGCGGGCTTGTTGTTACTGTGTCCTCCCACCATTGCTGGGGAGACCAGGTATGGCCAGGTCAGACATGTGGCCTACATGGTACAGGTCCCTGGGTGCACTCCACTGGTAGTGGCCTCACTGTTAAGGGGTATGTCACTGTGCGTGTCCACCATGAGGCTGTGGTGTGGCCCTGAACATGGACCCCTGCACAGCACCCAGAGGTATGGTACAGGTGTGGCTCTGGGAATGGTGCACTGTCCCCTCTGCAGGATGCCAGCCCACTGGGGCCATCATAATGGGGACCATGGGACCACCAGATGAGGCTGTGGGCCATGGGGTACCCAATACCCCTAGTGGAGGGGTGCACATCCCACAGAGTTCACTGGGTGGGTGTGGGCAGGGCTGGCCAGTGTGCCCAGGGACTCTCTGGAAGCTAACCCACACCACACTGACCTGGTGCATGGTGCCACTGCACATACAGATGCAAATGTTGGACACCACTGTATGGTACCAGACACCCACTGAGACACCTTGCCACCCCACAACTTGTGGTCCATATGCCATATAGGAAGTGGCATCTATGATCACTCCCACACAACCCTACCAGCTCTCACTGTACATGCCCCATGGCCTCTGAGCCATGCAAAACCTGCACCTCCCATGTCCATTGTCTACCATGGGCATGGTGTATGGTGCATGAGTCACTTGTCAAGTCCCCACTCCTTGCACAGGGCACTTCACATGTCCGTTGCCCAGAGACCAGCCACCTACAGCAGCCATGTCTCTGGAGCCAGCACTGTGACATGGGTGTAGAAACTTCCACTCCACTCTGTATCATGTAGGTGGTGGGTCTCCAATGTCCTTACACCACCTCCCAGCTGGGGGTAGTCAGTGGTGCTGCAGTTGGTGGTGATGTGGTGCTGGCACCATTATAGGTGACTGGCCTTTGCAGCCAATAGACCAACTGTGCATCACCGCTACGTCTGTCACTTATCTGGGTGTCATACAGCAGCAGTGATGGACCCAACGGGCATGTAGGGGACACTGCAGCTACTATGGGTTTGCAGGCACACACCTGCCTGGCATTTCATACCCTCCCAGGTGCAGCCCCACAGCTCCCCAGCCAGACGGTACCTGGCATACTGGTGGCATGCCTATGTGAGCACACACAGTGCATGCGTGGTGGTGCAGGAGGACCCCACCAACCCCACCATATGCCAGCCACACTGGCTTAATTACGCGGTAATGTATACCCAGTGAGGATCACAGTGGGTGCCCTAACCCACATGGCTTCCCATTAATATTGCCTGTTACATCCTCTACCTGTTCAGTGGCATGGGCATGCATATACCCCTGTCATATATGCTATGGTTCCTGTTTCCCCAGACAGGGGCCAGCAGCATGGGTGCTGGCTGCTTCCATGCCATGGCAGCCACCCCTACGGCAGGCTCCCAGTGGGGAGATGCTATGTTGTGAGGCCCGGGACACATGTCGCATGGGTATGGTACAGTGGTGTTGTTCTGTGTCAGTCGCTGACACCCCACATCAAATGTAGGTCATAGCAACAACCCTGTGTGGTGACCTGCTCATGTCATTACATTTGGCACTGACCTGTGTGGCCTCAGCAGGCACAGCATTTCACCATGTGTCATCTTGGCTTTCGATGCTACATACATCACCTGTGTTTCCCTGTCTTGCACTCCAGATAATACCCACATGGCACTCTTGTCCAGGTAACCAGTGGGTTGGGGGCTGTGCCAGGGGCCCCTTCACCATGGTCTGTTGATGTGCCTACCCACAGGACAGTGTCATGTGCATATGTGGCCATGGGTGTGCTTCTGCCCCATATATCTGGGTTGGGACAGCACACTGGAACTCTGTGACATGTATGTGCAGTGCATGCACTGGCACGCCTGTTGCTGTTGGGTCACATGGTGCTTGCAAGACAAGGCCACATACTGAGGTGCAATGATGGGTCAGGAAATGCCACTGGTGTATGATGGCCCATGTATAACTGGAGCCTGTGGGTACCTTATGACCCGCATGTGACCCATGCACCCTGGATCCCAGAAATGAGTCCCTACCATGTCATATGATTTACCTTGGTGGTTGGGCCCTTAGGTGTCCTGTGGCGCCCACCATCCATCACCATCCCTGACCTCCTAGCTGCTGTGGGTACCTTCTGCAGCTGTCAGCTGGGCTCCTATGGAGACAGTATAGGAGACATGCAGGTTATATAGGTTCTTACACTAATGTGCCCCATGTGCACATACTATTACTGTAGGCGTGTGTGTCACAGATTACTGGTGTCCTGATGATGTTCATCCTGCATGGACATATCTCGCCCCTGGGTCATGTCCCTGAGGTGTAGTAGTAACTCTGGCTTCCCAGGACCAGTTGTTCCATGCTGCTTTATTTGGCATGTGTTGCATTGCACCCCAGACAGTCTGTGCAGTTTGGCAGCTATGATATACCATACTTTCTCCTGGGCCTTGTGGGTGTACCTCGCGGCTTCCAGGTGGCAGCAGTACCGTCCCACTGTTCCACCAGACTAATGAGGAGGACAGTCTCCTCATATGTAAAGTTTGGGGACATAGTCCAGGATGTCATGTTAATCTGTCAAAATAATGCAAAGATCTGCACAGTGATATGCAATGAGGTGCTGTTTACAATGACTATGCATGGTGTGGCGTGCCACGTGAAGCACCTAGCATGTTGCAGGCCTCCCGGGTGCGTCATATGCATTCTTATGCACCAGGCATTTTTGACACAGTTTGCATCATTTTCGTTGGATGCTGCAGCTTGCATCATAAAACCTCCATTATGTGATGCAACTGGGGCATTACCTTCAAATGGCATTAGCACACTGTGGAACCACTTTTCACACCTTATAGTGGCATGGGCACCACAATGCAAGCTATGTCACATGGCATAGTGTACCACCCCCATGCCTCACTGCCATCCCTTGACCTCAGTGGTTCCATCATGTCAGTTCAAAATCCAACACGCTGACCGACACCACAGCAACAACAACATGCCGACGGTGACTATGTTGCCCGGGCAGTTGTGCTGCCTGACCGCCATCGAGGCAAAGCACCAGGGCACATCCTGGCTGTTTTGGGAGAGGGCTTGCCCCATGCACCCCTGAAAAAAATATAATCACCTCCAGGTCAGAGGTGTGTGGGGAACAGCTGCTAACACCCTGGGTGGCAAGATGGTGGGTGCTGCAAAATCCCAATCAACGGAATGACTGTCGCATCGGGTTGCAGCACCCATTATTGCCATTGAAGTAGGGGTTTTGCTGCACTGATGGCACACCAAACCCAACCACCTGCATCTCACTGCCTCTAGACAGCATCACCCTACATCCACAGCCATGTGATTGGCATTATACAGTGTGCACAGCCACAAACCCCACAGACATTGGCAGTGTTGTCAGGGCTGTCATAATGTCATCAGCTGAACATTGTCAGCTACATTGTGACTCCACACGGTATTGCGTGACCGCTGCAGTGTACACAGCCAACTGCCAACGCCGCGAGGGAGCAACTATATAGCACAGTAACATTGCCACAGGTGGACCTGTCATGCACCATGGTCAGCTGCCTGAGGGGGCATGGTGGGTTTGCATGCCTAGGAGCCCACAGCATTATGGCTGCAACATGCCCCCAGGTGTGGGACAGATGGTCTTGTGTATACTGCGTGTTCAGTCTTCCTGGTGGCAAACGGTCGGGCCTGTGCAGTTGTTGAGCCCTTGGACCAGCGGGTCCTACATTGCTACTACAGTGGGCCTTCTATATGGCACATAGACTGCAGCTGGCCATTGGCAGTCACCATGGCATGGACGTGCCACATCTTATCCAACCCTGACCCCAATCTTAAGGACCACCATCATATGTTACCTGCTGCATATAGGAGGTGTGCCTCTGCCACCCTTCTTTCAGTCTCTGGGTGTCATGCTGCCACATTTTAGGTGTATGGGTCCAGTACTTTGCCTGTCATCCCTTGCAGTAACTGGCCACTGCCACACACCACAGCAGTTCATGCTGCCCTCTTCATTGGCTGCCTCCTGGATGCATGTGAGTGCTGCCTAGAAACTACATACGGCTACGGGCACAATACATGCACCAGTGCTGCCATTGCCTGTAGGCAGCACCAGGCAGCCACACCTCTGGCTCAGCTGTGCCTGGCCAATGCCCAAGTCATTGTAGCTGAGGTTGCTATGTCCTGTGTGTCTCCTGCACATCTGCCTTGACATGCCTGTGACACCATCATCCTCTGCATGGGATGGTGGCCAACCCATTGATACTTTGTGTGCATTGCTGTGCATTCCATAATGGCATGGCAGCCACTGTCCTCTGCAGGTTGGCATCCAGCCAGCCAAGGCCTCCAGTCTGCTGCTGGGCACTGACTGTGCCTCTGTGAGTTCTACACTGCCTATGGGTGTGCTGCCCAGTGGTTCTGTTGTCTGCTCAGTTGAAGTGGCTGCTGACCAACTGGACTTTGGCATGGTTCTGGTGTCCAGGTTTTCACTGTCTCCACCTCCTCATCCTCACCCTGTGCAACATCCATCTCAGGCATTGTGATCCTGTGTGCTATTACGATGTTGTATAACATACCAAGAAGATTGTGCATGTCATTGTTGAGGTGTACTGTGAGGACACCTTGATCTGAAAAAGCTTGGATTCTCATTTTCAGGAAGCCCACAGTCCTCTTAATCATGGACCATGTGGATGCATGTGCCTCATTGTAGCATATCTTGGCTTCAGTCTCAGGATATCTGAGCAGTGTCATCAGTCATGGTTACTGTGGATCTCCACTGTCACGGGGAATGGAATGCATTGGCACTCCTGGTGGGTTCCCATCCTGGCCATACTTGACTACACTGGTGGCTGTATGGCACAAGGCTGGGCCACCACAGGGCAGAGTGATCCACCTGTGCTGCCACTGTTGCAGCCACACCCACCAATGACCTCCTTGCCACCCCACCCACACTCCGCCACATGCTGTACTGCGGCCACTGCCACCTTGCAGCTTACCTGTTCTCTTGGCATGTTCCCTTTAGGCTTGGTAGCTGTGTCATGGCTTTCATGCGCCACACCTCACTATTGCCCCATGCACGTGTCTGGCTGTCTGTGAGTCCCCACCATATCTGACCCTGCAGGATACCACTGCACAGGAGTATGGCGACTGCACCTACTTATGAGCTATCCATCCTGTATGTCTCCATGTTCAAATGCCTCACACAGGCCATAGTGCCTGAAGATGTATGTGTCATGACAGGATTCAGGATACTGGGCAACTACATCCAGGATACAGCACTGGCTGTCCCATACAACTTGCATTTTCATGCAGTGGTGTCCCTTTCTGTTGACATAGGCATCCTTATCAGTTGCTGGTGCCTTTATGAAAACGCTGTAGAAGTCTATTGCACCCAGTACACATGGGAAGCATGTGATGCTGTAAACCCCTGCTTCACAGCCAGCTCCTGCTGTGCATCCTGTGGGAAGTTGCTGTACTCAGTGTCTCATGTAGCAGTGCCTTCAAGAATTGCTTGAGACACTTTGAGATGGAGGACTGTATCATCTGTTGGGGTCTGACAACTCCCACTTACTAGGAAGGCAAGAGCAGTGCTGACTCTTGCATCAACTGGTATGGCATGGGCTCTCTGTGTTCTGCTCCACAGGTCACCTCTGAGCTCCTGGCACAGCTCCGTGATTGCAGCCTTGTTAAGCCAGTATCATGCTATGCACTGCTCCTCAGTCAGGTCCTGGTATGATGTTCAGCTATGGTATACCTTTGTTGCATATCTCCTGTGGGTTGCACGGTATCTTTTGTGGCTGGCCTGTCTTTGTGCCCTGCCAGACTGTTGCTGGGCACATCACTGTCACATTGGCATGACCACCCTGATGCCCATTAGGGCCACTAACCCTAGCATTTTATACTATTAGTCCTCTGGTACTTCTGCTGCTGCACTGATGCCTCAGTAGTGACTGAACTCTGGTTGCCTTTGTAGGCCTCTTTATATACTCTTGTGTCAGTTAGATGAGTTGTGGGTGGTCTACAGTGCATGCTATTTCGTCCAGTGTTAACAGGTTTCACCTTTGAAAATCAGAAGAAAGGAGATGGTGCATCATTTTTTGATGCAAGGCCCTTTGCATCATGGCACACCTGCTTTTTGATGCAAGCTTGACTCAATACACATTGGTACAGGCAGTTCCACTTTAAAGCAAGCTGTATTATAGAACTGGACTTGATGCAATTATTGACAGTGTGCTCCTTGTGTCATTCTTGGAGCTTTGAAAATCAGGCTCAGTGTTTTAAGCATTTGCCTTGGGACTGGTCCTCTTCAATGTCTTTATTAGTGACATTGCAGAATGGCTAGAAGGAAAGGTATGCCTGTTTGCAGATGTTACAAAAATCTGCAACAGAGTGTGTACCCAGCGGAGGGAGGGAGGAGTTGGAGAAAATGAAGGAAGATCTGAAAAACTGGAAGACTGGTTAGGGTTTGGCAAAACGGGGCTTCAACGCCAACAAATTTTAAATTACGCTACGAGGCACAGAAACCCAAGGGCAACATATCATGGGGGTGGGGGCGTTAACAACAACAAAACAGGACAGGGATCTGGGGTCATCATATCTAATGACCTGAAGGAAGTAAAACAGTGAGATAATGCAGTAGAAAAGGCTAGTAGGATGCTGGGGTGCATAGGAGGGTATCACCAGCAGTAAAAGGGAGGTGGTGTTATTCCTATATAGATCAATGGTGAAGCCACACCTGGAGTACTGTGCCCATTTCTAGAAGCTCATCTCAGAAAAGATATAGACATGGTGGAGATGGTACAGAGAAGGGCAACCAAAATGGTGCATGGCCTGCATCTGAAGCCCTACGAGGAAAGACTCAGGGATTAAATGTGTAGTCAGTGGAGGAAGAAGAGAAAGGCGAGACATGATAGAAACATTCAAATACCTCAAGGGTATCAATAATGTACAGGAGGGTGGCATATTGGCAGAAAGAGATGCTCAAGGATGAGGGGCCATGATATAAAGCTGGAAGGGGAGACTTAGTAGGGATGTGAGGAAATATTTTTCATGGAAGGGGTGGTGGATGTCTGGAACAACCTCCCAGCAGAGGTGGTGGGTACCAAAATGGTAAGAGGATTCAAACATGCATGGGATAGGCACAGAGGGACCTTAGTAACAGGGCTGGGGTGGGATATGGCCAGAGATCAATTAGGATTTACAATAACACAGTAGGTAGGGACTCTAGGGCAGACTAGGTGGCCAAGAGGTCCTTTTCTGCTGACAACTTCTATGTTTCTATGTAAGCATATAATCAAATTGAAAAATGCTCATACCACACGCCACATACTATTTGGATTGTTAAAATTATTGCCACTTTTTAATTTTAAAACTGAAAAGAAAACAGTCCCTCATCTGCCTCTGCTTCTCTCCATCCCACCAGACCCCAACTCAGCACCCACCAGCCCCATTCCCCACATCCCTCACTCATCTAAATATTGTCCCACAGCAATATCCACTCCCTGTTGGAAAGACGTTCTCCTGCTGGAACTGCTACTCCAATATGAGAAAATAAGCTAAATCCGTTAATGTTTTTCTATTCATTTTAAACATTTACTCATAACTTTGTTATTTTCAGTTATTTTACATCAAAGTTTCAACATGGCTTTTTGGACCTCCTCATGAACAAGGCAGGTGACATTTTTCAAATCTGTCCCAAAGGTGATTTTGCAGGCACTCCACAAATCATCTTTCAGGTGAGATTTGAAAATGTTCACCTATGAGGTTCGTAAGAGGGTGTCATAAGAATACTGTGTTAAAATTTGGAGTCATGGGCTAGATTTCAATGCGATTGTATGGCCGTAATCCCTGGTGTGCCAAACCCACAGCGCATGGGGCTTGTAACATTCCCTGGCCAGCACTTGGGATTCTTGATCCCTTGTGCCACAGGCCATGAGTTAGACTAACATTTGCTGGTCTAACTTTACGCCTCTCAGGGGACTTTGTTACAGGGCTTGCACGAAATATTTGGTGCAAGCCACCATAAAAGGGTAAAGTGTCACAAATGCGCTGGACCTTTTAGAATCGGCACAAGGTGCACCAACGTGTTTGGTGCAGTGCATGGTTTCGACTGGCTTGTATAAGCCCTGCATCAACCTTTAGAATCGGGCCCATAATATTAAAAAAATTATGAAATGCCGCTGACATTGTTCCATACTGCCATCATTTTGATAATTTTCAATATTTTAAATCTAAAGGCCAGATATTCAAAAGTTTGCGCTGCACACAAGTGATTGCACCCACATTGTGTGGGGTTTGTGCCAACATGCCATATTCAAAGGGTGTACAATGCATACTAAATCCAGTTGGCAGTGCTCACAAAGAAAATGTGTGCAGTGAGCGAAGGTGCAGGTGGGACCATGCATCCGATGCAGTGCAATATTCAGCATGGTAGCGCTATGCAAAAGGTTAGCACAGGCCACTTAGTACCGTACAATTACTGCCTATAAAAGGCTGACTTAAACCTGGGCAAACCCCAGAGGTGAGCAGAGACACTGCAGGCAACAGTGCAACATTGCAGCTGGGGAGCACACATTATCTACATGCTGCTCAGGCTGCACAGGTGGAGAAGGAGAGGCAGATACCCATCCTGGGTCCATACCTAGGCAGTGGAAGCACTATACTAAAACACAGACAGTACCATCCATGAGTCACATTCAAGTTTCCAGTGATGACCAGCCTGGGCCAGTACAGGCTCAACAGCCCCATACACAGGCAGGTATGTGAGCTTCTGCATGACAAGCTCCAGACAGACACCCAGCACAACCATTTACTATCCATTGAGCACAAGGTGATGGCTACAATGTGTTTCTTAGCCACTGGAACATTCCAGACAGTGGTTGGGGACACCACCAGTATCTCACAGCTTGCCACTTCCTGCCTTTCGGGCCAGTTCCTAGATGGTCTGGTGGACAATGCTAGAATTTTGTCATATTCCCCAGCACCCCAGCAGAGCAAGCAACAACCCAACAGCAGTTCCATCGAGTTCTGCACCTACCATCTGTACTCAGTGCCATTGACTGCGCCTATGTTGCCATCTGGTACCATAATGATGGAGTGAGGCCTGCCTCAATAGGAAAGGATGCCACTCCATCAATTGCCAGGGTGGTGTGATGCAACAGTGTGCATCATCAATGTTTTGGTATTGTACTCCAGCAGTACCCACAATGCCTTCATATGGCAAAAATTCCATCTTGTGCCAGAAGTTTGAAAGTGAGACATCCCTAGTTGCCACCTCATTGGTGAGTACACACTACAGACCCCTGAAGCCCCACAGGGGACATGATGGGGTAGGATGATGTATGGACAATAGGTCATGGGTATGCTAGGGTCGATAGGGTGGACTAGATGAACCAGTGGTTGTTGCCTATTGTCATTGTCCATGTGTGTATGCCATCAGGTGACATTAACCTATGCCTTTCCTTCACAGGGACAGTGCCTATTCTCTGTGTCCCTGGTCCTCATACCTGTCCTCTATATGCATCCATTGCAGATGACAGGTATATGTAGTACATACCACTACATGTAGCATCACTGAGCATGTCTTTTGCATGCTCAACATGTGGTTCAGGTGCCTTGACTATTCTGGTGGCGCCCCTACAGTATACCCTTCACAAGGCCTGTGCTGTATTCCTTGCCTGTTGTATACTACACAAGACGGGATATGCATGCCTGGAGGTACAACCTGTATTGGATATGGAGCCAGAGGACCAGGGGACACTGGAGCAGATCAACAGGTGTGCTTCCAGAATGGTTAGGAGGGCCCAGGACTACAGAGTCTGCATTATACGTAACATCTGCGGACATGGCAGGTGAGTACAGACTATAGAGAAGACTGCAAGATGGTTCACTAATGAATTATGACATGGAAAGGGCACCAGCAACTGCAAAATAAGCAAAGCAGTGCACTATGCTAGGCAAGGGGTGACATGGGGGTGTAAAACAAATGTTATGCTACCAGGCAAGGGGGTTACAGATAGGACACACAAGAAGACATCCATGGTCACAGGTGATTCCAAGGGTGACAACAATGATAAATGCCATCCAAGCTTGGGGGTGTGGGGTATATGGAAAACAGTCCCACCACGCATGGAGTAGCACATGGGGACACGCAAACATTGGCCATGTGGAGAGGCAACAGGGGGCTCTATAGGATACCTTTCAGCCCGGCAGGGTGGGGGCTGTACGACAAGCCATC